>OY982536.1:15000000-16250000 GCA_963859965.1 Ceramica pisi | reverse complement strand
CAATAGGAGCGGAGCAGTAATGAAAAATGTTACGCAGACGACGTTGCATGGGTCAGCTTGGGTCAGCTAGTCTTTAATAAGAATAAAGTTTATTAATTCGTTCATTGTTACATACAGTATTAACCTTGCAAAATGAAATAAATTATAATAGTTCACCAAATAAAGAAAAAATTGTAAATAAACTGTTTTCATAAAATCCATGAAGCTGCATATTCATTACTAGCTGACCCGTGCAACGTCGTCTGCGTAACATTTTTCATTACTGCTCCGCTCCTATTGGTCTTAGCGTGATGATATATAGCCTATAGCCTTCCTCGAGAAATGGGCTATCTAATACTGAAAGAATTTTTCAAATCGGACCAGTAGTTCCGGAGATTAGCGCGTTCAACCAAACAAACAAACAAACAAACAAACTCTTCTGCTTTATAATATTAGTAAAGATTTGTAACCTTCTAATAAGCCGGCGTTTAGTTATTGTTATTTATACACTTTTAATATGCACGGAAATGCACGCACGTTTAATTTTAATTTCTAGATCGGTAGTTAATAAGAAGTTGATTTATTTCCATTTGTATTTTAAAGAAATTACTTTTATGAAAAATATGAAATTAAATTGGTATAAACATTTAAGCTTATAATCGTTTTTGCGAAATGAACAATAGTAATGTTTTAATCACTGTTCATTTTATGTTATTGGGTGGTTTTAGGTTAATCCACTAATTAATGAAATGGTTAAATTTACATAAGAAGCACCATTTAAAAATAAGAAGAGATGTCAAAACAAAATAAATATTGCGAAAGTGTTGTTTAAATTTCTTGCACACTTTCATTTTTCAAATTAATTATTAGAGAATCTAAAACGCTTTTTAAGTTGCAGAGAAGTCAAAACATTTAATATTTAAAAACACTCATATTTCTGTTAAAACAAAAGACACCCAGTTATTTTAACCTTTAAAACAAATAATTAAAAAATAGAAAGCTTACCTGTGCAGTTTTTAGAACGAAGTAGTAGCAGAACTAGCGGGAGAGGGTATCATCCACTCAATATCACGCCTAGTTGCAGTCCGTTAGATGTGATTGATGACAGACGCACCGCAGAAGACTGGCAGCTGAATTTCCTCGCGACCGATTATATACAAATGCGATTTCACGATCGCGATCGCGGGAAGACCGGCGCGCGCGCAATGCGTGACGTCACCGCAAGGACTTAGGGTCAAAATACACAATCCCGCGTGTAGATCAGCGAGCGGAGTGATGCACACAGCCACTTGTTTTGGTGACCCTTGGGCCAAAGTCACCCCTTGTGATGATATAACGTTGTTGTGGAGTGCCTAAGTCCACCAATACCAACATAGAAGTAGGCCTATGAAACTTATTTTGCAGTGGCAAAGTCCATCGCAATTAAAAACTTTCTGAATTTATTTGCTAGTGGATACGATGCCTCATAATAGCAAAATGGTATTTAACTTTTTCGAAGGTAAATAAGATCAGTTATAATTTAATTGTGTTATTCTTAAATTCACAATTAAATTATAACTGATCTTATTTACAATCATTAACTGATTTCATTTAAATGTTATGATTACTGACCATGCCCAAAAGATAAACCTGAATCGATGAGAGTCGCGAGGCATAACGCTAACGTTATGGCTTGCGAATGTTATTCGATAGTTAATCAGAGTGTACATAGTTAATCAGAAGTGTTTTTTTATCGGAATACAGAATAACGAACTTTTTTTTAGTAATAATAGTTTTTTTATTTATGATAGGTTTGTTCTTGACTCTTGTCTAGGTCAGAGATGACAGAGAGAAAATCTACAATGTAACCAGCTTACCTAAAAAGAGCCTGTTCACTCTAACTTAGAAGATACTAGCTGACCCGCGCAACTTCGTCTGCGTCACATTTTCTTTCGTCACTTAGCGTGATGATATATGGCCTATAACCTTCCTAGATAAATGGGCTATCTAACACTGAAAGAATTTTTCAAATCGGACCAGTAGTTCCTGAGATTAGCGCGTTCAACCAAACAAACAATCAAACAAACAAACAAACTCTTCTGCTTTATAATATTAGTATAGATTAGGGTTGTAAGCGTTTGGAAACACAGACGCGGGCAGAGAGTTCCACTACTTTGATTTTATCGAAAAGAAACACCCTCTGGCTTTTCGCTAAAAGTCTTTCTCATCATTGTGATCATTATAATTCACTTGCGTCTTTCCCAATTTACTAAGGGTTGGCGCAATAAATCATCTTCCATACTCCTCTATTATTCGTTATTTCAGTAAGCCCTTCAAGATATGTCGAGGAAACAGGTGATGAACTGTGTCAAAGACACTTTATGACCAAACCCCTTTTCTTTATTTGTTTTAAGGTTGGAAACTCATCAAACGACTCCTTCCGCTTTAGGTGGAGTGGATGGTAGATTATCAGATTCTTATTGACTAAAACCCATCAGTGTTCCTTCTAATACTCTTTGCGTTTCAAAGCCGCGGTGACTCTTTCGATAAAAATCCACAACCCTGGCAGGCACTGGCCTTAGCCGCGGGTCCCGTCTAACTATGCTGACATCTGTTTGAGGCGCGCGTGGAACAAAACAATGCGCTGTCGACCCGGGCCTGGTTCCTGATCGGATGGCGAGCCACCCAACGTTCGCCGTTCGCTGGCCTGTGCTTACGGTGGCCGGAAAGCGCCCTTGCGACTCCACGCCCGGGGCGTCTTCTATTGTTGCGGCGGCTAGAGCGTGAGGTTTTCCTCTCCCTCACGCGATCTGCTTCCTCCTTCACTAGTATTAATGTTTTGCAGAATGAGGTGCTTCCAATTCCTCCTCATCCAGGACCATAAACTCCTTTGATCCACATTCATTCTTAAAAACATTCCTCATGTCATTTTCGTTATCATCATGTTTAAAACGTAACTACGCATAACATTTTTGATGTAGCATGTTTTTGTAGCCTATGTATTTTTAAATTTTATGATTAAAGGTTCTGTTTTGTAAATATTTCAGACACACCATCACCTTTTTTTAGGGTTCCGTACCTCAAAAGGTATTATCATGGTGTGTAATTTTTATTTACTAGTCCCTTGAAGCTTTGAAAAAAGTAAAATTTCTACGTTGACGTAAAAAGATACGGCCGTTTATTCCGCACAAAACGTGTATTTCGACATTCACAAGCGAATCAAAATTTATGGGGTACACTTATTTCCCGTTGACCTATGAAATTTTGCAATTAATACCATCTTATACCACAAGTATAGGAAAAAATCAGAGCACTATACATTTTTAATTAAATCATAACAAAAACCAGCGGCCAAGTGCGAGTCAGACTCGCGCACCGAGGGTTCCGTGCAAACCTGTAGGTATATTATAAGCAACAGTTGCAGTTTACGATTTAGGACGTATTAAAAAAAAACTACTTACTAGATTTCGTTCAAACCTATGTTCGCTGGTAGTTTACATGGTAATTTACATCATATATTTTTTTTTACTTTTATCATTCTCTTATTTTAGAAGTTACAGGGGGGACACACACATTTTACCACTTTGGAAGTGTCGCTCGCGCCAACTATTCAGTTTAGAAAAAAATGATATTAGAAACCTCGATATAATTTTTGAAGACCTATCCATAGATACTCGACACACGTATGGGTTTGATGAAAAAAAAATTGTGGGTTTCAGTTTTAAGTATGGGGAACCCCCAAAATTGCAGTTGACAGAATACATTTACTTACCAAGTTTCACCAGCATAGTTCTTATAATTTCGGAAAATAGTGGCTGTGACATACGGACGGACAGACAGACAGACATGACGAATCTATAAGGGTTTCGTTTTTTGCCATTTGGCTACAGAACCCTAAAAAAGACTAGCCAAGTGAGAGTCGGACTTGCGTGCAAAGGGTTCCGAATCAATTTAAAATTTTCTAACATGATATTGTAACACTAGAGGATTTTTATAGATATTCCTGTAATATTTAGGTATATCTATTACCTACATTTATTTCAAAGTTTAGGTTCAGTAATTTTAGAGATGTAAGGAATGGTTATTTTTGGCCAAATTTTTTGAATAACTTCCTAACTATTTTAAAATTATGGAATAAATATAATTAAAACTCTAACAGCAAGCCCTTTCATTTGATATGTCACACGATATAGTATGAAAAACTTGACCCCCAAAATTGACCTCTATACTCAAAATTTATTTGTTTACCCAACGCCCCCGTGTTTGGGATTCGGAATTCGGTATACATATGGACACCATATGTGTACCGAATTTCAACAGAATCTGTCCAGTAGATCCGGTGAAAACTGGCTGTGATAGACGGACAGATAGACACCCGAGTGATCCCAAAGGGTTTCGTTTTACACGGATGCTTGGAATCCTAAAAACACTACTTATTAATATAAAGTAATTTGTACCAACAAATTTGTACGGAACCCTGGGCGGGCGAGTCCGACTCACACTTGTCTGTTTTTTTTAGTTTACGGGTTAATCAGCAAGTATGATCTGAAAGTCTGATTTTTTATGTGAGCAGGAAATTCAATATTGTTCAGTCTATTTTAATAAAAATCTGCACCGCTGCCTTCTTCTCTGCTTCAACTGTTATTGCTAGCCAATATATGATGGACAAGCTTAGCTACTTGATTTTCAATAAAAATAAATAGCGGCTACTCGACAACACTCGGCTTATCTCGTATAAAATACCTATCCCAATAAGTAGATTGAATTAATGTCAATTTACATGAAGTGAGCAGGTTTTAATTGAATCAAGCACTACCTACGTACTACTATACACCAAGTAATTCGCCCATCCATCAAAAGAATTTCGACCGTAATCGATCAGATCTGGTGTCCTGAAATAGGGGCCGCGGCATACTGTGAAGGAGACGGCTGCGATGTCACGTCGACCTGGATGGCTTCCTGAATTAGATGCAGAGAGGTATATTCCTAGCAGTGGATCTAGATCAGTACGGGCTGGGCCTGGTAGTGACTATCACTCAGTCAGCTGAAGCATCATCAACATTTCAGAAAAAAAATGTCCACTGCTGGGCACCGGCTGGCCCAAGCGTCGCCACGTTAACCGGTCCTGTACTTCTCGCATCCATGTGACACTAACATTTTCTTTAAAATTTTCCCAAACTCGATCGGTTTAAGATCTCTGTTATGTTTATAAAAACATACCGTTTATTATGAGATAGGTACTTTTTGTTCTGTATTTAACATAACATTACATCATGTCCGTATTAAGCTCAAATTGGTAGGTACGTAAAGGTAGAGGTAACCTGAACAGATATTGCAGTGCAGGCCAAATTCAACAGCTATACTTTGTTTAGCCCCCGTTTTACAAGATTAGAAGGTCAATCCTCGTATATCTCGTACGCGTTTATTATTCTCGTATATATTCTCGTACTTTACCCCTGGTTCCATCATCATCATCCTGCCTAGCCTTTTCCCAACTATCGGTCGGGTCGGCTTCCAGTCAAACCGGATTCAGCTGAATTATACGTGGAGCCGCCTATCAGAACTCCACAACCCATTAACTGGGTAACACGGTACTTTTGACAAGACTGGAGTCAGATTTACTGAATTTCTGAAGTTCTGACAATCCTAACAACTGCAAAAGTCAACCGGGACCAACGGTTTAACGTGCTTTCCGAGGCATGGAGGAAACTCGGTATGTCAAGATGGTCACCCATCCACAGACCAACCTTGGCAAGCGTTGCTTAACCTTGAAGATCGACCTGTGCGGCTGATATTATTTAGCCACGAGCTTCCGCACTTGACCCCTGGCTCCTACCAAATATACACAACTAGCACTTCGCCCGATTTAAATGGATAAGGGATAATGTCATGATACCAAATTCACACTATTTCATTACGTCGGGTTTTTATTAAATTATTTGAACAAAACGCGGTAATGGGGTTGGCAACTGTAGTGGCGCTAGCGTAGTTTGTTCCCAAAACATTGCCTTTTCATATGGTCAAAAACAGAAAATAATTTCAAACAGTTACAATGACGTGCTGTATTGTCTCTAAATGCTCTGAAATTGGAATGCATCAAATACCGAAGGATATAAAAATACGAAGGCTTTGGTTTAAAAGCTATCCGTCGTGAAAAATTTATTTACGAAAAGGACGAGGTTATGGGCTAAACACTTTGTAGAAAGTGATTATGAAATATCACGTAATACACAGGCAAGCTGATCATAAATAAAGGCTTGACTATTACTTTTTTCAATTATCCCTACACTCCTCATCCTATAATATTTCGTACCTGCCTGTGTGATTTTAATGTTAAAAATCACTAGTCCGATCAATCGAAATCTTGCCAATCAATCGCCCGTCGTTCTACAAGGATTCTATACTACGATTATGGCTTGTTTGTTGAATTTAAAAACAAAACTCCAAAATCTTTCAATAAGATCCGTTTTCTTTCCTCGTAAGGGAGCTCCACGTTTTTTAAGTTTTTCTTTCAGTTCCTTGACTCGTCAGTTAGAAAACATGATGTATAATTATGTACTCCACTTATTTTAATTGTTTTACAGCTGCCTTTCAGTTACAAATTAAAGAATTTAGACGTTAAACTGCAACTAACACATCATAAAAAAATAACAAGGGAACAAACTATGCTAGCGCCATCTGCTTTCAGCTTGCACCGGCCAACCCCATTGCGACTTAATTATAATAGTTAGACATATACCCTCCCAGACTATCTTATAGGTAATAATGAGTACCTACTTCAATTATGTAGTACATTATTTTTATCATCAATAATTTTTAGCGCGCGCTAAATAGTGAATTTTATAGGCAACATTTTGGTACGTTGGGTTGCATTATTGCCATTTAAAAAAATATATATTTTTTTAAATATATTATAGCCTATGTTCTTCAGGGATAATGTAGGATTCTAACGGTGAAAGTATTTTTCAAATCGATACTTTCGGAGCCTATTTGTTTCAAACAATCAAACAAATCTTTCCTTTTTTATAATATTACTAGCTGACCCACGCAACTTCGTCTGCGTCACATTTTCCATTAATGCTCGGCTCCTTTTAGTCTTAGCGTGATGATATGTAGCCTATATTCTTCCTATCGAATACTGAAAGAATTTTTAAAATCGGACCAGTAGTTGCTGAGATTACCCCCTACATACAAACTTGCAAACAAATGTTACCTCTTTATAATATTAGTATAGATTATTAGTAGTGGTAGATAAATTTTACAACGATTGGTCAAGCCGTTTCGAAGGAGTTCCTCACCAGGCCATTGGTCCACATTAATGTTTAAATAAGTGTCAAACCTCTTCTGCTGAGAAACCTACCTTAATGCCGATAGTAAGTTCTCGTGAAAAAATTTTCGACAATCACGCAGGTGAAGCCTGTGAAAAAATCTAGTCGTCCCATAGTTGCTATCTTAAGTAAGTAGGTCATGGATAGATAACGGTTGGTCTAAAATGATTATGTCTTCTGAGGTTGACAGACTGTGTTGATACCTATGGCCAACAGTCTTAATTAAAAGGCATGCTTCATATAATATTAAGACAGGTTTTTGATGATAACAAAATATTCACATACATTTTACTGATAGTCACCGGGGCAAAGTACAATATCAACGGGTGCCGAAACCCAGTCATGCCTAGTGCATGAAACTATGTGATGCTGTAAGTAATGAGATACTAAATTTTTATGACTTTAACATATTTATTACAGGTTGATAAACATACTTGACCTGACCCGTGATTCCCCGTCGAATCTCATGTAAACTACTTATGAATAACAAAAAAACCGGTCAAGTTTGAGTCGGACTCTCACAGGAAGAGTTTTGCACAATAAACCGAAAAAAAAATGTGTCTTGCATGCCCTTTAATAATTAATTTAATTTTAAAAAATATCTGTGAAAATTGCATTTGTCTACCTATTACGGTTCTTGAGATACAGCCCACTGGCAGACAGACGGACGGACGAACGAACGGACGAACGGAAGGACGGACAGCGGAGGCTTATGTCAGTCGCAATCTGTAAAGTTAGTAGGATTGGCCCTCAGTTCAGTCTTCAGTCACACACGAGAATACGCTATGAAGGGGTACGAAGAGAGACTTGGACTTCGAAGGCACTTAAGCTGCTTTCAGACTACGCTATAATATATAGCATAGAGTATATAGCTCATAGCACAACAATATCGCGCACCATACATTGTCAATAAAAGGATATATACAGTGTGAACGTGTCCATAACAATGTTTGGTGCGCGATATTGTTGTGCTGAGCTATACAATATATGCTATTATATTATAGCGTAGTCTGAAAGCAGCTTTAAAGTAACTCCTTAACGGCAAATAGCGCAAATGTGCAGAATAACTTAGTATGGGTTTTCAATTTAGTTGAAGAGGATCTATCACCACCCACTTAAAAATTAAAAACCTTATAAGAACATTACAAAGTATTAAATAACTTTAATTTCGGAAGTCGGTATCAAAAAAGGGGGAAAAAGTTACAAAAAACACTGACTTCCGAAATTCGACTTCCATTATTACTCGACCACTCGCGTCCGGCCCTGGTGCAATCCATGGTCCGCAGCGAAGAGGCATGGGAAGCGGTCACCTCTTTCTGCGAAGCAGGAATGCTAGCGAAAGAGGAGGCCGAACGCGTGAGAGAGAGGGAGGCCTCACGTCCCGGCCGCCGCAACAGAAGAGACGCCCTGGGCGTCGCGAGTCGCAGGGCGATTCCCGGCCACCGTAGGCGCGCGCCTGCGGATCGTATCGTCGAGGTGCTGTAATTTCATCCCACACCAAAAGGCCTGCCTATCTACCCACCGTACAAGGCATAATGGTCATTCCATCTGGCCTCTTTCCATTGTTCATTCATCATTTATCTTCCCATTGGCAATTACATTAATATTTCTCGTTGCTGCTACGTAGGTATCGATTGATACTTTCTAAATGATTTGTCATTCCGGAAAAACTCGAAAAAAGCTGCAAACATAATAAATCATGAATTAATTCACGAGTTTATTAGCTGTCACGTTTATATTACAATATTGTGCAAGTTAATGCAAACACGTTCTGCGCATTATGCGTGAATCACTATCAAACGATAACCTTAAATTAATTTACTAAGTGCAACCAGAAACATAGACGGACAGATAAGCTTACAGATCTACGTGATGGCTTTCACGTCTCTACCATCTTCTCGTTATTTTCCACGTAGATCACGTTTTGTGGCGAAACTTACGTGATAACGATAACTCCTGAACTTGTAGTCTAAAAATACCTGAATTTGATAAGCTGTACGGTGCTGCACCTAATGATAACAATGACATGCATTTAACAGTTACCTACCTACACCTCGTTAGCTAATTTCCGCATCGGCGTTGAATGACGGGCTTAAAACAAATATCTTCACTAAAGTATCACAACTGGCATTCTGTATGTCCTTCCGTTGCTCTCATTAAGCGGACTATTGCAGCCTTCATAGAGTAGTGGGTTCATCTAGTGGCACCAACCATGCTGTGCCTTTCGGTACGCCATCACCACTACAGAACTGTCTGCCGCAAAGGCCATGTAGATAAGTTTAAAGCTACTTCAGGCGTGCTGGATCGTTCGAAAGAGTTATCCCGGTCTTGAAACACAAAAGCCATCTGAAAACAAGATCAGACTCACGAAAAACACGAATAGGTTTTAGTCAGTAAGAGTCCGATACTCCTACTCCGCCCGAGTGGGAAGAGTTATTTGTCGATTTTCACTCCTCTAAAAATGGGTAAAGTCATTTATAGTTCTAGGGCTCTTCTACGAATCAGCTGTCTAATATTTTCATGATTACATCAATGTCCTGAAAACGCATAGAGAGGTTCGCTAACAGTGCATTATCAATACATTATGGGCTCCCCATAGCTCCTCTTGATTTATCGCCAACGTGTGTGAAGTGCGCTGAAGGATCGTGCTTGTGCATTGATTTTAGATGTTCCAAGTGTGCTAAACTGACTGAACTGCATGTCCATACATTAGGCTTCCTACATTTGCCATAAATAGCTGCTCTATTGTTTTTCTTATGAGTTTGAGCTCATGAAACTTGAACTCGCAAGATTCTCTTGGGCGTCTAGGGCGAAATCTTGTTATAAAGAAATCTCAATTATTTAGAGCCACGAATAAACATTGTTCATGACGTTTTCCACAGCTTTCCATAACACTATCGAGTAACAAGAATTTGGTCACCATCTCTAGTACCTAACCCATTGAAATTGAAATTAAGATTTAGAGTAAGGTAATAAAGTTCAATAAAAGTCCTATTGGAATCTGTCCAACCTTATAACGTGACGCAAATACAAATAGAAAAGACATAATGCTGATGAAAATGTTAGAAAGTCTTTCTCAAATCATAAACATAGTGTGTGGTCTATCAGTCAAGTTCAAGGAAAGTGATACGATTCGAGATCACGACCTGTTCATCTTTGATGTGAACTGTCACGTTATGCTGCGCGTGATGTTGAGTGTCATAGGTATGAATTTCATAAGAGAAAATAAATATTACAGAAAGCAGTTTCCAAGGAAAATCAGCTTTACTTGTTGAAAGTCACGGGAGAAGTATGCACTGTGAAATGAGCAACATTATTTAAAATACAAATTGCTTAATGGTGTAGTGGGGCAGGTAACGACTTGAATCAAAATGGCCAAGATAAGATGCACAAATTATAATATTGTTAGTCAGTTACACTGTATTCAAAAAAAACAAGACATTCGAGAAAACTCAAAAAAAACAACAAAACGTGACCGTGTACAACAGCGATGCGAGCCGGACTGGCGCGTGCGCGACGCCGCTGCGACGCGGCGTGGGGCGGCGCGCGGTTGTACCTATGTACCTACGCGTGCTAGGTACCGAGAAAGCGCGGGCGCCTTGTTACTATGCCCTACAATGGAAAATTTAGTTCCAGAATATTTACACCACTAATTTTTAATTAGTACAAATACTTAAAGGGCTTATTAGAAAAGGTCTTGTTATTATATAATATGTAAAGTCTCAATAAATAATATTCATAAACAGCAAAGTTATTAACGATTGTTTATATCCCAAAATGTCACTCAATTTATGGTAAACGAAAAAATTAGCAATCCAAACTTTTCTTTCGCACTTTAATTGGGCTTAGGACCAACAAAATTATCAACTTTTTACAATTCAGTAATTTTTAAGAAATCATTTAAGATACTCAAGTAAAAATAAATCAAATTAAACAATTTTGGGATTTCGTTTTTTTTTACTTTTGACTGCAAAATTATGATCAGTAATGGGTACGGGAACAGCCCCATTTTTTTTTGTACTAATTAAAAAATAGTGTTGTATATTACATAGAAATATTTTTTATTTGCATCACGTGTGACATAAAAAACGTATAATTTTCTCGAACGACTTTGTTTACAGTGGTTAGTCTCTCATATCAGTCATATCTTATTTAAGCCTATTTGAAACATCGTAAGGATACGGTAGGTCCGTATTGTACACAAATTGCTAAATTGATGCATGGCTCCGATTCGCAACACATTGTCAATTGCCTAATTGGCTAAAAGCAAGCGTGGCGACACGAGAACATCAAGCATCTTTCTGACTCTTTTAGTTTACATATGTTTACCTTGGAGACCTGTAATATCTATCTATTTACCAAAAAAATACTAAGCTTCTTGTTGTATTACGCCAAGCTGTACCGTGGAAGGGTTTTTTTTTAATTTCACTGGCCAACAAAAAACACTTACTGTGTGTCACAAGAATGTTTTTCACTAATTACATATGTTAGGAACATGCTTTAGTATCATAGAACTGAAATTAGAATTATTGTGACACATACAGTTTTCCTGCAATATGATTTTGAAGTGGAGCTTTGAGGCGAAAAGTGAAGTTTTCAGGTGATTCTAATACAGGCACTTTGTCAAGTAAAGGATTGATTGTGCAGCAGATGGTACGTCAGAATACTCAACTATCCCTCTATATTCAAAAATCAAAAAATTCACTCTTACTTTTTTTTACTGATCGTGCAGAAAGTCTTTTGTGAATTTTAAAAATAATCCCACTAATATTACGAATGCAAAAGTTTGTATGTTTGTTACTCAATCACGCCAGAACTGTTGAACGCATCTGGTTGAAATTTGGAACAGAGATACATTATAGTTTGGAATAGCACATAGGCTACTTTTTATCCCGGGAATATTTTCCCTAAGGATCACGCGGGCGAAGCCGCTGGCAGAAGCTAGTTTCACCACAACTTGTCAAAATCTTTAGAGCACCGCGCATTATATAACAACAAAATAACTCAGTAAACTGAAAAAGACAGCTACTATAAAGGAAAAAATGGGAATTTACAAGCTAAAGGGAAAATTATGGCACAAGTAAAGTAGCTGTAACACAAAAACTAGACCAGAGTGCCAATAGAATTGGCACACTAATCAAAACAAAATAAATATGGCTTCATGATAAGGGTAGATAGGTAATTCAAAATTAGTAAGCACATTTCTCATGGCAAAGTCTTGTTGACCAGAGTTTCCCGTTTGAGTGAGCGCCAGAAGAAAATACTTGTAACATTCTCAGAGGAACTCAACTACAACAGCAAGTTCCTTCGGAAAATACTATTTTCCGAAGGTACTTGCTAGTTTTTATCCGACTTAAAAAAAATGAGGAGGTTCTCATTTCAACGAAATGTTTGTTTTAAGAGCGTGTATTCCGTCCACTAGCGCCGCCAATCGTTTTTTATTATTTGTTATGTTTTGAGAGTTATGTTTTGTACTTTAGAACATAAATAGTTGCCAAAGTCGATATTTTTGCTAAAAGTGGCCACTTTGAGCAATAACTGCCGTTTTGGCTATTTAGCCATGAGTAATGTATTAAAAATAGCTGTCAAAAAATAATAGATACATTTCTTCAGTGCACTACAGAGCGGTTTTATATCTACGTGTCTTAAATTTATCACAATTAATAAAAAAACGATTGGCGGCGCTAGTGGACGGAATACACACTCTTAACACTAATAACATAACGCCAGTAGGTATCTATTTCTGAAGGATTGGGCAGAGGTGTAGATAGAGAACACCCACAAATTTCACCAGTTTTATTTAAGTCCCATGTTATAGGGGATTCGCGATCGACATGTCACGAGACCAGGCCCCGGGCTGCTACTAAGAATTTCCAGATGGACAATCCATAGGAATGGTAATCGAACCTTAGACGATAGGACCTCATGCTCACTGCACAGTTGCAGCTTGCAACAACCAAACCAACGAGAGTGGAAGGTTATTTCATGTATTCATTATGTTTGGACCTTACTGTGTTGATCAATTAACGCAGTTTAGTTTAGCTTCATATCAATTGAATAAGTCTCTGCAGATTTTGGGCCATGACGGCCAATCATAACGCTACCCATCAGCGAGGGATCTCCAACAGTGAGGGGGCAAACACGAAGATGCACTCCCTCTTCCATTACTCTCATAATCCAATGGAACGGCACTCCGACTTATCATGCTTTCCGCCAACTTCCGAATTTTCACTGAGCAATTCCCTATGGAAAAACCCAATAACACTTCTTACCCGACCTGAGAATCGAACCCAGAACCCCACGCTAAACACCGCGAGATCAACGAAACACTTTGATATTATGTGGATGTTTATAAATTAAAGAAGGGATAATGTTGATGTTATTTCTCCAGAGGTGATCGGTCATGCGTTACCGTCATATATGCGTACGTGGATTATCTTTACTATTATTAATTTATGATATCAATTAAACGCGACACTTAAACATAATATTATGGCAGAAATTAAAAAATAGCCGATTTTATTCAAGCATTCGTTAAGTACTGTGGTGAAATCCCACTGCATTGACAATATTGAGCGATATGGAGAAACTAGGCAATACATGAATAATTTAGAAATTTTTTTTTTAGTGTTTTGTTTTATTTCGTTAAAATAAAACAAAACACATAATGCAATATACTTAAGTACCTACGCACTAATATTATAAATATGAAGAGTTTGTTTGTTTGGTTATGTGTTTATCTCAGGAACTACTGGTTTTAATTGAATAAATATTTTAGTGTTGGATAGCCTATTTATCGGAAAAGGCTATATACTAGATACATGTAGCATCACTCTGTGACCAATAGAAGACAAGAATGAAAAATTTGTCGCAGGTGAAGTACCGCGGGCACGCTAAGGTAGTACTAGTACTCACATTTATTCAGCTCTATTCAGCTTATGCCCATAGAAAACAACGATTCTTTTATGGAGACGCGTAGGTACCTACGCGTCCTTTCAGCTTTCCGCGTCTAAACAGCTTTCGTGGAAATCAAGTATAAAATGAGGACAAATGTGTTAATATCATGCGACTTCAGACGGTGCTGTTCCGCCGCATACAGCGTCAATCGCGGCGAAACAGCAATGTACACGGATGGTTCTCGACTCCTTGTGTGACTGACACTGGCATGGCCACTATCAGGTATTTTAATTTTGACAACATAAAAAATGGTCGCTAATTAGTCTAAATTAGTCGCCAAATGTCAGAGTAAGTCGGTAATTAATAGAAATATTTTTTGTTCGTGAGTGTTTGGTGGACTAGCACCGGTGTCGTTCACTACAGCTTTCTAAAATCTGGCCAATCGATTTCGGCAGATATCTATTGTCAGCAACTGCAAACCATGAAGGAAGAACTAGCTGCTAAACAACCGAGATTGGTCAATCGCTCTAGACCACTGCTGCTTCACGACAACGCAAGACCACACATTGCACTTAGATGAGCTACAATTGGAATGTCTGCGACATCCACCGTACTCCCCGGACCCTGCTCCAACAGATTACCACTTTTTCCAGAATTTGGAAAACTTCTTACAAGGAAAAAAAAAACAACTCCGATGCGGCAGTCCAAACCGCCTTCAAAGAGTTTATTGATTCTCGCCCCCATTGTTTTTTTTTTGTATTAAAGGGATCAATGAACGACCTATGAGATGGCAAAATTGCATAGATAACAACGGTGCATACTTTGATTAAATAAATAATTTTTTCCAAAAAAAAAATTGACTTTATATTCCTCCCGTATAAAATGCCAATTTCATATGTAATTTAAATACTGAAAGATTAAAGGGCTCCTTTCGTAGGCTCTTCTCTCTTTTCGTACTTTGCTATGCAAATTATGCATTCATTATATTAGCCGTGGCCAGATAAGATTTCGTTGCAAAGAAAAAGTTTTATTTATGTCTAGTTATTTACAAAAAAACCTATTTTTTTTTTATTCTAAGCTATCTGTAAATTAATATACAATTAAATAAATTAACTTGTAAAAAAACGTTGCCACAATATACACAAACACAAGGACCCGAGATGAAAACTCATAATACAACACATAACGATCTAGATCTCATGGCAATTGCGGATCTATCTGTCTTTGTATTCTGATTTCCGACGCATCTTAAATACCTATCAATGTCTGAAAGTGTTTGCAGCACAAAGGAGACTAGACAAAGTCATATAAAATGTATCCAAGCAAAAGGACGAAAGACAACAGGACTATGTTCTGTACTTGGCCTACTTGTGAGGGTAGACCAGAAAACCGTTAGCCTTACTCCACCACCACTACAGTGGTAGAGCATCACTTTAGCAACTTAGCTACCTATTAGCAGAATTCTTAGACATTACTGACATCGGCGAAGGAAAGCATCGTGAGAGAGTATGATACCTAGTAAGTCTGAATGCCAATCCGCCTTGAGCAAGTTAGTGCTCGAGAACTCTTCCCTTACAACAAAGAAGAAGAGGCCTTTGCCTATAGTCTAGTTGCAGATTGTTTATTTTTTATTACTGACGGGCACGAGACGCCATAAATCTGACAATTATAGACAAACCCTGGATAGGGCTATCGTTGCAATTCGTTGCTTTTCTGCGAAACGGACGTTCGATTTGATGACTTCAGGAATTAGCCATTGGACTTACGCCATTCGAAATCAAGCAGTAAACTCAGGTGTGACTGGGTCAAGTAGAAGTCTATGATACCACATAGGTATCATAGTGACTTGTACTTGACTGAAAAAAAAACAAATATTTGTTTTTCACTATCACTACATCACTTCTCTTCATATAATAAAACAATGTACTCCGCCGCATGTCTGTTCATAATAAACTCAAAAACGACTGCACCGATTTTCATGCTGTTTTCACCAATGGAGGGAGTGGCTGGCCCTAGCAGGCCCCGTCTATTAAGCGGGCCTCTTTTATTAGTGCTCAGCCCTACATAATATCTTTTATATCTTATAGCTAGGATTGTTAATATAAGTCATTATTTTTTTTTAATTCTTCGTATCTGTAGTTTCAAAGCTTGTGTGCTTTTAAAATTACGAAAATAAAAGCAGTTAGGTACCTACCTACCTGATATCCTATAAAAATCTAAAAAAACTAGATACCTATTTTAATACCTACTTATTAATTGCCTACCTAATTCACAAAAGAGATATAGGATCTGTAATTTTCTTTGTACTGTGTCAGAATGGTGTATCCTTTTTACACCATCTGTTTCAGACGAGTGAGTTTCGGGCAATAGAGTAGATAGCCCGATGATGACGTAAAATAGTGTTATGTAATATCCATGCAAATCAGGTAACGGGAATATATCACAGGTAATGAATATTTAAAGAGTCATTTGACAGATTAAGCAGAACCACGACACGGTGGACATTCATTTCTTTATCCTTATGGCGATGTTGCTCAGTGGTTACGGCATTCAGCAATCACCAACTCTGCATGAGAGCATGCTAATGCTGTTTCCCATCTCGAATCTTTGTTGTTAGTGCATCGAGAGGAAAGAGTTTAATATATAACAGAGGGCCAGTTGCACTAATTTTTAAACAACTTTCGCATTCGCATGTCAATCGCAAACTGTCAAAAAAGCCTTAAACTTTCGTACATTTTTGACAGTTTGCGATTGAGATGCGAATGCGATGCGGATGTGAAAATTAGTAAAATTAGTAGAAGTGTCCTCCGATGTGTGTTCAAAAGTCAAAGCTTGAGAATTGCCAAACTGAAATGGATGTGGGTGGGAAATAAAATTGCTTGCAGAACAGATGGTCAATGGGGCCGAAAGTTCTGGAGTGGCAACCGCGTACCAGAAAAAAACACCTGAGGCTTTCCACAAGGTGTACGGGAATCTGCTGAATGTGAGTCGCACAGGACTGATCGATGTGGTGATCCTTGGGGGAGGCCTGTGTGATTTGTCCAGCACTGAATGAACGTCGGACACAATGGACGTCCTTCGGTTGAAATGATGAGGATAATGATGATGTCTTCATGACCTTGCCATACCAAACAAAGTACCTAGGCAGATAATGGGTTGAAAACTAAGTGCTTTAAACTACTTTGCTCAGGTCTACCTGAGGATGTGCCCAGCGTACGTGCAGTTGCGGCTACGTCACCATACCAAAATATTTTGTGGCATGCATTGAGAGCATGGTGTGTGATAAATGCTACAGCGAGGACTATGTGGCACGGCCCTTACAAATTATGAAAGTTTGATTAGGTACAGCGCCATCGTACTACAGTGAACTGAACTAACTATTGAGATTCTTCGCTGATGTCCCGCGCGAATGGTATTTTGGTCGATGTCAGTTCGGAGAATCACTACTAGATGTAGACACAATACAAGACATGTGTTACTTTTTTTGTAAACCATATCCTATCAAAAACAAATATGGGAGCCAAGTTCATTGTTATTAGATTGCGTGATTGTCGATTTAAGCGAGAAAAATAAGATAAATTATGGCTCAAGATTCGACTTGACTAGTTTTCACAGACTTACATGATATCTTATATTTGGCTTAACTTACCATCTTTATACTCTACGCAAGTTACAGTGTTTATTTAAAAGTTCAGCATAGGTATCTAACTCTTTTCAAAAAACTATGTGCTGAAAAAACTAGCGAAGTTTAATTTTATTTACGGTTTCCAGGATTATCTTTTGTCATTGATTTTTTTTGTTGACTCTGAAGTCGTCCTTCATTTTATTAAAATTGATCTTGGCTCCCATTTTATAACATTTACGTTTTGATGGGATAACCACACTATTTGTAAAGAGACTATTATTATTCATCTTTCAACACGTGCTACCGCGTTCCCGCGCATGCCTGTTAATCATCCTCATGTTTGATCAGCGATATTTTAGCCAATTGTCAACCAATTTATACAA
The DNA here is from genome assembly GCA_963859965.1 of Ceramica pisi. Lineage (NCBI taxonomy): Eukaryota > Metazoa > Arthropoda > Insecta > Lepidoptera > Noctuidae > Ceramica > Ceramica pisi. The sequence goes on along the minus strand of OY982536.1, from coordinate 16,231,809 downwards.
ATGTAACGGTACATTGCTTGCAACGCTAATCACCAGTTTATTTTGTTTTTGAATAAATGATAAATGATATTTATTCTGTAAGTAGGTTGTAAATAACACTTTTACACGTCAATCTTTTTTGGTCATTTGAAACTAGATGAGGCCGGCGTTTCCTAGCTGACTGCTCTGAGAAGAAACGCCGAAACAAACTCAGAGGTCAAAGACTGGTCAAATCATATAAGAACCATGTAGGTTAATGTCTGAAGTGGTATTTTGAGGAAAGTACCACACAGATTTGAGTGGACCTGTCCAGACAGTGTAAGCATTTGCCAGTTATCATGTAGCTCAAACTTAGAACTTTAAGGAGCTCAACGACCTGACGAACAATACCAAAGTAAGGACATTTGAGTAGGCCGCATAAATAAATAACTCAAACCGCCAGACTAACATTAGGTAGATGAAATAAACCCCTAACAGTAATCTACATGGTCCTCATATTCAAAATACGTTATATGAGGACCATGCAGATCAGTGTCTGAGATGGTCTTTTGAGGAAAGAACCACATCGATTTGAGTGGGCCTGTCCAGTCAATGCAAGCCTTGGTCAGTAGTCGATAAGCTCAACTTAGGAGCTCAACGTCTCGACAAACAATACCAATGAAAGACATTTGGGTAGGCCACAAAAGTACTCACACTGCCAGACAACGTTCAAAATACTTTAAAGAGAAAAAAATAAACTAAAAACCCACATAGTCCCCATATTCACAACAGTGAAATAAATAATAATGATAATACTTTACAAAGTATTCATGTCAAAAAAATAAAAATAAAATAATAATATATAGATTACCTTAAAATGTAAACATTCATGTCAAAGTGCAAAATAAATGAGAATATAAAAATGTCAATGTGTAAAAATATTAAAATTATATAGGACAAACGAGCAAAAAAATAAAAAATATATAATCATTGGGCCATTATGTACATCATTGAAGCAGCTCATTCCCAAGCCCTTTTGTCCTCAAGATAGTCTTTAACTGTGTAAAAAGCTTTCTGGCATAGCTTGCGTTTTACAAATGATTTGAATTTAGTAATGCAGAGGTCTTGGATGTGGCTAGGAAGTTTATTACAAAAATTTCTACATTGGCATCGATACGAACCACCTATTTTCTTCAGTCTGGTTTTAGGAACGACAAAATTGTGTTTATTTCTAGTATTTATGCTATGTATATCACTGTATTTATTAAACAGATTAATATTTTTATGTGCATACAAGAGATTCTCATAAATATACTGAGAGGGCACAGTCTATATTAATCTCTTTAAATTTGTCTCTGAGGGAGTGTCTGGGACTTAATTTATAAATCGCACGAATAGCCTTGTTTTGTAAAATAAATATTGTCTGTATGTCGGCGCCATTTCCCCACAATAGAATGCCATGTGAAATTATACTATGAAAATAGCACACTAAACGGGATGTCTCTAAATCAGTTAAGCCTAGTATTTTTCTAACGGCATATGCTGCAGAGCTAAGTCTTTGGACAATTTATCTATATGGGGGCCTCACTGAAGCTTTGCATCCAAAGTTATGAGTAAGAGCACTGTGGTATCTTCGGGTTTCATCTCTTCACCCTTTATTGATACAACAGTTAACATCAACTCTTTGAATCCTATCACTTAAATATGAAGTAAGAAGATCCAGAGAGGCGTTCCGGATTCCGTAATAATGCAATTTCTTAATTAATGTCTCATAGAGAACGCGATTTGTCCAAGGCATTCGATTGAATGCCTTGGACAAATAGCAAAAAATACCCAAAGCATCGCATTTGTCCTCCCATGCATTATATATGTGACCTAAAAGTTCAACACCTGCATCGGTTGTTGAACGACCCCTTGTACTACCAAACTGTTTATTATGTAAAAATTTGTGTTTGTTAAAATATCTTTGCACTTGATTAAATATCCGTTTTTCAAAAATTTTACTAAATTTAGGTAGTACCGATATAGGTCTATAATTAGAAGGGTCTGAGGTGCTACTCGTTTTTAATAACGGTAATATTTTACTATACTTCATTAAATCAGGAAACTCACCACGGTCAATACAATTATTAAAAATATCAGCTAAAGTAGGTGCTACAATGTGTATAATCGATTTAACAAGATCAACAGAAATACTCCACAGATCTGCAGTCTTTTTAACATTGAAAGATTTAAACGTTTTTATGATATCATTAGAAGTTACATATTGGAAATTAAATTCGGCATTACAAACTGAAGCTTATGCAGCAGCAGGTGACGAATCTAGAAACTTAGTCGATACGGGAATTTCTGCAAAGAAATCTCAAATGCCGCGGTGACTTGCGAATCTAAATTAATTATACTGTCATCAATAACAAGGCTGTAATCACTACTTCGGTTGCTAGACCTTCCCGTTTCACTATTAATAATATTCCAAGGGATAAAAAGTAATAAATAGGCGAAAATCAACTCCCTTAGTGGTACAATAGAATAAAATATCGTTAATTAACACTTTGGGTGCTAAGAGAGTGGCAAATAGGTGATTATTACCGCTTTGAACTTTAATATACAAATACACAAAGGCTATAAAAACGACTTCAGGTGCTAACATTTTTAATATCTACGGATATGTTTTTATTTCGTCATCATAATTTAACCTCTCGTTTTTAAGTGCGAACAGTGCGTATGTTAATATTAAATATTTGTCGGATCAAAAACGCCGCCATTCGTTCGTGAAAATGAAATTGAAAGCAACCTTTTAGTTTCAACCTAGTGAACACAGAAGTTGACTTTTTACTGCGAAGATAAGTACACTGTGAATAAGTATATCTATAATTAACAAATTATTCAAGCGCCCGATATTTTTTGTCTATTTACCGAAAAGAAATATTTTATTACTCATTATTAGATATTATGGAGTAACATAAAACTTTTGTAATAATCTAGTAGAACGTTGCTTATTCTAGTTTAAGGTATCGTGCTAGTAGTATTAGAACACAATGAAGCAAAGCACTTAAATTAAACCGTTTACTACTTCAATTAAAAGTGTTTTCTTATGTTTTTCTAACTTAAGTCAAATCAATTCGTACCTAACTTAAACATTTTTAGTTGCGTCGCCATTGCGATATCAACAACAAGTAAACGAATAAGGGGTATTAAGCTCTATTAATCTCCCTAAATTTATGCAGACGTCACAATAACCACTAGAAGTTCTGTGATAGCGAAAAATGTTCCTACTGTTCGACTTTAAGTAACTTAAAAGAGTTACAAAAGAATTTATGAACACCATTGTGGAACTGGTAGCGGTGGTTTGTGCAACTTTTGGTTCTTGGCGAGAGTTTATTTTCGCTTGCATAGCACTTTGGGGTGTTGTAGACAGCGCTTGCTTCTTATTTAGATGTTATAATTGTAAGATTCACTCAAAACCGTAACACAAGATGCTTTGCCCGTATTGTAGAGATATAAAATGCTGCTGTATGTCTTTAACCTTTAAATTCACCCTGTTATCGCCCTTGTAACTCAGTTGTGTAACTCTACGGGAAATATTTTGCTTGTTTACGGTCTTTAGTCGCCAAAAGTTGTAAGTGCCGCTGCTGTAGCGGCTTTATATCTCGGTTAGTTCTAAACAAGCTCTAATTGACGCATAAATGTTTATTGGGAAATAATGCGTTCCATGCTTGTTCCTCCCAAAAGCTAGGTATGTATGTAGGCAAGATGAAACAAAGTATAATTACTAGTGTCATGTAGTTTCTGAAAACAAAAAAAAATGTTGAGGATAAGTAGCCATAAAATACATATCAGACATAGTTAATGAGGGTTTTCAAGAAAATTTACTCCACCGTTTGGCGCTACACAGGCGTGTACACTACACAGTCCTTTTAATTGAAAAAGTGACTTTGACATTAACATGACGCCGACGTCAACTAACAAATGTCAGAAAACAAGCGATTTGATTGGTTGTTTGGGACTGACACCTCAGTGCCTGAAATTTCAGAAAACCCTCATTAGTTAGCTTAATTGGCATGTCAAAAAACCTTACTTATGCTAGAACCGCAGTAACGGATTGTTCCATAAATCGCTCATGTAAACATTGTGTCCTTTACTTCTGACATCAGGGTGCTTCCTAACCATCAGCCAACCCATGTGAGAGAAGAAAAAGCCCCTCAGCGTTGTGAGGATCTGCATCCATGTCCAAGTACTTGTACTGCATGCTGTGGTCACGAACCCACTCTATCACGGAATTCTGAAGGATTGAGTATTTTGACAGTTTGAGTCGAGTTGCCTATTCTTGGAGGATAAGGAAAGTGACGTCTCTGATGACGAATTATCATCTTTATTATGAGGTTCTAGACAAGTGATATTCTTTCTATCAGTAAAAGAGTTACGAGATGTCAAAATAAAAGAGATTTATCACATGATATATCGACAGCGTTTGTGAATCCCAAACTATTTGTCCTTTTGACATTCGCCTTCGCCTCGCTAACGCTTACAGAGTGTCACTTGTTTCAAATCTCTGGATAGCAATTGCATCTTGGGTGACTATGCCCCATTAATTTAATTATAATCTAACAGCAGTCGCTGAGATTGACACAATACATAATAAATTTTCAGAGAAAGATTACTAACCTGGAACGCCGTGGTAAAGAATGCCAGCAGTATGATGTGCAGGAGCAGCTTGGCTTTGTGCGCTTTGTGTGACCAGAGTCTATGGGCTCCAGCAGTGACGCTTGTTGCTGTGGCAACGTACAAAAGATATGCTGTAACAACATTAATGTTATCATAAACTACATAGATAGGTAAAAAACAAAAAAAGAAAAAAAAAGAGAAAACAAGAAAGAAAGAAAGAAATAGCCAACACTCACTCGCTCGCTCGCTCGCTCTCTCTTGTTTTCCCTATTGGCTTTCTTTTCGGTTGTTTCGAGAGCTATTTGTTATGGATTCGGTGCGAAAACACACCCGGGTATCACCTCTGCGGAATCGCCCAGCGGAGACGATGGAGAATACGCTGTAGTTCTCTCCTGCTAGGGCGGAGCACGACCGATCAACACGATGAGGACTCGTTGTGTTGATCGCCAGCGGCGATCTCTCGCTTCTGGCCCTGATTGAATCCATGGTTTTTTTTTTAACTTGATATGGGTTTGCTCTTGACTCTAGTCTTGGTCAGAGATTACAGAGACAATGTCTACGATGGAGCGAGCTTACCCAGAAGTAGCCTGTTCACTTTGAAAAGATTAGGGTTGTAAGCATTCAGAAACACAAACGCAGGCAAAGAGTTCCACTCCTTTGCTGTGCGCATTATGAAAGGCGCTTGGAAGCGCTTAGTGCCAGTTGGTGGAATAGCAACAAGGTAGGGATGGCAAGTTGCAGTGCGTCTGGATGTCCGATGGTAGAAAGGGGCTGGTGGGATGAGGTCGTGGAGTTCCTGGGCACACTCTCCGAAGTACAATCTGTAGAAGACCGACAAGCAGGCAACCTTACGGCCATGAGCCAAGCTAAACGCGGCAAGCTGATACTTAGCTGAGCCATCCCAAAGGTGGCTGCAATACTCCATGCATAATCGGACTTGTGCTTTATAAAGAGTTAAAAGCTGCTCAGGCTTGAAGTATCGCTTCACCCTATTTAGGATGCCCAGCTTTTTGGCCGCAGTTTGGGCTTTGGCATGCCTAGGAGCTCGAGCCGATCAGTCACTGGAACAGATGCTCCCCGAAAAGTAGGAGTTTGGTGGAAACACCTCCTTTTTGCGGTAAAGAGACACGCTTGTGTTTTGGTGGCGTTAAAAGAGACCAGATTGTCGTCACCCCACTGGGAGACAAAGCTTAAGGTCAAATTTGTCCGCTATACCCTGGCCTCTCTCAAGGAACGAACTTCATCCCCGCCGGTTGTGGCGCCGGACAAGTATCTCTCTGTAACCGTACTGTCATCTGCGTACCCAACAAGACCAGGCTGAAGTAGGTCATTGATGTGCAGCAGGAAAAGAGTTGCAGAGAGAACAGACCCCTGAGGAACACCGGCATCAATAGCCATGAGGTCAGAGGAGCATCCGTCAACAACTACTTGGATCGACCGTTCTCTAAGGAAGTCCGATATCCAGACCCTGTCAAAAGCCTTCGAGATGTCGAGAGACACAGCAAGTGCTTCGCCGTGTCTCTCGATGGCTTCGCCCCAGCAGTGCGTGACATACACAAGAAGATCGCTCGTAGACCGTCCCCGGCGAAAGCCATATTGATGGTCACTGAGGAGATCATTGTCTTCAAGGTACGTCAGCAATTTACTGTTCAATACCCTTTCCATAACCTTGCAAAGGATGGAGGTAATGGCGATTGGTCTGTAATGAGCACGGTCTGCACGGTTACCCTTTTTGGGCACCGGTTGCACATTTGCAAGCTTCCAGGATTTTGGTAGCGTTCTTTTTTCAAGAGAGAGGCGGAACAGGCGTGTCAGCGCAGGAGACAGTTCTGGCGCACATTGCCTTAACACTTTTGCTGGAATGCCGTCAGGCCCGCTTGCCTTATGCACGTCTAGACTGCACAATACTCTTCGGACCTCTATATTGTGGACTGCGATCGCCGGCATCGAAGAATCACAACGAGGTAAAGTTGGTGGTTGCTTAGAGCCAGCGTCCAGACGTGAATTGCTTGCAAAAAGAGATGTAAACAAATTTGCTTTCTCACTTGCAGAGTGAGCCAGCGACCCATCAGGTTTTAACATTGGAGGCAAAGTGGGTCGACAGAAGTTCGTTTCGACTGCTTTCGATAGGGACCACAACTGCTTACTACCCGGGGGTGTGATGCTAGTTTGGCCACAATACGTCCAACATGGTCAAAACGTAGGTGGTCCGGAGCGAGGAGGCAGGGGAAGCAGTCACCTCCTTTTACGAAGCAGTTTTTACATGTTTATTTAATACTTCATGCACACAAACAGACAGGCGACGAACTTAATAAAAAAAGGCGCACAAGAGGCAGAGTGAGAGAGAGGCAAATCTCACGCCCCAGCCGCCGCAACAGAAGATGACGTCCCGGAAGTCGGGAATCGCAGAGCTTTTCCCGGTCACCGTAGGTGCGGGTTTGCGGACGGCGAACGTTGGGTGGCTCGCCGTCCTATGAGAAGCAAGCCTGGGTCAACGCCGCGTTGTGTTCCACAGAAAACCCATTCGTATTATTCAATCAATCAAAATACACGGCAGGGTTTTAGTCAGTAAGAGTCTGAAACTCGTTTCCACTCCGTCCGGAGCGGGAGGAGTCATTAATTTGATGATTTCTCATCCTTTAAAAAAGATAGCGCGGCATTTGTGCATAGGTTATAGTGTTTAGGATCTAAGTATATATTTTTATACGCGCTACAAAATTTTACATGCTTAATTGAGCAAACTGTTAATAACAATAATTAATTTGTGTTTGGGGGTTGAAATGGATTAAAACTTAATCTAGCGATAAAGCGATAACTTAATTACCAAACACACAGGTCTGCCATTTAAACCTCGTGCAGAAGAGATAGGCACCATAGAAAGCTGCTATGTGTAGGACCAGAAACATCAAAACATTCCGCCATACTACCACCATCCGTCTCCGAGATGCCTTCAAAGGTTTTTCGGTATCTTCTGTAGTGACGTGGGCGCTATCCATCGTGAGGACCTCATTAAGTCATTCTTGACAAACCTTGATATGAGACAGTGAATTTCGTAATTAAAAAACGGTTGAGAAACCCCAAAGCCAGCAAATTTGACACACAAAATTTTAATACATTGTTACATAGACGTTACTCATGCGGCGTTTCCCCATGGTGGTGGCAAACCTACTCCCTTTGATTTGTTGACGTTCATAAAAAACTTTATTCCCCTATTTAATTCCATTGGGGGATGAATTAAGAGGGCTTTCACATTTTTTCTTGAAATTTAGCGTTTTATTCGAATTTTGATGTGTGATTTTGCTTTAGATAAAGCCTTAAAAAAAACAAAAATATGCCTAAGATAGTTTGATCATTTATCTTGAGAGTGTTCTAAATAAATATTTCAATTTGTTCACGTAGGTACATCAGTAAAATCCTTGACTCCGCAAAGGATGTTTCACAAAACGTTGCTTTAGGGTATCTTTTGATACCTTGGTACACCGAAGATATTATAATTTAATAATTTATAAAAATGTCCACGGTACAATTGTATCTTCTACTTTGGAATGCTCAAATCAATTTATTATGATTCATAAAGTAATACACCAAAAATAATTCTGTAAAACTGAGAGTTATTGACAATTTTCCGTACGAAACTATAATTTTTATCTATGAAATTATAATCAAAATTCAAATAAAAAATATTTAATAATTAAGGTGGCATTGCTATATTGCTTGAAAAAAAATTGGTCTAATTAAAAGTAAAGTAAATATTTTTAAATAATTGTCGAAAATCAATATAATCTTGTGACGCGCGGTATTCAATTTTAGTCAACCTGAGCAATTCGATTTTGTAAGAGCGCTTTGACAAAACTGTCTTAGGCATATTTTTATTTTTTTTTAAGGCTATATCTAAAGCAAAATCACACATCAAAATTCGAATAAAACGCTAAAATTCAAGAAAAAATGTGAAAGCGCCCTTAAAAATGAATTCAATAATCATTCTTATCGCCTTAAGGGGCCATTCTGCGAAATAAGATGTTTCTAAACCCAATAGACTCATTACGCCTGGTCACCTAATTTGCCCACGGTGTCAAAGAAATAAACTGGAATTTCCCAAACCCGAGCTTGACGAATGAACATTATTTAAATAGGCATCTACATAATAGGCACCTACCTAGTTAATTGCTGATGACACAGCCAGCTATTGCTCCCATGAAAATATTTAATTATAAAACTAATAGCTAAATCGTGTCAGTCAAAAATAGCCCTATTGTTGATCTTATAATGTGATCGTGTCTCTAATATTATATGGCAATAAAAACTATATGGATTTGGGATGCAGGCAGTATAAATGTGACGGGATTCACGAATGTTTGCCAAAGAACCGAGTACTACTGGAGATGGTAAGTGTTCAGTGTTCTATTATTTTCTATTGACGAATTGTTCAGGCTATTACAATGCCGAATGACAGAAACCACAAAGATCACCAGTATTATTTTCCCAATTTATTGGGTTCGGTGCAGAAGAAGACCCGTTTTCTTCCTATTTAGTTTTCTAATGCTTAGTCGCTCAAAAGTAAGTCATCCGTTTTCTAGCCTTTTTTTTGTTATTTTTTTTTTAGGGATGGGAAATGACCCAATGACTCCTCCCGCTCTGGGCGGAGCGGGAGGGAGTGTCAGACTCTTACTGACTAAAACCCATCCATGTTCCTTCAGTGCCCTTTGTGTTCAGGAGCCACGGTATCTCTTTCGAATAGTCCCGCGACTCCGGCAGGCGTCGGCCCTTTTGGGCCCCTCTGTGTGCTGACTCTCTTTGAGACGCGCGTGGAACACGAACGCGCCGTCGACACGGCCTGTCGTCAGAAGATGGACGGAGGGCGAGCCACCCATAGCTCACCGTCCACAGGCCCGCGCCTACGGTGGCCTGAGGTCACCAGGTGGTGGCTTCCGACGCCCGCGGCGTCTACCACGGCGGCCGGGATGAGAGGTTCTCTCCCTCTCCCACTCCACCACCTCCTTCGCTAGCATGACTGCTTCGCAGAAGGAAGTGACGGCGTCCCATTCTGTCTCGCTCCGGACCATGGCTTGGACCAGGGTCGGACGCGAGAGGTCGCTGCCGATCGCCGCTTCGAGGACACGGTGGTGCGCGGGCACACCTGCACAGTGTGCTCCACCGTGTCCTCCGGTCGATCCTCGCAGTGGTGACACCCGGGCGTTTCCTCCCGCCCGATTCGGTGCAAGTACCTCCCGAAACATCCGTGTCCGGTGAGAACCTGCGTCAGGCGGAAGGTGAGGACGCCGTGGCGCCTCTCAAGCCACTCCTCAAAGAGGTGACTTACCGCCACTATCGTGGCGTGCCGTATCCGTTTTTCTAGCCTTACGTTGTCTGGTCTATCCGTTGCTTTTTAAAGAAATTAATACATTAATTCACCACTATTTTTATCTTATTTCAGGGGAAGATTCTGGTGCTACTGCTAATTGCTAGTGCTACAGCCGAAGTAGTCCTCGCCAGCCGGGATGTCCGTTCTCCAGGTAAATAGGTTCACATTTTTTTATAGTTTTCTGTTCAGTTTTTCATAATTTGTAATACCAAGCCCGCCTCTGTTCATGAAGTAGGTACCTATTAAATAAATAAATACTTACCTAGATATTTATTAGGAACAGTGGTGGGGCAAGACTAAAATTTGATATGGGCAAGATTGGCATTTTGCGAGGCCCTCTAGCGTAATCTGTCAGCGCCCGCAAATTAAAAGCACAATAGTAAGACAATAGGTACACCTTTGTCCCGATAGGGTCTTACGGACGTTGACAGGACCTTAACGTAGAAGTAAACCATAACAATAAAATAAATTCCCCTACCGCAGTATCTCTACGTTTACGTCGTGGTGGGGCTTGCGCGTCTCGATAGACCTTAGGTCATACAGGGTGAGGGGCCAGACAAAGAGAGATACAATCCGCAAGGCAGTTTTGTGAACTGTTGGGCAGTAGCGACCCCACGAACCTAATCTCCCGGGAGAAGTCTTGTTCCTCATCCTCAAGTCTTGTTCATCACTTGGCCAGAGTGAACACTGACGAGGAACAGAGCTCCCACCTCTTTCTTTCCTTAATCGGCCGGTCTGAGTGGAGATTCGCTAGAGCAAACGTGCTCCGGAGAAGGATGTATAATCCAGTAAGATGCTGCCATTTAAAAGCCGTGTATATTGTAAGTGGTCAGGCAGGGGCCAATACTTCTTCTACAATAAACGATTATCAGTCCATTAAACCACCCAAACTCATAGCGTTTCATCTTTTGTTTCCATATTCTGCAATAGTATTGATCCAACCGGGGATTGTCCTTGGGAATACTTTCACAGTGCATATAGGGATAATCGCCGGTTGGTGCCCCAATACATTTGAAATGTCTAACGGGCCCTCTGCAAGTTGGTTTCGGCCCCTCGTACGCCAACAAAAGGAACGGGTCTCCAGGGACCCGAGAGAGTAATAAAAAAAAATAAAAAATAAAAAATTCAAATAGCAACAGCAAGCAAAGTGAGCTCAAAAAAATTGCAAATAGGTTCGGATAAGTCGGATTTTTTTTTGGCCTTAGCTACGATTTTTCTGAGTTAAAAAAGTCAAAGCTGCGAGGCCCTTTGGACCGCGAGGCCGTAGTCGGTGGCCCACGTCACCCTACGCCTTGCGCTGCCTCTTATTAGGAAGAGGCCGAGAAACTGAGGGAATTCCAATGCAAAATCACCAAATTGGCCGGATTGGGTTAATAGTTTTGGGATCTTTGCTGGCAAATTAACTTGGTTTTTGACTATACCAAGCTCGTTTGTAATGTTTCGGCAACATTACTGCGCCAGTGTCACGTTCACTGATCACTAAGGTAACTGCGTACCTAACGCACTAATTTAAAGATTGTTATGCTATTTCTACACAGCCCACGTAACATAGTAAGAACCTACCTATTTATGTAGTGACGGCCGCCATGGTCCAACATCAGGACTAAGTGCGGAAACCAAAGCCCCCTAATAGAAAACTTATATACTTTCAAATCAAACATTTTTAGACAGCCTTAAGCTTGGGCTGTAAGGGTTTCTAATAGCTCATGTCAACTTATGTGCAGCTTAGCTGTTAGCACCTTAGCTGGTAGTAACTCAAACAGCAATATGTTACACTCCAGATAAGTGTAGGTGCGTATAAAGTCACTGCGCCTAAATAAGTAGAAGTTAATTATTAGTACCGTTGGTTACAGAGTGAGTGTAATTCTGTAAAAAGCTACCGTGATATCTTAGGTGAAGCGAGGCTTAAGTGAGCTGTCAACCCCTAGCATCATTTGAATCACCGCTCACTTTTTGCTCACTGCACCTAAGCTTTGGTGAGATTTTTACGAAATTGCCCCATTTAAAATAGCCACTATTGTAAATTCCCAGGTGGCAGGGGCTGGCACGGAAGCAGTTTCGGCGGTGGACCATCCTCTGGTTTCACGCGCTCTTCTAGCGGCGGCTGGTCTGGCACTGGAGGTGGTCTGGGCCGATCAGCCAGTGCTGGATGGGGTGGGACCTCTTCCATTGGATCAAGTGCCCGCAGCCGAAGTGGAATCGGAAGCTGGAGCCCTTCAAGCAGTGGTTGGTCACAAAATAGATACAACTCAAACGGTGGCTATGGAGGAAATTCTTTCAGATCGTCTCCTGGATGGAATGACAGATTTGCAGACTCCACAGTGATCGAGAGTCTTGATTCTTCCAAGGGCTGGGACGAACCAGGCTTAGGCTTCCGCTCCAACAATGGCTGGCAGTCGGCGTGGTAAACTTGATCAGATAAACTGAAAATGGCATTACATTTTATAGATAGTAGCTCGAGCTTTTCTGTGTTAATTAAATTTTCAATAAATAAATGATGGATAATGCATTGTACCTATATTATTTCTTAGAAGACAAACCTCGCGGTTGATTTCATAATTAGTAAATATTGTGAATCAAGGAAATTGTGCAGGTGTTTTACCAAGTGTTTGTTTTCCTTTGATACAGGGAAAGGGCGGAGTATCTACTCAACCAAATTGATCCCTAATGCTATAGAAAATGACGCAATTAGAAATGCTACGGCAGTCAAAAGTGGACTGTACAAACCTAGAAAGAACTCAGTAGTACTTACTAGTAGTAAGTAGGTACTACTTCTAGTACCTAGGTTTATGACAATGAAAACTGCTAATGCCACTAGTAGGTAACTTAATTAACTCTAATGACCTGCACTTATTTAAATAATTAACTTAACTACCGACCTACCTAAACAAATACTTAGTTCTTTATAAGTCTCTGTATAACAAGCATGTAATTAAAAAAGTTTTTAATAATTGCGATATCATTACACGATCCAATTACCTAGGGAAAAAGTTGATAAAAATATATACCGTATGAGTAATCCTATTAATTTGACTGAAATTATGTAGCCGTTATTTAGCGTCAAAATAACTGTAGAAACTCTACTAGAGTCTACCACTGGAGTTTTTTTTGTGTGCTTAAGACTGAAGTACCTCATGACATAAAAACAGCATTCATTATTAGTTAAAACCGTTATAGTTTGTTGTTAGCTACCAACATTAAAGTGAATCATTTAATTTAAAAAAAAAACAATGAATAGCAGAGACTTGTCCTAATATCTAAAGGAAACCTTTTTTCGCTTAGGTACATGAAACTATATGTACCTATTTGGAAATTTCGACTTCTTTTCTTTTCTTTCGGTCCTATTTGAGATTCCTAAGTAATAAATTTCTACTTTTACCGTCGCATAAAGTACGTAATAAACACTTAATACGTAGTTTACGTCTGAAGGCACAGCTTTCACGAATAATATCACAAATGTAGGTACTTCAAACAGACTCAAGACTGCTGAGGACGGACGTGATTTGAATTCGTTCATGATGTTGTCTAAGGTTTGTTCATTAATTGGCTACCTGCCTAAAATGGTTTGTTTACCTACTATAAAAACTGAGACATTTTAATATTCTATTTATTGCAGGTTAAGAAACCACTTCAATTTTTGGTAGGCTGTGAAGGCGAAACTGATGACCTGGTCTCTCTGATCACCCATCTAATTCACAACACAGGCTTCAGTTGTACGATGCACAAAGTGCACTGGGCTGCCCACTTTTCCACATTCTGTTTCTTGATAACATTCGTCTTTCAAAACATAACACTATTCATGGCTAAGGACGATCCTGAAAGGCTCTTCGAATGCTTCAGTGTCCTTGCGTTTTGTGGCATGGGGGTACTCAAACTATTTTCACTGCGCAGAAGCCATCAGAGCTGGCGAAAACTGCTCACTCAAATCTCATTGTTGGAAAGCACGCAGTTGAGCAAAGATCCCATCTCACACGCAGAATACCAGTCAGATAACGAGGACTGTGACAACTTCTCTGACCCCATCAACATTTACACAAAGAAGTTTAGGAATACAGCAACCATTCTGACTAGAATCTATAGCTTCACAGCGGTTATCTTTATAGTGTCCCCGTTTGTGGAATATTTTCTGTGCAAGATGCGTGGAATGGAATGTCTGGGGTATCCCCACATCTTGCCCGTCTGGGCTCCTCTCGGTGATTTCAGCATTTTCGGTTACATTGTGATAGTTCTATGCGAATTTGTGTCTGCTGTTTATTGTGTCTGCGTCCACATTGCATTTGATTTGACAGCTATCGGCGTCATGATATTTGTTTGTGGTCAGTTTTCTATGTTACGCGATTATAGTTCACGGATTGGAGGGAAGGGAAGACGGTGCAATATTTCGAAGAGGAGAGACAATAGAGCTCACTTCAGGATTGTACGGTGCCATGAGACTAACAATTTTCTTGTAAAGTTAGTATGTTAAAAAACTAGCGCCAATCTCATTATTCCCTCTACCTACATAATAACGATCTTGTATCTGCTTGCAGTTCAATTACTGAGCTAGACAAGTTGTTGAGTGGTATTATCGGAGTGTATTTCTTCTTTGCCACCCTAACGTTGTGCTCAGTTGCTGTCAGGTTAAAGGCCGTAAGTAATTACCTACCTACATATTTTTAGTTTCTTCTTATAAATTCTTAACTCAAGCTGGGAACTATTATTTGAATTGAATCTAATGCATATAAGCCCGTAATTAATTAATTTATTATGACAGTTATTTTTCTCAGATGGCGACTTTACTTTCAAATATCTCTATAACGTACACTTTAGGGCACCATATTGCCAATATTATGTATATGTTTGATTACCAATCGTGAGCTCATTTGGAATAAAAACAAAATAACGGCGGGTGGCTCTAACAAAAAGATTCTATCCCTATTAGAAACAGGCCTTTTACTGCAAACTCTAGCCTGAAAATCGAGTCCTTACTTTGGTATTGTTAGTTGGAACGTTGAGCTCCTCAAAGTTATGAGTTGAGCAGCACGATGACTGGCAAATGCATGCCTCTCAGACATTAAACCCGCAAATTAAAAGAACAATAGTAGGTAAGGAAAAACAACTTTGGCCCGATAGGGACTTACGGGCGTTGACAGGTTAACAATTGTTTTTTTAAAGATTCAATGTGTTTAGTATCATTTTTTTTGCATGAATTGCAATAGGTACCTACGTGACGCTTATTTTGTGAACAAAATTTACTGATTTAAAGAGTGTGCACGGAGTTTATTGCACGTTCTTCTCCATAGAGATCTAGGAACGTACAACTAACTTCATAATTTTGTCTGACCGACCTTCACGATTCCGAAGTGCCTTCAAATGGGTTAATTGTCTATCTCTGGGTATTATATTAGTCAATATCTCTTACGTATACGCACCTTAGCAAGAAAAATAAGATCCTGACTCCTTATGAAGTTTTCTTAATTCCGATGTTTTTGATATTTTGAATAATTTTCTCATTTTTTCAGGAAGATATGAGCATAATGCAGGTCGTGTCACTAACACAGTACATGTGTGCTACTCTGACACAACTCTTTTTATTTTGCCGATATGGTGACGCAGTCCTAAATGAGGTAGGTATAAGTACCTACCTATATGTACGGAGTGCAGTATACGTAAGTGCACTCTGAATACGGCTATTTCATTTATTGGGCTACAGACGTATGGGAGATAATAAACAAGTTTGAAAACTGAAAAAGAATTATTCGTCGTTAATTAAAATTTCGAGGTATCACAAAAAACAGTTTTTGGGAAATTTATATTTATCTATACTAATATTATAAATATCGGTAAAGTTTGTGAGGCTGTAGGGACTGAACCGATTTTGAAAATTCGTTTACCAATAGAAAGCCACGTGATTTGTGAGTGTCATAGGCCTTTTTATGGCTTATGTTTAACTTACCACCAGATATGGTAACAAATAGCAGACAAAAGTAGTAAATGATCACCAAAATGAAACTCGCATTTTAATGTAAAATTATAACCAAAGTTTTAACACTTTGCTATCCTATTTAAGTAAAATGACTCCCCCATTTTTATTAACCCGAAAAATACCTCCCAATTAAGTGTGCACGGGTCAGCTATATAATATGAACGTTAACTAGGTTTCTCTCTTATCAGCCAATTGCCGTCCACTGCTGAACATAAGCCTCCCCCAAAGAGCAAAGGCCGGCCCACTTCCACTTCAGCATGCTGATTCTAAGCGCAATGTCTACTACTATAGTTTTATGGCGAATGACTTCGTTGTGAATTCTATCCACTAGAGGAAGCCTGAGCTTTGCTCTCTCCAATGCAAGCTAATCAACCTTGAATTTGTAGACCAGGCCTACGGTGAGTGTCCACGTTTCGGGTCCGTAAGTCTGACTGTGATTAGACTGTGGGCTCGACGATTCAAAGATGACACGCACCTTTCCGAAAACCGTCCAGCCAAGCGTATTCTTCTGGTCGCTTTCTTCTCAAAGTGTTGCCGCCCCAGTTGTATAATTTGTTCTAGAAATATGTATTCTTGGACAACAGAACTCGAGGGTAGCGCTATTTACGATTACAGTTCTCGGGGTGACATGAAATATCCGTCCAGATTCATCGCGAGACCCACCCGCCTGGAAGAATCGCTCAGGTTGTTCAGCATCACCTCTAGCTCCTGCAAAGATTCCGCCATGATAACAATCAGCCGCAAATCGGAGGTGCGAGATGTACAGACGCTAGCACATCAAGCTACAGCAATCTGTCAAATATCTTTATTAGATTTTCAACTTTATTGCTAAAGAATGAGTGTCAAAATTAATTGGGAAAATTTGACAGTTTCGGGTAGTTTGATGTGCTGGCGTCAGCAGGTACAACGCGATCCTCAAATAGTTTCGGAGATGACGCCTCCCTGACTTACACCTCAACGCAGTTGGATTGGTGCTTTGTTCTTGTACTTTACGGTCATTGTTGCGGCCTTATACAGACATCTCATCACCTCTACGTCGTGGCTGTCGATGAGATATTTCTGCATGGACTCCAGGGCAGCCCAGGTCTCGACGGTGTCGAAGGCTTTCTTGTAGTCGACATACGCTAGGCAAAGAAGCTGATTATATCTTTTGGATTATTTGCCTGAGGCTGTGTTTATAATGAATTTAAACAATTAAGGCACACACCAATCCGCCATGGGAACGCACAGTTAATGATGGCCTATAGTATCCCAACACTGGGCGTTGAGAATATTATATTCTGGTTAGTGATTATGCTCATGAAGCAGACATTATATATTTTTTTAATCTAGCATGCCTTGTTTTATACTAGAGCTCAATGGGTATGGGCCAAGGACCGTTTGCAGCGGCGTACTGGTGCCTGAGCCCTCGCATCAGACGGGACCTGATGCTGCTCAGCTTCGGCATGATCAGACCAAAACGACTGCGCGCGGGACCCTTCAATTTCCTCGATTTGCCTTCCTTTATACAGGTACGCATTGGCATAGAAATAAACAATGGGAACTTTTCAGTACTTCACAACAAAAGTCGAATACATTATTTTATTATATTTGCAAAGGATTATAGGTAAGGATAACAAGACTTACAGGCTCCATAACGGTCAGCTTACACAGAGATACGCCAATGCTTCCAGAGGCCAGATTTATCGTGCAGTGCAACCGTGCAGAATCGCAGCGCGACGCTACGAGTACCTATATTCGATTATTTCATTGAAATGTGAACCTTAGTTAATACAATTCTGTATTGTATCGCTATCTTACAAGTGCAAGCAACGTCGCTTCATGATGTCTCTGTGTCAGCTGACCTATATACCATAAATCCTAGTATACTATAAAAGGCAAATTCATGCTGTGATTTTATTACAGGTAATACGAGCGGCCTACAGTTACTACGCTGTGTTGGGCAAAAAGGAATAAATGGAATACGCCATTTTTGTCCTTTTGTAACATGTACCTACTACGAAATCTGCAAAACCAATAAGCCAATAAAAACACAAGCCCATTTTTGATGGAATAATTTGATATTTCACCTCCATCATTAGAATTGATGTGTAGCTACAAAAAAAACTTAAAGATTAAGAAAAAAATAATGTGCTGATAAGACACAATATTGTAGATATTTTAAAATACTCTCACATAGACTCCACAATATTTATAATAGTGCAGGAAAATTTGCTGACGACATAATGTATAGAAAAAATATAGATATGTAGATAATTAATGCAGAAGTGAGCAGGGAGATATTTTTAATGATTTAGGAGATTCAATCAAAAAAGGTACCTTTCCCCCTCCCCCACCGCCGGCCCACCCTCGGGAACTTTTAGTATGTTCATCTGGACACCTCAAAGAACCAATTTTGAAAACTATGTAGGTACTCGAATTATTATTCGCTCTGATTTCCTTAATTACCGCTAATGTGCACTATAAGTACGCGCAGATTATTTACACGTATGTCTAACATTTTATTTAATAAGTAAGTATATTTATTAAGGTCACATTGCTGCAATATCGATAAAGACTATAACTGTCGTCACTTGCACGTCATATGCACAAATGCTCTTCGAGTTTAAGCCCTCGCGGCACTGCTAGCGGTTGCACCGCCTAGCGGCCAGCGGTTGGAACAGTTTTGTAGCGGTGAAGTGCGTACACATTAGCGGTTACATAATTATTGAACTACAATAGCGACCTGCCGCGCGGTCAACCGCTAATGAGCACGTTTGCTAAGTATCTTAATTGTGTCTTGATATCAAATAAAAATTCAAATGGATCTTACTTCAGTTTTATTTCATAACTAAAATTTAAGAGTTACAGACAGGTTACAAATAGTGACCAGCCGCTTTATGACGTTATAATTCATTGCGATTCCAGTACGAGAGAGAGACGCAACTTTACATGCTGCGATATTGCCATCCTTTTTATTGACTGGAATCATCCGGCCACAAAACATTATTTTAATTGTGCGTTATTTAAATCACTACATACTATAAAACAAAGTCCTCCGCCGCGTCTGTCTGTCTATTTGCGATAAACTAACATTTCAAACATTTTCAAACAAACATTTTCAAACTCAAAAACTACTGCACCGATTTTCATGCTGTTTTCACCAATGGATATAGTGGTACTACTGGTACTCGAGGATGGTTTTATTATATTATTTGCCAAATAAGCGAAGCCGTTGGCATCAGCTAGTATTTGAATAAAGTCGAGGTAAGAATAGGTTAGTCTCCTTAAGGTCTGTTTTTGTTTGCTCCGTTCACGATAGTACCTATATAATTTACTGCTTTAGACTCAGCATAGGAAATGTGCAGAAACCATAGGTGGCAGCACATAAATGTCACTGTCAAGTATAATCTATACTAATATTATGAAGCAGAAGAGTTTGTTTGTTTGTTTGGTTGAACGCGCTAATCTCAGGAACTAGGTACTGGTCCGATTTGAAAAATTATTTCAGTGTTAGATAGCCCATTTATCGAGGAAGGCTATATATATCATCACGCTAAGACAAATAGGAGCGGAGTATTAAAGGAAAATGTGACGCAGACGAAGTTGCGCGGGTCAGCTAGTTTACCTATAAAATTCGAAATGACAGTCTTCTTCGTTCCCCTAAACTGAACTGAACTGAACTGGCCGCACAGAAGCGTCAATGTCAAGTATTCAGAACCTTAAGGCGAGGTTGCAGTACTGTGTGTTTTGACGAACAACAGCGACTGTCCGGCGAGCGAAATAATGCCTAAATTTTGATTGTTTTTTCTTCTTGGCGAAAACTGATAAGGAAATTATACAATATGGTTTCAACATTTACTTCAAAATAAAGAGCTCTATCTATTGATCTAACTTTTATATATATTATTTCGTGATGAAATCTCTTAGCAGTACACGTTTAAAATTGTAATTTAGTGTCATGTTTGATAAAAAAAGGTTATCGAGCCAATCATTCTATGTAAATCGCGTTTCTATCTTTACGATTTACTTGAGGGTATGTTCAATTTATATGTAATGATTTTTATTTATTAAAAACCTCATAATTAATTAGATTTTCAGACGTTCAAAAATCTTAAAAAGTACTGCAACCCCGCCTTAAAGTTTCGAATATGCGACACTAGATGGCAAAGTCAACGCCGTGCACGTTCCCTATAGCCATAAGGTCAATATCATAAATGACATTAAGGCCCACTTACACAAACCAGTATTTTTTTTTTAATTCCGAGTTATGCAGTGTCTAACCTAGGCCATTATGTATAAAATATTTGTTATTTAAACTGGATTTGTGACCACTGTCCTTAGTTTTTTATTAATAATTTGGGACATAATTAATCAATTCTGTTCCATTTTAGAGTCAGTAAATGGAAAAGAATTCATTTATTACAAAAAAGGTTAGTTGATTAAAACTTTTTAGTTTGATGCCGATTTAACATCAATGTAAGGTTTATAAGTTGGGTTTTATTTTTAAATGAATAAATTAATGAAGAAGCTATAAACGTCTCAACTGCAAATTAGTAATTTGACTTCTAGAAGTATCCCTGTATGTTCTTTTGAATCCCTCAAAGTTGATCTACTTAACTATAAGTATTTCGATAGTGGTGAAACATGTTGGTACCAAATCAAAAGACTTAAAATTCACAATTCGAGATAAGTACCTAATTTCAATTCATCGCCACCAACTCAAATCGACTTTACAATTGTGAATTAATGTAAGTACCTACAGTTTTTGTAAATCTACACTAATCTACATTTCTACGCAAAAAAAAAAATCTTTGCAAAAAATAACGGGCTGTTTTGATTTTTCAACATTATTGGTAATACTTTAGCTCTAAAGAGGTTTTAATAGCCAAACGTTAATGGCACTTAATAATGAATCTGAGTATAAAAAAGTGAATTCCTATTCAAAACTTTTGTTTTTTTTTTTAAATAATAATCACTTTTTCAGTTTGTGACTGTTTACTTACTTTTCGCGAGTTTTCTGTTAAAATGTTATCAGGAAACAAAAACTAACTTTTAGTTATTTTTAGTGCTATTATTTATGTTTGTCCCATAGTCCTACCTTATTGTGACTTAAAACAGATATCTTTGTGTCCATTGTAATGGCAGAAAAAGCAATAACAGCTAGTAAAATTATAGCGCTTCTGGAAGAGGGGTATAGCCAATGTTACTTCTCACCTCACAGAGGTTACAGGTGAGTCTTTCAACCGTTCAACGACTCGATACCAAGAGGTAGGTTCCGTTCAGAGAAGGCAAGGTTCTGGGAGAAAACATTGCCCACAACCACGAGACGACCACTCTTTTTAGTGACTTTTAGTGACTCAGGCGCTGAGGAACCGCAAATGCAGTTACATAGAACTCAAAAGAAACTTTGAACAGGTACGAGAAGCACAAGTTAGCTTACGGACTGTGAGGAGGAGGCTTTTAGCGGCTGATATACGCAGTCGACGACCAGCGGGGGCCCCTAAGTTACTCCGTGAGCACCGGATTGCTCGATTGAGGTTCGCTAGAAATAGGCTTGGCAACTGAAAAAATCTAATTAAGTAGTCACTTATATTATCAAAAATGATCTGACTTGTTTTTTTCTTTTGTTACGTAAACCAAAATTTCTTTGAACTCTTAAAACTCTTAAAATTCTAAATACGTCACGCCGCCGTGGTATAATTTTTAGTGCGTTGTGAAGTCACGAGCACGCACTCCTGAGTTATTAAAACTCGCGTTTTATTTCTGAGAATTCTTAATTTCATTATACCCATTTAAATGCCCATTTAACACGGCTTTCTGTTTATATTGACTGAAACACCGATTCCAAGATCTGAGCGATAAAAACTAGATATTCATTGATAAAGAAATTTCTAGTCATCTAAGCTAATGATATACCAACAAAAATATTAATATTATCCGTAGAAAAGCCAATGACTGTAAGGTGCCCGTTTTTTTTTTGCAAAGGAGTGTATACAGTTTAAACTGTACTTATTACCGCTTATGACTATAACCTGCATAGATCAAATCCTCCATTTTCTTTTCATCCAACCACACCACGCTTGGCGTAAACTGTCAAATCTCATTCCAATCACAATGATGTCCTCACTCGCATCCTAAATATTTTAATAGACACCAAGATACAGTCTGTCTATAAAGTCGTGAAATTAATGTTTGAGGAACTAACATTATTCAAAAGTAGGGCAACACTAAATCAAAGTCAATCAAAGTACATCGGATGTCATCGGCTGTCATCAACTTGTTTTGTTACTCGTTATTTATTGTATTCTTTATTTCTTTTCAAATCTACGTAGATAAAACTTTGAAGAAACGTGTTAAATATGCCGAAAACAATTCGGAGTGGAGCTCGGGAAATTATTTTTAAAGTGTATCAGCGATGTTTGTTAGAACACCAAGCTGGACAAATTTTATCAAATTTGGATGATGTTTATGCTCGAACAGCAGTTATGACGGGTATGTAATCGTTTTACTATGTGTTTTTAACCGACTTCCCAAAAAGGAGGAGGTTATCAATTCGGTTATATGTTTTTTTTTTTTTTTTTTTTTTTTTTTTTTTATGTTTGTTACCTCATATCTCCGACAATTATGAACCGATTTGAAAAATTTTTGTTTTATCTGAAAGGATATACTTGCAGATTGGTCCCATTTAAATCATATCAAAATCGGTTACGAACTTCGGATTTTAAATCGAAATAGCTGGAATTTGACTATTTAGATGATTCTTTGATGATCGAAATTGCGTATTTTGCATTTCTGCGATTTTGGAGTGGTGTTGTTAGGTGTGGGGCACCACTAAAAAGTGAAAAATAAAAAACTTTTTACAAAAAAATACAACCGACTTCCAAAAAAAAAAACACTACAAAGTAAAAAATAACTTTAATTTCGGAAGTCGGTGTCACAATACGAAGAAACTAACAAAAACACCGACTTCCGAAATTAAAGTTATTTTTTACTTTGTAGTGTTTTTTTTTTTGGAAGTCGGTTGTATTTTTTTGTAAAAAGTTTTTTTTATCTACCAAAAGTTCAAATTTAACAAAATATACGATTTTAAGTTCAAAATAAGGATTGTTTACATTGCGCATTAATAGGTTAGATTGCAAATATAAGTAGGCCATATTGTAGTGCGACCAAAACTTTTGATACTTTTGCGTGAGAAAATTTACCGCTGATTTTAAATTTCAATAAGATAAATCGTGACTGAAATTAAAAATAGTGCTATCTGTTTTCTGTAAGATATTACATATTATTTTTTTAAATCTTTCTTTCAGGAAAATCTGAGAGTACAGTGAGGCGTATTGTAGATGAAGGCTATAAAAATGATGGTAAATTTGGAACCCCTGGCAAACACAGATCAGGCCGTCCTAAGAAAGAAATGGATGACTTCAACATATGTGCACTTCGACAAAAGATTCAATTCTTTTACTCGGTGAAGAAAGAAGTACCAACCTTAAGGAAACTTCGGGTAGTGGCCAAAACGGATCTGGATTTTGAATGTAGTCTAGAAGTCCTGCGTAAAATTTTGAAATCGATTGGGTTTTCTTACAAGAAGTGTCAAAATAACAGAAAGGCTTTAATTGAACAAGCACATATTGCAGCTAAACGAGAGGAATACTTGGCTATTATTAAAAAAAACAGAGATTTGCCAGAAGAACTACAAAAAGATATAATTTATCTTGACGAGACCTACATTCACTCCTCATATAAGGTAAAAGTTTTTGTTTTTGTGTAGGTAATCAATATTTATATTGAATATTTTTACTTTATAACTAAGTACCAATTTTTTTCACCAGGTTCAAAAATGTTGGCAATCTATAAACGTGGAAGGCGTCACGCAGAATATATCAAAGGGAAAGCGTTTCATAATTGTGCACGCTGGAAGCGAAAAGGGGTTTGTGCCAAACTGCTTACTTATATTTAGTGGACAAAACAAGCTCGAAGACTATCATTCCGAGATGAATGCCCACAATTTTACCAAGTGGATCACGGAGAAGCTTATCCCGAACCTGCAAGAGCCATCGATCATTGTCATGGACAACGCCCCCTACCACTCCGTCGTGACAAATAAGGCGCCTACCTCAAGCTCTCGCGTGGATGAAATAAAACTTTGGCTTTTGGAAAATAATATTAACTTTGACCCTTCGCTTAGGAAGCCAAACTTACTCAATTTGGTAAAAAGAAACAAACCCCATCCCATCTATGCTATTGATGAACTTTTGGGGGAAAATGGGCATACAGTGATACGGCTTCCACCGTATCACTGTGATTTAAACCCTATAGAGCTCATTTGGGCTCAAGTAAAACAAAAAGTGGCAGAATACAATGTTGGGACACGTGATGTGAAGCAACTTGCTGAAGAGGCCTTCAACAGCATTACACCTGAAATATGGAAAAACTGTTGCCGTCATGTTGCAAAGATTGAAAAAGAATATTATGAACGAGGAAGAACCCTATATCAAAATATAGATGAGTTAGTCATTCGCCTAGGCGAAGATAGCAGCAGCAGTGACAGCAGTAGTGAAGACATTGTTAGTGATGCAGCTGACAATGAAAATAGCTTTTTTAACGTAGAATATTTGGAATCAGATGATGAAAGTAATTAATTATTGTGTAATGGGGTATTTTCATTTAAAAAAAGTTAAAACTTATAGTAAAAATATGTATGAACATTTTTCTTTTATTTACTCATTTTTTTGAACGACATAGACCATAGATTTCTTGTGTTATCCTATCTGGTCGTTTATGCAAACTAATGAAAGTCGCATCTTTGTCAATGGGTTCTGTAGATTTTTCAAATAAAATCTACGGATTTTATGACGTTAACTTTACTATCCAGTTTGAAAAGCGTCTACGAGTAAAAACTATGTTTTCACTAAAACCAGGTTTGCTTCTAGTACAAAATAATGTGCTAGTATCAAAATTAATTTAGTCACACTATACAGGGTTGCTACGTGCACGACCGCAACGCCCTCATTTTTTTTCATGACTTTATAGACAGACTGTAAATAGGTACTTCAAAAAGTCTTACTACGCACAAACTAAGCTCGCAAAAGAATCCTCGACCCGGTTACTGTCTCAATATACAGTTTTGCTGTGGAGAAAGAAGCGATGTTTGAGAACGATTCGCGGGCATGATGTAAACGCAGCTTTAAATCACATTCAGTACACCAATGTTAAGTACTAATGCCATAAACAAATTCTTCTAGAAACCACATTACACGTATTTACACCCATCACTTTAGTACGGTCGTCATAAGGGCAAACAATTTTAAACAGAGGTTTAAGAGTTTTTATATGTTTTAAATAAGATACCAGCTATTTGGCTTAGTTAATTGGATGCGTATTTTATTAAGCAATACGACCAACGATGCACTTAAATTAATCTTACAATTTTATTTTAAGGTACTGCAGTGCAGTTTTGGCATGGACAAAAACCATGATATTGTCCACTGTACTTACCAACTGCACTCATCTGAAAAAGTCATTAAAGAGTCAAAAATTATTGGATCAATTGACCTAAGTTCTCTACCATTTATAAAATAATTGACAAGCCTCTCTTATGTTAGACTCGACCTGCTCCGTTAATTTTACAAGGTATCAAAAACAAGTTGTCTATGACTTATGCCTTCGAATTTTAAACTCGATGGTTGTTGTTGATCCACGCCGTCACTTGATTGAGATGGTACGAGTTCCAGCGAATGTTGTTGCGGACCGTTTCAAGCGCGCGCTTCCGAGCGGCCTCGCCTGCGCCTGCTTCGGGGTATTGAGCGAAAAATGCTTCCATCTGCAAATAAGAATAGCTTTGTTAATATTTATATTTTTAAGTAAGTAATTGGCTACTACTTTTAATTATTTGTATATATATCGAATAAATCGATAAAAGTGCAAATGAATGATAATTTCGTCAACTAAATTTGATAAAAAGACGGCGTATATAAGAGGAAAAAATATATCAGATCGAGAATCATCATCTGTCTGATCTTTTCCTAGCTCCGTTGAAGTATTCTTACAATGAAACTGAATGTAGCTGAAAGTAAATATTTGACATTGAGCGACCTGCACATTACAGTGATTGAGTAACACAACATCTAAAACCCATCTATAATTTAATTGCTTTTCTTTACACAATACTACGAGCTAAACAAATATAAAGGATTCCGCGCGTCAGAAGTAACTCTTGAATTACAAAAGCCCGGCCCGACGAAATAAAGGCGCTCTCTGACTTGGGGGCCCACATGCCCAAGAACAAACGAAATGCATAAATTAAAAACACCAACACCTATAGGAAGTGTGCAGTGTGTGTTGTGTGTGTGTAGGTAGCTCTATAGAGCTGCTACCTATACCTCTAGGCTACCTCTAGGCTTCACAGAAATATCAATGTCAAGTATTTAAAGGGTTAAAGTTCAAAAACTATAACACAAAAGCGTCAGTTTTAAATAATTATAAGGCAAAGTGCCGAATTTATTACAATAGATGGCATAGTCTACACGCTCCATGTAAAATACTGGTATTCAGCTAAATCCGGTTTGACTGGAAGCCGACCCCAATGTAGTTGGGAAAAGGCTAGGCAGATGATGAGATGGCAAAGTCTACGTCGCATACGTTCCCCATTAAAATAGGTGTACAACACCGCATTCTCTAACCAAAGATATCCGAGCAAAAAACACACATTCTTAAAAATATAATAACATTGCCTACATTTTGAGTATACTTTTGTTACATGATTTTTTTTCATGTAAGTATCTAATGCGTTTTTCTTATTATTTTGACTATTATCCTTATTTTTGTGATCTAAATCATTTCTAAAAGTTTGCCCATCAATTTTAAATGGACCTTATATTATACAAAACCTACCTCTTTAAGCTTCAGCTCGGTATTAAAAGACGCAGTGATCTGCGGTACCATGCCGCCGAGGTAGCGGCTGTTGAGCGAGAACCTCTGCACGAGCTGCGGCCAGCGCGCGCGCACGTCGTCCCACACCAGCGCCGTGCCCGACGGGTTCGCGCTGATCTGCGCGATCACGGTCAAGTAGTCTTGACTGCGGATGTTGCTCTCGTCCCAGGCCATTAGCAGGAATCTAGGATTTTTATTTTTAAATATGTATATTATTTATTATTAGGAAAATGTCTTGGTATGGTCATGTGAAGAGGAGGGATGAAAAGCATGTAATGTTATGAATGTAAATGTGGATGAATGGAGGAAGGCCAAAGAAAAGATGGATGGATTGTGTTAGGAGTGATATGAAATAAAAGGGAATTAGTAATAGTGTGATAGGAGAGAATTGATGAAAAAAACGGGTTGCGCCGACACCAAGTAACACGGGATAAGGGCAGGAAAATGATGATTTTTTATGAAGCAAATGTGGGTGGACAAAGAGGTAAAGGATAAAAAATACCCTAAGTAACATGGCTGACGGGAAGAAAGACATAACAAGATAAATTCGTCTGATCGAGTTTTGGATTTGTTGGAACATGCACTCTTCCCTAGGAACCATCCACACGATACTTCGTCGTCCGAAAGGTCGGAACGTTCCACCTTTTTTTTGCGGTCGGATTTAAAAAAGAAAAAAAAGATTTTTTGTATTTTTACTATTTTTTTCTATATCAGATATAAAACCAAACCTTTGAATATGGCCACGCACTTCTGAAACACCCTGTACAAAGGTTTATTTGGCAAAAAAAATGGTTTGGAACAAAAATTCTAAACAAGTATGTTGTGTGAACTAGCCACTTACTTGCGCAATATAGTAGTATCACGTGGCGCCGCTAAAGCTGCCCGAAGTTTCGTCTTCTCTTGGACGTCTTCCTCCTTTTGGTACAACTGCCACAGGGCGTCCCAATCCGTCATCGAAGCTGATTTCATACCTGTGACAAAAAATAATTGTGTAGCTATGAAACTGTCTTACGGTTTAACTATTGCATCGGGAAATCATACTGACAGTGTAAAACGGCACTTTATCTTGTAAAACATGTTCATAAATAGGTAATCTGCGCATAGGGTGTAATGATGGTAATGCAGATTTGCTCATGCACGCAAATTAGCCCCTCCCTTACTTAGACTCTATACCGCGTTCTTTAAAGGGTTCCGTAGCCAAATGGCAAAAACGGAACCCTTATAGATTCGTCATGTCTGTCTGTCCGTCCGTCCGTATGTCACAGCCACTTTTCTCCGAAACCTTATGAGCTATGCTGTTGAAATTTGGCAAGTAGATGTATGTCGTGAACCGCATAAAGATTTTCATACAAAAAAAAAAAAACAATACATTTTGGGGGTCCCCATAAGAACTGAAACTCAAAAATTTTTTTTTCGTCGTACCCATACGTGTGGGGTATCTATGGATAGGTCTTTAAAAATGATATTGAGGTTTCTAAGATCATTTTTTTCTAAACTGAATAGTTTGCGCGACAGACACTTCCAAAGTGGTAAAATGTGTCCCCCCCCCTTAACTTCTAAAATAAGAGAATGATAAAACTAAAAAAAATATATGATGTACATTACCATGTAAACTACTAGCGAGAATTGGTTTGAACGAGATCTAGTAAGTAGTTTTTTTTTAATACGTCATAAATCGTAAATCGCAACTTCTGCTTACGGAACCCTCAGTGCGCGAGTACGACTCGCACTTGGCCGGTTTTTTTTATTTGAGATGGGTTGGCTCTTGACTCTAGTCTAGGACAGAGATGACAGGGACAAAGTGTCCGATAGAGCGAGCTAATCCAGGAAGAGCCTGTTCACTCACAACTTCGAAGAGCTTAGGGTTGTAAGAGTTTAGAAACACAGACGCAAGCAGAGAGTTGTACACTCCTTTGTTGTGCGCATTATAAAAGACGTTTGGAAACGCTTAGTACGAATTGGTGGAATAGCAACAAGGTAGGGGTGGTAACTTGCAGCGCGTCTGGATGTCTTATGGTAGAAGGGGGCCGGTGGGATGAGGTAGTGGAGTTCGTGTTATAATTTTAAAACTAGCCAACATATGTGTTTTTTGGGAAAACAACTATAGAACCGACTAAATAAAGTTCAGTTTGCGTTAATGTTTAAAACGTTCGAAGTCAACTTTATTATTTACTAAAGTATACTTTCATGTCAACGGAAAGTACATCAATTGAAAACTTCTTTCTGGGTCTTACCGTAAAAATACACGATGTCCCTGAGGTCCTGTTGTATAGGTTCGCTCCCAAGCTTGCCGTGTTCGTTCAACCACACTTGAAACATAGTCTTCACCTTCTCTTCAGCTTCTGGCAATTGATAGCGTACTGCTAACGACAGTATCAATGTTCGTAGCAAGCTGTAACAAACTTAAATTTTGGAATATTGTTTTTTTTTGGCATTGTCTATTGAATATAAAAAGATGTGGCCAATGAATAGCATAAATGCACATGTAATTTCAATAAAATAATGATGGCGCTTTATTTATACCTATCTTGTATGGGTAAGTTCTCAGCATCCCAGTCTTGTTTTACATAAATTGGTCGAATTATACGTTGTACGTATTTCTGTGAAAAAAAAAAACTTTGGACATTATTTCACTTACAAAAAAAGCCATCATTAAAAAAAAACCATCAGTACTAAAATTCCTTACGTACCATCAGATTATCATACGCCAAAGTGTTATGCAGCTTTACTGCAAGGTCCTTGAAGATAGAGGCAGCCGTCTGCCAAGGAACGAGGTCATTTTCCACCAGCAAGTAGGTGGTTAGGTTCAGCGCCATATTGAAGGGCACCGCGCGTGACTCGGCCAGCGCGAATATATCATCCATTAGGTTTGATCTGTCTGCTGGGGAGAGCTGTAAATATATAGTACATTACTGTAGCGGCCAGCAAGAGAGGCATTGGTGGACGAACGTGGAAATGTGGGGCGAGGCGTAGCCGAGGCACAATACGTAAGTCCATCAATGTCTAGTTGTGGCCAAGGTTTGTATAGTACTTTTGTCAATCGCGGAAATTAAAATACAACTTTTCAAAATCAATGACAACAACTAATAACAATATATTTTCCCGCGTTAAAGTGTTCATTTTTTATTGAAATAAACTGCTTTCTATTTGCAAGCCAGTTCGAATTTTAAATAAAACCTTTGATAAGTTATACCTACTTGGTTTCCATGTTTCTGAATACAAGATCGTTTCATTTTAAAATTACACGACGGATATGAGTTCACTATATAATTTTTTTGGCCGCTAAAACACGACAGATATGAATTTTCAACAACAACTTTTACCGGCCGCTGCTCGGTCAGTACAGCAATTTCATATAAATAATATAAAAATAATAATTGTATACGAGACCATTATAGATTAAATTAGTTATTTTAGATTGACGGCACGGTTGGCGCAGTGGTTGAGTGATTGACTGCTGCGCCGCGTGTCGTGGGTTCGATTCCCGCACGGAACAAATATTTGTATGGCCTACAAATAGTTGTTCCGGGTCTGGCAGTTTGTGTAAGTGACTTTGTATGTTTGTAAACGCACCCACGATACAGAAGAAATTCCTAGTGTGGAGCAACAAAATATAGTTAAACCACCTGACTGTATACAACTAGACGAAAAACACCCTTAGCACAACGTGGTAAAGACAATCAGACAAACTGTTACCAATTACTGTAGGTTGGTTCTGCTTTTCTGTCACAATAAAAATAATGAGGGCTACCATTTTTGTTCGCACCAGTTGGCGCCACTGTCGGGTATGGTCCTACGCGTATGTAAACAAAGTTAGATGAAACAGTTATTTATGATATTAGTGCGGTAAGTTTATTTTTACAAATGACTTGACGAAAGTAAGCCCGAAGGCGAAGGCTTACCATAGTCACGAGTTTGTAAATACCAATATCCGCACGTGTACCATACAACGTTTTGCAACATATTTACGAGAAAACCTTTTGTGTTTAGACCTCAGTCAGTCGCAACAATCTTTGCAATATAAAAATGGCTCGAATTTACAAATTTAAAACTAAAACCACATCTTCGTCTCATCTTTGTCTCAAGAGTGCTTCAAAGGAGGTTCCATCATTCAGCTTATTACCTGTTATCTTTTATGACTTTGCTGATATTCTACTTTTAAAACTGAACTTCAAAATACATACAATAAATAAGCATTAGTTTTAAGACGTTATATTTTTAATTTAGTTGAATTTAAAGTAATTACTTTCTTAAAATGAATGAGCTTTAGTTTTAAGTTGCGGTCATTTTTAATTGGTGGTATTTGCGATTCCCCTGCTATGGAAAGTTGAATATATTTTTGTTAATAATTAATTGAGTGCTATTATTGAAAAATATAAGGAACCATTATAAAGTATTATGCACATTATCTCACCACTCTTGGCTACAGTTATTTTCTTATTCTCGTATTGTGAATCTCCTAGATAGAAAAAAAATCCTGTATTTTTTTAAATAATTGAAAAACGTAAAGGATACGCACGACACTTAAGTAACTACTTTATCGCACGCTGCATTCGCATTCGTTGCATCGCTAGCGATACAATGGAGCGGCGGAGCGGAACGGTTCAGTAAAATAGGTACTTAGGTGAGAGTACCTATTTTACCGCACTTTCCATTTTATGGTGCGTAAATTTTAACTTACGAACAATGGCTTCCTAAATGCATTTTTTGAGCAAATTTGTTGTATAATAATGAATGATGCCGGAAACGTGCGATTTTAACAACATAAATAGTTTCACAGTGTAACGTCTAGTCATCATGGAAAAAAGGAGATAATATACATAATTCTAACAAAAAAAAGTTCAATGTTGTGGTCGGTAGAAACGTAACTTAATCTGATATAGTCATAAACTGGAGTCAAAAGCCCACCAATAGTGAAATTTGACATTACGAAGACCTCACGCTGCACTAGTGCAAGTGTATACCTGTTTAGATTTCGACTTCATAGCTTCAATCAGTGTCTGCCACATGGGCAGTGAGTAATTGACTCTGTAGTATCCAACTTGATTGATATTCAGCTTTACCCAGCGATGGCCTTCATCACCCCTTAATTTTACTGAAAAATAAAAACATTGATATTCCTAATTCTTTTAATGCACTTATTTACTGTAACTTTGTAATTCAAATTCTAGTCTTGCTTACCGTTTTGGGCAGTATCTGACAGCCAGACGATTTCTTCGTTTGTTGCCGTGTCAGTCTTAAATGTTATGGGCACAAACCACCGGTAGCTAAAGATCCAAAAAATATATACATTTTTAGTTATGTAGTTGCATTTCATGAGCTCGCGCAAATCATTGAAATTCAAGATTTACATGCAAATTAAAATTCACATAACATGTGTTCGTAATTGTTTCACTACAAGAAAGGCTTGGGCACTGTTCGATCAGTATAGAACCATTCATATATAAATATAGAACCTTTTTAGCTCAAGAGCAATCATTACGGACAATTCGATATACGACCTCCGGTCATTACCAGCGTGGAATACACTGGTTGAAAACTATGCAAGAAAAGCATGTCCCATACGGATGTTATCCAGCGTCCCATCCAAGGTGGCCTTGGTGGGAGCTTGGTTTCCATCCGCGAATTGTGTTTGAATTTGGATTGCATCTGCCGTCTACATGGATGGCAACAAGCAAGGTCACCTTGGATGGGATGCTGGATTACATCTGTGTGGAACATGCTATATCCGCACCGAGCACCGATACGCCTCGGCGGCAACCTTCATAGACGATTTTTTTTTAAAAGAAGCTGGTAAACTAATGCGTGTTACCATTACCGCGCGGCGATCCGTGCTTGTAATTGTGGTTATCCGCGTTTCTATTGGCCCACAAAGCATGGGACTGGTAACTTACTTAAACTGAGAATCGTTAGTGTACTCTGCATCAGGGTCGATAAGGAACCGAGTCTGTGACACGAAGTAAGTGTTTGGAATGTCTCCCAACTTTACTTCTAACACTGGATAACCCATCTGCCGCGTCCAAGTATCCATAACGTATCTGAAACATGTGAAAATATTAACAACTAGCTGTCCCCCGCGGCTTCGCTCCAGTTTTACCCGCATAGTGCCTGTTCCCGTGGGATTTCCGGGACAAAAATATATAATAAAAATAATATCCAATGTCCGTCTCCTGGTTCTAAGCTACCTCCCTACCAATTTTCAGCCAAATCGGTTCAGCCGTTCTTGAGTTATAAATAGTGTAACTAACACGACTTTCTTTTATATCTTAAAATATATATAAATCTCGTGTCACAATGTTTGTCCTCAATGGACTCCTAAACCACTTAACCGATTTTGATCAAACTTCGTAACTATCTGTTATTTGATCCAACTCAAAAGATAGGATACTTTATAACATCACACTACGAACATTAATAAAAAATGTGACGCAGACGAAGTTGCGCGGGACAGCTAGTATATATATAAGATTTAATATCTACATACTTATTATAAAAAAAAATTGGGACGGTCAATTCCACAAGAACTCATTTGGTTTTGGAGTCCTAAATTTTCATCAAAGTTTAAAACATGACCCGCTTTGTGAACTTAATGAATGCCACTGATGCCACTATAAACAAAGCCAAACTGTTTAAGGATCGACTGAAAAAAAGGAAGATCTATTCTAGAAGAACCGTTATATTCCAACTAGTGCCTAATGATCTTCAAAACGTCAATGATTAAAAAATAAATCTTAAAAACGAATGGTAGGTACTTACGAAAGATTCAAATCAGGATAATTCTTCTTGAAGTAAGGTTCCAATGTTGAAAGCAGGTCTCGAGTAATAGTGTTGCCAAACTCAAACTTCTTTAAGTAATCAGACACCCCCAAACGGAAATTCTCATGGCCAATGAAACCTTCCAACATTCTTAGGATTGATGCTCCCTGTAAAAAATAATATTATTTCAATTGTAAAGGCTAAGAACTCACGGAGCGATTTTCACCCGCGACCGCCGCGGAAGCGGGCCCGCAGCTTCTGTAGAAACCGCGGGCGTAAATCGCGTCGTGAGTTGTGCTTTAATTTTTAACATATATATCTGCTTTCTACAGAAGCTGCGGGCCCGCAACCGCGGCGGTCGCGGGTGAAAATCGCTCCGTGTGTTCTTAGCCTAAGTCTTCTTCTTATCGTGCGGGCAGTAACAAACCGCCTCAAGAATCAAAAAAGGGGCAAAAATAAAGTTAAAATAGTGGGTTTCATACGGTACTAGAAAAAGAAGGAAGAATCGTAGAAGGAAACCATGTGTAACAAAATAAACGCAATACCTCCTAAGCGGTAATTGTACTCATCGATATACAAAAGCCTGTATTTTACAGGAGTTTTTTGAAGGCGGCTCTGCACGCGGCGTCGACGGCGGCGGCTGCCAACCAGCCACCGGAGACAAGCTTTGCCAACACCAATTTCTCAAATTCCCCGAAAATCCAAGTCACGTTCCCCAATTTGGGGACAAAAATTCTATTGCTACCCCTCTAATACTCCTAATAAAATTCCCCGCAGTTTGGGAGTTTACCACACGTTGGCAACGCTGGCTTGAGTGTCAAGCGTCGGCGGCGTGAACCGCGGCGGCAGACGTTCGACGCCCCGGGTCTCCGTAAACGGACACTTAGCCATCATTTTAGTGCCCCCCGAGCTCATGCCACTTTGTGCCAAAAATAGACAAACCTTATTATATGAGATCGAGTCAAATATGGCCGTAATTTGATCTGGTGTATCCACAGTTTGCACTATTGGGTGGCTTGACAGTTTTGCATCAGTCACCAGCACTGGGTGTAAGGTTTTGGTTAAAAAGTGATCCAACTGAAAGAAAATAAAACATTTAAGTGTACAAGCCTTCCGTATAACAAGGAAGATAAGGAATAAAACGGGTTGTGCTGTGTAACTAGAGAAGTAGCGTTAGTGACGCCAGGTACCGAATTATTTTATCAAGGTGATCCAATATCAGCTTCCTGAAATGTATAAAAAAACACATTCCATTTTTTATCTGTTCTTTAGGGTTCTGAGCATTTGGTTTAAAAAAGAACCCTAATAGACAAACAGACACACAATAAAATTGATCCTGAAAAGGTTCTGTTTTTATCTTTGGGACGTACAGAACCCAAAAAACCATAGATGACTTCACTATTTGATGAAAATTCCAATAACTTACAACTTTCCATGTTGGCTCAATAGTATCTAAGGCTTTGACTTGCATGTATGATGCAAAGCCTTCATTTAGCCAAACTTCATCCCACCACTTCATGGTCACTGAAAACATTTACAAAACCAGTAAATAGAATAATAAGCAACTACATACACGGTGCCATATCGTGCCATAATTTAGCCAACATAAACTATCTCAAAACGAGTTTTTTTTTTTTTATAAATCTTAAAATGATCTGTACACTAAAAATAAATAATGCATTCCAATAATAAAACACCCTGTTAATAATGTTTACGTATGTAGGTAGCCGTTCCATTCCGCGCCAACCTTGGCTCGGACTGCGCTCGCTCCTAGAATGTTTTAAACTACGTCATGCGCCATGATAATGAATAATAATTTAATTTATTACGATTAAAATTTCATTAGTGTCATTTTCTTTAATATTTTTTTAAGAAATTGTTACCCTGCACTACAAATTTCTCCTGTATCGTGGGTATGTTTACAAACATAATAGTCATTGGATAGATGAAGTGGGCTCCCGTTGTAAGATGAGTTAAATGGCACGTTGTCTTTTGCTACATGTATGTATTTGCAAAATGAGTTGCGGCTAAATAGCCATAAAATGAAAACAGCTGTTACCTAAGTTACCGAACCA
Organism: Ceramica pisi; assembly: GCA_963859965.1. NCBI lineage: Eukaryota > Metazoa > Arthropoda > Insecta > Lepidoptera > Noctuidae > Ceramica > Ceramica pisi. The sequence goes on along the minus strand of OY982536.1, from coordinate 16,196,117 downwards.
CATATGAGCCAGTTCATGTGTTATGGTGTTGGCAACACTAATTTTGTTGCTAGCTGATGCCTTAGCCTCATCTACAAGGAATGCAGTCTCCCTGTAAGTGATCAGACCCCAGTGCTCCGTTGCACCTGATACATAATCAGGAATACCAATCATGTCTGAAACACAATAAAATAAATATTAATTGAAACTGTAACAATAACTGGTTAACTTATTTATTTTAACTTGTTCATTGTGGGTACATTGGGTAAGTTAACACCCCAATGTGGAATTTATTTGAGAGTGGCCCTGGAATGCAAACGGCTTAAGGAGGGACACAGATAGATTTTAGTCAGCAGTCTGACACTCCCTCCTGTCTCCTCTACCCGAAGTGAAAGGATTCATTTGATGATTTCCCATCCTTAAAAAAAAACCCCAACATTTCTTGTTTTTTTTTTTTTTATTTTTGTGTGAAAATCTTAATGCGGTTCACAGAATACATCTACTTACCAAGTCACAACAGCATAGTTCTTATAGTTTCGGAGAAAAGAGGCTGTGGCATACAGACAGACAGACAACACGAATCTATAAGGGTTCCGTTTTTGCCATTTGGCTACGGAACCCTAAAAAGGGGACACTATACAACCTATCAGTGAAATCATACTCTACATCTCTCATCCAACTGTATTGACACAGCAGCAACTTTATGTTCTTCATCTTTATTTGTTCTTTCGTCTTGTAAGCGTTTTGTGTATAATTAAAAAATTAACAAGATTTTTACACCCACCTAGTTTAGGTAGAGGAAAAGGCACTTCATAATACTTGATGTAGAACTCAGTGGCTCTCTTTCCAATATCTTGAGCGAAGTCAATTTTATGTAATTCTTGTTTCTGGGCAAATGAGCGAAGTGTGAAAGTCTTTCCAATGCCTCTGGTATTAATTTCAGTCTCCTTGTGATCAAAATCACAGACAACAAAGCATGCTAAATATGTTGACATAGGCACGCTAGTTGCAAACGTCACCTGGTCCATATTAGCCTCTTCGTTGAATGTTGTTGATATTTCCTGGAGACACAGCACAGAGAAAATTCAAGTTATATCTAACAAAAACGACATTTAAATATTAGAAGAACAATTTTATTAGGACAATATTTCTAAAGTCTCTTTACAATTACGTTATTGCTTACTGTGTGCCTTATTAAGTAAGAATAGAAATTATCTTTAACAGTTTGAGAGAATATACTTACATTCATATTAGAAAGTGCAATGTAAGATGGTGGCTTATACAAAGTTATATCATAGGTAGCCTTAAAGTCTGGCTCGTCAAAGCAAGGGAATGTTTGGCGAGCATAGGTGGGTTGGAATTTACTTGCCACCATTTTCCTGAAACAGTGACACTTGTGAGTTTTAAATATGATAGTTTTGTTTTCTTTAAAAATGAGGTACAAGTTATTCTATACTTTCCTAAATTAATTATTCAACAATTTTCTTTTTCTAAAGTGTCAGTTTAAAATTATTTGAAACTGTAGGTACTGTTTTAATGTATGCTATGCAGAAGGTAAAGCATAAGATCTATTGTTCCTTATTCTATTGTTTTAAAAATAATTTAATAATGCAATCGTTTTTAAGAAATTGAGAGAAGAGAAACGAACAAATGGCAATTTATGAAACTATAAAATAATAAAAAGGGATCATAGAGATCTAATTTACCTAGAATCATACAATCGTGAGGAATAAAACCCAACAATGTCTCTAGTTAGGTCCCCATTGAATTTGATACACATTTTGTAGTTCCCTGCACTAATAGCTGAATCAAAATGAATGAATAATTGTTCCAACTCTTTCATCTCACAAAACTTTGAGACGGGGACCTCATCTGGTCCTTTGTGGACCTTTACTTCAGTGATATTCAGAAATTTAGTATGCAGACATAAAAGATTTCTTTCTTCTTTGACTACAATGTCAATTTTCACACTCCCTTCAAATTCGCCTTCTTCTAAATCAGGGCGTAATTCTAGGTTGTAGTTCACAGGACGAACTAATGGCGAAAGCCGGTCAGATGATTTTGCAGTTGGACTCATAACTTCTATAGTATTCGTATTAGAAGCAAAATTGACCCGGCTTTGTCGAGTTACAAAATTAGTACACCTAATTAGCTGTCGGCGACTGCGATGCCGGATAGGTATAAGGTTCAAGTCCAAAACCTTTTTAATTAATAAAGCACGAAAACATAACATTTAATGATGAATGAATGACAATAACTTGTACTTAATTTTCACAGCTGATTTTACGCAAGTAATCACTATTATCACTGTTTTGTTGAAATGTCAACTTCAACAAAATGTCAACTTGTCAGTGTAAGACTAGGGGTGGGCGTATTTATCGTAACAGATGGAAATAACAGATATTTATAAATAACAACATTGTTTCTACCAACTTATTTTATTATTTTTTGACTTCTAAGATACAGGTACATAAACCTAGTTTAGAAGTCAGGGTTTTCAATTCTGTGTATTATTAGCCCTTTACTGTTGGTGTACTAAATTTTGTCACATAGATTGAGAAATAAATATTATTCTTATTTGTTACTTTAAAAAAACATATTGATAGAAAACACCCCACGGTTCGGGTGCTTGACAGAGTCGGTATTTCAAGTGATTTTAACATGTTGGGGTCTTCCAGTAATCGCATGATAATAATAAAATAATATCTTGGGATAAAAAAAAATGTTTTCTTTAGAAATAAGCATCACCTTTTAACCTATCCGTTTCCTTTCTTTATCTATTTGTATGTGTGTGTACATAAACTGTGAAATAAATAAATAAAAAAACGTATTTTTCGTTCGTGCAAAAATAACAGCCTGTTATAACAGATACTTGGATTTGTGTGTAACAGTAACAGCGATAACAGATAATTATCGTTACAACCCATCTCTATCTTAGACTATATCTTGTCATGTTTTATTTTTCCTTCGCCCCATTCGGGCAGGCTAAGGTCTTGGACCATACCGCCTCGTCTTGAGTCTGTCCTTCTTGACTAAAGGCCAGCCAAAGCCTCGTCTTCAGTTTCATGTCTACGGTTTCAATTCAATTCAATTTTTAAGGTTATGGCTCCATCGACAAACATTCGATGATTGTCTCAGTGTTGCCAGGGCCCTTGAGTTGTAAGTTACGTTTCGTTTCCTAAAATGTTACATTTTTGCTCCAAAAGTTACATTATTGTTTTTATTACTTGTTTTTGGGGTCGTCGGGGAAAATGGCGGAATTTAATGGAATCTATGATGTGTAATAGTGTATTTATCCTTAGGATAAAACTTTGTCATCTCTCTTTATTGTGTACTAGCTGACCCGTGCAACGTCGTCTGCGTAACATTTTTCATTACTGCTCCGCTCCTATTAGTCTTAGCCTGATGATATATAGCCTATAGCCTTCCTCAATAAATGGGCTATCTAACACTGAAAGAATTTTTCAAATCGGACCTGTAGTTCCTGAGATTAGCGCGTTCAACCAAACAAACAAACAATCAAACAAACAAACTCTTCTGCTTTATAATATTAGTATAGATTAAATACTGATGATCTCTTTCTTAAGGGCCTTCATTAATTTTTGTTCTATTCTTTTTTTCTTCAATCACGAATTTGAGACAAAAAAAATCATCTGTTGTTCAATGGCAAATCAAAAAAAAAACCCATCCATGTTCCTTCATTGCCCTTTGTGTTCCGGAGCCACGGTGTCTCTTGCGAATAATCCCGCGACTCTGGCAGGCGTCGGCCCTTTCGGGCCCCTCTGTGTGCTGACTCTCTGGCATCAGTTTTTTTTTTTTTTTTTAATATTGTAATGTAATGCTCGTTGAGGTTTAAATCACAGTAATCAAAAATCGTTGATTTGTTTCTGGGGGGCTACTCTCTAAGCCCGACGTCCGTAGTTTCGGACTTAGTTGCGGGCGTATTCTACTCTGTATTACCTACGAATTTACGATTAGTCCCAAACTCGAACTAATAATGAACGACAACTTCGGACTTCGGGCTTAGAGAGTAGCCCCCCTGTGTAGATATTTTACTAGTTTGCATCTGCAATAAAATACAGATGTTGTATTTTTATTAGTATATAAATTGCAAACTTTGACATGCAGTTAGTTAACAAAATAAAATATTAGTTGGAAATAAATGTATTCATCAGAACTTCACTCACGCATGTAATACAAAAAAACGTAAGGAAACAAAACAAATCACAGTCAGTCATTTCTGTAGCTACCGCGTACAGCGAGAACTTGCGAAGTACAAAAAGTGCGCGCACACGCTCAAGCAAAATCAAGTTTTAAAGTAAAGATTTTACGATTCATTTTGTCGTGGCGCTTTCCATTCAGAGCCATCTCTGAGTGTGATATGGAGTGAAATACTTTTTAGATGCGCAGTTTTAGGTGCGTTCAATTTTGATGCGTTAAATTGAAAAGCGTTCGTAAACTGTTTGTAATAAAAATGTAGTGTTACAAAACTCGTTGTTCTCAAAAGTTACGAAAATTGCCTTGAATACAAAAATTACTTACATGTTACGCGAGGGGGTCAAAAGTTACGAAAAATGTAAGAAATGTAACCTTCTGGCAACACTGGATTGTCTACGGTTTCATGAGTTTCATTACCTTGTCATGTCAGCTGTCAATGTGACTGATAATGTTTTCTAAGTAAGCATGGAACTGAGTCTTTTCAGTAAGAAAATTTATCAAATCGAAATTAAAAAATATTATAACGTACCAACGTACCTAATAATATAATCTGGCATTCCCGAAAAGGGTAGGTATACTGAAAGTTCGAAAAATTGCTAAGCCGAAAGTGCAAAAAATGTGCGAAATTTGTGAAACTGTCGTGCGTTTGCACGTCAGTGGTATTTAAAATATGATACCTAATACCGCGTGTATCTGACATCGACGCTCAAACGATTTCCATGGGTCCGGGACATGATTCTGGACACCCTAGACTTAGAATTTTTCGTCGGCTATTTTCTCATTTTTTTATTTTTTTCAAGGGTTTTTTTACTTTAGACTGCTCATAATCGTTATTCTGACCTAACCCAATGAGATTTTTAATAAAAAATAGTTAATTAACTACTTTCACTGAAAAGAACAAACGGAATAAAGCCACAAATAGATATCAGCTGAGCTGAGCTGATACTTTGTGGTACTCTTGAAAAAAATGAGAAAAGAACCGATGAAAAATTCCAACACTGGGGTGTCCAGAATCATGCCCTGGACCCATGGAAATCGTTTGTGCGTCGATGTCAGATACACGCGGTATATGTAGATGGTTTTAGAGCGAATGAATGTGGTATCTGATGCGTTGTCTACTTACCCACCGTTTTTCAAATGGCTCCCATAAAATCCGACGATTTTTTTATCCAATCTACCAGAAAATAACATGAACAATTCGTAATATTCCTCGTGTATCTCATGCTCTAAATTAATAATCAGCAGCTCTCTTTTATCTTGAGTTTTGTTAGTAGACAAAATTGTTATTATCTGATTATTATTGCTGTTTTTTAAGCTGGCTGAATGAATTGTCAAATTATTAGTATGCAACATAATTGATTGAATTGTCTGCTTTACTTTTAATGTTATCAGTACAGATCCATCAAAAGTATTATTCGTCATGTTAGGTTTCAACGTAAGTCTATAATTTTTTGGTTCAACGGTTCTTGGTAGTCGGTAGTAGTTTTTATCCTAGAAAAGAAAAAGATGTAGTCAAACGTTGTTTCTTTTTACTGTAGCGGAGAGGATAGGAGTGGAGAAATATTAAACTAATGGAATTGCATAATATCTACGCTCTGTGTCAATTACTGAGATTTTATGCAATTCCATTTATGTCTCCGCTTGACCTCTCCTCTCCGCTTCAGTGGCATTACCGGCTGCACAGTTTGTCACCCCTAAGGCGCCCATTGCACGGTAGGTTTTTTAACCACAGTCAAGGCCCTGACCGACGACAAACCTGTCGTGTAATGCAGTAGGTACTTAACTAGATGGTTGCGTGAAATCGATTGACGAAAATCTAGATAATTATACTTATTAGTCTCGACTTTTAAATGAATGGATCAGTTTTTATTATGTTTACCTACTGTCCGCACAGCAGACACAATGGTTAAACAATCAGCGTTCAGGTTAATGGAATGGGTAAAGTCCTTGTCCTTTTTTGAATCCTATACAGCCAATAGGTACCTATTCAAGAATGAGTGTCTAATGTCGATTGAATTCCATCATTCACCATCAAATCAATTATGACTATAAGAAATGAGTGACAATATTGCATGACCGTGTAATAGAATGAACGCCTAAGGCTACGGACGCGATATTCGAATATCCGTAACCTCATCTAAAAGTGAACTCTATAATACTTTACTTACCTAATGCTCATCTAAAATTGAATCATTAGTCATTACCATCGAAATTAGCGAACATTACTTATCTACTAGTTTATACCTATTCGAATATTCGTATCGACGCCTTATGCTTGAAAAAGAGTGTCTTTTGGAGTGTCACTCGGAAATGATTACCTAATTATTGCTATCAACTAAAAGTAATCTTTATGTTTAGAACAAAAAGCTCAATTTTGTATGGCAACATGAATGAATGAACTAGCGGTTTCATTAGAATTTGCGAACTAGCGATCGATTGTTTTTATATTCGAGTGTTGATATTAGTAGTATCGACTAGCGATCGATTGTTTTTATATTCGAGTGTTGATATTAGTAGTATCGAACCATTCGTAGAATCAGTAACAATCGCCCATCTCTGTGCTCGTACGACGCTCGCTCCTTGAAACGCGCCGCTCGCCGCGCTCCCATCCGTCTTCGTGTCCGTAGCCCTCAGTCACATAGATTTGTTTTTCATCGCAACGAACCGCCACGAGTTGCAATTAAAAAGTTTAAATTGGGCTATCTATAAACATCATCTCCACAACCGGTATTTACCTACCTACCAAACACATGTGTTAAAAATAAAATGGAATTTTTAAAACCTCACCTCCACATTTCTTGCATTCTTTTCTTCTTTCGACATCTTGGTTGTATTTTTCTTATCTTCGATGAGCTGTGAGCATGCTTCTCTGTCTTTTGTTGCTAAAGCAACGGTGGACACGAACAGGCTTAGAGCGGCCAGTATGAAAAACATCAGTAATTTGTTATTACTAGTCCATTTTCTTAGTTTGGAATTACTCATCTGAAAGGGAAAAGAAGAGGTGGTCTGTAGGTACCTACTTAACTTGAAAATCTGAACTTCCAGCCGTGCTCTAAAACTAGTGTGCGACCACTACCTAGTGGTCGAAATTCGAATAATATGTTTATTTTTTTGTTAATATTTAATGTATTTGTGCAATAATTATATTAGATATCTATATAATTATATAAAACAAAGACGGGTTTGTTACAACACATAACTCGAGATCTGCTGAACCAATTTTCATGGTTATTGATTCGTTGGATTTGTCTCCGACCCGAATAGCAGAATACATCTTCAAAACAATGAAAACTCGATATGTGCAATGAATACTTAATTGACGGGAGCGAAGCCGCGGGGGACAGCTAGTATAATATAAAAAAAAAACATTTATTTCAGGTAAAGAACCATATTCAATTTAGGAGAACATAAAATTATTAATTTGTCATATTAATTTGAATGTTTGAATGAATTAGAGTGTATTAGGTAGGGTACATTCAAATTAATTTTAAAAAGTCAAAAGTAAATGTCAAATTAAAATAAACTAATGTCAACTACTTACGTTAAATGTCAGAAAGAATTTCAAATGTCAACTACAATAAGTAGGTACCTAATAATAACGCCAAAAAAAGTAAAAAAAAAAATGATACAAAAACCTAGCTAACCCGTGCCCATATCCTTGGGTTGGTATAGGTTATGATACTGTAGCCTATGACACTCGCAAATAACGTGGTTTTTATTGATCAAATAATTATGAAAATCGGGTACGTAGATCCAGAGATTACACCCTACAATCTTACAAACTTTAGGATAATATAAAAAAATGTTTTAGCTTTCTGCACTCCTCCATACAAGGTTTAAAAACAACACTGAAATCACGAAAATAAATCCAATTCCCATTGTACGACGTATTTGTTCCGAGTTTGGGTGTTTTTCTATCTATAACATGTATGTATATACAAAAAAAAATGTATATAAGTAGTTTATCAGCCATCTCGTTACCATAACATGTAAGCATTAGGTTGCTTAGCTTGGGACTATATGGCGTTGTGTGAAATGTCCAAGGATATTATTATTATTACTAGCTGACCCGTGCAACGTCGTCTGCGTACATTTTTCATTACTGCTCCGCTCCTATAGGTCTTAGCGTGATGATATATAGCCTATAGCCTTCCTCGATAAATGGGCTATCTAACACTGAAAGAAATTTTCAAATCGGACCAGTAGTTCCCGAGATTAGCGCGTTTAACCAAACAAACAAACAAACAAACAAACAAACAAACTCTTCCGCTTTATAATATTATATATAGTATATAGTATTATAGTATAGAGTATATAGATTATTTAGTGAGCCGGGAAGAAATTGATGGCACGGGCCTAAGCCAAGTGTTCATCAAATTGGGGAAGAGTAGATGCCGTAGTTTGTAAGTATCATAGAATGGGGTGTATTGGTGTGACAGTTTTGTTGCGGGTTATCGGTTTTGCATTGCAGGAACTTTCTTATTAGTCTGCACGCTCAGACCAATAAAAAAGTATTTATTGGTCTGAGTCTGCACGTGTTTAATTAATATCACTGCTTTTTGCAGTAGCTGGTAAGTGTTTGAAGGAAGGTTTAAATAATTAAGGGATTGATGAAGTTGTTTGGGTATTACTCCAGTTGTAGATAAAACTATAGGGATTATTGTAACCTTTTGTAAATGCCAAAGTCGGATTATTTCGTCTTTTAGTTCAATGTATTTGGATAGTTTTTCTGCAATTATCGCCTGTAAGTTATGCGTATTTGGTACCGATATATCTATAAGATATCCTGTTTTATTTATTTTATTTAAAATTGTTATGTCCGGTCTATTGAAATGGATTGTGCGGTCGGTGAGAATGGCACGATCAAAATATAATTTCGTGGTCGTATTTCCCAATACAGTTTCAGGGTTGTATTTGTAGTAGGTACCTATGGTACTACAACGTACCATACGACGTACGTTTGAGTTGATGAGCTAGTTTTTGGTGAATGATGTTGGCTACTTGGTCATGTCTATGTTTATAGTCTGTTTGGGCTATTGACTTACACGCGCCTGTAATATGTTGGATCGTTTCTGGAGAACTATTGCATTTTCTACATGTGTCAGTGGTTAAATTCTTGATGATAAACTTTCTGTTATTTCTAGTTTCACTAACTTGGTCCTGTATTGCAAGCATGAAGCTTTCAGTTTCCGGGAAAAGATCACCTCGATCAAGCCACGCGTTCGACGCCTCTTTATCGACATTTGTGTGGCATAAATCTTGGCGATGCCTTCCGTGTAGAGACTTCTGGGTCTATTCTAGGATTTTGGTTTTGTCATCGGTCACCTTTTCATTCTTTTGATCATTTCTGTCTCCTAAACTTAGAGGTGTTAAGTGTTTGTCGTGTTGTGCTATTAATTTGTGTAGTAAGTATAGAAGATGTAGATTTTGTAAAAAAGTATTGTCTAAATCTTGTAATCTGTCTGTTGTGTAGGTTTGACACGTCAATAAGGCCCCTGCCTCCTTCTTTTCTCGATAGAGTCAACCTTTGCTGGCATGATCTAGGGTGGTGTTTGCGAAATTTTGTCATTGTTGTGTTAATTTTCCGTTGTAGGGATTTTAGGTCTGTTTTGGTCCAGTTGATTATGCCGAAAGAATAGGTGAGTACAAGTATAGCAAACGTGTCGATTGATTTTATGGTGTTTCGTGAATATAGTTGTGTTTTATGTAGGTACTGTATATAAACGATGTTGAAATTTTTGTTTATGTTTTGTTTGGTGTCTGTACCTACCCATATAGCCATTTTTGGTCGCAGATTTGTAAAAGGTGTAACAAGTCGCATCAGTTTCGTAACTGATACGACATATTGCGACTGTGTGGGAGTGCACTTCTATTTGTCGTAACCGTTTAGTAACAAAGTGACAGAAAGTAGTTTTAGTAACTTTGTGTTGTAGCTGTGTCGACTTGTTACAGAAAAAATTCTGTACACACGTTTTACACACTTTGCGCATTGTATGTAACTAGTGTACAGTATTGGTAACAATGTGTAGTAACTGAGTGGTAACATGTGTAGTACCGTTACGTCAATGTTCCGGAATACCTATAACACTAACTTGGATAAATGGAAATCATCGATCCAGTCATTCTCAAACTTGTCTTATGTTAACTGCCGGTTTAACGTTTAATTAAAATAAAAAATGAGTAAACTACCCAAAATATCACGTAGATTTCGATGGACTTCAACATTTTATAGGAGAGTTAATGAGTTAACGAACCAAAATAACACAAGTACAAGTAAGTTAATCCTATCCTACTTACTAATATTAAATTTATAAATGCGAAAGATTGTCGGGATGGATGTTTGTCGTCACGCAAAAACTACTGTACGGATTTTGATGAAATACAGTAATATAGCTGATACATCAGAATAACATATAGGCTACTTTTAATCCCACTGCTGGGCATCCATCGCGATATATCTAAATCCTACGCGGACGAAGTCGCGGGCACAGCTAGTAATTAATAATATGGTTTGATGTTGTGTGGTTACTATAGTGACAGATTCATCATTCTGTGGAACTTTCTAGCGTATTCACTACAAAATCCAGAAAATAGTACTGAAGTATCTCGCACTGAAGAACTTAGTGCCGAAGTATCAAATTTCGAACACCAGAACCCAGTTGCGACTTCTTATAATACAAGTAATACCAATGAGGTACCACAAACTTCCAAATACGCAGCAGAAACTGATCCAGATCACCACAAAGAAAGAAGTGCAATTGAAGATTTACCCATAGATTTAGTAAATGATTTTACGATTGCAGATGCTCTTCATTTGCTAGATTTGGGTGTGATGAAAAGATGTTTACTGGGGTGGACTAATGGGAGTTTTAATTTTCAAACGAAATGGTCAGCAAGAGAAATTCAGGATGTTTCAAGAAAAATGATGGAATTAAAATTAACAACTCCAACTGAGATACAACAAGGAAGGATGAGAGAACTAGATACCCTTCACTTTTGGAAAGCCGCTGAATTTAAAAACTTTTTGTTGTATTTCGGTCCAGTTGTGCTTAAAGAATATTTGTCATTTGAAGTATATCAACATTTTTTGACATTGTTTTGTGCCACCACCATATGTTATTCTGATGCTTATATACCTATCTTACCGGCACATAGCTGAAAAACTTTTTAATGATTATATCGAAAAATTTGCAGAAATTTATGGTCTAGACTCTGTAAGCAGTAACATTCACAATTTATGTCATATTGTTAATGATGTCTCAAGATTTGGTTCTTTACCTTCTCTAAGTGCATATCCATTTGAAAGCTTGCTATTTAGAATAAAAAACCTGTTACGAAAAGGCAATCAACCATTAGAACAAGTAGCGAATCGTATACAGGAGCTTTCAAAATTAAACAATGAAAACCAAAAATGGAACCAAAACTATCCCGTCGCCAAATATGAAAGTTTCCTGGCAACAGGTGAAAAAGTATTTACTACTGTCAAAATGAATGGAAATTACCAATTGTCCAAAAACATTAAAGATAAATGGTTTTTAAGTGTACATAATGATATTGTTGAAATGATGTACGCAATTTCTGTGAATGACAAAATTAAAATCGTTGGAAGGAATATCAAAAACAAATTTGATTTTTTTGAGCGACCGTTCAATTCTTCGCATATCAATGTATATACAACATCACTTGATTATGAAGCAGAAGAATCAAGAGAATATAATTTGCAAGATGTGAAATGTAAGCTTTTATGTATGCATTGCAACTCCCAAATGGTATTTATTCCTGTATTGACAACGTTAGGGGTATTATTAAAATGAAAACATAAGAAGATACGATTTTTATTTCGAAATCACAAAATCATCACTGACACTTAACGCATAATAACTTTACTAGTATTAGCTAGCTACTTGCCACTAATAATCTACAGATCATTTTAAAGACCTGCATCAATCGTTTTAAATCCAAAATCTTGTTTCTTTATTGTCACGTCAGAGAGTACCAATATTTTTGATGATTTGTTGGATTGATATTTTGTCTCTGGCGTGTCGTCGTCTGTAAAAGAATAAAGTTAAACAATATTAATTTCGTTTGAATAAAGAATTTAATTGTCTCCTCTACAAAGTTAGCAATGCATTGGCTCTCCATACCAAGGTACAATACTTGGTACAAGGGATATTAACTGTGAGGAGCCTTCTCTAGTTAAAACAATGCAATATGGCATTTTGTCTGGCAAACAAAAGTTTGGAAAACTGTGGACAAAAAATCAAAGAGAGACCATTTTAAAAGTTCAGTTACTTTGTGACGACTTTACGTAACATGTCCACACAATGTCGACACATTATCGTAACTTTGTAACTTGTTGTGACGAGAATATTTTTCAGTTAAAAAAGTTTTTTTTTATTATTTATTGATAATACGGTTTATTACTGCTAAAATACTTTGTTATTAAATATTCAAGTTTATTATTGCATTCAAATAAACGCTTTTGAGAATAGAAAATAAAAATATCATTAAAATAAAAACAATGTGTATTTTCGTCGGAATGGTTAAATTATGATAATAATGTGGCGCGTTGATTAATTTCAACCTTTCCCACGAAATTACACGATGAATTTAATTTCCCACTAAGATTTGAGTACCTAAGTATAGAAAACCCATAATAGTAAAAAAAAACAAACCCTTTGTTTACTTACCTAGGTGATAAGATGGCTGTTTCTTATTTTTTTAATAATTCACGTCACTTCACAAGTCAATGTCAACGAATGAACGGTTATGGGTGATTGAATGAATGATTTGTGGGAACTCTGGTTAAAATATGGTAACAATGTTACGACACAGCGACGTAAATTAGAAACCGAATGTTACTGTGTCGACTCTTCCCCAATTTTAGTTGCAGCGACTACTCTAACACGGAACGGCGACGAGATTATGTGTCGAGAATAAATCAGTGTACACACTAGGCGTCGAAACCGTTACGTCATGTTCCCAAAAATGGCTATATGGGTAGTATGTATCTGACGGGATTGTGTGTACCCTAGGTATTTATAAGTGTCTTGTTCATCTAATGGTTCTATTTGTTCTCCTGTCTCTAAGATGTATTGGTGCTTATAAGTAGTTCTGTCCTGCTCTAACTGAATTTATTTTGCGTTTGTCTATACCGAATTCCATTTTTATATCGTTTGTGAAAGGTTAGCTAGTTCGTGTAGTTGAGTCTCAGTTTTTGTATATAACATATCATATCATCCATATATCTACAGAAGGTGATTTAACATACTTGTTTGTGTATCAGTCTGTTCACTGTCGGCGATTGTATCTCTTGCTTTTAAATATTATTATTATGATACATTGAATGTTTACATAACTCGACAAAATGTAGTACTGAACAGCTGATTTTTTCGCGACTTCAGGTTCAAAAGTTGTTCATAATTATGACTACGATTACCCCTTTATAGATATTGCGTTTATACTGATACATGTTGTATATTGATTCAAACATTGACAGGTTCACGGAAAGTATACAGACCTACAGGTAAATATGTTGGTATAGGTAGGTACCTACCTATCTAAGTATGTCTACGTAGATAGGAATAATAAACAGTGATTACTTTACACAGTGTGAGTATGTCATTAGACATACACTGTTGTAATTTATGCAAACAGCGTGCTACCCATGTCTGCAGCTGGATGGCGAATAAAATGCATATTTTATTGCTATGTGATAATTCTGATTGACAGAGTAGCTAATACGAAACAAATCATAAAATGTTATCCAATCAATTTGTAGCAGCTGTTTACCTACAGGTCGGTTTTGAAGTTGATCCCTTCGTGCTGTGCAGTTTCCTCCTGTTATCCCCGCTGTCACATGAATGTGTACCTACCTATACTGCGCAGCGACTCGCTTCGTGTTACAAGCAAGCCATCCGTAGTACCTACTATCCGTACGCGTTAACTTGACACCTGGCTCGACAAATTTCGAATGACTTTTTGTGGTTTTAATTAAAATGGAACGATTTCACTTCGTTGAAAACAATATAAACGCGTTAACATTACTGGTACCATTGCGTTTATATTATTTTAATCGATATCAAATTGTTCAATTTAAACTAAATCGTCAAAATATAATTCGAGCCAAGAGTCAAGTTATACCTATATGTCACCGTAAAATGGCGGACTCCGTAAGATTGTAATTGATTAGATTATAGTATCTCTCGATATACTTATGTTTTATGAAAAAATCGTTTTGTAGGTATTAAATAAATCTTATCCTAATTCAATAGCTTCCAGTAGGTATATCCGTGTCTTATTTAGAAAAACAAAGTTTATAATATTTTACACGATATTTTATAATTTCACGGAGTTTGCCATTTTACGGTGAAATGTATAATACGTAGGTATACAAGAGGACTAATGAAATTTTATGACGCGCCGATTAAGTAGTAATGCAGTTTCAGTTAAGGTGGAAGCGCCAGGGTAGCCCGCGACATTCAAATATTTTTATGTTTTTTGCAATTTGCCGGTCAGTGTGAAGCTGTATGTTAAATAAAATACGATTCGCGGCCGTAACGTATAATTATATAAAGAATTATACCCATTTTAATTATCAATATAACCCTCTAAGTTCATACAACTCGATTGAATTACTCTTTCACGAAATCACATTCAATCGAGTTATATGAACTTAGAGGATTAAATATTAATGATTCAAATGGTTATAATCCTTTAGATAAATGCTCTTTACAATCACGAACCGTATTTTGTTCAACAGACAGCTTCACAATGACCTGCAAATTGCAAAAAACATAAAAAATATTTGAATTTCGCGGGCTACCCTGGAGCATCCACCTTAAGTTCAAGTTTGAATAAACGGTATTCTTGTAATCTTAGAACTGTGCGTAAGCTGCGCGTGAACTGCACGACAACCAAACTCAACCAAACTTACCTACCTACTTATGGTGGAGAGAAAACATATTACTCACTAAACAATCGAATAGAATCGATTAAATTTTAATGAATATGACGTTATTATCATAGAACTTAAACTTATCAGCTGTCATTTTGAGAAGTCAAACAAATAGAATAGTACCGATCATGTTGCGTTCCGAAGCACGCGCCAAAGACGCGCAACCCGTTAATGCGCTCGCGTGACGCGAACTTGACGCGAGCGTGTCTGACAGTCGTAGTCTCGTAGAGAATATGAAAAGCGTTGTTTTGATCGAAACTTAACTTCAACTGCACTGCAATAGCACTCATTTAGTTACGTGATTTTACCTGATATTAGCCTACTGTAGGTACTATCTAAGAAGCGACTGCTTGTCTAACTCACAAACCAGTAATTGGGTCACACTGAACCCCTTGGTAGTCAGTCCCGAAGCAGTCAAAATCAAAACTGACTTGATCAAAGATCCACTAATGATGGCGTGGACCAACGAGCTTTCTGACACGGACGCATAAGATAGGTAAATCTTCCTGGAAAGTGACACAATGTCCTTACTATGTAGACTCTCTACTGCTCCAGAGGGTCAGTACCTTTATAAGATTAGATTACTACTTGAGTAGGTACACTGGAGGTGAACTAAATTAACTGTCACTTCACTACCGCCTGTTCACTTTCTCAGATTACCTACTCTCTTCGTCAGTACTCCAATGAAATTTAATCATTTGTAATGAATGCGCGAATAAAAAAATGTGGGAACGAAAATACTGGCTTTGAGACCTAATATGAATGACCCATTACAGTCGAATTTCTTAAAATTATATTTTCAGACAAAAGTCATACTTACCTAGTTGATAGTGTCTACCTAATGATGAACCGACTTTAAGTTTTGCCTCTTTGATAACCAACTCTGACTCTGATTGATGATTGATTATGTACTGGAATTGTATTGAATTCTGACTGGGAACTTCATAACACGTTTATATTACTGACTTACCTATATTATTGTCTCCACCCTAAATCTACCTAGGTATACGTATCTATCTCTCTGTGTATCTACTCTATATTATTATGGATATTTATTGCCAGCACCGTCAAAATAATAACAACACAAACATCTCAAAAAATATCACTTACCTTATGGAAATCAAAGAACTATTCCTTCACTGTTTATCACAGCATGACACTATAAAAAATCGACTTCTTTTACAATTTTATTATAAGTATTTGCTTACAAATAGAAGGAGTTACAAAGATGTGACCAGCTGGCTGGACTGAGTCAGCCACAACTACGATTAAAATGCCAGCACTAGCTATCGATGTTACGACATAAGTTTCACTTGCTCGCTGTGGCCGTCACTGTGCACTACATGGACGCAATACTTTGACAAAATAAAGTAACCATTACAAGTTACGACTATTATATTCTTACCTACTTAAAAATACCAGTTTTTACCTACTTTTTTGTACTTTCACCTAAATGTTTAGTCACGGTAGTAACAATTACGAAAGGACTCATCTTATCTAACAGTTAAGTTAGAAGTAATTAGGAGAATCCCAAAATAAAAGCGTTGCATGTTACATTTTCACTAAAGGATACTTTTGAAAATTTACAACTCTTACCTAATCCTAACTAAAGGTTCATTTTATCGGGCAGTTATGGTCTTGTCCGCATCCAATGTAAACCTGGAACAGTGGCCTAACAAAACAAAGACGATTTTTGAAAATTATCTCCCGGCGGCGTTGGTAGAAATTAATTAAATTATGCAACCTGTCAACGGTTGCATAATTTATTTTATTTAGATTATAATATATGTATATATTATGTTAGCTTTAGTGTTGACATTGCCATTTAAAAAAAAACTAGCTGACCCGCGCAACTTTGTCTGCCTCACATTTTCCATTACTGCTCCGCTCATATTTGTCTTAGCGTGATGATATATAGCCTATAACCTTCCTCGATAAATGGGCTATCTAACACTGAAAGAATTTTTCAAATCGGACCAGTAGTTCATGAGATTAGCGTGTTCAACCAAACAAACAAACTCTTCTGCTTTATAATATTAGTATAGATATAAGTAAATAAGTAAATATTAAGTATAGATAAGCCTAGCGCTCTTTTTAATGACCATTCAAGAGCCTGATAAACATAAAAACAGGCATAACCCATTTTGAAGTTTGTATGTACCTACTGGCGATTTTTGGATTGTAATAAAAAGGGTTATGTGAAGGTGCTACTATATGAAATAATATAGGATATTTTTTTAAATAGGTACCGAATAATATACCTACGCTCAGCTGCCTTTTGATATAAATGCGTGGTCAACTTATATTGGTTTGTAAATCAGTATTGTTCAATACCTTTTAACATTTTAACTATTTTCGTTAGTCATTACGAGAACAATGTAGGTACTGATATAATTTTAAATTAACACTAAATAATTAATAGAATTGGCCTGAGTACTTTCAAAGATATCTTTGGATACGTAAAAGAAAATTAATTATCACTTGTTCAGACTTTAAGGCGGGGTTGCAGTACTTTTTAAGATTTTTGAACGACTGAAAATCTTATTAATTATGAGTTTTTTAATAAATAAAATCATTACATAAAAATTGAACATACCCTCTAGTAAATCGTAAAGATAGAAACGCGATTTAGAATGATTGGCTCGATACTTTTTTTTATCAAACATGACACTAAATTACAATTTTAAACGTGTACTGCTAAGAGATTTCATCACGAATATATATAAAAGTTATATCAATAGATAGAGCTTTTTATTTTGAAGTAAATGTTGAAACCATATTGTATAATTTCTTGATCAGTTTTCGCCAAGAAGAAAAATCAATCAAAATTTAGGCATTATTTCGCTCGCCGGACAGTCGCTGTTGTTCGTCAAAACACACAGTACTGCAACCTCGCCTTAACGTTGAAAGGTTGAAAAATGAATGCAACTTAGATAACTTATCAATACCTTTAGGAAATTTTATTTTGTTGCGAGCGATGACTAAATTGAAAAATTAAATTGAATTGGTATTCTTTAATCGATGTTGCACGAAGTTGTCGGCCACAGGCAAGTGATAAAAGACCGGGCAAGTGAGAGTCAGACTCTCGCATGAAGGGTTCCGTACCTAGGGTTGCCAACCGTACTTTAAAATAGAGTATTGTACTCTATATCATGTAACCGTACTCTATAATCTATAACACTAATAGAGTACGCTAAAATACTCTTTTTTACACAATTTTTACTAAACTAGTGCCAGTCATATAATATTATGTAAAAACCCATAATCAAAACCAAAAAAAGTCGACTACTTATTTACTGTTAATATGTTGGTATCCCCAATTCCTCAAACCACATTCGGACATTCGTGAACGCAGCCATTAATGTCATTTCATTGTGTCAAAAGTGTGTTTTGTTTCCACTGTGTTGTGACTTTGTTTTTTTGTTTGTTTGGAATACTTTTATCCAATTCGTAATGGATGACATGATCGACGAAAATATCATTTTCGTTATTTCGCCTTAACGCATTTACTTAAAGAGTATTTTCGGTCATGAATATGAAGTGGCGAGAAGAGAGAAACAGAGCTTCATTGAAATTAATTAAGAATGAGCTCTTGATCTACATAAATTTAGAGTTAGAATGTTTGGACTCATACAATTATTTTAAAAACAATGAAAAATTGTTATGTGCTGCAAAAAGTACAAAAAAATACGTTTTTAAAAATATGAAATAAATGATGACTCTTTTTTTAAGTCTATACTCTTTTTTACCTCCTTTGAAATCAGATATACTCTATTTCTTCTAAAAAAAGTTGGCAACCCTATCCGTACCATTCTTTTTAAAAACTGGCCCAGTGCGAGTCGGACTGTAAATAAATTAAAGTCGTTTCCGAACGAATTTAATTCATTTTACACTAGCTGTCCCCCGCGGCTTCGCTCCCGTCAACTGGCAACTTTTTTTTATAAACCACATAAAAACCTTCTCCTGATGATAACAAACACAACAAAAAAAGAATTGGCCAAATTGGTCCAGGCGTTGTTGAGTTATGCGCTTACCAACACATTTAGCGATTCATTTTTATATTATAGAAGATTATGGACTTCTTATATCTCCATTTTTTTTTTCAAAATTTTAGGCTCAGTACTTTCAAAGGTAAGGGAGGGGGGGAATTGTCATTTTTCGTCTCATTTCTTAAATAACATCATTACCTTTCATTTTAAAATTATGAAAAAAAAAATGTAATGAAAACCTTCATAGAAAGCCCTTTCTTTTGATAAATTACAGGATATTGATCAAAAAACTGTGACTCCCATACTAAAAATGTAATTATTTACGTAGCGCGTTCGTGTTTGGGTCACAGAAGTCCATATGTGTAGGTACCAAACAACAGAATCAGTCTACAACAGTGGATAGACAGACACGTCTTTATAGACAGAAGAGTCTGTAGACGCACCAAACCTGTTGAGCTGGTTTGATACGTCTTGCTTAATAGAAAATGCCAGGCGCTTATGAGCAGATGACCAGTTTTCTCATCCATAACATTTAGAATTTCTAACTTTATGGTGAGCTTAGCCTTTTGACCTACCTACGCCTTTCTTGAGAAAAATACATACGTATCTAAGTGTTAGTTGTCTTCTCAGTAGTAAGTATTCTTGACTTATCGCCTATTATAATATTATTTAATAGACGCAGGACACAACGGACATTTCAAGGAACACGGGTGAGTAGATACCTATAAAATTGAGACTCAATTCCCGTTATAAAGTGAATTGAGTCTCGAGTCCAATCATTGCCCAAAGTGCATAAACTATATGAAAGCACTTTCATTACTTTGATAAAAATATGTACTTAAATAGGATTGAAAAACATACCTAACTGTTCAGATGCCAAAATATTCTCCCACAGACTCAATGCAAAGATAATTTGTAATCGTAAAAAGTGTGTCATGTGATGAAACTAGAAATAGTAAGTGTAAATAACAGCTCTAGATTTAGATTAAGTTAAACATAAATAATAGCTAGTTATTTAAGTAGATTAGGTCCTTTGTTATTGTTTTACTTCATTTTACCTAATTTCCTTACCTGTTTACATTTTAATACGTCCATTTTCATCTTTATATTGATTTAAAGTCTAGTAGGTAAAGACCAAGTTCATATTGTTATGTGTTAATTAGACGATAATTGCCAATTTCTAGAGTTATAAGCTTATAAAATGCTAAAAAGTGTTACTTAGTTCCATGTAGGTATAGGTATCCTAATAAGAATAATCAATAGAATTAAGCTTTGATGTACCTCATTTCTAAGAAATTGATAAATAATAAATACGCTGCTCATTCGTCCAACTATACATGAGTCATAGACACACTGAGCCGCGCGCATAAATTAAATGTGCGGTGAATCTATAAATTAAATGTGCGGTGAATCTATAAATTAAATATGCGGTGAATCTATAAATTAAATGTGCGGTGAATCTATAAATTAAATATGCGCGCGGACACACCGTTCGCTCTATCGGTTCCGGAAATGGAGGATTGAAGTCAATCCGGAGAAAAGCCAGGCGGTTTTGTTTTACAAGCTACGGGCTAGAACTCCCCTACCCCCTCGTCCAATCACCATATTTGGTAAGCCGATCCCTTGGGAAAAGCGAGCCAAATATCTAGGTGTTATTCTTGATCAGAACCTTAATTTCGGTGAGCACATAAAGACGGTACGCTCGCATACCACTTTTGCTCTCGGAAGGCTTCACTCCATGCTGAATGCACGCATCAAGCTATCCCTTAGATGCAAACTGCGTATTTATGTCACGTGCATTCGTCCGATCATGACTTACGCGTGTGCTATTTTTACTCACGCTAAGCCACATCATATCCATAGACCCTACAAAACCGTTTCTTCCGAAAGGCCACGGGCGCCCCGCCGTGGTTCGTAACGACTTCATGTCGACCTTAAAGTCCCGACTTGCGGTTCATGAAGCGACTTACTAAACGCTTCATTGGTCGCTTGTTGTCAAATCAAAATACGAGGTAGTGTAATGAATGGAGTTTATGCAAAAAAATAAAATTGAACAGAGCGCCAATTCTACTAGTTTTTAGCAACATATTGCCAAAGAAAAAACAAAGCAAAAAGCACCAATTTCCAAACATTTTTGACAGATTGACATTGAGATGCGAATTCGAACGTTGTTTAAAACCTAGTAGAATTGGCGCTCTACTTATTTGTAATATCAAAATAACAGGTTTTAAATCTATACTAATATTGTAAAGCTGAAGAGTTTGTTTGCTTAAACGCGCTAATCTCAGGAACTACTGGTCCGATTTGAAACATTATTTCAGTGTTTGATAGTCCATTTATCGAGGACGGCTATAAACTATAATTATGTTGTCACGCTAAGACAAATAGAAGCGGAGCATTAATGGAAAATGAGACGCAGACGAAGTTGCGCGGGTCAGCTAGTAATGAATAAATGCGTATGGAAGTATATAAGTAACCTTTTTTTTTTTTTTTTTTTTTTTGTGTCGGCTGGGAAAAAATGCATTACGCATACCCTCTCACTCGGGGGAGTGGGAGGGGTATGTGGGACTCCCCGGGCTAGCCCGGTATACCCACTAAAACAACCCAGCAACGAAATTCCCGCAACGTCTTAGTGGGGGTGGACTGGGAGATCGGCGTAGCCTTTACGTCCAGTCCACCTCCGACGACCGCCCGCCTTCAAAGCGGGCCCTTCTCGCCCCCCCCGTTGGGGGAGGGCCGGGAACCTCCGACGATGATGGTGATGCGTGCAATGCAGGCGAAGGCGCCCCCGCGCCTGTCGCCCGCCCATCACCACCGCGAGGAGGGAGAAGAGGGCGTCTTCTCCGACCTCGCTTTCGTCTGCGGAGCGGCGCAGCGAGAGGATCGTCCTCCCGCGCGCGCTCCGCCGCCTCCTTCTGCGAGATGACATCCTCGCAAAAGGAGGCGACCGCGGCCCAGGACTCCTCACTCCCCAGCATGCATCTGACCACGCTGGGAAGGGAGAGGTCCTGTCCGATCTCCGCAGTGAGACTGCGACGCGGCTCGGACCAAGCTGGGCACACCTCCAGTGTGTGCTGAGCCGTGTCCTCCGCCGCGCCGCAGTCGTGACACGCCGGTGTCTCCTCCCTCCCGACCCGGTGCAGGTGTGTGCCGAAACAGCCGTGGCCAGACAACACCTGCACCAGACGGAAGGAGAGGAAGCCGTGCGGCCGCTCGAGCCAATCCCGCAGGACTGGACCGAGCGCGTCGAGCGTTCGACGGCCAAAGGTGGCAGAGGCGAGGTCCTCTGTCCAATGGACGATGATGGCGTCCCTCGCCTCCCTCCGCACGGCTTCCCGCTCTTCTGCGACAGGGCGCTCCCCGAGCGCTTTTCGGCGCGCCGTCCATTCGTACACCCTGGCGAGCACCCATGCCTCCAACTCCCAAGGAGGGGTGCCCGCCAGAGCGCACGCCGCCGAAAAGCCTACCGAACGGTAGGCCCTCGCCACCCGCTGTGCAAGTATATAAGTAACCTAACCTAACCTATGTATAATTATGTAGTATTTTAGAAACAAACTCATTTTTAATAATTTGATCTGTTTGTTCCGGGTAATCTCCAAAATGACTGAACCGAGACTTGGCACACTGACATAATTATAGCTAGCTGGTCTCACAGGCTTTCGCAAGATTATTTTGTGCATCTCATTTAGCTGAGCATCTTTAAAATTTCGCCTTTAATTTAAGACAGATTGTCTATCTCATTTACACAGATATTGAACTAACTTTACGACCGGATGTGCTAGCTAGGCTCGCTCATATTATGAACATTCAGTTTTCGAAAATATTTTTATTTGCTTAAGTGATCGTATCTTTATTGGAAGTCAGGTAGGTGCAAGTGCACCCCTTGCACCCACCTTCCGACGCGTTTGTCTGGTCTTAAGACTAACAAAATTCATTTCCACGAAAGTGAAGCCACGGGTAGAGTAAAGAAAAATGGATCGTTAGAAAATATGGTACTTATTTAAACAGTGCCATTCTATGCTTGTGGCTAATTGATTTTATTTCCTACTAGCTGTCCCCCGTGGCTTCGCTCCCGTCAACTGGCTACCCATTTTTTTTTGCTTTTAAGCCTTCCCTGTATTCTGGCGAACTAAACAAAAAAAGAATTAGTGAAATTGGCCCAGCCGTTCTCGAGTTTTAGCGAGACTGACGAACATCAATTCATTTTTATATATAAGACTAGCTGTGCCCGCGACTTCATTCGCGTGGGTTTTGGAAAAATATGTGTTGCATAGATATAATCTACGTTCAGTTAACCTTGCGTATGCTGATATCTCTATGAATCAACAATTACTTCTTTTTCTTTTCGGTCAAACATGTCGTTATCCCAGTTATCCGCAACTCTATCTCGCAGAAATTAATGCACTAAAATGAACTCATTCATAAGTAACACATATGACATTGCTTTCGGTGTACCTCAAGGCAGTGTTCTAGGACATACGCTCTTTTTTGTTTATTTGTTTGCTTAAACGATATTTCATCAATTCACATTGAAAATGCAAATATTACTAACGATGCAGATGACACAGTTATTATCTTTCACACGGTCGAACGTGGGATAGACTGCAGTCCTTGTGACAAACTGGATTCCGACCTTAAAAACGTCAAAGACAAACTTCATCTGCTTTCATAAAACTGCCATTTCAGCTGCTCCACCTGACTGGTTAATACTTAGTCAATCATCTGTCAATCTCTATCTTAGCCCTAACTTACCAACATGTGCATGCATGCAATAAAGTAACGCACACGACATACCAAGGACTAAGTAATCATAGATGAAAAACTTAATTTTAGTGAGCAAATTGCGGCTACCTATGCTTGGGTAAGAAAGATCATTCACGTTATGAAATTGTTCAAGGATGTTGAAGGCGTCAGCGACGGCTGAGCGATAGCGCCATCATCGTTTGGGTTCGGTGGTATCAGGATCATTGTAGAATAAAACACTCAATACAGTACTAAGCTCTCTTTATTAACTGTGGCTGAGTGCTAGTACTTTACAAATAGACAGTCCCCCAAAACGCACGCCCGTTACCACTTCCTAGTGTTTTAGCTGTGGAGAAGAAGTGGCCAACAAACTCCACAGCAACACATCTGTCTTTTGAGTTAGAAGAACTAGCATTTATAACATTATTAAAGAAGTCTGTATAATTTAATTAAAATAGGTAAACCGACAGTTTCGTTCTGAACGAGTGTCCTATTCGGTGTCTCGAGCCAAAAGTGCGCTCGGCAAAGTCCCCACTCTCTTGATACGACTCTGTCCACGTGCCGCCATTACAACTGACAACTGACGTCACGGCGTTTACCACTACCCACTAAAACTAACCCGCCACGTATTTCACTAGCATCTCCAAGAATCTTCATGTGGGCCACTTGAGTTGAAACTAAATTACTTAGTGTTCGAAGAAAATACTTGCTAAAAATCTCTCTCTTTACCCAAAAAGAAGTACTAAACTCACTCGACTACGAAGACATGGTTTTCAAGTTACCCATCATCCCCGTTCAAACAGAATTTGCCAAAAGGTTCAACTCTTACATGAAAACTCTACAATAATCTCACAAAACTATGTAACTTAACAAACTTACCTATTGCTTCGTGAAGCAAATAATAAAATTACCAAAGAAATAATAGATCGGACGTACGACAGCACCGAGTATTTTATAAAACACTTACCTATTGTGCTAGCTATTTTTTTTTTAATTATTTTAAATATTCATAACTGTGTTTGCGCACACACTTGTGCACTATAATATGTCCTGCGCCGATAGCGAATCTCTGTTGAGATTGGCCACCAAAACCAGTATTTTACGTGGAGCGACCGCCTACCTGACCTCCATAACTGGGTAACACGGTAGGTACTTCTTGGGAAGTCTTTTTTTTTTTTAGGGATTGGAAATCATCCAATGACTCCTCCCGCTCTGGGTGTAGCGGGAGGGAGTGTCAGACTTCTACTGACTAAAACCCATCCATGTTCCTTCATTGCCCTTTGTGTTCCGGAGCCACGGTATCTCTTTCAAATAATCCCGCGACTCCGGCAGGCAGCGCGACTCCAGCAGGCAGCGCGACTCCGGCAGGCGGCGCGACTCCGGCAGGCTTGGGAAGTCTGGTGTCAGATTTGCTGGCTTTTGACAACCCGTAATGACTGCCAAATATCTACAAACGACTACTACGACACGTACTAGTCTCGGTACTATCTACAAAGGACACGTACTAGTCTAGGTATGTTAATATGGTCACCCATCCAAAGGACGCAAGCATAACTTAAGCTTGGACATTGACCCGTGGGGCTGTTATTA
Source organism: Ceramica pisi (assembly GCA_963859965.1). NCBI lineage: Eukaryota > Metazoa > Arthropoda > Insecta > Lepidoptera > Noctuidae > Ceramica > Ceramica pisi. The sequence continues at coordinate 16,170,641 of OY982536.1, read as the reverse complement.
TTTAGACACGAATCCGTTTGAGCCGGCAAACTCAAGGTCAATCAACCTATGTTTTGTTCAATGAAATAATGTAGTGTATAAACCTGAGAAACCTTCCTTTAACCATTAAATTCCTGCATTTAATTTATAAGTAGGTTTAGACTTTATTTTATGAAAAGGAAAATATTTTATTTCTTGAACACGTCTAAAAAACAGTTCCCCTTCTTTTAAAAAAGAACAGTCCTTGACTGGACTGGTTTTTTTTTAAGTAGGGAACTGTTTTTTAGCAACTTTTTACATTATTCCGTCATGATTCCGGCGTGAGATATATACGGAGCTATGGAGGGCGTATAGTACTATCTCATTTTCACAACGGATTCATGATGGTAATGACACAACGGATTCATATGGTATGGTAGGGGGCAGATCCGAATACGAAAACTATTTCTACATCACTGACTGCCCAAGATTTACTCATATTTTTCATCCGCATAATGCACCGATCCGCGTGCCACGCGACCAAAGCCGCGGGAGAAAACTAGCTATAATTTCAGTGTTTCGTAAAACAAACTTGTAATAGCAAAACGTAATTGAATTTAGGATGAGTTATTAGGCTGATACGCCACACAACATACCCGGAAATGGAAAGTAATTCTATTGGGACTACATAATTTGAAAGGCGGTTGAAATTAATTGAACTGGAAATTATTTCAATTATTTGGTTTAATTAAATGAAAGTAGGTACTAAACGAGAATTCACTTTTAATCGTAGAATAGTTAGACCTGTCAAATATGCATTCGTGTCTTTCGATAATACCTTTCTTCAATGGTATCATACCAACGGAGCAGACTCCATACCATTGGTATGGAGTCTGCTCCGTTGGTATCACGGTCACAAGCGCGACCGCTGAACGTTGAGTTCTGGGTTCTATTTCCAGATCTGGCAAAAAAAAACGTTATTGGGTTCTCTCGATAGGAAATTCTCTGTGACAGCCAGGAGTTTGGAAGTTGGTGGTGTGACACCCCCGTGCCGCGGAAAGCACGTAAATCCATTGGTCCTGCGCTAGATCTCTCTCTGATCGTGTCGGGTTGCCGTCCCATCGGTATTTATGAGAGTGATGGAAGAGGGTGTGACCTGTGATTGCGCACACTCTTGTGCACTGTAATATGTCCCGTGCCGATTGCTAGCTCCGTTGAGATTGGCCGCCATGGCCGCTGAAATCGGTCAGGAGGACTGAATACAGTATGGTGTACCTAGTATTCTTGACATTTCTGCAAGAAAGGACTCGACGAGTAAGTGCACTAACTATTCTTGGTGCATACATTCCGGTTTCTCTTTGACGATTTGAAGTTAAGGACTTGGCAGAATTTACAAGACTATCTACAACACAAGTCGACTTTACGACCTTTCTCAACTTCAGATTCTAGTTTCTAAATATCTTTTAAATATTTTGGGGTCAAATGTTGATTGATATTGCATAAACTTATTCAATTTAAATCTATATTTCAACATTAAAATAGAATCAAACTCAATAAAAATTCATAGCCCAATAAAATATGAAACGGTTTACACAAATTTTATTTTCGATTTCATAATAAATTACTCTTTTATAGTAGGTATTAAAGAAATAGAAATCTATTATATACTAATATAATATTACAAAGCAGAAGAGTTTGTTTGTTTGTTTGGTTGAACGCGCTAATCTCAGGAACTACTGGTCCGATTTGAAAAATTCTTTCAGTGTTAGATAGTCCATTTATCGAGAAAGGTTATAGGCTATATATCATCACGCTAAGACAAATGGGAGCGGAGCAATAATGGAAAATGTGACGCAGACGAAGTTGCGCGGGTCAGCTAGTCCTAATATATACAAATTCTTCCGTAACTGACTGACTGACTGATAGACAAAGCACAGCCAGAAACTGATCGTAGAAAACTGAAATTGCATGGAAATAGCACGTAGTTTCTTTGGAGAGTGTAGGGAAGCAACAAGAAAATATTTCCCGAAATTCCTATAGGTACGGGAAAACACACGGGCTTTGCGCTTACAAATTCACGGTCAAAAGCTAGTAAATCCTATTTAGGAATGATCACAGAGATACAAGTTGTTCAACTACTTACTTTTAAAAAGGTACATAAGCGAAGTCATTATACTCTACTAGATTCTGCTAGTAGCTTCTCTAGCATCATAGTCGAGAAATATCCCAAGAAAACATACTCCTTGATAAAAAATAAACTATCCTATGTACTACTCCAGAACATGGTGTAACGCGAGCTAAGTTAAATCCATCTGTTCAGGGTGAAAAGGTAACAAACAGACAGTCAGAGCTGTCTTCGCATTTATAATATTTCGTACCTAGTAAGGAATTCATAAAAAATCATGAGTGACAGATTCAACGATTGGCCTGGGCTAACCGGAAATAGAATTTGATGGAAAAGAGAGAGCGAACTGCGAAGCCTTTGCTCTTTAGGGGTAACGTAATACGTTAGATTTTATTAGATTAAATGAGGTTTAACGTTGTGCCTACTTACGTAAAGCTATGAAACGGAGAGAGAGGCTAAAGAAAAGATGGATGGATTGAGTGAGGAGTGATATGAATGAAAAGGAAGTTAGTGATAGCGTGACAGCTAACAGGACAGAATTTAAGAAAGAAATGTGTTGCGCCGATCCCAAGTAACATGGCCTAAGGCTGCGTTTCCACCAGAGATGTGCAAAGATGCCTAGCGACGTACTTATGTGTCGATTAAGAACCAATAGAATCGCTTAATCTACCTAGCCTCGCTCAGCGCAAGCGATTGTATTGGTTCTTAACAAACACATTCCTCGCTACGCATGTAATGAATACATTTTAGATAATTGGGTGCTTTCCAAAAAAATGAGCGAGGCAGCGTGGCGGTGCAATGATGCGTAGCGAAGCTGAGAAATGTTTTGTAGCCGTGTGGTGCGATTATGGCTAAATAATAACAGCCGCACAGGTCGATCTTCAAGGTTAAGCGACGCTTGCCGAGGTTGGTCTGTGGATGGGTGACCATCTTAACATACCGAGTTTCCTCCGTGCCTCGGAAAACGCGTTAAGCTGTTGGTCCCGGCTGTCATTTGGAGATCTTTGGCAGTCGTTACGGATAGTCATAAGCCAGAAAATCTGACACCAGTCTTGCCAAGGAGTACCGTGTAACCCAGCTATTGGGTTGTGGAGGTCTGGTAGGCAGCCGCTCCCCGTAAAATATTGGTATTCAGCTGAATCCGGTTTGACTGGAAGCCGACCCCAATATAGTTGGGAAAGGCTAGGAAGATGATGATGGTGCGAGGATACACAGCAGACTTTTTTCAGAATTATTCGCACACATTCCTCGACTGTGTCCGTCTCGCACATTCCGCCCAAGCATTCTCTCGCACACATCTCACACTTGTTTGTGTAGGTATGTCAAAAAACCAAGGTTTCTTACTCCTTCCTTTCCCCAAGACTGCGCTACGCCTGACTAGAAAAGTTATATTATCATATTGATCATATTTTTCCTCGCACATCGCTCGATATCTCGCAACTATTTTTATGGATATTATCCCCGAACATTTAAGTTTATTAAATGAGTCACATTTAGAATTAAATAGCACATTGCGGCAAGCACTCGTGAGTCTTAATTTAAATGACAATGGCAGAATAGTCGTCATCGGCTCAGTTGCCAAAGAAGGAAAAAAAAATTTTATACCAAACAGAGTAATGAAAGTAAACATTCGTTTGTTTATTTAAAAAATAAATATCATTTCAGTCTCAGTTAGGTTGAGCAAATATACAGAATCCTTTACAAAAAGCTTTAGTACCTCCACGAATACAGTTCTAAAATAAATTAACTAACAACAAGTAATTTAAATAATTAAGATAATACCTATAACTAATATAAATAAGTCAACGCACACTTGTCATCAATGTGATAACGTTCTTTCAAGGCAAAAATATTTCAATAAAATCACAAATAAATTATTATTATTAATGACTAACTAGCGCTTTAATAACATTAATTATAAAATAAATAAACTTAAAACCAAGTGGCCGATTTTCAATCTTCAGATATTATGTTTTATTATGATGAATAAAAATAAAGACTCGCACACAAAGGGTTCCGTACCATAAAGGTACGGAACCCTTTGTGTGCGAGTCCGACTAGCACTTGGCCGGTTTTTCAGCTTTTGTATGAAAAATGTGTCACACATTGGTTTTTCAGATGAAAGTTATTTCAGTATTTAAAAAACAGCCCAAATTAATAAATTATTTATTTTATAAATTATTATTTTATATTTTATTAATTATATATAAATTATTTATCGTAATAATCTAGCTAGATGAAGGCCAGGAAACGTGTATGTAGGTATAAGTTTTAAATACTTCGACCAAGTCCTTAGACGAACTAATCAATAAAGTTACATTTATTAGTATTGTTGTTCTACCCGAGCTTACATAATTATTATCTGTAGTTTCTGTTTATGTAAACTTTACGAAGGCCGTAATATCGAACATAGGTTGATCATAGACGAAAAATAGTATTAAAAAAAAGGTTTTTGTAAAAGGTATTCCTTGTTTGTGGCCTGCAAGGCTACAAAAAACTATTTTGGCTGGTTAAATATTACTAAATCACAAATATCAACCTACCTGCCGGAACTAAACTTGGCCTTGTTATCAGAATAACACAAAATTTACTAAAATTATTGTCTTGATTGACCATTTATAAGCAACTTCAAGAGGCTTCCAAATTACCAATGAATCGGATAATGGAGAACATTATAATTGGCTAATAATAGCTTTTAAGTTATTTCGCTGATCGTCGGATGTCTATGTCTGTGAAAATTAGTCGATCAGATTACATTCTGCGTACCTACTCTATTTACATCTCCTCGCCGGCGCCGGGCTCATAATTATAACATCATTTAGATACAACGTATCATGCTATTACGTATTATTTCACAATAATCTACTGCTGCGTTTACTGCTAACTCCACTCTCCCGAAACTCTCTCTCCACTTTCATTTTTCGTGTATTCTTGTTTTCTTAATTATTTTTTTGTGTACATAATAAGTTAATTAAGAAATATATGATCTAACTAGAAAATACATTCATAGATTAAATTCAAACATTGCATCAAGCACATCTTGCAGTACCAGCTGAAGAAAAACTCAAAGGGGTAACGAAATTCTTTCAGTTTAAGTAAGACGCATAGTGTTCTATTCCATTATCGTGGTAGCCATAGTGAGCACTCGCCATTTCAGCATCTCTTCCCTTGAAGGAGTTGTGATTTTTAAAGGCATTGATCATAATGAGGGTGAGAGCTAGTTTTCCTACTAGGAAGGACTTCACTAGCATGAACTTCAGCATGCCCATGACGAGCGGCATTATCGCTGACTGTAGGACGAACGGCAATATGAACATCGGTAGGATTTTCTGCATCATGTTTTTCTTCTTGCCTCGACCTGAAAAATAAAGGAAAACAAGATATAAGTTATATAATTATATTTATAAAACCACATACGGGCTTTAATATTGTCAAAAAGCCAGCCACTCAGAAAGTTGAAGCTACTCGCATGTCCTCTACGAAAAAGACCTCGCGATCGCGAGTCGCTTCATGTTAAATTTTTTAAAAATTAAAAAAAAAAACTTTAACTGAAGAACAAATATAGCTATTTGACACATTTTCAATACAAAAGCTTTCAAACCACCATTTTTTTTTCTTATATATAAATTATCAGAATATTAAAAAATCAGCCCCAAGGCACTTTTTCAACTGTTTACGTCAAATAAGTTTTCGTAATTCGGTCATTTACAAGCTACGATTATAATATTAAAGATAATTAAATGATTTACATACTCTAAAACTGTCTGCAGTCTCTGCAGTAAAAAAAAAACAAGATGTCTCTAAGATCGTAATCAATCAATATACATAAAATTCATCCGTTACTGAGTGATTGAGTGACTGAGTGACTGAGTGACTGATAGACAATGCAAAGCCGAAACTAATGGTCTTAGAAAGCTGAAAGTTGGCATGTAAGTTCCATGAAGAGTGTGGAGGAGCACTAATACAGGATTTCCCAAAATTCGGATATATGCGCGTACGAAGTCGCGAACAAAACGGGATTGTTGCAAGTCGTGGTTGTACATAAGTCAAGTGAAAATACGTAACGGACTTGCGGATACGCATACTTTTTTCTTCGAATGTCTTTAGCACTGGCTGATGGCTCCCTCATTGTCAACAGATAAAAAATCTCACAATGTGTTATCTAAAACGCCGCCTGTGTTGAGCAAACGGACGTGAAATTGTACAAAGTTACTTTTGCGTGACAAAATTTAAATGCATTCTGCATAACTTTCACGATAATTCAAACTCTTAACTACTCGAAAAAAATAAACAACTCTTCATTTGATTAATAATACGTTACGAAATAATTAGCTTTGAGTGAGGCAATACTTAAATAATATTTTAAATATATAATAAACATACACTCATAATTGTGATAAAAAAACTTCAGCCATACATTTGTTATCGGACCGTTCTAACCTTAATAGGAAACCGTATTGCCAGTAGGCCCCCAGATAAGGTGGGTAACTTATCTGGGGCCACGGTAGTTCTCCCGCCAAGACGAGCATATCTATTTCTTCGAAGGGTTTATACAAACATATTAAAAACAAATAGTTGTTAGTCGATAGAAATATGTAATTTTACACTCTTTGCATAAGTGTAAACGAATATACCTATTATAATACCTATAGTTGTTTCGTTTTAGTTTGGAAGTACGATAACTATATATTATTGTTTTAAGTAGCTAAAATGCTTCACCCGATCATGACTTATGCATGTTTTTTTTTGAGACAAGCCCGCCGCACATTCCCAACCACTGTAACTCCTGAAAGACAGAATCAACAGTGGCGACCATCAGAAAAACGCCGAGCAAATGAAGCCCGACGAGTCCCGGAGAAACGATTCAACTGTCTTGGATCCCGCATCGAAATTAATCAGAAGAGTACAGCGGAAGAGTAGATTACAGCGGAGGAGTAGAGTACAGCGTAGGAGTAGACTTATGCGTGTGCCACATTCGTCCACGCTAAGTCGCATTGATGCAAATCCTCCAAAGCGGCCACCCGATACGAACCCTCCACGACCAGTAGGATTCGCTGACCACGGCACACCCTCGTCGAACCCGACGATCCCATCACCCTGATTCAAGAGAGCTGTAGGGAAACCAGTACTCTTAGAACACGTACCGGCCTCGCTCAGTAATTCTACTCCCTAACTTTTGCCTAAAGAGCCAGCCTGCTCCGCTGAGCCTTTAGCCTAAAAATCTCGTAAATAATAACGATATGACCCAGCTTATCCCTTGCTGTCCCCATAACGATGCCGCTGAGCCGAGGTCCGTGTCCGAGTCTCCATATGGGGTGCCCTCAGTGAGCGGAGTTGTAGTTTGTAAGCTGTGTTTGCCCTGGCTTGGGGCCTTAAATTCATTTCCATCTCGTTACCATTACACAAGCATTAGGTTGCTTAGCTTGGGACTATTTATGGCGTTGTGCGAAATGTCCAAGGATATTATTATTATTTCCTTTATTCTTCTTTTAACTTATTTTATACATTTTTAAATATTTCTTAAAAAATACAGATGAAAAAAAAAACATTTAAAAATATAAAAAAACAGTAGCCCACCGGTATCGGGAACAGGGTCCAAGCTACCGGCGGTCAGGGCTCCAGAGAGAGGAACCTCCTAAAAATGCGAGCCGTGTCAAGAAGTACCACTTTCTGAATCAAGCCCTTGACCCAGCTGCCCAACGAGAGCCTCCTGAGGTGTTGGTCGAGGCTCTTGGCTATTAAGCCGTTGGCTGTAATGACTATTGGTACAATGATTGCAGAGTCCACTTCCCACATGTCGACAACCTCGCGAGCCAAGTCAATATACTTGATTTGTTTATCTTTCTCGGCTTTCACGAGGTTCTCGTCATGCGGGACGGTAATGTCTACAATCATTGCACGCCTCACTATTCGGTCCACCACCACTATATCAGGCTTATTGGCAACAATAGTCCTGTCAGTGATGATGGACCGATCCCAGTACAATGTGATATCGCCATTATCGAGAACTGGGTCGGGCGCATATCTGTAGTACGGCACCTCCGACTGCACAAGAGAGTATTTCAGAGCAAGTTGCTGATGGATAATCCTGGCTACAAGGTTGTGCCTATGCAAGTATTCTCCGTTAGCTAGACGAGAACAACCAGAGATAATGTGGCGAATTGATTCTCCCGGACGGTGACATGCCCGACATATGTCGACCGTGCCGTCCTTCACAATAAATCTCCGGTAGTTATTCGTCATGATAACTTCGTCCATAATTGCACAGATAAAACCTTCGGTTTCTCTGAAAAGATCACCGAAACGCAGCCAGGCTACGGACGCTAGTTGATCTACGTCGGGCCCATGTAGGGCCCGGAAAAAGCGTCCGTGAAGCTCCTTACTCTGCCATACCGCCCTGCGATCGTTAGTGTCAAGCACCGCAGGTTTGCGCCAGTTCTCATTTGCCAAGGAGAGCGGGGTGAGTCCCTTGTCCACCGCTACTACATCTCGATGCATACCCACGTCGACAGCTAGGAAATATTCCCTGAGACTGCATATCTCGCGATTGTGGAGAGTCTTAGCATTTAAAAAGCCTCGACCTCCACACTTTCGCGGGATATACAGTCTCACTACCGACGACCGTGGGTGATGCATTCGATATGAAGTAAGCAGTGTGCGGACCCGCCTATCCAGGGCGTCAAGTTCAGTTTGAGTCCATTTGAGCACGCCGAAAGAGTACATCAATACCGGCATGACCCAACCGTTGAAGGCGCGTACCTTGTTTCCGCCTGATAGAAGGCTATTGAATACCTTCTTCAGGCGACCAAAGAAGCGCTCTTTCAACGATTGCTTCATGTCAGTAACGTTGATGCCTAACGCTTCCGACATACCCAAATACTTGTAAGTTTCAGTTGAAGAGAGGGATCTCAGGTTTATGGAATCCGAGAGTTGAGTTCCCACGGATTCCATAATCTCTCCACGCTTTACATGCATGACTGCACATTTGTCCACACCAAACTCCATCCTGATGGCGTTACTGAAAGTTTCAGTTACCTTCAGTAGCTCCATCAGTTGCAGATTATTGTGGGCAAAGAGTTTCAGATCATCCATATAAAGGAGGTGAGATATAAACTGACCACCTCTCTTCAACCGATAGCCCAGCCCTGAATTCTCCAACAGTGTGCTAAGAGGATTTAAGGCTAGGCAGAACCAAAGCGGACTCAAACTATCGCCCTGAAATATACCCCGCTCAATCTTTACCGGTTCGCTATTCCCCTGGATATTTCGACATCCTGGATAGCGAAGGACTGTCCTCCATTGCCCCATACACGACATCAGGAAGGTGCGTAGCGTTGCATCAATTTTGTACAATTCTAGCACCCTCATGAGCCATGTATGAGGCACCGAGTCATAGGCCTTCCTATAGTCTATCCAACATGTTGACAGATCCTTTCGGGAACGACGAACCTGTTGGCTAATGGCCATATCAATGAGGAGTAGCTCCTTAGTACCGCGGGACCCATTCTTACATCCATTTTGAGAGGCTGACATGATGTTGTTGTTGTTAACGTGACTGTTAATCTTTGCCCTCAAAATGGATGTAAGAACTTTATAGACCGTCGGTAAACACGTGATCGGTCTATAATTTTTAGGTTCCGCAGTACTACCTGATTTATGGATCAGGTGGGTTATTCCTGTAGTTAAGAACTGGGGTAGCGACCCAGACTCTAAGGCAGATTGGAATTGAGACGCCAAGCAAGCGTGCGATCTTGTCAACCATTTAATCCAGAAATTGTGCAGCCCGTCCGGCCTTGGAGATTTCCAGTTAGGCAACGGGCGGACTGCACAAGATACATCTTGGGGGCTGATGGTAATTGCCCCCATTTCTGGTATTGGATCGCACGCGCGCTCGACCTCCCGAGTCCAATCGCCCTCGGTATGACTGACAGGCACCGACCAGATGCTGCGCCAGAATGAACACATGGCGTCATCATCCGGCAGGCGCATATCAGTCACACCTTGATCCGGTCGCTCCCAATCCCTATATACCCACCTTTCATTACTTCGGAATGTGCGATTCTGGGTATACCGCTCCACTCGCCGCCTATACCTCCGAATACGATTTGCCCATGCATACACCTTCTGCTTCAGGAAGTCGATGCGCTCGCCGCTCTGTGACACGGGGTAGGTATATAATCTCGAGTACTGACATCAGTCCCCGAAAATGCCCGTCTCACAAAGCGCATCATCGAGTGTTGCCCTCCCTGAAGCAGATCAGTTTGCCGATTAGCGCTCTGGCCTCACCGATACGACGCTCGATCCTGCACTGCCAAGCCGGCACGGCTTGTTTTGGTTGTATAGCCCTGTTATCATGAAATTTAACGTGAGCCACACGACAAGCTGCCACAGCCGCGCAGTACATGATCGAATGTGCATCGGTGAGGTTATCACAGTTATCAAAATAGCTTGACAATTACTGTGAATCCATTATTACTTATTATTATTATTATTTGAGGCCACCACAGGCCTTAGAGAGGTGAACTGCGAGTGGCTCGAACTAAAAAAAAGCTAAAAGTGCGGTGGATCTTGATCGATATTGATTTAGGATGACTCTATGTATTCATTCCCAGGTGGAAATTAAAAGTAATGTATATAAATATAACATTTCGGAAGTCGGTGTTTTTGTTACTTTCTTCATATTTTGACACGGACCGAAATTTAACCGGTCCAACAGACCACAGTCCAACAGACCACATGTGGTCTGCGCTGATTGTTTTACTATTGTGTCTGCTTTGCGGACAGTGAACCTATTAAGTTATTTTTTACTTTGTGGTGTTTTTTTTTATTTGGAAGTCGGTTGTTTTTTTTTCGTATACTTACAGATACAGGGTACTATAGGGTGTAACCTTTTTGTATGAAAAAAATAACCGGGGTAAGACCGCGGGTATGTTTTGCTAGTTACATAAATTATTTTAGACAGCAGCCCCACCCTGAGCCTATGGCTGCAAAATCGCAGAAAAGCAATATACGCAATTTCGATTACTTGGATGACAAAAACCATCATCCAAGTGAACGAATTCCAGCTATTTCGATTTAAAATCAAACTTCGTAACCGATTTTTATAAAATGTGACCAATCTGCAAGTTATATCCTTTGAGATAAAAGAAGATTTTTCAAATCGGTTCATAATTGACGGAGTTATGAGGTAGCAAACATAAAAAATACAACCGAATTGAGAACCTCCTCCTTTTTGGGAAATCGGTTAAAAATGGTATCCCGTTCTATAATAATATTAGACACAACAAAAAAAAAAAACAAACAAAATTAGGTTGGGGCTACTATCTTAATATATATAAATCTCGTGTCACAATGTTTGTCCTCAATGGACTCCTAAACCACTTAACCGATTATAATAAAATTCGCACACCATGTGCAGTTCGATCCAACTTGAGAGATAGGATAGTTTAAATCTCAATTTTTTGTTGCAATATTATTTAGGAGCGGAAAATGTGACGCAGACGAAGTTGCGCGGGACAGCTAGTATTATATAGTTTAGCTTACTATAAATACACTAACTTGATGTTTTAATTTCTTTTTGCAATGAAATAATAGTAACCACGTCTTCTCTAAATAAATATTTCACATAACGCCTACGCAAATCTCTTTCTTGCCCTTTTCAATAAAGTATAAAGTACTAGCTACCGCCTGCGGCTTCGCTAGCGAAATAGTGTCGCATTACAGCCGGATATACTTCGAAATGTTTCTGGTCGCTGGTTCTGGTAATTGAAAATCTTCGGTGCTAACAATTCTTTTTGTTGATCTTTAGCAGTCACAATTCTAACCCCGGAAAAATCAAATCAGATCAAAATGTGTTATACTATTAACATTATAAATGTGAAAAATGAAATAGTTCTAAGTTGTTTGCTTTTAGCTTCAGTACGGCTCATACTTATTTAAGCTACTAAAGCTCGTATTCAGATCTGGAAGTTTTTGTGTCTTTACCAGTAACAATATTCTAGCCCCAGAAATACTTCGGCCGGCATGTTTCTGCTCTCCTGATACTTGTGAATCTTGACCAAAAAAGCTTCGACATGTTTCTGGTCTACTTGTAATAAAAATACTTTGACATATTTTTGGTACCTATCTTCTTACTAAATTTTTAGTACTTGTGAATATTTTGCACTCCTAATTCCAGCCTGGTAAAAAACTTTGACAGGTTTCTGTTCTCCTGGTACTTTTGAATCTGAAGTACTAAGACAGCAGCAACTCTGGATATCCACTTCTTCCTCCGTCTCCATTAAGCCATGTAAGTTTTTGTGATAAAAGGTAGCCTATGTGTTATTCCAGGGTATGAAGTATATGCGTGCCAAATTTCAACCAAATCCCTTCAGCCGTTTTTGCGTGATCGACGGACAAACATCCAAACATACAAACATTCACATTTATAATATTAGTAGGATACAAAAAACACCGACCAGCACAGTTCAAAGTAATATTTTTTTGATCTCATTTTTTAGTGTCGACTGACAACACTGTCGAGTGTGAACTTTCTTACGAATATTAAGTATTGTAGTTAGTAGGTAGGTACCTAGATAATTTAGTTTTTTAGGTTTGATTAGGTACCTTACAGGTCAGAGCCAGGGAGGGGCGCGGTGGGGCAAGCGCCCCACCCTGCCCCACCGTGACTACGCCCATGTCCCTGATGCATATTTACATCGATAATTCCCCTAAAGGTCACCGACATACCAATGTAACCCGAATCAGACTCAGGCACAAAAAGTTTCCACAAGCAATCTTTTGTCTCGCCTTCACAAAATGCATGAAAAAAAGTAACAGTCAAGTTTAATTATGTTCCTGCGATGAAACCGGTTTGCTCGCGATGCCGCACTTTCAAGTGCTTTAATTATTTCGGTAATTTCACAAAAGCAGTTGGCGTAGGTATATAAACTTTGACCATGTCTGTTTAAATGCTGTAAATTGTGAAGTCTGAAGCGTCATGTATAGGTAGCGAAATAAATTGTATATCTCTTATTGAATGATACTCATCCGTCATATAAATACAAGATCGGTGCGTGTGTTACCCAGATAGTGTCAACCCTATTAGAGGTTCGATTTATTGGGACTTTGGGAGTAGTAATCTAATTTAAAACAGTTGAAAAATTGAATCAATACTAATTTAGGCGTCTGGCAGTGCGCCCGGCCAAGTTTCGACATTTTTTTTTTTTTAGGGATGGGAACGCACGCAGTGTGTATATTTACACGAAACATTTCGAGCAGATTTTACCCCCTCATAACTTTATTTGTATTTTAATAAACGCAACTTTATGAAACTTGTACCATTTTTTACTCTAATCAAGTTGAAGAATACTGTAATCTAACATGTCTCTTTTGAGCATTCCTGTGAACGGAGAGCTTGGATCTTTCATAATTTTTAAATGGCCAGGAAACATCCAAGCACTCTTATTTATTTAACTACACTGTTATTCTCAAAAGACACATGTTAGATTCATGGACTATTATTGATCTCACTACTTTTACAGGCCGAATTTTTATTTTATTATTTAATCTTCTCAACTTAAACTAGGTACGTGATACACAAGTGATAAAGTCTACGGCAACGAGTTTATGAAACAGACCCTAAAGATGTACCATGCAAGATCCCGGGGTCCCCCCAGACATACTGATATCTTCTATACATATCTATACATATAATAAAAGAGTTGAGACCATGAATTATGTACATAAACAACCAAAAATCGAGTTGGGGCGATCAAAAAAGAGCTTTTTATTTCTGTCTGTTTACGCTAATCTCCGAAGATACTGAACAGATTTGGTTGGGGTTTTCATATCTTAAAATACTAACTTAATTATGGACTAATAGTCTGAAATAAAGATTTATTTAATTTTTTTTTTTTTTAACTTTGCAATCTTACATAGCGACATAAACCCGAATGAAGTCGCGGGCAGCAGCTAGTTTACTTTGTATGTAACGAAATGTTTGGACTTCTGATTGAGTATTCCTATCACAACTATCCCAATAAACAATAAATTGCCGTATGTCACGCTTCTGATTATTGCCTATTTGTATGTCGTGCGCATTTCACTGGACTTTCTAGGTGTGACACATGAACCGTAATAAACCTATGAATTAGGGCGAATACTAACTAGATTTCCTTTCCAGTAGATTTGTAGGTATTGCAATGTCACCAACTTTCATGTATGCATTGATTTTTACCGCCTATTGCCACAATGCTGTCTTTTCTTTTATTTAATCATAAATATATGATGATAATATTATGGGCTTCTGGCACTACTATGTCGCAGGTCAATTTATTATTATTACTATTTATTAAAGGTGAATGCTCGAACCAGCCCTCGAAATTCCAAATTTCTTACGTTTTTTGCAATCAGGCCAGTGCTATATTATATGTTGATTAAAATATTATTCGCGGCTGTAAGACATATGTAGTAACAGAATTATAATTTTCAAAATCATCAATACAACGCTCTAAGTTCATACTACTGACCAAGGCTTGCATTGACTGGACAGGTCCACTCAAATTTGTGTGGTTCTTTCCTCAAAAGACCATTTCAGACACTGATCTGCATGGTCCTCATATAACGTATTGTGAATATGAGGACCATGTAGGTTGCTATGTTAGGGGTTCATTTCATTTTATGTTAGTCTGGCGGTTTGAGTTCTTTATGCGGCCTACACAAATGTCCTTACTTTGGTATTGTTCGTCAGTTCGTTGAGCTCCTTTAATTTCTAAGTATGAGCTACACGATAACTGGCAAATGCTTGCACTGTCTGGACAGGTCCACTCAAATATGTGTGGTACTTTCCTCAAAATACCACTTCAGACATTAACCTACATGGTTCTCATATGATTTGCCCAGTACGATCGTATGGACTTTTAAAAGAGACTTTGACCTCTGAGTTTGTTACGGTGTTTCTTCTCAGAGCAGTCAGCTAGGAAACACCGGCCTCATCTAGTTTAAAATGACCAAAAAATATTGACGTGCAAAAATTTTATTTACAACCTACTTACAAAATAAATATCATTTATGAAATGTTGAGACTTATTAACCACTTCATGGAGCTTGACATATTTAATCTATCAAACCTGTCGTTTCAAAAAGAGCTATAACAGCTGTTTTGTCAAAACAACATGAAATCTGATCGAAAGTTAAAGTTAAGTGATATTGAAGTAAATTATTTAGTATGGAATTGAATTATTAGATACATAAAAACAAAATTGAATTGAATCAAATTATATAATAAGGCAGTATTGAATGATTTTAAATTTGTTTAACTTTTATTTAATTAACGTTTATTTATTAAATAGAAAATTGAATTACATAATTAAATTGAATTCAATTGAATTGAATTGAATTGATTTATATTATATGAGGCTGTCACAGAGATAATTATGTTGTCTGCGGCAGACCAAAATTGAGTGATATTAAATTGAATTGTTTGAATTATAATTGAAGCTATCACAGATCTCTAATCTGTGGACTCTTGTGTTTGTGATCTTCGTTTTCAGGTTTTCTTGTTTATTTGAAGCATGTAATTGCTTTTTGTCCCTACAAAATAAAAAATAAAAATGATGCCTCGAAACCCGCACTTAGTGTCGCTTGATGTTAGTGATAACTGATACTGAATTTCGAACTTTAACTTGTACAAACTGTCCCTTAAAAAATATTCAAGTAAAATAGCTAGACAAACAGAAAATGAAAATTCAGTAGGAGCAAGTCTTGACTTTTAATAATGCTTTACAAGAACTGCCTATCAAAGCCAGCTACTATAGTAATAAGTCTGTCTGTCACGTAGTTCCATGCTTTAAAACTGGCCGCTTATTTTGTTCAAACTCCATAGCTGTACAGCGTACAGCTCAAGGGCAACCGAAGTGCTGTTAATTGTTCTAGCATCCAAGACCAAACTTGGTATTTATCTATTAGCTCTAAAGCTATCTATACGTCTCGAAAGTTTCAAGTAAAGGGGTGGCTGTGACGTAATCTAGGCTGCCTAAGACCCGTCTGAGTAGCTCCCCTATGTGGGACGAATCAACAGAGTTGGCACAAGTTTGAATTGCCAACATCGCATACCTACTGTGATGGGCGGTGCGTTCCTTGAATATGAATAAATCTAAAGTGCCGGCTATCTACGTGAAATGATGGAAATTATAACTTTAGTGAACGTGGCGCTTTTAAGTATTTAACTGAAGAATTAGGCGTTAGGATAGATGGATGTAATATCTACTCTTTATTATACTCCATAAAATAAACCAATGTAAACAAAATCAATTTTAAATCACTATTTCTATCAATTACCTAAGCTTCAACACGTTTATCAGAATAAACTGTCTGTTGTCATCTGATTTTCATTATTTCATCGCTACTTACAAGTTACAATCAATTGATCATTCTTTTTGTACGAGTGCAAAAGCAAAATGAAAAGAAAAATAAAGAGTTTTACTAACTTTATTGACAAACAAAACCAATAAGGATTATTAATAAATAAAAATGAACGCACTGTTTAGCATTTGATTTGAAGTTTTTAGTAGTATAATTTGAATAAAAAATCGTCTTGAATCAACATGTGCAACAACGTGCTTAGCAGTTCACAATAAATAAAAAAATCTCTTTATGATATTGGGCTACCTTATTCAAAAAACAGTCTTACCTTCACTCAAGTTCGTATCATCATCCAGTTCAAAAGACAGCATCCTTCCCGTGCTATTATCCTTAGGTATGCTCACGAAAACACCGTCGTAAAGTTCCATTCTTTCATCCTCCACGTGATCTTGCGTTGGTACATTGTGCGCAGACGCCGCACAGATAAAAAGGAGTAACACGAAAATGCGCAGAGTCCGCGACGTTTGCAATGCGTCCATTCTGCCGGTCGTTTGGGCAGTGCACCTGCGCCCGCGCGCCCCTCTACGCCTCCCACTGTACCCCTAAACTGATCTAAGTCAAGCGCGACCATGTTTTCCACGATCACACTCTCGATATTCAATTTCACTTGTTATTTGTTTGTGAAACGTAATGTTGCACACAATTTGCAATTAGGGAAGGAAAGTTTAAGTTTGTAATTTATTTGTTGTGTCACTCAATCATAACAGTTTATATTTGATGTATGTATTTCGAGCTGATATCCGCAACTTGTAACGTTACATTTTACAGGGGGAGCCTGTAAAATGTGAGGTCACATATAGCACTCACCTACCTAGGAGGGGAATGCGTACTAAAAGGGAAAAGGACAAATAAATAGTATAAAGATTTAATGATTACAACACTTAAGAACGGATGATGAAAGAAAAGGATGAGTGGACGTGAGATGGAAATGAAATCTTCGTTGAAGATCCGGAGGACTGGAGGGTCCGTTGAAGAACCGGAGGACCAGCAGGGTCCGTTGAAGAACCGGAGGACTGGAGGGTCGTCACTCTTCAATGGGCTGGAGAGGATGGGCCGAGTAACGTCTTCCTCCCAGGCTCGTTCAGCCCAGGCATCAAGGTGTCCTTTAAAGGCGGCAAGGAGAGAGGCCGACTTATAAGGTTCGAGGAGGTAAACTTGGAAACGTCCTCCTCTAAGTCTACTCTCAATATAGGAGGGAGAGCGACTTCTCTGGTTCTCAGGAGGCAAACTGTCCTCTCAGTCACTCTTAAGGACTTTTTCCGAGTTGTTGCTTATCTCAGCTCCAAACGTAGACTGACCATTTCTTTAAGACGGCTCTAAAATGAAGGCTCGCTTTTATTTTGAATTTAATATGAGTTTCTAGAATTTGATGGAAAAGAAAAAATGGACTTTAAGAATGTCTGATAACAATTTCATATGCGACCTAAAACTCCTAGCTAATTTCAGAATACAAATAAAAAGAAAACTAGGACTGTCTAAATGACAATGTCATAAAACAAGAAATGTAAACAAAGCATTGAAGATAGCTAATTTGCAGAAAAACTTAGAAAATACAAGTTAAAAAGAATCTAGGAATCAAGTTATGGCTATGCAGCTATGTATTAATTTATCTAGGAAGTTTATAAAGAGCGTAAGTACAAACAATAAGACACACACTACATTAGGTTTTCGGGGTAATGTAGTGTGTGTCTTATTGTTTGTACTTACGCTCTTTATAAACTTCCTAGATAAATTAATACATAGCTGCATAGCCATAACTTGATTCCTAGATTCTTTTTAACTTGTATTTTCTAAGTTTTTCTGCAAATTAGCTATCTTCAATGCTTTGTTTACATTTCTTGTTTTATGACATTGTCATTTAGACAGTCCTAGTTTTCTTTTTATTTGTATTCTGAAATTAGCTAGGAGTTTTAGGTCGCATATGAAATTGTTATCAGACATTCTTAAAGTCCATTTTTTCTTTTCCATCAAATTCTAGAAACTCATATTAAATTCAAAATAAAAGCGAGCCTTCATTTTAGAGCCGTCTTAAAGAAATGGTCAGTCTACGTTTGGAGCTGAGATAAGCAACAACTCGGAAAAAGTCCTTAAGAGTGACTGAGAGGACAGTTTGCCTCCTGAGAACCAGAGAAGTCGCTCTCCCTCCTATATTGAGAGTAGACTTAGAGGAGGACGTTTCCAAGTTTACCTCCTCGAACCTTATAAGTCGGCCTCTCTCCTTGCCGCCTTTAAAGGACACCTTGATGCCTGGGCTGAACGAGCCTGGGAGGAAGACGTTACTCGGCCCATCCTCTCCAGCCCATTGAAGAGTGACGACCCTCCAGTCCTCCGGTTCTTCAACGGACCCTGCTGGTCCTCCGGTTCTTCAACGGACCCTCCAGTCCTCCGGATCTTCAACGAAGATTTCATTTCCATCTCACGTCCACTCATCCTTTTCTTTCATCATCCGTTCTTAAGTGTTGTAATCATTAAATCTTTATACTATTTATTTGTCCTTTTCCCTTTTAGTACGCATTCCCCTCCTAGGTAGGTGAGTGCTATATGTGACCTCACATTTTACAGGCTCCCCCTGTAAAATGTAACGTTACAAACTCTACGTTTAAATAAGTATTTTGCGTACAGATTTTGTTTTAGAATGTTTAAGTACTTACAATTTTCAGTTGAATAGGTATAACTTTGTTTCTGAATTCATGGTGTTTAGATTGGCAATTCCATGAGGAAAATATATTCTTGGAGTGATAAATGCCGAAAGGGAGTATTGAATCACTACATCATGATTAAAACTGTGTAACTGCTAAATTCTTTATAGGTAACTATTAATTGCCCCATTTGACCAATAGTTTATGAATTTTCACGGACTGCAATGACCACGCTAAATTTTAAAACACAATAATAAAGAACAGTAATTTAGTAAAATCTAGACCTTCCTAATCAGGAACAGGGGGTTGGCACTGCTTTCTGTGTCACAGTTGTTTCTAAATTCTACAAGCGCTGGATTCAGACATTACTTTGTTTGACTGTTTTATTTATGTCAATGATAAATAACAAAGTTGCGCTAAAAATAAAAGCTGCCATCTTCTTCTAATTTCCGTTATTTCAACCTTGCCATATTATAATGACTGTGATAGCGAGTAGTGAAGGCTTAACAAAGACAGTTGATATCAAAATACAATAGTATGAGACCAGTCTAGATGTGCAAATGGTAGCTAACGGAAGAAGTGGAGCACGTCGACAGACCACTTACCTCACTGAAGCGAAGCAAAACTGAGCTGCAATGTTGCCAGCTCTTTCTGATCCATTACACTTGTATTTAGTGGGAAATAGAGCTATAGCAACGCTACAGTCACCAGAGCTGAACTTGTTGAGAAAGCCAACTATCCAGCCACAATTATAATCACCAAAACATGCTGAATAGTCGGTATTTTATATCACAGGCAATCAGGACATCATTTACATAAGTCTAGCTAGCTTTCGCCCACGACTTCGTTCGCGCATATCCCATTTTTTCTGGTTCCCATAGGAGTTTCGGGAAATCCCTATCTCCGGTCTTAGTGCACCCCTAAGGAGTGTGAAGAATCTACATGCCAAATTTTAGCTTTCTACGACCAGTATTTCTGGCTGTACGTTGATCGGTAAGTTAGAGAGTTTCAGCTTTTATATACATATATATAAAACCTATGGGTAGCCTACTAAGATTTTAAATATGTTCTCAATTAAAAAACTTCCAAAAATAGCAAAAATAAAGATAAAGGACATAAACTGAATAGTAGCAAAAGCTAACGTTTTGGCCAAATTATAATCAGCCGACTACATACTCGTTCTATGAGCGCCGACTAGTCGTCTAGTCGGCCAATCTCGAGTTAATAGGTACTAACCTAAACACGGTATTGAGGCCTCAACATTTGAATAAGAAACCCAAAGAAAACAGAAAAGAAAACTCTAAAGCAAGTTAATTAATAGCAATTTAAAAGTACCAAGCGTTCGTTTAAAAGGACCCTTATCGATTAAGTCAGGTTTCTGATTTGTTAGTGCTAGGTAAGTAATTTGTTTATATTCAGAAGTTTCTGTTTAACGCTAATCAAGTTTCTATGTTGAGACCCATTTGTACCTACTGCTCCTCGATATACAGGGAAAATAAAAAGTATGATGTTTCTTACATATGTGCTGTTCTTAATTCGTTGTGGAATCCAAAACGGTTGAAAAGTTTCTCCGGGACTTTTCGAGCTTTATAGTATCGGCGCCACCACTGTGCCTACCTAGGAACAGTGCCAGGAGTTTATGGGTCTGAGTGCGCCACACTCAGCTTGTTTAAAAAATAAGGAAAGGCCAGTTTGCACCACAAACCGCTAAATTGGGAGGATCTCGTTTCTAAATAATAACAAGCGCACGGATCGATCTTCAAAGTTAAGCAGCTCTTACCAAGGTCAGTCTGTGGATAGGTGACCTTTTTATTCTAACGCGAATCTTCTGTACCTTAAAAAACATGTTGAGCCGTTGATCCCGGCTGACATTTGTCAGACAGATTTTTGCAGTCGTTACGGATTGTCAGAAGCCAGGAAATCGACAAAATCGACTGAAAGACGGTCGCGCCATGTAATATACTCATTTTATTCAGCTGAATCCAGTTTGATTTGAAGGCGACCCCAATACTTAGTTGAGAAAAGGCTGGACCGATAGTGAATCGTCTTTAAATTCGATAAGCATTTATCGCGTTTAAGATTTCTGGTGCAAAAATACCGGATTCAAATTAAAACGGAAATATGATTTTTATAATTAGGATAATTTGTAACATGGCTCCACGTTAACACAGGTATCGCTTAGACAAGAGAGAAAACAACACAATTTATTCTTATGTTTCGTAAGACGAAGCTAGGTACACTTTGGCCTGCCGGAGTCGCGGGATTATTCGCAAGAGACACCGTGGCTCCGGAACACAAAGGGCAATGAAGGAACATGGTTTTGGATGATTTCCCAACCCAAAAAAAAGGTACACATTGGTAGCATTCTAAAGAAAATGACGCTTTTAAATTAATTTTAACATACACACATCAAAAAAACTTTGTGATCACTAGCATTAAGCTGATAAATTTTTGGGTAGTATGTAAACGCAAATCAAAAAATATCCTTTTTCTATGCAATAACATTCCGAATTCCCATTAAAATTACTGATTGCATAGCAAAATATTCAACTCAAAATATCACTAAACACACCACAGTTTATTTTCGCAGCGTACAGCGATTTTTCCTAAAGCAAAAGCTTTTTCATCAATGCACAGCTAATCTTAATGCACGTTATACATGTTAACTCTTTTTTTTTAAATATAGCTTCTATTTTTATATTATTTACAGCAGTTTTTCTAAATACGGTTCTAAATTTGCTTCAAATCAATACTAATAAAGGCGTCGTCGTGGACGGAGCCCCGCTTCGCGGGGCTTCTACTTCTGTGTCCTTCTAACCCTAAGTCCCGAGCTCGCTTCGCTCGCTAGTTATTTTGCTATGAAATATGGAAAATTTGCTGTGCAGTCAGTATTTATGCTATGTATGTAGTATTTTTGTACAAAAAATAAATTTAACTGTATTGCATTATGAGGAAAAAAGTAATGTCTGTCTCTGTCAATATTGATGTATAATTTCGAATTATCTGCAGTTTGAGTTTTGTTAAACATTTAATTTATCTATAGTGAATTAAGTTATTTGATGTAAAAAAGAATATAAATGATGATTATGTATTGATAGGCGATTATTTATTTGAAATGCAATTTATAATATCCCATATTTTTTTAAATTTAACTTCATCAAGAAGAATTCTTTGTTGTGTGTTTTCTTTAAATAGAAAAACCCTGTTTGAAATTAAAAAATAAAACTATTTTTTATTAACAAAAGTTGAGTAATTAATCAGAATGTAATTGTAACAGGAATATGAAAGAAAGAAAAATACCGTTTAACCAAACTTAAACAACAATTTATTATTAAAAGATTTATACTTACTAAAATATAACTCCTCCCCTGCCTCGAACACATGCAGATGCTCCTGGGTAAGCTGAGGATCAAGTTATCCAGCATTTCTTGGGGTAACCTGTCCCATTCTTGAATAGCGGCTTCCCTGAGCTCTGGCACTGTCTGGGGACATGGCGGACGATTCCAATTAGCTCTCTTAAAAGCATCCCACGCGTGCTCTATTGGGTTTAAGTCAGGCGAGCCGGCAGGTCAAGGTAACCTTGTGATGTAGTATTCTTGGAGAGCAGCATTGATTCATTGAGCTCGATGTGCGGGCGCATTATCATAGACCAATACAAATTGGTGCCTCTGGTTTACTCGGAATGGTCTGACAATTCCACCGTATCAAAATCCCGAAAGTTCATAATACCTATGATTGAAATACCGACGTCCAAAACACCGAAATTCAAAATACCGAAAGTTTTAAATGCCGATAGTCGTTATATCGAAACACAAAATACCGATGTTCAAATGCCCGAAAGGACGAAATCCCGAATCAACGAAATACCGATGGATGAAATCCCATAGAGCAGCGACGTAGTTCCCGCGATTACTCATAGATGGCATCAAGAACCGAACTAGTTAGACGGGGTTTATTATTAAAAGAAAAATGGTTAGGTTAGGTTAGAACTGTGACCTCCTACGCACGAGCCGACCGAGCGAAGCGAGCGGTGCCGCGGCAGCGGCCGGCGAGTGCCAGAAATGACTAGATTATACCGCGTGTATCTGACATCGACGCACAAACGATTTCCATGGGTCCAGGGCATGATTCTGGACACCCCAGTGTTGGAATTTTTCGTCGGTTCTTTTCTCATTTTTACATTTTTTTCAAGAGTACCACAAATAGGTATCAGCTCAGCTTAGCTGATATCTATTTGTGGTCTTATTCAGATTGCTCTTTTTAGTGAAAGTAGTTAATTAATTATCTTTTAATTAAAAATCTCATTGAGTTAGGTCAGAATAACGATTATGAGCAGTCTAAAGTAAAAAAAAACCTTGAAAAAAATGAAAAAGTGAGAAAAAAGCCGACGAAAAATTCTAAGTCTAGGGTGTCCAGAATCATGCCCTGGACCCATGGAAATCGTTTGTGCGTCGATGTCAGATACACGTGGTATAGAAAGTAATGGCAAATTAAATTACGCGGAAAATGTTTTGGTTAGTGATAATTTTTCAATTTCTTTTCGATGAAACATAGGTAATCTATTTTGCTCTTTTTTGTCATTGCCTTAGAGATTTTAGGCTTTGGGATGTTATTTCGGGATTTCGAATTTCGGGATATGGATCTTCGGGATTTCGAACTTTGGGATATGGATTATAATTGGAGTTTTCGGGCAAATTAACTTTCGGGATTTAAAACTTTCGACCAAACAATCATTCGGCGTTTCAATTATCGCGATTTCGTCCATCGGTATTTTTTTTTTTTTTAAACAATTGCTTCCTACACTAACAGTTTGCACCAAGGCGTATAGGAAGCCAACAACATAGAATTTGTCTTACAAACTAAAAAACTTGACACATATTTTGATCATCGATCTGTGAGTACACGCAAATACATCTACTTCTGATTCCTGAGCAATTAGGGCGTTCATCAAACTAATCGCTTGGGCCGTTGGGGCATATCGAGCCGTAAGGGTACGTGACGGTGGAGCCGCGAACAGGCACCGGCGCGCGACACCCGCTGCCGGTCCGGAGCGAACAGTGTACAGCGAGCTAGTGTGGTCGCGTCGTTGATCTTATTGTTCAGCAATAAGTAGTAGTGCATCAACAGCGCGCATTTACGTTGCAGTTCTAGCGTGTTGATGCCCACCATTCCCGCAACAAATAGAGACGGATATAAATAGGGATAGTACCCATACATTCTTTTAAACAGATAGCGAGCAAATTTCCTTTGAACCCGTTCTATCATCAGCTTATACTTTTGCTCGTGCGGATCCCACACCAGTGAATTGTATTCCAGTTTGCTGCGCACAAAGGAATAGTACAAGATTACAATAGCATTCCTGTCCGTAAACCTACTCGCCTGCCTCATGACAAAACCAAGTGATTGGAAGGCCTTGGCACAAATATTATTTATGTGCTGATTAAAAGTCATTTTCACGTCCAATGTTAGTCCCAGATCCTTAATTTCACTGACGCGCTCCAGGGGGACTCCCGATATGTGGTACTTGTACTGAATGGGCGCACGAGAACGAGTAAAAGTTATGGTCTTGCATTTAGAGACGTTAAATTCTAAATGGTTGGCTTCGCACCACCTCACCACCATATCGATATCTCTCTGAAGCGCCTCACAGTCTTGTACGCCATTTATCCCCAAGAATAACTTCAAGTCATCAGCGAACATAAGACACTGAGCCGTACTGACAACCTTAGGCAGATCATTTGCCATCACGATGAATTGTGTCGGCCCAAGGGTACTACCCTGGCTCACACCAGAACAAGTCGCATATGTTCTAGATTTATGCCCCAAGAGTTGGACGTACTGAAAGCAGTCAGAGAGATAGCTAACGAAAAGTTGAAGCAGCTTAGAGGTGAATCCTATCGCAGATAATTTTTTAAGTAAGACGTCATTTTGAAGCCGATCAAACGCCTTTTTGAAGTCAAAATAGGCCACGTCAATTTATCTATTATTGTCCATCTCTGTAACAGCAAAATCTACAAAATGAATGTGGTTTGTAACTGTAGATTTTCCAGGTCTAAAACCATGCTGACATTCAGATAGTTGGGTTTTGACTTGCCTGGTGATATACCGATTCAGTATCGACTCGAAGACCTTACCGAAGGCCGACAGGACTGCAATAGGCCTGTAATTGTCAACTTTGGACCTGTCACCACCTTTTGGTACAGGAGTAACCCGTGAAATTTTCCACTTTGTGGGATACGTAGATGTTTTTAAAGCTAAATTGTAAATAAATAGAAGTGGCTCTCTAAATGCTTCTGAACAGTCCTTAAGAATAAACGGCGGAATTCCACCAGGACCTGCAGATGAATGGGCTTTAAGGCGGCGAATAGCTACTGTAAAGTCCGCTGGGTCAACTACATCCACGACCGAATTTTAAAAGACCGAATCGATTCCATCAATTGCAACTGCTTTAAATACATATTGTCTGCTGTCATGAAGCCTCGATATGGGATCAAAGGCGTTCTAGCACCAATTATAATGAGGCAGGGTGGATTAAGCTCTCCTACACTCTTTAACATTTATGTAAATGGGCTGATCCGTGAGCTCAACAGCACCGGAGTTGGCTGCTCAATAGATGGTAAAATGGTTAATAACATTAGTTACGCTGATGACATGGTGCTGAGCCCATCGATCAGCACATTGAGAAAACTAGTGAGCGTGTATGAAGTGTTTGCTGAGACACATGGCCTGGCGTACAATGTCAAAAAGAATCCTTCTTACGTACCGCCTGTGACACTAGCGGGGGAAGTGTTAAAGAGAGTTACTCAATTTGTTTATCTAGGCCACGTAGTAAATGAGGACCTGACCGATGAAGCAGACATTGAGAGGGAACGCAGGGGGCTGACGATTCGTTGTAATATGCTGACGCGCAGATTTACCCGATGTTCCAAAGGGATAAATAAGACGCTATTTATGGCATACTGCCAGTCTTTCTATACCTGCAGTCTGTGGACTAGCTACACGCAGCGAACCGTCAGCGCCCTGAGAGTCCAATATAATAATGCTGGTTGCTGATGGGATTGCCTCGCTACTGCAGTGCGTCAGGGATGTTTGCTGATGCTCAAGTGGACGACTTTCACGCCATTATACGAAAGAGAGCAGCATCGCTGATGCGAAGGGTGAGGAGCAGTCCCAACAGCTACCTGAGTGTTATTGCGGGTTACATCCATAGTCCTATTTGGAGGCATTGGATAGCTTTGCATGTGCTGTAGGCCAATGTGCGTTGTTTTTTGTTTGTTTGTTATTTTATTATTTTCTAGGTATGTGTAAATTACTAACATAGTTTTAAGCTACCTTGATGTACTAACACTCTATGGACCGAAAAGTCTGAAATAAATGTTTTGAATTGAATTGAATAATACTACCCCAAAAATAAACAGATTTCCCGCCTTGCTGAACTGTTCCAGTGGCAGTTCTTTGCTTTTCACAGTCTCCTGGTCTTCTCCAGACTAGCGTGGAAAATGCCGAAAAAAAAATTTTGATTTTTCACGAAAAAAAAAAACAAATTGTGTTTTTTTTCCGTTTATCGCTTGTAACGTAGAAAAATTAAGAGAAGGAATCCTTCGGAAAGAAACAGGTTTTTTCCGAATGCTTGATGTTTTGAAAAATTGAAACAAACAAGATTTATTGAGATTGAAAAAAAAATTATGTTTAGTCAGTCGTCGGATTTCGATTAATTTCCATTTGAACCTGGTGCAGACCGGAGGCTCTTATTATAAGCGCAACAGTCCGTAATCAAAGAAGAAATCCAAAGGTTATCAATATTATCGATATCATCTTAGTCAGCCTATCGCGAATGTAAGAATCTTAGCTATACCTAAGTCTCTTAAAATATCAACCAAGCATGAACAACTAAGATTATTCACAATAATAACAATAGTGCAAAATAATAACCAGCTAGCCAACGCAATAGCAACCCGTCTCCCTCAGTTGTTTTGCAACTCAAACAGGATGATACAAGTCTGACACAAGTCTTGCTCCTAGAGTTTTCACAAAGGCGCGAGATATTTTATTCCCACACAGTAGAAGAAACCAACTTTCCATTACTTATAAATGTAAAAATATATACATAATTATTATTCTTTATGAAAGTAATGTGCGACATTACTTTCTCTACGTTAATATTAAACTATTTTTCACAGTCGGAAAATATTGAAGGCAATGGGAATAATACGCAAATAAATAAGGAAAGAATTTGTAAGAGGAGACAGTACATGGTCGGAATGTTCCCCAAACGAATTCTGTTATTACTTTTGGGTGACAAGGCGTATTTATAAATTACCCCTTTTTGTTACTGAACGGCCGCTTATTAAAATTCCGGCCATTCAGGCTATGATGGTATAAAGCATATGGCTACGTATATAACAGATAATTATATTATCTGCTTGTTGATCTCGTAGTCGAAAACGTGACTGCAGCTGGATCCTAGGTTCGTTTTCCAAATTATGCAAAAAGTGTTATTGGAGTTATTCCATAAAAAAATCAGTAGCACACCGAGTTTGGAAGTTAGTGATATGAACGCACGTATAATAAAGCAGTTGATCCTGACGTGTCCAATTGCCATCCAATCGCATTACGAGAGAAAGGAAACAGAGTGCAACTGAGTTTGTGCACATATACTTACGCACTACATACATAATGGGCTCAATTGTGTCCTGAAAAAATCTAATTAGTCCGTCAGTTAGATTATCAAAAAATATTTGACCCGTGTTTTTTCTTTTGTTACGGGAACCAAAATTGACGAAGTTACGACGCTTTCAAAATTCTCAATACGTCACACCTTCGCATTATTTTTAGTGAGTCGTGACGTCACGAGCCTCCACTCGCGAGTTTTGATGCGTTTTATCTTTGCCAATATTCATTGATTTACAAAAACAAAAAATACGTGTCCATTATTTTTCAATACTCTAACTGACGGACTAAATACTTTTGCAATTTGTGGATGATGGAATCTAGCCTATTGTCTCCTGCGTACCTACTACTTGTCAAATCTCCGTTGAGATAGGTCACCATGACCGAAACTTGGTCCGGAGGATTTTTTTTACTATTTACAGGCAGACGGAGACATCATCATCATGATATCAGCCGAAGACGCGTCCACTGTTGCACATAGGCCTCCCCCAAGTGCCACAACCATCGCTCCAGTGCTTCTGACATCCATCGGCTACCCGCGACCTTCACCAAGTCATCGATCCACCTTGTGAGAGACCTCCTGACGCTACATGCGTCGCGTCGGGAGGATTATTTTACTTTAAATGGCGCAAGAGCTGAAGAAAAGGTACACGGTTTT
Source organism: Ceramica pisi (assembly GCA_963859965.1). Taxonomy (NCBI): domain Eukaryota; kingdom Metazoa; phylum Arthropoda; class Insecta; order Lepidoptera; family Noctuidae; genus Ceramica; species Ceramica pisi. The sequence goes on along the minus strand of OY982536.1, from coordinate 16,142,188 downwards.
TAAACAAGACTAGTACAATAAAAATTAAATAATATTCGTAAAGAATAAACAAGACAGCTTAGTTACTTTCACAAATAAATAAATTAATATAACTTTTGGATGATTTGTATCATCAAAGTGGCAATTAATGATATTTTCTTTTATGCGAGTTAAGTTAGTTTTTTTTAATTGATTAAACTCGAGATTAATTAAAGTTAGTAAAGTTACCAATGTAACAAAACCATTTAGACATGTTTCATCACAATTCCCCCAAAACAAAATATACAAACGAAAAAGACGAGCGCGAATAATACGAATCTGTCATATCAAATTAAAAATTAATCAATGTTTTGTGCGTACGATTAACATGACCCTCAGACGGACAGCTGCAAAATTACTTGTTTTGCTTTCGTCAGAGGGCCAATTTTTCATGTTTTTAAACAAAGTTTAAATTTTTAAAGATCCTTTTTGTTGTCTAGCCGACCATTGTACTAACTTTACATTCGCAGTTCGTTAAAATGTAGGGAACACAGAAGTGTTTTTGACAAGACCAAAAAGAATTTGCATTAAAAAAATAGCAAGTTCCTCGCAAAAATAACTACGTTTCTCTTTATACGTATAAAACTCGTCTGTCTTGTAATGCAACTGGAGAATGCACATTAATTCAGTCAATAGACTTGTATTAAACTGGTTAGAAACTCTAGGTTAGCTGCCGCATAGTCTAGATAGATTTTATGGCTGTTTGTAGGTGTAAAAGCCCTTGATACTTTTGTGGAGTAAGAATAGACAAAAAGAAATTAAATATATTTATTTAGTTTCCAAATCTATATACCAATTGATTTTTAGAACAAAAAAAAACTTAAATTCCACACATTAAGTTTAATATAACTGAGTGCCATTTCTACTAATTTTCACATTCGCATCTCAATCGCAAACTGTCAAAAATGTATGAAAATGATGGCTTTTTTGACAGTTATCGATCGACATGCGAATGCGAAAGTTGTTTAAAAATTAGTAGAATTGGCCCTCTGATCTAATCTTGATGCATTCAGTTGAAATTCTTTTAAATGGAGATAATATTGTCAAATTCAATTATTTCAAGAGTTCGCAAATATGTATAAAACTGTTTTATTTAGCGATTGTAATATTCATTTTATACAAAAGCGACAAATTGGAAGAACATCCGCGATTAAAATACCTTTCTAACAAAAATAAGTACTTTAGTTCCGTGCTTAAAATTTTTTTCTCCGATGGGACGACAATGGATTTTTTTTACCGTGAACCACCAAATCCTATTTTGCTAAACAAGTGATCTTTTTTATTATACGACATCGTTCATTAAAACGTTTAGGTTTATTTGTAAATTATGGTAAGATGACCATAATAATCGTAATGTTTTTCTATATAGCTACACCTCGCTCTCTTCCCAGTTTTTACTTACACAGTTGTCTGTTTATTTCTATGCGTTCTAATGTATACCTATTTATTTACTTAACACATTCACACATTTTATTTACATATTTTCTTTTCATAAATGCTTTACTTGTTGGGTGCATTTATAATTTATAGTAATTACTAAGTTTCTATTTTTATTGTTTGTTTCAAATATAATGACATAACGCGTCGATGCGTATCGGCGCGGCTCGAAGCGAAATCACACACACACACACATCATGAATCATGAATGTATAAAAATTAGAAAAATGTAATTTATTTATTTATTTAAACTTTTCGCACACAAAAAAAAAGTACAAAGGCGGACTTAATGCCTTAGGCATTCTCTACCAGTCAACCAAGGGTGGTGAAGAGATTAGATGGCAGGTGCTCTCTTTGAGAGGAACAATGATAAAAAATAATAATAATATAGATGTCATAATGATAAATAGAATGGGTACGCAGTACATGAATAAGTTATAAAATTATAATACACTTACATACATATTTACTATAATATATACCTATACTATATACATACATATATTGTATATTATTATACAAAAACAAGAGAAAGAGGTGTTAAAATAACTCTGCGCTATTTATTTAGAAAATAGCTCTGCAATTTCTCAAAAATTTATGACTTACTTAGGTACTTATATATTTTGGGACAACCGCCACACATTCCCAACCACTGCAACTCCTGAAAGCCAGAATCAACAGTGGCGACCACCAGAAAAAACGCCGAGTTAATGAAACCCGACGAGTCCCGGAGAAACGATTCAACTGTCTTGGATCCCGCAACAGCCATGTCTTCTCCAGCCGCTCACGAACGGATGGAAAAAACTGGTGGAGGTGTGGGCCCTTGATGGAATCTTCCCACTTACATTGCCATTCGAATAAAAGTACCTCCCAGACGTCAGTCTGGGGTTTTAGTAATCTAGAGATCTTAGCACGGTCGCGTTGCGGTAAAAACTCTGGGTCCGTGATCTTTCTAGCGTAGAAGTACATTGCAGCACGCCGCTGCACCTCAAGATCGACTGGGAGAACACCCGCCAGCACCGGTAAGGCTTCAGTACTAACCGTCCTATACGCCTTGCACAAGAATATCAAAGCCAAACGCTGGTTTTGAAGTAATTTACGTCGTACCGGTACCGTATGGTGGCCCTATCGGCCCAGACAGGTGCCCCGTAGCACATACAACCCAAGTAAGTAGCCCCATATATAGTTTTTAGGGTTTGAAATGATAGACCCCAAGTAGCCTTTGATATTCTCGTCAAGGCGTAGAAGTTCTTATTTGCTTTTTCTCCTACTGTTTTTATATGATCAATAAATGAAAAGTTTCTTTCTAGTAGCATACCGAGGTAGCACACGGATTCTTTCCTTTTAACGGGTACGTTATTAAATTTTATACTAGGCCAGGATTTAAGGTTTCCTTTTAAAAGAAGTTGATAGGTTTATGCGGTGCAAAGGTCAGACGGTTTCGATCGCCCCACTGAGATATTAAACGTAGGCATGTGTCAGCCAAGTTCTCGAGTCCAGCCCGAGTACTTGCCTGAATGAGCAGCAAGCCATCGTCCGCGTAACCGGTTAATGAACAGCCGTACGGGAGCGGAAGCGCGAGGAAATCATCGTAGCCAAAATTCCATTTATATGGACCGATAACTGGTACTTATAAAGAATAAAACTTGTTCAGCAATGGCACGCTGGCTTATTTAATATAGACATAAGGAATAAGACTTATCGTACAGACTTCCTCCCCTATTTCACCGCTTTACGAAGGGAGTTTCCTAAAATCTTTTCTTTGCTGACGTCTCCTACTCTGTGCCACTCAATTTCATTTTCGCTGGTCTAGTAGTTTCGTTTAATCAGTGAGTGACTTTTCGCCTTATATCAAGATTTCGATTTCTTAGCTAGCCATACCATATTTATAAAATCTACCTGCTAAAATAACACTGTAGAAATGCAGTGCAATAAATAAATATTCATTTAATTTTGCTTTTAGCATTTCAGTGTTATTTTTAACCGACTTCCCAAAAAGGAGGAGGTTCTCAATTCGGTTGTGAACCGATTTGAAAAATTCTTGTTTTATCTGAAAGGATTTACTTGCAGATTGGTCCCATTTAAATTTTATCAAAATCGGTTACGAACTTTGGATTTTAAATAAATAGCTGGAATTCGTCTACTTGGATGATGGTTTTATGTCATCCAAGTAATCGAAATTGCGTATTTTGCTTTTCTGCGATTTTTGCAGTGGTGTCGTTAGGTGTGGAATACCACTAAAAAGTGAAAAATAAAAAACTTTTTACAAAAAAATACAACCGACTTCCAAATAAAAAAAAAAACACTACAAAGTAAAAAATTACTTTAATTTCGGAAGTCGGTGTCAAAATACGAAGAAACTTACAAAAACACCGACTTCCGAAATTGAAGTTATTTTTTAACCGACTTCCCAAAACGGAGGAGGTTATCAATTCGGTTGTATGTTTTTTTATATGTTTCTTACCTCATAACTCCGACAAATGAACCGATTTGAAAAATTCTTGTTTTAATCTGAAAGGATATACTTGCAGATTGGTCCCATTTATATCAAAATCGGTTACAAACTTTAGATTTTAAATCGAAATAGCTGGAATTCGTCTACTAGTTTTATGTCATCCAAGTAATCGAAATTGCGTATTTTGCTTTTCTGCGATTTTGCAGCGGTGTTGTTAGGTGTGGGGTACCACTAAAAAGTGAAAAATAAAAAAAACTTTTTACAAAAAATACAACCGACTTCCAAAAAAAAAAAAAACAATACAAAGTAAAAAATATCTTTAATTTCGGAAGTCGGTGTCAAAATACGAAGAAACTAACAAAAACACTGACTTCCGAAATTAAAGTTATTTTTCACTTTGTAGTGTTTTTTTTTTTGGGAGTCGGTTGTATTTTTTTTTTAGACGTTACATAAACATTATAAACAATTACAAACTTTGGCTGCTGTCTGACAGAATTATTATTATATTATGTAACCAACCAACTTATTTTTAGAATCGAAGAATGTAATACTTACTTACATCACGAATTCTAAAAAAAGAGTTGGGTTAGTTGACTTGGCTAACCCAAACAAGTTATTTTTGTACCAACTACACACATAAAATAGGTAAGTAGTGTAAGTACACAATTTACCGGGATTAAAAACCTGCCAATCGCGAGTCAGACTCGCAGATTACATTACCTAAAGAGGTCAAGACCAAATCGAAAAAAAAAAAATGTTTCTGGTAAGTATCATTTGGGATCTACCTTTAATCATTTTAATTTTATATTGTTATCAGAAATATGAATACCTCCCGAATTTGTAATTTGTTTGTAAGTGATACAATTCCGTTATAGCATGTAATTTTATTTATTAATTCACTATTGCATACTTGGTAAGAACAGGACAAATGTTGATAAAAAGTAAGTGTCCAATGTTTAAAATATAAACGAACGAATAAATCCAACTGTAATTCGCTGCACCAATCAATCAACATTATCAAATTAATAATGAAATTTTATTTCGGTTTATTACTAAGTGTACCTAACGTATCATGTAAGTTTACTTAGGAACCATTGACATCGTATTTCATGATCGTAATTCAGTATCCACACAGACTGCTAGCATTTGCAAATAAACAACAAAAAAGAGACTGTACTGTTCTGGATTCCAAGTGAGAAAGCAAAGTTATTACACAAGCTGTGGCCATTATGTGATACCTACGTGCGGCCATTTTAATTTCATTTCGCGCCATTAAGAAGTACGAGTACAAGAGACATTGAAAAAGCGCCATTGTTTGAATCATTTATTGATTAATAAATACTTAAAATTAGTCCCGATCGTCTATCTTTCACAAAATCTCACTGTCTTCGCGAGAGGCAGACGAACTTACATAAACACATCGATGAAATCGTATTACTTTTGTGAGAGGAAAAGTAATCATATCTATAAATGAATTTTCTATAAATAAATTTTTATCTATGAATAAATTAATTCTTAGCTAATAAATAAATGCATGTTAGTTGAACTGATTCGCTCAGTCGTTGAGGTAGCCGTAGCGTTTACTCGATTGGTGGGTTTTCGATTATGAGTCACCAGGACGTGTGCCTACTTAAAAAATATTGTTTTACATGGTGTAAGAACAAATAGAGCATTAAAGGACCCATGGAACTCTCCGTGACGGCAGCGCCACAGGTTTCACCGACTCTATACAGCGATGAAAGAATTTATCTCTTTATTTTTTTTACAAATCCTGACTCCATGACTTTTTTTATATATCCCTAACAGCGCTGGAGTAGCAATTGATCTAGTCGGAGATGGGGGCATCGCTGTCAGACCTGGCCCAGGGCGATAGTAGGGGACCAGGTGCGGGCCAAGGCGCGGGGATGGCGGGGGCGGGCAGGAGCTCAGCACGAGGGTGTAGGTGCACCAGGGACTGTGGCGCAGCAGCCGATAGGAACAGCCTGGATACGGCCTGAAAAGAAAAGAAATAAACCAATCAAATCATTTATTTGCATAGTTGATCATTATGTTGATTAATATAAATTATGGTGTCTCATTTATGGGGCAAGACCGCCACACTCTTAGAACCCCTTTTTGTATTTTTATGGATGTGAAATCATCAAATGACTCCTCGCGCTTTGGGCGGAGTAGAAGGAAGAGTCAGACTCTTACTGACTAAAACCCCTCCGTTTTCCTCCTAATGCCCTTTACGATCCAGGGCCGCAGTGACTCTTTCGAATAAATTGTTCTTGCAAACTCATGCAATTCCTGTAAACATCAACTGTCAATCCATACGAACATGATGGCACGAGATGACAGCTCACTTCATGCTAACTCCGTTTACATACCAAAGTAGAGCATCAAAATATTCGTCCTCCACGCTGTCAGCTGGTAATGTACCCAAGAGACTGGCGGCATTGCCACGTTGAATGGCAATGCTTAATCTCTGCCCAAAGTAAAAGCCAGCTCTTGGGTCACGGGAAGTGTCAACCAGCCGTTTCGAAATTTCTTTGAAAAGGCTATGAGCACAAGGGCCCCACGGCCCTAGGGTTTCAACCCCAAACGGCTCGAAAATATAGTTACCAATAAGGTTACTATATTTACGCCGCTTGAGGTTTTCCGCAGCCGCAGCGGCAGCGCCAGCACAACACGATGAACTAGGAAGATGGGATGGCGCAAGACATATTTTGCTTAGTATGTTTACATACTAAGTTTACACTGAAAGCTAGAATAAGCGACCACTTGAAAAGCGCTGAAGCTCGACGTGTACTCGAGAAACAATTAAATTTGTCTTTGATCCCACAACGAAATTAATCAAAGAAGGACAAACTGGTTTCAATTTCATAATTTCCAGTTGCTATATGTTTTGTTTATTAAAATATGTGTTATTTATTAAATTTTGTTATTTTCTGTGAAGTCTTAAATAATAACATAAAATAAGTCACAAAATAATGACTAAATTAGAGAAATAAAAGTACGAGTATGTTGCAATATTCGTAAGCCAGTTTGATGCTGACGTCATGCTCATGACTCAGATCCAGTCGAAACGAATCAACCGTTTTAGTTAATTTGAATGGGTATACAATATGTAACAGAATAAACGCAATACCTCGTAAGGGATCCTTGTACTTATCATTATGAACAAGTTGTACTATGGGACCAAAAGAAAATCTGCTGTTCCGTAGGTACATTTTGTCGAGTAGGTAATGTGCACAAGCACAAACGTATGGGGCCGTCGACTTCTTTTTTGCGACTTCTGTGTTGGTCTCATTGTAAAAGTTTTTCTTAATGATCTGTTAAATGACCCCTTAAGAGGTATTGCGTTTATTCTGTTACATGTTGTGTAATTATGTAGATAAACTTTGAAATAAAAGTACCTGATACCAAAATTCAGCGAAAGCCAAATACTTTTTTTGTAATAAAACTAGGAAACGAATATATTTCTTAATTCAATGTAGTGCTCATAATAAAGAGTGCCCCGAAGGACCTCTAAAAAAAAATTCTTAAATATTTCCTTACCTGGCTGACAGCTACAATGAGCAGCATGACTCCGATGGCCAGGTTCTTCACCGAGATGACGGCAAGGGCCATCAATAGTGTAGAGATGACGCCCAGCGTGAACATGACGGGCAGGAAGATGAAGGACAGCCTCTTGAGGGCATTGTGACCAAACGTACGGCCGACGCTTAAGTCTGAAAAATGAAAACAAACATAATTTATGAAGTTCTATCTGCCCCCTGCCCCGAACCATTCTTATGGTAGGTGCTAGATATACTTGCAATAAAGTACATTGACATTTCCCTAATATCCCTTTGTGGACAACCGAACACGAAATATTAGGTAATTTATATACCGATTTTAGGGTTCCGTACCAAAATGGCAAAATGGAACCTATATGGTGTGAATAAACCTGTCCGTCTGTCATAGCTGGATATTTTATGAACTACTAAAGATTTCAACTCAAAATTTTGAATACTTTTAGATGACGTATGGTCTAATTTCAAAAATTGAGTTCTTTTTGCAACAGCGACTGGAAGGGGTTCTTAAATATTCAAAGTGGGGCTACTAGGTATCTATTTGTACATTCTAAAAAGTTTTTTTTTCTTTTTGTAGTCCGAATGGTTTTCGACTTTTGACAAATAATGTATGTGTGTTAATGTAAAAATTTGACCATCCCATCTCCTCGTCTCCGAAGTTTTCATAGAGAAAAGTCTGAAATTATTATATTTGATAGGAGTTTTTGTAAAAATAACAGGAAAAATAAAACGATGTCACTAAAGAGCACACTTTTTCAGAAATCATCAACAAAAAATTACATTAGGTCCACTAACGGTAAAGAGATGATGCCGATCTAAAACTGCAATACACAGTTCAGTGTTAACATTTTCTGACAACTATAGAGCACACCGATAAAAAAAAACACGTTTTATGTGATTGTACGGAAGCGTCAGTGCGCGAATCCTACTCTCTTTTCACCGGTTTTTCATAACTAGAGAACGTAAAAGATCACGGTAGAAGTCGATTCAGGATTCTGTTTTTGATATTATGAAAGTCAACAACTATACAGGGAAATTGAAAAAATACCCGAAACCTCTTAGGCAGTGAAAGTACACATGATTATAAGCAACTTTTGTTTTGGTAAAACTCCGAAATCTCGAAAAAAATATCAGCTGTTTCATACATTTTCATTGGCTAAATACTGCATTTTGTATGAAACAGCTGATATTTTTTTCGAGATTTCGGAGTTTTACCAAAACAAAAGTTGCTTATAATCATGTGTACTTTCACTGCCTAAGAGGTTTCGGGTATTTTTTCAATTTCCCTGTATATGGCTCAGTGACCGTTATTGCACATTTTTCTAGCGCCTACCATACGGCAAAACATCCAGATTTTTCCACTTTTCCAGTGGCTGTGTGGGTGTAAATGTCTGAATTTATTCCAAGGGAACACAGGTAAAAACATTTTACCTCGCTGAGTTTCTTCATACTTCTTTAAATAGTAGGTACCTATAATTTGGTCTTCACAAAAAATAATAACACACAGCTATAATTATTAGGTAGTTATTTAGACTCTTCACGAAATTTCAAAGGACCCTCACTAAGCTCCAAATAATGTAACATCTTTTACGCGAAGTGTTTTAGCGATGCGTCAACGAAGACGCATATGAATTTTACTTGCAGACACTGTACAATAATGCTTGCAGTTATTAATAAATATAATACCTGCAAAGGAGCAGGTACCTGAATAGCAACATACCTAATTAACGTTTCAAAGTCAACCTGAGAATATTAACAAAGTAACATGCGCCGCGAGTAACCGTGCAAAACACTAACTTGGGTTTGGTTTAGAACGTGAATTGTTATTGTTAGAGTATAACGTTTACTTTAATATTTGGCAATTATACAAGTCATAGCGAAACCCAAATTAGTACTCGGTCAAATTGAGAATTGCACTAAGACCGGAGTCGTCTTTGTGATAACCCTACCTATAAGGCTGTTTTAGCAGTTACTTACAACCTTAACACTAGATAAAGGATATCCTAATCAAAATAAAGGCAACTGTTGTTTATTATGTTTGTAAAAGGAAATCTCTGTAAGTATGGAAATTATCTCACAGATGTACCTACTGTTAGGGGTTTGGTGAAAAGGAAATACCTTTATTTTATCATTCTTTTATCTATGTACAAGAAAGTTTGTTTGACTAATCTTCCTAGTAAAGTTAAATGAGTGCAGTGCAGTTTTCATCTCGGAAAAATGCACGTTTTGCGCAATGCATCTGAGAAAAACTATAGTTATACCTTTATTCTTTGACATTAATGATTTATCTTTCATTTAAATTATGAACATTATGGAAATATTTTATTAATTTGGTCCTTGTTTTGACATTGGAGTTTTTTGTAGAAATTTTATTAATTGTGTCTTTTAATTGTCGCTCATTCATTTTGTCTATTTGATATTGTAAAATTAATAAGGACAATTTAAATTGAAACTGACATTTGTACACCTAATGGAAAAGCATAGAGCACTTAAAAATGTAACATCTCACACACCTGTGTACCTGTAACCTAAGTTTACAAATAAATAATCTGAATCTGAAAAATGGATTGGAAGATCCGGATTGGATATTATTAATAGATTATTATAAATATGGATATTAATAATGATTGTCTAATCTTATAAGCTGTTAAGACATTTGGTCCCGTAAAATAATATTCACTTCGGATCAGTAGCTTTTATTTTATGATTTGATTATTTTTGCTAATTTCAATTTCTGCGTAGACGATGACGTCGTTTAAGTAGGTTTTAAAAACCAAAGAAACAAAACGCCAAAAGCACCAACATCCAAAATTGAAGTTTTACTGTGTAGTTTTTTGTTTGGAAGTCGGTTGTATTTTTTTTTTTCAATTTTTTGTGGCGAAACTAAGAGCGGATTTTTTCACCAATGAAATTGATCGCTATCAATACATCTAAACTGCGTTCAAAAGCTGTGAGCGTCAATATTCCACAAATATAAATATCTTTTCAAAGTTAGAGTGAACAGGCTACTTCTGGGTAAGCTCGCTCCATCGTAGACTTTATCTCTGTCATCTCTGACCAAGACTAGAGTCAAGAGCAAACCCATACCAAGTAAAAAAAAAAAAAAAAAAAATGACAATGACAGTTAGTAAACGTGGTAATTTGATCGTGATCAGCAGATCGCGTTCATTGATGAAATCCACCCTTAGAATATCAGCTAATTCAGTTCACATGATAAAAACCAGCGGCCAAGTGCGAGTCGGACTCGCGCACGAAGGGTTCCGTACCATTATCTACAAAAACGGGAGCCCCGCTATCGCGGTTCTTGAGAAACAGCCTGGTGACAGACGGATAGAGAGACGGACAGCGAAGTCTTAGTAATTGGGTCCCGTTTTTTACCCTTTGGATACGGAAACCTAAAAATACAATTTTAATAAATCAATAAATATTTATTTAGCAGTAACGATGATAGATAGATGGATATTATGATGATGATAGATACCTAGAATATATTTTATTTTGAAATTCTAATGCTAGTAAGATCTCAAGAGACAGAACTTCATGTATTATATCAATGTGATGCGTCTGGCTTTCAAGCTGAGCGTGGCGTGTCATGGGTTCGATTTTCAGGATTTTTTCAGCAAAGTATAAGTATTGTCACTCTAGGTGCATCGCCCTCGCATATTGTTTCTTGTCCGTTCTTCTCCATAAGAAGATATCTTACCATTTAGCGATGTAGACGTTCAAAACTATGTTTTAAAATAAGCGAATTAACTTTGAATTTGAAGTCCCAGCTGAGGCCATATCGTTATTTTTTAAGGGTTTTGTAAGTATTCGGGAAACAGACTGGCTTCGAGTCATAAGGGACTGCAACCCTTAATACAAATAAAAATAAAAATTACCTTGGCTCAAGAAATCCTTAGTTTCCACATTATCACACTGCACTACAGAGACGAAGACGACGACGTACGTCAACGTTAACAGGGTGAGTTTGTTGCACATTTCGGCTAACACTTAATAATTTCGGCGGAACAATTAGCTGGTGATCTCCAGACAACTGTTGGTGTGTGACTGATTGGTTACCTGCTTGCATGCCAGGATATAAAGTCTCCTACAAAAGACAATGGCCGGCAATACCAAAGAATCACGACAAAAGAAAGCGCAGGACAACGTGACTGCTCGGTAGAAATGTCGCCCCCGATATCCACGCTGCATAAGGACTAATGTTGATTCATTAACGGTGTGAGGCTCCCCTTAGACATTGTAGCGATCGATATCGAAGCGAATGAAAGGTGAAAGTGAGGATCACTTCCTCCTCAGGATATACAGGATTTATTCAATCTAACTTTGTTTGGTATTCGCTACAAAGATTGTTAGGACTACTTTGTTTGGGGAATTGTTAGAGTGCTAAGAAATAGGAGAAGTAAAATCTGCTTGTGTCTGGCCTGGCAGCTTTTAGTGTTTCCAATAACAATAGGAACAATAAACGTTAATTTGTTTGGAGGACTACCTTCTAACTTAGGTGCTAGGTAAATATTGTGTTAATTTATTCAATCGGACTGGTGTATTTTGCCTCTGATTTGAATAAATCTGATAGCATTTATTCATTAAGGTTTCGCAATAATGATTTACTGTTTTTATTGTTCTCAAATGTCCATTATTGGTCTTAATTAAACTAATTTAAATTAGCACTGAAGCGGGAATGAAAATCAATCATAAATTTTATGTCTTCTGTAACTTTTTGCTTTCGTGTAATTGCGGCTCATGTAAGAATAATTAGTGAAAATAATGATATGCGTGTGTGGCGCATAATTAGTGGGCATTAATCAGGAATCTTGTCACGTACGGCGTAGAGAAACTCGACCGTGAGGCAGCGGCGCGCGACACTGTGCAGGCGCATCGCGCGTGTCCGTGACCGCTCGCTGTATGCAAATCACACGCTATGTTCGGCAATATAGGCCATTTCCTCAATGCCGAAAAATCGACAACAACCGATCGCCTAGAATTTGGAACCAAAATTAGTGCTTTCACGCTTCTCATTTGTTATTGAGACAGAAGCTTGTCATGTTGATTTATATGCGGCATTCGTGTCGTGAACATGGAAATGTATTCACGTCTTGGAATCTGGCGCTCATACAGTGTCGGTCGTTCAGATCTTATTCAGGAAGTTTGAGTATTCCTTCCGTGTTGGACTGTGGTGTTTAATTCGAATCGTGGAAAAATAAAACTGGTCTCTTTTAGATCTTCGTAGGTGGTCGCACATGTTTTTGACTTGGCTGAAACTTTATTTAAAACCAAAAAACTGACAGATAGGTAATAAAAACAACACAATACTGTAAGGCTCAATTCAAACTGGCGCAAAGTAGAGGTGTCGCAAAGCGTCACGTTTTCAACTGTTCTAAATTCATCTCTATTTCTCTAAAAATACGGTACGAATTTGTGTTGCGAAAAATTTAAAACGCTCGGCGACGCGCGTCTGCGCACGAATGCGCTCATCTTTGCCTGCAATGGTCGCTCTGGTTCGCGCGTCACCGAGCCCAAACGTGCGCATTCGCGCTTCAACGGTGCGAAATATTTCGCGTCGCGACGACGCTTCGACTCTGCGCCAGTGTGAATTGAGCCTTAGATACCAACCATCTATTGTAACCACTCGTGCATGTTTGATAGTATGATCGAAGAAGACAATGGTCACTTTTTTCACTCAGCATAAATATGAGAGAATATCATTAGAACAAGACATGCAAAAAGCGGTTGTTAATTCTCCCGTGACACAATATCTGTAACTATAATGCATGGGAAACAGAAATCGAAATTAACAATACTGAAACAATCGAAGCATCTTGTTTCTTAGTAAACCGTTTGTGTTTTATAAAAAAAAAAACGTTCTAACACCGTTCGTACCGTTCGTTCGTTCGTTATGTGGTGTACATAATAAAGAGTACTCTATCTATTTATATAACACCGTTTAATGGTTGATAGAAGCGTAAGTTTAACACATGCATTACTGAACAATAGTTACGCATCTTGTCATACAGCAATTAAAACGTATTACAGCTTTATAAACGTAACTCTTACATTCTCTAAAATTGATTGTTTCACACTGATATGCGCGCGCGCATAAAAACGGCTTAAATTACATACGCATATTATTCTATTCACCGTTGAAAAATAATTTTCAATATCGATTATAATGACTGATGTCTAGACGTTGCTTTATTTACTGCGACTTTCCATTGCATTTGCGCATTACAAAAAAAAAGCAAAACTGTATTTTTAGTCTCTGGCTACTTTCATTTGTTACTGTCAGTCATACTAAGGCATATAGCGTGCATAGTTGGTCCGTCTTCTATCTTCTCTTTTATATAAAAATGAATTGCTGTTCATTAGTCTAGCTAAAACTCGAGAACGGCTGGGCCGATTTCGGTAATTCTTTTTTTGGTTAGTTTGCCGGAATACAGGGAAGGTTAAGAAAATTTAATAATTTAAGAAAAATTAGGTTAAAAAATGGATATTTGACGGGAGCGAAGCCGCGGGGCACAGCTAGTTTTAAATACAATTTATATGCACATCCTAGTCACTAATTAGGTATTTTTATGAAATTATTATGCTTTTACGTCACGCAACTTGTATTAAACGGGTATATGACACGATAACACTTGAACATACCTAGACGATCCTTATGTAATAAATAAGTAGACTGTTTTTGTCATTTAGAACCTGCTTCCTCGTTTGACGGTTTCAGTGGGTCTTTTTCATACTACTTTATATTTTTCTAAAAAAATATTTTCATATCCAAACCTGTTAGTGATGGAATCTTGGAATCATTAGATCGTCTCAGAGGAAATTACCATCCTACGCTATACCTACTTAACGCCTTAAACTTCGACGTCACATACACGCCCGTGTATTCCCTCGAGCAATTATAATTGTGAATATTTTTTTCTTGACAATTATTTCGTAATCTCTTCGATCTAGCTCTTGCCTGTATTTAAAAAATTGAATTAATTTTATCTTCTGAACTAAGACCCGACTAAATCTGTGACTTGGCGAAAAATTGCGACTAATAAGCGACTAAACTTGGGAGAAAACAGATCATCACTAGGTGCCCTAGCTTTTGAGATTCAAATGGGCCAAGCTGGAGAAGGCGCACCCCAGATCAGCCACCTATAAACCCTTATAACTTCTGAACCAGTGACCGACTAAGGCCACGTTCACACAACGAGCATTCGATAAAATTTAACGTCACCTTAAAATCGAATGAAAAGCAGCCAGTTGTACAGTGCGCGCCATCGGTCCTGCGTACGATTCTCGAATGGGCGAATCTTGTGAACGAGACAACATAAACATAAGCGCCACTGCGTGTCGCATTCGATAAAATTGCTTAGAGGCGCGGCATTCTCTGTGGCAATTTCGTACGATATACGGTCAAACATGTATCTCAAACACGACGTTTTTCCTTATGGACTCCATGTGAACAGTTTCACATGTTGTATACTGCCACTACTATGTGCGATAAAATCTAGTGTACGGTATTGGAGAAAATAATGGTCGTGTGAACGTGGCCTTATTCTGATACTTGGCGACTAATTGGCGACATTTTTTTTATGTTATCAAAATTAAAATTCCTGATGGTGGCCATGCCATTAGTTGTCAGTTACACCGACTCCTTGTCGAAAAGTGGCGACCTGCATAATTCCTGCGATTGTTCTATTCTCATTCTTACGACGCTGTAAGTACTCAGCTGATAGAAGTAGAACTGTATAATGTGACAAAAATCGTTCAGCAAAACGCAAATGGAGCTGAATAATTAAGTCAGTACTTCTTTAAGGTATTTTAAAGTACAACAGCTGAGGCATTGTTTGAGACGAAGATCTGCATTGTAGTTGTTTGGAGTATCTCTTTCTGACGAAGTGGTGCATGTTCTTGTACTTAATTTTTTTCTTTTTTTCTTGGCCTAGACTGTTTTATTTTGCTGGGCAAAGGCATCCCTAAGTCCTTCTAGGAATTTATTATTTCCAGAATATTAATTTTATGTACCTACCTACCTAACCTAAAAATAATTAATCGATGACCAATTTCGACATTACTTTAGAATGTTATCCGACTGTTAAGGTCACGGACTTAAGTGTAACGGAAGTACAAACAGACCGAATAACTTGTGGTTAACAGTAACTATTGTGACTTGAACGATTAACTGTAGGTAATGATAGAGAACCGGTAGCTTTATTACGCACTAGGTATTGCTTGCGGATTCGCTCGCATGGTAACTAACTAGTCGATAGAATATACTTTTTCAGGCGTAGTGATTGATTAATTTAATAAAGATGGCTATTCGTGTATTTATGGGGTTTTTTCTAGAGGACTGGCCCCATACTATTTTTTTTTACTATTGATAGGCATACGTTTGACCGCTATCTCACCTGATGTTAAGCGATGATGCGGTCTAAGGTGGAGCACGCTTGCCTAAAAGCAACCTATTCACTCTAGATTGAAGCTATCAGTAGTGCGATTCACTAAGGCAGAACATCTTTACAACCAAGAAATCATCGCGATCGTTGAAACATCTGATGTGGCGTCTATTTATCAGATGTTTCAACGATGATTTCTGGGTTGTAAAGATGTCTGCTTTAGTGAATCGCACTACAGGAAACACAGACTGCAGGCTGGATACTGTTTTTTATATTTCTGTGACTGGTCTCAAACCTGAGATCCGACGCCCAACGTAGGCACAGTTGGTGAGCACGATAAAACGAAAAGGCCTGGATCACCGCCATACCTCGCTCGCGTCTCTTCTGTAGAATTCCACACTTTGCCTAACTCGAGAATTGAACGTAGGAACTCATGCTCAGTAGTAGCTTTTGCAACTGATAGACTGACGATGCAGTCGGTCGGCGAGATTTATAGGGTTCCGTACCTAAAGACTAAAACGGGACCCTATTACTAAGACTCCGCCGTCCGTCTGTCACCAGGCTGTATCTCATGAATCGTGATAGTTAGACAGAACGAAATTTTCACAGATAAGGCAGAAGAAAGAAAAAGAGTATTTTTTATTTTCGTCAAAAATGACGCATACCAAAAAAGTAAACAAAATTAAAATTTTATAAAAGTTGGGAAGGTTTATGCGTCACATCCGTTCACTCGATGTAATTCTGTTGCCGCTTTATCAACAAATTAAAAAAAAAACAGAATAACCTAAATATTTAAGGGCAAAAAAAACACGTTTGTTGTATACACACAACAAAAGTGGTATTTTTTTCCGTTTTTATACCTATATTTGGTACGGAACCATTCGTGCGCGAGACCAACTCGCACTTGGCCGGTTTTTTATATAAATATGGCAGTTTTGAATTGATTCGTCTTCAATTATCTTGCAAATGGTTTTAAATCCGCTATTATAATAATTAAACAACGTTTTAAGGGTGCAAGCAGGTATTTACATAGTTATAAAATATATAAACAATAATGAGATTTTGGAAAAAAAAATCTGTTCTTTCATACCAAATGAAACTGATGTTAGTTTTTTTAAAGGAGATGTTTCAAAATGGGCCAGGTCTATGTACACTACCTTGAATAAAAGAGAAAAATCCGAAGCATTTTGGAAAAATACAGATAATTCATTTTAGTTTTTACTGTAGTGGTAGTTAATTGATGTTTATAAATTATTTTTATCGATTTTCAATATGACGTCATATAAAGATAACTGTCAGCTGTCACAACAATGTCACTTCAGACACTTTGGTCTCGTTGTCAGTAAATAAATATGTCAGAAATAATGTCAAACGTCATTAATTAATCAAAATGACAGCTTACCGCCATTAGGGGTTTTGTTGTGTGTTGCAATTTCAAGTGTAATTTTTTGTGCTTTACCAGCAAACAACGCTATTTTAAAGAAATTGGACAATTGAGAACTGTTTTAAATGTATTTCCCTATTTTTTAGTATAGTGTACAAGGACCTGGCCCAGGCTCCATACATTTTGGAACATCTCTTTTACCAAAAACGCTTTACTATTTCTAGACTAGTGGTCGAAATCAAATCATAATTCATTCAAATTTTAAGATTGAACGTTATTAAACAAAAAAATATATTTAGATATATGTATATTTGTGTGTCATCACTGACACAAGAGTTCATATTTGTGTCTGTATGTAAGTATGTATATATTTAATTGTGTGTGTCAAACGTATTGTTGTGTGTAGGTTTGTTGTTTTTATTTAAATTAATTTAATGTATTTTTAAGCATTATTATAAAAAATTATATTAGCTTTCTGCACTCTTTCTCCATATTATTATAAACTTTAATACTACTTATTTCAAAACAAATTTCTACAAGCAGACCTGCGACAGCAGAATTTGTTAAGAAATGTACAGTGTGTCAAAAAGCAGAGAAGGAATCTTAAAACAAACTATAGGTACCTACTAACTTAACTAAAACAAATTATAATCTAAATAAATACACATAAATATACAAACAAATATACACAAATAGATTTAACAAAATATATGATGTTCATAAATTAATACATACCTATAATATATAATTATACAGTATCACATTATTGACAGCTGATAACAATACAATTTATTTACTGTCCAAGTTTCCTACTAAAAATATATTAGGGAAAGGGCCATGACCGCTATAATTTCAATGCTGCAACCAACGCACTATAGTTCCTTGATGTTTATGTAGTCGAATTAAAACAATATTTTATTTTTATTCATTCATACTTATCCAACTGGTTCCCATCCTGCAAAATAGAAAGTGACAGTCACCTGAAATATTAATGTACTGGCTGACCTTCTAGGTACAAAGTTGAAAAGAGAAAAGAGCACAAAGGTACTGCTTATTTCAAAAGAAATTTCTACCAGCAGACCGCAGACAGAAGAATTTATTAAGAAATGTAGACACAGTGTGTCAAAAAGCAGAGAAGGAATCTTAAAACAAACTATTGGTACTAACTTAACTAAAACAAAATTATAATCTAAATAAATACACATATAATTACAATAAACATACAAACAAATATACACAAATAGATTTAACAAAATATATAATGATAATAAATTAATACATACCTATAATATATATACAGTATCACATAACTGACAGATATCAATACAATTTATTTACTGTCCAAGTTTCCT
Source organism: Ceramica pisi (assembly GCA_963859965.1). Lineage (NCBI taxonomy): Eukaryota > Metazoa > Arthropoda > Insecta > Lepidoptera > Noctuidae > Ceramica > Ceramica pisi. The sequence continues at coordinate 16,123,598 of OY982536.1, read as the reverse complement.
ACTAAAAATATATTAGGGAAAGGGCCATGACCGCTATTACAATGCTACAACCAACGCACTATAGTTCCTTGATGTTTATGTAGTCGAATATTAAAACAATATTTTATTTTTATTCATTCATACTTGTCTTAACCAACTGGTTCCCATCCTGCAAAGTAGAAAGTGACAGTCACCTGAAATATAAAAGTACTGGCTGACCTTCTAGGTACAAAGTTGAAAAGACTCGGGTGCCCGCCCGGGTGTGTAATTTGGCAGGTTACCGAATTAACCTTTAAAGTTGCAAAGGAATGCTGCTCGGTGTCTTTCGGTGACAACAATAATATAGCAACGACTGGCAACGAGTACCATCGTCGGTAGTGACTGGAAAAGTTTTTTTTATGCGCCGAAGTTCCTTCACATCGCTGACAACGTGTCCAAAATAGCGTTGAAAAAGGCCGAAGATAACAATTTGTTTTTGTCACGAAAAAAAAAGAAATTGTTTTTTTTTTTCCTTTTTTTTCGCGTGTTATATAAAAAAAGATTGAGAAGGAATTCTTCGGAAAGAAACAGGTTTTATTCGAACGTATCGCTTGATGTTTTGAAAAATTAAAAAAAAAACAAGTTTTATTGAGATTCACAAATGTTTTTATTAGACGAAATACACATAAAAAAAAACATACGGCATGTGAATACAAATAAGTCGAGTTCGAATTCGAAAGCTTCTTTTTTAGCTTGCATTTAATCTAAATTAAAAGATTTTTCGTTTTTTAAGGTGATTCCCATCTTTTACATTGTTTTCCCTATCTTTAACAGCAGGGGCGCGCGCGCCTTTCTCGCAGATATTTTTTTATTCCATCCTCCTTTTATTAATTACTACGTAATAGGTATTATTAGTTTATTATGGAAAGAGTTAAAGCATAGAATATCGAAATTTAAGTATCCTAAGTAAGTATTTAAAAAAAAAACATGAAAAGTTTCCCGTTTCTTTCATATTGTTCGGTTTTATTGGAAAAAAAAAATATATCCTAACTAATTTTCTTCAAACTTTCGAATGTAACATTAAAAATAAAAAATACAACGGAATTGGAAAGATACGGGAATTGTTCCTGCTTTTTTCAACGCTATTCCAAAAGACTTTCAACATTGCCAAGCTTTTTGTTTTATTTATAATTATACTTATTCTATATCTGCTGATTATGTTTTGGGCACTGGTCAGTGAACTCAAACTATAATTAGGTATTCATGAAAAAAGGCAATGTCAAAAAAACATGTGCTGCTTCGTTAGGTACCCACCGCTGAAAACTGCGAAAGTTAAAGTCTATCCAGCGAAAGTGGCGTAGATTACTGAGTTACGAAACTACTAGACTAGGTAGGCCTGTGATAGATCGAGTTGATGGATATCTAACAACCATAAGGTAATGTTTGTAGTACGCGCCGAAGATTGTGTTTTGCTCATTTAATTAGCCAACACATTATTTGCAGTCTAACAACAGTCAAGTGTAAATATTAGTAGGTACCTGAATTTATAACAATACAACAAAATCTTATACTTTCATTACCAAATTTGAATAGGTGTGAGTTGTGGAATGTAAAAATAAAAGATAATTCCCTAACTTTCAAAGTTGTCGGAAATACATGTAGGTACGGCGAAACAAGGTATTAAATCAGTTTGATAAAACGCAACTTCCACTTTTCCGGTAACGTTTCAAACTTACTACTTAGGGAAACATAATCCTCGATATAGTATTTTTTTCGTTCGCGTCCAAACATCGCTTTCGCCGGCTGTGGCGATGCACTTAGCATTTGGAGCGAGTAGTGAGTAGTGAGGGAACCTGCTTTGGCGTCAGTTCAACCGCAGCGATGCGCCCGCTCACCGCACTGCTGCTACTGGTCGCGAGCCAGTGCGTGCACGCACAGCAGCTGCCGCGAGCGTCGCGCGAGCAGCTCGACACCACGCTACGCTCGCTCCTCGGACAACATTACCACCCTGTACAACGCATCTTCTCGTGTGCACGCGTCCTAGGACCCACAAAATGTCTCAGTGCTCTAAGTGTGTGGCGAGCAGAACGCGCCATCGACGCTTACGCCAAAGATCCCGCCACCCGGTTCAACCTGACGGAGGATGTGGAACAATTCCCTTGGGTGAAGTACAGTAACACCACGGATGAACAGTTAAACTCGAAGCTGTATGACGACACCAAGAAATTGCTACAGTTTCGACCCCTGGGATTCAACATGATACCCGGCTATAAATTACAACTCGGTTCTAAAGGAAATGGAACAATGAAATTTGATATTTATACAAGTAAGTTTGTATAATTTGTTTTCTTTGCTTATTACCAACTTGATCAATGAACTCCAATAACGTAAACACTGCAGACGAAAATAAATATATTCCTAATGAAACATTTTCTTCAATAACATGGCATAAGAGTTAAATCAATACCTAAGTTAAAAACTGCATAAATTATTTGGATAAGCTCTGTTTGTGTCGTTGCCTTGAAAGTTATGACTTTAATAAACCCAATTTTAATTAGACATTGTAAACGAAAGTCACCCACCACATAATATGAACAAGTATGCGATTTTAATAACATCAGTATAAATATAGTTTGTTATTATTTAAACCTGTGAAAGTGGGATGACGGCTACCAAATGATTAAATAGGAAACAATGTCTACTTTCAGGTAACGCCGCAGAAACAGGTCGGAGCACCATGAAGAAACTACAGAAATATGTGTACAAGTTCGCGCCTTTAATGTTAGTGCCAGGACTGGTGATGTCAGCCATCTTCCCTTTCATCCTGCCAGGGCTGAAGATGATGACTCTGATGGTGGGGATGATGAACAACATGGCGCTGATGGGAGCCATATTCACTATTCTAAGAAACAATGCCTTTAACGACAAGTATGAACACAAAGTGGTTTACGTTAACGATGGATACAATAATGAGAAGTATGCAGCGACAAACATTGAAGAGCACGTCCATTCTGATCACTTTGGACTACTGTACGATGAAAGTAAGAGGCCTCCTAAGCATGAAGATCACCATACTTTTGGTGAAGATTTAGACCACGTAGAAGAGGGAGCATCATTCTCTGTGAACCCAGAATGGCTAAAAGCATACGCTGATGGCAAAATGTTGGCGTTTGTTGGGAAAAATAATAAAATTCATAATTTGAAACATTAGATACAAACATTTTATGACACGTTATTGCCTGCAAAATGTTAACTTGCCAGTTCTGTGTAGTCATGAATTGTTACAACATAATTAGATTTTTCAATGCTTTAATATAACATTAATTTATTTTTATATCAAAGAAAATACTTTGTAAATGACGGAGAAGGTACATGTTGATGTAGCATTAAAATTTATTAAATTTTAGTAAGTTAGTCATTAATATAAGTCTATGACCAAGCTCCGTTAATCTCGCTTCGTTTGTATACTTAATAAATCAGTACTCGGTGAGCTGCTAATCCTACTCATCATATTATAAATGCAAAAGTTTGTGAGTAGGTATGTATGGATATTTGTTACTCTTTCACGCAAATACTACTGAACCGATTACGATGAAATTTGGTAGCTGAAGACCCAGAATAACACATAGGCTACTTTTTATCCCGGAGTTCCCGAGAGATCGGGATTTAAACGGGAATAACGAGAATTTGTACGCGGACGAAGTCGCGGGCGGCCTCTAGTTGTCTATAAAATTATTTCCAATTCCTTTTTTATATTTATTCCTGAATTATATTATACTATTCCCTTAGAATATCACTATAAATTATTTTTACTTTATGTTACTATTGAATCGTAGTCAAAATCTTTGCCATTTTTGTAATTATGATGAAATTCCCAATTTGTTGCTTGTTTGTTAAATAAACTACTTAGAGACGAAGTGTGAAATAAATTCTTGTTGCTAAAATGATATAATTTATTTTGCTGATAGTATAAGAAGATCACAAAAATATATAGAAATGATTAACTTCTCTGACCCACAATTTATTGTATTCAGTAACTTATGACAGTTCAAAGGTAAATAATGCTATAGGTAACTCATAATTTTGGCGTAGAAACGATTTGTGATAAATTTACGAATTTAAATCTGTTTAAAAATGCGTTCGTATGGGAATGTGAGTGGAATATGGAAAATATAATTTTTCGCAGATGTTTTTTAATAATCAAAAAAATAATCTGGTATTACGAAAAAGAAATGCGCTACAATTTTCAACTTTTAGTTTCCGCTATGTGTTGTCTGTCAGTAACGGCAGAATTTTATATAGGATTGAAGATAATAATCGTAATGAAATACTTAAATAAAAGAAATAGGTTTGTTTATCTGATTATATAATCTTATTATTCGACATAAAATCACTGTTAGGCAATTTAAAAACAGTGTAGTTAGATATAAAAACAAAAAAAAAAATATAGAAAATGCATCCTCCTAAGGAATAGATAGGGATGAAAGTATGTAAGTATGGAAGTTCTATAGGGAAAAATAATAGTTGTATCGATGGCAGGTACAAATATTTTACTGGCCACGGCATTATTGGTCGCATAGGGTGTTCTTCTTTTTTTGGATGTCTCTTCTTCTATCATACCTACTATCCTTTCCTCACTCCCTTATCTTTCCTGTGAGCAATAAATTGCGCCTGCGCTACTGCTCCAAGAGCGCGGCGCGGCGCTCGTGGCACCAAGTTGCCAAAATTTAACATTGCTCTGTGGTCAGAATCGTGTTCAAATATTTTATTAGGTTCATGCCGTTCATTATCTTTCTCTAATACTATTCTTCTCTCACCATTTTTAACTCATACTTACTTATTAGGGTTCCGTACCCGACCGTGGTTACCCACGAAGAGAACCCTGTTAGGCGATTATCACACGGCGCGGATTTCGTAGCGGTGCCCCGCGCGGTAAGGCGGTTTACGTGTGTTTAGCATCAACGGATTTATTAGAGTCCAATGCGACATGAGATCCGCTTCACCGCCTACCGCAGCGGTTCGCGGTGCCGTGTGTTAATGGCCTTACTAAGCCTCCACGGTCTGTCCGCCCGTCTGACAGAGGACCTATATAATCTCAAGACCCGTAGTAGACAGTTGAAATTTCCACGGAGCGTGTAGGTATATCTATTGGGCTTCGCTTAGATAAGCAATTAATTTTTAAAATCGTTTAAAATCGTTTATTTATACTTGACTCAAAAGAAAGATATTAATTATTTAATTTTATTACCTTAACCAATAAAACAGAACAATAACGATTCACTATTTATTAAAATATTATGATTTAGTTTACAAAATGTGTTATACTAAGGCCCGCATTCATATACGTCAGTAAACGTTAAAAAGCCATAGTGACCTTGAGTGTGGGCGTTATTAACCATGTTTAAAGCAGCTCTCCATTCCAAATGTTTAGCCACAGAATAAATTAAAACTTACATTAAGTTTGTGTAAAGTTTCACTAAGAGCCTGAAACATATTAAAATAAACGTCCTTTAATTAATACTAAAATGTGTTCACTTCTTACAGAAACGAGACGCTTTTCAGGCTCTTAATAAAGTAATAAATTACATAAAAAATATCTTTAACAGTCACCATCAGAACAGTATCACATACAAAGTGTACGAAATATACTAAAAACTAACATAGTATTAGATACATAAGTCGATTCAGTCACTTATGAATAATACCTACCCACAATCTCTTGTGTATATTAATTACTTACTTATTATAATGCAAGTTATCGGTCGAATGCCGTAAATCTAACAATATACAACATGAGAATGTACTTAATTCTGCTTACGATGTGTCCCATCATAATTTACAACAAAACCAGGAAAGTTCGTAAGTACGTATATACCTAGTATACCTTTACATTACATTCACGATTTGTTATTTACAAAATTACAACCATTACAACTTCTTTGTTTGGCTCTCTCTAACCACGAAGAAACGACACGACGTATCTGAAAAATTCTTGAGCAATATTATGTATCGAATTTCAAGCACGTTCTAAACGTGCGTGATTTAACTAAAGAATATAACAATAATATTTAAACATAAAATGCTCACAAAATACAATAGCAGTCAGTCACTAGAAGTAGGTAAAGGGACGCACATTCGTACAGAAGAAAAATTAAAACAAATTCCATAACTTGAGGAATCTATTCAGTTTTCCTGTGGACGATTTCTGCAAATTGTTTCTCTTCCTCAGTCATGTCGGTGTCTTCCCAGCCCCACACTGGGTTCTCTGGGTGGTAGTGCTCTTCCTCCTCTAGACTCTCCTTGGACCACGCATGGGTACCGTCCCCTGTTCTGTTCACTCTCTGTCGGATCATGTCGGCTGACACTGTCTTCAAATCGTAAGCCAAACCTGTGACAGTAAAATCAATAGTTGTATTATTTTAAGTTAAGAAAAAATTACAACCGGCCGACTTCCAAATGAAAACATCAATGTAATAACTTTAATTTCGGAAGTAAGTGTTCTTGGTTGTTTCTTCGTTTTTTTTTGACACCAACTTTACATTTTGTAGTGTTTTGTATGGAAGTCGGTTGTATTTTTTTTTTTGTAAAAATGATTTTTTTTTAGCGGTCGGAATGAGTGTTTGCGCTTAGCACAGTAACTAGGTCATATTTATGCATTTTAATTTATATTAATTAAAAACGGTGCAAGTCCAATTACATTAATTAACATAACAAGATACAAAATGTGTACAAATTTGAAATTTTAATATACCTATATAACTTTATTTATAGCTTTGCTAAGGGAAATATTTTAATATTTAAAATATGATTTCCCTTAGCAAAGCTGGTGCCAAATTTTCGGGCCTCTGACTGTCAAAAATCTTAAAGCAACAGCCGGGACTAAGAGCTCGTGCTCGAGTCTCGGTGTATAATAGCTGCCACGGATAGTCCAATCTTTGCTTAACTTTGAAACCCTCGTGGCAGTTATTACTTGCCACATGCTTCTAGATTATAATTAACTATAAAAGCACAGAGTTATATCTATACCAGTCTTACCGTGTTTAGCGGCGAAGTCTATTAAAGCAGTAGATAGGTTTGTGCTGTAGTTTCCTAGCTCAGCCGCCTTGTAGTCCCAAGGGAAGACGTGGTGATAGTTGTGCCATCCCTCGCCGAACGCACAGATTGCGACCGCCTTGTTGTCAGTAGCGCCTATGTTTCTGGAATAGCAATATGTTGCGTTAGAAACGAAAGTTTTTGCTTTACAATTTTCTAAAGGTAACTAAAATCACAATCTTTTTCTTAGTGTAAAAACTAGCTGATCCGGGTAACGTTGTTGTTGTTTTGCAATAGAAAAACCTACGACCTACTCCAATTTTTATGTTTTTTTGAGTATATTTGATAGCCTATCAAATATACATAAAAAAAAAAAAGAAAGTTGCCAGTTGACGGGAGCGGAGCAGCGGGGGACAGCTAGTAACAAATAAGTAGGTACCTAATTATCGCTATCCTAATTTTGGTGATGCGTAAAATTTTTTCGTCACATTAAATTCAAAGGAATAATCATTTAAGCATGATATAACTTGTATACAGTAGATATTAGCATTGTGTATTAACATTTTTTGCTGCTTGAATGATGCTAATCACGTGATACTTTTCAAGGCAGTATCCGATAGTATAGGAGGGCTACATCGAGTCACTCATTAGGAAACGGTTCGTTTTGATTACAAATCGTATCTTTTAGTAAAGATTCCCACAGACAGGCATGATGCGGCAAAGTTGTCACTTTATCATGTCACGCCTGTCTATTTTTACTTCTACGAATATTTTAATGTAGACAAACAGTTAATATTATTCAAGTAAAATTTCTATCAAATTTGAATATCAAAAATTGTCGCAATATCGCTTCGTGACATCGCGCCCTTCTGCGAGACCGTTAATGACTTAATTTTTATTTCGTTATACTTACTGACGGTTACTCTTCTAATATGTATAACTTTTCATTGGCACAGTGTTTAATTGTCACGGTGTTTGTTATCGAACTCCTCTGAAACGGCTTGACTGATTTGTACGGTTTTTTTTTGTATATTCGTTAGGTTTGAGAGTTGGTTGTTAGCTACTTTTTTATTTTATTTGGTAAAACAACGTTTGCCGAGTCTAATTATAAACATCTATTCTAATATGTAAAAATCTCGTGTCACGGTGTTTGTTATCGAACTTTTCCGTAACAGCTTGACCGATCATAATGTATTTTTTTGTGTATATTTGGTAGATATGAGAATGGGTCGTTGGCTATTTTTTTAATTTTTGGTAAAATAACGATTGCCCGGTCAGCTAATAAACCTGTAATAGTTGCCCACGGATATTCAATGATAATTATTCGTCACCTTCCCAATTACTGATCAGGTATGTTACAAAAACTATGGTAGGTACTTGTAATTCAATAAAAGGCTAAAAAATATCAAAAATTGTAATTTCAGTAACTAAACATAAAATTGACTGAAACATCAGGACGTTGGTAGTTAGTAGTCTCTATTACATAACAAACATCACGCGATCTACAGCTACTAGAGGTAGTGCACATCGAGCGTGAACTATAATTTATGTTAGCAATTATAATGAACTTGGGTTTTGCTTCCATTGTTTCTAAATGTGACGTCAACATCGAAAGACTACTTTAAATTTATTAGGCATACAATAGTGATCATAGAAAATTAGCATGAACATGAGCTGGTTTCTGATAAAATATAGAATAATGAAAAATGTTTAATTTCCGTTGCGGCCATCAAAAATGTTTGGTTCTTTAAAAATTCATCGCTTACTTTTGACGTTGACTTTAAGTATTACAATGTTATTGTCATTCAAAATTTACAGCAATATGAATCGCGTATTTCTTATGTCTGTTATAATTTTTATTTATTGTCCTATTTAGATAATACCGTTGACGCATTCAAGAAGCAAACGTGCGTGCGTGTTGAAGCATACGTGTTGAGGTCTTTAAGGATATTTTAGGTTAAATAGCCCCTTTTATGATTAAATGAGAATAAAATGTCAAATTAGTTCAACTTGTCGTTCTGAAATGGTCCCCACAATTAGCCCTCCAAGGGAATAACATAACTAACAACTACAACTATTAACAACTTACTATCTCTAACATTATCGAGAGACACAACTTTCAGGAAACTAATGTACCTGTCGTTAAACTTGTGCTATTAATAATAAAGTACACACAATAATAATACAAAGTAACTAACTAATATTTCGTTCAATAATCTGTAAGTTAACCGAACCGTAACCGGGTCAAGTACTCGCTGCATTTTTTCCAACTTTCACCGAATGTTCGTACAACTTGACTTAAAAAGCGAAAACTTGATTACTTACTTGTCGTAGGGCCTATTGCCCCAGATGTGGGCGGCGGAGTTGACGAGCCAGGTGAAGTGGAGGGCCACTGTGTATCTGGTGATGGATGCCACGTACCACGAGATCCAGGCGTTTTCGCCCCAGAAGTAGACGGGTATCCAGGCGGGGATTATGAAGCAGAGGATTGGCATCACCACGAGATATGTTCTGGAAAGAGATTGAAACATTTTTAAGATGGCGAATTAGATTTTTTTTTTTTAGAAACCATACAAAGTTCTGTACTGGTTACCCAAGACAGAGACCAAATATACCTCGAAATTTTATACAATAATATATATTATCCAATCAACAATAAAGCTTTGTACCTACACATTTCCTGAGAAGTCGTGTTTATTCAGAATTTAAAATATCCTAATACCCCATTTTAATAGAATTTGTTTTTGGGAATCATTATACAAGGTTGTTTAAAACTTTCATGGTCACTAACATTAGAATAGTTAAGAACGGGATTGCTACCGTGTAACTTTACTCCGTGATCATGGCGCTTGAAACAGTGCCGAAATATCGGAAACTCGCAAATAACATGGTAGCAATCCCGTTATTATAAACCCATCTCAGTTTTTGAGTTATTTCTGTTACATCCTGTATATTTATATTTAGTTGCCTCTCAGTAAATTACATTGACTGTATCCAGAAACATTCTCTGTTGGAAAAAAACATCTGTGCCATAGGTTGTGCTCACTTGGTTTCCAGGAAAAGCAATATCGAAATATGGACAAAGAGTTTACTAACCTCCGGGGTAATTTATTAGGTAAACAAGGATAGAACGATCATGAATAATTAATTTCTTTTAGTTAGTTCATAGCTAAAGAAGAAACGTGGACGATTATACAAGCTTGATGCTAAGTTTTGTAAAATCTAAGTAGGCCAAAAAACCTTAAGGATGTTCCTTTTTTTGGAAATAACATAGATAGTTTAAATAAGTTGAGTATCAATTGATTATTGAAATATAATGTTATCAAATATGAAAATAAGATTTTTGGAAATAGAAATAGTCAAATACCAGACTTCTTGAAAAGTGTGACGGTTAAAGGAATTCTGATAAATGGTCATATTTATAGTTTTCGTGTTACTTCTAATTTTTAGTAAATATTATTGTTGCGAAACATGTTTCGTGGTAGATGAACAAGTAACTGACGCAATTAATGATAACGCTCATTATGAAAATTATTTCTCGGAGAAACCTGAAGGACACATTTCTATCATTAGTAAAGAAATCGTATTCTGAAGCTTTCTTTATAAACCGAATGGAAATAAATATTTTTCTACTAAGAACTTAAGTTACAACAATCGAGTGATTGTGATTGTGAAAAATGTTGCGTAGGATTATGCTCGTTACAAAGATTTCAAGTGGGCTGGCAACCACAATTTATGGAAACACTGCTTTTGATCTATACAAATGGTTGTTACTTCTTATGATCTGTTTTGAAGTTAGGTACATAACCTTTCCTTATGGACCCAAAAAGTCGAAAAATTTCCACTTCTACGACATATAAACAAAGTTATTTCTATGAAGTTGAAGGGCGAGTGGAAAAAACCTGCGCTCTATCAAAATCCGAAGAATTTTGAAGGAATTAACCTATAGAACTTTAAAGTAGTACTATTTGGTGTGATCTTGTTAGTTTCGTGAGGTATCGTGCATATATTTTTCAGATTGCGACTGATACTTGAATTCAAGTTTGCTTAAAACTGAGTAGAATTTTCACTCAGCAAGGAGAAGAAGGTCTCAGTCGCCCATTGATGATAGATAAGTGGGAACTGAGAGCCAAATTGGCCGTCCAGTTTAAAAGCAATGTTCCTGCCAAATTTTAAATGTGTTATTGCTAAAATGAGCCAACTTACTTCTTTTGGAACATAACAATCGGGTCCTTCTCCAGGTCGGACATGTCGACGGTGGCGCCCTTCTCGAACACGTCCTTGTGTTTGCGCACCATCAGCCAGCCGATGTGAGAGAAGAAGAAGCCGCGCTTCGCGTTGTGAGGGTCTGCGTCCGTCTCCGTGAACTTGTGGTGGACTCTGGAGGAGGAAAGTAATTGCATATTAATAATAAACGGCAAAAACGAGGTTATTCTGTTTCATATTTATATTCATTTATTATCTACTTTTTCACGTCTTTGCTACTAACGGATTCGGATGGAATCGGCCATACTGGATGACCAAATCCTGGAATAAGTTTTTGGACTTTTTGTGCCCGTAGTATGTTTTTTGGGATAAATATCGAGTAACGCGCGGGAAAAGCAGCTGGTACACCAGTTTTTCCTTACCTACATAAAAATAAAATCTTAGTTCCTACAGAGGATTTCAAATTCGATCGAATGTTTTGTTTCGTTTTTATATTATTAGATATAATCATCTCTTACTGAACGTAGAATGTGCATACCACTAAGCAAACTATAGGTATTAATTTTATTAACGGCTCCTTCTGAGGCACAGAGTAACAATTTATGCCGATCGCAAAGTACAGATGCAATGTCGTTCTGGCTTACTTGTGTGTAAACCGCAGACTGAGCTCTATGTAAAGTAAACTGTGTAACTATGGATATTTACCACAGCTTTGCGAACTGCAGAACTTAATTAGCCTAGAAAGAAATAAAAAAGCTAAGCTCTTTTTATAAAGTCAATTTTACCAGATCTCAACTGACCTCAACTAGATGCAACTGCGGGCCAATACATTTAATTTAGTTCACGAACAAAACAAAAACCTTTGTGAAGAATAAATAAAACATTTAGGCATAAATGACTCTCACACACCAGGGAACCAACACAAAAAGTTCATCTAAACACTCTATAGGTATTTGCAAGAACCTTTTAAATGTACTGAAACGCATCTGGGGAATACAAGTAGGGGTGTGCAAGATTGCGAAGTAGGTATACAAGAATACAGTGATTCTCGAATCTAGAAACAGTCTTCTGCGGCCAAATTCACCTGACAGCGCACCATCAACGTTGTAAACGTTGTAAACGGAGCAAGAACTTTCGTTTTTAATACAATTTCCGAAGATTTATTCTAAAAAACTAAATTTGTGACTAAAACTAAAAGTGTTACAATATTTAGGTTGAAATGAAATCCAGGTACCTAAGTTGTTTTATGTGTTTATTTCTCAGTATTAAATTACTATCGAAACGTGTTTCACTCAAGTTAAAACAACGTCCTAGCCAAAAGATGGCAGTAGTGGTATTTCAGTCTTTTCTTCTCCACTAGCTGATGCCCGCGGCTTCATTCGCATGGATGTCGGTAATCATGAAATTAAAACCCTCACAGTAGCCCATTCATTTGATATGTCTCACAATACAGTTTGAAAAACGTTTTGTTAATTTAAAGTTCGACCCCCAAAAGTTACCCCATACTAGAATAGTTATTTATAATAGTCACGAGTTTGTAAATACTAAAATCCGCACGTACGTCATACAACGTTTTACAACACATTCGCGAAATACAGTACAATAATAGGTAATTAGACAAACTTTATGTTTTTAGATATCGGTCGGAAAGTCGCAACAATGTTTGCAGTATTAAATAAATAAATAATAAATAAATAAATAAATAAATAAATGTTTATTTCAATATTTCAGTATTACATGTCCTCATTTTCTCTTTAGTATTAAATTGAGCCAAACGTATTGAGCAAGATTCAGTTTTGAATTATTTAGTTGAATTTAAAGTACTTACCTGCTTACAATGCATGAGCTTTTGTATTACGTAGCGGTAATTTTTAATCTGTGGTATTCGCGATTCTCCCGCCATGGAAAGTTGATTTTTATTTTGTTAATAATACAAGTTTACAAAGTTTTGGTCCCGGAATGGAAAAGTGTTTATTCTTAATGAATGAGGTGCTGTGAGTTTAGGAAAATATATTTAAAATATCCAACACGTCACATTTCTAAAATACTCACTATATAATTTTTGCAAAAACTTCATGTTAAAGCAAACATAAAGAGACTAAAAATGAATTAGTTTCGATGTATTTAATATTTATTTGTTTTGTCTGTGTCTAACAATAGACCAAAAATAATCACCCAGCATAGCATTGTTCCAGTATCCCTGATATTTTTGCTCAAATAGTTCCTAGTCCAATTGAAAACGCTCACTTCTCACGGTAACAACCGGAACATCACCACGTTGCGGTTGTTTTAAAAAAGGAATAAGACGTGTTATTTCATGAAATGAATGTTCAGGGTAATTCTGATGCCACTCCATTACTTTTACAACTCAAACTAACACCACCTTCTAGCAACTAATTTTTGAAACTCTTAGTAAAAAAAACGTTTCATAAGAACTTTTAAATTACCATTCATGATAAATTCCAAGCAACTTTTTAATATTTTAAATACATTTTTTATAGCACCACAATCACCAACCTCTAAATATCTGCACGTATAATTTAACCCTTTTTTTGGATGGGAAATCATCAAATAGCTTCTTCCACTTTAGGTGAAGCACAAGGGAGTGTCAGACTCTTAGTGACTAAAACGCATCCGTGTTCGTCCTCGTTCCCTTTGCGTTCCAGGGCCGCGGTGACTCTTTCGAACAAATTCCGCAACCCTGGATAATTTAACCCTTGCTTTTGTGATTAGAGCCAAATGCTTTTGAGAGACAGGAGTAACAATCAGTTTCGTAATTGCATGGTGGGTTTTTATCATTTGCTTGCAAAATTGCAACATCTATTTGCACTTGCAGTCCAATAGCTTAGAGTTCTTCTAAATTTTTTTTACACCGCACTCGAGGAACTCACTTTTATCCTGATGAGAGACTGGAATTTTCAAGTAAGCTCGCCTTTGTACATGTATTTTATTATGACTGTATCATTAAAGTTGTTTTGGTGTACAATAAAGAATTAAGAATAGAATAGAATAGTAACAAAAAAATAGGCATCTTTGAGCGTTTTCTTTATAGAATTTTCTTTCTTAGATACAACACGTTCACCAAAAATGGTCAGAATGTACATTAAACAACGTTTTTGGCCTTTTAAAAACAAAGATTTATCAAATTAAGACTGGACTGCAACAAATGTAACTAACAATTATTTCGGAATTAGCTTGTGGGTAGTCGAAATTAAAAGAGGTCGAAAACTTCCATCTGTGACGTGATAAAAATTTAACATTTTTGCATTGAGTTATTGCAATTTATTAAAAAACTAGCTGACCCGCGCAACTTCGTCTGCATTACATTTCCCATTAACGCTCGGCTCCTTTTAGTCTTAGCGTGATGATATGTAGCCTATATCCTTCCTCAATACATGGGCTGCCTAATACTGAAATATTTTTTCAAATCGAAGCAGTAGTTCCTGAGATTACCCCCTACATACAAACTTACAAACAAATGTTACCTCTTTATAATATTAGTATACAAGTATAGATATGTAATTTACTGTGGGGACACATTTTTAATTTTTTCTTAAACTAGTTAGTATTATTGAAAACTATAATAATTGAGTATTATTGGAAGTATAGATACTGCGTTTTATTTCATCTCCTAGCTTCTGAAATTTTCTATCCTCGTATTGTGAAACTCCCTGGTGAAATTCCTGTAACAGCCAAATTTAAAAAAAAAACGCACGGTGCAATACAATGGAGCGTGTGGTAAAGTATGTAGGTGAGAGTACTTATTTTACCGCACATTCCATTGTATGGTGTGTAATTTAATTTTCAAACAATGTACACAGGCTTTGTAAATGCATTTTTGAGCAAATGTGTTGTAAAAAATTTATTTACGTAACGCGTCTGTGTTTGGGCCACTAAAATCAATATGCGTACCAAATTTTACCAGCAAATCCAGAGAAAACTTGCTGTGACAGACGGACGGTCAGTCACCCGAGTGATCCTATAAGGGTTCTGTGTTTTGTTCGGAACCCTAAAATGTGTTGCTTATTTTTATGACTCCTTTCAAAAACCCCAGTAATTTCCAAACATCTTCACAAGTTTTGACATTTATTGTCGCTAGATGAATTATTGCAACTTGAATTTGAATGCCTTTTAAATAGGTGCCAATGATATTGTTCTGTTAGTTAGAAAGTTTGGAAATGTTTGCTTCAATGTTTTTCAGCTTATGGGAAACCACAGATTCTCCGTTTAGTTAAAACTACGTTTTATTTAAACCTGAAATTTGAACCTTCAAAGCTGTTATAATAATCATCAATTTTAAGAATCATTTGGGATGGCAAATATAGTTCATAACCAGTCAGAGCATGTCGATAAGAAAAAACGTGCGTGAAACCGCAAATACTGTTATTTACAACGCAAAACATCGATCACCGCAGAGATACAAAATGCAATCGAAATATCCGGCGCACTGAAAATTCATCACTGGTAACTAATATTTGTAGATACGGTTTATGTATATGCAAGAATTTAGTGGCCGCTGGTGAATCGATCAGGTTGTCAAATAACTGCCAATAAACTACCTATTGATATTAAAAGCAAACCTAACAAGCGCCTTATTTTCCTTGCTTCGAATAAATACAGGACCAAATCCAAAGTCCAGCCGCAGAAAAGCATACTAGTGCTAATTAATAAACTTCATCGCAAAATCACGAATTTATTTGGTAACGCTAATATCTAATAATGTGTATATGATAACAATGTTATTCTTTTCTGAAGCTGTGTCTGTTGCTATGCTCGACCAATATTTTGCAAAAATGACTTTGGTGTCTAAGGTAAATAGGAAAAAACACACTTATTTATAAGATACGAATCATTATCATATCAAGTTTTGTTTTTGTAATGGTCAAAATTTTGTCATTTTTCGTCAAACCCATGGGTTCTAAAAACGACAATTTTTTTAGGAATGTGTTCCCTATATGCTCTAATATCCTCACTTCGAATTTTTGAGAACCGTTTTCAGTCGCTCGCTGTTGCAAAAAATATGTAGGTACACTTTTATTTCTTACATATTTGCAAAATAGTTGAACAAACGCTATCTAAAACTATTTAAATTTCAAGTAGATAGCTTTAGAAGTTCTTGAGGTATCCTGCTGTGACAGACGAACAGACTAAGACACTCCATTAGGGCTCCTTTTCACCATTTTGGTACGGAACCCTAAAAACGTATAGATACCTATCCAACTCATTTATTTCAGTGTGCCTATTATATTATTGGAAGGAACGAAAATGACAGATCATGCAAGAGGAAAAACTGAACCAATGTAACCTATTAAATAAAAAGTGACTGACCTGTGATCTCGCACCCACTCATAGATGTGGTTCTGAAAGGCCATCGTTTGCATGAAGGCGAGGAACAGCCGCAGAGGCCACCGCGCCTTGTACGAACGATGCGCCCACAGCCTGTGGGCTCCCGCTGTCACACCCATACCCGACATAATTGCGAAGCTCACACCTGGAAGCAGAAGGAAAGAGACATTTTTTTATGACTGATACGCTCGCGTTTGGCTACTAGGTATATATACGATAGAGCATACTTGCTCAGAACCAACCTTTTCACTCCTGACTGTAAAGATCACGAAAACGTAGCTATCAGGAAACACCTACTCCGGTGGGGAATCACTCAAAAACGATTTGGGAATACCTTCCCAAACCGTTTGTGCGTAGGTATGGGTGGCATTTTAAGTAGGTACTATATCAGTATCACCCTGCCATAATTTAAATGGACTTAAATATAATATTCTATCCTACAGTCAATTCATCATTTGAATCTGTCACCCCGCAGCACAAGTATCGACTACCTAAGGACAGCGTCGTGTATTTTTTTAAGTTTAATTTATGTACTCATTTATTACATAGAGTTTGTTGATCCAATATTTAAACAATATAATACTATACACAACAACACAATTATATTATACCTATAAACCCATAATTGTTGTATAAAACCATTATAGTAATCGATGTAGGTAATGATTGGAATGAATTCATCATTTATTTATTTATTTATTTATTATATACTTTATTGTACACCAAAAATTAAATACAATAGGAAACTTAGAACTAAAATACATACAATGGGCGGCCTTATCGCATCAATATTTTTTTTTTGGTCTGGCAATTATTTATTGACCGGTAAAGAAAATCTGTCTAGTGTCCATCAGAACTTAATTATTATCGAACTGTTTATGTGCGCTGCTAGTCAATAGGTATCTCCTAATGCACCCCACTGAGTAGGTACGATCCTCATCTCAATCTACCTTCTTAATAGTAAGTAAAACACAAAAAAGATAGCGACAAGCGATCTAGAACACTTATTTTAACATCAGAACAATGTAAATGCCTTTTACAACCTACGTTGGTACACTAGTACATAACCACAAAAAATAAAACTGGGTATAGCTTTTACGTCCCAACATCTAAAAATCTAAGAGTTTAAACAGGACTTTTCTATCGTATTAACTACCTATTAAAATAAATACGATCCCAAAACTCAAAATTTACTAGCTGTACGAAACTCCCATACAAGCCTGCCGTTCGCCCTTCGGGGAAAATATAATGTGATCTTTATAATTGTTTTCAAAATGCTCACAAATTATTAACATTAGAACTATAGGTAATTGCAAACTAACTGGCAACTCAAAGCTCTGTCTAGAAAGCCTTTAGGGTAGAATCCTGTTAAATTGCATCGTGTTTGTACTGCCATGAATTAAGTTAATTGAATGTTTTGGTATCGCGAAGAATTTCTAACGTCACAGTGAACAAGGGGAGGAATTCTTCGCGATACCAAAACATTCAATTAACTTACGAAACGAGGACGTTTCGTCTTCTTTGTGAAATCCTTTCGACATGCAGTAGTGCAAATCATGCTGTGTTTTCTAAAGACTTGTGTGTTTGTTTACTGAGGACTGTTTGTTGATAATAAATGTAGACTAGACTGAATCGAGCGGTCGCAAGGGATTTTGCTGAACATGAGGTCTTGGGCAGGAAGTCTCGACATAATTATTTACCGATCGCCTAGCGACCGAAATTCGATAAGGCCATCCGTACACAGTCTATTTGGAACGCGATCTACGAATCAGATCAAATCAGATAATTGATTTTTATATGGAACTTAAACATTATTCCCGAATTTTGAATGTTATGTAGGTATACTTTTCTAAGCCTTTGAGGAATTCTGTTGTGTTGTCAGGTGTGTGGTGTTGTTGTGGCGACACTTGGGGAAGGTCTATGTCTAGCAGTACTTAGACGTCTTTCGGCTGATATAGTTATAATGATGATGATATAATATTATTATATTACTAGCTTCTGCCAGCGGCTTCGCCCGCGTGATCCCTAGGGAATATGTTCCCGAGATTAAAAGTAGCTTATGTGCTATTCCAGACTATAATCTATCTTTGTTCTAAATTTCATTAAGCCGTTCTGGCGTGATTGAGTAACAAAAAACCAAACTTTCACATTTTCATTATGTTTTTTTCATTTTTTCTATTGATTGTAGCGTGATGAAAAGTATACTATAACCAGCTCAGGAGTATGAAAAATAATTATAAAAAGTTTCGTTAAAATCCGTCGAGTAGTTTTTGTTTCTATAACGGTTATACAGACAGACAGACATACAGACAAAAATTTTACTGATTGCATTTTTGGCATCAGTATCGATCCCTAATCACCCCCTGATAGTTATTTTGGAAATATATTTCATGTACAGAATTGACCTCTCTACAGATTTATTATAAGTGTAGATATATATTATCATCATTATAACCATATCAGCCCAGATATAATTGGTACTTACCAAATAAAACGGTCCACAATTTGACTTTTCCGG
This sequence comes from Ceramica pisi, assembly GCA_963859965.1. Taxonomy (NCBI): domain Eukaryota; kingdom Metazoa; phylum Arthropoda; class Insecta; order Lepidoptera; family Noctuidae; genus Ceramica; species Ceramica pisi. Next base: position 16,104,538 of record OY982536.1, on the reverse strand, counting down.
TGAACATCAAATAGAATCCATACAACGCTGCTGCGTGCAAGTATACAAACGCCAGTACGTTTCTCCATACAACTTGCCATCTGTAATTAACATGATTGCCATAAGTAAAACAGTAGCTGTGTTAATTGCTTATAATAATTAGATAAGTAACGAGTGTGACTTGCAACTGCAATCAACTAATTGTTCTGTATTGTTGGCACTGTTTCCTTCTTCTTTTTATTCTGAACTTTAATTTACGTACCTACTTAATGTTGGTAGGTACTTATACTTATTTATATCAACGCCTTAACTGTTTTGTTATAATGTTGTTCCGCATAAGTGCCTGTACTCTTCATTGTGTTTCTACATGCATGAAAGAATATTCAATTTAGCCTACCTAATTTGCGATTGCTTTGAGTCAAAAATGAAACAAATAAAAAAAAAAAAATTAAGGTTTAGGTAAAGAGTTTTCTCAGCGACCATTTAAGGCCGTACCCTGACCAAATAACCTTGGCCATTTTTTCCCTACATAACAGCGCAAGAGATGCAATAGCGAATACGTTCAGAATGTTGAATAAAATCGTTACAAAATCTAATTTTGGTCGTTTGACAAAAAATATTTGTACCAAAATGCTCATAATTAAATTGCCTATCCATAAGTGTAAGTTCAAATTCAAAATAATCGTTAGTTTTCGAGAAGATGCATGTTTTCATAAATTTTTTCCCATTCTGTAGTTTCGTTGTGAGGAGAATAGAATAATTAAACATTATACTTAGTAATAAAAAATAAAAATCTACCATTTTGAAGCCAAAATTATGTAGAAATTTTATGTATCTGTACTAATATTATTAAGAGGTAAAATTTGTTTGTAAGTTTGTAAGTTTGTATGTTTGTAAGTTTGTATGTAGGGGGTAATCTCAGGAACTACTGGTCCGATTTGAAAAATTATTTCAGTGTTAGATAGCCCATTTATTGAGGAAGGTTATAGGCTATATATCATCACGCTAAGACAAATAGGAGCGGAGCAGTAATGGAAAATGTGACGCAAACGAAGTTGCGCGGGTCAGCTAGTTTTTTATAAGTTGATATTTCTTTTGGATAATGAGTATATAGCTCCAAAAAATTACTCAAAAAACGTATGGCGCTGCATTTTGCACGGGGACGTGCCTTAATAAGATCCCCGCAAACAGGCGAGACGCGACAGTGCAATGACCTTGTGACCATTTGCAAATGCGAAAAGTTGTTACATTACATTTTAACAATATGAGTATGACGATGCAACTACACGATTTCAATTAAATACTACGATAGAACAATCCATGAAAACCCGTTGGCAAAATTTTTTATTTACAATTTACGACAAATAATAAGAAAAGTGATATTGAGTTAGCTAGCGTCAAAAGCTTGTAGCAGTTTTATCGTGCGAAAATTGGCAGGCAAACGAGCATGATCCTTTTATTAAAATATCTATAATTTTGGGGTTCGTCACTCTGAGGCTATAGACAGACGGACCGCATTTCAACCGCAATTTGCAGTTCGGATGCAGTTCAGACAATCGTGTGAACTGCACACCGACTGCAATCGAACTGCACGGTTGGTTTGCAGTTCTATTATGTCAACTGCATTCAAACTGCATCCGAACTGCAATTTGCGGTTGGATTACAATTGAAATGTGGTCCGTCTGTCTAGAGCCTAAAAGCTCAGTCATTATTAATTCATTCCTGAAATATTGCTAATGAATTAAATTCACACTAAATGAGCTTGCTTTTGTTTGCGTGGGTACGATTTAATAGGAGATGAGGCCAAAATTTTTTGATATCATACAATTAGCCTAACTACTCATTCTATAAACACCACAAGGTCAAACAATGACCTGGTGAGGATTGCAAGTAGCTGATGGATGCGAGGCAACAGGACCGTTTGTAGTGGCGACACTTGTGGGAGGCCTATGTCTAGCTGTCTAGCTGTGGACATCTTTCTTCTGATATGATATGATGACTCTTTGGGTAGCAGCTGGTACAAGTACATTTTGAGATATCAAGTCCTCTAGTTACTTCTAAGCAAGCGTGCTCCATCTTCGACCAATACATCACTTACCATCAGGTGAGAGAGTGGTCAAACGCGTGCCTATCAATAGCAAAAAAGTGTGATTTTTTGTGTGATAGCACAAAGAGCCCAAAATCTTGCTACCAGGGGTTCTAGGACCCATAAGTTGATTCGTCACTCCTTTGAAGCAAAGTAAGCTGAAAGATCGTCGTGGATTCCCCTCATAAAAAGAAATAACAAGTACCGACTTACTAACGAATTCCCAACGCTGTTTTTCCAATTCAATGGAAAATCTATAAGATTTCGAGTGGGTCATGCTCTCTTTGTCTGCTTGGAAACAGATAAACCAAACGAAATGAAACTTAAATAACTTGATAATTTATGTTCAATGAAAATTATAGCATCCGAAATGGTTATGAACGAACTTTTGAATTTAGTGATTGAAGAATTAAAAACAATAAAAATGATGTGATTGAAAAGTACCCATACAATAAAGCACGAAAATACTACTAACATTCAGAACTCAATAAAATCAGGAACTACGACAACTTTAATGCGATTATTACATAATTATATCATTCTGTTGTTAAGGAAAAAACTCGTATTATTTTTATCCCACAGATAACCGCCAAGCTAATGAAAGTTTCAGAGACAGTCGAATTGGTTTTGTTTTTCAATGAAGCTTTATTGATTTTAGAAATCAAGATCGAGAACTATTATTTAATTACAAGCAAACGTGGCATTCCTGTTATAATATTTTCCAGTTTTCAGCTGTAATTGTTTACGGCCAAAATATTAATAAAAATATCATGCAAACAGGTAAAAAATCACATACCTCGTACTACTACGACTACTTTATGATTTTTGCAAGAATAATAATATGTACATAGTGATTATATTGTGATAATTAATTGACTGTAGGTATATGAAATATTATCGTACACATGTAATATATATGTTGGTAACACGCTAATTTAATATGTGTTACTATTTTAGTAACTATGCAATTATTTAGATTATATATTAAATTTAGGAAATATTTGGGGTTTATTCAACAATTTATGTTAGTCTATACTAATAATTTTAGTAAGCTTGATTGTTTGGTTTAACGCCCTCATCTCAGGAACTTAAGGTTCGAATTGAAAATTATTGTTGGATAGGCCATTTAATGAGGAGAGGGAGGCTATGAGATATATATGTCCGACTCGCACTTGGCTGGTTTTATAATTTAGTTAATCGACTTTCTGCCTAACTGGATGTATCTGAATACCAATATTTTACATGGAGCGTCTGCCTGTCAGACCTTTAAGGTGGAAATGGACAGGCATTTGCGCGAAGCGAAGCAGCGGAGTGGAGAAACGGAGAAATATTAACCAATCATGTCAGTCGATTTTATGCAATTCCATTGGTTAAAATTTGTCGGTTTTTCCGCTCCGCTGCCTCGCTCTGCGCAAATGGACAGGCACCCTTATACCCGAGAAGCTGTAACTCGGCACACCTTGACTATCTCTGGTTTAAAATTGTACGGTTATTGAATAGACCGGAGGACCATGCAGTTGTGGAGAAACTTGGTCGAGGCCTGTGCCCAGCAGTATACGTGTTTTGGCTGATATGATGTGATTGAATTGAAAGATAGAATAAACTTTATTGTACACGAATGGCACACAAATATTTTTCTACTTTTTGAAATAGGCAAGAAATGGTACTTACTCGTAATCTCTGTTCTTGCGTTTGACTGGCTCAGTGTATCTGATGTCATCGTCTTGCAACTTGCTGGTCAGCATCGTGTTGGCGAGGAGCAGGGGGGCGCTCGACATCGCAGCCATACCTCCTCGCTGCCTGCGAGTTAAATAGGCAACGTTACTACTTTGAATTTGAGCAGCTTGGACGAGTTGATTAAGCTTATATGACACACACATGGAGCAGGTGTAAAGTAGGTCTGAAGTTATTTTACAGCAGCGATTTAAATTGTAGTAAAGACCTGTACTATGCGAGAACAAAATAAGCATGAAGTTAAGTCTCTTACGAGAAATCACTTATAGAATAACCTAGGGAAACACGAATTTTCCGAACTTCAGACGAGAACTTCCGTATAGATATTTTCTAGTGGTGGTGGTGCTGGTGGTGGTGGTTGTCGTCTTTGTAGTCTATTACTACAACATAAAAGTATTTTGGTAGAGATTAAAAGAGAAATATCAAATAAACGAAACTAAATAAATAAACTATTTTTCAGAAGTTAAGGAAACCAAATTATTATCCGCAATTGTTTTATCAAAAAAAAGTGTACACTTTTTGTGATCCAATCCAAAAGGTGTATCAATCCTACATAATAGTAGGTACGTACTTTTTGACATTGGGTGTGGTGTGCTGCCACTGTTAATGTAGGAACAGAGTTGAGCCCCTCGTACTAAGAAGAGCTATTTTATAGCATTATCCCGAACGAAGTTATGTTATAAAAAGCTTTTTAATTTTTAGAATCTGTCTTTTTTTATACAAAATGGGGAAACTCTTGGCCCAAAGTCATTATATTTCATTTCATATTGGAACCTTGCGATGTGAGAGTAGAAAGGGTTTGCATTGCGTATATATGCGATTTTCGTCGCTTAGTGTTCTTCTAAGGAAATCATATTTACTTAAGACTGGTTATGAAATCTTAACATTCGCCTTTTTTTAAAGGAAACGTGTTTAATTTTAGAACAATGTATTTGAATAATTGCATTTGCAATGCATTTGCTGAACATTGTTCTGACGTCGTTGAACTCACCAAAATGCTTGTCTGTAATTTAAAATAATTATTACCTACTTTGAAGAACTTGGTTACTTTAGTTAACATACGGAATTACCTATATTTTAATTAAATACACAGAAAATACTTGACCTCAACCGATACCGCCCTTCCATCTGTATAAATTTTATCAATTAAAGTTCTAATTTTGATTTGGGCACTGATCGCTGTTCGTTTCGTGATGACGTCGTTGTTTTATGAAAGTCATAAACCCGATTTAACGAAGTTCATTACACTGGTTTAGGGCTGTAGAAGCTAAACAATATTAGTAATAAATATTTAACGAAGTTCATTACACTGGTTTAGGGCTGTAAAAGCTAAACAATATTAGTAAGTTGTATTGTTCCCTTTTTTATTATTTTGCGATAAGTTAGTATTTTCAGGATTCCGTACTTACGTTGGCAAAAACGAAACTTATAGTTTCACTTTTTTATCCGTCGGTCAAGAACCTTTATTTTAGGAATGCGTAAAAGAATCAAGCTGAAATAAATATCAAATACTTATATCCGCTACTCCTTGATGCAGTGAAAAAATTAAACTTCTGACTCAATGCAATCTGAAGATAAGACCGTTAATACTCCATTTATGATGCATGTTTTGACGCTCGCCAAGTAATCAAAACCTAAGGCCGCGGACACGAACTCAGCGGGCAAGTAATCCGGAGTCGCGGGATTATTCGTAAGAGACACCGTGGCCCCGGAACACAAAGGTTAATGAAGGAACATGGATGGGTTTTAGTCAGTAGAAGTCTGACACTCCCTCCCGCTACACCCAGAGCGGGAGGAGTCATTGGATGATTTCCCATCCCTAAAAAAAAAAAAGCCGGCTAGTAATAGTATAATAATATTTATTTCTCAGTCTATTGTAGGATTGAGACCTTACATTAAATATCGTTTCACACATACAACCATTGCTGGTGTAGAAATATTCAATACTATATACTGTTACTGTATGCTAGGTATCTATCAATAACTTTAGGTAGGTTTCACCTGAACACGAGACCTTGTAGCAACATGATCACGTGAATAATTTTGCGAACATTACATAATGTACAAGTAAATATTGAATCTTTTACTTAGAATAGTCCTGTTATCTAACATCTCAAGTACAAAATTGTGCTAATTAGATTATTCGCAGCCAAAGTCAAGTTGTTATTAACCTAACATATAAATATTTTCTTGTCAAAGTATAGCGACATAGGTGTTAATGTACTTCTGGACTTCAAGTATGCTTGAAGTCAATCAATCTGTACAGCCTTTTCCTTACTGAGTCGAAGCGACTGTATATCCGGGGTCCACACTCCAGTAAATGGGTAAGACAATTTCCTTTGCAAAACTGACTGGTCCCAGTTCCATTGCTTCTCACTATCAGTAACGACCATCATAGATCCACAAATGACAGCTAGCTTAACGAAAGGCGAGCGTTGCTTAATCTTGAAGATCGACCCGTGCAACTGTTATTATTTACATAGTTCTGACGACACGGTTGGCGCAGTGGTTGAGCGATTGACTGCTGCGCAGCATGTCGCGGGTTCGATTCCCGCACGGAACAAATATTTGTACGACCTACATGTATTTGTTCCGAGTCTGGGTGTTTTTCTATCTATAATATGTATGTATTTACAAAAAAAATATGTATATAAGTAGTTTATCAGCCATCTCGTTACCATAACACAAGCATTAGGTTGCTTAGCTTTGGGACTATATGGCGTTGTGTGAAATGTCCAAGGATATTTATATTTATAGTCACGAGCTCAGAAATACGTTTGAAGTGATGGAATTATTTTTCTGTGGTCAAGTAAATCGAGAATGGTCGTCATTTCGCACCTTAGCTTCATGGAGTTCGACGACGCCGCCACCGTCAGGAGATCTGCCGGTCGATTCTGTAAATATGTCGAAGGGAAAGCGTGGGTGGAGGTGATCACGAAGTGAGTTTTCAAACCATACTAACAAAATGGAATGACAGCTCACTCGTCGTTCACTCCATCTAACAACAACAGTGTCAACAGAATCGGTCGGCTGAAGTGGTCCATCCCATTATCGTGTAAGTGCTTGTAGAAAGTGGCGTTATTTTTTATTGTACATCTCATTATTAAGATTGCGACGCAGAAATCGAACTATCCGCCACTAAATCACTCCACATGACTTGTTATTATCATACTGCTGAACGCAGTAAGAAAGAACACATAACGATGTCTTTTTTTTACTCCCGGATGACTCGTAAAAGTTGAGTATATAGGTTAATGCAGAAACCTAAGATACCTTACCTCCAACCCTATAAATTATTAAGTAGATCTATACACATATATGTATCCCTGCTAGGTTAGAACGTGGCCATGGACGGCTATCAATACCTTTTTAGGTACCTAATATGAACAATATTACCTAAAAAAGTGTACCAATTTCATTGATTGAAATTGTTCTGAAGATTAAAACAACTTGTATGTAAAATCACTGTCGCATTACATTGTTGTATTTTTACTGTTGCGTCGCGTAGGTACCTATAACTTTGGGAACCTTTATTCCCTGCGTTTTTGAGCTAGTGAATAGTTTTTGAGCTAGTGAAATAGTGAAAAATCGTGAGGTCCTGATTTCAGAATCTAGCAATGCCTTGGGTTTTTAGAAGCTTCACTGAGCAATTTGCTTATTTCCTACAGGATATCTTGATTGCCGTTGAATACTTAATGAAAGAAAAAAAATATTTATTGGGACTAGTCTAGACTAGACTAGAAAATGTTGGTCCTACATACCTTGAAGTTCTGAAATGGGGATTTTTAGAAAAATCTCAATTTTTACTATGCTTTTCTCCTATCCTTGATAACCAAAGTATAGAGGAAAAAACCGGCCAAGTGCGAGTCGGACTCGCGCACCGAGGGTTCCGTACAAAACTGTAGGTATTTATAAGCAAAATCTGCGATTTACGATGTATAACGTAAAAAAAAAAATACTTACTAGATTTCTTTCAAAACAATTTTCGCTGGTAGTTTACATGGTACATAATATATATTTTTTTGTTTTATCATTCTGTTATTTTAGAAATTAAGGCCACACACACACATTTTACCACTTTGGAAGTCTCTCCCGCGCAAAATATTCAGTTTAGAAAAAAAAATGATATTAAAAACCTCAATATCATTTTCAACGACCTATCCATAGATACCCCGCACGTATGGTTTTAATGAAAAAAAAAAAACATTTTAAGTTTCAGTTCTAAGTACGGACCCCCAGAATTTATTGTTTTTTTTTTTCATTTTTGTGTGAAAATCTTAATGCGGTTCACAGAATACATCTACTTACCAATTTTCAACAGCATAGCTCTTATAGTTTCGGAGAAAAGTGGCTGTGACATACGGACGGACAGACAGACATGACGAATCTATAAGGGTTCCGTTTTTGCCATTTGGCTACGGAACCATAAAAACCAATGCCCTTCCACCGTGCACACAAGACGGTATTTATGCTATTATGTTAGTCATTTCCCTTGTGAAAAGGACTAGCTAAATGTGTAGGAGCACGATCAGTTTAATTTTAATCGAGCCGACCTTGGCATAGGTCGGGAAATCGGTGCGTTAGAATCGCTAGGTCATTAATATGTTTGAGTAATCATCGTGAAATAACGTGAAATACACATGATTATATAGTGGAAAGATGGATGGTTTGTATGAGGAATGGTGTGAAAGAAAACGGTACTCAGCAGTGACGAAGCAATTGATAGAATGGAAGGGAAGATGACGTGTAGTGCGTACCCAAAGAAGATGGCAGGAAGATGATGGCAAACGAATCATGAGTGAAAGTCAGAAATCTTGATAAGGGCACATGAATACGGGAGCAGAGCAAAAGTATTTGTAGGTATGTCCTAATTTATAACGTTCCGTTTCATCTAGATCCATTCAGTCGGTAAAACGTGAATAAATGTACCTAATGGTAACAAACTTACAGATACCTACCTGAATGGGAATGGTAGACCATAATTAGTATAAAAGTGTTTGAAACAACGTTGCATTATTACGTTCATGTAATAGTTGACAAAGGTGTTATAATAAGAATTAGTGCATTCTTCACGCTTCGTGGAGAGAAAAAGTGAAGCTGGTGACGGTAAAATACCACATTTATGTTTATTTTTGTAAGAGTTATGTATCCTGCATATTCATATTAGTAGTATTTCCTGTTCAATAACATTATATTAGAAAACACTCGATCGGTAGCGCGCACAAGTAGGCCGCATAAAACATAACTTGGAATAATGGATTTTACAGAACCGTCGTATACTCAATGTACGATGCCACTGTTCAGAACCTGCGGGTCTACAAAGGCCACTTTAGTAGAATCAGAAAGTAAATCACGCTACCCGTCACTGACCAATTTTCTCAATCAACCTTGAACCTTGACAGATTGTAGCGTGATTAAAATTATGATTCTCCTAAAGTGGCATTTTTATGATATACCTACTCCCTGATCCTCACATCAATGAGCCCTAATAGCAGACGTGGCAGTTCTCTTAAGAATCTGGATATTTTATTATCTACAAAGATGTGATCATTGTTTAAAATATAAATTGGGTTCCGTTAATTGCCATTTGGCTACGGATCCCTAAAAAGATGATTCTGCTTATAACGACGGGCTTATGGCACAAAACATAGGCTAATAGCATCTACATAGGTAGTTAGGCGGCTGTCTCAGGAACTTGACATTACAAGAACCACTGGCATTTATAATTATTTGAGATAGTTACAGTTATTTATCAATAATCAAAACTATTTAAGTCACCTAAATCTTAGTAAATATTAACAGAGATGAAACTATTTCTGTTTGTCATACATAGTTACGAAACTGATTTCACTTGTGAAAACTACATAATCGCCAAGTCATAAGTATTTTACAGGTGCACCTACACCTATATTGATATACCTTTGATACACGCTTTGATATAACACAAAATCAAAGTAAAAAGATTTATTTCAACTAGGCACTTTTGAACGTCAAACGAAAATAAAATATAGTGACTCTAGTCGAACAGAGCAGAATTGAAAAGCAAAAACAGAAACAAGAGACTACTACGTACATCGACAAAGGAATATGTAAATTCTGCAGTCCAATCAGTGTGAGTACGTTTTGTTAACAGAGCTATATGGGTCGGCTTTTACCCCAACTGGTGTCAGAAGATTTTCGTACAAGAGCCGAGAATTTGCGAACTCCAGTCAATTTTGTATAATTAATATTTTAGTTTAGAGTCAGCAGTAAACCGATACAATTTTACAATGGTACTTGCCCGCAGTTTTTTTTAGTCCGCCGAAGTTCTATTTTTCTCTACTAAAATTCATCAAAATTGGTTCAGCGATTTAGTATAGGACTCAGCGGTGGGCAAAGTCGGTCTATGGATATTGATGAGGGGATACCTACAACTGCGGAAGACTATGATTACATTTACTTTTTAACCGACTTCCCAAAAAGGAGGAAGTTATCAATTCGGTTGTATGTTTTTTTTTATGTTTGTTACCTCATAACTCCGACAATTATGAACCGATTTGAAAAAAAATTATCTGAAAGGATATACTTGCAGATTGGTCCCATTTAAATCATATCAAAATCGGTTAAAAACTTTGGATTTTAAATCGAAATAGCTGGAATTTGACTATTTAGATGATTCTTTGATAATCGAAATTGCGTATCTTGCTTTTGTGCGATTTTGTAGTGGTGTTGTTAGGTGTGGGACACCACTAAAAAGTGAAAAATAAAAAACTTGTTACAAAAAAATACAACCGACTTCTAAAAAAAACACTACAATGTAAAAAATAACTTTAATTTCGGAAGTCGGTGTCAAAATACGAAGAAACTAACAAAAACACCGACTTCCGAAATTAAAGTTATTTTTTACTTTGTAGTGTTTTTTTTAGAAGTCGGTTGTATCTTTTTGTAAAAAGTTTTTTTTCTATCTCGAAAACTACTTATCATCACGTCTGAGCTCCTTGAAGGGTTTGCAGAGGCGTACAGATAAATTTGCAATAAAGTATATTTTGAACTCTCTTCATAGGTATTGAAAAAAATACTTAGGAATTGTTCACTACTTAAAAATGTAAATGATCACGAAAGCTGGACTGCTTTGTTTTAATATCCGTTTTTTATGACAATACAATGCAGGTGGGTCAGTGACCATTATTGCAAACTTAGCTGGCGACTACCATATACCGCATTTCGTCATAGGGGTAGGTAAGTTAATTGCCATAAACCGGGCACAAATCCAATAAGGCTGCGTTTCCACCAGAGATGTGCGAGGATGGGTATCGATGAATGTGTTTGTTAAAGTACCAATACAATCGCTTCATTGACTCAGCGCAAGTGGTTCTATTCGCTACGCATCCTTGTACATCTATGTTGAAAACGCAGCCTAACACTGCTCGACCGAGATCAAATTAACGGTAACATGTTCAGCAGTAGCGCTTGAAACCTCTTTCAAGCGCTACTGCCGAACTGGTTTGTTCTAGTGAGAACAAAACGGCATTTTCTACACAGTATAATGCGTTTCAAATAAGAATAGGATCGACTTAGCGCCATATTGTGACGTCATAGCTGTCAATTCAAACCAATTAGGTAGGGTGAGCAAAGTAAAATTATTATTTATAAGTATTGAGTGAAATAAGTGATATATATGGTATGGTATAAATAAACTAAGTAATAATGACTTTAAATAATTACATATTTAGCTAATTTACTACTATAGAACGTTTTATTTAAATTTGATTTAAGACTTAGATATTTAAACAAAGTAAAATAAACCGTTATTGATATGCAACTAAGTTTTCTATGCAAACCGTACTTTTCAAGAGACATTTGGCAGATAGAGGTCATTGACGTTCCCATTCTTATTTGAAACGCATTGTGCATACCTTTAGTAATCGATGGTGAATGATTACTTTGACTATGTTCTCCCACGTTCCACATGTTTCAATGTCATTAGTAGAAGGGATTATTTTACGAGGAAAGTAGCATTATCCTTTTATTACATACCTGTTAATAGATGATAACATTTACTGTTAATCTATGATCATCAATCCCGGTGAAGAATCTTTTTCTACTCATCACTGTTTGTATAATATCAAAGAAAAGCATTTCAGACGAACATAATTTATGAACCTGTCATTCGACACATTTTATTTAGATATAATTATCTTAGCAAAAACTTAGTAGTGTTGTAGATAGTATTATATCTCCCACAAAGTACAACTTACAATATTTACGATTACACAATAAGTATATTGAAGGTACAAAGGTTTGTGGGAGTCAGGAATCCAAACTAGGATACCCCGTGCTATGGACTCCTGGCCCCCCGCGCCGAGAATGGGATTTTCACAATAATTTTAAAACATTCTATTGTAAGAAAATAATAATAAGAAAGGGTATTTATTTATAAAATGAAACCACCTGTATGTGTACATTATGGAATGCAATAAACGATTTGATTTGATTTTTGATTTGAAAATTAAACAAAATAAATGCGTGTGTGTGTTTTAGTGTGTGAAGTATGGGTGTGAAGTGGAAGGTGTTGTATGTGTGGTGATGTGTTGTGTGTGTATGTAAGAGAGAGTATGATGTGTATAAAGTCTAAACGTATAATGATGGATGTGTATACGAAAGTGGGCGGGGATGTGGTGGCGTTTTGGCTTTGTGGAAAACGCTAGACTAGGATAATAATATTATAGTAAGCAATTTTTCCGTTTCTTCATAATCCATTCCTGGCTAGCCTTAAGAAAGAAGCTTACCCAATAGCTTCTTTTAACGTTCTACTAAAGATGTTTTTGCCAGAGTTGTTGTTGTTGTTGTGTTGTCTGTGAAGAGACTTCATAAAAACCCTCTACTATCACTAACAAATAAAATAAAATAAAATAAAAATAAAATAAAACACCTATTCTAAGTTTCTGTTTAACTGTAGAAGCGTCTATGGAGGAATGCTTTATTAAAACAGTAAGGCTGCGTTTCCACCAGAGATGTGCAAGGATGCCTAGCGACGGATGTGTCGGTTAAGAACCAATAGAATCGCTTAATCTACCTAGCCTCGCTCAGCGCAAGCGATTGTATTGGTTTTTAACAAACACATCCCTCGCTACGCATCCTCGCAGATCTCTGGTGGAAACGCAGCCTTAGTAGCATATAAAGCTGCCTAAAAAAAAACTAATTAGTGTGTGTGAATGAGTGTATTTTAATAAAGTTAAAAACTGGCCAAGTTCGAGTCGGACTCGCGCACGAAGGGTTCCGTACCATTATCGTATTATACGATTTATGACGTTTTTTACCACCAATTTTCGCTGGTAGTTCACATGGTAATATATATCATATATTTTTTTATAGTTTTATCATTCTCTTAATTTAGAAGATACAGGGGGACACACATTTTACCACTTTGGAAGTGTCTCTCGCGCAAACTATTCAATTTAAGAAAATTTTGAATTAATTTGAAATTATTCAAGAAAAAAAATGATATTAGAAACCTCAATATCATTTTCGAAGACCTATCCATCGATACCCCAAACGTATGAGTTTGATGAAACAATTTTTTTTGAGTTTCAGTTGTAAGTATGGGACCCCAAAATTTATTTTTTTATTTTTTATTTTTGTGTGAAAATCTTAATGCGGTTCACAGAATACATCTGCTTACCAAGTTACAACAGCATAGTTTTTATAGTTTCGGAGAAAAGTGGCTGTGACATACGGACGGACAGACAGACAGACATGACGAATCTATAAGGGTTCCGTTTTTGCCATTTAGCTACGGAACCCTAAATGGGCTCTGGCGAAGTACGTAAAACGAAGATGATTACTCAATCAAGACAATACGTCGAAGGAAACTCAATAATAAAACTACTAAACTTGTGTATGATGATGAAACGAGATTGATACTTGTGTAGGTAGGTAGGTATATGTAGATATGTAGGTAATCATAATGAAAGCTTCGAACGATCTGACAGGGATCACGTGCACCAGTCTGGGTTGGTATGTGATCATTAGTTTATCGATAACTTCTATGAATGTCTATAGTTTTTATAAATAGGTTCTTTTATTTTAATTACCCAACTCTTCTGTGACTGTCAGTGTAACGGGCCACTATTAATTATACTATTAGCTACGAAATATATTGTAACATAGTCATAGTATCTGCAACCGTGGTGACCACATAATAATTCCCTAAAATTGTCTAATTCTTCGTAAGCTCTAGTCATTTACCGAGATTTACATATTCTGAGACGAAGTAACTTAAATTAATTTACTTAACCAACAATATTTTCAGTAAAACATATTCATTTAAATACAGTTAATTGTACTTTAAGTTACGAAAATATTATTACTTACTAGTATATAAAAAATTTAATCACAATATAATTATTACAATTTTAAGTTATAAGGTCAAGCTTTGTTACATGTAAAGAAGTGGCTATTTAAACAGATATAATAAAAGAAGGTTAAAGAATAAGGAACACTATAGAATAAAAAGAATTCACTTTAAACGCCATTTTTTTGCTCATAAAACATTTCTTTAATTTACTAACATATTAATACAATTCACTTCTGCTGGCAATAGTTTCAAATAATACATAAAGACCCCTTATGAGTACGTACTTGGTAAGTAAGTAAAGTAAAGAGTATACCTACTGTCATACGTCCTTACCGAATATTGGGAATGAGGAATCACAAAGTTTTGTGTAAACATTCAAAATCATATATAATCATCAAAAAGCGATTTATGAAACGACTCACGACGGTATTTAAAAATGGCTAACTAATATCCGTTCCAAATTGGTGCCTTGAATGATTTCAATCAAGCAAACAAAATCAATCAAATGTTAGACAACAATCAATGTAGATTTATCTTTAGTTTATGATGTATATACCGCGTGTATCTGACATCGACGCACAAACGATTTAAATGGGTCCAGGGCTTGATTCTGGACACCCTAGTCTTAGAATTTTTCGTCGGCTTTCATCTAATTTTTTCATTTTTTTCAAGGGTATTTTTACTTTAGACTGCTCATAATCGTTATTCTGACCTAACCCAATGAGATTTTTAATAAAAAAATAATTAATTAACTACTTTCACTAAAAAGAGCAATCTGAATAAAACCACAAATAGATATCAGCTCAGCTGAGCTGATACCTATTTGTGGTACTCTTGAAAAGAATGAAAAAATGAGAAAAGAACCGACGAAAAATTCCAACACTGGGGTGTCCAGAATCATGCCCTGATATAAATTTAATGTCTTTGCCTGGACCCATGGAAATCGTTTGTGCGTCGATGTCAGATACACGCGGTATAATGTTATATAATAAATCCATCTTTTGTTTTCCAAATTGGTGACAAGACAAAATAATTGAATCAAATGATCAAATAATTGAATAATTCGATACATTTGAATTACATTATTAAATAGGGTAGAATAGAATTATTTTAAATAAAATTAAATTATTTGTATTATAAACGAAACTATCACAAGGCTCTAACCTGTGAACTCTTACTACAATCCTTCACTTCTATTATTCTTCTTCTTCTTCTCCGTGAATATGCGGACATTAGTGTGGGTTACAAGTTTGTGATCTTAATTTCAAGGATTTCTTGTGAGTTCAAGGATTTTTTGTCCTTACTAAATAAAATAATAATAATAAGTGGCCACGGTAGACCGCGAAGAAGATGACGGAACGAATTCGATTCGTTCGATTCCTATCCTGAAAGCTAGCCTGAAATAACCGTCATTATAATTACGATGAATACATTGAAAGCATCACTCAATTCCTTCTCTTGTCTAGTTAGAAAGCATCCAACCATTGCTAATAGTACCCACGGACGAGCTTGTCTTATTATTTTATCTATATGTGATGCGCGAGAGTAGACATGCATGAAGCGCTAAATACTACGTATATTGTAATCAAATCTTGATTTGTATTAGCTGCACTATGTTTGGCAACACTTTTATTAGTCTCCTTTCAAACAATGGAATAGCTTCCAGCTTACAATAGGTACTTTCTTTTTTGGCTTATTTTAGACCTTTAAACTAACAGTAGGTTTAATAAATGAGGTAGGAAGATATGTATATGTTTTAGACATTATTGCTAGTTGAGTAGCTGGCAGAATGAAGGAAGGTTTGGTTGGTGCATACGAAATAATTATTATCTTCTCATTGCAGATTCGTACATAATCAAGTTTTAAAAGATCTTAAACCTCATTGCTATTGCATATACAGATGCATACAGTAATTATGATGAAAAAAGGACAATAGAGTCCGTGAGAAGACACCTACATACGGGCACGTTGTTTTAACGTTTTTGCCTCGCTAATTCCTTGTCCATCTAGAAAGATGGATGTTTATTCTCTAACACTTAACGTTATTCGAAAGTTATATCATTGAGAAAATGAACGAAAGGTGACAAGAGCGTACTTTCACAATCGCCGGTCGTATCTAGTGTAGTAGCTAGTGGCTCTTGAGAGGGAGACATTATGACATGTGTCAAGCACTATACCTACGTATGTACGTCGCTCGTTGACTAACTACTCAAGGACTGGGCAACTGGGAACTTAGTACGGTATCTAACCAATCAAATTGAGTCCTGAAATTAATGTACCTAGGTTTTTATGTGGAATACGGAACGATTATAGAGGCTGGTCAAGTATCTCACTTATGTAGGTCACTCATGTTGTTATTTTCTGTTTTTGGAGGTTCAGAACCTGAATGAACAAATGTAGGTAAAGGTATTAGAAGGATATACACTATGTGTTAAGCTACGTGCATACTTTTTAATGTATTGCGAGTGTTCAAAATCTATTTGTAGTTCCATTATGCATCATTTTACTTGGTATTTAATCAGCAATGTCTCCAAAAAGCTGCAAAACGGATGTTTATTTTTACTCCTTTAGGCCTCTGTCTACATCCGTTTGTACATTTAAGGCTTTTAAAACCTTATCTTGTCATATTTGACAACATTTACCTTGACCCATTTTCTAAAAAAAACTCATTTTTTGAATAAAAACAAGCAATAAACTTAAATAGAATTTTCCATTCACGGAAAATGAAATGAAAACACGATAAATCAGCTGTTTTCTTTGTAAATAGTGGTTATTAGCATTGCAACAGCTGACGGAGGCAAACGGGTTGCTAAAATGCATTCTTGCAATCTTTAGACTCGATATACTAACCGTGCGAAGGGTGAAGAGACAGTATTTGAAGCTATTTCAGTATTTTAAGTATACGAAAATCTTTTTCATATATTTCAAAAAGTAGTACAGTTTTTGTAACTTACATATTTGCAAACAGGTAAACTTCTACTTATATGCATCAAGCAGCGTTGTCAAGTTCTGGATACAGCGATAATAATGCCGATTAATTATTACCGGCTTCCAAATCCGGTTCTGTTAAAATAACTGTGATCGCTAAACCTACTTTCTTGCGGTTTGGTTTGTACCAAAATCATTTTATGCATAGTCAGGTGACAATTTCCATAGCTGACACAAGTACGATACGATGTCTAAGCACTCCCATCTGTGAATTCCAAAGCGCATACAATAGATTTCGCAAAGGAAAGTTTTACAAACGTCAGTAAGAGAAAGAAGTATACATTTCTAAAGTCAACCAACACGGCACATGACATACAGCCGTTGGCAAAATATCGACACATCACACGTCGTAATTTCTTCACAAAGCTTCGCTAACTTTTACTAGCTCTCAAAGAAAAGTAAATAATGGGAACGAGACTTGCTGTGCGCTTGACCCCGAGTGAGCCCGAGTTTAACCGAGTACGGTGAATGAGATTGCGTGGAGATCGCCGGACACTTTCACCGGCGCGGGCGCATGACGGTGTACTTGCGGAACCGGTGGACAGTGACCACGTGCTCAACAGCCGGCGAATCGTACCTTCGAGAGCTTAAGACGTGCCGAAGCTCTTGTCTCGTGAAGACTTGACAATTTTGATGTTCGTGTGAGGTTATAATTAGAATGGAAAAATAAGTTCACCCAAACAGAGATAACTGTGTGAGCCTTAACAATTTCGTACATAAATGTGTGTGTGTTTCTCTGTCTTTACATAAATTGTAAAATAACATTTGATCCTAAAGATTTGTTATGTCAAGTCGTCTAACCTACTTTTCTCATGATACACATGAGCATCAGATTACTTTCTTAGTAATCTACTTATTTCGGGCAAGTCATGAGATTGAATAAGATGAGTTACCTCAGGCGATCATTTAAGGAAATCTATTGAGATTTAAAATTTTCCAGCGGTGAAGCCTTTAACATATTTTTAAGTTGATAATTGTTAAGCAAACCTAAACAAGGTTCAATGTTTGTTGTCATCTTCCGTTGTGGTTTTCCTCGTAGTTTGAAATTGTGTCATTTATTTTTTATTATGTAAATGCCCTTCCCCATTTAATTATTTATTTACGGAAGCTGACAGTTTGTTCTGCTCTAGTAAAAATTTTGTAGAGTGAAAAGGTATTCTAATTTACGATAAGTGAGAAAAAGAGCTGTCTTTCCTTATTTGGGGTAAAATCTTTTGTAAGCAGTGCTTGACAAATAATATTTTGGATTATTTTTAAAAGTTAGGTACCTAAAAAACAAACTGAAAAAAAAAAGAAATTTCTGCAGTCCTTGAAATAAGAAAATTTTAGATATCAATTTCAATTTGCACTAAGAATAATAAAAAAAACGCTACAGTGCCAATTGAATAAAAAAAAACAACTGTATTAGAAACGACCGTTTTATGGCTCATTTTAATTAATTGACACTTCTCTGTTAAAACGTCATTCACCTTTCAAGAGTGAAATAGAGTTGGATTAAGTTAAGGCAAAAATATGATCAAATCTACAAAACCCTATTTCTTTTTTTTACTTGTTTAGTTGTTACTCGTAGGCACATAGTGCAGAAGAAAAAAAATAGGGAATCTCTTTAATGCATATTCTTATCTTCTTGAACCCATGCGAGAATGAAATATTATTATGAGGAAATAATGCCTAGTAGGAGTAACCCAAGAGTCTTAGGTTGCCACAGATTTTTTTTCTGATCCCAGAACGTCCCACATGAGTGGTACCTACGTGTCGTAGGCCCTAGATGTCTTGAGATCAGAAAAACTATCGATTTAAAAAACAATTGCACTGGTTCACAAGTTATTTAGAAAAGTTCTAGGTACAAATAAATAATAGAAATAGAAGTCAAAACGTCACCGCGTCAGCGATTCAAAAAACGAACATCAACTTCATAGTATGAATAGTGATGTGAAGCGGTCGAGTTTCAATCGTAACTTCATAATTGGAAGTGGGTCAAAGTCAGCTGACCTTGATAGTTACTCCAATCTTAAAAACCGTAACTCTTTACCGCTGATGAGACTTGTAGCATTCATTTTCTACGAGTTACTGTATTTGCTTTGAAATGTAGGCTGTGTAAAACATGTCATAAATCATAGGAATCAAAATGTTGGAAGTTACAAAAGATTCGGCCATCATTAGAGTAGCTCTTACTCTTCTACGCATTTCTAACATTCCATTTTCATACCTATGCAAGCGTATTAATTGATTCGTTACCATAATAAATGAGAAAAACGTGTTTTACTACATACTATTATTAAAAAAACCTTATTAAAAATTTTAGAGGAAAATGTTACTTTTTTTCCTTCAAATATTGAATAGATTAGTAGACTATGTTACAAATATTTCGTAATATCGTTAACGAGTTCATGTTGGGTCGATTTAACAGAGAAATAGAAAACCTTAGTATAATAGTTATGATAACTGAAACGCTAAAGATTCCTTGAACAACGTTTAAATTTCACGAATTAATTATATGTACTAGAACCGTTACAAGTGCGGTAAAACTATATTTTTTTAATTAACGACATCATCTGCCTAGCCTTTACCCAACTATATTGGGGTCGGCTTCCAGTCAAACCGGTTTCAGCTGAATACCAGTATTTTACGAGGAGCGGCTGCCTACCAGACCTGGGCAACACGGTACTCCTTGGCAAGACTGGTGTCAGATTTTCTGGCTTCTGACTATCCGTAATGACTGCCAAAGATCTCCAAATGACAGACGGGACCAACAGCAACAGGTATGTTAAGATGGTCACCCATCCACAGACCAACCTCGGCTAGCGTTGCTTAACCTTGAAGATCGACCTGTGTGGCTGATATTATTTAGCCACGAGCTCCTCTTTTTTAAATTAACGACATCACTAGTATTTTTTATATTGACTTATTGATTTTTTTTAACTGGAGACTCGTATATTTTCTAGAGCCATGGTGAGTGTCATGGTTATGCGTATAAAATGTAAAGTACTTTTTATTTTATAATTAAATCATTAAAAGAGAAAGTTCTGTCTTGGTACCCACCTATACTAAGCAAACGTTATTAATCACAACCATTAAAGTAGCTTAAAGAGTAATGAGATTTCAATTGCACATGGGAATATCATCAAGAATAAAAATTAAAAATTGTAGTTATTTTCAAATAACGAATATGGATGGATGATTAACTGTAAAAATGAAATAACCTTCCACGATGTACAAAATACTGATCGGCAAATGAAAGTGAGTTTCTTCGATGTTTAAATTCATTACGATTAGTAATACCCTACAATTTATACATACGTGTGTAAGATTTGGAAACAATTGGTCAAGTGTTCGCCGAGTTATTAAGCAATAAACAAATGAACCAACTGCAGTCAGTGCATTTTCGCAGTCACAGTATAATTAAAAACACATAACACTAACACTTTCTGTTAGTCGTTTTATATCTTTGGAATAAATATATGCATAAATGCAATTTATGAACATATATAGGTATGTACCTCTGTTGATTAAATTCAAATTCACTTTATTTGTAGATATTTTAAAATTCATATTGGTGAGTGATTTATTTGTCTCGACATCAATCAAAGATGGACTGTCAGATAATTCCACTTTTGTGCAATCTTATTGTGCACAAATCTTAGATTAATTAATAAATACATCTAAGTGGATTGTAAAATAATAAAGTTAATGCTTATTAGTGTGTAGTTTCGTTTATTTATTAGGAAAACAACAATTTTGTTTATGGCCTAAACGTTTAGGGTTTTAAGTTTGTTTCCGAACACATACTCGTAGTTTACTAGCGTGGCCTACAAACTGTGGCTCGTAAAGTTTATTCAACCAACACAAAGAGGTTGCACCGATGCACTGTTTAGCAACTTTGCTTACCTCAACAATGCTTAGCAATAGCTAGAATATTCGATATGACTAACTTACCTATTTTTTTAATGTTTTTTTTTTCGATTTATTGGTATAACCCTAGAAGAATTGACAGTAACTAAATTAATTGTCCATCCCACGGATATTTACACCTCTAAATCTGTCACAGTAGGTTATTAAATTATTTAGTTAAAAGAGGCTTCGCCTTTCATTATTAAACAAAAGCTACAATATAGACTTAGATCAAACACAGTTCAAAATTAATTTATATGAAGTGGGCCATTCATATTAATGCAGACACATTTTTTTCGCGTCTGCTGTTGAAAAGGATGAATGTGTGTTTGTCTATGACAATGAAAGTGAATACTTAAAACGTTTGCTTAAATAGTTAGCGGGACTTTATCTTTCAACTTTCCAAAGAACATAATGACGGCATTATCTTTGTATGCGATTCTTAATGAGATACTAATTGCTTTTAATTTTTCTTAAAAAGCATGAGCGTGTTCTAAGATTGAGATAAATAAAATAACCTCCATGCCAGTCACTCCAAAGAATCGATGGATGGACTGGGTGGAAGAGGATATGACTAGAGAGGGTTTCATTTTAAGAATTATATCATCAAATGGCTCTCTGGGCGGAGTAGGGCAGGGACAGACTCTTACTGACTAAAACCTAACCGTGTTCCTCCAAATGCCTTTGCGTTCCAGGATCACGGTGACTCTTGCCAACAAATTCTGCAACCCTGAAGAAAGGGTCATGGTCATCGAAATGGAGCTCAATTAATTGGGAAAGAACAAGAGAATGACGACATTGATCCAACTAGTGAAAGATAATATGAATGGAAAGGGGTTGACTACTGAGATGACGAATAATAAAGAAGTGTCAAAGAAGAGGGCATGGTACAATGAGCTCAGTTAATTGGTATAGAACGAGATAATTATGATAATGATCAAACTGGTGAAAGATAATATGAATGGAAAGAGGTTGACTGCTGAGATGGCAAATACAAAGAAGTACTAAAAACAGAACATGTTGCACCGAACTTAATAAATTTAGATAAAACAAGAGAATGATGATGATGTTCTAACTGGTGACGATTACTAACTAAATAGAGAACTATATTATGGCAGATTACTAACTAAATGGAAAACGGAGATTGTATAAAGATGTTCTGACTGGAGAATCATGACTAGTCTCTGAGCTCACCAGAATGAAATACGATTTATGTTGGTATCTCATTGATGCCTTGTCAAAGCAAATCTAACACCAAGATAATTATCATGAGCAACGACTTTAAGTGAGTACAAAAGTACATACTCTTACATATATTCATAGTTTGAAATAACAGCAGGTAATGAAATTGTTTAACTTTTCCAAACTTACTTTCTCGGCCACTTATTAAAACCAACAGTATCTCAATAACCTTTCAAATATAATTGAATCATTTATAAAGTTGAACATGAACAAAAATAAACTAATAGTTAAAATAAATACGTGATTTAAACCAGCACGTTTTGGAGATAGGCTTACGATGATTATGTTATTGTATATTGTTATTACAAACAACACATTCTTGTCTTATAATGGAATCAACGAAATTCTCCGGAAAGCAAAATGGCACAGACATGCTTTAGGTAAAGTAAATCCTAACAAATTAAATGATTTTTAAAAAAATATAAAATAAATAATTTCTTTAGGAAAATATCTTTAGTAGCTGCTGCGGCTTCGCTCCCGTGGATAATCTCGCAGGAGTCTTACATTTTCCGGGACAAAAGTCTATGGTACTCAGCGAGAGTTACAGCGAGAGCAGTCTATAAATGAAATATTTTTACTTACATTGTACCTATTGTTACTTCCTAGAAACAAACAATTTTACCTGTTTATAATATTACTTCAGATATAGGTAAAATTTACTTGATACAAATTGCATGTCTTAAATAGTTTTTCATTAAAAGTATCACCACCTCGAAATGTAACTTTTAAAATCAAAACTCTAAAACATAGTTACAAAATAAAAGCAAATTTTGTATTTTTTTTTCTAGAGAAAAACAAAAAACGAACGAGACCACTATAGTTTAAAAATGATTATGAATATCGTTAACATACATTTCACTAAGATGTGCGTAGTCTCGATGCTCATAAGAGCAAAGCCTCAAACCACGGCCCTATAGCGGTTCAACTTTAAGCATTATTTTGTCTAAGAGAGTCAGCAACACAGAGGGGCCCGAAAGGGCCGACGCCTGCCGGAGTCGCGGGATTATTCGCAAGAGACACCGTGGCTCCGGAACACAAAGGGCAATGAAGGAACATGGATGGGTTTTAGTCAGTAGAAGTCTGACACTCCCTCCCGCTACACCCAGAGCGGGAGGAGTCATTGGATGATTTCCCATCCCTAAAAAAAAAAAAAAAAAAAAAAAAAACATTATTTTGTCTATTAACACTACTTTTTGTTTATTTTTGGAGCGTGTAATGTTGATCAATTCATGCCCAGTCTGGCCAAGAAGTATCGTGTTTCCCAGTTAATGGGTTGTGGAGTTCTGGTAGGCAGCCGCTTCATATAAAATACTGGTATTCAGCTGAATCCGGTTTGACTGGAAGCCAAAGGCTGGGCAAATGATGAATGAAAAGAATTTTCTTGAATTAAAGAAAATATACATACACGTGTAATCATAAAGGTGTCAGAGACATTTGAAATATTAATATTATAGATACATTTGAAAAAATAATAATTTAAAAGCAGTCCTGTATTTTATTCAAATATGTCTGGCTAAACAAATTACTTATTCTTAGTAACAACTTACTGTATCACCCACCACGCCATTACAAAAGTATCGGGGCTAAACTTATGACTAAATAATTATGATGACATTCGTGGTGTCAATGTACGAACAGTAAAGGAAAGACTTTCACGAAATTATAGTTTTTTTTTTGTGAGAAAACTTGACTCAGTAAATATTTAATTTCATGAATAGAGTCGAATGCCGTTACTTACAAAGTCGCAAGTGATTATGCCTACCTCTTATAAAGAATAAGATAATCTTTTTCAAGCGATAAATACTTGTGTGCAAGTAATATAAAAATACACTCGAGAATCAATTATTTATTTTTACACAAATACAAACTAACGGTCGAGATCAGCAGAAAGTACAGGAATCTATTAAATAAGTACTAGTGCACTCAATTTGATTGCATTCATAGACGACTTAGCAAAAGCAAAAGGAACTTAGTTAAAACGATTGCAAGTAAGTTAATAACTAACAAGTTGTGACTAGTTATCTACATTTAACTATGAATGCTGAATGCTGAACCTCACCTTCTACAAACACCTGGTTATGAGGAGGTGACGTATGCTTTTATCTTGAAGTAGAACAATAAGAAAGAGCATGTAGAACACATAATTATGAGAAGTTGATCATTTTGGAGTTTGTAAGGATTTTAGCACGTGGCATTTCATATTGTCTGCCCATCCCCAGAGAAATGAGATAGTCTTCTCCACTTCGTATAGTTATGTATCATTATGGCTAAGCTAAACAACCCTGCCCAATTTATTTGAGGTCAACATAATATTTTCTATTGCAAACGCAAAGGTATATTCTCGTAAGCAATAATTCTTGCTGTCATTCCCATGCCCAGTACTGAATGTGTTATTTCTTTTTCAACTCAGATTGCTTATAATGTAACTTGTTATTTTGGAAGAGAATGAAGTATTTTTGGCAGACAGGTATCAAATACTGAAATGACGGCTGAATCATTTTGATTGAAGGAAAACACCATTGTGTCCACCCCAATTATTTAGGGATAAAGTCGACAGGATGTTGAATGAAGTACCTACACATCTTTGATTGTGTATTACAATCGAGTCCTATAAATGGATTGTGTGAGAGAAATGTTTACATAGAGAGTATCTGTTGAAATTTTAACTAACAGAAAATGTGAAGGAAGACACTGTGCTGACTCTTGGTAGGGTTACTTCGGAAACAGCGCAAATTTAACGTTGAGTATGATAATAAAATAAATAGAAACGTATTTTTTTTATTTTACCATGTTTTGAACAGTCGTTACGGATAGTCAGAAGCCAGACAATCTGACACTGGTCTTTCCATACCGTGTTATTCCGTTAATGGGTTTCGGGGGGCGGGTAGGCAGCCGCTCCATGTGAAATACTGGTATTCAGCTGAATCCAGTTTGACTGGAAGCCGAGCCCAATATAGTCGGGAAAAGGCTAGGCAGATGATGACCATCGTCAATTTTTCAAACAAAAATCATAGTTACTCTTTACGATACCTAACAACGAGATAACTGATGCCAATTTTTGAAATATAATTAAATATTGTCATCGCTAAATATGCTCTAGGTATTAATGCTGTTGATTGCATGGAAAAAATGCCCCCTGTCTCCGGAGAACCTAACCCTATATAAGTTAGGTTAAGGGAGAATTCACAAATGAATTACTGAATCGAGTTTTATAATTACTCGTAAGTACTTGTTTCAGATAAGTACTTCGCAACGGTTACGTGGTAAACATGGCGTCTGCTTGCGGTTGCACCGCCATTGATTGTTTTCAGTTGCATCTGCATCTTAGCCTTGAACGCCTCATTGGACGGTTCATATCCATAATTATACAACCTTAGAGTCCCTTTCATTCTGAATCAAAACAGGTGAGTAAGTAACTACTGCCATTGCAGGTAGAACCTGAATAAGGCTGGCAGAGGAACATAGGGATTTGCATAAGAAAAGAGAGACCTCTGCTCAGCAGTGGGCGGAGTCAGGGTGCAGGCTGGTGATGATGATAATGAAGTACTCGTAAGTAAAATTGAAGTCATTCATGTAAATTTGTTTTCAAAAATAATTTTTCAGGCACACTGTGTTGCGGTTTTACGGCGTTAACATGAAAATTCGCTTAAAAAGGGCTGCTATCGAAACGATTTCCATTAAATTTGATTTATTCGATATCATGACTGACACAAATTCTAGTACAAATGTAATTCACGCTATCGGCTGTCTATTACTCGTTGTCGTTGGTTACGGCCGTGAAAAGTACCGTAGATGTTTAGCCCAGTTCATCACTCCATGCAGTTTGTGAATGGTTTTCTTTTGCTACTATTGTTAGTTTCATTAATTTTTAGTTTAACATTTAGGTACAATAAACCAGTGACGTTATCAGTTTAACAATTTGACTTACTTTTGTATCAAATTGATTTAAAAAATATTTTCAGTTATTGAAATTAGAATATTTTATGATAGTTTTCTTCGAAACCGAAATTGAAATATGTTTTTTTTTTCAAGTGTCAGAGAAATATAATCTTATTATTACTGATGAGTTTCCGATAAAAATTTAAAATTAATTTAAATCTTACCTTATTTCAAAATAGGGATGATGTTTTGAATCCAGAAATGACAACACACACTGTTACTGGATATATCACTAGGAATTCGAAAGTTGAATATGTAGCTGGTTTTTAGGGCATGAAGCACACCGACGCCCGTGACACTGCGCGCAGGTCGGAGCTTTGAGTGGCGCGTGCGCATACACCTTCTACTTATAGTTTCAGCGCGCGGTGTAACACTTTCCCCACCTATGTATCTTCATCTCTTTATAAATGTGAGAGATATTCCAATTTCTCTTTCGTTTTAGATAAGGAAAATTTTAGGGAAAATCTTTAATTGTTTTTAATATAATATTTCATCTAGGTAATAGGTATGCTCACATGAATTTTGTATGTCAAAAAAAAACTAATTTTAAAAACTTTCAAGTAGGTTTTTATTCTACATTAAATGTCTAAGTACCTACAGTCGGAACTCTGTATGAACCTTTCTAACCTAAGCCATTCTTAATGAATATAACCATGTTTTTTTAAAACCAAAAACTAAAAAATGGTTTCTAAAAACTGCTTTACTTATCATAAGTTAAGAAATTGGTTTTCCCTGTCCCACTAAGCTACAAAAGAAAGATTAAACTGTTAAAAAACTTGAAAATAAATTGATTGACCCCCATAACTCAATCTTAGGTGCCTATGTTCAATATGGTTATCTCATGGTTGATTGATAGTAATTTATAAAATAAACATAAGTGAATACGAAGAAAATAAAAGGTACGTTTATTATTTATTTATTTATTTATCTCCTTACAACTATCATTACAGGCTATAACCTAATGCGACAGTGTAAACACCTTAAACTTCTTTATTATAATACACTAGAGGCCGCCCGCGACTTCGTCCGCGTATAAATTCTCGTTATTCCCGTGTAAATCCCGATCCCTCGGGAATTCCGGGATAAAAGTAGCCTATGTGTTATTCTGGGTCTTCAGCTACCTACATACCAAATTTAATTGTAATCCGTCCAGTAGTTTTTTCGTGAAAGGGTAACAAACATACATACACATACACATACATCCATCCTCACAATCTTTCAAATTTATAATATTAGTAGAATAAAATAATGTAATAAAAACTACTAACAGTACTCTACTTAAAAATAACTTACATAACCTTACATACCTACCTATTATGTTACCTATTATGTTTTGTTGTCTACCTATTATGTTTTGTCTATGCCCCAGCCTAAGTCGAGTAGTAGAAAATGCCTAGGGCATTAACCCCAGTTTCTGG
The DNA here is from genome assembly GCA_963859965.1 of Ceramica pisi. NCBI lineage: Eukaryota > Metazoa > Arthropoda > Insecta > Lepidoptera > Noctuidae > Ceramica > Ceramica pisi. Next base: position 16,076,925 of record OY982536.1, on the reverse strand, counting down.
AAAAATAAACTGTAGAATTTAAACACAAAAATTAATGATTGAAAGTCTTCAAAACTCACAGTTATTTTTTTAAATTTTGTTCTAGAAACTGAGCCTAAGTCTGCCTTTGTATGTTTTTTTTTTCAAAAGTGCATTAAGTTTTAATACACAAATATTGTGGCCAGCTTCCAATCAAACTTGATTCATCTAAATACCAGTATATTACTTGGAATCATTGCCTCGCTGATCTCCAGCCAGACTGTTGTAATCAAATTTACTGGTTTCTGATAATCCGTAACAACTGCTAATGATCTACAAATCCATAAAAGGGGAATATTTAATTGCACTAAATCTCTCTCTCTCTCTATTTAAAATTCAATCAAACTAAATCTCACAACTAATGGTAATTAGTTGGGAGATTTAGTTTGCTTGAATTTTCACTGTATAACAAAAATACTGATTTGCACACTAAATTACGACGACACTAAATAATGACGGTCAACGTCAGAGGCACCCCAAGGTTCGGTTAGTTAGGTTCCTGTAAACCCTGCAGACAGAAACAGGAGCCCCGCGCAGCGGGGCTCCGTCGACCTGCTGACGGAAACGCTAATCCTAGACGGTCGACGTCACGGGGAGTTAGTAATAATATTTTTAGTTAACAGATAGTCATTCAGTAAAACAGTTAAGCTTTATAGATCACACAGTATAATAGATTTGATTTATTTGATGAGCAAATTTAGTGTGCAATTCAGTATTTTTGGTGGTAACTTCGAATATTTGAATAGAAAAAATTGTATTTACAGTTGTAGGATTAAACACTAACCTAATAAAACTCTTCTGTTACTGGGTGAGTGACTGACAGATAACGCACAGCCGAAACTGGCTCCTTGAGGACTGTAGGGGAGCAAAAAGAGAGGATTTCAGGAATGGGATATGCGCGTACGGAGTCGGGGGCAAAAGCTAGTGATAAATAAAAATATATTACTTATTTTCAAAATAAACCGCCAAAGTAGACCAGGCCGCTTTGACCGAGCATACATAATCAAGGCAAGGATTGCTGGCTGTTAGATAATGTGACCACAAACGTTCTCTCTCAGACAGGCTTTACGCTAAGATGGAACTAATTTCGGTATAGTACTAGTTTGCTTTGTGCCTAACTTCATCGTGACGTCATCAACTATTTTAAGTGCTTTTTGATTCCATAGAACTTTGAATTACAGCTTTATTTGGAAACCTAGATTATCTAAGTTGCCTTATTTATTGTCTGAAATTCGAGACTATAATTTAAATTATATTGCTTTTTGAAAGATTCAGTGTGGATGGTCTCTGATGTAGGTGCCCAAATTTTTCTTGATCGTTTTACTCTCAGTGACCACTTAGCGTCAATTTCCTGTACTGAGTAAGGAACGTTCGCATTTGTATCTCAGTCGCAATCTGTTAAAACACCACAAACCCTATATTACGAGTACTTGCGATGCAAATGCGATCTTTGTTTAAAATTGTTGTTGTCTCGTTCCATCGTTTTTTGCAAACTCTTTCAGAGGAAGTCCGATAGCAAATGTGGCTTTAACTTATTAACGGTCCTTCAGTAAAATACTGAATTGCGACTCTGTAAACATCTCACCGTTTAAACTTAGGTAAACTGAACACGAAGTGATCTGTCAATCCATACAAACAAGACGGAATGACAGTTCACTTCACACTCACTCCACCTAAAGCGCTTATTACCCTACTCGGTATTCAGGGCCCTAAGTCCTGATTTAGAACGGTGTAATAAGAGTTAAGGACTCTAATTATGGTGACCGGAGCGGCCAGGTCTACTTAGCACCTCTATTCCCTTACTACCGGGCAGTGTAATAGCGTAACTCTAACTCTTATTACACCACCCTAAATCGGGACTTAGGGCCCTGAATACCGTGTAGTGTAACAAGCGCTTTTAAGTTTACACAGTTAGACACAGAGAATATAACCACTAGAGAGCGCATAGGCCGATTTCCTCTATGTACGCGACTCACTACAGCGGGCCGGGGGATGAGGAAGAATGCGCGGCTGCAATTGGTCTGTTTAAGGTCAAGTTGCGTGTAGCCTATGGTTAGTGGTCGATTACAATGAAAAGGATTTTAACACATTGTGAAAAATACTATGAAGAGGGCGCATTCCGTCCACTAGCGCCGCAAATTGTTTTTTATTAATCGTGGTAAATTTAAGACACGTATATAAAAAAAACGCTCTGTTGTGTTTTAAAGAAATGTATTTATTATTTTTTGAGAGCTATATTTAGTACTTTAGAACATAAATAGTTGCCAAAGTCGATATTTTTGCTAAAAGTGGCCACTTTTAGCAATAATTGCCGTTTTGGCTATTTAACCATGAGTTAAATAAAATTATGTATTAAAAATAGCTCTCAAAAAATAATAGATACATTTCTTCAGAACACTACAGAGCGGTTTTTTATCTACGTGTCTTAAATTTACCACAATTAATAAAAAACGATTGGCGGCGCTAGTGGACGGAATACACACCCTTAAATCAAAACAAACAGCGTGTATTTTGTTTATACCAATTTTCCCTATTAATATTATTATGTTTTCACTGTACTTTTAATCCAGAAATCTTTTTCGAAGATTGTACATGTATGCCAAACACACAGATGAAAAGACTGAGACCCCCTCCTTTTCAAAGTAGGTTAAAAGTAGTTAGGTATTTAGTGTAAGTACGTATGTGAATTAATTAAAAATTGTATTATGTCTAATTTTATAATCATCGATAAATCGACTTCAACCATTAAACGTAACAGCACAGATTTTTACGATACAAAAACAAAGAGAAAGAAAGGGATAAAAACATTAGAATTTCCTAATGAAAGAAAGGGACTTTTCCAAGAGACATCAACGCGCGCTTTTCATAGTGTTCACCCAACCACCATTTTATATAGACCCCTGCGGTGGCTCAGCATCTGATTAAATCAAAATAATTTTCGTAGTATTAACTCTCCGATGAAAAGTAATGCCATCCTTTTTTTTTAACCGACTTTCCAAAAAGGAGGAGGTTCTCAATTCGGATGTTTGTATTTTTTTTTATGTTTGTTCGGGCATAACTCCGTCGCTTGCCAACCGATTTTAAAAATGATTTTTTTGTTGGAAAGGGAATACTTCCCAAATGGTCCCATGATAAGGAAACCAGGATCTGATGATGGCATCCCAGAGAAGTCGAGGGGAACTTTCAAAAATCGTATGGGCAACTAGTGCGTTTGTATTTTACTTTTCTGTGATTTTGCAGTGGTGTTGTTAGGTGTGGGGTACCACTAAAAAGTGAAAAATAAAAAACTTTTTACAAAAAAATACAACCGACTTCCAAAAAAAAAACACTACAAAGTAAAAAATAACTTTAATTTCGGAAGTCGGTGACAAAAACGAACAAATTAACAAAAACACCGAGTTCCGAAATTAAAGTTATTTTTTACTTTGTAGTGTTTTTTTTTGGAAGTCGGTTGTACTTTTTTGTAAAAAGTTTTTTTGTAACTAGATGTCATGGAATGTTTCCCACACCACTTCACCGCGCATGTAGACATGTTTATGCAGTATAAATTGCATAAAAAATAGAAACAATTTGTAAAAAACTGTTTACAAAAAAATATAACCGACTTCCAAACAAAAAAAAACACTACAAAGTAAAAAATTACTTTAATTTCGGTTTTTGTTTTTGTTAGTTTCTTCGTATTTTGACACCGACTTCCGAAATTAAAGTTATTTTTTACTTTGTAGTGTTTTTTTTTATTAGGAAGTCGGTAGTATTTTTTTGTAAAAAAAAAATTTTTTCACTTTATAGTGGTACCCCACACCTAACAACACCACTGTGAAATCGCAGAAAAGCAAAATACGCAATTTCGATTACCTGGATGACAAAAAACCGGCCAAGTGCGAGTCGGACTCGCGCACCGAGGGTTCCGTACAAACCAGTAGGTAGTATATTATAAGCAGAAGTTGCGTTTTCGATTTATGACGTATTAAAAAAACTACTTACTAGATCTCGTTCAAACCAATTTTCGCTGGTAGTTTACATGGTAATGTACAACATATTTTTACTTTTATCACTCTCTTATTTTAGAAGTTGAGGGGGGGGGGGACACATTTTACCACTTTGGAAGTGTCTCTCGCGCAAACTATTCAGTTCAGAAAAAAACGATATTAGAAACCTCAATATAATTTTCGAAGACCTATCCATAGATACCCCACACGTATGGGTTTGATTAAAAAAAAAATTTGAGTTTCGGTTCTAAGTACGGGGACCCCCAAAATTTATTGTTTTTTTTTTTCTATTTTTGTGTGAAAATCTTAATGCGGTTCACAGAATACATCTACTTACCAAATTTCAACAGCATAGTTCTTATAGTTTCGGAGAAAAGTGGCTGTGACATACGGACGGACAGATAGACAGACAGACATGACGAATCTATAAGGGTTCCGTTTTTGCCATTTGGCTACGGAACCCTAAAAACCACCATCCAAGTAAACGAATTCCAGCTATTTCGATTTAGAATTCAAACTTCTTTTAAATGGGACCAATCTGCGAGTAGGTATATCCATTCAGGTAAAACAAGAATTTGTCAAATCGGTTTTTAACTAACGGAGTTATGAGGTAACAAAAATAAAAAAACAACCGAATTGAGAACCTCCTCCTTATTGGGAAGTCGGTTAAAAACGTAGTGTGCAGTGCACACAGGTCTAACACATGGTCACAACTAAAATGGTTACTAGTACCGCAGCCTATATGTAGGTAGGAGACCAAATACTAATCGTTTTCGAGTGTCGTCGGGCACTGTTTGCGCAGTCATGTGGTTTAATAATCTTTGCGGTGAGACGTGGTCAGAATCGACCGGCTATTTTGGTTAACTCAGTGCGTTCTTGAAATTACAAATAAAAAAGTCTTAATTGTATACAAGCAAAAACAAAGAAGAAGTCGGTTGATAATATACAATAAGGTTTAAATTATGCACCTCATATCATATCAATTCCGGAATATGCAATAACGATAAGCTCTGATTTCAATGCACTTTAACAAATTGCATTCGTTAATGAAAAGAGAAATTCAAACAAGTTTACTCCACATGTCGATATATAGGTATGCTGAACACTTTGTAGGTTTATATTTTTGTTTTTACAAACATGTAAACCAAAAAAGGATATCCGTCAAAAAAGCTACAGCATGTGTTACTATTTTTTTTTTTAAATAGTGTGTCGCAAATACATTTAATTTCATTCCCAACGTGTGGACAAGTTTTTGACATGACTGTCGTTGAGATGGTATTGCATTTTGGTTTGAACGTTTTTAATTACGAGTATTTACGAGCATTGGCCTTCCTTTATATCAAAGCACATCACGCTACACGTCACTGTCAAATATTCCCAATCAAATTTTAACCTAATGAGTTAGCGATAAAGATGAAAATTAAATTTGACAGATTTTTGTGTGATTAATGTTTTGACTCTAAAATGATTCTATTAATTTGGCCTCTTCTATTCTCCTATGATTCTATTAATGATTGGTCAACTAGGAGGCTTGATTTGTCTCTAGAGGGAAGCGGGCGGCTTTTTTAAAACTATTTATAGGGATATGTTTGACCACTATCTCACCTGATCTTAAGCGATGATGCGGTCTAAGATGAAGCAGGCTTGCCTAGAAGTAACCTATTCACTCTTGACTTAAAGACTCCCAGGTTGTAGCTATCAGGAAACACAGACTCAGGCAGGGAATTCCACTCGTTAGCTGTACGCACAATTAATGTATACCTACCCAAAACGTTTTGTGCGTATAGGTGGGATGTCCACCATGTACCGGTAGCGCGTCGCCGTACGTCTTGTGGTCCGATGATGGAACGGGCTTCGGCGGAATTAAATTATGCAATTCCGTCTGACACCCCCCAAAATGCAACCGATACAATACCAACTGGCCAGCAACTCGGCGTCGATGCTCAAGACTTTGGAGCTTCAATTCGACGAGCCTATCATTGCCGATGCTCCTATTGTCTCGTTTTTCAATTGACTCAAGGGCATCAAGCTGGTATCTGGCAAATCCGACCCAAAGATGAGGGCAGTACCCCATACACGATCGAACTTGCGCTTGATACAGTTTAAAAAGCTGTTCCGGCGTGAAGTACCGTCGCACCCTTTTTTACGATCCCCAACTTTCGAGCAGCATTTCAGACCCGCTGAGGGCCAATTGGAACTCAGTAGCAATCTGTCTTAATTTCCACCAACATTTTTGACGGCATCATCGCTCACCATCAAGTGAGATAGTGATCAAACGTGTGTATGTCAATATAGTAAAACAAAAACACAGATTTCGACTGAGATTCAAATGCGAACAAAGATTAAAATGAGTATCATTTATATATGGGCCTTAAGAGTATTGCATTCCAAAGTGTGGTCAAACGTCACTATGAGTATTTGATTAGCTATTTGCATACATTATTGATTATATCACTTGGTTTTTGGCGACGAAAAATCGTGTTTCGTCAATACGTATTCCCCGCTAAATTGAGCATGCTATAATAAGCATACCTACTTAACATGCAAGAAGTATGCATATAAGAAGTTGTGGAGCATATTTTACTATAGAACCGAGATCTACCCTGAAAAATGGTTGCCTATGGAAGAGATCGCGGAATGCGATAAGGCCGCCATTTATTTGTGTTTTTTTTTTGTTTAGTTTAAAGTTTTCTTTAGATTTTTATAGTTTGGTGTACAATAAAGCATACATATATAATTATATCAATAAAGCATATATATGGCGTCTGCATCACTCCACAAAGTTTGAGGAAGTCGTGCAGTACTTGAAAGAGAAGACCAAGTGGACTCTGAGGTTCGAAAGGTTGGAATCGTGCCTCAACATAAACTTTAATTCGTTCGTGGTTCAAGTTCCAACCCACCATCTACAAATGTTCTTGAAGTAGGACTTTTGGCCGAAAGGTGTCGTATTTCGATGTTTCCAAGGACGGTTACGCGACACGACGCAGCTGAATACGACGCCGACAACATCACGTGTACCTATAGCTATTTTATCAATATGTATTAGTTTATTATTGTTTTTTGTATATTTTAATTTTCCGTATTTATCTATGAGTCTCAGTTGCCTGATAATAAAATGATTATGATTATGATAAAACCTTCGAGACATTGAAAAAAAAAAGAGAAATTTTTCTAAGTGTAGGTCGATCTTTTCCGGCGTTCCATCGTTCATGGCGGCCATTCTCAACGGAAATTGATGATCATGTTCATCAATTTCCGTTGAGCAATGACCGCCATGGCTGGAATCAATCAGGATAACCATATACTTACTTACACGATACCACCATGATAACAGCCAACCCAACGGGAGTGTGGTACACTAGACTCCCGTTCGTCCAGACCATGAGGCTCCCATTGGAGAGCACTAAGTGTTGGAATACCACCGTTGCTGCAATTAGTGCGACCGCCAAAACAATCATAGAAATCCACTCGAAAAGAACAAGAAAAAGATAAAATCTTACTACCTATACTACATCCGAAGGAATTCTGCCGTTACTGAGTGAGTGACAGACAGACAACGCACAGCCGAAACTGCTGGTCGTAGAAAGCTAAAATTCAGCATGTAGCATGTTGTTTCTAGTGGCCTGCCAGGGTTGCGGACTTCCAGCCAGTGTTGCGGGATTTGCTCGAAAGAGTCACTGCGGCCCTAAAACGCATAGGGTGTTAGAAGAAAAACGGATGGGTTTAGTCAGTATGAGTCTGACAATCTCTTTTGCTTCGCCTTGGGTGGGAGGTGTCATTTAATAATTTCCCACCATTAAACAAAACATAAAACTAAATAAATGCAGAGGAGCACTAAGAGAGGATTTCCCGAAATTCCATTCCCCCACAGGAATGAGAAACACGAGTTATGTGCGTACGGAGTCGCGGGCGAAAGCTAGTCAAACGTATAGTGTGAAAGAATCTGTCGATATACTAGCAGCTGCTTTTGTTTCGTGATCTTAGTCTGGATCCCATTGTTCAAGTTTTTCATAATTATGTGTTCATTTTTCACATCCTCTATGTTTAATTTATTTTTTTACTATTGATACGCACGTGTTTGACCACCTGATGGCAAGCGATAAAGTGATGGAAGATGGAGCACGACAAAAAGACCATCCAGGTTGTAGCTATCACGAAACATAGACTCTGGCAGGGAGTTCCACTCCTTTACTCTAACTTTGTTCCTAAAACGTTTTGTGCGAATGGGTGGGATGCCCACCATGTACCGGTGGCGCATCGCCGTACGCCTAGTGTTCCGATGATGGAACGGGCTTGGTGGAATTAAAATATGCAGTTCCGTCGCACACTCCCTCCCTCCCTCAAAATGCAACCGGTTGAAAATTAATAAACTAGCAACTTGGCGCACAAGCTCGTGTGCTGGATACGTATCGCTCAGCAACAGTGCTGCCGTCACCAAAAGCCAACACCAAGCAACCCAAAGGTACCGGGTTTTAGCAGATCATTAATATGCAGCAAGCACAATGTAGCCGAAAGTTCCGACTCCTGAGGAACACCGGCAGTCCGGCATTAATATCCAGCAGTCCAAATGAGCAGCCATCTATGACCAATCGAATAGACCGATGCCTCGCAAACCGCCACTCGCAACACACGCAATCCGGCAGGCACACCGCAGGGCCTTCCTGCGGTCTATCGGGCCAGACCCTGTCAAAGGCTTTAGAAATATCAAGGGAGACCGCAAGTGCCACTCCTTGTTTCTCGATGGCCTCAATTCAGATGTGAATGGCACACTTTAAAAGATCCCCAGTTGACCGATTTCGGCGGAAGCCGTATTGTCGGTCACAAAAAATATCGTTAGCTTCTCAGTAAAGGTAGGCTTCCAGAAAAACATCCAGCGACATCGCGGCAAACCTAGGTGAAGATGGTGGGACGAGCCTGACGCCTATCGATAATATTGGTCCACACGACAAGTATGGACCAAGTCTATGAGGATAGGAAAGAAGAAAGCAGTGGGTCAAAACAGTCTGTTAATAGTTGTTCTGCTGGGCTCGATGATCGGTTTAGACAAAGTGTTATAAGGTTTACATAACATGGAACTTAAACGTGACTAGCAAAATTACAATATAATTGTATACTACCTATCTTCACCTACATAGGGTTTTTCAATAGGGACGCCCGAACTTTCACAGTTTATAGCGGCCACCTTGGAAAAATTATAGCTGTCAAAGAACATTGCTACGCGTCCATACACAGTTCGCCTAAGAACCAACAGAGATGTGAATTTACTTTCTTTGTTGGGTTTATTTCTGTTTGTATGTAACTTCATATTTGCACCAAGTGCAACCCCATTTCGTGTCCAGGCTATCACTTTCCATTCCAGGCTGCCTGGAAGAGAGCGCGGAATGCGATAAGGCCGCCAATTATATGTCTTTAGTTTAAGATTTTCTGTACAATACAGGTGTACAATAAAGTATACCTATATAAATAATAAATAAATAAACACATCCGACTGAAACTAAATTAAAAACATGGATACTTTTCAGTATTGTAAAAAAACCAACGGTTCCGGTTTTAGAGGTTACTATTACATTTGGTATGTTTTATTGTTGAAAATAGCAACAGACCAAATGTACTAAGATCCCAAAGCTGCCAGACCTGTATTATTATCTCACCAGCAAAATGTGTGGTATAGAGTAGTATTAGTAAGTAGTAATCTTAATATTATGACTCTGCTAAAGTGGCCTCTTTAGACCTGCAAATTGACAAAGTGTCAACGACTGTCAGTGTCGGTGTTGCTCCTGTCACACAGCACTTTGACAGCTTTATTATTTTTGTAACTAAAAAATCTTACACATAGATCAAGCGCTGTAAGTGTTTCGTTTAAATTTCAAATAACGCCTGAATGTCCGTTCTATTCTAATAATTAAAATATAAATTATAATTATCAGCCAGAGAGTAACATTCACACTGCAATCTCTCTATAGATTCAAGCTTTTTCTTCTTTCTAGCACTAAAACCACTTTGGTCCAATCACTTGTGCTTCCTATAAATCGATTATGCTGACTTTTTCTCTGAGTCAAAATTTTCTTTTAAGCGTAAACTCCGAAAACACTAAATGTATAAATTAATTACGTTATTAATATGGATCTAATTATTATTATATTAAAGTTAAATTTAGATTGCAGTTATATAATAATATAATATATGTTCATACAATGGGATTTAAATAACTAATCTATCATCTGTTCTCGTTATGTTGGTACTCAATGTCAAAGGCCGATGCTGTTGATGATGCTTATCATAATCATATTCATTTTACTATCAGGCAACTTAGGCACGGGACAAATACAACAGGCGTCGGGCGGAGGCGAGGCGCGGGCGCGACGCCACTTCTTTGATATTTCATACAAAATGTATAGAAGAGGTGGGGCGCAAGACATACTGAGACGGCGGGGCGCGGGCGTGGAGCGGGCGCCGCTTCCACAGAGTACATTATACTGTACTTCCACAGAGTACTTATATATAGTAAAAAAAGCCTTAATTTTCATACATTTTGGACAGTTTGCACAATGCACATCGCATTCGCATCTCAATGATGCGAATGTGAAAATTAGTAGAATTGGCACACAGATCTCTTCAAAATGGTTGAGATTAATGATGCTGTCACGTCCGTAATGAACGCCGTCAGTTGAGGCTGATCATGACTAACTGACATATTTTCTCAAAACTCAATCATTCCAGACGATGCACTGAAGTTACTGAAATTGCTATTGATTAAAATTATCCTCCCTTGATTTCTTTTTTTTTATTTGTATGAGCCCCTGACGTGCCAAAGCCCGTGCACGTCACGGCCACGTCCCGGCTTTGTGTTCATTGCCAATTAACTAATAATTCAGTTAATAGAAAAACAATTAAATAAATTAAGAATTTAGTCATTCAAATTGTATTGAATAATAGCAAATCCTGAATGTACAAAAGTATATCATGTACAATTATACAGTTTCCTATGGTTGTGCCTAATTACGACTGTTAGGTGGTAAATAATAGATATTCCTATGTAATAAGTGTTTTGTATAATTGTTTGTACAAGAATCCCTTGATTGGTTTAAAAATAAGAAATAAAAATTAAATAAAAACGTTCTTATTAGAATAATATAATAATACACACGTGTTGCCAATTATTATGTCAAAGGTGGTGGTAGTTAGGTAATTCTATTATTTAATAAAAGTAATTTTATAGAATTCATTAATCACTTGTTAGTACCTTGTGCTGTAGTAGTGCATTCGGAATGTTTTAAACTTCTTTTGGAAAATTATTAAACAAATCTGAATATGGTGTAATTAATTTTAATCCTGCAAGTTGTATTTTTTTAAATTTTATATTGTACTCGATTTAAAATTAAATTAAATTAACATAACATACATATTAATACAAAAAAACATTTTGATATGTATTTTTGGACAATGCTCATATTGCTCAAATTCTGAATAATTTTTCCGGACAATGTCCTGATTTAAGACGGAAAACCTTATCTTCTTATCTATACATATAATAAAATCGTAGAGTTGCCGTGTCTGTACATTGAATATTTTCGCATAAAAAATACATAGAAATGTCAGAAAAATGACATAGAACACAAAAAAGCAGTTTTTGAAATTCTTTTCTGTTTGTCTGTTTGTCTGTGCGTCTGTATGTCTGTGCGTCTGTATGTCTGTGCGTTTGGAGGAGCATCACGCATAAACCACTGATTGGATTCAAAATTTAGGTACTTCGAAATATTAAGTGATAATCGGAGCAACATTTAGTGTTTATTTCATCAAAATCGACCCACAAAATCAAAAGATATCGAATTTTAAAGTTTACGAAGAAACTTCATCGAGCGCTAAAATAGGTTGTTTTCATTGAGACTTCAGATACTTGCAATGCCATCTATTGAGAATTTTTTTAATAAGAAATGTGTGAAAAGACCCCGAAACAATGTATTTTTGAGTTATTTTTTAATTAAACACATAATGTTTATAATTATATGTTATTATATTATCATTATTTATCGTAACGTGTAAGCTTCTAAGTTTGAACTTATGAGTAGTTATGAGCATAAAGACAGTTCAGTTACGTTGTAGATCGATAGATGGCGTTGTACTTATGACGCGTTTTTCTGAATCGCGGTGTTAAGATTCTCCGCAGTAGCATAAGGTCAGCCCCATGTTTTATGTTGTTTAACTTAAAGACGTATAATGTTGAAATTATTAGCTATGGAATTATGGATTTGATTGATGATTGAATTACTAGATTGTTTTTCGATTTACTGGGAGGAGAGGAGAGTAGGAGTGGGTTGGAACAGATAAAATTAGAAACCTGTTTCACCTGTTTCAGTTCCAAGAAGAAAACAGTTCCAAAAACCTGTTCCAAAAAAACAGCCTGTTCCACTGGAACTAAAGACTCATTGATTGCAACAGATACAGAAACAGTACCTGCTACCATAGATAATCCTGCTACTGAAAAGGTCAGAAACAGTGACAGGCAGGGAACAGGTTCTATCTCTTTCTATTACAATGAACCAGAGGAGCAAAGAGCTTGTTCCAAAGAACAGATGTTGTCTCTTTCTATTATAATAAGTCAGAAGAGAATGGAGCATGTTCCATTTGAAACTGTTTCACATAGCTGTTCCAGGTCGTTTCGTTTTGTATGTCGAGTTACGGCTACTACGGTTGTTTGAGGAACAGGCGAAATAGGTGGGAGCTGTTATTTCGGTTCTGAGATACCTGTTTCATGTTGTTACTTTGAAATACCTGTTTTTTTTAACTGTTTCGATAAATACGCCTCACTCCTAGAGGAGAGTCTCCTCCGGAGTCCGGAGTTACCTGTTTCCATAAGTAAACTGTTTTACTAACAGAAGAGATGAATATTTGGTATTATGTTTCAATGTGGCTAAACTATATCAGCCGAACACGTCAATCTTCAAGGTTAAGCAACGCTTGCCGAGGTCGGTCTGTGAATGGGTGACCATTATAACAACCTAGCCTTTTCCTTACTATATTGGCTCGGCTTCCAGACAAACCGGATTCAGCTGAATACCGGTATTTTACGTGGCGCGGCTGCCTACCAGACCTCCACAACTCATTCAATGCAAGATTTCAGTCAGATTTTACTGGCTTTTGACTATCCGTAACGACTGCCAAAGATCTACAAATGACAGCCGGGACCAAAGGCTTAACGTGCTTTCTGAGGCACGAAGGAAACTCGGTATGTCAAGATGGTCACCCACCCACAGACCAACCTTCGCAAGCGTTGCTTAACCTTGAAGATCGATGCGTTCGTCTGTTATAGTTTAGCCTTGAAGATCGGCCCGTGCGGCTTTAGCCACGAGCTCCTCTATAATAAATCGATTCTATGAACCCAGTAAAACTTTTTTGATATTATAAAATCTTAAAACAAACTATATTTATCAGTGGTCTACGATCAGCAATATTGTCAGTAAAAATCGGAGAAAATGTGTTTCTTTTTGGACTGTTCTGGACGAAATTAAGAATCCACTTGATTCAGCTGCACCTCTACCACCAGCAATCTATACTAATATTATAAAGCAGAAGAGTTTGTTTGTTTGGTTGAACGCGTTAATCTCAGGAACTACTGGTCCGATTTGAAAAAATCTTTCAGTGTTAGATAGCCCATTTATTGAGGAAGGTTATAGGCGTATGTATATATATATAATCACGCTGAGACAAATAGGAGCGGAGCAGTAATGGAAAATGTGACGCAGACGAAGTTGCGCGGGTCAGCTAGTATATTATAAAAATGAATACCTATTTCCCTTGGTCCCGGCATCACGCGCGAACGGCTGGCCGATTTCACTGAATAATGTTTGTTATTGTGTTTTTATTATTATTTGTTGTTGTGTTTGTTATTCTCAAGAGAAGGTTCTTAAGAAAGAAAAGAAAATTGCGGGAAAGCTAGTTAAACATATTATTAACGTAGAATACATCTCGTGATAGGTACCACAGAATCGATTAAATTTGTGTGAGTAAATTTGCATTGAGTTAGTGTTATTAATAAAAGTGTGCATACCTACTTATAGTTTTAATTTTTTCAGTTAGCTTGCAACCAGCTAAGAAAGTGTTTGGTAGGAACAAGCAATACTTACTAAAATAACATTGTACACATTTGGGTAAACTAATAAAACAGTGTTTAAATATGAATATAAACAACTATCATTACGCCCGCGACTTCGTCCGCGCTGCAATTTTCTTAAGGATACTTACCTTCTTTTTCTAGTAATAAATATTATAAGCCTATGTTACTCAGGAATATTGTACCATTCTAACCGTGAAAAAGTTTTTGAAATAGAACGAAAAAAGAAATCGAAAAATATAAACTGAGTAATGTAAGACTTTTTTTTTCTTCCTTCAACCCATTCAATAATTTGATCGATTCTGTTACACTTGAAGTTCAATTCGATCTCTAAAAAAAAAAAACACAAATGTCAGACAGCGTTTACGCTGTCATCATATTATGACAGTGTCATGAGTAGTATTTTTTTTTACCAACGTGTGGGAAATTCCCCGAAAACTGTGGGGAATCTCAAGTTGATTTGGGATTTATTAGTATTGGCCAAGATGTGGAGAAAATGCTGGTATTTTAAGTATAGGTAGTCTGGGCCAAGTCATAACACTTTTCCGGGAAATAATAGGTGTTTTAACATTTTTGCTAAGTTTCATGGATATCGAATGACTCCCGTTTTTAATGATCTTCTTTGCTTATCATAATTAATTTTCGGATGTATTTCAGCATATTTTTTACCAATGGTAAGATGGTACTCCATCGAGCAAACGCTTGTAACATAAAGTGTAAAAAAAATAAAAAATAAATCTTATAAAATCAGTAATGTAACAACACTAGGGCAAGAGAGAATAAACTAGTTCAACCACAGATAACAAACTAGGGGTAGGTCGCTAATCAAGAATGCAACTAATCAGCAATAAATCAGCGTTGGTACTTGATTCAATCAAATGCCTTGTTAAATGTCTTTTGTTTGAAGTTTTCTATATCTATTTTAGTAATGATTTTATTTTCAGAATTGTAAAGATATGAACAGATCCTGAAACTTTTTATATACGAAATACTAATATTCATCTATTCAGCATTATATATTGCTAAGTAGGTACCATGTTAATACGTTGCTGGGGCAGTGGTCCATACTTCAATTTAGCCATCTCCTTTCAAGTTAATAGCTCTTGAGATATCCAGCTGTGACAGACGGATAGACTAACACCATAAGGGATTCTTTTTACCATTTTGGTACCTGCGGAACCCTAAAAGTGACGGCGGCGTATATATTCTGTTCACCATGTCATGCAAACTTAAAATAAATGTAGAAATACCTATCAATTTCAAAAACATTGCAATAATTGTACACAGTAAAATGCAATATAATTTCCAAAAAAAAAACAAGCGTTTTTGAGATACTTACTTTCGATTTAGACGACCAGATACTGTCGGTAGAAAAGAAGATCCACCTACAGATTTAGTCAAAGTATGTAGTCAGACTAAATTGTTTGATACTTAAGTAATGAGTCCAGGAAGCATGTCCCTATATTTATAATATTAGTTTATACACCGAGGGGATAAAGCAGTATCTTCTGTCACGGACAATGATTGAATCCCGAACCTAATTAAAGCTAAAGGATTTTAAAGTGAAGGTGAGGGAGGTAATACAAGAATCCTGAATGCTCCGAGGGATTCAAGCTAGCCCAAGGCAAAGACACCTTTACCCTTCATACCTGAAAAGCATACTTTTCTCACCTACTGCGAGAAATTTGTTCGGAAGTCATGAAGAAAGGTGGCTGGCCACGAGCAGTTCCCGTCGTTATCCAAGTTGAGTTACAAATTCTAATCACATTGTTGACCCCCGGGCAGTAACACTCGAAAACTAAAACTGCATTCATAGATTTTTTAATTCCTTGCCAGTAATCGAACCTGTTAATTTTGAAAAAATAAAAACACACGCTAAATATTACACCATCCGAAATTGTTTCTAATATTTTGTGGAGTGGGAGTAACACACAAACGTATATTATGGCAAATTAAAGGAAAGCCCTGATTTTTAACTTTTTAATTTCTGACTAAATTCTAAACACGCAGACAAAGTCGTAAAAAGAGCAGAAGCCATTGATTACATAAAACGAATGAGATCAAGTAACCTTCACCTATGTTTTATTTCCCTTTGCTACAGCCAGTACCACTTAATTGGGACCAATAAACCCCTAGGGAATATCCAGTAGTGCAATTGTCCCAATACCTAAACTGACGTAGGTCCAGTTGCCTATTATCAAATTAGAAAAGGTGGAGGTGGTTCCTGCTCCTAGTTTCGGAATAGGACAAGTTGCCCCCTAACCCTAATATTGTAAATTCGGGCAATGATGACTTATTTTAGGTTGAGTTTGCATGACATAATAATGTGACATTTCTGTGCAGGTGGTGTGAAAAATAAGATGTGAAAGCAGGTTACGAAAATACAATATCATAGGTGAGCGCGGTGACGTGTCCTGTTAGCATAATTTGGTAAATTAAATTGTAGGTTCTAATTGTGAATAGTATCAATATTAGCCCATTTGTAAGTAAAATATTTTTTTTATTTTGGAATACGTGTATTTCTGCCTTATTTTGTGTTCACTTTTCTATTTTATCCAAAGAGAATTGTACCTATCTTACCGTTATTCGGAAATAGCTCCAAATTGGACGACGTAATCGGAAATCTCGAGTATAATCTTGTGTAATACGCCTCTTGAAAACTCATATTTCTTTTTCAATGTTAGTTAAAACACACTTCCAATATTTAACGAGAAACCAATTCTTGTCAAGTACCTACAAACATTAAGTAAAAGTAAAGTAAAGTAACATATAAGTACCAGTAACATCTGAGGTAATAATAAACCTCTTTGTTCTGAACTTCTCATCAGTATTTTTATTTTATTTTTTGGGATAAAAAAACAGTTACATGCAAAGCTTAACTAAAGAGTCTTAAACTAGCACAATACTTAAATATAAATTTACATAACCTATTTCATATCTATCCACGAATTCACGTAGAAAAAGTTAAAAGAAAGTAGACATACAGTGTGCATCTTAACTATTAAGAAGAATAAGAAAGAAAGAGGAAATATATCAATATACCTACTTCAGAATTTAGTCAATCTATTGCTCTTGCTTTAAAAAAATGTTGGGAAAGAGTAAATATATCAAGCTCCATAAAGTGAGTGTTGTAGGTATCAATTAGGCGAAGAAGAGGCACGCGCACTCCAGCATTAGTCCTGCACAAATTCGTGTAGAATAGCCCAGGCACACGTAGCCCACGAAGCATGACAGATCTAGGTACTATATAATATAGACTATTTGATAAAGGAATGCAATTGAATCTATTATTAAATAAACCATGCAACAGCATCATTACTCCCAGAAGCAATCGTCTAGATTTAAAACTAAGAACATTGTAACGTTTTATTAATTATTCATAGGAGACTTTAGGACGATAACATTTATAATTCATAGTACTTAAATACTTTTTCTGCACAATTTCTAGCCTATCCTTGTACTTATCATATAGAAGATCCCAAATTTGGACGGCGTATTCCAATTGCGATCTAATCAGGGTTTTATATAATGTTAAAAATGTAGAGGGTCGCACAAAGCGACCCGAAAATCTCATCACGAGTCCATACAACTGATAGGCCTTTTTCACTATATTGTCAACATGAGTATCAAAATGCAGACTAGAGTCAAGCGTAGCACCCAAATCACGGACAGATTCAACTTCATTAAGTTTTATATAATTTATTGAATAATAATTATGTTGTAACATTTGGGAAGGCTAAGAAAGATTTTATTTTTGAGGCAGTATTCATGAAATTTATCAAGATCCTGTTGTAAATAACAGCATTCACAAATATTTTTACAGGTGATATAAATTTTCATGTCGTCTGCATACATGAAAAAATGTGAGTTAAGAAAACAATATTTAATGTCATTAATAAACAATACAATTAGAAAAGGACCTAATACTGATCACTGAGGAACCCCGGGATATAACAACTGTTGTTATATCCTCTACAATTACTATAGAGTCAGATTCATAACCATTAATGACGATCTTTTGAGTCCTATTGAAAACATATGAAGCAAACCATCTGAGCAAATTGCCACGTATACCATAGGCAATTTTTTCCATTAGTAGGGTGTGGTTCCATCTTGTCAAAGGCCTTCTGAAAATCTGTGTAAATTGCGTCAACCTGTAGGTACAATATTTTCAAAGAGATAGTTCACAAATGTCATGATGTTAGTGGTTGTAGAGCGACGTTGGACAAAACCATGTTGTTCCGGTATGATAAGGGGATGAATATGAGAATATAGCGCACTGTGGACAAGTCGTTCAAAAACCTTAGTCAAAGTGGAAAGAATGGAAATGGGCCAATAATTCTCTACATTATTTCTATCGCCACTCTTGTACACAGGGGCGATAGAGGCGCGTTTCCAAACTGTAGGAAAGACCCCCTCCTTCAAACATTTATTAAAAATTATATGTAAGGCGGTAGACAAGTGGTCAGATGTAATTTTGAAGAAGGAAGGTGGTATATCATCGGGTCCAGCTCCCTTGAAGAATTCAGTGACTTCAGTGCTGTACGTATTGTTTCCTTAGGCAAGTAAATGTCAGAGATACATGGCGAATTTTCTTCGTAACAATTAAGTGGTTGCCATAGGTCTGGGTCACAGGTAGAGGGTTCATAATATACCGAACGAAAGAAAGTTAAAAACAAATTACATATTTCCTTGGGGTCATCGAAAAAAACGTTTTTGTAAAACATATTGGCAGGGCACTTAGCTTTGCCTTTCTTGGAAGAGACATATGACCAAAAATACTTAGGTAATAGATTTGGGATACTGTTTTCAACTGACGTCATATATCTCTTAAAAGATTTAGCGCTCTCACTGTGAAACAACATGCGATAATTCGAAAAATGCACATAATCAGAGTTATTACCGTGGTTATTACCATATTTTTTCCACCTAATCCAAACATGTTCTTTAGTTTTAAATGTGTTTATAAGAGAAAGCCTGATCGGGAACTTTGAGTGTTTAGTATAAGTTAATGGAGTATGTGATAACTCTAAATATGGTTTGATAAAAAAAATCAACAGCCATCTCAGAATAACGATGACTGTGTCACTCTTCCCAATTCATATTGCCTAAGTCGTTTTTAATGCCATCATAGTTTGCTTTGTGAAAGTTATACCTGCGAACCGGATGACATTTCATCGGCTTGAAACGCACATCTAGGTTAGTTAATATAGAAAAACGGGGGTGGTGATTATCAGGGTTCACGAGGATATTGCAGGGCATTATTTAAGGGTCCGCGTTAGAGATTACCAAGTCTAGCACGCGACCTAAACTATTTTTAGGGTTCCGTAGCCAAATGGCAAAAGCGGGACCCTTATATATTCGTCATGTCTGTTTGTCTGTCAGTCTGTCAGTCTGTCAGTCTGTCCGTCCGTATTTTATAGTCACTTTTCTCCGAAACTATAAGAACTATGCTGTTGAAACTTGGTGAGTAGATGTATTCTGTGAACCGCATTAAGATTTTCACACAAAAAAAGAAAAAAATAACAATAAATTTTGGGGGTATATTTATTTTTATTTAATTTAGAAACCTACTTAGAAATGAAACACAAAAAAAGTCATCCAAACCCATACGTGTGGATATACGGTATCTATGGATACGTCTTTGAAAATGGTATTGAGGTTTCTAGTAACATTTTTTTCTAAACTGAATAGTTTGCGAGAGAGCCACTTCCAAAGTGGTAATATTCGTAAATTTCTTCCCATCACCACTAAAATTGCCATAGCACAATCTCTTCTTCTCTCAATCTTGAACTATGCTGACGCAAACTATCTTGATCTCTCCCAAGATCAATTGGACAAGCTTGAGCGACTTCAAAATCTTTGTATCAGGTTCATATTTGGCTTACGCAAGTATGACCACGTTTTAAATTAAACGGAGTACCTGGAGTATTCGTACCTATCAGACTATCCAGGGTTTCAGAATTTGTTCGAAAAAGTCACCGAGGCCCATTTGGAATGAATGAATGAATGGCCCAGAACACAGATGAGTTTTAGTCAGTAAATACAGAGAAGTTGTTAGCGGTATTGAAATAAAGATGGTTTGTGTACTAATCACTTTAATTTAGTAAGTTAAGTTAGAATACTAAGGTTATAGGAAATATGATCTTTTTACACTATTTGCCTTTTTACATACCTATAAGATGACTATTTTTTTAAATAAAATTACCGTGATTATTTCATAATGCTTCCCTACTTTTGCCTGAAACACAGTATGTCCTAGTTCTCCTAAATCTGACACAATTTTCATTCGAGAGGAAATGACTGAAAAAAAAAATGTTTTCAACGTGTTTTAGGCTGCCTCTGCTTAACCCACAAACCGAATCGCAACTGACGTAACAGAGGTTCATGATAAAGCTCTCTTAACCATTTTACAAGTTATTTTCCGGGAGGAAATGTATGACAAAATTTGAGCCTGGCCTGCGGTCTATTACTTATTTAATGTACGGAAGAATTCATAGGAATGTTTGAAATTACTCGTCTATACGTCTTTTAATATTACAAAGCTGAAGAGTTGGTTTGTTTGGTTGAACGCGTCAATCTCAGGAACTACTGGTATGAATTGGAATATTTTTTAGTGTTGGATAGCCATTTATCGAAAAAGGCTACATTACATCTCGCTACGATCAAAAGGAGCGGAACATTAATGAAAAATATGACGCAGACGAAGTGGCGCGGGTCAGCTAAAGTCCAGTCGCGGAGCAGGAAAAATTTCGTACAATGATCTCTTTACCTACTGACAGTGGTCACAAATATTTTTGTATTGCGTGCGGTTTACATGAAATATTTGAACGAGAAAGAAAATTTACCAACTTAAAATGTTGTTATCATAATAAATTTATTTGGATTTTACATTATAAGTTATAAAATCGAGTTACAATTACTAATACGGCAGAAATAAAAAAATAAAAAAAATCATGAATCAGAATCCGATTCCTCTACCCGTATCGGAGTTACTGCTTTCCAAAGACGTCTCGCCTATCACATTTATTACAAAAGAATCAACAGTTTTGTCTACATTATCATCTAGTCTAACTAATTTCGATTCTTCTTTTTTTACGGGATTTACATATGCAAACAAGAACAAACCTTGCACTATTAGGTAAAAGGTTTCCAATCCCTCAGGACGGCGGCCATTGCAACTGTGCGAGCGAGACAAAAACTTTTAAGGCGGGAGTGACAGAGACAGGTAATAACAGGTTAAAGGACGAAATTCTTCCTGCTCCGCGGCCGGACTTTAGCATTAAATAAAATGTAACATCTAAGTTCGTTATTTTAATTGATGAGAAGACTCTGTAAATCTACTTCTCTCTTTCTCGGAAAACTTAATTGAATATTGGAAAACATTTTCGGTTTCTGGGAAATTTTAATCACCAATGTCAATACCGGTCGTCAATATTGGTTATATTATTTAGGAAAAAAAGAGTTTTAATTAAATTAATTCTAAGTAATACGAAGTTTACTGGAATCTAGTTTTAGAATTACCTATAAGGTATTTTTTTTGTTTTTTTTTAGATTTTATTTCAGTTTCCTTTTTTACAGGAAACTATATTACTAACTGCCAGCCCTTCTTCTTACCGGCAATGTACCAGGAACAAACACCACAGAGTAGGTACCTACAAACAGTACACTGGGTGACTGGTATGGACAGTATGCCAACAACAGTTCCTATGTATTTACTTTGCTCCTTATGGTCCTTTGTCCGTCCGGCGTATGCTAATTTATTTTAAAGCTTTGTACCTAGGTATGAGAGGATTCTGAGTTGAGAACGATAATGACACGGCTCCTCAGACATGTACACTGTATTATCAGCAAAATATCTACTCAGAACAATTTCCATAACAACGTGCCGACGGCCGCTTTTTTGTTTAGAAAATCCAGATGAAGTTAATGCGAATGACAAACACGAAAATAAAATTATCAATCAGTTAAAAGGACTTTTTCGGCTATGCTCGAGGAGCCTACTTTTATTTATTTATATTTATTTATTTATTTAATACTTTACGCACACATGTACAGAGGCGGACTTAATGCCTTAGGCATTTTCTACTAGTCAACCTTTGGGTGATGCAGAGAATAACAGTGGTAGGTGCAAAATGGATAAAGAGAAACCAAAAACGCGATTAATAAAATAATAATAATATAAATAATAATAATAATATCCTTGGACATTTCACACAACGCCATATAGTCCCAAACTAAGCAACCTAATGCTTGTGTTATGGTAACGAGATGGCTGATAAACTACTTATATACATTTTTTTTTTTTTGTAAATACATACATATTATAGATAGAAAAACACCCAGACTCTGAACAAATACATGTAGGTCGTACAAATATTTGTTCCGTGCGGGAATCGAACCCGCGACATGCTGCGCAGCAGTCAATCGCTCAACCACTGCGCCAACCGTGTCGTCAAAAAATAATACAAAGATAAATAAATGCATATAAACTATACATACAATAAACAACACACACACACACACACACACACACTACACACACACACACTACACACACACACACAACAACACACTTAAACTTTACACTTATATTAACGACGGATAAAAAACTCCCTGCTGAGGCTTTAGGCGATTATCACACGGCACGGATTTCGTAGCGGTGCTCCGTGCGGTAAGACGGTTTACGTGTGTTAGGCATCAACGGATTTATTTGAGGCCAATGCGACATGAGATCCGCTTCACCGTCGACCGCGGCGGTGCGCGGTGCCGTGTGTTAATCGCCTTACGCTAGTGCTGATTTTCGTTTCTTTATTAGGGTTCCGAATCCATAGGGTAACCAACGGAACCCTGTTACTAAACCTCCGCTGTCCAAATGTCTCTATTTTAAAATATAATAAAGTAAATTTATTAAACTGGCTGCCATTTAAGAAATGTGTTTTTTTTTGTTTATGTTGTACCAAAAACCGTACCCTTCGTGTGAGAGGGCAACTCGCACTTGGCCAGTTTTTTAGTTATAAAATGTTAATTGTCTTTACCTGCTAGCCTATTTTATATTTTCAGTTTATAATTTGTATGCATGTAAAACTGAATGTTTGTAGATCTTTGAAAGTCTTTATGGAATATCAAAAGCCAGAAAATCATAAAACAAGTTATAGTTGAATGATGATGATGGATTTGTATACATGTCAGTTCTCTGACAAGAAACACTTTTTCTTTTATTCTTCATTTGATGAAAATTCTAGTATAAAAAAATTACACATCAATGCCGGAAACTCGGAAAATAAATTATACTTCTAAATACCCTTTTTTTTAAATAACATTACAAAAATGGTTTACTCTAGTAAATTGAATATAGCTTTACAGCTTGTTTTGAGTACGTATGAGTGTAATGTTGAACCTGAGCAATTTTAAGGACTCTTTGGTTCATTTAAGACCATTGAAGTAGGTAATATTTATAATAATCTTAGTAGTAAAGTTATACAATATTAACGTGAGTTGCTGTTCGCGTTACATTCGTCTCGAGTACGTCACTTGTATGGATGAACAACTACTTAACTGGGCCTAACCGAGAAACATTGCGACGGTGAAGTAACATCATCACTTTCCATTAGGTGAGATTTGGGCCAAGAGTTTCCCCGTTCTGTTTAAAAAAAAAAAAAAAAACATGAGCTTAAAATAATAGTTTTCGTGAGCTGGCCAAAGCAGCTTACCATACCATCTTATTTTTAACGGATTACTGACAACTGACAATAAATATTAAGCAATTGTACCTACATAAATTTGCTGGCAGTATCACCTAGTGAACTAATAACAATTATATTACGTTAGAGTAATTATTTCTGTCAACTATCTTCACTTTACCTTGTGTTTGTAATCTTTTTATTTATTATTTATGTACACACAGAAAAATAGTAAAATTTAACATTATGAATATAAGTACAAAGGTACTGCTTATTTCTAATGAAATTTCTTCCAGCAGACCTGCGACAGGAGAAATGAGAAATAAATGTAGACAATAGTGTATAAGAACAAGTGAATAGGAGTATGCAAAGCCTTAAAATTAAAGTTAAAAATAAATAAATACGAAGACATAATTATAAAATATAAATAAATAAATATAATAATATATATATATACCTACCGAACATTATAATATAATATATAGGATATATAAAACTATCATAGTTGAGAGGAGAGGAAGTGCTCTTTGAGTCGATTCTTAAAAAGGGAAATTGGTTTTAAGTCACGAATGCTAGGCGGAAGTGAGTTCCACAACCTAACTGCATGAACAGAGAAAGAGTAGGAATAATAGCTGGATTTATGAGGATGGGTTTTCAGGATGGTTCTGAGGTGTGATCTGCAAGGAGCGTCACTAGGCCGAGGCGAAAGAAATGCGCTCACACAAGTAAGAGGGGAAAGAAGGGTTATGAAGGATGTTGAAAAGAAGACAAAGAATCCGAGTGTTCCTGCGAAGACGGATAGGGAGCCACTTGAGTTCCTTGCGAAGGTGAGACACATATAGTCATACTTCCGTAGACCAAACACAAATCAAATGCATAAATTTTGCAGCCGCCCAAGCTTGTTTAATAGCTCCTCAGTAGCATCCAGGTAGCAGGCGTCAGCATAATCTATTATCGGCTGAATAAAGGTTTGGGCCAAAGAGATTTTCGTCTTCAAAGGCAAGACACCCTGAAAGCATTTCAGCGAATGAAATGAGAAATAGACCTTTCGACTGACCTCATTGACCTGCGCACGCCAGGAAAGATTTGAGTCAATGATAACACCCAGATCTTTAGCAGTTTCAGTGTAATCAATACGAACGCCATCGAGATATAAAGGCGATAAAGATGAAATAACAGCAGCAGTACGAACGTATCTGCTGCCTATGATCATGGCCTGCGATTTAGTTGGGTTGATCTGCAAGCCAAATGACTTAGCTCAGGTGCTAATACAGGACAGGTCACGATTCATAGCAGCAATGGCAGAAACTACGTCAGCTACAGCAAAGTGTCGGTAAAGTTGCAGGTCATGTGCATAAAGATGGAAACTGGAAAAGATAACACAGGTAACGAAGGTAATGAAAATCGAAAAAAGAAGAGGAGAGAGAACGCTACCCTGAGGAACACCTTCAGTGAGGCTGCACCAATCAGAGAAGGACTCATCAAGGCGGACACACTGAGAGCGTCCCCGAAGATATGAATTGAACCAGGCTATAGCAGAAGAAGAGAGATTAATAGATTTGAGTAAACCCAGTAAAATGTCGAAATCCACTGAGTTGAAGGCGCTACTAAAGTCAAGCAGTACAAGGACAGTGAGCGACACTATTATTCAAAGTCATATCTTTTTTGTTTAGATTTCTTTTTATTTTATCTATAGCGGTGTGGACCTGCAAAGATATCCATAGGTTAGGTTAGGTTAGAACTGTGACCAACTGCGCTACCTCGAAATTGGTCGCGAAATTTTTCTATATTATGGTAATTATTTTTGGGTATAAAAAAACAGTAGGAGTTTAAATATATTTACATTAATAATATTATTAGTTACAATTTTCGGAAACATGAGTGTTATGAACATCGCCGGTAGCACTACAAATAGTATGAATGAAAACTTTAGGATGAAAAATTTTAGGTCGGGTGATCATTCGGATTACAAATCATTAGGAAGAACAATTTCGGGTAAAGAACTTTAGGTGGGCCAAAATGGACCCTGTATGATATTAAGATAGCTCTAAAGCAGCATAAAAACAACAAGGCGCCAGGTGAGAACGGAATTACGGCCAAACTCCCGAAGCTGGGTGGAAAAACGGTCCTAAAGGCCCTAGAGAAACTGTTCAATTCCGTCATATCGGGGAGAAAACGCTACGGGCATGGAGCTGAGGTGTGGTGGTACTCTTCTTTAAGAAGGGCAGTAATGCCCTGCTTATGAATTACTGGCCCATCTCACTTCTGAGACATGTCTACAAGCTGTTTTCCAGAGTCATCACGAACCGTCTCGCGTGCAGATGATGATATCTCAAAACTGTCGAAGCGAGCCGGGTCAGCGCTTGACAGGTAAAGACCGAGCGGGTCCTCGATGGCCGCTGCGAGATATGTATAGCCGTTTCACTGTAAACAAAAACTCTATTCATACAGTGATAAAGTTCAATATTGTACTAACCAATATTTCAATTCTCGCCACGCACTTCCTCGCGCTTCTAGACCTTTTACACTTTTTCATGGGCAGAGCGTGGATAGAAATGTTGCAATACAAATTTCATATCTCGCTCATCCAATCCACGCCTCGCCTCGCCGGCGCCTTTAGTTCTAGGTATTTTGCTTAATTAGGACGAGTGGGAGTCTTCACAAATAACATGAATGTGCTATGATGAATATCCCATTCAGTTTTCATAAAATGAAATTATACAACGATTCCCAGTGTGCACGATCTCTACATATAATCTATACTAGTAATATTATAAAGCAGAAGAGTTTGTTTGTTTGTTTGTTTGTTTGTTTGTTTGGTTGAACGCGCTAATCTCAGGAACTACTGGTCCGATTTGAAAAATTCTTTCAGTGTTAGATAGCCCATTTATCGAGGAAGGCTATAGGCTATATATCATCACGCTCAGACAAATAGGAGCGGAGCAGTAATGGAAAATGTGACGCAGACGACGTTGCGCGGGTCAGCTAGTATTATTATAAAACCATGTCCTCTGCCGCGTCTGTCCGTCTGTTCGCGATAAACTCAAAAACTACTGCACCGATTTTCTTGCGGTTTTCACCAATGGACACAGTGGTTCTCGAGGAAGGTTTAAGTATATAATTTGTCAAGCGGGCAAAGCCGCGGGCATCAGCTAGTTATAGATATTATTAAAATAAGTGCTAATTTTTCTATTAAGCGCCTGATGTAAAAAGGTGGTTGCATGACGCATAACTACAAGCGTTTCTAGATTTGTTTGGTGTTGCTGGCGTCAGCGCCACAGCGTCTGATGAAATTATTTTTCCTTATTACTACTAACTAGAATGACAACGTAATAAGCAAAATTCTGTATAAGTATTGGCCCACCACAATTTGTGGATATCTAAAATACCTACTTAGTTTTTGAGATACATCAGCGCCATCAGCGGCGACGGCGGCCTGACTCAAACTCTGCCCTTGTAAACCAAGTTATATTATGCTGAGCCTTTTGTTGCATTACTTTGAGTATGTATTTATCAGTATTTACACTTTTATTTTCAACGTATCGTTAGATAAAATTGAAAGCAATAAAACGCCTGTTTTAGCTTTACGAGCTCCTATGATACAGAAGTTCATTGCTCTTACCTGTCGCCAGGCGCTTCGTGAAAGTTACGAAGCTGCTCATACGACTCCTATTCACAAGATGTCACTTCAGGATTTTAAGAGGAATAATAATTTGCTCTTAACTCACGGTCACGAGGAGAAGTTTAATCGATTAGGCAAAAAAGTTTAGCAGCCAACTGGTGCCTAATGCACCTGTTGGCTGCTAAACATTCTACACTTACCTCGTCGGCGCGTGACCTGAACAATTAATCATCAACATCATTATCATTTTCGTCATATAAGCCGAAAGTCGTCCACTACTGGACATAGGCCTGCCCACAGAAATATAAAATTGTTTATTATATCTATGGGCCTGCCACAAGTGTTGCCACAACAAGCAGTCCTGTGCGTCTCGAATCCAATAGCTTTACCGAAACGTGGTCGCTCACAATGGGTCTCATCAGAAGGCTTAAACAAAAAGAGAGGGCAATGTTTACTTGACACGATAAAATCCAAAATAAATGAAATACAACTTAAGTGCCTCGCACCGAACCACGGTACGTGAGATACCTCCATGAAATACTTGTTTTGCTTTTGGGTATTTTATAACTGGGATTTTGAGTGGCAGTGTTGCCTTATTCTTCAATATACACTATTCTATATGAATATTTATCTCCTCGAATGGTGAGTTTTGAAATATCAAGTATACTTTATATTTCAAAACCTAAGTCAACTCGGGATTTCTTAAATTAATTTTATATTTAAAACTTTTTCAACCCAGGAATCTGACCAACAATTATTTACAAACTTAGTACACGGCCCTAACATGACATTATACAAAGTGTTATAACGAAAGAGCATCTGGGGCTAATATTGCAATTTCTCTGAATTCTTAAACGAATTGTCTAGTCATCTACATGCTACTAATGATTAGCATGTAGATGACTAGACTATTCGTTTTTTGCACTTTTTCATTCGATTCGGAATGCCATATCGAATGAAAAAGTGCAAAAAAACAGTCTTGTTGACTAGACTAAAAGGAGCTCGAGTTCTTTACTTTGACTGGGTCACAACAAGGGTTGGGAAGTATACATACTTCCGGCACGGAATCCCAACTTCTTATCCGCATCTGCCTCTGCAAGTTGTTAGCGGAATTGTAAGTTATGAATACGGCAAAGATAGACGCGAAAACTTTTGATTCCTGTCTTTACCAGAATGTAAAAGTACCAAATGAGCAGCTGTTTGGTCATCATCATCAACCACAGTCGACGTTTGCCCACTGCTGAGCGTAGGACTCTTTTCATTAGACTACCTACTCTGTGCCAACCTCGTCCAGGTGCGACGGCGATAATGTCGTCTGGCCACCTCGCTGCCGGACGTCCGACATTTCTAGAAGAAGTGTCCGTAGACTCCACTCGATCATAGTCTTACCCCAATTTTCATCTATGCATCTTGTCAGATGTCCTGTTCAACTCCATTTCAGTTAGGTAATTCATTTTCCGATGTCGAAAATCTTCATACGTTGGAACTCGATCTTTAGGTACTGCTTGTGGCTACGTAAGTCAAGCAACTAACTCTCTGTGCAACTTTCTGTCTGTACTGAATGGAATGGCTTAAAAATTTACTAGCAAGAAGTAATTTTTATCTCATGTATCTAGTTTTAGCAAAAATATAAAAAATGTTTTCAGACAGACATAATTATATCCAGATTAAATTCTGGTTTTGGCTGTACCTATTACGAATTTTCTCTTTCTGATTGGTGTCAAAAGCAGAAAAAAACTCTCTCTGGTCTTGAAAAGTCGCACTGATTTTTTCATACCATTAATAGTATCACCAAGTCACTAAGACAGACTTTAGACTTTAGGGTCAGCTTACGACTGACACTCGTTTGACACGAAAACCTACCGAAAGGCGTATCGCGAAGCTGCGGTTTCGATTCGTTTGAATTCGCAAGGCGCTGTAAGGGCTCATCAGGGTTTCTTGCAAATCGCAAACAAATTCTCTCACTGACGTTTTAATCTTATCGTGCAGTAAAAGTTCTACAGAGTGGGCAACTCGGGTGTATTCAACATTAAATTAAGATATTTTTGTCAAACTAATGTTTACTACCTGACATATTTTTAGGGTTCCGTACTCAAAAGGTAACCAACGGCATCCGCTATTCGTCCGTCCGTTTGTCTGTCTGACAGTGGTATCTCAAGAACCGTCAAATCACATCTGTGAAAATTTGAACTGTCAATCTATAAAGGTTGACAGCTGAAATTTTCATAGACGTGCATAAATTTATATTATGGCTATGACAATACATAAAAAAAGTCGGTGTTTTTGTTACTTTCTTCGTATTTTGACACCGACTTCCGAAATTAAAGTTATTTTTTACTTTGTAGTGGTTTTTTTTAGAAGTCGGTTGTATTTTTTATGTAAAAAGTTTTTTATTTTTCACTTTTTAGTGGTGCCCCACACCTAACAACACCACTACAAAATCGCAGAAAAGCAAAATACGCAATTTCGATAATCAAAGAATCATCTAAATAGTCAAAGTCCAGCTATTTCGATTTAAAATCCAAAGTTCGTAACCGATTTTGATATGATCTAAATGGGACCAATCTGCAAGTATTTTCAGGTAAAACCAAAATTTTTCAAATCGGTTCATAATTGTCGGAGTTATGAGGTAACAAACATAAAAGCATACAACCGAATTGATAACCTCCTCCTTTTTGGGAAGTCGGTTAAAAATGAAGGTTTATGGTACGGATCTCTTCGTGTACGAGTTCGACTCGCACTTGGCCGATTTTTTATCCTAATTATTCTGCTTTCTACGACCAGTAGTAGTCTGTCAGTCACTCACTCACGGAAAAAAAAATGTATATTAGGATTTTCAGGTTTTTTTATGAGGAATGGGTTTGCTCTTGACCACAATCACGCCTGATGGAAAGCGATGGATGAGGTCTATGATGGGGAGAGCGTGCCCAAAAGATGGCTGAAGGCACACGGGTTATAATATGTAGAAAGGGGAACACAGACGCTGGCAGAGAGTACCACACTTCGGCTGTGCTGAGGTTTGGCAATTTGGCCTTAAGTGCAAATCATTGTATTTTGAATTACCTGGTTTACTTTTTTACATTCTAAAGCATTTTTTGTTTACTTGAATAATACACTAAAATATAAGTGCAAATGCTGCTGCCTTCCATTAATATAATAGTAAAAAGTACCTCTGAGAATTCTTCTTGAGTGAACTAATGGACAAAAACTTCCATTAACTTTAGACTTTACTATCACTGATTGAATAATCTTTACTTAATTCTACCTTGATGTTTCTAGGTACGCTAGATATGGTACTAGGGTAACTCATCCACCACTCGTTGATTGATGTCCAAGGATATTTTTTTTTTTTTTTATATCTCCGTGATACCTTATGGCTCTTTCACACGGCGACATCCCGTTTTTTGTAGGTACTGGTTTTTGCAGGATCCCGTTTAGTAGTGTACGTGTTTCAATACTAGGAATCATACGAGTATCATGCTCGCAGGATCCAGCAAAAAACCGATCCGTTCGAATTTATAAAGTATGCGGTCTTGCGACTGCAAACTGGATCCAGTTGTCCAGTAAGGGTGCAGTTACAAGTATATTTGAATGGAAGTGTGCCCACTGGGCCGTTCCAGCATAAGGTTTTTTGCCAGATGGGGCACGGGGTCGTTCGTTGCGGACTCTCGCGGCCTACACCAGGTTTTCGCTCCGCCTTCCGAAGCGCTGTCTCCATTCCAGAAAATTTTAGCCCCCTTTGGATTGTGTGGATCTTGAGAGTCAAATTCGAAATCTGCAAAAAAAATATAACACTGATATTTCTAATTTTTTCCACCTTAATCGGCACCTAGTTGTGCTTAAAATGCTGCATTGTAATGGAACAGGCCATTGCAGTATTTATAAAAAAACATGTCACTTTAAATAATAACGTACCAACACGTTATAGTTTCCATGACCTGGTTGGTTGGAGGTTAGTGCGAATTGTTAAAGAAGAGTTTATTGCTACGAGTCTGTTTCCCGAATGGTACCTACGGCAGGGGTTCACCCAATTATAGTAGTACATTTAAGTTATTTAAAATTCCTATGTAATACGTATTTCATAGTATTAACGACCTGGCACTAATTAGACTCCGGACTGTTCTAGGTCCTGGGTTTGATTCTCAGATCGAGCAAAATATTGGTGTACTTAATTATGATTTTTATCCTACCCACCTTTTTTCTTTGACATTCATCAGCCAATTGCCGTCCACAGTTGAACGCAAGCCTCCCCCAAATACCGCCAACTATCCCGGTCTTGAGCAGTCCGCATCCATCCGCTGCCAGCCACCTTCTTCAAATTATCGATTCATCGTGCCACAGGGCGTCCCACACTAACTATCACTACATATTATAAAACAAAGTCTTCCGCCGCGTCTGTCTGTTCGTGATAAACTCAAAAATTACTGCACCAATTTTAATGCTATTTTCACCAATGGATAGGTTAGTTCTCGAGGAAGGATTAAGTTTATAATTTGTCAAGCGGGAGAAGCCGAGGGCATCAGGTAGTTAGTAATATATATAAATGTGGATTTTGTTTTACTTAAATGGCAAATAAATAAGGTAAGATATTTTTTTCCGTTGTTTTTCCGCAGGTGTAAAATTGATTAAAAAAAATAGGTATTTCTCACCTAGTATGGGCACAAAATTTAATCATTCATTCCACTTATGTCATTCAATGTAACATTCATTGGTTAGTTAAGAGTATATGACGCACAACACCATGAAAAAAACCGGCCAAGTGCGAGTCGGACTCGTGCACCGAGGGTTCTGTACAAACCTGTAGGTATTATATTATAAGCAAAAGTTGCGATTTACGATTTATGACGTATTAAAAAAAACGACTTACTAGATCTCATTCAAACCAATTTTTGCTGGTAGTTTACATGGTAATGTACATTATATATTTTTTTTAGTTTTATCATTCTCTTATTTTAGAAGTTACAGACCCCTCTGTAACTTCACACACGGACACGGACACACGTTTTACCACTTTGCAAGTGTCTCTCTCGTAAACTATTCAGTTTAAACCTCCATATCATTTTTGAAGACCTATCCATAGACACCCCACAAGTATGGGTTTGATGAAAAAAAAAATTTCAGTTTCAGTTCTAAGTATGGGGCCCCCAAATTTATTGCTTTTTTTATTTTTGTGTAAAATCTTAATGCGGTTCACAGACATCTATTAGACATCTACTTACCAAGTTTCAACAGCATAGCTCTTATAGTTTCGGAGAAAAGTGGCTGTGACATACGGAAGAACAGACAGACAGACATGACGAATCTGGGTTCCGTTATTGCCATTTGGCTACGGAACCCTAAAAAACAGTAAAACAATTTAAAAAATCATGACTCACTTTCATGACTGCGCTGTACGTAGCTTAAATTAATCCACTGATAGTTGCATGCCATACTTTAAGCAGGACCAAATATTAACACTACCTAGTTTGTAAGTAATGGAAGTAGCTGTGTTTGTTAAGTCTAACCCAAATCGTTTTAAACGTCTGGCTGACTTAGTTCCACGTAATAGGCGCGACAATAACCAAATATGTGCCTACCCCGCCAAAACAGCACTAATGCGCAAAAGTGTCTGCATGGCTCCGGTCAATTTATAATAAGTTACCTAAGCAATGGAAAGAATTGCCGCTATCACTGTTCAAAAATAGGCTCCGAAGCTTTTTAAGAGTCCTATTACATTTTTTACGGAAATTCATGATTTTTGACGCTGTAGTTTTCAGCAGCAGTAAGATATTTTATAGTGCCAGTCTCTTTCTTGTAAGTTAGAGTTACACATTTTCATTTTTCTTTTCGTGTAATTTACTATAAATATTTTACGAACGCAGTTTGCAAGAAAACATGTCTGCGATGGAACTTTGACGGTCAAATTCACATTGTTACTATCAAATCTTTTAAAAGCTGAAATTACTCATAGGTAAGTTGATTGTTTTACTTGTTTATTGGAGTTCTAGAATTTCTTTAAAGTCCTTGAGTTTTCACGGAAAAAAACGTAAAGAAAGCTTAATTTAAGCCAGACATGTCTTGATTCAGCGTCCATTATATTCCAAATAAAAACAATTTTATCAAATAAATTAATATTATATAAAATTTCAATCTACAATGAATACGTTTCATTAGTTTTCGTTTGTCAATATAATAAAACAAAATTACAATAAATTAAATTAAATTACTATATATTCTGCGTCAATTCAGCGCGCGCGCTTCTCAGTCTCGCGCGAGCGCCCATATAAACTATAATCCTATTCAGACTAGTAAATATCAAAATTGTTTCGCGGACTATAGATGTACCCCCAACGCAGACCAACGTAACTTCGTCTATTGCAAACGAGCATTTACGATTCGTAATAGGACTCTTAACACGTAAAGCAAAGTCTTACTGTCAGCGAATTCCTTACTGAGAAACAATTTGAATAAGTGGGGTGTAGTGATCTATAGGTGAATAGGGAATATGCATGAAAAAAGTATTTATGATCTGAATAGTTTATCTAAAAGTATTCGAAAACATAACACTAATAGTTGTAATTAAGTAGAATCTAAATTGCTCTAAAAACGAACGAGATACAATTATTTTAAACAAATACATCTGTCCCTCTCGCGAAAACGCTGTTTTATATGGCAGCTGTATAGTGGTCGTGTAATTTGACGTCACATTTCGTATCGGACTTCTCTTTCTAACTGTAGTCTTTGAAGCTTTATAACTTCATAAATGTTGAAGTTATTTAAAATATAATTTCGTGATTGTTTACTAGACCTAATAAGTATTTTATTTTGCAAATAAAAAAAAATCGCATGCATATTCCCTATTGTAATGAAGAAATCTTCAATGTATTTATTAATTCAATGTTTTTGATTCAATGTACCTACTTATTAATTGTATTTATTGTTTTAGCGTCAGGTTATTACTTTTGCATGCCGAATGGTAAAATATGGCTGATCCTACTTTTTATCTTTTATTACCATGTACTGTACCCATATCTGCAAAAGTAATGACTTACTTCCTTGCTTTATTCCATTTAATTTGACAATGATATTTATATAATTTTGCCATTGTATCATCATCTAAATTCCATCCATTTGACATTGATATTTTTGATTTTGAAATTGTATTATTATTATCGTTCAATTCATTTTTACATTTAATTGTTAATGTGTTGCTTGTTTTTATATAATACTGTCTTAGATGTTGACGATTCTGTTTTATAATAATTACTAATGATTTGAAAGAGTGTACACCTTTAGGGAGATTTTTTGAGGAACTGATTATTTATTATTAAGATCTCATGTAAAATGTACCAAAAATAACATTAATAAATGAATCTTGAATCTTGTACCCAATTTGTATACTTCCAGTTTTATTAAATTCACGATTTAAGTACATCTACTTATAACTAGGTGGTACCTAATGGTAAATTAATTAAAAATCACTGCATATATTAGTGTTAACATAAATGATTAATCAATATTAGTAAACAAACTCATAGTATCTATACTATATTTAATATTATAAAGCAGAAGAGTTTGTTTGTTTGTTTGTTGGTGTTTTGGTTGAACGCGCTAATCTCAGGAACTACTGGTCCGATTTGAAAAATTATTTCAGTGTTAGATAGCCAATTTATCGAGGAAGGCTATAGGCTATATGTCATCACGCTAAGACAAATAGGAGCGGAGCTATAATGGAAAATGTGACGCAGACGAAGTTGCGCGGGTCAGCTAGTCAATAGATACGTGACATGAGTCACATTCGATTATCACTCTTTATCAGATTACCTACAGGAAAAAAATTGGCTCAAATGAAATTAGTCACTGATTTTTTATTGATGACCACTCAGGTCACTGATAGTTCTAATATATTTCACTGAAGTCAGAAATTAAATATGAGAGTACAACCTACCTAACTAAAGGATGCGCATGTTAAAATTAGACAAGACATGCAAGGCATTCACAGTTTAATTGTTAATTGAGTGCCTTTTCTAAAAATGCGATGAACCCAATTTGTACGTTTATTTCCCAGGATCATAATTTTTGCAAACTACCTCCAGAACATCCCCTTTGAAGGAACGCTTTCCATTGCCAATTACTCTGTATATTCTACATTTCTTTGTCATTTTATTTGTTGGCACACTACACTCAGCAGCACGGAATGTGGCTTAAGCGCGTTATGTTGAGTTCTTTATGCGGCCTACACAAAATGTCCTTACTTTGGTATTGTTCGTCAGTCCTAAGTTTGAGCTACACGATAACTGGCAAATACTTGCACTGTCTGGACAGGTCCACTCAAATCTGTGTGGTACTTTCCTCAAAATACCACTTCAGACATTAACCAACATGATTCTCATATGATTTGACCAGTACGATTGTAAGGACTTTAAAAGAGACTTTGACCTCTGAGTTTGCTTCGGTTTTTCTTCTCCAAGCAGTCAGACAGGCCTCATCTACTTTAAATTGACCAAAAAAATTGACATGTAAAATTGTTATTTACAACCTACTTACAAAATCAGACGACACGGTTGGCGCAGTGGTTGAGCGACTGACTGCTGCGCAGCATGTCGCGGGTTCGATTCCCGCACGGAACAAATATTTGTACCACTAGAATTTGTTCCGAGTCTAGATGTTTTTCTATCTATAATATATATAATATATCACATTGGGTATCTCTTCCCAGGCGACCACCAGAGCGGTTTTCAACTGTCTGATAGTTGCTGGAGGATTGGGACTGGATCGGATGCGTCTTTTAAGCATGCCTCAGACATGTTCTATGGGACTCATGTCAGGGGCTTGGCGCCAGCCACTCCAACTTTGTAATACTCACCTCCGACAGGTAATCATCCACGCAACGTGCTGTGTGAGGTCGGGCATTATCTTGCATTAAGATGAAATCTTCGCTATAATACCGATGAATCTCACGAATGGTAATACGTGTTTTTGGAGGATTTCTTCAATGAATCGCACTGCCGTTAGACCACCTGCAACTACTGCCAACTCTGTGCGTACGTCTGAACAGATCCCTCCCCAAACCATAACTGATCCACCTTGGAAACTGACGGTTTGCCTGGTAGTGATTGGCAGAAACCTCTCCCCATGCCTTGTCCAGACACGTTTGCTGCCATCTGGAGCTCTTAAGGAGTAAAGTTCTGTGGACTGACGAATACAGCTACTTTACAGAACTTTACTCCACTGCTCGTGAGTCCAATTTGCGTGTTCGCGAGCCAACCGAAGTCGAGCTACGCGATGGTGCCGGAGCAGTTCTGGACCTCGAGCTGGTCTTCGAACACGCAGATCCGGTTTCTCCATTCTCCTTCTTATTGTCCGCCTCACTTATGTTGACCCCTCTTGCAGTTTGTAGCCGCTGCCGCATTTCGACTGCAGTAAGGAACCGATTTCTCAAAATTGAGAGAGCGTTAAATCGGTCATCTTGTGCTGATGTACACCTAATACTGCCACTTCCTGGTCTCCTTGTGAGTAGGCCGATCTGGTCGTACCTTGTTATTAGGCGTTCCTGAGAGTTGTCATCATCTGCCTAGCCTTTTTCCCAACTATATTGGGGTCGGCTTTCAGTCAAACCGGATTTAGCTGAAAACCAGTCTTTTACGTGGAGCGGCTGCCTACCAGACCTCCACAACCCATTAACTGGGTAACACGGTATTCTTTGGTAAGACTGTTTGTCAGATTTTCTGGCTTCTGACTATCCGTAACTACTGCCAAAGATCTCCAAATGACAGCCGGGATCAGCAGCTTAACATGCTTTCCGTGGCACTTGAGAGTTGTACGCGGTACATTTAAAGTTTCAGCTATCTCTCGCTGTGTTCGCCTGTGACTCAAAAGCAACACAGCTTGAGCAATTTGAGCTGAGTGTCTGTCGCGCAAACTATTCAGTTTAGAAAAAAAAAGATCTAAAAAACCGCAATATCATTTTTAAAGACCTATCCATAGATACCCCACACGTATGGGTACCTACGATGTAAAAAAAATTGTTGAGTTTCAGTTGTAAGTATGAGGACCCCCAAAATTTATTGTTTTTTTTTTATATTTTTGTGTGAAAATCTTTATGCGGTTTACGAAATACATCTACTTACCAAATTTCAACAGCATAGTTCTTATAGTTTCGGAAAAAAGTTGCTGTGACATACGGACGGACAGACATGACGAATCTATAAGGGTTCCGTTTTTGCCATTTGGCTACGGAACCTTGAAAATGAACTTTTTTGTGCTTACCTTCTTAAATTAACAAAAACAAATGTTGACAAACTGCCACTCGAAATTCTCATACGCGATATCAAAATCGCCTGTTATCGGTGTGTTTATGTTTGGACCATATTCCGTGGCGCTGAGTGTATAATATACATTCGTTTTTTGTGCTTAAGTAACCAAAAGATCAATGGTATGGCCTATGTTCAGACTTTCAGTTTCCCGGCGTGATCAAACCAGAAATGAAGATGCCACAAGCTTAAGTGGTAGTGTGCAGGGCACATTGCTTGCAGAAAAGATAGTCGTTTGGGTCGAAAGGTTCTTGAATGGCGAGCGCGTACTGGAACAAGCAGCGATGAAAGGCATCCCATAAGAGGGAGCGATGACCTGGTGAAGGTCGCGGGACATCGTTGGATGCGAGACGCACAGAACCGCGAAACGTGGACCCAGGTTTCTGCTACATTGATGAGTGTAAAAGACTGCTATCTCCCATATCAGAACCCATTTTGCCACCACGCTCACCTTTGGTGAAAAGTCAAACCGTTATAAAGTTCCAATACGTCTCCTTCTTTGCACTGAACCACAAAATTTTCTTGTATAGCTATGGTAAAAACGCACCCTAATCCATGGAAAAAAAAAACATATTTGTCACAGGCAGACACAAACATCCTAAATTGTTGGCCATCAATTGCTAGCAATGGTTTTGCAGGCACTTTCTAAATTATTAACGTGAATTCATAAGTTTCTATAGGAGCTTCTTAAAATTATGTAAAAAAATTGTGTAGGTTGGTAGCAAAAAGGTACTTACTAAATATTGACATTAACAACGAGGTTAAAATTACTATATATTATATACAACGCTAAAATTATGAGAGCTTGGAAGTGGTCAGCCAAGCTGACGTCATAATGGCTGACCACTTTATTTCTATAATATTTTTTTAAATGCAAAGGTAGCAAATATTTCATTATAGGTAGTAAATAGTAGCAAATAGCTATTAAATAGTGTACATAGTCTCATGTTCATATCTCGTTTGATCCAGCCATCTTGACGGTCACAAACAATGACATTGTGTGCCACACACCCACACCCACGACTACGTCAAATAGCTCCAGCAGTGCAATTCTGTCATGTCGAAGTGAAGGCTTGGGTGAAATTATCACGAATCTGTCGGTCAACTCTGTCGACATCTCTCGGAGTGAATGACAAGTGAGTTGTCATGCCATCTTGTTTGTATGGTTTGACATTTGACAGCTCACTCGTCGTTCACTTCGCCTAAGCGTTCACTTCGACATGTTTACAGCGGTGGGATTCTATAAAAACGTCGAAGTGAACACTTATTTGAAGTGAACGACAAGTGAGCTGTCAAACCATACAAACAAGATGGCTGACAGCTTACTTGTCGTTCACTCCACCTACTAGAACACGGTGAGATGTCAACAGAATCGACCGGCTGAATCGCACTGCAGATAGCTGTCAATTCATACAATCAAGAAGGAATAATAATGTTATCAGCCGGCTGTTCAGCAAAATGCCAGACATTGTAAAGGCAACAGTGGAAAACTAGGATTATCAATCATACCCGCCCCTAACTATACCTGTGACCTAATATTTAGGTTTTTGAGCAATAACTAAGGGTACTTTCTGTAGCTTTCGGCCATAAACTCAAGCCTATAATGGTTTTAACGACCTTCCAGTTCCTAATAACATGTCCAGAAATTCCACAAAAAGCCGTTACAATAGCGTCAATAAAGTTTCTGATAAAGTCATTAGTATTGTGTGTAGATTACCTATATCTGTGTATGCGTAACGTATTTGTGTTAATGCCTAGGTAAGATTTTGACGTTGGTAACCTTGTGTTACTGTGTACATTATACTATGTAAGTAAGTACTAATTCCGGTTTTAAGCAATGTTATGTCACACATTGTAACATCCAGTGAATAAGGTCATTTAGATACATTAAAAATTAATTCAGTCACTACAAAACTAGCACATACATTTCAGTAAGGTTTCTCCAAAAGTTGAAGGAAAAAATTCCTTGAGGCATTTAAATTCTCAATTTTCTTTGAGGAACTTGACTGAAAATTCAACATGTTTCCATTAAACAATTTAATACTCTTTTATAAGAAATTATCAATCTAAGACCTTTTACAAGAAATAATGTCTTGATACTGCTTGTCATGGATCTAAAGGCAATTTTACTCTCGGCACTCGAGTTTTCTTTGAGGACTTTAACAAGATTCTCGTTAGCGTGACGTAACTTGTGAAGGCGATCCCTAATACCTACTTATGAGTCAGGCGATCTAGAATTAGGTAGAATGTAAATGTCGGTAAAATTGTGTGTGGTTTTCATTACTAATTCACTCCGTTTTAATGAAACTGACTTTCGGCTAGTTCCAATAAACTCTGACACGTTTATGTAGAAAAGACGTAGTCATTGTTGGAAACTAAAATTGGATTGAATTTGTAGTTTTCCAGAATTTTCCGGATTGAAATACCATGAATTAGGAACGTAATCACCAGTTACCGCTCTGCTAAAACTTACGGATTCCCAGGTACATACATACTTGCGGAAGCTTTGAACCATACAATGAATCATCATCATCATATCAGCCGAAAGACGCCCACCGCTGGATAGCAGCCTCCCCTAAATGTCGCCATAAAAACTGGTCCTGTCATCCTGTGCGACAACGAATGAATGCTTGAATTTAATTGTATCCCGGCCCCCCGACGCATGGTAGCAGTAGGGACTGTGGGATTTTAGTCAGTAGGAGTTCGATATCATGTGACGTCACTTGTAAGTTACGTCATAGTGAATCGGCGCCATCCAGACAAACGACGCCGTTTTGCGTGACAAGGATAAAATAATCACTCTAAAAGCGTAGAACTCGTCTGTTTTTCCCAGTACAAAAATCGATGTTTTATTTATCGTAATCATAACATAGTATAAAACAAAGTCACTCGCTGTCTGTCTGTCCCTATGTGTATCTTTAAAACTACGCAACGGATTTTGATGCGTTTTTTTTAATAAACAGAGTGATTCAAGTGAGGAAGATTTATATGAAACACATGCCTAATATAGTAGAGAAACATTGATATTTTTAGGTTTCTAATGTGATGTCGTAAATTAACACTTTTGTTGCGCTTACATTGCAAATGCTGGCTGCACCCTACGCGATAGATCAAAATAATGTAGTACAGTATTGTACATCTTAAAAAGGTCTACAAAAAAGTCCGTGATAGTATGCGTCTATCTCTTACGGATACCCCACAATAACCATTTTTATCGTTTACTTTTTACGAGAAATAATGGCTTATTTACGAAGCGATTTGTTCAGTTACGTGTCCTGATCTCTCTCTGAATTAAGAATATAGGAGATGATACAGTGCCCTGCATTAGGTCAGGTAGGGCACTGTATTATCTCTACCGGTTGAAATGCCGACCAGCCCAGGTAATCTCCTGGTGCAAACCTATCTTGAGTCAAAATCAACAAAACCGACTATCGAACGAATGGTGGTGATTCAAGTTGATTCTTAATTTCGTCCAGCACAGTCCAAAAATATACTAATTTTTTCCGATTTTTGCTAGCTTAGAACACTGATTAATTTAATTTGTTTTAACATTTTATAATATTAATAAAGTTTTACTGGGTTCATAAAGGGTCTTTCAACAAGGACGGGTCGGTGTTGAAATTAAATAAAATAAGCTGTAATTGAGTTATTAAAGAAATTATTTTTTATTTGCAAGGCCCATTTATGCGATTATTTATGAAATATGACATCGTTTAAATGCCCACCGCGGCTTCGAACGGTGGCACGGATCTGAGAGGTACAATTTTCAATTACTCTACTGCATAGATCCAGCTGAATCTGAGCGATGGCCTGCGTTATGTTGACTTTCAGGGCATCAGTTGATTGCGGATTATTGGCATAGACCTGCGACTTAAATTGAGAAAACCCCACAAGAAAATCCGCACCAAACAGTAACTTTTTGTGGATGCATTACCACCTGGTGAACCTCATGTGGGTTGTGAACGTCCCATACTTATATAATGGCAATTTTGGTTATTAACAAAACCATTTCATCTGAAAATGCGCCTCGTCGCTAAAGATGATTTTTCGGACAAAATCGGGGTACTCTTCCAAACGTTCTGTAGCCCAGTCAGCGAAAAAATGGCGTTGTCTGTGGTCATTCACTTTGATCTCCAGGGTCAGTTGGGTCTTGTACGGGTGTAGGCCCAAGTCCCGACGCAAAATTCACCTATTTAAAGTCTGCGAAAAGCCGAGTTCTTGTGCACGGCGAGAAATCGACTGCCTCGGAGTCTCCTGCACACTCTCACGGACAGCAGCGATGTTCTCGGCTGATCTGGCGTTCCTTTATCATTTGGACGTGCTGCTCAATCATGTAACTTGCCATGGTGATTTGACATCAGTAACTAAAGAAATAACAACGCATTTGACAGATGCCGCCAAAGCAACATGGCTGCCACAAACTGTCAACATCGACCCGCCCTATTTGAAAGACCTTTAGAATCTATTTACTATAGAGGAGTTCGTGGCTAAATAAAAACAGCCGCACGGGTCGATCTTTAAGGTTAAGCAACGCTCGCCAAGGGTGGTCTGTGGATGGGTGACCATCTTAACGTACCGAGTTTCCTTCGTGCCTCGGAAAGCACGATATTTACACATTTTTAATACAATTTTTCTCAATAGATGGCATTGCAAGTATCTGGAGACACAATGAAAACAACCTATTTTGGCGATTGATGTAGTTTCTTCCTGAACTTTAAAATTCGATATCTTTTGATTTTGTGTGTCGATTTTGATGAAATAAACGCTTAATGTTACTCCGGTTTTCACTTAATATTTTTGTGTTCCGTGTCTTTTTTCTGACATTTCTTTAAATTTTTTATGGGAAAACATTCAATGTACAGACACGGTAACTCTACGATTTTATTATATATCGCATAGAATATAAAAACGTGCTTTTCAGTGCGTCAACGTAATCCGTACTTATAAGTACGTTATGACCAATAAATCAGATATAAATTCGAAATTGTTGCACCTGTATGAAGCCGGGGTGGGTCGCTAGTATTTTCATAAATCGTACTATTTCAGTTAAATCTTCAAAATATTTTTACACTAGATTTTTATAATAGTCAAATATTGTACTCACACCGAAAGGAAGGTAAACTGTTACTATGCGAGGATCGACCGGAGGACACGGTGGAGCACACTGTGTGCCCTGCTTGGGCGGAGCACCGCCGTGTCCTCGAAGCGGCGATCGGCGGCGACCTCTCGCGTCCGGCCCTAGTCCATCCATGGTCCGGAGCGAGACGGAATGGGACGCCGTCACCTGCTTCTGCGAAGCAGTCATGCTAGCGAAGGTGCTGGCGGAGTGGGAAAGGGAGAGAACCTCTCGTCCCGGCCACCGTGGTAGACGCCGCGGGCGTCGGATGCCACCTGGTGACCTCCGGCCACCGTAGGCGCGGGCCTGTGGACGGTGAGCTATGGGTGGCTCGCCGTCCGTCCGTCTTATTATGACAGGCCGTGACGACGGCGCGTTCGTGTTCCACGCGCGCCTCAAAGAAAGTCAGCACACAGAGGGGCCCGAAAGGGCCGACGCCTGCCGGAGTTGCGGGACTATTCGAAAGAGATACCGTGGCTCCGGAACACAAAGGGCAATGAAGGAATATGGATGGGTTTTAGTCAGTAGAAGTCTGATACTCCCTCCCGCTCCGCCCAGAGCAGGAAAAGTCATTTGATGATTACCCATCCCTAAAAAAAAAAAAAGTTACACTGTTACTGAGTGTCATCGGTTTTTTTGCCGAAAAATACACGATTGATTCCTTTAAGAATTACATTTAAAGCGAAGCCTCAGGAAAAAGTAGTGTCCAATTTTCAGCAGAAAAAACAGTAGGTGTTGTTTACGGCCTTCAACGGTAGCTTAATAAACATTATATTTTGTCGAAGGTTGAAGTTTTAGGGAATGGATTTTTCAAGCTGTGTGATCGAGAACCTTCTTTTTCTCAAATTTTTTGTCCATGAGGATAGGTAGATATCTTATGGTGTTCGTAAAACACATCTATCTATCAAACTGTAGGCAAACGTATAGTTATGTATAACAGCTTTCGGCCA
Source organism: Ceramica pisi (assembly GCA_963859965.1). NCBI lineage: Eukaryota > Metazoa > Arthropoda > Insecta > Lepidoptera > Noctuidae > Ceramica > Ceramica pisi. The sequence continues at coordinate 16,033,144 of OY982536.1, read as the reverse complement.
TCAGTTAATTAATATTCCGTAGCAACATATGGTTTTGAAAATATGTGGGGAGTGCTGGCATTTCTTTAAAGTTAATTTTTGATCACGAAAAATTACGTAATGGGTAGGTGTGATGATATTGCATCAAGATAGCAGTAACTGTAAAATACGAAAGAAGATTGATCTGCCTATAAAAATAAGGCTAATTCGATATCAACCGTAAAATAAAATTCTAAAATACACTTTTCAGAATTCAGATAATATTTGACGCTCATAAACGTCAAATTCACGCCGCCTCTCAACGCTGGCCACCAAAATAATATAAAGTGTGTCAGACACGTGCGAGGAAAATTACCTACGTAGCGCAAGTAGTGCAATGTGTGTGAGATGGATGAGCCAGCGAGCGCCGAGCAGCGAGCTAGCGAGAGCGACGCGACGGCGGAGAGCGTCGCGACGGCGGAGAGCGTCGCGAGGCGCGTGGGTCGCGCCCCGCTGCCGCCACGATGACGCATCGTGCTGGGTCTGACGCAACTGAGACCAACCAACACCATGATATCCTACGATAAAAAAATTATACTCACACCAAAAAATTCGAAAATTCCTGAATGGGTACCTACCACTGAAAACACTTGATCTACAAAAGCATGAAGAGAGTAAAAAAAAATTACCTACTTAAAAAGAAATATATAAAATACAGTCCATGAGTCTAATAAACTACAACAAAAATAAATTAGAACTACAACACACAATGTTTTAAATTCACTTAATAGAAAACAATCAATGATATATATAATACGTCATTGCATACAATAAATTGTACTAACCTATATAGGTATGCTAATGAAACTCGAATAATTCGAGTTCCAAGCATACGTAAGCGGAGCCACAAACGAATATATATCTCGGGAAGTATCGTCGGAATAATCGCCGAGTTTGTGTCGTGGCGGAGACATACAAGTGGAATAGGTAGTGCAGTGTTTGGACGGCCGGCCCCGACCCCATCCCATCCGTGGTGTTGAGCAGTCCACCATAGAACGCCGCGCGCGCCGCCTGTACCGCACCACACCACGTGTCGCTACCGCTCAAATTGTGCGCCGATTGTGAAAACGTGAAATAACCTAGCTTTTCGTCCCGCGAAAAGCGACAAGGTCACTCTAGATTTGTCAAGCCAGTGTTTAAAACTCGTGCCACCGTTTCGCTCAAGGAACTTATGCAGTTTTCTGTTTACAGTGAATGTAAATAATCGCCGAGACGCCGCATTTCAGGTAGGTAGTGTGTCAAGGTCATTATGCGTACTTCTAAGTTATTGTTAAGCTTGATGAACCATCTGTTTATGAAAGATTTTTTATTTAATTGTTAAAATTTAATTCAGAGAATTCGTGTGTTTGCGAAAAGATGAGATAAAAAAAGCTAATCGTATCTTGGTTACACACGTTTTGTACCTACAAGTCGCGGTTAAGGTCTAGGATTCGATTCTCAAAACGCGTGTCTCGAATATATAGCGAAGTGACCCTTTCGTTACTCGGCGGTAACTCGAGAGTCGAGAGCATTACGCATTTACGCTTGAAATATCATTTTTACCAGAGCGACAGATTGGTTGTGCATTGACTGAGAACTTGGAAATATTAACTGAGCATTCATTAGTAGTCCGTTCACCGCTTTAGGTAAACAGTACCCCGACTGTTCTGTATGTTATTAAGATAGTTCTAGATGTTACAATCTGTGATTTAAGAAGTTCTACATCATTCTATTGAGTCCGCGTCATCGGACGATTGGGCAACTTTGCAGTGACATCATAATCTACTTAAAACTGAAAACGAAAAAATCCAACATGTTTAAAGTATACAAAAACAAAACACCAATATATCATTGTTATTATGCCATCACAAAACGCTTAAATATTCCAAATATGTAGGTACTTTGAATAATTGCGTACCCTTAACTCATTATTTATCTGATACAAGTTTTGACAGCTAACGCCACGGACTAGGAATGGTTGTTCGAAGGGCATGACGCTACTCAGGGTCGTCGTACGAATCGTTGGAATTACGCAGAGTCATAGATATTTGATAAGCTTTCTCTTTTTCTGTCGCAACGCGCGGTTACGAGATCTCGTGGGCGATACAGTATGAACTTGTCACTGCTACAAAACTATGATCTATGTTGATGCGTTTTAAATGTATTGCGGCATGTTCGTAACGTTATTTTTGTACGTGTTCGTTATTTTAATGATATTTAACTTACTACTTTTCCGTATAGAATACTGATGTTTTGAGTGTTTTGGCTGGTTTTAGATACCTAACAGTTTTTTTTTGTCGAATCATTGTGCCAAATAAGTCAACTAACTAAACATTACCGGGAACGGCAGAATTTATCTCATTTACACGAGAATATGTACCTACCGACAGTAAATGTGATTACGTGATACCTACCCAGCGTAAAATCTGCAACTTATGTGTTGATAGGTCGTTGGTTTGTTTATTGTTCATTGTTTTTACAATGCACTATGTAGGTCATCTTCTACTAACATATATGTGGGACAGAAGGTACTTATGTTTAACTATTTACCCAGCTACGTTAAGTAGGTATCCGAATATACCTACGTGAAAAAAATCACATCCAAATCGGTTTACCCGTTTAATAGCTACGTACGGTACCACAGACAAACGTACACAGACCGACAGACAGATTTAGCGACCAAACATATAACATCCCTCTTTTCGTGCCACGGATTAAAAAATAAAGAACGCCAAACTTCAGTTCCATATTTAAACATACCTAAATATCCAGTTACTATCGGCGTTGGTGCTAACTAAAAACCGGTACTAGCACTATTTGGAATTTACACTTTAACGGCTTATCCAATCATGGAAAAAAACCGGCATTCGACTTCCCGCAGGTTCGTAATTTAAGCGAAGCACCATTTTGATTACATACACGTTTTAAAAGCATAGTTAAGTACATAAACATGCCATCACAGCTGACCCGTGCAACGTCGTCTGCGTAACATTTTTCATTACTGCTCTGCTCCTATTGGTCTTTGCGTGATGATATATAGCCTATAGCCTTCCTCGATAAATGGGCTGTCTAACACGGAAAGAATTTTTCAAATCGGACCAGTAGTTCCTGAGATTAGCGCGCTCAACCAAACAAACAAACAAACTCTTCTGCTTTATAATATTATATAGTATAGATAACTCAGAGGTTCTCAGATTTTGTTGTGCAAGGCGTTGCAAACGTTCGACACTCGACTCTCGTGCGCGTACCTGAGAGTCTCTGATTTTGTTCAGCAAGGCGTTGTGAACGTTCAGGTGAAGATTCTCCCATACGGCGTATTCTTGTAATTATATGAAAAAGGAATATGCATTAAAAATATTTTATTATCTAACCAGTTTATCGAAAAATACGTATACAAAGATATAATACTAACAGTTAAACAATTAATAGCAATCGAAAATACGAACAAGATATAATAATAATTTTAAACGAACACTCTTATATAAAAGAAAGGGACGGTTTCACGAAAATGCCGTTTTCGAGGGCCGCTGTAGGTATGGCCGTCACAGCTTTTGAGGTCAGAGGTGACATCAGATTTTTTTTAAATGACCAAGTTAACTTTGCCACTGATGACCATATTTTTATAAAAAATAATTCAACATTGTTAACTCAGATCTATTAAGAGTTTTATTTTGGTAACAGTTTGGTTTTTAAATCACTCCTTACACTCTGGCCGGAGCGGAATAGGGAGTACTCACATTTATTCAGCTCCATTCAACTTATGCCCATAGAAAACATCGATTTTAGGAGACGCGTACGCGCCATTTCAGCCTTCCGCATCTATTCAGCTTTCACGGAAATCAAGTATAAAATGAGGACAAATGTGTTAATATCAAGCGTGAAGAGATTGATAAAGCCGCGTACAGCGCTGTTCAGCCGCGTTCAGCGTCGATCGCGGCGGAACAGCAATGTACACGGATGGTTCTCGACTCCTTGTGTGACTGACACTGCATGGCCACCATCAGGTATTTTAATTTTGACAACAAAAAAAAAATCGCTAAAATTAGTCTTAAATTAATCGCCAAATATCAGAATTAGTCGGTCATTAATAGAAATATTTTTTGTTGGCAAATTTTTGAAGTCTCTTCGATCTAGCTTTTGGTCTGTATCTTAAAAATTAAACTATTATATCTTCTAAACTAAAACACGACTAAAGCTGTGACTTAGCGAAAAATTTCGACTAATTAGCGAACAAATTTGGGAGAAAACAAATCTTTCATTGATTGACGCAATCAATGGAAGCGATTGGCGTCGGTGGTCCTGCGGTAGTTACTATTACCTTCGGACATTTTACTGTCTTCGCAGCATATTCAGCGCAGTACGCAGTAGACAGAAGCGTTTCAGCAGAGGTAGCACGCTATAACGGCTTTTCTGATTCTTACGACGCTGTACGCGGCTGATAGAAGCAGAATTGTATGTGTGACCAAAATCGTTCAGCGAAATGCAAATGGAGCTGAATAAATATGTTTACTTCCTTTATCTTACTGATTATAACCCATCCGGGTTCCTCTTAATGCCAAAGGGTAAGAGTTACTGCGGCCCTGGAACGCAAAGGCGTTCCAGGGCCGCAGTGACTCTTACGGCATATTCGCATCTTTCTTCTTCGTGACGCTGGGACGACAGTTGATTAGATTTAGGTGGCCAAAACCTTGTCACTTCCACGGCATCGTTAGTGGCAGCGCGTAGGTCACTTTGGCTGTATGTCTTGGGGCACAAAAAGTAAAAAGTCATTTATTTAAATTAGGCTGAGTGCCAGCACTTTTTGAACATCAACGTTTACAAGAAGACAGTCCCCCAAAAACGCCCGTCACGACTTCCTAGTGTTTTAGCTGGGAAGAAGAAGTGGCCAACAAACTCACCAGCAACCCATCTGTGTGTTGCGTTAAAAGAACTTGCATTTATACAATAGTATGCACACACACAGAGGGCAAGATAGCTGGATGTGGATCATGGTTTGTAACTCGTATCCACATCAACACTTTGCAGTTGATCCGTCGCGCTCACGGTAGCCCCATTTTCGAGGATTCCCATTCCGAGGTTGGAATAACACTAACTATTTGCGTTCTGAGGCGATTTAGGGATTTTCCAGTGGACCTGGGAAGGTTAGACCCTGCGGGAAGATGTTCGTTTGGTTGTAAACAGTTCATGAGTGGGGGAGAAGTATCCTGTCTCAGATTGCAGCGGGCTTCCATTATCTCTACTGCTATTCTAATATTTTAAAGAGGTCAAGTTTGTGAGCTTGTGAGGTTGTAGGGGGTAGTAATCTCTAGACGGCCAATTATCACATACTAGATGACCCGCGCAACTTCGTCTGCGTCACATTTTCCATTACTGCTCCGCTCCTCTTGGTCTTAGCGGGATGATATATAGCCTATAGCCTTCCTCGATAAATGGGCTATCTAACACTGAAAGAATTTTTCAAATCGGACTAGTAGTTCCTGAGATTAGCGCGTTCAACCAAACAAACAAACAAACAAACTCTTCTGCTTTATAATATTAGTATAGATATCATATTCACATCGCAATCGCATCTCAATCGCAAATTGACAAAAACGTATGAAATTTAAGGCTTTTTAGACAGTTTGCCATTGACAAGCGAATTCGAAAGTTGTTTAAAAATGAATAAATTGATCCTCTGATCTCAAGAACCGATTTTGAAAATTCTTTTACCACAAGAAAGCCACGTTATTTGTGAGTGTCAAAGGCTATATATAATTTATATTAAGAGTCCTATTACGAATCGTAAATGCTCGTTTGCAATAGACGAAGTTACGTTGGACTGCGTTGTGAGTACATCTATAGTCCGCGAAACAATTTTGATACTTACTAGTCTGAATAGGATTATAGTTTCTTTGGGCGCTCGCGCGAGACTGAGGAGCGCGCGCGCTGAATTGACGCAGAATATATAGTACTTTAATTTTATTTATTGTAATTTTGTTTAATTATATTGACAAAAGAAAACTAATGAAACGTATTCATTGTAGATTGAAATTTTATATCATATTAATTTATTTGATAAAATTGTTTTTATTTGGAATATAATGGACGCTGAATCAAGACATTTCTGGCTTAAATAAGGCTTTCTTTACGTTTTTTTCCGTGAAAACTCAAGGAATTTAAAGAAATTCTAGAACTCCAATAAACAAGTAAAACATTCAACTTACCTTTTAGTAATTTTAGCTTTTAAAAGATTTGATTGTAACAATGTGAATTAGACCGTCAAAGTTCCATCGCCGACATTTTTTCTTGCAAACTGAGTTCGTAAAATATTTATAGTAAATTACACGAAAAGAAAAATGAAAATGTGTAACTCTAACTTACAAGAAAGAGACTGGCACTATCGTTATTCAGGATCAAATAATTAAAATATCTTACTGCTGCTGATAATTACATCGTCAAAAATCATGAATTTCCGTAAAAAATGTAATAGGACTCTTAAGACGAAAAGTATCGCCCGACGCAGTGAACACGGGTCAGCTAGTTGACAGCTGTGAAAGACAAACAGTCGCCATAATCATAGTTAAAATTATGTTGTTATTTATTTGCCATTTCATTATAGGCAGAACCTTAAAAAGTAAATAGGATATGTAACCTACTATGAACCTTCCCTACTACATACTATTTTAATATAGTAAAGTAGGTTGTTATTTACTCGTCAAATAAAAAGTAGCCATGACCGATGTTTATTATACCAAATTGACTGTGGACACGCATCATTAGCCATTCAATGGAAACAGACTAGCGACTGTTTTTCTAGAACGAATTCTAACGTTCTAGAACTGTCAAAAGTTGGTATAAATATTTTTTTTGTCTAAAACATTTTGAATTGTTTAAATGTATGGAAAAAGTTCTGTATGTTAATCTTTGGTCTCATTATGATAATTATGTTTTTACACGGAACATCACAATTTTTGTATTTTATAAATTAATACTAGCTTTTGCCAGCGGCTTCGCCCGCGTGCGTTTCGGAAATTATCCCATAGAGAGGCACTTATCAACTAGGGGTATAAAAAATAGCCGTCGACTTTTTCTCAGTCCTACCACATATACTTACACGAAAAAAATCAAAAATATCGGTCAAGCAGTTTCGGAAGAGTTCGATAACAATAACTGTGACTAGAGATTTTTATATAGGTAAGTATTAGACTTAGTAATATGTATGACATTTTTTATTTAAAACAATGAAAAAATTAAATAAACTACTGTCGCCGATGGTTACCAAACTCCTATTCTTTTAAACTTCAGCACCTACCAACTACCAACTCAACTAATACCTATGCAAGAAATATAACTCTAACTATCTGCTACAAAATCTTACTTATAAAGTAAATTATACCTACCATTTAATAACTCTCAAAACCATTTCATAGTGATATTTTTTCCCAATTCAATAATATAATGTAAGTAGCGATAGCCTGGCCTATGAAACTATGTAGGTACCTACAACTTTTTTTAATGCGAGTGTAGGTCTCTCGTGTGTCACTTTTTCACCCTATCCACTTAAATAAATCCAGGTAGATATTTTAATCGGTGGAAAAATCGAAATACCTACCTATTAATTAAATTATATATTTGGGTGCGTTATTGAGGCATCCAAGCAACCAAAACAAATATAATAATATATATTCTATGATGTTTATTTTCCATTTTAAGCACTTATTTTAAAACAAAGATTCACAAATCATCCGCTTACTGCTTCCAAAAAAATTACACCGTTCGTTTGTCACTGCGGCGCATTTGCGACTGCTTGTTCGCAGGGAGTACGCAGAACTCGAGGCGTGTAGATATGACTCGCGTTCCGACCGTTTGTATGAAGATATTATTATAATCCTGTAGATATCTTTACCGTGGCTATATTTGTATACAGCTCGCCAATTAGAGTAAAAACTACGTAGGTAATTTGACAGCTGAAGGATATTTAAGTAGTAAATTGTAAAAAGTGTAGATACATATTATACAGATACGAATTTTACCTATCTATACAAATGTTCAATGTACGCGAATCTAAATCACATCAGCGTTGAGAACTCTAACCTAAATCTAATTCACGTCTACGTCAAAATGGCACATGAATGACGTCAGACTTCAGCTAAGTAATACGATTATAATACTTTCTCCCCTAGTCGTTCCAGCCAGTCGTTTGGAGCCGGCCTTGAACAATCGCATTAATATAAATATGACACAATCTAGTCAATGATGTCATTTCAGAAGATTACACACACTACCTAACGCAACTAGAGGCACGTGTAACATGAAATTCAAAACCGAATTTCTCTCATCTATCTATCCGTATTGCACAAAATATACATACCTACCGATTTACCGAACAGCTGAAAACACTTAGTACAATTATAGTTTGGAAATATTTCACGATTACCACTTCATTAGAAAATAGATTTAGAAATTCGCTGTAGAAACGCAGTCATGTTTACAAATATAAAATTTGTAAATAAGTTTAGCTATGTAGAATTATAGGTATGTAAGTCTTGTTGTACCTATACTTACACAAAAGTGGTCACGGGATGGAAAACTTTATATCTATTATAAAACATGGACCATTTATCTAAAGCAAAGCACTAAGTTTTAATAACACAATAAATCTTTGCAAGCATTTATTCAGTGTTATTAAAACTGAAACGTAATTACGAAAGTAAAGAAAATTTACTTATCTTATCGTGTGTTTTCCTTTACATGGATTATTATAACGATTTAAAAAATTAAAAGCATATCTAATATGGAATAATATGTAACGTCAGACTACAGTTTACTATACCAAATGTTTCATTGATAATACGGAGCCGTGTGTTTGTTTATACCGCTGCGGTGTGTATGTGTGAGTCTGTAAGCGGGAGTCAGTGACTGGCTGCCACACGTGTATCCAAAAATCGAAATAGCATAGCAACAGGCTCACTCACGCACACATATAGGGGCGCGACCATAAACGTGTGAGTGAATTTAATGAATCGAATCATTTTGTCATATTACTGTCTTACTTACTCGCAAGTGTATTTGGATCTGTTAATTTGTCCCCGCGTCCATGCAAATAGTTTGGAGGTCATTGACATACATTTTTGTTTAGCTATGTGATGAACGCAGCCAACGGAGAGATATTTTGAAATGATTGAGAGAAGACAACATGAATTTATTGAAATAGGTGGCTAGACTATATTATTCGTAAATTAAAAGCACACAAAATATTTTCTGCATTATTTGGTTAGAATCTATTTTTAGAAATGATTATGCTAAAGTTTATTCTAGTCACGTCTGGCATACATTAATTCATGTACATATTCATGAATTATATTCAACAAAAAAAAAATACATTATCAAAAATATCACAAAATACCTTCGCTATTTTCAGCTGTTTCAATAAAAACATAATATCCTTGAACAATGCAGGTACCTATACCTACCCACCATAGGTGTAATTCAGACACGACTAACTTAGTTGTTCATGTTGTGACGTCCTTGATGCCAGCCACTGGGAATTACCTCCATAGCTGTTGAGTTATCCTCATGAAGTTTTCCTTAGTAGAAAAGAATCAAAAACCTCTATATACCTACTATTTACAGAACATAGTTTAAGTACTCGAAGTCTCCTTATTAGGTTATTAACACATGTATATTGTACAATGTATATGCGTAAATAACCAAAAAAAGGAGTCAGAAAAAATTACTTAACTGTTCACTCGACAAGTCCAATTTGTCTAAGTGACGATTTAGATAGTTTCAACTTGGTGAATGAGAGGGTCTCACCAGTGCGTCATACCCGTAATGACTTACAGAACCGAAACGTGGACACTCACCACAGACCTGCTCCACAAATTCAAGGTTGCTCAGCGTGCAATGGAAAGAGCAATGCTTGAGGTTTCTCTGCTGGATAGAATTCGCAATGAAGTCAGCCTGAGAACTAAACTTACTGACATTGCGCGTAGAATCAGCATGTTGGAGTGGAAGCGGGCCGGCCATGTCTGTAGACGAACAGACGGACGATGGAGCAGACATGTGTTACAGTCGAGAGACTCGAGAGCGAGACAGCTTATGGGATAACGTAGTGTGGGACGCCTTGCGGCACGATGGATCGATATGGTTTAAAGAAGGTGGCTGCCAGCAGATGGATGCGGACTGCTCAGGACTGGGCTGGTTGGCGCTCTTTTGGGGGAGGCTTACATGATGGCTGATATGATGATGATGATGAATGAGAATTATCAGGAAATTTCACACCACCAGTTAGCCCGACTGAGACGAGAGGGAACTTGTGGCGTAAACATGATGTTGTCGTGAATTTAAATAATGTCAAAAAACATAAACGTTTTGACAGTTGCTGGACCTTCACGAACTCGAAGACCTCACCTCGTCGACCTCGTCCCACCAGTCCTCTTCTACCATAGGACATGATCTAGACGCACTGCAAATTACTATCCCTGTCTGGTTGCTATTTTACCAATTCGCACTAAGTTTTTTCTAACGTCTTTTGTAATGCATTTAGTTTTTCAAACATCTTACTTATATAATTTTTTCAAAGGAGTGGAACACTCTTTCTGAACACATTCAAACTTAATTTCTTCAAAGTTAGAGTGAACCGACTTCTTCTTGGTCAGCTCACTCCAACATTGACTTCGTCTCTGTCACCTCTGACCCAGACTAGAGTCAAGTGGAAACCCATCGATATCTATACTTCTATACTAATATTACAAAGAGGTAAAATTTGTTTGTAAGTTTGTAAAGTTTGTATGTAGGGGGTAATCTCAGGAAATGCTGGTCCGATTTGAAAAATTATTTCAGTGTCAGCCATTTATCGAGGAAGGTTATAGGCTATATAGCATCACGCTAAGACAAATAGGAGCGGAGCAATAATGGAAAATGTGACGCAGACGAAGTTGCGCGGGTCAGCTAGTATCAAATAAAAAAACAGTGCTGCCACCTGGTGAACATCATTTTAGAAAATTTGTATTTACTATTTACTGGGTATTGCTGCCAAAATGATTTATTTGCCCTGATTTGATTAAAAAATGATTATTATGAATGAAACCTTACATTTCTGAAGTTAAGCCTGCTTTTCAAGTGATTTATTAAGTGTACAGTCTTAAGATCTTAACCAGTTTTAACGAACTTTTTTTTTGTATGGAAATACCTATGTTGTAATACAAAGTCGCACATACATAATTTATGAATTCTTAACAGGTAAAACACCTTGGGAACTCAATTATGAAATGTCGAATGCTAACACGTGTACCTGCACGTGTTTAGTAGGTAGGTATAGATACTGTAAAATAAATAAAACTAGGAATTCCTCCCCTGTATGTGCTGACGAGCGATTTCTTCCATTTGTGGCGATCTTTGGTCTGCTGTATGTGTCCATTCCATTTTCTGATGTTCTGGATGAAATGATCGATGAATAATAACTAGGTATATTTACTCGTAAATATTTAATAATGCGATCAAGGTCAGATTAGGATCAACCCTTTACACCACAGTCAAAAACAAAGAATGTAATTAACTTCAATCGATTCACATTAGGAAAGATTCCTAATAAAATGTGCTGACTCAATGGACTTGTTGTAACACCAATGTCAAGGTCAAACCGATTTTATTTTTTACGCGTAGGTGTACTTACAGCAGACTAACAGTAACTGATTATGTACCATGAAAACATCTAAATATATTTGTACAGAAAATACGGTTTTATTGTTGACTCAGAATTAAACACATTTGACGTTTAAATTTTGACAGCCTTTTTTACTGCTACAATAACACTAAAAAAGCTTACTCAATTTTCGAGTTGTGTAACGCTAAAGTCTTGGTTACGCTCCACTCCTGGCATCCATTGATGACGTAACCATAGTTGAATGATTTTTTAATGTTTTAGATACCATTTTCCGCGATTCTTGAGCGAATCGTAATAGTATGTGGGTCTTCTACTTGGCTTAAACATGCCTGGTTAAAAAGACCTGAGGATACTGTGCAGGATCGTGATCCAAGGAAAATAAAGTGGGAGGGAGGGATGTGAACCCCAAAATAAACGGGACAAACGGTTTCAGTGGTAGAAGATGTCGGTTACGAACGTCAAATAACAACTCTTTCATTGTGAGTTTGCTGTCCGTGGAGCTTAACCTATGGTATAAAATAAATTATAACTTGGCCTGGCGCACTGCCGTGTGCCTAGATTCTAAGTATGAACTATCTATCTATACGAACTACCTATTTACTTGTATACCGTCATCTACTGAATAGACTCAACCTTCACTCCCCATCAGCATCGTATCGAGTTACTTATCCCTACTTATGAAGCGCTTACGTCACGTGGCTAAATAAAACCGTTAGGGGGACTTGAACTCTTGTGCCTCTCTGAGTTTACATAGCAATAGTGCTTCTTTGTAAACGGCTGTCCTGACAAATAGTATACAGTCACACTTTTTACCAGAGGGGGGGTAGTCAGAAACTTCAGAACGCAACCTACGTTCATACAGTTGGCTATACTATCGCTAGTGAGTAAGTACAAAATACCTCGGTCTTTCCCAACTATATAAAATTGTCTATAGGGCCTTAACTCTTATACGTTATAAAAGAGCATAATATATATTATGTTAATGTTCCTTATAGTGGCACATTATTAGAAGATTTGGCTAATATTACCTTTATTCTTATAATTTGGCTTGGTAAACGGTAATAAATCCAATTAATACGGCTACAATAAGGGTTCGAAATGTGTTCTTCTTATAGAGACTAGTAACATTGCTTTTTAGCTATATAATATTCAAAATCATATAAAGGTTTTTAATATGGTCAATTATTCTTAGAAAAGTAATGCACAAGGTTATTATGATGCTTTTTAACTTATAGGAGCATTTAATAAGACCACTATCCAACAAACGAACTCTAACATTTTATATGATCTTTACAAGAATGAAAGCAATCCGCATTCTCTTATACAGTCATTATAAAGATATTATTCTCTATATGGTTACATAAAAATGTTTGTGCTTATTTTGAAAGTACCTATAGCAGATTGTGTGATTTATTTCGAAGCGGAATTTTCATGTAATAATCAGCCAGTGGTTCCGTAGAGGATTATTTTAATGAAAATGAAAAGGAAACCATTGAGGAAGAATAGTTTTATTGAGATATTATTAACAATTAATTAAGGATAACAATACTCGCATTCATCTTCAACAAATTGATCGTAAATCAAATACTTATTATATTTAATTGTTGCAAAACCTTTATTTTTCACGACCTATCACAAAGTGTAAAGGTAAACTATAAAGGGTCGGATAATTATGTACATTAAAACATTCCTTTCTTAGAATAAATGTGTCCACTTCCATGGCCATCGCATATTATGTAAATTAAGATCTATACTTTGTAGTAATTTGTCACATCTGCCAATATGTATACTACCATTGCAATATAAGCGGACAAACATATTATATTTATATAATTATATTCTTTTTTGTGTACTAACAATAATAATTATATTTTAAACTTAAAATTAGTGCACAAAATCAAGCTTATCCCTATAAAGAGATCTCTTCCAGCCAACCCAACCATAGTGAAACATACATTTTATAATATGGGAACTAGAATAGCTAGGTACAGGATTTTGTTCGTGAGAAAGGAACTCTAACAATATGTAAAATGGCGATAGCATAAGCAACATAATATGTTGCCATTATAAGGTATCACTCTCATAGACTCCTTGTAGACGATTTTCGAATCGTTTTGCTCTTGTAATAGCACTGTTTATAACATGACTAAATAATTAATAACGTTTGTAGCAAAAAAACAGCTTAAATTCAAGGGCGGGTTGATACTACAACACTCAGCGTACCACATTTTATCATACATATGAAATCCCATACAATTTTCACTATAAACGAACACACAAATCAGGTACCTAAATAAACTACGTAAAATAATAACTTACCGTTCACATCCAGCAAAATGGTTGACGTTTCTCTTTATTCGTCAAACTGTTTCGAAAATGTAAATCACTAAGAAAAAGACTTATTGCAGAATCATAAACTGACGGCTATAAGGGCCTACAGCTTTTTAAGAGACTTTGATTTGCCGCAATGAGTTTAACTCCCTTGAATCGGAACATAATAAAACACGTATAAGGGTGATCGCCCATATTAACGCTTTAAATATGTTTCTTACAAGAGTATTGGCTTTTTAGGAGCTTTTTTCTTGTCATTATAAGTTTGACTTCCTTGTTGCTTGTCATAATATAACGTTACACGAATAAGAAAACAAAGCCGACATTAAAGCAATTAAAAGAATGGTATAAGGTTATTCTCCTTATAATTTGTGCCCAAACGCACCCTTATTAGCGATAATACGGCTCCTATAAGAATATTTTTATTGGCAATATAAGCCACTACAAGAGCAATATATGCCACTACAAGAGCAATATAAGCCACTACAAGAGCAATATAAGCCACTACAAGAGCAATTTTTGTTTGTTGGGTTACTTCTTCTTCTTCTTATCGAGTGGGCATTAAGGTCTATCGACTTCACATCACACACCCTAGTGTCAGACACTTCTGTCATGGTTTATTTGACGACCGCCATTTGGCGGCCGGGACCACCGACTTATACGTGCCTTCCGAAGCACGGAATCATCTTTTTATCAGACAATCAGATGATTCAAGCCTGCAATGTCCTAGCCAAACTAGAAGCCAACTTTATTAAGTATGCTTCCCGTGGGAATTGAACCCATCACCACCGGGTCACAAGGCAAACGCCTAAACCACTGGACCCCGGAGGCAGTTCCGGAGGCGGTCTCTACTAAGAAGTACCAATGCAATAATAAATCCGTTTTGTAATTTTTAACTTTCTTTGCAGAAACTGACATTCTCTGCAAAGTTTGACAAAGCAGCAAACCCAATAGTGTGGCGCTTATGGTAGGCGCCAGATAAACTTGCAACCAAGCTCCAATTCTTTATCCCTTCGTATATACTGGAACAATAAATAATTACCCGTTTTTCATTACTAGAGAACGCAAAGAATCTCGACAGAAGTCGATTTAGGATAGCTTTATATCTATATTTTGATTTTTTTATATTAAGAAAGTAAATAAATATGTATGTGGGGCAATGATAGTTATTTCACAGTTTCCTAAACGAATATCAGATGAAAAACGAACAAGGTATTCGCTTAAAAATCAGTCCCATTTAACTTTTTTTGTGGCAATAACTTTAAAATTTTCCTACCCGAAAGACATAAGACATCTCTATTGACTATTGAATAATATACCAAATGTTCGTTCTATGGTGGTAGAATTGCCGAACTCTACGTCGGGAAATTCACTAATATTAAGGTTGATTGGCACAGGCTACGCCGGTTCTATCTAAGCTCTAAACGTGTTTCACGTAGAGCAGCCTCGATTTAGAGCATTCTTGTAGCCATTTCAAACAAATTTATGCCAAAATCCACACAAACAAAATACTAACGAAAATCAAAAGGTTACCCTTTTGGTTTCGTCAATTTGATGTTAAAATTCCGAACAATCATCTGTCAAATTCAAATGTTCGTTCGAAACGTAAATGTATTAGAGTAGGTTTAAAGAATCTAAATGTCAAATAATTTTCGTTTGTATTGAACTGCATTGAAACTTCGGAACGATTGGAACAGTGGTCGGAAACATGCGTAAGTTCGATCGAAACTTCGTTTTTCGTTTAATTAGATAGAGTAGACCTGAACTGAAATTATAATTCAACGCACTGTGGTCAGGACAATTTTGTCGTACAGCACGTACAGGTAGGTATGCTTACTCGAATTGAATTAAGTCTAGCTTTAGTTACGTAAATTACGGTTGTAACTCGTAAATTCGTAACTGCCTATGAGAGAACCTCACGATATGTTGGTAAAGTTTTCGCGTCACGTCACGAACAACTGATAACAAAAAACTGTATATTATTATGTACTTGTAAATAGTCAAGCCAATGACTGAATGACTATTAGACTGATAGTTAACTATAGTTCATAACTTTGTAAGACAATGCTTGCAAAGATACGTACTAGTTGACTATCTTTATGCTGACGTGACACTGAATTTCGGAAATCAGTGTTTTTTGTATCATTTCTTCGTTTTTTGACACCGAGTTGCAAAGTGAAAGTTATTTTATACCTTGTAGTTGTTTTATTTGGAAGTTATTTAATTTTCACTTTTTACAACTAAATTGACATTCAGATGTGCATATCCCTTCACAGCGAACAGCCGTAATGTTGTGTTATGAACTGCAGTGCCATTCTGTAAACAGCCATGTCCA
The DNA here is from genome assembly GCA_963859965.1 of Ceramica pisi. NCBI lineage: Eukaryota > Metazoa > Arthropoda > Insecta > Lepidoptera > Noctuidae > Ceramica > Ceramica pisi. The sequence continues at coordinate 16,016,834 of OY982536.1, read as the reverse complement.
TGTAATCAATATGGAATGACAGCTCACTTCTGATCACTTGACCCAAGTCTTCACTTCGACATGTTTACAGAATCGACCGGCTGGTGACACAATAGACATGCGATTTCCGCAAGCTCCTGGGCCATTTGCTATCATTTATTGAGGAGTTCGGTTGCCTATCTCCAAAGTTCTGTATCAGGTCTCAATTCAAAAATTGAAATATGACGACTTCGAGAGCAAAAACTTTTGTAGAGTTCCCTCTATTTCTCTAGGATTCTATCATTATATCCTGATCTTCTGATCGTGGGACCACCTAGGAAATCTATCCTTTCAATAAAAAAAAACCAAAATCGGTCCAGACGTCTTCGAGTAACGTCCTTTTTAAAGTCGGTTAAAGAAGCGCCTCGCTGCATTGTCTACGCTCCGCACAACGACAATAGTTGAAAACCAACCCATTTTGTAATAATGGGTGTTTTATAATGTTCCTGGTATCACTGCTATTTCATGAATCCTCATGGAAAGTTACTTATCGTTTTGTTTGTGTCTGGCAGAAAATTTTATTTAAATTAATGATTCTATCTGGTGGATTGTGAATACAGTAACACAAGCCCTCATTCTTGACCAAATAGCAAATCAATTAAAACATCGTCGTTGAAAACTACAACCTAACTTTTGATTTAAAATACAAGTACCTACGTTGATGAAATTTTTAGTTAGTTATTAAGCGTTTGTATTCGCATGTCAATCGCAATTGTCAATAAAACCTTAATTTTCATACATTTTTGACAGACTGCGATTGAGATGCGAATGTGTGGCACTCTGAACCATGCAATTAAACGCAGCAGTAATCGTTGTGGTTGTATCAAAACCCTTGTATTCCAGTATACCAGTAGCAACAAACGATTACCTTCGATTTTATTTCCCAACTGCCGTCTGCCTATCATCAGAACAAAATCATCAGATCAAGACCAAAATTTCATAGAACTAAGTTATTAATTTAAGTTTGATTTCCAAACTCTTTTATCTAGTCAAAGTTAAAAGTTTTCATTTATTTACTCAGTGGCTTATTGGTTGTTTTTGCATGGGATGAGTTTCACTCCATTAATAAGTGCTGGTCCTTAAGCCCAAGAACCGCTTATACTGATAGAATCCTCTGGCAACTTTAAAAATAAAAAGAAGCCTACGTAAAGAGGTCAACAGACTTTATAACAAGTTTCGTGTGGCATAGAGCTGTATCTATACTAATATTATAAAGCAGAAGAGTTTGTTTGTTTGTTTGTTTGGTTGAACACGCTAATCTCAGGAACTACTGGTCCGATTTGAAAAATTCTTTCAGTGTTAGATAGCCCATTTATCGAGGAAGGTTATAGGCTATATATCATCACGCTAAGACAAATAGGAGCGGAGCAGTAATGGAAAATGTGACGCAGACGAAGTTGCGCTAGTGTCAGCTAGTGAGAATATATACTTATTATATTCAAGCCTTAGTAAAGAGATTAGCAAGTCAACTAGGTTAGTTGGCTCCTAAGCTGTATAATCCCAATATAGGAGGAACGATAAAGAGAACGTAAGCCAAAAACATTACTTAGCATCCGCTGCCCCGGTTTTGCCAAAGAGGAAAACCGGGGCAGCTCTAGACAAAGAGGATTTATATTATCCCGTTGTCAATCCTCAAACGTTTTTGACGTTTGAAAATCGTTACTGGTAAGTTCAAAACGTTTACAACTTTGTTAATAAATATTTTACTAACTATATTACTATACATTAGAAATAAAAGTAAAAACTCCTGGGTGACTAAGTTAACCCTATAAAATTCATCCGAATCGCTGTCGACTGAAAGTGTGTCCAAAAGACTGGTGGCATTGCCACGTTGTATGGCAATGCTTTTTACTTTGTCCAAGGTAAAAGCCAGCCTTTGGATAGCGCCTGTCAACAAAGCGTCTTGAGATATCTTTAAACAAGTTAGGAGCACTCGGACCTCATACCAACGAGGTTTTGATATTTCCACCGCTTGAGGTTCTCAGCAGCCGTAGCGGCAGCGCCAGCACACCACGAAGAACTAGGAAGGTGGGATGGCGCAAGAGTATCGACACAAGCAGCGTTTCACACTGGCCTACACATCTTCCATAGTAATAACGACATGCCGTTCGGTCAGGCTCATCATCATCATCATATCAGCCGAAAGACGTCCACTAAAAGACATAGGCCTCCCCTAAGTGGCGCCCCCAGGTCCTGTGCGTCTTGCATCCATCGAGTACCTGCGACCCTCACTGGGGCATCGGTCCACCTTGTGGGAGGCCTTCCAACGTTGCGTGTCCCGGTAAGCCATTCTATTTGGAATACTGAACGCTGACGTTTCCAATTCTGTAAACATGTCGAAGTGAACACTTAGGCGAAGTGAACGACAAGTGAGCTGTCAAATCTTACAGATAAGATGGAATGACAGCTCACTTGTAGTTCACTTATACACGGTGAGATATCAACAGAATAGGCCGGCTGGTCCGCATGCGGGCTGCCCGTATCCTATCATTTCATAATGTTTTTTCCTGTCATGCGGGCAGCACGCGCGCGGAATGCGGGCGGCGTTCTTCTGTCTTTAGTGTTGTTTTTAACCGCCATTTACACGATGCGAGTTTCTTAACTCGAACATATGATTCTCAAAAGTAAGAAAAAAATTGTAATTATGTTAACATCATATTACTAAAGAATGTTAGCCCCATATTATTGGACTTTTGGACAATCACTAAGCGATTAAAAAAACAAAAATTTGAAAAAAGGCCATTTTCCTCTCCCCAAAAATTCGGCCTATAAAAGTAGTGAGATCAATAAATAGGCCAAGCATTTCAGAACTTCAGAATAGTCCATGAATATAACATGTGTCTTTTGAGAATACCAGTGAATAGAGAGCTTGATCTTTCGTGACCGTATAAAAATGATGAAAGAATTTGTTTTTGGGGGATATCCTGTCTTTTTCCCAAGTATAATTTTCAAATTTTAATACAAGAGCATTTTCAATTCAATTAATTTATGTTATTTTTAATTTATTTTTTGTTAATGAGTTCATGAGGACCGACCACGAATTCAACCTTTTAACTAGTTAGCTATAGGTTATATACCTATATTCATTTAGTTTGCATATTTCCTAAATGGTTTCACAAATTTATTTACATAATTAAAACCAGCAATTTAAACTACATATAAATACAATTAAATAAAAAAAACTCTTAACTAACTAAAACTAAAAATAAAACTAACATAATATGGCGTCGAATAACTCGTCCGCATCGCTAGCCACTGGTTATGTGCCCAAAAGGCTGGCAGCATTGCCACGTTGTATGGCAATGCTTATCCTAGCCGAGGTAAAAGCCAGCCCTTGGGTCACGCGAAGTGTCAACTAAGCGTCTTGACAGATCTTTAACAGGGCTTTCACATTTTTTCTTGAATTTTAGCGTTTTATTCGAATTTTGATATGTGATTTTGCTTTAGGTATAGCCTTAAAAAAAAACAAAAATATACCTAAGATAGTTTGATCATTTATCTTGGGAGTGTTCTAAATAAATATTTCAATTTGTTCACGTACATCAGTAAAATCCTTGACTCCGCAAAGGATGTTTCACAAAACGTTGCTTTAGGGAATCTTTTGATACCTTGGTACACCGAAGATATTATAATTTAATCATTTATAAAAATGTCCACGGCACAACTGTATCTTCTACTTTGGAATGTTCAAATCAATTTATTACGATTCATACAGTAATACACCAAAAATAATTCTGTAAAACTGAGAGTTATTGACAATTTTCCGTACGAAACTATAATTTTTATCTATGAAATTATAATCAAAATTCAAAAAAAAAAAATAATAATTAAGGTGGCATTGCTATATTGCTTGAAAAAAAAATTGGTCTAATTAAAAGTAAAGTAAATATTTTTAAATAATTGTCGAAAATCAATATAATCTTGTGACGCGCGGTATTCAATTTTAGTCAACCTGAGCAATTCGATTTTGTAAGAGCGCTTTGACAAAACTGTCTTAGGCATATTTTTATTTTTGTTAAGGCTATATCTAAAGCAAAATCACACATCAAAATTCGAATAAAACGCTAAAATTCATGAAAAAATGTGAAAGCCCTCTTAAACACTCGGACAGAACTCGGACCCCACGAATAATTTAATTTAATTTCCCATTATTTTTGCATTACAATATCTAGATACTAGCTGACCCGTGCAACGTCGTCAGCGTAACATTTTACATTACTGCTCCGCTCCTATTGGTCTTAGCGTGATGATATATAGCCTATAGCCTTCTTCGATAAATGGGCTATCTAACACTGAAAGAATTTTCCAAATCGAACCAGTAGTTCCTGAGATTAGCGCGTTCAACCAAACAAACAAACAAACAAACAAATAAACAAACAAACAAACAAACAAACAAACTCTTCTGCTTTATAATATTAGTATAGATTATAATATTAGTATAGATTACAAAATACAACAGTAAATAAATGTCTAGGACACTGGTGTAAATTGATATGCCTAACAAATGAGGTAATTCGATATGAGGTTGACTTGCGTATTTCCTTACACGCAGTAGTTTCAAAAGTCAAAATATTTAAAACACGGGACCGGTAAATGAATATGATAATTTACAATAACGTAACCAATTAATTAACGCGAGGTTGCAGTACTGTGTGTTTTGACGAACAACAGCGACTGTCCGGCGAGCGAAATAATGCCTAAATTTTGATTGTTTTTTTCTTCTTAGCGAAAACTGATAAAGAAATTACACAATCTGGTTTCAACATTTACTTCAAAATAAAAAGCTCTATCTATTGATATAACTTTTATATATATTCGTGATGAAATCTCTTAGCAGTACACGTTTAAAATTGTAATTTATTGTCATGTTTGATAAAAAAAGTATCGAGCCAATCATTCTAAATTAATCGCGTTTCTATATTTACGATTTACTTGAGGGTATGTTCAATTTTTATGTAATGATTTTTATTAAAACTCTAATAAAAATCATTACATAAAAATTAATTATATTTTCAGACGTTCAAAAACCTTAAAAAGTACTGCAACCCCGCCCTAATGACTAATATCACCTTAATCATTAATTGTTGAAAATTGAAGTATACCTTTTTTACTCAAGAGCGTTTTATACTAAAGATTCTTCATACGAACTCGCAGTAATCTTGGTAATGAATGGAAAGATTTTAAGGAGACTTATCCGAATACATAGGTCTAATAAGTTAGTTCCAAGTCTACCAAGCTCTTCCACCAAAATGGCTGAATAAGGTGTCCTTGATCCATCCCAAAAACAGTGCTAGCTGGGAGCCCCTGATTTGATATATTCCTCCTCTTCTTCAGCGTCTGCAGGCAGCACAAGGACAATGAGAGCATTATTCAGCGGCCATAAAGTTATTAACGTTATTATCGAATACCTGTGTAGAAAAATACAGATGTCTACATTTTCCTACACAGGTACTATTTCATGAACTGCAACTTTGCTAGCTGTGATTTGAGAACGAATTCCGAGTTAAACGGTTCCATTTCATAAATTCAATAGAAAGTTTTGTGAATAATTTATTCAGGCTCAAATCTTCTGAAATCTTTTGATACCTTTATCCTTTGTTCTATTTTGACGTTGGAATCTTGTTATTTGACATTGGTCGTATATATCTACGTTCTAAGCTGTGTAATCGACAAAGATGATTGAATATACTTTTTCATCACTTAGACTCGGAAACTAAACCTGAAGTTGCCTGAGGAGCGGGTTGAAAGTACTTATTACTTTGCAGCCCCGGGAGAACCGTTTTCAACTGACGCCGTCAAATCATAAAAAAAAAAAACAATGATGAAAATGTTATGGCTGAGCTGGCCGGTCACAAAAGTTTTGTTCTAGAGATACTACGTATAGCAGAGATTTGTTTGAAAAAGATTAGTTCATCCGATTCAGATATAGATTTTCTCTTTAACTAATTCATGTTTTTATTTTTACTTTCTTTTTATTCGTAATGAAAAGTTTGTCACAGAAAAGTTGTCGGAACTTTAAAAGCGTCCAGCAAAAATATGGGATAGGATGGGATATACTAGTATTAGAATTGTGAATGTTGAGTATGCGTGTAGCTTGATAGAATATGTCGTTAGATATGTCTTGATTGTGAGAGTGACACTGGGTATATAAAAAATAAAATAACCGATTTTTGTCACCAAAACTATGTCTTCAAAACTGTTATTTCTTAAAAACCTTTTGAGCAGGGTAACAAGATAAAGGGCTCGAGGAGACGATACCAAAAATGTAACTCACTACAATGTAGGAAATAAAAAAATTACTTTGTCAAAAAGCTCGACACAGTCCAATCACAGATCTGAGGGCCAATTCTACTAATTTTTAAACAACTTTCGCATTCGCATGTCAGTTGCAAACTGTCAAAAAGACTTAATTTACATACATTTTTGACAGATTGCGATTGAGATGCGAATGCGGTGCGAATGTGAAAATTCGTAGAATTAGCACTCTGATATATATAATAACCAACTATACAGACTGCTTGAAAAGCGACTTGTTTGGAACTTTTTAGTCGTTCTTAGCGGTCAGGCTTTTTGACATAGTCAATTTTTTATAAGGAGCGGGCAGTAATGAAATATGCGGCTCAGTATGGATGTCACGGCCACGTGTGCGAATAAATGGATCTAGAACATTCCAGTTTCCTCATGACAGTACCTAAAGTAATCTACTTCCATTCGGCTTCCGAGTCTTACCAAATGAAATACCAGTATTTTACATAGAGTGCCTATCAGGCCTGGCCTCCTCAGTAACTGGGTAACACACTATATCCAGTGGCAAGACTGGTGTCAGTTTTTTATGGCTTCTGATTACTGTAACGACTGAGATCTTCAATGGACAACCGTGACCAACGGTGCGTAGTTTAGCCACGACGTTCACCTCAGTACAGTGTAGGCACTGCAAAATAGAAGTCTTTCTGATTTAAATAAGATAATAGGCCTTATTTAAATCGGAAAGATGTCTATTTTGGTCAAGCAAACAGTAGGTACATTCGAGAATATCCATCAAATAAGACGGCCTATAATATTATACTTCCGCACAATAGATCAAGCTGGCGTTTTAATATCCATGTCTGGTTTAGTTTTGAAGAGATCGGTTTAAGCATCAGTTATCCTTCAATGGACATTGAAGTGTGTCTAAACGACCTTTGTACAGTAGCCATTGTCTTAATAGACAATTATAGCCGCTGTCAAAAGTGTCACAAACTAAAGTTGATGGAGATGAGGTCATTTAAATATTCCTAGACCACTGACCTGTCTGTTAATTTATCGGTTGTCTCGCCACAAAACAAAATTTTGTATTGACTATACAGATACACGTGGATTCTTATTCAGAAATGCTTAGATATTAACCTTGAAATTTAGAATTCAAAGCTATCAAATTCTGGTTTTAAAGATTCAAAATGAAATATGTATATAATAATATACGTAAATTAAAATTTTCTAATAGCGAATCATTCGGGTGTTACTATGGGCTATCGAAAACTACATCGTTTTATTAACATTTTGCACGGCATTTTCATACAGCCACAGCCGTTTGTATTAAGAGGGCTATCACAATTTTTCTTGAATGTTAGCGTTTTATTCGAGTTTTGATGTGTGATTTTGCTTTAGATATAGCCTTAAAAAAAAATAGAAAGATATGCCTAAGACAGTTTGATCATTTATCTTGGGAGTGTTCTAAATAAATATTTCAATTTGTTCACGTACATCAGTAAAATCCTTGACTCCGCAAAGGATGTTTCACAAAATGTTGCTTTAGGGAATCTTTTGATGCCTTGGTACACCGAAGATATTATAATTTAATCATTTATAAAAATGTCCACGGTACAACTGTATCTTCTTCTATGGAATGTTCAAATCAATTTATTACGATTCATACAGTAATACACCAAAAATAATTCTGTAAAACTGAGAGTTATTGACAATTTTCCGTACGAAACTATAATTTTTATCTATGAAATTATAATCCAAATTCTAATAAAAAATATTTAATAATTAAGGTGGCGTTGCTATATTGCTTGAAAAAAAAATTGGTCTACTTAAAAGTAAAGTAAATATTTTTAAATAATTGTTGGATGCAATGCAAAAATCAATATAAATCTTGTGATGCGTGGTATTCAACTTTAGTTAACCTGAGCAATTCGATTTTGTGAAAGCGCTTTTAAGAGGGCGCATTCCGTCCACTAGCGCCGCCAATTGTTTTTTATTAATCGTGGTAAATTTAAGACACGTAGATAAAAAAACGCTCTGTAGTGTTTTAAATAAATGTATTTATTAATTTTTGAGAGTTATGTTTTGTACTTTAGTACATAAATAGTTGCCAAAGTCGATGTTTTTGCGTTGATGAGCTATGTATTAAAAATAGCTCTCAAAAAATAATAGATACATTTCTTCAGAACACTTAGAGCGGTTTTTTGTCTACGTGTCTTAAATTTACCATCTATACTTATAATAAATCTGTAGAGAGGTCAATTCTGTACATGAAATATATTTCCAAAATAACTATCAGGGGGTGATTAGGGATCGATACTGATTCCAAAAATGCAATCAGTACAATTTTTGTCTGTCTGTCTGTCTGTCTGTCTGTCTGTCTGTCTGTCTGTCTGTCTGTCTGTCTGTCTGTCTGTCTGTCTGTCTGTCTGTCTGTCTGTCTGTCTGTATAACCGTTATAGAAACAAAAACTACTTGACGGATTTTAATGAAACTTGGTACAATTATTATTCATACTCCTGAGCAGGTTATAGTATACTTTTCATCACGCCACAATCAATAGGAGCAGAGCAGTGAAGGGAAATGTTGGGAAAACGGGAGAAGTTACTCCATTTTATAAGCTTCCGTCGCGTGTGCAACCTTAATGGTGAAAGCTACACAGAAATCATGTATGACGGAAATGTTCTCCTTAAAATTATATAAAAAATATCCAACGACAGCATATGTCTATCTTTTATGATTGACGAACAATAACACGTGTAACTCCCGATAGCTTAGCAGTTCGAAGCTTTCTGATTGTATTTGTCGACTCTTACGTTTATAAAACTCTCAGTCGTCCCTAATTAACATTAATAAAAGTTAACATTATTAACTATTCCATAAAAAAGAATCATAGAAATCGGTATAGAAACACCAAAGTTATACATGAAAAACGCTAATAATAAGCCATCGCGCGTGAATGCTGAATCATGCTATAAGGATTATTTTTGTGGTCGCGAACGCACAGGCAGGCGGCTAGCTTGGCGCCTAGAGGCTAGCGAGTAGCTTCGGAAAACGACTTACGACAGTTTGCAATATCCTTTAATAATTATAATGTAGAGGGGAAGATGGTTATAATTTCGCTTTACACCAAACGAGTAATATTATAAATGTGAAAGTTTGGTTGTTTGTTACTCAATCACGCCAGAACGGCTTAACGGATCTTAATGAAATTTAGAACAAAGATAGATTATAGTCTGGAATAGCACATAAGCTACTTTTCATCCCGGGAATATATTCCCTAGGGATCACGCGGGCGAAGCCGCTGGCAGAAGCTAGTAATTAATAAAAAACGATTGGCGGCGCAAGTGGACGGAATACACACCCTTAAGAGGAAATGTGGGCTTGTAGACTTCGTATGTAAAAAGTTATATTTCGAGGTTTGGCTCTCGCCTGTTTCCTCCTCCAATATTAAATCGATTCAATAGATATTACACAAGCTGAATAAGAAGGATATAAACTGTGCCCCTATGTTTTTTTCTATTCATTAATAGTTGCCAAACTTGTTCAGTAAGGCTCTTTTGACAGCAGTTTATTGGACAATTTTGAGCATGTTTTGAGGGTCCTAGTGCTTTTACGTTTAATATATCATCAAAAAAGAAAACATAGCGACATAAAATATATTCTTCTTATTCAGTTCATGAAAAATCTCTTAAGTCTGTCTAATATTGAAGAAGGAAACAGGCGAGAGCCAAACCTCGAATTATGACTATTTACATACAAAGTCTCTCCACCCGCGTTTCCTCTTAAGTAACAAACTAAAGCTTACCGTGCACGTTATACGTCACCATTTTTTACATCACCTATTTTTTTTTAATAAACCTTAACTATCCCATGGCTTGGTAAAGGTCTCCCTGATAGCCTTCCACTCTTCACGGTGTGGTGCTCTCTCCGACCAAGACGGCTTGGTCACAGGATGATGAATTGGAGGCGTTCATGACGGCATGAACGCCTCCAAGTCAACATCCTGTTACCTGTCATCCTGTGAATTTCTGTCTTTAGGTAGTACTTAAGCTTAAAGTAGGCAGAGGATGACTTGAAATTCTTACTAAGCAACCAAGCCCATGTAGGGTAGCATACAGATAACTAATTGACGTGTAAAAAAGTTACATGTAAGCTACCTATTTGCAAAACAAAATATTATTAGATTTGATTTAATTGACATAATAGTGATATATTACAAACAGCGAAGTTCTTAACTTACTTAGATACATACCTACCTACCTACTTTATTTCCAGAATTCACGCTTCCTGAATTGAGAATTAAGTGGTAGTTCTTGGAAATGTATCTATAATATTAATGGTTAACAATGATACTCATTGAAATTCTCACAGATTGACATTAATTTCAGAAGGTTTATAATTTAAAAAAAGCTTAGTCTGTTGTTTTCTAAGAAAAACGAAAGACATGTGGTCTTAGGTTTTCCTTGAGCCAATATATCTAAATATTACAATCAATTGACAACATATTGTAACAGAACAAACAGTTGGTAATGTAAATTGTATACCTAGTCTTCAAACACGTAGAGACGAATAAACGCACAGCATTTCTTTATATTTGTATACCCAATACAGTAATGCTCTACATCTTTTACGTCATTCGCGTTACTGTTGGTACCTATCGTGTCATATAATTATAAGACAGTTAGTAGCTCGCATGTACTCGCACTGAGTATTACAACAATTTTTTTTACTCGTGGTCTCCAAACACACCACACGATCCAGCAAGTACCTAAACTTTTCAGACACTGCTTTCACTTTCAGAGTCCAGCTATAACGTATGATATCGTATTCTGATTGCTGTTTTCTGCATTGTACAAAGTTAAAAAAATAAACAACACTGGGGTTAGGGTTGCGGTAGGGATGTATTTGTTAGAATGAGTCACCGCGACCCCGGAAAGCAAAAGAGGAACATTGATGGGTTTTAGTGGGAATCGTAAGGACTCATTTGACGATTTAGAATCTTAAATAAAAACATAGTTTCTCTCGGAAGGAGCTGTATTGATAGATACTTTTTAACTTTGATGTTACTTACTACCTACAGAAGTAAAAACAACCTAAGTTGTATGCAATTCAAAGCAGAAGGCCAGTTTGCAAGTTAGCAGTTCGTACGTACCGTGTGAGTGTGGCCCATAGTCTATTTAATAAAAAAACTTTATTTCATATTTCTATGGTATGACCAGAGAACCAAGTGTACTATTTATTAAGCAACAACGTTCGCATTCGCGTGTCAGTCGCAATCTGTCCAAGAAACCATTGAATTATTGGCTTTCAGAGTTTCAGTACCTACTTTAAGCGCAGTAAAAACAAATGTTCCGGTTCACCGAAGAGATCACTCGTCATAGTCGGATGGGAACCTTGAGAGAACATCAAAGATGCATCCAGTAAACATAATCGTAAACATTTACATGACCTTGGCTCAATCTTCAGTGATCTTGAAATTAGGAAGGTTTATAACAGGAAGATGTTTCGCTTCCACGAAGTACTTAGCGAATGTTCCTAATTTGTCGTGATGACAGGTAGCTAGCATGTCTGGTATTTTTCTAAAGTGTAGTGGCATGCATATTATTTAAACGGAGTCATGTCCAAGGCGTTCATGATACCTTTAAGACTCAGATCCGTCAGGCCACCGAGATCTTGTGATTTAACACCTTGCGACTTCTTCCTTTGGGGCCACGTGAAGAGAAGGTCTACGCCAACAGCCCAGCGATGATTCAAGACCTCAAAGATGGAATTCGTGAGGCTATCGAGGACTAGGGCAGCCACTTTGCGATTTGTTTATGGAAAATTTCATGAAAAGGATATGGTCCTGTAAGCGTGGTCGTGGTGGTCATTTGCCTGATGTTATTTTCCACTATTAACGGCATACCTTCCTCTTTATAATGAAACTAGCTGACCCACGCAACTTCGTCTGCGTCACATTTTCCATTAATGCTCGGCTCCTTTTAGTCTTAGTGTGATGATAATAATATGTAGCCTATATCCTTCCTCGATACATGGGCTATTTAATACTGAAAGAATTTTTCAAATCGGATCAGTAGTTCCTGAGATTACCCCCTACATACAAACTTACAAACAAATGTTACCACTTTATAATATTATTAGTATAGATAAACATCCAATCATTTATATAAAAAAAAAAATACAAAAAAATACAACCGACTTCCAAATAAAAAATAACTTTAATTTCGGAAGTCGGTGTTTTTGTTTTTTTGACACCGACTTCCGACATTAAAGTTATTTTTTACTTTGTAGTGTTTTTCTTTTTTGAATATCAAAATAACACCTCTTATTGGAAAACCCTTTACTTTTCTATGCTGAAGGCTTCGGTCTTCCAATAATAACATTTGGTCAAGAAAAATGAGGATAACTCGTGTTCGGGACGGGATTTAACAAAAACAAGGAAAACGTACAATTTATTAAAGAAAAATGAAGTTGTTCTCACAATAATATTACGGTTTCTGGTTTTTCCTTTATACCTGAATACCACACGATGTCGAAAAAAGTATTATAGTAAGTAGGTATATTTCAGAAAGATTTTCCTTTTATTTTATAACAAAAAAAAAGTAAAGTCAACAAAGAAAAAATATTATTTCAAAGTATTGCAATATCCAAACTGTGATCATTCGTTAGTCACTCAAAACAAACGAGTATAGAAAAAATGCATATGTCTATGAAACCACGGTGACGTAACACGAGGCTATAATTGTATGAATCATGACCAAGTCCAATGGTGTCGTAATGGGCACCGATAGTGTGAAGTGTTTCAAGAGTACCTAATAGCTTCGCTGGAAATAACCTAACAACAATAACAGTAAAGCTGCCTTTATATTTATATGTGGTCGAGTGGTTTGGGCGTTTGGATTATGATTGTGACCCGGTGGTCGTGGGTTCGATTCCCACGGGAAGCATACTTTGTAAAGTTGTTTTCCAGTTTGGCTAGGACATTGCAGGCTTGAATCACCTTGATTGTCTGATAAAAAGATGATTCCGTGCTTCGGAAGGCACGATGATGATGAGCCGGTGGTCGCCTCCATCAAATGGCGGTCGTCAAATAAACCATGTCAGAGGCCCTTGAACCTTTGAGGCAGTTTAGAAACTCTGAGGATGGGTTTTTCGTAAGATCTTACTGGCCACACGATAAGAAGAAGAATGTATGTACCACAATATTGTAATGACTAAGCATCCCTCCTCGGCTTTTTCAACAAAGAACCTTCAACAGTCACTGTCATACTTTAGCCAATTTACACGAAACTTTAACGAACTAATACAAATGAATACTTACGGCTGGGTTACTCGGGCCTTCACCTTCCTCGTGAATTAATCCGTCTATTGGTGTAAACGGTATGAAAATCCGTTCAGCGTTCGCGTTTTTGTAACGTGTACAGACAGACTTTGCGATGTACTATATTTACATACAGAATTCAGGTACTAACTCTATACAATATCTAAGTAATGTGCAGAATACCTGGAGCGTCTACGTAATGTATGAAATTGAACGAATATTACTGTCGATTTTATACTTTACCTAGGTCATGTATACAATTCCTAGGTATTGTGTAGATTAGCTGTTGGTCCACCGGCAATGAGTAAAATAAACAGATTTGGGCCTGTATTTATCAATGAACGAGTATATGTCGCAACCAACTAGCTTCATCAGCCGTTTAATTAGCAGCCTAAGTGACATGCCTGGCAGTCGAACTTAGGTTTGAGGTTGTCATTTCATGAAATGGCTTATTCTGTGATAGACATATTTTCATCACGTTTCGCTACTATTACATGGAAACACGCTTTGTGGTCTCTGAATTTTACCGTACGTATTCGACAGTCCAAATGTTCTATTCAGACGGCATTCGATATTATAATTCTGAAAAACACAGGCTCTTCCATCCTCTCATATTCCGATGGGACGGCAACCCGACATGACTGGAGAGAGATCTCAGGCGCAGGACCAACGGCTTAACGTGATCTCCGCGGCATGTGGGTGTCACACCACCAACTTCCAAACCACGGGCTGTCACAAGAAATTCCGAATATCCTGGACTCTAAGCTCGGCAGTCGCGCTTACGACCGCGAAACCAACGGACAGACTACTTTGTAATAGTGATGATAATATGTAGCGATAGTGAAGTGATATTTTAACAATACCTACCCATCACTAATCAGAGAACAAATCCCGCATGTTTAAGAACTTAGCATTTGAAATCTGTTAAAAACACCTCTAATTTTCAAACAAACACACAAAAAGTAAACTATGATTATAAATTTAGTTTTGGGTACCTACACCTTCAAGCTAGCCAAAGAACTCTGAATCATGTATGAATTTGATAGCATGGGAATAACAATCGCAAGTGGAAACGTGGATCACTCTTTTATTTAATTTGTTTTCGTAATCGTCTGGTAGTTTGACTGTGACGCCTTTTAATTTATGTGCGAACTCGTGAATTTTCGTCTGCATCAAAATAGCTTTCATTGCTTTGCCCGTTTCTTGCTTATATTCACGTTTCAATTGACTCACTTGAAAACGAGGTCAGCGGCATTTTCAATGAGTAGCTTTTGTTTTCCACTTTGTAATTAAATCAGACACGTTTTGATGTCAGAACTGAAGCCTAAAATAAATATAGAGCTGATAAAATTAACACCGTTATCAATAATTAGGTTATTAAGTTACCCGAATACGTGATAAGAATTATTATCACAGACGAAGTGTAACTGGTATTATTAATAAACCTTGTGGTACCGCGGACTTCGTACCGCCTCAGTTATATATTTTGCATTGTTTTGTTTTTGTCATGCATCTGAAATGGCGTTTTATTGAATTAATGTATGAGAAAATGATTATACTATCTACCTAAAAATTTATTTATGATGATGTTACCATAGTTAATGTTTTAAGCAGTTTTGCAGAAGGTAGAGAATATAAATATGTTGAGTAGCTTTACTATTGTTGTCTGCTACTGTTATTAACTTTACCACAAACATTTTCCAAAACAACATCTTCGTCACACGTGCTTAGGTAGGTAAATAATTAATTAATTGAATAAGAGGTATTCATACATATTAAAGTATTCAATCCCTATAATATAAGAGCATTATGTAGATAGTAAAGTCGTTAAAACCACAGAATCTAAAAGTAGCCCTGTATCACAAAAAGTCTGTTAGAAACTCAACACTTCTACTAGCTATTCTTTCAAATTGCATTCAGTGTTCATTACATTATGACTAACACTATAATTTTAAAAATTATGACTAACCCTTTTATCCAGGGCGTCAGGGCGTCTGTCTGAGGCCATTTAAGTATGCCGAAAAAGTACATCAAAACCCAACCGTTGAAGGCGCGCACCTTGTTTCCGCCTGATAAAAGACTGTTAAGTACTTTATTCAGGCGGCCAAAGAAGCGCTCCTTCAACGATTGTTTCATATCAGCAGCATTGATGCCTAGTATTATATTTTTTTATTATTTTTTCTTTCTCTGGACCCGAGACCCAGTCGTTTGGTAGGCGTACGAGGGGCCGAAACCAACTCGAAGAAGCCACGTTAGACATTTCAAATGTAATGGGGCACCAACCGGCGATTATCCCTGTATGCACTGTGAAAGTATTCCTAAGGACAATCCACGGTTGGAGCAGTACTATTGCAGAATATGGAAAGAAAAGATGAAAAGCTATGGGTTTGGGTGTTTAAGTGGGCCGATAATCGTTTCGCAACAGTGCCGAAATATCGGAAACTCGCAAATAAAAAGGTACATGGTAGCAATACCAATATTAACTATTCTAATGTTAATCGTTTATTATAGAAGCCAGCCAATAAAGGCAAGCCGGAGATGAGGAACAAGACTTCTCCCGGGAGATTAGGTTCGTGGGGTCGCTACTGCCCAACAGTTTGCCACAAAACTGCCTCTTTCTATCTCTCTTTGTCTGGTCCCTCACCCTAGGTATGACCTAAGGTCCATCGGGGCGCGCAAGCCCCACCGCGACGTCAATGTAGAGATACTGCGGTAGGGATATATTATATACTAGCTGACCCGCGCAACTTCGTCTGCGTCACATTTTCCATTACTGCTCCGCTCCTATTTGTCTCAGCGTGATTATATATATATATATATATATATATATATATATTCGCCTATAACCTTCCTCAATAAATGGGCTATCTAACACTGAAAGATTTTTTCAAATCGGACCAGTAGTTCCTGAGATTAACGCGTTCAACCAAACAAACAAACTCTTCTGCTTTATAATATTAGTATAGATTGCTGGTGGTAGAGGTGCTGAATCAAGTGGATTCTTAATTTCGTCCAGAACAGTCCAAAAAGAAACACATTTTCTCCGATTTTTATTGACAATATTGCTGATCGTAGACCACTGATAAATATAGTTTGTTTTAAGATTTTATAATATCAAAAAAGTTTTACTGGGTTCATAGAATCGATTTATTATAGAGGAGCTCGTTCAAATCGGACCAGTAGTTCCTGAGATTAACGCGTTCAACCAAACAAACAAACTCTTCTGCTTTATAATATTAGTATAGATTGCATAATATACAAAATCTACGTTCAGTTACGTATCCTGATCTCTCTCTCGAATTAAGAATATAATTATGAAGAGGGTACCTAATGCAGGGCACTGTATCATCTCTATCGGTTGAAATGCCGACCAGCCCAGGTACCTAATCTCCTGGTACAAACTAATCTTGAATCAAAATCAACAAAACCAACTATCGAACGAATGGTGCTGAATCAAGTGGATTCTTAATTTCGTCCAGAACAGTCCAAAAAGAAACACATTTTCTCCGATTTTTACTGACAATATTGCTGATCGTAGACCACTGATAAATATAGTTTGTTTTAAGATTTTATAATATCAAAAAAGTTTTACTGGGTTCATAG
The DNA here is from genome assembly GCA_963859965.1 of Ceramica pisi. Taxonomy (NCBI): domain Eukaryota; kingdom Metazoa; phylum Arthropoda; class Insecta; order Lepidoptera; family Noctuidae; genus Ceramica; species Ceramica pisi. The sequence continues at coordinate 15,999,643 of OY982536.1, read as the reverse complement.
AATCGATTTATTATAGAGGAGCTCGTGGCTAAAGCCGCACGGGCCGATCTTCAAGGCTAAACTATAACAGACGAACGCATCGATCTTCAAGGTTAAGCAACGCTTGCGAAGGTTGGTCTGTGGGTGGGTGACCATCTTGACATACCGAGTTTCCTTCGTGCCTCAGAAAGCACGTTAAGCCTTTGGTCCCGGCTGTCATTTGTAGATCTTTGGCAGTCGTTACGGATAGTCAAAAGCCAGTAAAATCTGACTGAAATCTTGCATTGAATGAGTTGTGGAGGTCTGGTAGGCAGCCGCGCCACGTAAAATACCGGTATTCAGCTGAATCCGGTTTGTCTGGAAGCCGAGCCAATATAGTAAGGAAAAGGCTTTCAACATTATACGTCTCTAAGTTAAATAACATAAAACATGGGGCTGACCTTATGCTACTGCGGAGAATCTTAACACCGCGATTCAGAAAAACGCGTCATAAGTACAACGCCATCTATCGATCTACAACGTAACTGAACTGTCTTTATGCTCATAACTACTCCTAAGTTCAAACTTAGAAGCTTATACGTTACGATAAATAATTATATTTAATAAAATAAAATGTTCACTTACATTGCTACATTTTCAGTTTAATTAAAAAATAACTCAAAAATGCATTGTTTCGGGGTCTTTTCACACATTTCTTATTAAAAATTTTTGGTGCAACCATTGCAATACCGTCCGAAATTGTATGGGGTTAGCTTGTCTCAAGACGATTTACACCAAGTTTAAGTTTTTAACGTTCGTTTACGTCAATTTGTATGAAAAAAAAAACGAGAGCATTAAAAAACTCGCACTAAGGCACAGAAGCACTCCACGACACGTCCATTCCTATTGCGGGTAGCTGGTCGTTCATCTGCGGTAACACGTGTCCAAACATATTAATTTTGAAAATTAATCAACCCCTAGAGCACACAGAAAGCAGGCTGCACTACAGATGACGCTACTTTATGATCGTCACTAGCTGACCCGTGCAACGTCGTCTGCGTAACATTTTTCATTACTGCTCCGCTCCTATTGGTCTTAGCGTGATGATATAGCTTATAGCCTTCCTCGATAAATGGGCTATCTAACACTGAAAGAATTTTTCAAATCGGACCAGTAGTTCCTGAGATTACCCCCTACATACAAACTTACAAACATACAAACTTACAAACAAATTTTACCTCTTTATAATATTAGTATAGATTAATATATTAATATAATAAATTAATATAAATATAAACAGGAATTAACTCACAAGAACTGTCTGTGACATAATCGTAAATTATTTTAGATTATTATAGAGTTAAATAATGTGATAGATGTGTAAGATTTTTTTTTTTGTTATTGATTACTTTTTCATTATTTTAATTACTTTTACCATATTATTCTATTATTGTTTTTTGATTATTTTATTGTTTTTGTTGACTCTCTGTACGTGTTGGTTTTTACTTTGAGTGCAGAGAGTAATTGAAATAAAATAAATAACTTTAAAGTAGGTACAGATAGTCACCATGATAAAGTTATAATTTATTGAACAATTAGAGATATTCACAATGGCTGTCCATTGTGACCATCTCAGTTCAAAAAGGATTGAATTAACCTGAACAATGACATTACGAAACAATGTATTAACTAAAACAAAAATGTATTTTGGTATAAAATTCGATTAAATCTCTTAATTTTTCTCACTATACTCATCGACATTATTAAGTTACCACACTTTGATAGGTAAGTGTACACGAAATAATAAAATAAATAATTTATCATATTATTATATAATAAGCTGCCGCCCGCGTTGATGTCGAAAATAATCCCAAGGTACAGTCTGAAATAGCACAGAATACTTTTTTATTCCGGTAAAAAAGTGTAAAACACTTTTTCTTTCTAACAAATACAAAAACTTTCAGGGAAATGAGTATTTTAGGACTGCCAATATCTTGTTTTATGTTTGTAAGAAAGCAATATTTGCAAAGTATTTGGCATTGTATAGGTATAATATCCATTAACGGCACATGTGTACTGCCTAACTTAAAATATAACCATCAATTTAGATTTGTTTTTGACTTAAATGTAGGATACTGGCAGTTGGGAGTGTCATGCTCACTCAAAACTCTAGCTGATGGTGGCGCGTGCATGGGATCATTTGGCTCTCTTCAAAATGTCATGTTCGTGGTGAACGGGCGCCGTCAGTTGGGACTGGTCAATTCTCAGCTGCCATGGTTTATTTTAATATATATATATATATATATTTTAGTTTATTTATTTATTATTTAAAATTCAACAAATTTCTCTTAATCTATCTTAGATAAACAATGGCAATTTTAACAATTAGTGCTTAAAAGATTACGTTGACTTTTTTTTTTAATTTTTCCTTTTTTATACCGGACGAATTTATACTGCTCGTCTTTTACATCGTTCTCACATGTATGCATAATTTCAACATGATGTAAACAAAACTTGAGTGTCAGTGTCCGTGCAGTTTCTTGAACGTTCTTCTCCATTGAGATCTACGCTTTGGAACGTGCAAATAGCTTCATCTTTTTTTTGACCGACCGACCTTGACATTTCATACACGTGCCAGTGGTTTAATTGAGTTAATTGCTTCGAGTTTTTTTTCTTTTTATTTTTTTTTTAATTCAAAACGGGGAAACTCTTGGCCCAAATCTCACCTGATGGAAAGTGATGTTTAGGCCGAAGATGGAAGCGAGTTTCACCGGGAATCCTCTTACACAGAGGAACTGGCTATCACCAAAAATACTGTTTAAATATTATCCTAGTACCTAAATAAGTTTAATTTTTATACGAGTTTACACGTTTCTGTGAAAAATAAGCACGTGAACAGTTTAAATACTGATTAGCGGATCCTATATTACAATTCTTTATAGAAGTACAAAAGAACATCGTCAGAAATGGCCTATGAATCAACAAGAATGAAACCTTTACCATATTGTTCTAGCTTTTTTTTTAATCTACATTTTAATTTATTATTACAATAGTTTTTTATTTTTTTTGTAATTTATCAAGTGTCCATACTTTACAATTTAGGAGTCATTTTTTCAATAGACAAATCGTCAAATTGAAACAAAGTACTTTCGGCGCTTAATCTATGAGTAAGATGTTTAGTTACAAACAGTATAAAGCGATTAAAAATGCTATTTGAAACCAGCGACATTGACATTGAGAGTTGTTGAATTGAAAGATGACACTTTAGCAATTTGCAGATAATAATTTATAACGCTTTAAGACTAAGATTTTAGAGCTGCCCAACCCATCTTATTTTCTCACTAACAAAATATGTGGCCTAAAGTGGTGTTTTTTTTTTCCATCTTTATTGATATAATTGGGGTTTATATCCCAGTGGATACGCCAACCCCATCATGCCTTATACAGACTACTACAAAACATTGCTTGAAACTTAAATTAAAAGAAGAATCATAATCAACACAGTACACCAACTCGCTAAATCTTTTCGCCATTTCTGACGTCGGTTGTGCTAAAATTGACTGAATTAAGCCAACTTGTAGAGAGGTGTTAGTAAGAGTATGGTTTTCAGAAATACTTGCAAAGTAGCTAAATCCGTGTAAATGCAATAAGATCAAATCGGCAGATACTAAAATAAAGACAGTTTGGAAAGTTACCAACACTGAAAGTAACAGAAATAAGTTACGAAATACTGATTTTTTTCTGGAGACTGAGCATGATGCCATAAGTTCTAATTTAGAAGTAGCTCAAGAATCTGTAAATTTTTTCACCGATGTACCATCAAAAACGACTGATTTATTAAGAGCAAACGTTCCAGGTTGTACGGTTGAATTCCAATTCAAACATTTCAACCCTACGATAGTTATGAAAGCTTTCTGGGAAATCAAAATTAAATTAACTGAAGACGTATGGGGAATGTCCATCAACGTGTGCACGTCCATTATTGAGACCAAAGCACCTTACTTGGCTTTAATATTTAATTTATGTGTGGACCAAGGTGTCTTTCCAGATATAATGAAATATAGTAAGGTGATACCACTTTTTAAATCTGGTGACAGTGAACACACCAATAATTATAGACCTGTATCCGTATTGCTGATTTTCGGCAAAGTTTTTAAATAAGTAATGCTCAATCATTTAAATACCAATAAAATCTTACACGAACAACAGTATGGTTTTACCAAAGGTCGTTGTTAGACTGACGCTAGAGTCACGTTGTTAAAACACATATATGCTGCGTGGGAAGAGGCGCAAGATGCCATAGGAATCTTTTGTGACCTCTCCAAGGCATTCGATTGTATAAATCACGAAACCTTGCTCCTACAACTAGAACATTACGGACTAGGTAAACTCGCACTTAGTGTAGTGAAATCTTATCTAAATGACAGACAACAGCAAGTTCAAGTAATTGGTGTCAATTCTCGGGGCTTAAAAATCAAAATGGGTGTACCACAAGGTTCAACATTGGGTGCTTTCCTCTTTTTAGTGTATATTAATGATCTACCCCATCTTTTAGTAAATCAACCTCAAATGGTGTTATTTGCTGACAATACGTCTTTAATTTTTAAGATAGATAGGCGTGCCACAAGTCTTGACGTCGTAAATAACGCCCTTCAGCAGGTCTAAAATTGGTTTACTGCTAATAATTTAGTTACTGTTTTAAATGGGAAAAAATCGAAATGTATCAGATTTACTTTACCGAATGTTAAAAGTAATAATTGTGACATAGTGTTGAACAAAGAGAAACTTGAATTCGTCGAAGACACAGTTTTTCTAGGGTGTTTGACTCAAGGCTACAATGGGGTCCTCATTTAACATCTCTTGCGGGACGTCAAGTTCAGCAGCATATGCTGTCAGAAAAATTCGTCAATGTACTGATATAGATACCACGAAGCTGGTCTATTTTTGTTACTTTCATAGTATCATGTTTTACGGTATCTTATTATGGAGACGTGCTGAAGACATCGAGTCTATATTTATTCTGCAGAAAAGAGCTATCAGAGCCATAAACAAACTCCGTCGGCGCGATTCCCTAAGGGAACTGTTGAGGAATATTAATATCATGACGGTACCTTGTCAATACATATAATAAACATAATGTATGTTCGGAAAAATCTTTTCTTTTTTTAGCAAAATTAGTGATAGACATCATTTTAATACTAGAAATCGGAAAAAAATAGTACACACTTCTTTTATAGGATATTGTGTTAAATTTTATAATAAAATACCACTCGCTATTCTGAAAAAAACTATACGTAAAACGTAAACTTAAAACATGTATAAAACGCACACTATATAGACAAGCATATTATAAATTGGAAGATTGTATCCATGATAAAAATGCTCCACAGCCACAGCCGCATGGGTCCACTAGATAGTTTTTTTTTAATACAATTTGAATAAATGCTTACTCTTTTTTGTTCTCCTATAGTATAATGTATTAAACTCTTTCTTTGCAATATTGAATTGCTAAGAAGAAGCATTTTTTTAAATTTTTGTAAATTTGAGTACTATGGGGCCATTTACATATATAATTAATTTAAGATTTTGTTATTAAACTTATTTGACTTGAACGAGCGTGGCAGTTGAGAGCTTGTCATGCTCACACAAACGTTTCGCTGATGGTGGCGCGTGAGTTGGATTATTTGGTTCCCTTCAAAATGGTTGAGCTAGATGGTGCTGATACACGCTTCATGTTCGTGAACGGGCGCCGTCAGTTGAGACTGGTCATCTCTTACCTGCCACTGGGTTTTTTTATCTGTACTTTTTGAATTGTTTTACATATTTTCTTGTTCATGTTACCATGATTTTTGTATTAAGTACATCAATTTATTTAAAAGTGTGTCCGTGGAGTTTCTTGCACGTTCTTCTATCTATAGAGATCTACGCTTTGGAACGTGCAAATAGCTTCATCATCTTTTTTGGACCGACCGACCGTGACAATTTAAAAGTGCCTGTAAATGGTTTAATTGAAATAAATGATTGAGTTTATGAGTTTAATGTTAATATGCCCGTCGGCCTAAGCTAGCAGGTATGCGTATTTTAAAAAAACATAACACTACTCTTTAACGCACATTTTGTTTATGAGAAAATAAGTATGGTCTGGCAGCTCTGGGATCTTAGTACATTTGGTACGTTTCTAATGGCCCAATCATAACCTCAAAATCCGAAAGCATTTTTGATTTTTTACAATCCTCAGAAATGTCCATGATTTTAATTTAGTTTCAGTCGGATATATGTATTACTTAGAACTCAGAAAGTTAATGTTCGTCTCTGTTGGTTCTTAGGCGAACGACGTATTATACAGTTATGGACGCACACTGTTTTTTAAATTAAAAATCAGTTATGTAGTATTTTAACTAAGCGTGTGGTTATTTCTTTTATCTAGCCCATAAAACATTGTTCTAGATCTAGATATTATAAGATAACAACCTTCCTTCCTTCGCCTTCTCTTTAATCTCATGGTTTAGGAGCAATCGACAATAGAATGCATTATCTTGTGTGGAGAAAAACAATGGTGATTGTGCGCAATTAAAATGCGTGACTTATGAGCTATTCACATTTTTGTGTCGCGAAGTCTGCCATGGCATTGCAGATAAGATGAATTATGATTGTTGGTGTTCAAAATACTTAAACAATGATTATCATCATCTGCCTACTCTTCTCCCAACTACATTGGTGTTCGCGAGCCCCAGAATAGCTTAATCGGGTATCTGCATGTCACCTTTATTTGACGTAGAGCGACTGACTATCTGACCTCCTCAACCCAGTAACTGGGTAACACGGTACTTTTTGAAAAGACTCATTTCAGATTTTCTGATTTCTGGCTATCCGTAAAGACTGAAAAATTTACAAATAAAGCCGGGACCAACGGCACGGAATCTCGGATGTTTTAGGTCACCCATCCACAGTATCCACACACCGCCCTCGGCAAGCGTTGCTGAACGCTTGAGACGCGTGAGGCTGTTGTAACATATTAAGTTTCTTTTTTTTTTTTCAAAACAGCATTTGTAAACTTAACGAGACTGTTTCAATTTATATGGGCGGTAGTCTATAAACCAATTACAATACTGTAGTGGCATTTCTGTGGGGATACCTCAACTATTTTCCCCAGAAAATCCGTTCCAGTGTTGACTTTTAGTAAATTCCTTGTCAGAGTACCTACCTAGTCGCTGCAAACAGATAAAAACAAATCTGTATTTTTCTCCCGCCTCGGTTTGTTATATTAAATATTGACGCTGAATCTTCTGTCAAGCTCTTCAGTGTTATAGACAGTTTAAGTGATTCTTTGTCTGGCTAAATTTAGACTAAACCCTTGCTATCAAGTAGATCCTGCCAGCGGCTTTGCCCGAACGTACTCACAACCCGAGATTAAAATGTAGCTTTGTCCCTATCTATTTCTATACCAAAATCAATCTTGGGTCTTCGGTTCAGCAGTATAGACGTGAGTAAATTTTAATTGTTAGCCACAAAATCGCAATTATATGTTTTATAGGTTCTGTTTATTGGTAATTTTTAACCGACTTCCCAAAAAGGAGGAGGTTATCAATTCGGTTGTATGTTTTTTTTTATGTTTGTTACCTCATAACTCCGAAAATTATGAACCGATTTGAAATTTTTTTATTTTATCTGAAAGGATCGATTACGAGCTTTGGATTTTAAATCGAAATCGCTGGAATTTGACTATTTAGATGATTCTTTGATAATCGAAATTGCGTATTTTGCTTTTCTGCGATTTTGTAGTGGTGTTGTTAGGTGTGGGGCACCACTAAAAAGTGAAAAATAAAAAACTTTTTACAAAAAAATACAACCGACTTCAGTCAAAATATGAAGAAAGTAACAAAAACACCGACTTCCGAATTTAAAGTTATTTTTTACTTTGTAGTGTTTTTTTAGAAGTCGGTTGTATTTTTTTGTAAAAAGTTTTTTTTTGAAAAACAAAAAAAAACTTTTTACAAAAAAATACAAAAAAAAAATTAAAGTACCTAACTTTTAAAATAAAAAAACTAAAACTAACTTTTAAAATAAATTAAAAAAATTTAAAGTACCTAACTTTAAAAATTAAAGTACCTACCAATAAACAACAGTTTAGATTTGGGACTCATACAATAAGCCGTATTTTATGAAATAAATCCGTTGTATGCATGATTATTTCAAAACAGTATTGAAATTCAAATTTAGGGAAAGGGATCGGTGCAAGAGTGTAGGAATTACCGCGGTTCTATTCTATTCTATTAGGGGGTTTTGGTTTCCGCACTTAGTCCTGATGTTGGACCATTGTACGTGAGCCATGGCGGCCGTCACTTCAACTACCCAACTTCCCTCCAGAAACAGATTAGTTTTCTCGGCGTGTTCAGGATATCTGTGAGCAAGTTTGGTGACCCCCTATAGTTTGCTTCCGTATTTCGGCGACGCCCTCGCACTCAAGGAGTACGTGCGGTACCGTTTCCTCCCCCTCCATGCATGCTCTGCATAGAGGGCTATCCGTTATGCCTATCGTGTGCAAGTGTTTATTTAATGAGCAGTGACCGGTGATGGTCCCCGTCACCATTTGCAGGCTGTGCCTATCCAGTCGCAGAAGGCGCCTGGTTAGTTTTCGGTCCAGGTGTGGCATGGCTTCCTTGAACTGTCTGCAGCCTGGTGCCAAGGCCGTTCCGCTTGTTTGTGGGTGTGTTTACGCAGCCATGTGCGCAGTTGGACGAAGAGGAGGGGTACTATGGGTTCGGGTCCAACAGCCACAGCACCAGATCCCCTCCTGGCCAGTTTGTCGCCCGCGTCATTACCTAGTGATCCGCTGTGCCCTTTTATCCACTGCAGCGTCACGGTGTAGTGGTTGGTCACCGTGACGTGTTCGAGTGCATTGTTGCATTCTTGTATGAGTTTCGAGGTAGTCTAGTTCTTCTTTAGGGATTGGAGGACTGAAGCACTGTCGGAGAGTATCCGGATGTGGGTGTCTGTGACTTTCCTGGCATCTATAGCATGAACTGCTAGGATAATGCCCACGCATTCCGCCTGATAGACGGAGTTGAGCTTACCTAGCGATCTGGATATTTTAATGTTGAGGTGATTGGAGTAAATTCCAACTCCCGTACCAGTGCTTGTCGTTGATCCGTCGGTATAGATTCTTAGCTCGTTAGGACTTTAGAGCTATTTTGTAATGTTTCTAAAAGTGGTGCGTTTTTTGAGCTTTGTCGTTGGGTGATGTCAGCATGGGTTTTGAATTACCGCGATATAAAGGTCATGTCCCACACCATGAAGCTCTTTGAGTGTGTAATAGACTCTCGGATCCGACAGGAGTGTACTGTCTCGGAGTGTCAATATGGATTTCGCCCAGGAATAGGGACCATGGATCCAATTTTTGCCCTAGGGATCGTGATGGAAAACTTCAGGAGAAAGAATACACCTGTTCACTTCCTTTTTTTGGATATGGAGAAGGCCTTCGACTGTATTCCCCGAGCGATGATCTGGTTGGTGGGCACTGCGGTCCAAAGGGGTCCCCGAAATCTATGTTCACATCATCCGTGACATGTACCATGACTCCGAGTCTTTGGTCAGGACCGCTGGTGACACAAAACCCTTCCCTATCACAGTTGGGGTCCACCAAGGCTCTGTCCTCAGCCCTTTCCTGTTCAGTGCGATATTAGACGAAGTATCAGGCTGCATTAGAAACGCACATAAGCAACTCCCGTGGCTGCTCATGTATGTTGAAGATATCGCACAAAACGGCGGTCTAAAACTTAATGTGGCGAAGAAAGAGTATATGGCTTGCAACGCTACAGATCCAGACCAGTACGCATAGGCGAAGATGTGGTCGAGCGTACTGACCAGTTTAAATATCTGGGATCTGTACTTCACGTGACTGGTGTCATTTGTGACCCAAAAATGCCGGTTAGGTTGAAGGGACAGGTCTATAAATCCATCATTAGACCTGTCCTTTTATATGGAAGTGAAGCGTGGCCTGTACTTCACGGAAGGACCGCGTGAGAACTCCCGAATTTGCGGCAGCCTTCATGTCCGTGACATAGCAGATAAACTGCAGGAGGGCCGCCTACGCTGGTACGGCTACGTCTTGCGTAAACCGGCAAATTACGTAGGAAACAAGTGTCTGGCTATGCCACCTCCGCCGGGCCTTGGCTTGGGCTTGATGTTGTCCAGGATGATATGCGTGCCAATGCACTCACAACCAAGGATGCCGAAGACCGTGCGAAATGGAGAAGAAAAAGCCGGAAAGCGGACCCCGGGCTCCGAAGCAAACCAGCTGAGGATGCCACCGGGAACACGCTCAGATGAGAGAGAGTGTTGAAAATCAGATTAAGTATATGGTCGGTTAAAAATATGCTAATGTATGAGTGCGCACTAATCATGTAATGGTTGAAAACCTTACATAAATAATTTTGTTGAAAAGAACGTGAGCTGCTATAAATTTCACATACAACAGGCTACGCTGGAACACGCTGACACTAGAATGTTTGAATCCTGGGAGTCTTTAAGTCAAGAGCGAAAAGGTTACTTCTAGGCAAGCGTGCTCCACCTTAGACCTTCCATCATCGCTTAACATCAGGTGAGATAGCGGTCAAATGTATGCCTATCAATAGTAAAAAAAATGTCAAAATTTTATTTTCTGCCCAAAGAAAATAATTTCTTGACATTCAGGCGACGTTGTCAGTTGTGCAGCCTGCAGTCGGATACGGAATCATACCAAGGAATCGAGTTGTATGACAATGTATGGCTCGCTACTGTTATGATCAACATACTACAAAAAAAGAAATAGTTTCAGACGATTGTGCAAGAGCTCTGCCCACAATTAAAAAATAATAAACATAAAATTCGATCTTATATAATTGGTGGCAGGTGGTAGCAGACGGCGACGAGTCAGCTGCGAAAGTACAACTTTAGGAATCCATTTTCAGTTTTTGTATGCTACGTCACTGATATCACTGAATTCTGTCCATCATTTTAAAGTAATGTATTTTCCGTTCTTATAATCGGTTATTTCATGGTGGCACCCTGCGATGTCGCCTGCTGCTGCAGCTTACAGTCAGCTATAGAATCACACCTTTAGGAATCGAGTTCCGCGTACGCCATGTCTCTAATATAATCAGTGATCTCTCTACCTTTCCTAACGAATGTATGTGTATTCCATTGTTATTTAATTGGTTATTTAATGCCAGCAAATACGAACAGCCTGCAGCTGCCGTTTGCAGTGGTCTTAGGAATCACAACAAAAGGAAAAGTATTTTTGCCGCGCCACCGGCGCCACTGATGTGATCTGTCATACTACCAAAGATGTAGGAAGTATCTTCTATCGGAAGTCTCTGTCAAGTTTAGAACATAATTATAATTTAATGTATATTACGTTTTAAAACTGGCTATTTTTTATCCTTGAACTAAGAAACGTGTGTCACGGTAGTCGGTAAAACAACACAAACACATAAATTTTAATGCGGCTTAATGCAATTTTTAAACGGAAGGCCCGTTTAAAAATGAAGTAAGCAGTAATTTAATTATCATTTATGAAGGTATAAAAATACAGTGTTATCAATATTTTTAAACCCAAACATCTGGCTATCTAGTATAGATAGAGCACTCGATGAGTCAGCGGAAGACCTACCTTCGGCCACTTTATCAAATGTAGGTAGGTTGGCTATGAGTAGCAAATACTGCGTCAGTTTCCACTTAGGTTTCGGAACACCTGTGTTTACTAATACAGCGATAAGGCTTATGCTAACTGATTATCCAGAAACTTGTAAATAAAATAGATAAAGTCAATACATATTACTTTGTGATTCACATGCATAACAAACGGTTATCCGCTGTCTAACAGGCAAGGTGAAGCTATTATTTATGATTTGTCTCGATTTCATTTCTACGCTCTATAAAGTTTTTAGCTATTGTTCAATCGCATAAGGTTGTCGCAATCGTTATCAAAATTTTGAGTAAATATTTTTTTGATAATAATCTTTTTTTCCTTCACAGAATGGCTCCAGCGCAACAGAACATCGAAATGTGCAGTGAAGAAATGCGTCCCGAACTAAAAAGTAGTACAGTTACGTACAAAAATGGCAAAGTTTCACATTTAGAAAACAATAATACAGTGTTACGGGACAGTGCCAGTGAAGTGACATGTGACGCGGATTTCGATATAAAAAAATATGAGGCCATGGAATTTAAGGCGCAGTGGCGATGGCCGGACCTTACTGTTCAAGTTCTTTTGCATTTAGTTTCACTATACGGACTGTACCTGATGATTAGTAACCAAGTTAAGCTGTACACTATATTATTTGGTAAGTTGATTAATATAATAATATCCTTGGACATTTCACACAACGCCATATAGTCCCAAGCTAAGCAACCTAATGCTTGTGTTATGGTAACGATATGGCTGATAAACTACTTATATACATTTTTTTTTGTAAATACATACATATTATAGATAGAAAAACACCCAGACTCGGAACAAATACTTGTAGGTCTTACAAATATTTGTTCCGTGCGGGAATCGAACCCGCGACATGCTGCGCAGCAGTCAATCGCTCAACCACTGCGCCAACCGTGTCGTCAATCTTGATTCATACTTACTTTTTTAATAATCTGGCCAAATAGGTCATCCTCTACGCATCCCGAATTGCCAGTGTAGTCCCTTCACAGAAAATGCGTCACCTCCTTTAATGTACCTATGTCGTGCACAACAACCTACACCTTCCAGAATTTATACGATCTTTACAGGCACATAAACAAAATTTAATTAGAGAGAATCGACAAGAAGAACACCTGTAGGTACCTACGCACCAACTTAGTACCTCTTTCACGATGAATGGAAACACATGGAAGTTAAGAATACCAGAAAATAAGAGCTTAAGCTTTACTTCTAAAAAAATAATTTGCAAGATGAATTTAAAAGGTTTCAGAACACCGCAAGCTGTTGAAATAAAATCAGTGAAAGCTTGTAGAGATGTGGAGTTTTTCAAAACGTCAACGTGTATATCTAAATGCAAATGCGGGGCGTTGGGCGGGCTTCGCTGCATGCGACGCTGCCGTAGATGCTCTCATAAAACGCCATAATATGTTTGAATTTAGTGCAGGCCCGCAGCGTGCGACGCCGCGTGCCGCCGCGTGCGTAATCTTCGTAAACGCGACGCGCAACGCCCCGCGTCCCCAAAAACGAGCACTTAATTTCGTACCTCAATAATATTTTCAGTTTTGGGAGTCACTGAAGCGAATATAAAGTATAATATAAACTTTTTGAAATATAATGCAGTAAGTCACAAAAACAAAACTATACCCTAATCAAATCTTAAATTTCAGGAACTTTCCACAACTCAGTTTTTTATTCCTTTTTAACCCAATAAGCATTTTCTAATTTCTGTGGTACCAGGCATATTCATAAAAAAAATCGAAGGTGAAGTTCAAACAAACCGCGTCAAAAAGTTTTCTTTTTTAAATAACATCGTGTTTTTTCAGCATTAGGCACGATATACACGTCCGGGTTTGGGATCACGGCAGGCGTGCACAGGCTGTGGTCGCACCGGGCGTACCGCGCGCGGTTACCGCTGCGGATACTGCTCGCCATTTTGTTCACTATTACTGGACAGGTAAGATTTATTTTCTTTTAAATAGATTTATTCAAGATTTTAAGATAAGTATGCGATGTTTGTCATTGTTTTCCCAGTTCTGGTTGACGAGGGACTGGGAGTGCAATATCAAAAGCTATGTGTATTACGCAATGTTTTTACCCAAAACTCGCTCTAGAGTCAACATAAAATATAATATTCGTAACAAATAATTGTTTTTGTTAGAAATAGCGTGTATTTTATAAGTAATAATTTAAATATTTTAAATTGCACTTTTAAGGTTCACGTTGCGTTCAGAGGTACGAAACCTTAAGAACTAAGTACAGAAAAAGCGACTACAATTTTTACATGAAGCTTTTTCTTGAGGAAAACATGTCAGCAAATCTATACCCTTAAGGAACAAACAAACTGTATCGTACCTCCATACACATAATCATACGGTACCTGTTGTACATCAGACACGCTGCCACCAGATATGGTAGCTTCGTATCGACTCCCTTAAAAATCGTTTCATTTCACTTTTCATTGGTTTGCACCTTGCACACAGCATTGCGTGTTAACAGGAGCTCTACTCTATTAAATATAACACGCCATCAGGTCTAGCCAATATACTCCCCCTGCTACTCGGTCGACGGACTACACATAAATTTAATTCCCCTCGGCCACCTTCAACGGTTCATAGCTTTTTAATCACAAAGGTCACGGTCACAGCAACGACATTCGCAAAAATGTTTCAGGTCAGGCGAATGAGTGATTTAGTCACTTTCCCTGGTTTTTTATGGCCAGTAACTATCGGTTTCCAATTGCATAAAACAATTTCTATGAATACATAGGTACGACCTTCTTGTTACGTGATTAACAGCTGTGATAATCCGAGTGCTGTTAAGATATTACGTAGTATGTTTGCTATTTCCAAAGCTAAGTCTAGATGTAGCTAGTCTAAAAAAACTATGAAATGTAAATTATGTATCACAAAATATGTTTCTCATTTTAATAACGACCACGTTATAATATTTATATAATGGCCATTTATAAATGGAATGCTTATTTTCCATGAAACATTAACTTTATATAATAAGCATCAGGCATCATTCAAAATAAATTCCGTTCTTCTAGTAACTGAATATTCGTTATCGACGCATTCGTACAATGGACATCTTAGTACCTACATGAACATAATGGTTAATCGACTTGGCATCGCGACCGACGTCATAACTAACCGGCCTGGGGACTATGACGTACCAATTCCTTCATGATTCTAATTTGAAAGAGATGGAGCAACACAGGACGAAGTCAACAGTTTTTTAATCAGCCTTTATATATTGTCCCACTGCTGGGCTAAGTTCTTCACCAAGTCCTGTCAGATATTTTTAACTCGAGCCCGCTAGAACCAACCCTGGAAGTAGGCGTTTTGGGCTGGAATTGTGAGCGCTAAAGATTCACAATTACCAGGAGGCCAGAAACATATCGGAGTGTTTCCGGTCCTTTAATTGCAAACGGTTTGGATTCAAAAGTACCAAGAGAAAATATAGATGTTGATATATTTTCGGGGCTGGAAATATTGGCGCTATAAATTCACAAGTAGATACCAGGTGACTAGAATAGAAACATGCCCAAGTAGGTATTTGCAGTACCAGGAGATCAGAAACATGACAAAGTATTTCCGGGGCAGGAAGTGTGAGCGCTGCAGATTCACAAGTAGAAATCTGGAGCAGAAATGTCAAAGTATTTTTGGCTGGAATTCTGAGCGCTAAAGATTTAAGTGTACCAAGAGACCACAATAATGTCAAAGAAATTTCCAGGCTGAAAATAAGAACAGCAAAGACTCACAATATGGATTTCCTAGGATGAGAATATGAGACCAAAGAAGTGGCGCGCTAATTCTAAAGTCTACTCAGACGAAAAATAATTTTGCAAATCCGACTGGTAGTTTCGGAGATTAGCGAGTTCAAACAAACAAAATCAGCTTTATTATATTGGTATAGATTTACCGCCATCGCAAGAATGAAGTTAAAAAAACCGAGGCAGTCTCGAATTAGATTTAATATGTAGGCGATCCGCAGACAGAGCAACTTTGATCGGCAAGATCAACAACAATTAACCGCCACAACAATCTTAACCGTTTCATTCCTGGCGGGATACATGTATCCCGGCATCGTGAATCACAGTTGAGCCCCGCCGGGACACATGTGTCCCGGCACACCGCGACTGATTAAAACTTTTATTTCGTGAATAGGAAGCTTTAGATTCGTTTGTCTATGAATATTCTCTATGGTGTATAAAATTTGCCAACTCTAGAAAAAAAAACATACTAAAATTATGACACCTGACATTTCAAAACTCTTGTCAAAAGTTTCTATGTCACGGTGATTTCGCGCGCTCTTGGTGAAGATATTTTAGTGAATTTTGTGTGTTTTTAGTGCAATATTCTAAGGTAAGTGGATAAATTATCATTTATCACTATTTACTACAAGTATGTAGCTAGTTTTTTGCATGAAATAACATAACAAAACTTGTTTAGTTGAGCCAACAAAAGTTAGGTAGTTTCGAGTGTTCGCTAAGGTCAACATTGTTATTGGTTTGGTTTTTGTCAATTTTTACAAATAAAGTAAGCATATATTAACGATTTATGGTTAACAATGCGTTGATGAATATATAGGCAGTAATCTACAAGCTTTTCCAATTGGAATCTGTTTGATATAACTCTGATAATCGTCATCAAAATAGCGCATTGAATTACGCAATAAAAAACAACAAATGGCGCCGCGCTTTATGAAGTTTGAGCTTGAATATTGCTATAATCGGCTATAGAACTCATATAAAAGATCATTGTCATTAGATTACTCTTCTTTTCATAAGCTAGATCCCAAAAATTGGTGTAAATTGATGCAATAGTTTTGTCAGAAATAACATAAACAGCAACATAACTACATTCAGCAAGTTCTCTCATTTCAATAGGATATATATATTTCTCGAGTACTAATAAGACTTTTGTTTGTGATTCATTTCATGACGACATAATTCAAGAACCCAATGCCACTTCAACTGTGTTGATACAAGCTTTAGAAACGCCGCGATAACGTTTTAAGTGGCTCGGGTCAGATTACTGTTGAATGAGCGCCCGCCCGCCGAGCGTCAAGGACTTGTGACGTAAGAAACGTTCGGTACGTGAGAGGTATATGAAGTTTAACATAAATAGGTATTATCACATTTTGAAGAAATTTTACACACATTAGTTTTTTAGTTGGGAGTTTCGGTGATCGTTTACAGTTTTTACAGTTTCATAAAATGGAACTTAAGCTCTTCCATCCATCCTTTTAATTCTCTGAGTGATTTTTTTAATTATCAACAGTGTGGGCTGGATGAGTAGGTCCCCGAGTCGATTATACTTAATCAGGACATAGGATAGATTTTTTTAAATCAACTTTCTCGTTATTTTAATATTTTTTTCTATTTCGAAACATTTCTATGAATGAAACTGTAGGTAGAATTGTTTCTCTGCATCTAAAACCAACATTTTCAACATGAACCACTCTCCATACCTAACTTATACAATTTCCGCTATTTTACAAAGGAATCCATTAGCTGCAGTACCTATGTGGTGTAAAACCTAAAAATAATTTATCGTTTGCAGGAAAAATCTTGTAGTAGGTAACAGGTAAATGCGATAGGCAACGTAATCTGTGAACACAATCTTTGTGTTGACACGAAAAAATACTTACGTACTGACATGTCATTGCTATGCGTTATCACGCAGGTGTTTGAACTAAAGGCCACGCTTCCAGAGGGGAAATTCTCGTATTTATAAGAAGCGTGATGCGCAGTCGCAATCTGTCAAAATACTTCTAATTTGCCTACAACTGAAAAAGTTTTTGAATTTGTTTCTCAGATGATATTGCTACATGAATTTAAACGCTAAGATATAAGTACCTAATACATTGAGCAAATAGCATTACCTACATTGAGGGCTACCGAAATGTCGTGTGGTCAATCGAACTATCGTGCTCCGCAATGTAATTAAACTGCATGCGAGTTGCTTGCAAGTGGAAACGTGGTCTCAAAAACATAACCCGATATTGGAAATAAACTATAGAGGCGTTCTATATTAAACGCAATTTAATAGATACGATGGGCTGTTGAAATGAAATTCAATCAATCGCATCAGCTAACATGAGGCTGATGTAAATATTTTTCACAATTTTTTCGACCTTTTTCCTTTCAAAAACTGAACTAGGTTTTTCTCCTAAAATAATTCCATATTTAGCGTATTTATTGAGTTAGGAATACGCACCGAAGTTTCTCAAAAGCGTGTATGAATTAATGGACCCAAAAATAATTATCTACCAATATTAAATAACTATTTTTGTGCCTTATAAAATGGAAATAAATTGGAACAGTACATAAATGTCATGTGTCATGTCTGTATTTCCCAATTTTCCTTAAAGTCTTTTTTACTACGGAAACATCATTGGTTAACATGTAGGTAACTTAATATCGATTGACAACATCGGGAAACGTTTGTGTTGAACGTAGTTATTTACCAAAGCTCTTTGTTTTGTAAGTATCTAAAATAACTATAACAACATCAGTCTTCAAAGTTAGATCTATACTACAACTAATTGGACGTCCAAACGAAATAAAAAAGATACAAAACGTTATCTTTGAGGCCATCCAACACACACGCCGAGTTTTAATTAAACTAGACTTACGAGGAATAAACATTTATGATGTCTGATGAATTAGTGCGGAGAAACCGGCGAAAAGGAAAAGGCAAACAAACCATCTGCGACTTAGCCAACTAACTTTTGCCAATAGGTTTGTTCACTTAAAAGTTACAAAATTATCCCAAGGGGTCGGATTTTTATCCTGGATAATATCCTGTCTTTCTCTAAATTCCAATGAAATATAGGTAGGTACCCAAAACAGTTACAGTGCTTTAGTTGTAAAAACGTACCAAGCTAACAGCGTTACTTTCGCATTTACAATATTATACAATGAACTAGCTGATCGGGCAAACGTTATTTATTCAAAAAAAAAACAATAGCCTACGACCAAGTCTCAGACCTACCAAATATATTTACACAAAATTTCATAAAAATCGGTCGAGCCGATAACAAACACCGTGACACGAGATTTTTATATATTTGAAGATGTTCACAGGAAACCCTGTAGGTATCTGGTAAAGCTTTATAAATATGGTTACAATATTTCAAAGAAATGTTTGAATATTTATTATTTATTTAATTTCAATATTATTTTACAAACAAAGGCTCGTAGCTATGTTTATCTTGTATTTGACGTGAATGGAGCCTATTTCAACGTGAAATAAATGTGATGCCTATCAGCAAAGGCCACAAAAAATGGAAATTGCAAAAATGGATATTTTAAAGAGATTTTTGAAAGTTTTTTTTTACCCTGTTTATATTATATGGATGTTTAACTAGTTATTCTTTGTATCAAACCGAAGGATAAGTTAAATTGAATCAAGAGGCAGAGGATCAAACTTATTACTTCTGAAGTCACTGGATTTAAAGCTAAAGAAACTAGTGGGAACTTAAGTTAATGATTTCTATCCCTGTCTAGGTAAGTTCTTTCTTAGGTCCGTCAATCTGTAGGTATTCAGTAAAAAGAACTCTAAAAACATAAAAAACATTTTTGAACACATTTGATAAAGAATTATTATCAGTAAGTAACAAACTGACCTGCTGAAGGTCGTGGCTAGCCGATGGATGCAAGACGCATAGGACCGGTCCCTATACCAGCATTGGACGTCTTTTGGCTGATATTATGATGAATGAAAACCTGTAGCTGTAAGCAATGCAAGTCTTTGCATACTTGTACTCGAACATAAGGTACTTTTTAGTCCCCACATAAATGTCAAACTGAACAAAATTCACTAACTGCATTGTTTTTAAATATAAAAGCATTAGTTGATACTACTTGATACCCGCGGCTTCACCCTTGCTTGAAAAATTATATTCTAAAACCTTCCTCAAGAACCGCTCTGCTGTATCTGCATCAAAATCGGTGCAGTTTTTTGAGTTAATCGCGAACAGACAGACGCGGCGGAGGACTTTGTTTTATCCTATGTAGTGAAGTCCTCAGTCGCGTCTGTCTGTCTCATAGACATAATAATATTTCTGTGGTCTGTCTGTTCGCGATTAACTCATGATGGGTAGAGTGGCGAAGCTGCGGGTATCAGCTAGTCTATACTAATCTATACTAATATTATCTATACTTCTATACTAATATTATAAAGAGGTAACATTTGTTTGTAAGTTTGTATGTAGGGGTAATCTCAGGAACTACTGGTCCGATTTGAAAAATTATTTCAGTATTAAATAGCTCATTTATCGAGGAAGGCTATAAGCTACATATCATCACGCTAAGACTAAAAGGAGCCGAGCATTCATGGAAAATGTGACGCAGACGAAGTTGCGCAGGTCAGCTAGTACTAAATGTACCGCAATTTTCCCTAATCTTTCAAAGTTAAAATGAACAGGCTACTTCTGGGTAAGCTCGCTCCATTGTAGACTCTGTCTCTGTCATCTCTGACTTATACTAGAGTCAAGAGCAAACCAATCTAAAATAAAAAATAAACATATTCAGTCGACAGCATTCTATGTCGTCGATTTCATATTTCATTTCAAAATTCCAGTCGTTGTTGTCTAGACGCAAGAAAATTTTGGAATCTTGTGGAAAGGAGACATTTCAAAGAAACCTACATAATCAGATTTAAGTAGCAGAGGTACTGCTAACATTCTATTTTGTTTTTTCTAAAGTAAGACAAAAACTAAGATCACATCATCATCGCTAGCCAAGAAGTGTAACTTCATCATTATCTTAATATCAGCCGCAGGCCGGTCGACTGTTAGACAAAGGCCTTCCCCAAGCCTTCCTTCCTTCGCGGGACTATTCGAAAGAGATACCGTGGCTCCGGAACACAAAGTCTACTGAAGGAACATGGATGAGTTTTAGTCAGTAGAAGTCTGACACTCCCTCTCGCTCCGCCCAGAGCGGTAGAAGTCATTTGATGATTTCCCATCCCTAAAAAGTAAAAAAGGGAGTGAATTCTAATTTAAATTAGCTCATTAACTTGCTCCTGCTGACATTGTTCAACGATTTTTTTATTACATAAACACATAAATAGTCCTTTGTAATTTGAAACGGAACAACTCGATACAACGTTTGTTCTCAGACCTAAAGTCTTTTCAAAGCCGTTTATTGTATTGTGCTAGTAGAGCACGTGTTTGGAGAACACCGACGGAAGTAAGCAACAACATTGTGGGTGCACAACTCGTAACAGAATAATACCTCCTAAGGGGTCATTGTATTCATCATTATGAACAACTTTTACTATGGGACCAAACCAGAAAACGCAAAAAAATACAACTGTTCCGTTCATTTTGTCGAGTTGTGCGCACAGAAACGAATGGAGCAGTCGATATTTTTTGCGCTTTCGGTGTTAGTCTATAATAAAAGTTGTTCATAATGATGATGACACGGTTGGCGCAGTGGTTGAGCGATTGACTGCTGCGCTGCGTGTCGCGGGTTCGATTCCCGCACGGAAGAAATATTTGTACGGCCTACAGATACCTAGTTGTTCCGGGTCTGGCTGTTTGTGTATGAGAAATTACGTTTGTGTTTACAAACATAACCACCCACGATACAGGAGAAATTCCTACTGGGGCTATGTTATAAGTTTTAGGGATGATGACATACGAACACAGATTTAGGTAGGTACTCACTATCAATTTAACCTGAGTTTTACCTAGGCACGGTCTATTTAACATCTATAATATTGGTTCACAGTCCCAAATTTCGTACTTCAAAGTTTCATTGTACGAATATCTTGGCCATAAAGTGTGTTTGTGTGTCTAATTAACTGACTTATTTAAAAAGTAGGAGGTTTTATGTTCGGGTGTATTTGTGTGTTTTTTTTTAATATGTTCACCGTTATCTCCGCCCATTGTGGACCGAGTTTAAAAAATCTTCCGAAAAATTATAAAAATTTTTACAAAACTAAGTATACAACCGATTTTCAAAAACAAAAACACTACAATACAAAGTATAAAATAACTTTCATTTCGGAAGTCGGTGTCCAAACTCGATAATAAAACCAAAAACACCGACTTTTTTATGTATAACTTTATGAGGAACGCTATAGAACAGAACAGAAAGCACCTCAATAACTAACGGGTAGGTCGAACTTTGTAGCGTTCGGGAAAGTTTCAATAGTCTACCTTTTTCCCACCCAACAGTTTTAGTTTGTTCTGGTTTGGAAGATAGACGCCAAGTTGTCGATCCCGGCTGACATCTAAACATATTTGAGACTAGCACGGCTACTGATGGTCGTAAGAAACCAGAAAATCTAAGTCTGGGGATCTCGTTTTACCCAGTTACTGGGTTTTTGTGGTCATATGGCGGTCGCTCTATGTAAAAAAATACTTTTGTTCAAGTGTATCCGGTTAGACTAGAAGCCAAGCTCAATATTATATTTGTATTATGTCAATAAAGAGGCGACGCGAAGCTACACGTTGCGCTATTTAAAAATACCGGTCAAGAGTGAGTCGGACTCGCTTACGGAGGGTACCGTTAATCATATAAAACGTGAAATGTTTTTAATTTTCATCACGGAGACCTATATTAGTATTCTATTCTATTCTAGATTCGTCAGAGAATTTTTCAGCGCTATCTCTTGACCCTTATTGTAATTTTCGTTGATGATTTTTGAAAAAAAAAAGGCTTTTTAAAGACATCGTTTTATTTTTCCTATAATCTTTACATAAACTTCTGTCACATAGAATAACTTCAGAATTTTCTCTACGCAAACTTCGGACTTATGGAGGGTCATTTTTTTTTAATTTTCGTTAAATCGAAAACCATGCATTCTAAAAAAAAATTCTCTATTGAGACCCAATGCAACAGCGACTGAAAGAGTCACTGTTGCAAAAAAATTGTATACAATTTTGTTTCTTTCTTATTTGCAAAATAGTTGAACAAACGTTAGGTATCTTAAACTATTCTTAATTTAAGTTGTTAGGAATTCTCGAGATATCCAGCTGTGACAGACGGACAGACTTACCACATCATAAGGGTTCCTTTTTACCATTTTGGTACGGAACCCTGAAAAGCGCAGTATTATTGAACTTTTATACCCACACAGAAAGGTACTAATTTCAGCTAACGAATTCGAATGCCAAAAGATTTTTGAGTGCCGTTCGGATTCTCTCACTGAAGTATGTACCTTGTGTGTAGTAAATAAAGTCAAAGATTGCATAGACATTACACTTGTTTGTGAACCAAAAAGTTCCTTCATTATTTCAGCCAGTACAGAATGTTCCCGAAAGCGTCTCCACATCATGTTATTGTCAATTACATTGAAAGTTGTTTAGTACGAATACATTAGTAGTTACCGGCTGTTGTTGCTGGCTCGTGATCATCATGATCAAACGAAGTCAATTACACGCATTGACCTCCGCCAACCTTGGCGACAGAGCATCATAAAATAAATTGTGTGACTGCTAGTTATAAAATCAAGAATTCTACATAGCAACGTCTCCCCTATGTACAAATATTTCAACAAAATACAATATTAAATACCTTATTCAATAATGCGTTTTCAGTATCATGATGCGTATTGTAAATTAAATTGGTTGCTAGCAATGTAATAGCAATGTAATCCATAAATGATACGCTGAAAACGTCTGGCTCTTGCAGACAGGCGTGAGGCGTCAAAACGAGATTTATTAAATATGACGGCCAGATGACGGCGCATTGCTAGCGCCATCTGTTGAAAGATACGTTGGAACGAGATTTGACAACTGTCAGTCTGGCGCAGCGTCGAAGCGATGGTCAGCGTGGCCATTTCTAATTAAACGCCAGTCAGTTCATCGTCAGTTGTTTTTCTGGACGTCAGGGCCACCACGCATTCGTCGAATTGCTTTTTGTTCCGAGTAATTTTGTCTGTTTGTTTCAAAAATAATTCAAACTGATTGAATACCTACATGATTTCTTAACCTAACTACAGACTAGTGAATTGATTTTATATCCTTTAAGGAATATAATTATTTTGTGCTATTAAATAAGTGTTGATTGTGACTCGAGTGATTTTTTGTTGGTTCCTACCCACATTACCACTTATTGAAGCCATGGCCAATTCTGATGATGACGGGCAACTGCCCAAATATATTTTACGATGCATCAAACGATATTTCTGGTTTTAAATGTTTGTCATTTGTCAAAATTAATGTCTGGCATAATATATTTGTTTTCATCATTCACGACAGAAGGTTTAGTCTACAAGCTCATGAACTTATTAACAAACAATATCGACACCGCCGCGCTGTAGATATTGTTTGTTTTTATGTTTTGTTGCGATTTTGGTACTATAAAATAATTGTACTGTATACTAATACACGAAGATTTTTTTTACAAGTTTGTGTTGTATGCGGGCAGGGAACCCCCTAGAAGGATGTACACTGACTGACCTTAACATTGATGTTCTTTAACGGCTTTTATGTATGACAAGATTTTAAATGTTAACGAAGCAAAAGCAGTTTGAAAAAATCGTAATATGTGCCGTTTTGTAGTTTCGGAATACTTCAATGGAATAGACTTGCGTTTACATTGAAGTTATAAAAATTAATCACTACAAGTTGAAAGAAATGGACAAGTCATCTTCGACGTGATTTTCTAGCCCACATTGGCGAAATGGTTGGCGCAGTGGTTGAGCGATTGGCTGCTGCACTGCGTGTCGAGGGTTCCATTCCGGCACGGAACAAATATTTGTATGGCCTACAGTACAGATAGTTGCTCCGGGTCTGGCTGTTTGTGTATGTGTATTTATATGTTATGTCCTAGTGTGGGGCAACGTTTTTTTAAAAATATCCTAGCTTGCTTGTGGTCACCGAAATATTTCTAGCCCATATCCTAACTTGCTTGTGGGCACAAGAACATAGCCCATATCCTAACTTGCTTGTTGTCACCGGAAAATTTCTAGCCCATACCCTAACTTGCTTGTGGTCACCAGAACATATGTAGCCAATATCCTAACTTGCTTGTGGTCTCCGGAACATTTCTAGCCCATATCCTAACTTGCTTGTCGTCACCAGAACATTTCTAGCCCATATCCTAACTTGCTTGTGGTCTCCAGAACGTTTCTTCTTTTCCGTCTTCTCAAAGTACAAAACGATGAATTATTTTTGGAACGCTTTTCCTAATGAAACATTAGATGAACTCAATTAAACTTTATTAGCTTTAGTGAATGATACGCAAACTCGGAATATTTATTTGGCTTAGATAAACGCTAGCTTCCGTTTTTGTTAATTAAAGGAGCTGTTCTGTATTCATAAAACATTTGTTTAAGGCTGTTCACACATGAAGGATGCATCAAATTAAAATCTTACCTACAAAACTTATTACTACTGTTACACTAAAGGTTTAAATAATAGTTAGTCAGATGGTATGGCACCGGTGTTTGAAAAGTTTTGTGAAAATTGGTTATCATGGCATGAGATAACGATGCGGAAAAATGAGGAAAATGTAATTACAGGCCAATGAACCATACAGGGGGTGACGGCCGTCTCGTGGCTAATACCCACGCACGGTGGTGGTTTCACGTGGTGGATTTGTTTGGTCTGCAGTAAAGATGAATAAATAAATTAAAGAAAGAAGCATGGTCGGAGAGGTCATATAAATTCGAATATAAACATAATGATATTTAACAATCACTAACCACACTTTACGCACCATGCTTCACAAACTGTAATTGTGGCACTCAAGTTATCACTTATGTTAATACAATCTATTATGTTAAAAACCAGCGGCCAAGTGCGAGTCAGACTTGCGCACCGAGGGTTCCGTACTAACTAGATCTCGCTCAAAACAATTTTTGGTGGAAGTTTACATGGTAATGTGAATCATATATTTTTTTTGTTTTATCATTCCCTTATTTTAGAAGTTACGGGGGGGGGGACACATTTTACCACTTTGGAAGTGTCTCTCGCGCAAACTATTCAGTTTAGAAAAAAAATATATTAGAAACCTGAATATCGTTTTTGAAGACCTATCCACTACACATCTACTTAACAAGTTTCAACAACTTCTTATAGTTTCGGGAAAAAGTGGCTGTGACATACTGCCCTCGTAACAGCAAATGCAGTAATCGACATTTTAACGATTTTCCGTTTTTATCAAAAATGACATTAGGAGAGTTCAAGCTATACGTGGTTTTTTTTATTTTTTTTTTCTATGGTTGGAACATGGTGAAATAATAAGAAAAAATGCAGCATTTCGTGAGAAATTATCTGATATTGTTAGCATAAATACAGCAATGATCATATACCAGATTAAAGTGCAGTAATCACTTAATTAGTACCAAGTTAGAATGTAGTATTCATCTAAATACTAGTAAGAAACGCAGTACTCCCATTTTGGCTGCGTTTTAATTTTGTACATTCGTATATTAGTTTATTACTATGTTGTCTAAGGTGAAATGCAGTAACGGTTTACACTGCAATTGACCCTAGTATCATGAAATAAAATATGTAAAACATGATGTGATGTGTTATAGCGCATGCTGCGTTTTACATAAGTGCCGATTAGTTTCTGGGGGCCGAGTCACCCGCGTCCGTAGGAGAATACCCTTCAGCGAATCCCTACACTTGGTTCCTTGGGTGGTGCTAAACAGGCGACACTAACCGCCTCCGTGGTCTAGTGGTTAAACCACCTGATTCAGACCCAGATGGTTCGATTCCTAGCAGGGGCAATTTTTTTGCTCGGTTTGGTTGGTGGTAGGACTTGTTCTAAGTCCGCCTGACAAGCTACCACCATCATGTCTAAGTCTGTCGCCATAACAACAATGTTAACAGCATTGTTGTGTTCCGGCAGTTAGAGGTATGATAGCCAGTTCCTCTGTGTAAGAGGATTCCGGGTGAAACTCGCTTCCATTTTCGGCCTAATCATCACTTTCCATCTGGTGAGATTTGGGCAAAGAGTTTCCCCGTTTTTAACCGACTTTCCAAAAAGGAGGAGGTTCTCAATTCGGATGTTTGTATTTTTTTTTATGTTTGTTCAGGCATAACTCCGTCGCTTGCCAACCGATTTTAAAAATTATTTTTTTGTTGGAAAGGGTATACATCCCAAATGGTCCCATGATAAGGAAACCAGGATCTGATGATGGCATCCCAGAGAAGTCGAGGGGAACTTTCGAAAATCGTATGGTATCTATTTTGCAGTGGTTTTGTTAGGTGTGGGGTACCACTAAAAAGTGAAAAATAAAAAACTTTTTACAAAAAAATACAACCGACTTCCAAAAAAAAAACACTACAAAGTAAAAAATAACTTTAACTTCGGAAGTCGGTGTCAAAATACGAGCAAACTAACAAAAACACCGAGTTCCGAAGTAGTTATTTTTTACTTTGTAGTGTTTTTTTTTTTTGGAAGTCGGTTGTATTTTTTTGTAAAAAGTTTTTTATGCATAAAAAAAGGTTTTAGTTTCTTATGGAAGCAGTGTTCCGTTTATATAATTTTAGTTAAGAGGAAATGTGGGCTTGTAGACTTCGTATGTAAAAAGTTATATTTCGAGGTTTGGCTCTCGCCTGTTTCCTCCTCCAATATTAAATCGATTCAATAGATATTACACAAGCTGAATAAGAAGGATATAAACTGTGCCCCTATGTTTTTCTCTATTCATTTAATAGTTGCCAAACTTGTTCAGTAAGGCTCTTTTGACAGCAGTTTATTGGACAATTTTGAGCATCTTTTGAGGGTCCTAGTGCTTTTACGTTTAATTTATCATCAAAAAAGAAAACATAGCGACACAAAATATATTCTTCTTATATAGTTCATGAAATATCTCTTAAATCTGTCCAATATTGAAGAAGGAAACAGGCGAGAGCCAAACCTCGAATTATGACTATTTACATACAAAGTCTCTCCGTCCGCGTTTCCTCTTAAGCACCGTACCCAGTACAATATATTTTATTACTATATGTGCCAAAAGACTGTTTAAATTATAAAATAAAAAGATTTTAATAATTAATCATGTTTTTCCTTTTTTTTTGTATTTAAATGTTTAACAACTCATTGTTACACTGCATTATGCCTTTTATTCTACATATATTCAGTAATTAACTTTGCTAGTGCATAATGCATTCAATATATTTCCTTGATACAAATGCAGTAACAAACACATGTACTGCATTTCACTTTACTTCTTTTATTTATTACTATTAGAGACACAAGGATTAAGGGCAGTATTCGAGTTTTTAAAGACCTACATAAGAAAAATTAACATCAAAACTAAACTGAATAATACTTTGTATTTTTATATACCTTTTCCGTAACAAAACATATGAGATTTATATCAGTGAAAGTAGAGATTTAATTAAAACGCTTAGACGCGTTTTTCTCGAAACCGCCATTTTGCAAGTACTGCATTTGCTGTTACGAGGGCAGCATACGGACGGACAGACG
The DNA here is from genome assembly GCA_963859965.1 of Ceramica pisi. Taxonomy (NCBI): domain Eukaryota; kingdom Metazoa; phylum Arthropoda; class Insecta; order Lepidoptera; family Noctuidae; genus Ceramica; species Ceramica pisi. The sequence continues at coordinate 15,971,597 of OY982536.1, read as the reverse complement.
GACAGACAGACAGACAAAAAAAATCTATTCTATTCTATAAACTCCGCTGCGAGACCCTCCATGTAGAAAGACCCTTAGTTTACACGTGTTTAAAGTCATATCATTGTGTTGTAGCACGTTACTTGTTCTTGTAAAATTACTTATAAAATAAGTTGGCAGCACGAGTATGTGTAACATTAATACAAATACGACGTACAGGACTAGAAACGGACTAAGAACCCTTGCTATAATATTTAATTCAAAACCTACTAACGCGTGGTATTTACTTGCCCTTTCGAATTCTATTCGGGCAACGAAATTTCGTGCATCACGAAACTAGGACGGTTAAAAAGTTGCTAGGGCAATTAATAAGTATGTAGGTCTACAAGTAGTTATACAACCTATTTTAATTTATCATCGCCAAATATTATTCCAGGTAAGTATCGATATTAGGCACTGTTTATGCAAAAAAGTCTCGAAAACAACCTAAAAACAAGCAGAACACTTTTTACGGTAAAAAAGTGACTTTTAAATTATTATAATAAGACGTAAAGTAGTTTGTTACTTCTATCAGATATATCAGATAAGGGGTGGTGTTTTCGTCAAAAGTCGAAAAGCAAATGGTACAAAAAATAAAAATGTTTGAGAATGTGCAAATAGCGCTTTTTTATATGATACCCCTACTTCTGATAATGATGCTCCTAATAATGATACCCCTCCAAATGAACCCCTTTAAGTTGAAAAAAAAATCAATATTTTCATTTCTTTCTTATTTGCAAAATAGTTGAACAAACGTCACCTAAAACTATTCCAAATTTTAAGTTGAAAGCATTAGCAGTTCATTGGATATCCAGCTGTGAAAGACGGACAGACTTAGTCACACCATAAGGGTTCCTTTTTACCATTTTGGTACGGAACCCTTATAAAAAAGTCTTAGTTATAACAAAAAATTCGTATTTTAGATATGTGACTGTTTTTAAATTACCCTGTCCTTGTAAAATTTAAGTTTTTCTTAAGATACCTTCTTCCTATTCTGTCTATTCTTTTTTAATTACCTGACTGTCCTGGGAAGGGCAGTCGGTTGGGCGACAGACCTCTGAATCAAATAGGATAGATGTCTCAAATTGTCTCAAATTCTGAGCATACTCATATCTTGTCTCATATTCTAATCATTCCATTTCGCATGTAAGGATGCGGTATGTGGACGTAAAGATCACGCTATTATCGATTCTGAAAGACCTTTACGGATCGGAATAGGTTTTATTATTAGGCACACAATGTAGGGTAGGTGCAAGCTTCAGAAATTCAACCCCCATGAGAATGACAAAATTGGATTATAGGAAAGCTTATTTATTGATTGATGATACCTTAAGTAATAGAAATATCGTATACGTAACCGGGATATTGCATACTTATAGCTTCATAAAATATCACGTGAAATTGTAAACTCATTTTTCCTAACAAGACTTGGATATAATATTTAACGACGGATACTTTGGATGGGGTTAAAATATGACTTATTGTATTTAAAATTATCTGTTTAGAATGTATCCAAATTTGAATATCTAACTAAGATTTATTACATTTTTACAGAGTTAGCAATTTACTGGCGACTAAGAGTGTGTATTCCGTCCACTAGCGCCGCCAATCGTTTTTTATTAATTGTGGTAAATTTAAGACGCGTTGCTAAAAAACCGCTCTGTAGTGCACTGAAGAATCTATTATTTTTGACAGCTATTTTTAATACATAACTCATGGCTAAATTGCCAAAACGGCAATTATTGCTAAAAGTGGCCACTTTTAGCAAAAATATCGACTTTGGCAACTATTTATGTTCTAAAGTACAAAACATAACTCTCAAAACATAATAAATACATTTCTTCAGTGCACTACAGAGCGGTTTTTTATCTACGTGTCTTAAATTTACCACAAATAATAAAAAAACGATTGGCGGCGCTAGTGGACGGAATACACGCTCTTAACGTTCTAGAAATTCTTCGTGGGTGTTTTTAGATTACGAAAGTGAGAAGTATAAATGTCGTAATTTTTTGCCATACCAAATTACATCTACCGCGGGGTTATAAAAATACATACAAATCTATGAATATATGAGCCTGGTTGAACCTTTTTTTTATGTGCCTGTAAATAATAAAGATTGTTATTTATAAGCGACAATAGGGAATATGCATGAAAAAATATTCATTATCCATACAGTTTATCTAAAAATATACAAAAATACAAACAGTGAAAATAGAATTAAAATTACTCGAACAACAAACGAGATACCTACTTACTACTTAAAATTGTATGGTTATTATCCGTACTTATACCCAACACCATTTGTGCTAGGTATAGTTGCCTACCAAAGTTTAGAAGTCAGAAGAAATCTTGTAACGGTTAAATATTTCATTCGCCTTATTCGTGGTTTCCACTTCAACTCCTCGCTTTTACAGCAGAATCCCTTTAATGGGCTTGTGTCCTGAAAAAATCTAATTCGTCCGTCAGTTAGATTATCAAAAAATATTTGACCCATGTTTTTTTCTTTTATTACGGGAACCAAAATTAACGAAGTTACGACGCTTTTAAAATTCTCAATACGTCACACCTTCGCATAATTTTTACTGAGTCGTGACGTCACGAGCCCCCACTCCTGAGTTTTGATGCGTTTTATCTTTGTCAATATTCATTGATTTACAAAAACAAAAAATACGTGTCCATTATATTTCAATACTCTAACTGACGGACTAAATAGTTTTGCAATTTGTGGATGATGGAAACTAGCCTATTTACCTCTTCCCATCCGTCATACACTTTGCCCTCGGCAACGTCCTCTATTTTCAATTCCTCAAATCGGTTCCAAATCCCTCACGACCAGTCCATTGTATGTAGCTTGCACCCTTAAAAACAACATATTTTATTATTATTATTTGACGATACATTAGATATCTTTGTAACTGCTGAACTGGGATTCTTGAGTAGGTACTGCTACTCGTCACTTAGAGTCCATTTCTGCCTCTAGTACAATCTCATGATTATTCTGTATGATTCTTAAATAATTGTTTACTGTAATTTACTTTTGTTTCATTTTTTTTTGTATATTATAAATTTCATTTTAATTCAGTGGCATTGATAATTTCTGTTTATTTTATTTTTGTATAAAGTCAGATTTATTTATAAGTATTAATATTTTCCTGCTAATAACATTAAAATTTTGTACGATATTTTTAGTATAGACCAATAACTTGTTTGTTTGGTGTTATACTGTTAATGCAAGTTGGTTATAATAAATAAATAAGATATAATTATTTTAAACAAAAATATCTGTCCTTCTTGCAAAACTGCTGTTTTTTATGGCAGCAACTTAATGGTTACTAGAGCTAATAAGTATTTCATTTTGCAAATAATAAAATCGCATGCATATTCCCTATTCAGAAGCAACTACTCGTGCACTATTATAATACAACAATGAACACGAAACAATATAATGCATTACTGTAAAACAGATCAATCAAACAGCTTACAATGAAGCTCTTAATAAAAAATTATGTTGCAATCTGTGCAACGCATGTGCAAATAAATGTATAGATACAAATAGATAATAATATTTGAACCAATACTCACAAATGAATGATGGCAACTCAACTTTCAGTTATGCTCGCCTATGTACACGGACTGTTTTATCACTGATTGGTTTTAGTCTAAATATAAAGAATTAAGAATAATGGATTTAGGTTCTGAAAAATCTCGGCCCTACTATGATGTCTTCAAACTGTCACTATTCCGGTGTGAGAGATATAGAGCGGAGCTCTATAGAGTGAATATCTCTTTATTACAACGGAATGATGATGACAGGGCACTTTGTAGTACAGCCCCCTATCAAGGTTGATGGCAATGTGGACGCCTTCATATAACGTTATAGCAAACACTTGCAACATTTTACATTTAAATGTATAGAGAACACTAGGCTCTCGGTTTGTCGAAACCGCCATACCGCCATATCGTTACTAGGTCACCTGAAAATTACATTAGGGAATTTCAAATGCAGCACAAAACCGCGCGCTGTTTCGAAATCGTGTGCCAAACGCTCCGCTGCGGAGCCATTTTTTTATGAAAGTTCTCACAATGCCAGGCGTTGTCTGGACTTTTACACACATCTAAGGATACATTGAGGATACATTGCAGGTTATGGGCCCAGGTAGGGAAAATTAGAGGTATTGAGGAAAATTAAATTGAGATTAAGATTCGAAGGCAACAAGGACATTTCCATTCTTAATATATATATCTCGTGCTGCTATGCTCTCCTTACTCGTATAATCTTCTAAAACGATGAGTTCAAGGGCGATATAATTATTTGCAGTGTAAAAACTGAATGCGTTATTTTTATTAAGCCAAGCAATATCTCGCATCCATAACCTAGATGAAATTGGCAGTATACGTCGCAAAGACGCTTCCGGGAACTGGTTGAGAAGTAAAGAGGAAAAAGCGCCGTATAATTTGCATCCATGATGACAAATTCAGCGAATCTTGTACAAGTGTGGGACGCTAGCGTTCTTGAAATCAACTTACTTCGTATATTTTCATGTTGACACAATTTCAAACTTAATTTTTGAACTTGATATTTTCTTTCAGCGCGACATCTACATCTGGGCTCTGGACCACAGGGTGCACCACAAGTATTCAGAGACAGTAGCAGACCCTCACGACGTCAGGCGAGGATTCTGGTTCGCACACGTTGGATGGTTGGTGCTGACCCCTCATCCTGCTGTAGAGGACCGCCGCATCGCGCTGCGACCAACGTGTGCCGATCTTCTGGCTGACCCAGTTGTCAGACTACAGAAGAAGTAAGTCGTTTTAGCATTGTTGTATCCACTAATAGAAGGTTACACCGAAGGCAGTGTACGAATTTTAATTGTTGCAAAATCATTAAAAAATTAATAGATACGTAATTTTTTTGTTTACATGTGTTTCGAACAAAAACAAATATTAATTAAACTGATTTCATGGAAGAAAAATGCGCACTGTCTCGGAAGAAACCCTGTATTAAGCCTACAAATTATAACCTACATACTTATAAAAGTCATCATACTTAAGTGTGCCGAATGCATTTCGCGACAAAAAATGCCTCTCAGGTACCTAAGCACTACTTTAAAATAACACGTTATTTGCCTCAACGGCTCTGAAAGTGTTAAACTTTGCCACTCTAGACAAGAAACCTGTTGAGACTAAACTTTTCTAGGGACGTTTACTGGAAGTAAATTTCTGAATAAGCGAAACGAACATCAAGGTAGGTAATGCTTGAACCAAAGCACCTTTAATATCTACTACCAACCGTAGCTCGGAGCTCCCAAAGCATTAAGGGGCTGTCATAATCTAGAGCAACGAAAAAAACCGCTACTTCCCGTCATGTCACATTCCCGATATGTCATCATGTCAAAGCTTTTAAAAACACTACACGGGCGTTTGGTCTCGATTTTGATCTTCGTACATTCTTTCACGATTTGTCACCCTTTTTTATAAATGTTTCGTGTATAATGTAGTAAATCGTAGATAAAAGGAGCTGACTGTACGTCAGCTCCTTTTATCACCCCACTTTCCCAGAGTGGGTATAATGTTTTTCTATTGTATGTAAATTCCTAAATTCTTTGCATTACATTAAATATATCGCGTAAAAAATCTAAATATTAGTCTTAACATCCTAATTACCAAGGGTGCTGGTTTAGAGCGGCGCCACGACGTCCTCACCTTGCGCAAGATGCAGGTACTCACCGGACACGGTTATTTCGGGAGATACCTAGTGTTACGGATTCGGCGGGAGAACATGCCCGGGTTTCAACACTGTGAGGATCGCCTGGAGGACACGGTGGAACATACGGTGGAGTTCTGCCCTGAATGCGCGGAGCCCCGCCGGGTCCTCGTCAAGGCGATTGATGGCGGAAAAACTCTCGCGATCGGCTTTGGTTCAATCTATGGTCCGGAGCCATGAGGAATGGGAAGTGGTCACCTCCTTCTGCGAAGCAGTTATACTAACGAAGGAGGAGGTCGAACGCGTGAGAGAGAGGGAAACCTCACGCCCCAGTCGCCGCAACAGTAGAAGACGCCCCGGGCGTCGGGAGTCGCAGGGCGATTCCCGGCCACCGTAGGCGCGGGCCAGCGAACGGCGAGTGTTAGGTGGCTCGCTATCTAATCAGAACGAGGCCCGGATCGATGGCGCATTTTGTTCCACGCGCGCTTCAAAAACTGTCAGCATAGTAGACGGGTGGACGCAGACTTTATTTACTCCATGTTTAATTTTATTGTACTTTCGTCAGGCTTTCCCGGCAAGCTTTCCCGGCAAGCTTTTAGGCTATTCTTAATAACTTCTGATGACAGAAGCCGCACTACGCGTTGCATCCGCTAAATAAAGTATCGTTTTGTGAATTTTACATTGCTTGTCCGGACACACATAGGTAGTGGTTAAGGATCAATGTATTTATTACAAAATTAGTACAGTCGTCGCTGTGACATTTGAAAATAAAAATAACATACAAGAAATATTTTCGTTTCATGATTTTTTTGTAAAAAATACTTTTAAATATGGTAAGTGATTCCATGATTCACAGTTTCAAAGTTTTGGTTTACGCTTTTGTTTTAAAAAAACAACTGTACAACACTGCATTCTTATACCGTGTCACAATTGTAGTCGACACACGCTTAGGATAGTTTTGTGGTGAACTGTTGGGCAGTAGTGATCCAACGGATCCAATGACGCAAGTGGCCAATGGGATCTCAAAAATTCCACCAACTTACTAAAAAATAAACGAGTTCCGTGGTAGGTCAATGTTCTGGAATCACGAAATCAAAATCGATCTAGAGAACAGCGCTCGACTCTCACATCATGCACAAAAGCTAAAAAGTGATAGTGAAAACACTTTTCACGCAAACATGAACGGTGGCATTTCTGCTTAATTCTGACTGTACTTTTAAAACAAAATGATTACCAAACGGGAATGAAAACAAGCATTCCTAAATGGTGAAAAATCGGGAAATAATGTATGAAGATCAAAATCGTGACCAAGCGCCACTCGCGTTCAGTTGTTTTTAAAAGTTTTGACATAGTGACAAATCGGGAATGAGACATAAAGGAAGTAGCCAAAAAAACGCACAAGAGGAACAATAGAAAATTTACTTTTGTTTATTTATTATAAACGGCACAGAAAGACGACACTGAATTAATAGTATTCAGTTGCATACGATAACAAAAGAAGCCGCTCCTAACATAGTTAAATGCTAGGTAATTAGTAATAAGGGTTTTTTTTTTTTATTCTGGCAAATAAATGATTATGATTATGATTATTCTTACAATAAAGATTTTTATTTTATTCGCTAAGTTTTTAACCGACTTCGATAAAAGGAGGAGGTTCTCACCTCACTTGTATTTTTTATTTTTTTATTTACTATATGTACACGTACAGTTCTTGAGCAACAATATTCTGACGCTAGTTCAGTTTTAGAGTTATGGAGATCAGATAGATCCATGTGAAATACGGGTACCTTACACAGCTGCATCTAGTTCGATTGTGAGTTGACCCCAATGTAGTTAGGAAACGGCTGCGGGATTATAAATGCTTCTTCAGTATTTTTAGATTTCTCTTAATAATTACAATGTTGTGTTTATTTTAGATACCTACATAGGTTAGGGATAAGATTACTTTTATCCCGTTACAAAGTTTCTACTTTTTTTCAAGGGTAAAACCGATGGAAAATGCTACCAAAACATAAAAACAAACAATATCGTTTCCTGGTTTTCGCTAGCTTGCAATTGATTTTCATCTTGGTCTAAATAAAATCTGCATTGACATTATTTATCTATACTGCATACTACTTCTGTGCACCACAACTAGTGCTTTTTTGTTCAACTCTTTTCAGCAGTCTCGGAAAATATCAATGAGGTCGATTTGGATCATATAGATGATTTTTGATAAAAATATAGTACCGCTCGAAAAAACTGCAAAAGTTATAAACGATTTACTGAAAAACAGAACAACAGAACAATTAATATATTATTTTTGAACCCTTTTTTTTAAGTATGGGAAATCGTCAAATGACTCTTACCGCTCTGGGTAAAGCAGGAGGGAGTGTCAGACTCCTACTGACTAAAACCCCGTGTTCCTCCCTATGCTCTTTGCGTTCCGGGGCCGCGGTGACTCTTTCGAACAGATTCCGCAACGCCAGCAAGATAATTTTATTTTTGAAACCCAAGAAAAGATTAAACAACCGACTTCTAAAAAAAAAACTACAAAGTAAAAAATAACTTTAAATTCGGAAGTCGGTGTCGAAATACGAAGAAACTAACAAAAACACCGACTTCCGAATTCGGTTGGAAAGTCGGTTGTATTTTTTTGTAAAAAGTTTTTTATTTTTCACTTTTTAGTGGTGCCCCACACCTAACAACACCACTACAAAATCGCAGAAAAGCAAAATACGCAATTTCGATTATCAAAGAATCATCTAAATAGTCAAATTCTAGCGATTTCGATTTAAAATCCAAAGTTCGTAACCGATTTTGATATGATTTAAAATGGGACCAATCTGCAAGTATATCCTTTCAGATAAAACTAAAAAAATTCAATTCGGTTCATAAATGTCGGAGTTATGAGGTAACAAACATAAAAAAAAAAAAAAAAAATACAACCGAATTGATAACCTCCTCCTTTTTGGGAAGTCGGTTAAAAAAGAAAAGGTAATTTCCTTAGAAGAAATCTTAACTCTCGGAACTGTAGGACCAATATTTATAACTTTCCCAGAGGGGTGAAAATACCACCGAAAAAACTTTAACATATCAAAATTAAGAAATGAAAAAAATAGAATAGAATAGAATAACATTTAGTGTCTAAATTAGAAACTTACTTGATCGATGAATGCACAATAATCCGCCGGCAGTTTTGTTTTATCGTGATTTTTCAATTACTTATGCAACAATCAACTAACAGTTTACTTCTGCTTGAGCACGAGCAATGCAAATGTGACACTTCTTCTTGTAAAATTTCTTAAAAGGCTTCAGGATATAATCTCTGTTAAAAAAATATTTGTAATTTTAAAATAACAAACTTGAATTAACATTTGCAGTGTTTTTGAGCTGTTCTTTATTTTTCAAAAATCAACTACATGCTCTGCAGCTAAATGTTTTAAAGCGGATGTAAATTTATTTGTGCTGAATTGTTAAAATTCCAGTCAGGAAATGGAATTTAATTATGTAAGGATTTTAGTCGATACTCTTAAACTTCTTTAACAATAAAATAATAAAACAACATAACCTGCAAATATTGTAGAAATTCAATTGCTTTCCAGCCACATTCAAACTTATAATTTATGGTATTGATTAGCGAAATAATATAAACATTAAATAATGTTTTTAAATATCTATCTTCCAAACGGAAACGTATTCAGCAGTGCGATTCTGTTAACATGTCGAAGTGAAGGCTTGGGTGTAGTGACCACGGGATGAAGTTAGCTGTCAAAAATGCTAGTGATTGATTAATATATCAGAGAATTATATCGATACTTGAGTTTACTAAATTTAATGCTACATCTAAATACCTACATTTTAATATTAATAAAAGACACAAGAAAAAACAATTTTTGAAACCCGGATTGTATAGGTGGTATCTAATGAATATTATGTATTGTACCAGCCAAGTTACTTACCCAATCGCCAAATTATTTCGCCAATGCCAAAATTACCCATGTAGGTACCTAAGTATTGTTGTGCTCATCCTCACCAGTCACCACATAATTACCTACCTACATGTTTTGTGCACATCGCCGCAAAAAAGCATGTTAGACCTCAATGCAAAGTGCATTGCGCATGCGTAGAGTGACAATTGAAACGAGCGAAGTGTTCCCTTCACCGAATTCCGCCGATTTTAAGGCAGGTGAGGGGAACACGCGATCGTTCCCCGTGGGCATTCTTTTTTTAAACGTTGAATCTTCCATGATAGCTAAATGACAATTCAAACGCGTGAAGTGTTCCCTTCACCGTATTCCGCTGACTTTATGGCAAGTGCGGGATCACGCGAACGTTCCCTTCACCCAACCCAACGGGTGCCCACCCGTTGACAGCGCGGGCATTTTTAAATCATTGAATACCTACATATAGCGAAGTTATATTCTAAGCTTTCAGATCGTTTACGGTATAAATGTGTGTTATTTTTATATTTTTTAATAGGTAGTCACTTTTGTACCAAGCTACTTTTTTCCTAAAGCAGGCAATCAATAAAGGGGGTGTGTGTTTAAACAATAAATAAGATTTTAAAACTCGGTTTGGTGGAATTAAACTCGTCAGATTTATGCATGCTAGCAATTAATGAGATATTTTAACAATGTAACCAACAACAAAATTCGGACGCCTACCTACATCGGCCGCACGCGTGGCCGGTGGCTGACTGACGAAGTGAGGACCATGCGTGTGTTCCAAAATATAACTCAGTCATGAATCCAACGCCAAATATTGTTTGTACCGGTGAGACAAGTGTGACGTAAATAGTAGTACCTATATCAAACGTGCTTGTGTGCATGAGACTTTGAGGATTTTTTTATTGAATCAATAGCTATCCCTAGCACCTTCCCCTGACATTTAACGGATACAACAAAAAGTGAAAGCGGCCAGCCGTTCACGCGTGATGCGATGACCAAAAGAAATAGGGATTAATCTATATATATATAGGTTTGTAATATTTGCAATAATGATTAGGTACCTACTGAAACGAGCACAAACACTATTCTCACTCAATATGGCGTCAATTTATGACGTCAACACACTGGTCAGCATATTTCGGAACGAATCAACAGTATGGCGTCGTCGGATTCATTTCGTCATGAGCACTGGCCAGTATACTGGGTTATATCACAGTTATATTATTATTTCGGAACACACGGGTGACCGCACTGACAGCACAGTCGCCAGCACATCACGCTATCCGAAACTGACAAATTTTTCCGATCTAATTTGAACCCAATCCCTTTAGCAATATGGTTGAAAATCCAACAAAGAAATTTGATATATTGTTGTAGCTTCATGTGCTGGCGACTGTACGTGGCGCTCACTCGGTGAACGATCAAACCATAGAGTAATAAGGGTATTTTGAATAATGGATAGTGTACACAAATGGATCCACAGACAAATTTGGTATTAGTATGCTACAGCGTGCAAACTTAGTGAAAATACACATCTAGCTGCTTTTTATATGGCTTACTGATACGCATAGGTTCAACAGATTATTAAAAAAAACCTGATTTCATAAAAAAAGCGGCCGAAGCATGAGTAATGCGTGGCTATGCGTTTCACTCAAGGTAACTCATTCTCGTAGTGTCTATGGAAACGCGTGACCAGTGACAGTTAGGTACCTCATCACCTACAAAAAGGTGACAAATAATGTGAACTTTATTTTGGGATTTTTTGAGTTGAGTGGGTGTTCTTCTGACGTAGGTACCATCTGCTGCATAATCAATCCTTTCACTTGATAATTTGCCGGTTTAAGAACCACCTGAAAACTTTAGTTTTCACCTCAAAGCTCCACTTGAAAAACACATTTCGGGAAAACTATATTTGTTTATCTTTAATTCCAACTTCAGTTCTGTGATATGTAGTACCTAGGTCATCGATGCTAACTTCTTTTGTATGGGTACATAAAAGTAAAACCTTATCATGTACCTACATGCATAATTACTTAGGACCATAAACACTTATCTGGTTTATATCAACCTTATTCAGATCTAAACAATATTGCCTATCCTTTGTGCTTGGTGAGAACAGAAATAAATCAATAACTGGCGAAATTACAATTTTACTCATTTTTGTACAAATCAAAGAATGCTAATACATCTTTTGGATTTCATGCTAAGTCTTCATATTCTTGAATTTCTGCTGAGGTGCCAATAGCAAAATTAAAAACATATCTGGACACACGGGGTCAGCGGCTGCCTCAAGATGAAAACAATGCGTTAACATTAATAATTTTTATTCAAATCTATTGGAACTGCTTAAAAAAAGAACTCTTATTTATTATCATTAAAATACCTCAAGTTAATTCAGTTCTTAGTTTTAATAAATACAGCAAAACAAACCCACTGCTGGAGATAGGCCTCTCCGAAGCGTCCCCACAACAACCGGTCCTGTGCGTCTCGCATCCATCGGCTACCTGCAACCTTCACCAGGTCATCAGTCCACCTTGTGTCGGCCCCATCGACCATCCATTCTGTGAGCAATTTGCCCTGCTAACTGCCACTTTAGTTTCCACATCCATCACAAGGAACAATGTTATTCCTAGATAGGATTTACAATTTTTCTTAGGTCTCCAATGCATGGTATATGTGAAAGTACATGTTTTCTCACCTGCTGTTCAGCGAAGATGGAGCACGCTTGCCTAAAAGGAACCTATTCACCCTTGACTTACAACACAACTATGTTGTAGCTATCAGGAAACACAGATCCCGGCAGGGAATTCCACACCCTATCTGTACTTTAAATATGTTCCTCAAACAGTTTGTGCGTGTGGGTGGGATGTCCACCATGTAGCGGTTGCGCATCGCCGTTCGTCTTGCTTCACAGATCATCATCTGAAAATCATAACACATAATAAGATCAAAATCATGGCAAAATGCTTTATTGTATGCTGTTTGAATTGAAAGTAATGCATGTCAAATAGTCTGCACCCTGCATGCGTACCTACCTATAATCTAGATTTAAGTGTTTACGTAGGCAAAATAATTACATTCAAAATATTTGGCTTAGTACATAAACCACTATTGAATGTAGGTACAATATTATCACATCTTGGAAATTAATTACTGTAGTTTCGATTCGGTTCTAAACACAATAAATTGCGAACATCACACATTTGACAGTGATTATCACTTTTAGTCATTAACATTCCAAACTTGAAGAACTGAATTCTAAGCTGAAGCTGATTCAAGTTCAAGTGATTCATTTGTTTTGTTTTCTATAAGATTTTACTGATTTTAGTTTAGCATGGCGCCGACATTATTTCGAAACATTTATATATAATAATATCAGCCTATCAGCGACGAGCTGAGTTTTTTTTTTTGAGATTTTGCTGTTTTGGCTACTAAGGTCGTTAAGCATCTAATTTTTCCGTTTGTTCCCAACGAGTAACACCCTCAAATGTCACACTGTTACTCGATGGGAATGTTTTTAAGAAAAAATTCCCAACCAGTCACACTGTTACTCGATGGGAACTTTTTATTACTAATTTCCCAACCAGTCACACTAAAGGGGTATAATTTAGACGGTCACCAAAATGGATCAACGGTCACCAAATTCTATCCAACTAAAAGATTAATATTACTACCAAAAATATTATAGGTTAGGTTAGGTTAGGTTAGGTTAGAACTGTGATCAACTACGCGCGAGCCGAGCGAGCGAAGCGAGCGGTGCCGCGGCAGCGGCCGGCGAGCGCTACCTCGAAATTGGTCGCGATTTTTTTGTGACTGGTTGGGATTTTTTTCTGAAGAAATTCCCATCGAGTAACAGTGTGACTGGTAGTGTGACCGGTTGGGAATTTTTTCAGAAAAAAATCCCATCGAGTAACAGTGTGACATTTGAGGGTGTTACTCGTTGGGAACAAATGAATTTTTCAATATAAGGCTCTGTTGCCGGACATGAACGAGATGAACTAGAAAAAACATACATTAGGTGAAGTTATTATTATTAAAAAACAAAATTTTATAGGTAGGTTAGTACTTATTGCAATATTACTTAAAACTTTATGAGTGTATGTAAAAATCTGTCGGAAATGCATACTTACTCCATTTTTACGGGACTGAAGAATAAAAGAACGCCAAAGGAACACGTAGGGTACTTTTTTAAATTATTGACGCGAATTTGATATTTACGACTCACCTTTTTTTTAAATAATATAATAACGTTAAAAAGTCCAGGCGGCGAGAGGTTAAAAAAAAGAGGTGAATAATTTTTAAAAAAAGTTGCTAGGTACGTGTTCTTTTGGCGTTCTTTTATTCTTGTGAGTGGTTGAGCAGCGAATTCACACCAATAATTAAAAAAAAGTTGCTACGTGTGTTCTTTTGGCATTCTTTTATTCTTGTGAGCGGTTAAGCAGTGAATTCGCGCCAATACTTAATTTTACGTGTTCTTTTGGCGTTCTTTTATTCTTCAGTCCCGTAAAAATGGAGTAAGTATGCATTTCCGACAGATTTTAAAGTAATATTGCAATAAGTACTAACCTACCTATAAAATTTTGTTTTTCAATACTAATAACTTCACATAATGTATGTTTGTTCTAGTTCATCTCGTTCATGTCCGGCAACAGAGGCTTGAAAAAATTAGATGCTTAAAGACCTTAGTAGCCAAAACAGCAAAATCTCAAAAAAAAAACTCAGCTCGTCGCTGATAGGCTGATATGAAAGTTTCGAAATAATGTCGGCGCCATGAACTAAAATCTTAGAGAAAACAAAACAAATGAATCACTGGAACTTGAATCAGCTTCAGCTTTGAATTCAGTTCTTCAAGTTTGGAATGTTAATGATTAAAAGTGATAATCACTGTCAAATGTGTGATGTTCGCAATTTATTGTGTTTAGAACCGAATCGAAACGACACTATTTTCCTAGATGTTTTAATTTATTGTACCTACATTCGAATGTGGTTCATGTACTAAGCCAAATATTATTTGGAAAGGAATTATTGTGGCTACGGATACGCTCAAATCTAGATTATAGGTAGGTACGCACGCAAGGTGCACACTACTTGACATGCATGGCTTTCAGCATAAAATAAAGTATTTTGCCACGATTGTAATCTTATTATGTGTTATGATTTTCAAACGATGATCTGTGAAGCAAGACGAACGGCGATGCGCCACCGGTACATGGGGGACATCCCACCCACACGCACAAACTGTTTGAGGAACATATTTATAGTGTGTGCTAAGGTGTGGAATTCCCTGCCGGGATCTGTGTTTCCTGATAGCTACAACGTAGTTGTGTTGTAAGTCAAGGGTGAATAGGTTCCTTTAAGGCAAGCATGCTCCATCTTCGCTTAACAGCAGGTGAGAAAACATGTACTTTCACATATACCATGCATTGGAGACCTAAGAAAAATTGAAAATCCTATCTAGGAATAACATTGTTCCTTGTGATGGATGTGGAAACTAAATTAGCAGTTAGCAGGGCAAATTGCTTACAGAATGGATGGTCGATAGGGCCAACACAAGGTGGACTGATGACCTGGTGAAGGTCGCAGGTAGCCGATGGATGCGAGACGCACAGGACCGGTTGTTGTGGGGACGCTTCGGAGAGGCCTATCTCCAGCAGTGGGTTTGTTTTGCTGTATTTATTAAATCTAAGAACTGCATTAATTTGAGGTATTTCAATGATAATAAATAAGAGTTTTTTTTTCAAGCAGCTCCAATACATTTGAATAATAATGATTCAGTAATATTAATGCATTGTTTTCAGCTAGAGGCAGCCACCGACCCCGTGTATCCAGACATTTTTTTAATTTTGCTATTGTCACCTCAGCGGAAATTCAAGAATATGAAGACTCAGCATGCAGAAGGCTCAATCCAAAAGATGTACTTAATATTATTCTTTGATGTGTACAAAAATGAGTAAAATTGTAATTTCGCCAGTTATTAATTTATTTCTGTTCTCACCAAGCACAAACGATAGGCAATACTGTTTTGATCTGAATAAGGTTGATATAAACCAGATAAGAGATTATGGTCCTTAATAATTATACATGTACATGATAAGGTTTTATTTAATGTACCTATACCATCAATCACTAATAAAAAAACTAGTGATCGATGACCTATACAAAAGAAGTTGGCATCGATGACGTACACTCCATATAATAGAAATAAAGTTTTAATTAAAGATACACAGTCATATAGTTTTTCAAGTGGAGCTTTGAGGATAAAACTAAAGTTTTCAGGTGGTTCTTATACAGGAAAATATCAAGTTAATTAAAGTATTGATTATGCAGCAGATGGTATGTCAGAATACCCATTCAACTCAAAAAATCCCAAAATAAAGTTCACATTGTTTTTTTATTATCGTATAATAATTTCATCATAAATGTAATGACATTTGTTAACACTTCTTCCACATTATTATAGACTTTAATAACTTGGTAAACTGAAAAAAAAAATAGCTAATTTATTGAAAAATAAAAATCCGAAAATGATTTCACTTTTAGTAGGTACCTAGCTATAACACAAAACTAGAACTTATTAGAACAAAATAAATATGGTTTTGTGATGTTAGGTTAGGTTAGGTAATTCCAAACTAGTTAGCACATTCCCTGTGGCAGTCTTGCTGAGTAGTGTAATTATTAATTGTTGCCAATGTTCTTTTAAACATTAATGTCAGTTATTTAAGTGGCAGTTTGATAAACAAAATAACAATGTGCCATTTAAGTTGTACCTACCTAATTGAGGCCTTCTTAGTTAACATGGAGATGAAAGCGGGAAAGAGTGAATTATGATTTTTTGAAGTAGGTAATGGAAAGTGAAAAATCTTTGTTTCAAATAGGTTTTCATAAAAATACAAACTTTACCTGCTAGTTGGTACCTAATAAAAATTTAGGATTGGCAAATTATATTTCACAAACAACAGTTTTTCACATAACTAACTATTTCTGGGTTCATAAATATTAAGTCAGTTGGGTCAGTGGGTCGTCTATAAATAATAAAATTGTCCACCACAATGTCGTCTTCTAATTTGAACCGCTTTTGCAAATAAGTCAGCCAGATCGGAAAGCACATTAATGTTTGTGTTAGTGGTAAAATCTGGAAGCTTGTTTTCAGTTCATCATGCATTTGGTTTGATCCTACTTGAGCCATTTTTCATTTGTGTCTGCTCGCGCGTTCTATTACGACGTAACTAAACCTCCCATAAAACGTCACAAATTGAACGAAGTTCCGTTAAAAACCATACTTCGAACAAACTATTAATTTTATTGTAAACTATTTTTCTCTCACGCTTGTTTTGAGGGTTCAATGACCTCTGTCGGTGAATAACGATTTAGGTATTTTATGTCAGTCTGTTCACGCGTTTCCATAGACTACGAGAAAGAGTTACCGTGAGTGAAATCACGGTTCGGCCGCTTTTTTATATGAAATCAGTCTTTTTTATTAATCAGTTAAACGTATGTGTATCAGAAAGCCATATAAAAAGCAGCTAGAATTGTATCTTCGCTAAGTTTGCACGCTGTAGCATACTATCACCAAGTTTGTCTGTGGATCCGTTTGTGTACACTATCCATTATTCAAAATACCCTTATTACTCTATGGTTTGATCACTCACCGAGTGAGCGCCACGTACAGTCGCCAGCACATCAAGGTACAACAATCTGCCAAATTTCTTTGTTAGATTTTCAACCTTATTTTTAAAGGAATTGGGTTCAAATTTGATCTAGAAAATTTGACAGTTTCGGATAGCGTGATGTGCTGGCGACTGTGCTGTCAGTGTGGTCACCCGTGTGTCCCGAAATAATAACATAACCCAGTGTACTGCCAGTGCTCATAACGAAATGAATCCGAAGCCATACCTACTGTTGATTCGTTCCGAAATATGCTGGCAAGTGTGTTGACGTCATAAATTGACGCCATCTTGAGAATAGTGTTTGTGCTCGTTTACAATAATCATTATTGTAAATATTACAAACCTATATATATATATATATACTAGCTGTCCCGCGCAACTTCGTCTGCGTCACATTTTCCGCTCCTAAATAAGATTGCAACAAAAAATTGAGATTCAAACTATCCTATCTCTCAAGTTGGATCGAACTGCACATGGTGTGCGAATTTTGTTATAATCGGTTAAGTGGTTTAGGAGTCCATTGAAGACAAACATTGTGACACGAGATTTATATATATTAAGATATATATATAATAGATTAATCCCTATTTCCTTTGGTCATCGCATCACGCGTGATCGGTTCGGCCCCTTTCACTTTTTGTTGTATCCGTTAATGTCAGGAGAAGGTTCTAGGGATAGCTAGTGATTCAATAAAAAAATCCTCAAAGTCTCATGCACACAAGCACGTTTGATATAGGTACTACTATTTACGTCACACTTGTCTCACCGGTACAAACAATATTTGGCGTTGGATTCATGACTGAGTTATATTTCGGAACACACGCATGGTCCTCACTTCGTCAGTCAGCCACGCGTGCTATGGGTAGGCGTCCGAAAGTTTTTGTTGGTTAAATTGTTAAAATATCTCAGTAATTGCTAGCATGCATAAATCTGACGAGTTTAATTCCACTAAACCGAGTTTTAAAATCTTATTTATTGTTTTAAACACACACCCCCTTTATTGATTGCCTGCTTTTGGAAAAAAGTAGCTTGGTACAAATTGGCTACCCATTTAAAATTATCAAAATAACATTTATACCGTAAACGATTTGAAAGCTTCGAATACAAATTCGCTATGCATATACGTAGGTAATCAATGATTCATAAATGCTCGCGCTGTCAACGGGTGGGCACCCGTTGGGTGAAGGGAACGTTCGCGTGTTCCTTAAAGTCAGCGGAATACGGTGAAGGGAACACTTCCCGCGTTTGAATTGTCATTTAGCTATCATGGAAGATTCAACGTTTAAAAAAAGAATGCCTACGGGGAACGATCGCGTGTACACCTCACCTCACATACGATCTGCCTTAAAGTCACCGGAATTCGGTGAAGGGAACAAACACTTCGCTCGTTTCAATTGTCACTCTACGCATGCGCAATGCTGATGCACTTTGAATTGAGATCTAACATGCTTTTTTACGGCGATGTGCACAAACAATGTAATTATGTGGTGACTGGTGAGGATGAGCACAACAATACTTACTTATAAGTAAGTAATTTTGGCAACGATTGGGTACCTAAGTAACTTGGCTGGTACAATACATAATATTCATTAGAGTAGATAAGTAACATCTAACTATACAATCCGCGATTCAAAAATGTTTGGTTGGAATTCCTTTTTTAAGCAGCTGTTTGCTCTACTAATCCACGCATGCGCAAAATGAGGATAGCGTCTTTGGCTTATAAAGTACAATTTTAAAATCGGTTTATTATAATTTCCAAGAATAAAGATTAGCTAGTATGAAATCCCGTTAGAAGTAAATTATCTTAAGTAGGTAGGTACCTACCTATTTATTTTTAGACTCGTAAATAGCAGTTTTGAATTCATGTGAAATATTCAATAGCTACTTATAGGTAACATGAAATTCTTGTAAATAAAATAATTAATTTTTATTATTGATAAACTCGATTGTCGATGTCGATAAGATTGGAAATGTAACATTTCGTCTATCCCTAGCATCGCTGACAGCTGACTTTGTCACTCACTTCGCCCAAGCCTTCACTTCGCCGTGTTTACAGAATCGACCGGCAGAAACGAACGTATCCAGAAGTTAATTGGACAGCTTAGTTACTAGGAAACGGATAAAACTACATAAGAGCATTTTGACTGGTTTTCCTCGTAAGTTGGTTGTTTTAGGTAAAGCCGTCACTCGTGCCGAATCCTTCTTCAGTGACACAAATAGTATCATATAATGGTGAATATATAAAAAAAGCTTAACGATACACGAGGCTAGTGTTTTGTGGGTAAAAAGCTTTAGTGACGACCGCATATCGCGAGAGACAGCGTTGGAAGACGCCCGACAAGGTCATAGAGTATTATAACCACTAGAGAGCGCAGAGGCCGATTTCTTCTAAGTACGCGACTCACTACAGCGGCAGCGGGCCGGGGGACGATAGAGAATGCGCGGCTGCGATTGGTCCGTTCAAGGTCAAGTTGCGTAGGTAGCCTATGGTTAGTGGTGGCTCTACTTGATTAATGGTTAAGGATTAATCTATTTTATTGATATCGACTGTTTTAGTCGATATCAGTAAAATAGATTTCTTTTTGTACGCGCATATCCCATTATTTTCCGTTCCCGTAGGAATGTAGGAAAATCCTCTTAGTGCTCTCAAGCACTACCTACACTCCCTAAAGAATCTACATGCCAAATAACAGCTTTCTTTGACCAATGGTTTCGGCTATGCGTTGTCTGTCTATCTGTCACTCAGTCATTACTTGAATTTTATACATGAAGATAGATTTAATCCTTATGTTTTATTCTAGTAGCTTCCTATTGTATTATAGGTACCTTAATATTATAATTATTTAATCAGTAACGACGCAGGTGCATAGATACATGTTTTAAAGTTATCTATATTATTATCTTATCAAAGGATCTAAATATCGGTACGTGTCTTCTTCACTAAATGTTTTTTTATTGACGCTTTATATACTTACTTGATAATGTAATAAACTCAATAGCATCGGTCATATTTTACGGTCACCGTGATCATTTTTTAAATATTTTTTGGTAGTCTGTAAGAGATTACCTTTCCATAGGACCGTCCATTTAATAACACTTGTTTTTGTATGTACAGTAAGGTATACAATAAACGATTTAATTAATAAAACTCTGTTATCAGAAGGTAATCTACTTAACGTTGATAGATCTTCTTTCTTAAAACGATGTTGAATTTTGAATCCTAATTTATAACTGTTTTCATATTCAGCTGGTTTTATATCGCTTTTCATAACAAAGTTTCATTGAGAGCGTAGGTTTATTTCGAGCCGCAGACTAGCAAAGCGGCAATACATGGGTGGTCAGCCATTCATGCAGCATGACCGGCATGCGACCGACCACACAACATGAAACCTCTAATGCACCACAAACAATTCCCGCTCATGTGTATGAGTAACTGTGGCAGTAGTTTGAGAAGGGGTCTTACTAGAGCATGCAAAACCGCAGAATATATCCAATACCGCGATTTCGCGGTATTGGATATATTCTGCCAATTGCAGAAAATGGTCTCTTGCCGCCAAAATCGCGAGAACTCTATTTAATGATTAACAATATTATTTAATAGATAATGAAAAAGTTTGTTTAATTATCTATTTATATAATGTGTCGAAAAACGTTGTATGACACACGAGCGGATATTGGTCTTTACAAACTCGTGACTATGGTAAACCCTCGACTTCGTCTCGGGCTTACATTTGTCTACTCGTTTGTAAAGACCAACTTACTTACTACTTACTTACCACCGCTCTTGTATCATAAATAACTATTATGGCAGGAATTTTAAGGACCCTTGTAAAATCTAAATTTCCTAATAAAATTGGAACGCAAAGGGCATTTGAAGGAACATGGATTGGTTTTAGCCAGTAAGAGTCTGACACTCCCTTCCACTCCAATCAGAGCGGGAGGAGTAATTTGATGATTTATTTAGCATATATATATAAAAAATCTGCATGTCAGCAAAAAACTTTAAAGCAAAAATTACACTATAGTCATCATCTTCCTGCCCCTATCCCATGTTACTTGGGGTCGGTACAACACGTATTTTTCTTCCCTTCTGCCCTATCGCCCGTCAAACTATAACTCCTTTTCTTTCATATGGAGCGATATGAAAGAAAAGTTATTTTTTTTATATAATAAAAACCTTCTCCTGATAATAACAAACACAACAAAAAAAGAATTAGCGAAATCGGTTCAGCTGTTCTCGAGATTTGCGCTTAGCAACACATTCAGCGATTCATTTTTATATTATAGAAGATTAATTATCATGACGTATTTTGAAACATTCAGGAGCGAGCGCAGTAAAACCTTCTATACCAAGGACAGCGCCGAACGTAACGATGAATTTTTTTGATAAGTAAACATGATTCACAGGGTGTTTCAACTCTAATGCATTATTAATTTTTGTTGTACCTGTTTTCTTAACGAACTATAAAAATAAAACGCACCTAGAGGAAATTTACGTGGGCTGCCTTTGTCAGACGACTAAAATGACACCGTGTATAATCGTATGAAGGCGATCGCCTACCCATGTTCCAAATTGTATCAAAACCAATACCTATACTCAAAGGTACTCGTTATTCAGAACTACAAACTTTCATATTTCAATAGGTAATGAGAAGTACTTACTCATCTATACTAGTATTATAAAGCTGAAGAGTCTGTTTGTTTGTTTTTTTTTTTGGTTGAACGCTTTAATCTCAGGAAGTAATGGTTCGGATTGAAAAAATATTTTAGAGATTACTTCCACGAAAAATAGGCTATCCAATAGGAAGTAATCTTACAACAAGAAGGCTATATAATATCACGCTTTGACCAATAGGAGTGGAGCATTAATGAAAAATTTGACGCAGAATGAAGTTGCGCGTGGCAGCTTGTAACACATAGGTCCTCGAAGAAGTCATTCTTTCGTGGACATCGAAAATATTTTTCTAAGGAATCAGTATCAGTTTACTCCAATACTGAACCAAAAAAATGGAATTCATAAGTTAAATACGAATACTCAGAAGTTAGGCAGTCATGTAACTTTAGCTATTTTAGAACTACATCTTCATTTTATTGGGAATATAACATGAAAACAAACAAGGTAATGATCGTTTAAATGTCTTCATTGTAATGCAAAAATAAATTTCATCAGCGAACACAAATTTTGTGAATCAAATTCTAAAGGTTACCCATGAGCCGGAAGTAGCCGGAAGGCTTATGAAAATTTGTAGACCTTTTCTTATCACAAATAGATAAAGGACTCGGCTTAACTTGCTGTACTTATAGCCATAATAAATATTGATTATTTTGAGAATTGAATATTTGCTTGAATATTTGCTTGAATATTTGCTTCTTCGTCGATATGTCGGGGCTCTGTCAGGTCCGCTTCCTATGCTCACGCTTTCTGAAGAAGGAATTCATGATATAGAGGCCCTCCTTTTTTTTTTTCATTTAGGGATGGGAAATCATCAAATGACTTCCCCCTGCTCTGAGCGGAGCGCGAGGGAGTGTCAGACTTCTACTGACTAAAACCCATCCATGTTCCTACATGTGCCCTTTGTGTTCCGGAGCCACGGTATCTCTTTGGAATAGTCCCGCGACTCCGGCAATATAGAGGCCCTCCTTCTTCATAAAACTGGCCAGTAGGTGTACCCGGTAGTTCCGACGTCCAAACCAAAATTGGCCCCACTTGCAGGTTGTATTGAGAATTATGAAGCAATAATTTTGTTTTTAATAACTACTTCATACAAAATTTTAATAAACTTGCTTAAAAATACTAATTTAGATAAAATACTGAAAACTAATAATAAAAACATATATCTTTAAAATAACGTTTGACACTCAAACTCGTTGGCTATCCCACTATTATTTTCTATGTAAAGATACTACGGAATACACAAAAACACGGGCAACTAACACGACCCAAGGTGCCAATCAAATTAATATAGATAAATATTGAATAATACTTACTAGAGCAACTTTGCGACCGTGTCAAATATTTACACTAATCTATAACTATACTAATATTATAAAGAGGTAATTTTGTTTGTAAGTTTGTATGTAGGGGGTAATCTCAGGAACTACTGTTCCGATTTGAAAAATTCTTCAATTCTTTCAGTATTAGATTAGCCCATGTATTGAGGAAGGATATAGGCTACATATCATCATGTTAAGACTAAAAGGAGCCGAGCATTAATGGAAAATGTGACGCATACGAAGTTGCGTGGGTCAGCTAGTAGGGAATATGCATGCGAATTTTTTATTCGCAAAATGAAATAGGTACTTATTAGGTCTAGTAAACAATCATGAAATTATTTTTTAAATACCTTCATCATCGATCCTACTAATATTATAAATGCGAAAGTTTGTGAGTATTATATGGATGTTTGTTATTCTTTCACGCAAATACTACTGAACCGATTACGATGAAATTTGGTATGTAGGTAGCTGAAGACCTAGAATAACACATAGGCTACAATACGCTGTAGGATTTTATCCCGGAGTTCCCGAGGGATCGGGATTTACACGGGAATAACGAGAATTTATACGCGGACGAAGTCGCGGGCGGCCTCTAGTAAAGTTATAAAGCTTCAAGGACTACAGTTACAAAGAGAAGTCCGATACGAACTGTGACGTCAAATTACACGTCGACTATACAGCTGCCATAGAAAATAGCGTTTTCGCGAGAGGGACAGTTATAATTATTTGTTTAAAATAATTGTATCTCGTTCGTTTTTCGAGCAATTTAGATTCTAATTTCACTGTTAGTATTATATTTTCGAATACTTTTAAATAAACTGTTCAGATCATAAATACTTTTTTCATGCATATTCCCTATCGGGATGATAGCAGGGACTGTCAGTGAGCCCGAGTGCAGACGCTCGGCGCGTGGATTCGCCGCAAGCGATTCTCATATTGTGCACTACACTCTTATTTATTATATCTATGACTACACTCGACTTGGCCCTTAAGAGGCTGGAACATTTTTGCCTCAAAGTGAACCGAACCTATAGTTCTTTTTTTATTTTTTTTAGGGAACCAGTTAGATGGCCTGCCTGTGGCATCAATCCATTCCTTTTTTTTAATTCGAATCTTTAGGGAAGCTGTAAAGGTAACAAAACGACTTCTTTATCATTTACATGTATCCTAAAAGACTTCTAAACCTCAACATGTGCTAAGCTAAACCCTAATTGCGTAACACAATATCAATCAAGATCAGAATGACTTTGAAGCATATTGCTTCATGTGTTCGAAAAATTGGTCGGCTCACAAAAGTAAACAACGCAATGAGTGTTGTTTCTTATACTTTGTTGTTGTTTACATATTGAAACCGATTCCTACTATAAGTGTGATACGCAATAACCCCGCGCGTTTTTGTTATAAAAATAAATTCTAGTTAGTAAAGAAATTGTTAAATGGATGATAAAAAAACACACACATTCATGCGTAACCTGAATATGTAAGCTTATTTTAAGCAAAAGATGTTATTATCTATTATGTTATATTCTGAACCATGCCGATCAAGTCAAAATTTCATTTCTCAATCGACATTGCTCTCGATAGCCTACTTAAGACAAGGACTTCACTAACTCGTCGCAAGAAGCACTACGCGAATCAACCGCTATATTATCGTTTTGTGATTTTTAAATTACTTGTTCAGTCACTTAGCGAGCGCAGCAGTAACATAGGTATCTGTTTTTCTCAAACATGCTTGGAATTTTGACAACCTTCTTCGAGATAAATCGAAATTGCTGTACTGGCCGAGCAGTGGCCGGCAAAAGTTGTATCCAAAAATAAATATGTAGGTAATAATAATATGCATAAAAAATTTGAAAATTTATAAAACATTTATATTGCAAGGAAAGTTATTTAAAGCGCTCTTCCTCTCTCCTAATTATTTAAAGTTTTGCTGTGCCCGACAGGGTCCAAAATTTGTTCTATTTATTCTTTTACCACCTGTATGTGTACATTATGGATTGCAATAAACAATTTGAGATTTGATTTGATTTGAAATTAAATTACATAGTAAACTCATAATCTGTCGTGTAATTAAAAATGGAACGATCTTTTATTCCGACTATGGCAACCAAGGAGGTAACTTATCAAAGGTTTTATTTAAATTTCGAACTGGCTTTCAAATAGAAAGCTGTTTATTGAAATAAAAAATAAAACTTTTACGCGGGAATCATTATTGTTGTTGGTTTTTCGACATTGATTTTGTTAGTAAAGTATTTTAATTAACGCGCATTATTTGAGAAAAGTACTAACTATAAAAGCCACAGGCCACAACTAGGCATTGATGAACTTACGTTGTGTACCTCAGCCATCAATGCTTTGCTGGCCGCTGCAGTAATACAAAAATAGTACCTACTGTCGTTGTGTTTTTTGGAAACAAAAATAACTTAATAAGAGTAAGAAATCTTTGACGATTTGTTGTTTATGTTGATTTTAAAGACAAATAATATAGGCCATGTTTAAAAAAGTCTTGGTTTATTTTTGTTTTTACGAGAAACCACTGAACAACACGGCTTTCTTATTATTTGTCACGATAGCGGTCGAAAGCACAATAGTTCGCGAAGACGGCCATTGCGTATAACATGGTCAACCGCTCCTCCTGTTTATTATATTTCTGTGGCTTGCGTGATCTAATCAGGAATGATGATAATCGCAAGAGAACCAAGGTTACCGACATAGTCCGAGGGATCGCCAAACTGAAGTGGTAGTGGGCAGGGCACATTGCTTGCAGAACGGATGGTCGATGGGGCCGAATAGTTCTGGAGTGGCGACCTCGGTCCGGAAGACGCAACGTTGGAAGGCCTCCCACAAGGTGGGCCGATGACCGTGAGGGTCGCAGGTGGTAGATGGATGCGAGACGTGCAGGACCGGTTGTTGTGGCGATAAGTACTTGGGGGAGGCTTATATCCAGCAGTGAACGTTTTTCGGCCGATGTGATGATAATGTAAGCTACACTAATATTGCGAGTGTCATGGGCTACATTTTAACTGAAAAAAAATACACGATTTCTGCAGCCATTATCTACTCTTTCCACACAATTTTTATAAAGAGGTAAAGTTTGTAAGGTTGTAAGGGGTAATCTCTAGATGTACTGAACCGATTTGGAACAATTTTAACCAATAGAAAGCCACGTTATTTGTGAGTGTCATAGGCGCCAACACCGCTCAACGAAGTGGGCACGGGTCAGCTAGTGTTATATTTTTTTTTATTAAAGCGGTTACGGTGAGAACACACAGTCTGTGAAAATTTAATATGTATGAGAGACAACTCACTGGCAAATAGTAAAAGGGATACATTGGAACTCACAACACACACATTACAAGATTTTTGATGTCATGTTTATTACAAGTATCTTTGCAAGTCTTGTGCTAATGGCATTTCTTGCAATGACATATTATATGCAGGATTGCTTCAGAGAAATGTCATTGATTTCTCATATATTTTCTATATGTATAGGTACTAAATAGAATAAAATTGTGTGCCTTGTTCCAGGTTCTTCATTCCAATGTTCGCGTTACTCAACATCGGGCTCCCCATCTTCTTGCCGTGGTACTTCTGGAACGAGACCTTGGTCAACAGCTTCGTCATCAGCTTCGTGACGAGGTTCACCATCACGCTGAACATCGCTTTCTGCGTCAACAGCTTCGCTCATCTGTGGGGCAACAAGCCTTATGACAAGTAAGATAGCAACTTAATAACCTGATGGAGTTAGGGCCTTTGCACACGGCGATTTTATAACGCGCCGACGACACAAGATGACGCGCGCTGACCCGTTTTAAACGAAATTGAGAAGGAGACAGTACTGCTTTTTGTCATATTTTTTTGGTCATATACAGCGCCGCTAAATACAGTTAACTAACAACTAATTAACAAATATACTAAACTAACAAAAAACTAAATTATAGCATCTAAAATTTTTTACTAATGTTATGTACCCAAGAGACTGGCGGCATTGCCACGTTGAATGGCAACGCAAAAGGATCATGACCAACGATGTATGGAAAACCGTCTTAAGTTGAAACTCAATAAATCTTTTATTATAGACTACGCTTTATATACTATTAAATAAAAGTGTTCATTTTCATACAAGTATCCGAGTTTTAAAGTACTTAATTAAACAAATTCGGAGATAACCTTATAATTGTGTCTTAAGTACTCACAACTTATAAAATGACCACAGATCCCTCAAATAGGTACAAAACAACAAAGTTAGTTAAAAACAAAATAAGAGAACAGCTACTAATTGAAAAAAAAAAACGTGAAAAATCGTGAATAACGTGCTTTTTATGGCCTCGCAGCGTTGATGTGACATTATAGAAATAAAAAAACTTTTTTTCAACCTACCGTGCTTTTTAGGATTCAGTACTTTGAGGGTAACCAACGAATTTATCTCTAGGAAATCTATCTATCAGAAGTCAATTTATTGCTGAATCGATTCTTTCCTGCGATTTGGATAGATTTAAAAATCGATCGTCTGTCATCTGCCTGGACAGTTGCATTTGCGTGAGACGAAACACAAAAATAAATATTTTCACAACGGAACTATGAAATACATATAATATACATTACCTTTTTTTTTTTGTTTAAATATCATTTTCTTGATGTTTTTATGTAAAGGCTCATACTTACGTGACTCGTACAAATGAAGAGAACGAAACGTCCATCATGACTATACGGAAATATACCTAGCAATCGTTAATTTACTGTTTATCTTAAAATCATAATTCCGGATACGAAAACAAAATTCCTATAGTGAAAAGCTTGTAAAAAATTAGCAAGTAATTTGTATATTAATTTGGCTTTCATACGTGCAACTTTCCTAGACTGGTTTTGGTAATGATCCTTTCTGCCCAAAGTAAATAAGGAAAATATAGTAACCAATAAGGTTAAGATGGGATGGCGCAAGAGTATCGACAGAGGTTGCGTCCCACACTAAAGGCCTACCCATCTTCCAAGGAAACAAAGACATGCCGTCCGGTCTTTTGCCATCTTCACGTGCCAAGCTCGTGGGATAATGTCATTTAAATTAGCATGTCGCGCAAAACGGCCTGCACTGCGGCTCAAGAAAGGCCGTGGTGCCCGAGGCTATTGACAACTTCCCCACAGTGACAGCGATGAGGAGAACAACAAGGGGCTCCTAAATGTAAAAAAGGAGCGAGGCGGAAAGAGCCTAAGTTCGACGACGGTAGTGTATGAAGCTAAAGACCCGAGTCCCATTTTCCCACAGCCAGCAGGCGTGCTCGCTCAGCAGGCGGCGGCAGGGGCTTGTCCCACCGCTTCTGGAAAAATGGATTGTCAGGTCGATCTTTAGATCTAGGGTATTTCTCTAGATTTGAAGAAATATGATATAGAAACATAGTAGGCAATTTTGGAAAACGAAATTCATCAAAAACTGTCGTTTATTTCAAAAGATCCAAGCTTTTTTATGCTTTAAAAACAACAACCCAGTTGAAAAATTTACCGTTATGTTTTATAATTGTTTCTGGTTTTAAATAAATATTCAAAACGGGCGCTCTAAAAATAAAAACTTAAATTGCTCTTCAGATGATTTTTCAACGTAATTTAATTGACTTGCTTGAAATGCTGTGAGTGGAATTTACTAGTAAATACAAAGTAATGATAGCGAGTCTTCAAGATCTTAAAGAGTAATGGATATTGCATAATGACTAAGGGTCGGGTAATCTTGATCTTTCTTACACTTCATTGGGCAGCTACTGAATAAAGTGTAAAAAACATTGAACCTTATAACTAGTAGACATGCTTTTAGTTAGTGGCAGGCTATTTATTTAGCAAACAATCTGTCATAATAAATGTTGACCTAGCCAGAAGGCAAGTCTGACACTAGTTTAGCCAAGGTATTTTGTTACCTCATTATCCACTGGGTTGTGGCGATCAGATAGGTACTTATGCAGTTTTTCCGTATAAAATGCTGTTAACTAGCATATAAGTTGGGATTACATTGAATATAAGAATGCTTGACTAAATGCTGGCCTTGCTCCATAGCCACTAGCGCACAAAAAATAGCGCTAGCGCAGAAACAACGTTGGACCCACTGCAGATTGAAAAATAACATAATATTATCACTGTATCAGCGACAACTTTGCAACTATTTTAATGATTTAAAAGAGTGTCCATGGAGATTTTTGCACGTTTTTCTCCTTAGATATCTACGTTCTGTTATACACAAATAGCTTCACCTCTTTGACTGGCCGACCTTGACAATTCAAAAGCGCGAGACTGAGAGACAAATGAAATAGACTGAAAACCGACCCTAAAATAGTTTAAGAAGGCCAGGCGAACAGACACATTATGCAAACAATCTTAACAAAAATGACAAAATAATCCAATTCAATTGTGTTTCTCAGACGATTGTATTGTAATGTCCTTATTTCCATACATTTTATTACGGTTTACTATCCATAAATGCAGGAAGTATAATATAACCTCTTTACGAGCTACATCGTAAATGGTTTTCCATATTCTACGGACTAAACAATATTATTGTGATTGGCTTCAACATTATTATGAGTTCACACGTTCCCTCTATTAAGTTAATTTATTTAGTTTTATGGATAGACTAGCTTTTGTCCGCGACTTCGTGCGCGTATATCCCGTTTATTCCCGACGTTTATAGTCGATGTACAATTTCTCAGTAGCAGCAGCAGTCTGGAAGAATGCTCGATGACTATAGGCCCCTCCTGCTGCATTTGACCGGATCTGCGGACAGCGAGCAATGGGTAGCTCGCCGTCCGTTATGGTATAAGCCCGGGTCGACGCGTCATGTTCACGCGCGCCTCAAAGAGATGTCAGATTAGTAGACGGAGCCCGCTAGGTCCAGTGCCTGCCAGGGTTGCGGAGTTTGTTTGAAAGTGTTACCGTGGCCCTGGACCGCAAAAGGCATTTGGAGGAACACGGACGGATTTAAGTTTTTTGGAGTAAAAAATAGACGTCACTGGAGAAGTGTTAGTTTAGGGGCTATAGTAGATGCACCTCCACCTAAACCCTTCAATAAATACAGACGTAATCCTTTGATACGAGTATGTACTTCTAGCACACTGTGAACCAGCAGTACTTACTCATCAATCAATCAATATCAGAAGGAATACAAACAAGGTAGGCAGTGTAGGCACACTACTTCAACTATATCATTCCTTCTAGCGATCGATCGCTAAGCGATATAATACTTAGGTATGATCACTTAGTAAAATGAATATCGCCATAAAAACACCTGTGTATAGGAAATAATGGATTCCGCTTGGATACGGGGCGCCTACTTGCCTATGTTGGTGTGAATCCATTATGGAATTAATGGATTCTTCCCAATAATGAATTATGTGCGATTTGCCTGACGCAGGGGGAGGGTTCAGAAAACTAACTGCTAAGAATTAAATTAGGGGAATTGATGAACGAAATATGACGTACAGTCGCCAGCACATCAGGCTATTCGAAACTGTCCAATTTTCCCGATCAAATTTGAACCCAATCGCTTTACCTGTAAAGTTGAAAATCGAATAAATAAATTTGACAGATTGTTGTAGCTTAATATGCTGGTGTTTGTACGTTTTTTTACGTTAAAAATACTTGTAGGTTCCTGACAGAGCCACACCTTTTTTTAAAGATGGGAAAACATCAGATGACTCCTTCCACTCTGGGAGGAGCGAAAGGGAATATCAGACTCTTACTATCTAAAACCCATCCGTGTTTTTCCTTAATCCTTTTTTGCGTTACAGAGTCGCGGTTACTCTTGCAATCAAATTCCGCAACCCTGGCAGGAGAGCCACAACTTGGAATGCATGCAGCCACACATTTTTCGTCTCAATGTAGTCGTAATTCTTGGTTCAAGTTTCCGCAGAAAGCTTTTCACGATTTCAGCTGCTAAATCAGATTTTTTGATACCATAAGCGCTGACCACAAATATTGGTCAAAGCCTCAGTCTGAACTTCTTTATTTTTACTTTTGAGAAGCACGCGTGTGACCATTAGCTCACTGGTCGATGGTAAAGGATGATGCGGTCTAAGATGGAGGAGGCTTGCCTACAAGTAACCTATTCACTCTTGACAGGTTGTAGCTATCAGGAAATACAGACTCTGGCAGGCTTGACAGTTTCTAATACAATATGATTGGTTTGTGTGGAAAGTTACATTGTCAAGTGGCCGTCAAAGCGTCTTCGTGCTCTGTATATTTTACAAACCGTAATGACTAAGAAACTTTGTAATCAATCATTGGAAAAGTTTACGAGTCCCTATTTAAGACTTCGAAACCTTGTTATAAAGTGCTTATTTTTATCAGTGGCGGATAAGCGGGAGTCTTTCTTATTCCTAAGTCCAATTCCAGACATGGAAAGTTTAGCTAGTTTTTCTTACTATTGATTTGACCACTATCTCACCCGATGGCAAGCGACCTTCGATCACATCATTGTGATCGAAGGTGAAGCACGCTTGCTTAGAAGTAACCCATTCACTCTTGACTTAAAGGCTCTCAGGATAGTTTAATTATAAAGTAGATAAATGATATTTATTTTGTAAGTAAGTGGGTTGAAAATAACACTTTTACACGTCTATCGTAATGGAACTTGTATCGATCCCTTCATAATATACTCAATCATCATCATCATCAAATCAGCCAAAAGACGTCCACTGCTGGACATAGGCCTCCCCAAGAGCCGCCACAACGACCGGTCCTGTGCGTCTCTTATCCATCGGCTACCCGCGACCTTCCCCAGGTCATCGGTCTACCTTGTGGGGCCTTACAACGTTGCGTCTTCTGGTACGTGGTCGCCACTCCATACAATCACAAGATATAATACATTCACTCACAAGGAAAATTATCTAAAGCTTATCAAAAATACCTGAATAGAGTCACAATTTATCACAGTACCTACAAAGCGTACCATTGTATTATTCGGTTTCTCTTTCCTGCTAGTTCAACGTAGACGTCTCATCTCATTTACTTGAAGTACTCCCAAGCATATTGACGATCACGTAAATGTAACAAAAGCACTTTGCAAGTCTATGATTTCAATCGGTTAGAACAAGTGGATCGTCTTAACAAAGTCGATCCGACTGTCCTTAGGAAAACCCTTTAAACGGAATTTGTAAGGCGCTTGTAGTCAATTAAAACTTAGAGGTGTTCTAGAACAATGTTCACCATGCATGTTAAAGATGATGGATGTTGAAAATCTTAGTTGCTAATTGTTCGGATAATCATCACGGGTGAATAGAATTGAATTTTTGGTACACGGGTCATATACATCGTTTTGAATTATAGAAAAATATAGAATAGAACAGTCAATAATCAGTATTTTTCTATAAAAATCTGACGGGTAGTCTTATTTGAGCATAGTCATTATTTCATATTTAACTAGCAGGCCAGGCCTATTTTCTTACCGCCTCAGAATAAATTTTCTGTCATGTCTCAGAGAAAATTAATTCCCTACGGTTTTTTTTTCTTAGTTAAGTATATAAATGGTGCGCTAAGGGCGGGTTGTTTCACGTTCACTTAACGCACGCGTAAACGTTAAAAATGGTGCTAACTATTGTTAAATAAATATCGTGATTTGTTTCACGAAATGTCAGCGTTAAAGCACGCAAAAAAATAACGATTACGTTAACAGATGGTTTGAGCACTAGTTAACGTTACTTTAGTTGCGTCAAATAGAAGAAAATTGTAAAATTTCTTTTGAATTCCTCAATAGCAGTTCTTCTGATGCCACAGAAATGGTATTTAGGTAAGACACGTGATCATAACTTTAGCTATTGGGATGAGCAGAAATTTATACGAAAGTGTTTTGAAACAACGCTTCTTATTTAACGAACGTAAACCATCTTCCGTTATCGTTACTTTTTGACATACGTTTGTTACGTTAACAAACCGTTTGAAACATCCCGCCCAAAGCCGATTTTGTTTCATAGTTATATACTTTAGTTATTGAGTCCGGTGATTTGTGGACGTATTACATGTCTATGTATCCTGTCACAGCAACCGCAACTACAATTACCAAGTCCTGATCATGTTATCAAAAGCCATCATAATCGCCTTAATACACAGACAACACTGATTGGTACCTTATTAGGTACTAGGTGGTTTTTATTACCGTCCGATAAGGAGCAGACACCGGTCGAAGGCGCTTTGTATTCTACATACGCCTCAAAGAAATGTCAGCTAGGCGACGAGGTTTGTTAGAGCCAGTGCCTGTCAGAGTTACGGATCGGTTTGAGAGAGTTACCGCGGCCCTCGAACGCAAAGGACATTGGAAAGAATAAGAGTTGGGTTTGCCAAGAGTGGGAGTAGTCATTTGATGATTTCTACACAAGAAAAGTTATTTTGATAAATTAGGAAGAACAGATTAATTCATACAACATTAGCAAGTCGAATTCGTTAAGTGTGCCTTCAGGGCCAAATCCGAAACCATGAGGAACATCGAAAAACACAAAAAGGAGTCTCGAACCCAATAATTTTAGTGAAAAGCAATTAAGCCCTGCAGTACGACACCATCCGAAAGAGTAGCTTATAAGAATCAAATTCTGGGAAGTTAAGAGTTACACATAGCAAACTAAAGGAAAAACCTCACTTTTAACAATATTTTGTTAAAAATGAGGTTTTTCCTGTTTGCTTTCATAATTTCCAAAAGAAAAAAAATCTACATTTTTTTTTTCCAATATCGGTGTTGCAGTATTTCTTTCATCAACATAGGAACCAAGAATCTACAACTGCATCATTAGAATTTTTGAAAAAATATCACAGTTTAGTCAGAAAATGAGAGCTTTCCTTTCAGTTCTTATTAGAAATAAATGAAAGTTCGCCTTGTGACATATTTGCTACAAGGTATTTTGTTCCCATCAAGGATGTGTATTTTACACAGGTACTTTAGCTAATCTATAAAATGGTTTATCTAATTTATCTTTATTTTTTGTCAAAAAAAAATACAATATAATTAATGTAATGTAATGGATCAACGGCTGTCTGAAATTAAATTAAATTAATTGTTGTTTGTTCTTAAATGGTATAAAGGGCTCTGACAGCTCTTTATTGCAAAATAAATCCCAAAAAAAACACATTTGGAAAAACAGAGATCTTGGATTCAAGCTCTCTGTTCACTGGTATTTTCAACAGGCACATGTTAGATTCATGGACTCTTCTGAAGTTAATGCTTGGCCTATTTAATTGATCTCACTATTTTTATAGGCCGATTTTTGTTTTTCATGACATTTTTCCGAGTAAATGATAGGAATGATAATAATTCTGAGCATTTTCATATTATTTATTTAATGTTAGTTTAATTTATGTTTTGCTTTTTGTTATTTTTTATACACTGGATCCTGCCCTATACATACAATGAACTCTCTCTATCACTCAAAGGTTTGCTGGGAGAAAACTCAACTTTGAGTCAAGCTCGCCTTTGTACATGTACTTTACCATGACTTTTTTTTTATACAAAACGGGGAAACTCTTGGCCCAAATCTCACCTGATGGAAAGTGATGATTAGGCCGAAGATGGAAGCGAGTTTCACCCGGAATCCTCTTACACAGAGGAACTGGCTATCATACCTCTAACTGCCGGAACACAACAATGCTGTTAACATTGTTGTTATGGCGACAGACTTAGACATGATGGTGGTAGCTTGCCAGGCGGACTTAGAACAAGTCCTACCACCAACCAAACCGAGCAAAATATTTACCCCCGCTGGGAATCGAACCCGGGACCTCTGGGTCTGAATCAGGTGGTATAACCACTAGACCACGGAGGCGGTTAGTGTCACCTGTTTAGCACCACCCGGGGACCACGTGTAGGGATTCGCTGAAGGGTATTCTCCTACGGACGCGGGTGACTCGGCCCCCACTGAATGTATCATAAAAGTTGTTTCGGTGTATAATAAAAAAATTACCTTTTCCGATTTTTTCCTTTAATTGTATGCCTTAGACCTATCTTTACACTGCTGAGCGTAGCCGCGCCGCAAGAGATGTTATAATTAATTATTATAATTTGTGTTTCTTCGCTAGGTTCATAAAGTCGGTGGAGAATAGCCTGGTGAGCCTGGCCGCCCTGGGTGAGGGCTGGCACAACTACCACCATGTGTTCCCCTGGGACTACAGGACCTCAGAGCTCGGCAAGATGAACGTGTCCACCGGCTTCATCGACCTCTTTGCCAGGATTGGATGGGCTTATGACTGTAAGTATTTTTACAACATACATTTCGCATTTACGAAGCCTGTATACATTGTTCTATAGTTAAAATGACGCCCCATTCAATGGAACGTGTGGTAAAATATACGCTCCGTTGTATCGCCATACAACACATACATACATACGAGTCGTGCACATCCTTTACGGTGTTTTTATTTCATAAAAAAATATACAAGAATTCCATCAAGGAGATTTATTCATACGATATAAGAAAAATTTAAAAGCTAGGAAGTGAATTAAAGCGCTTTATACTTTTTAATGCTTCCTTATATTTTTCAATAATACTCAATTAATTATTTAAAAATATGTTTTACTTACCATGGCGGGAGAATTGCGAATACCACAGATAAAAAATTGCCGCCACATAAAACTAAAGCTCATTTATTTTAATTAGGTAAGTACTTTAGATTCAACTAAATTAAAAATGGAACTTCCGAACGAATGTTTATTATATTCACGTATTTTGAAGTATAGTTTTAAAACTAGAATATGAGAAAAATAAAAGATAACAGGTAATAAGCTAAATGATTGAACCTCCTTGGAAGCGCTCTTGAGATATAGATGAAACGACGATATAGTTCTAATTTTAAATTTGCAAATTCGAGGCATTTATATTGCAGAGATTGTTGCGATTTTTGATGTCTAAAAACAAAACCGAAAAGTCAAATTCCACTCCTCAGATTTAGGCACAATGGAAGACGTATTCCATAAACACACTATCCCACACATTCTTGAACGTCAAGGGTTAAATTCGTCATTTAAAACAATTATTTTGTCTAGGTAATCTTCCAATCAAAGCGTCAGCGCCAATAAACCCTCAATGCCATGATCAAAAGTTTGTTAGGCCAAAATCGAAGAAAATCCCCTTAGCTTATTGTTGTATCGTTTGTAATTATTTAGTCACGATAACAGTTGCTTCTTTGAACTCATTTAGAAGCAATTTGTTATTAATAAAGTTACTTTTTGTAAACAGAATTACCAAGCGGGGTTAATTTTATTTGGTATCAGTTAATTTGTTCAATTATTATTATCTAATTGTTCGATGTTAATTTAGATAATGATTTCTGCGTGGTCGTTCGTACATCGCAACTGTTCCTCAATATTATGCATTTTACGTGACTTTAATGTAAAAAATGGTTTTAAGAAGCTGGCTTTCATAGTTTGGTCTAAAGCACGTTTGATTTGTAATAGTTTTTTTTTATCTCAATGGGATCTTAACAGCTGATTTGTATCCACAGACGTAGATTTTATTCATACATTTAAATAAGTTTTCCTTTACTTATAGATCAATAATAAAATGGTTTATGGACTTATGCCTTTTCGGATAAGGGTTTAAGCAAAACAATAGCACACCACACCTGCTACGATACTTACATACTACTTTTTCTTTGTGGTCGTTCGTACATCACGTAATGTATGATAGCCCGCATTAAAGTTAAATATACTAAGAAGAAGTTACTCGGTACTTAATCGTCCGTTAGCTCGTAACAAGTATCCGTAGCTCGTTTGTCTTAGAACACTTGTAGCCGTAGCCATCTCGTAGCTCAGTCATAGAACATTCGTAGCCTGTAGCCATATCGTAGCACGTTCGTAGCCCCGATACCCCGTTTATGTTAGAAGTTCTTTCAATTATTAACCGACTTTCCAAAAAGGAGGAGGTTATCAATTCGGATGTTTGTATTTTTTTTTTATGTTTGTTCGGACATAACTCCGTCGCTTGCCAACCGATTTTAAAAATGATTTTTTTTTTGGAAAGGGAATACTTCCCAAATGGTCCCATGATAAGGAAACCAGGATCTGATGATGGCATCCCAGAGAAGTCGAGGGGAACTTTCGAAAATCGTATGGGCAACTAGTGCGTTTGTATTTTGCTTTTCTGCGATTTTGCAGTGGTGTTGTTAGGTGTGGGGTACCACTAAAAAGTGAAAAATAAAAAACTTTTTACAAAAAAATACAACCGACTTCCAAAAAAAAAACACTAGAAACTAAAAAATAACTTTAATTTCGGAAGTCGGTGTCAAAAACGAACAAATTAACAAAAACACCGAGTTCCGAAATAGTTATTTTTTAGTTTCTAGTGTTTTTTTTTTTGGAAGTCGGTTGTATTTTTTTGTAAGAAGTCTTTTGAGTCAATGACTCTGTTAAGAGTTGATTGCATGGAGTAGTTAATACCATTATAGTTAAGAAAAATATATGTAGTAGTAGAAGCAATTTCAATTATGTCCTTAATTAAAATTGGTATTGCACTTGAACAAAGTAGATACCTACCTAAAGTTTTTACAAATGAAAATGCTGAAGTAAACCAAAGTTTAAAAATATTCATTCATTAATTCTCCGTAACCCTCGTTAAATGTATGTATTAGTCAATGAATTATATTTTTGATTTCCAACTAATTCGCACTATCAATTGTACAGCTGCAAGCTATAAGAGTTCATATGCATAGGTTAAATTTACATATAATCCGCGCGCAATCAGAATGGGATGGAACTTTGTCAAAGTAAATCGACAATGACAGTTCTTTCTTCAAGTAGCGTTAGCAAAAATGTTCTAAATTTTGATAACATTCTCTCCCTGAATATTCGTTGATATTACTGGCCAACTGTGAATAACTCTACTTTGAGATTATAAACTGAATCAAGTATAATATAATATACACCACTATTTTTTAATTAGTACAAAAAAAAGGGGCTGTTTCCGTACCCGTTACTGATCATAATTTTGCAGTCAAAAGTAAAAAAAAAACGAAATCCCAAAATTGTTTAATTTGATTTATTTTTACTTGAGTGTCTTAATTGTTTTCTTAAAAATTACTAAATTGTAAAAAGTTTATAATTTTGTTGGTCCTAAGCCCAATTAAAATACGAAGGAAAAGTTTGAATTGCTTATTTTTTCGTTTACCATAAATTGAGTGACATTTTGGGATATAAACAAACGTTAATAACTTTGCTGTTTATGAATATTATTTATTGAGACTTTACATATATAAAAGCAAGACCTTTTCTAATAAGCCCTTTAAGTATTTGTACTAATTAAAAATTAGTGGTGTATAGTCAATTATATGACAGCATTGCCATTCAATGCGGCAGTGTTCTGGGCACTTTTCCCGATAACAGCGAGGTGGACGAATTTTTTGATGCCCTGTGAGTTTTTCCCCTCTTCCTTTTTACTTCGTTTGTACATTTATACATATTTTCTACTGGCTTATAAAGGTACACAATATGTTCTATTTATTAAGTTTACTAAATAAATGCTAGCTTTATAATTTGTTTACTGACAACAAATTATAAAGCTGAAGAGTTTTTTTGCTTGGTTGAATGCGATAATCTCAGGAATAACTGGTTTGAATTGAAAGATTATTTTAGTATTGCATAGCCTATTTATCGAGAAATGCTGCAGGCTCAAAATCACGCTACGACCAATAGGATCGAAGCATTAATGAACGCAGATGAAGTTGTGCGAGTCAGCTGGTAATACAGACTACCTTTTTTTTGGCGAGGAATATCTTCAAGAGAATGGACGGGTTTTTTTGGTTGGGAAATAAGAAATAGATGTAATGCATTAACGTACAGATAAGCTCTTAAAATAATAGGGTATAAAAGTGGGCGGTTCTTAAAGCGATATTTAAGCCTTTTAGCTTTTATGCCAAAAAAGAAGTAGGTACCTAAACTCAAAACCTCAGCATTCAACCACGACCCAGTTTCTAGAAAGAAAAAAATATGTGACAAATTAAATATCAAGCAGCATCATGGATATGTAAATTTGACAGGCCATAAAAATCCTAAAACGTATCTCTTCCTCGATGAATAAAAAGCATTAACATAACAATATTTATTGTTTCAGTGAAAGCCGCTACAAACGACATGATAGCAAAGAGAGCTAAGCGCAGTGGAGACGGAACCTTCGGGGAGTCTGAAGAGCCTTATCCCACCTCAGAACATTGTCATTCTGAGTGACGACCTACCCACACCCTACTGAAGTTAGCGATAAATTTAAAACTATTGTTTAAAGAATATTTTTTCCTTGTAAATGTGCAATGAAGACAATAGTTTTTTTGTTTATACTTAATAATAAGTGCTAATTTTTCAATCATCAAATAACTTTCTTTTTGAGAATAAATACGGTGGTTTGAATTTATTCTTCCTCTTAATCAACGCTTAGCATACAATATTCCTCAAGACATTTTGACTAACTTTAAAACTGAAGACCTGTTTTATTTTCTTCAGATTAGTGTTTGAAATTTTCAAAAATATTTACCAGAAAATACCTTGTTAGGACCCATAAATATTAGAAATATAATCGACAAATTAATGTTAAAGTTTATATTTCAATCTAATAAGCTAAGTACTTACTACTAAGTAATAATGTTTTTGGTTATCTTTGTGGCATAACAATATATTTAGTTACACCTAAGTTATCGTTTTGTTGAAATTCTTTTATCAGTTAAAAATTTTGTTGATATATTACCCATGTTTGTTAAAGATATATTATAATATACAGTATACCTACCTGTTTTTAAATACATATTTATTTATTATTGTTGTATTCATCAATGAAAAGATGATCTTCTACTATTAGTTACCAAGATACGAGAATACAGTATTAATTTATGTACAACGTGCAACAGAAAAATTGCAATACCGGGGATGTACTTGTAACAAATCGTGATGAGTGAAATGCAGCAAGTTTTGATAAATAAAAGATTATAATCAAACTACTAAAGCTCGATCAAATACTAGTAACTTATTTGGTGAAACAGTGTAAGCTGAAAGCTAAGACGAGAGTACGTATAAACCTCAGTTTATAAATCTGTCTGAATTGCAATACTTAACTATCACACATAATGTCATGTTTATTTTGCTGATCTATTGTCAAACAGGTATAAAATAAACTAAGTAAAGCTACTATCTTACCATATTTTTGTAACTTAAGAGAATCAGGGTGGAAAGAATATTTTTAAAATATCGAGTCATCAAGTAAAAAAGGTCAGATTTATACAGGGTTATTTGTAAAACACCGGCAACCTCTTAGTTAGACTATGTTACTCATCATATTTTAGTTTATCAGGTTTTCATACAAAAATATTAAAATGTAACGCTCTAAATGTTACGAAATCTATGTGAAGCAAAAGAAAAAGAAAGAGCTTTCTTTTGCTTAGCAACATTCTTCGTTACATTTAGAGCGCAAAATTTTAATATTTTTTATTTGAAAACCTGATAAACTAGAATATGATGAATTTTTAAAAGTCATAGAACAAAAGTTGTTAATTATGATGTTAGTAACATAGTCCTGACAGGTTGTCGGTGTTTTACAAATAACCCTGTATAATATATAATTTGTAAAGGTCAGCCTGTTTCGTGCGCTTTTTCGGCTTAACGTTTCAACAAATTTTGATGAGATTTAGCACACAGGCAGCTTAATAATATGAATAATTTTGCGTAGACTCTATAATTATGGATTCGTTAACATACTTAATCAGCATTAATGCCATCTAATTTCCGTTGTGGAAATGGGATGGTGATAGCTGTCTAATATAGCTGCGTCTCTTTATCGGTCTGGAATTATGGTGGCATTAAATAAATATTATTATTTTTAGTTTTAATTTTCAAAAGTACATTTTTACATGTTTATAAATGTGGTGATAATGTATAGAATTTAAAATTAATTTTAATTGGTATAGTTATTCCATACTTTTATGTATCTATGAAATATACCATTGAGAATACGAAGTTGTTTTTGTTAAGATCATAAAGATTGTATGGCGTCCATATACCTTAACGTGACAAATTTTATAATAATTAATATAATACTATTACGAGACGAGGAGACGAGCGTCCACTGATAGACATAGTGGTTAGCACCTAAGTTTGAAAATATTGATGAATTTAATTTATTATAAAAACTATCTTTATAATATTTAATCCAGCTATAGTACCTACTTAATGCTATTTTATCTATTGATAGGCAAACATTTGACCACTGTCTTACCTGATGGTAAGCGATGATGCGGTCTAAGATGGAACATGCTTGCCTAGAAGTAACCTATTCACTCTTGGCTTAAAGACTCCCAGGTTAACTCCTCCGATAACTATTTATCGGGAAACAAAGACTCGGGCAGGGAATTCCACTCCTTAGCTGTACGCATTTCCAAAACGTTTTGTGCGTGTGGGTGTTTGTAAAGACTTCCAGGTTGTAGCTATCAGGAAACACAGACTCCGGCAGGGAGTACTATGAATGTGTTCCCAAAACGTTTTGTGGGTATGGGTGGGATGTCCACCATGTACCGGTGGAACGTTGCCGTTCGTCTTTTGATCCGATGATGGAACGGGCTTGGCGGAATTAAATTGAAGAAGGGCCAAAATTGAGGATAGATGTTAATGTAACCCCAAGAAGTTCAAGTTGGTCGGTTATCGGCACAGTTGCACCTCGGTAAGATGGAGCTTGGTGGAATTGGTACCGGGTTTAAGCAGATCATTAATACGCAGAAAGAACAGTGTTGCTAAAAACACCGACCGCTGAGGAATCAAGGCGACACATTCGGTATAGGGCCATATTTCGTTTTAGCGTATCTTGTTAAGTTCCTGGAACAGGAATGTCTAATTGTGATATGTGCTTTTTGACTATATAATCTAGTCTCCAACTGAAGGATTACACGATTATACGAAGAAATTTTCTCGATAGAAAAAAATACAAAGTTCGAAATATCATTTTACTTTTTTTTGCTGAAAGACGCAACGCTTTAGATTATTGCTATGAAAATGACTTTAAAATATATATAATAATCTCATCGTGGCTTCAACTGATCGGGTTTTAATTAAATAATACTGTATGTTATCAAATCTGAAAAATCATTTTGGCACTTACGTTTTTTTATTCCAAGCTAGTCTCTTATTATCGTCATCTCATCTTTTGCATTACACAAGTATTTGCATCTCTCTCGTTTGTTTATTTCTTCGGATGCTCCGTGGAGCTCCTGCACGCAGGAGCTGTATCACTTTTTGCAAATCGGAACTGTCAGATTTTCATTATTTAAATATTTTTTAACAGGAATTGCTAGTAGCTAAACTACTAGCAATTCCTGTTAAAAAATATTTTCATAGCACTTTAAAGCTTAATTTAGTGATAAAAAATGGTTTGAACGAAGTCAAATATATATATTTAAAACCTTGATCAATATACATAATTTGTATGAAATGAAGCAAATACACAATAAGGTAGGTACAACGTCGTTGGGAGTTCCTACCTGAAGGCGACGATGGACGCGTTTTTCAGGAAATGAATAGCAACGGCTTTTAAAAGAAAATAGCGACTCCAAATCATCACCTTCATTTGTAAACACGCACAGGATCCTCCAATGTGTTCACCTCACAAAGCAATATTTTCTGTATTAGAGAGTCTGTTTTTACAACGTTAATTTAACATTTTATCTCAAAATTTTAGGATTAAAAACGTCAAACATAAATGTGACAAGAATGAAATAAAATGTCATAGGTTTAGACACCTTTGACATTTTATTTCATTTCAAGCCTAGGGATGGAAATGGTGTCGCATTTGATTATTTTAAGCAAATACTAGCATTTTCCCCCGATTTGTCTGTATGAGTTTCGTTTCAGAAGTTCCAGAAGTAAATGAAAATTCTGTAAAAAGGCTTTAAGTCAAGAGTGAATAGGTTACTTCTAAGCAAGTGGGTTCCATGTTAGACCGCATCATCGCTTACCATCAGGTGAGATAGTGGTCAATTAATGTGTGTATAAAATAATATTATTATAGTAAATTAAAAAAATAATCCTACTAATATTATGAATCTAAATCAATATTATGTGGTAATAAGTAGTTGTCAGCCCCAATTTGCTTCATCATGATTCTAACCTCCTGATATTTGGCGAGTATTTACCCCTCATTTTTCCAGCCTTACTTTATCACGTGCCAAAGACATGTTTTTGCATAAAAAAAAATAACAATTACAATTTAATTGGCAACGTCGTCATTTCAAAGCCTTTCAAAAAGTTTTAAATCTATCCTAAGTTGATCCGGTGCGTTACGTCTCGGTCTATAATATTGCCATACTCGTGAACAAGCGGCCCGAGGTACTGAAAGTCGGAGCAGATCGGTACCCATAGGCGTTCCGGTGAGAGCTATAGGTATAGGACTGGAGAGACCGCCGAAATCGCAGAACAGGTATCCTGTTTTGGTTCTGCTCCATTTCAGGCCAACACTC
Organism: Ceramica pisi; assembly: GCA_963859965.1. Classification (NCBI taxonomy): domain Eukaryota; kingdom Metazoa; phylum Arthropoda; class Insecta; order Lepidoptera; family Noctuidae; genus Ceramica; species Ceramica pisi. Next base: position 15,927,846 of record OY982536.1, on the reverse strand, counting down.
TCCAGTCTTTGCCACCACATCTCCAATCTCACCAGGGAGCCACCTCCTGGATGTCCGACGTCAGAGCGTCCATTATCATCGGGAAGAGATAAGGGCTAAGGGCCGACCCCTGGTGCAAACCGACTGCCACACTAAAGCTGTCAGTGGTGCCCACTGTAGACCGGACTTGAGTACTACATCGACTGTACATCGCTCGAAACAACTGCACGTACTTCCCAGGCACACCTTTCTCCTTCAGGGCCCACCACAAAACCTCACGAGGCACCTGGTCATACGACCTTTCGAGGTCAATGAATACCATATGCAAGTTTTTATGCACAGCTCTATATTTCTCGCACAGCTAGCAGATAGCAAAAATGGCATCCGTTGTACCCCGACCAGGCATAAAACCGAACTGGTTCGGTGAGAACACTCTCTTCTCTCAGCCGCCTTTCAACAACTTTTTCCCAGGCTTTCATACAATGTGACATTAGCTATATTCCTCTATAGTTGTTGCACTCCAGCACATCGCCCTTGGTCTTGAAAATGGGTACCAACAAACTGTTGCACCATTCATCAGGTAGGGCTTCTTCCAGCAACAACTTATCTATGTTCTATTTACATATTATAAAATCGTAGAGTTGCCGTGTCTGTACATTGAATATTTTCGCATAATAAATACATAGAAATGTTAGAAAAATTACGTTGTAGATATCGATCTACAACGTAATTTTTCTGACATTTTTTTTTTCTGAGGTGGCGTTGTACTTATGACGCGTTTTTCTGATATATTGAAGTTATTTTTCTTGAATTAAAATATTTTGTATAGCTATGGAAGTATGGAATATATGTGGCTAAATAATAACAGCCGCACAGGTCGATCTTCAAAGTTAAGCAACGCTTGCCGAGGTTGATCTGTGGATGTGACCATCTTAACACACTGAGTTTCCTCCGTGCCTCGGAAAGCACGTTAAGCTATTGGTTCCGGCTGTCATTTGGAGATCTTTGGCAGTCGTTACGGATAGCCAGAAGCCAGAAAATCTGACACCAGTTGACCAGTCTTGCCTAGGAGGAGAGTTGCAAAATGTATCCATAAGTAAACTGTTTTACTAACAGAAGTGGTGATTTTTGGTATTATGCTTCAAAGTGGCTAAACCATAACATCCGAACGCATCGATCTTCAAGGTTAAGCAACGCTTGCCGAGGTCGATCTGTGGATGGGTGACCATTATAACAACCTAGCCTTTTCCTAACTATATTGAGCCAATATAGTTAGGAAAAGGCTTCTAGGCTTCCAGACAAACCGGAACCGGACAGATTGTATTTATAGCGCGGGCCGGAGCGAGTATTGCCAGTAATCGCCCATCGCACAAAAGCACTCGCTTAAAGCCGAGCACTTAAACTATCGAAATTTTTCACTCGTTACTCGCTGCTCGCAAACTCGTTTCGAGTTTTAAGCTTTACTCGCTACTCGCTGATCGCTGGCGGTGAGACAAGTGCCTTAAGAGTTAAAATATATTCATAGAAAGAAAAAAATCTACACCAAAAAATAATCTTGAAATGGTGAGACGATATATTATTGCCTGATATACGGGATTCGAAAAATAAAAATGACTAGAACATTAATTATCCCATATTTAAAACAGACCTATTCAGTTAAAAGTCGTGATTGATGAAATGTTGAGATTTTCGTCAATTAATTTCAAGCAACCACCAGTCAATGTAAGTTTAGAGTTTTAGACGATAGGTTTTCTGTTAGACACAGCATTACCTGTGAATTAGACTGACAGCAGAATTACCGTGTAATGGGCGCTTATAGGCTCTCCCGCAGATAATTTCAAAGCCACAACGGTACAACAATGTGACGAAGATTGACATTCAACTTAGCTGCCTGTGTTCTGTACACTTTTCACTTTGACAGAGATGTGGATGAAGTTTTTGGTGCCCATTGATTTTTTTCGCGTTTATAAATTCGTAAAATTACTCTAGGTTGTTAATTAGTATTTACTAGCTATATAACATATGGTAGGTACATCTACAGGTAGATACATTAAACGTAAATAATTATTGTTAAAAAAACGATCAGAACCACAGCGAACTGACGTCTTACAATATGACTAGCCTATAAGTAATTTCAAATTAAGCCATAAAATGTTCCGTTTGTAATCAATCGTCATGCATGACTAATTGGTATGTTCTAGTAATTTTTAGACTTAAAATAAGAGAAAACTCAAAAATTACCCTAAAAAGTAAACTCTATAATGCCATGATTCTTACCTGGAAAGTTGTGCTCATTCATTAGTACCATCGAATGGATTTTAGAAAGGCTAAATATTTATAATATGATTTATATTTCTCACTTTTTATATAGGTATGTGATTTCAATTTTAACAGAAATCATCGACTAGGACAAAACATGAAATGGCAGAATTTGGATTTCTTTGTACTTACAATGATCGTAAAAACGATGAAAACATGAAAATAAAATTCGAAACAAGAGCGAAAACAACTGATTAACAGCGACCTAAAAATTTCTCACTATATCAATTGCTCATAAATCATTTGAAAACAAACCACGGACAGTTTTCCACGATGTGATGGGAAAACTTGTAAATAATGTCTATTTTCCCAATCGTTCAGTGTTCGGCGGAAATCTGCGGCGTTGGTTCAGTCAAGTGGGTATTGTTGCGCAGATCGGACGCGCGCGAGGCGGCCTGCCGCTGCATCTCGCGGAGTTGTCATGTGAAGTTTTAACAATAAGAAAAACATGCAATTTTGTGATACACATGGTTTAAGTTCCAAATAATTTGTGCAAATGTTACAACTTTATAACTTGGCTGTGGTGAGTTTTTAAAATTTTTATCTTTCTTTACTTTTTTCGATATATAATTAGTACCTATTTGTAAGGTTCTTTGAAAATAATACAATTATAAACCATCTTTGACCTCACGTGACTCTTTCAATTATTTATAAAAATAGTAAAATTGCAACAAGGTTTCCGTTACTTATTATATGTAAAAAAGGGTTATCAACAAAAACGTTTATTAAGCGCATGCTTATTGTTTAAGTAATGTGATGTTTTAAAGTGAATATTTATGAAGCGTCGTGTTCATTTTATAGTAAAAAACTAATTAATTATTTAGTACTTATTCAAATTCACGACCGGCGCGCACACGATGCGCTGGAATTTAAAGTTTTATTAATAGACTATATAAAATGATCAACTAAGACCAGCTCAATTTTTGCATGATTTAAAAATATGTACACAATACTCGGGTAATAAAATTGAGCTTATCAACTTTTTCCCCTCTATCAGACCATTTTAATCCAAATGACCTTTCTGTGGTTCTTAAAATACCTGCATTTGGAGCTATAAATATTTTCTCAGTCTAGACGATAATGGAAACTTAATTAATATAAAAATAAACTATCGATGACTTGGAAATCGGAAGATCACATACAGTCTGTGTATATCACCGGATAATTGGAGACGCCTAAGATTGTTGAATTTCGCGTAAAACAGCTAACTCATTTTTCTCCAGACATAATAAATCGGATAGAATTTATTGTATTCTAAATGATTTGTTCATAATATATCGAGAAATTATTTATTATAAACTTTATTGTGCACCTCATAACAAATCATCATAGTCATAATCGTCATAATCTTTAATACAGATTTATTTAAATCTAACGAAATTTGCAATTTTCCGTTGACATGTTTAAAACAGACAGACAAAATCGCCATTTAAAGGTTTGACTTTTACCACTTAGTTACCATGACTTTAAGATTTTTATATCTACTATGACCTTAAAAAAGGTAAATGCCAACAAATAAACCCTAAAAGCATGTCCTCTTATAGTAGGGTTCTTCGGGATCCCTTAGTCACTGCGACCCACGGATCTACTTGTTACTTTCTTAGGAGGTATGGCCGCTATGACTAGAATAGACTATTGTTCATGTCATGGTGGCAAAAACAACCTTTTACCTAGGTATGTCTGCTAAAGGTTGTTTAATAAAGAGGTATTCCTCAATAAAGCGTAAAAAAATGGAAAAATGAAATACGATCAGCAAAAATAAGTGCGAATTAGGAATCGGTATCCCATTTTGAACTTTGGTTTTGGCTCTTCCATCATCGTTAAAGAGTCCCAAAATGTGTGGGATTGGAACTCATTACTCATAATATCACGCTGTCAATCAACTAATAATATATATATAAAAATGAATTGCTGCGTTAGTCTCGCTAAAACTCGAGAACGGCTGGGCCGATTTCGGTAATTCTTTTTTTGTTTAGCTCGCCTGAATACAGGGAAGGTTTAAAAGCAAAAAAAAAATGGGTAGGTAAGGTAGCCAGTTGACGGGAGCGAAGCCGCGGGGCACAGCTAGTAAATATACAAAAAGTAAATAGCTGAAATTTGACATATTATTATATTTATATATATCCTTCGGGAGCACTAAGAGAGGATTTCCCGAAGTGCCTACGGAAACGAGAATAACTATATTATACTAGCTTTTGACCGCGACTTCGTACGCGAGTAACACGTTTTTTCCCGTTCCCTTGGTAATTATGGAAAATCCTCTCTTAGTGCTCCCCTGAACTCCCCTAGGGAACCTACTTGCCCAGCTTTCTACGACCAGTAGTTTCGGCTATGCGTCACTCACTCAATGAATCACTCAATAACGGAAGAATTTTATATATTAGGATTTCGACTTTTCGAATGTCGCCTTGTCTAGAACTAGCTAGCTCTATTTAGGAGACTTAAAATGACTTACCTACAAAGTACCTAAGTACTAGTGTAGTTGTAGTATGTACTTACTACCTACATAATCTACAAAGTGTTGACAATGAATCAGTACATAATCGACAACAACATATTATTAATTTAAGCATTGAGAAATGAGGATCTTTTGTTTATACTTCCTTAAAAAAGTTTTACAATGAAATATACAATCTGACATTTTATTTAACAGAGAGACGCGTACATAACGATACCTAAGTGCAAATGACTTCAAATTTACATTTTGATTCTTAAATTGCTATAATAAAATAACACATTATAAAATTAAAGGCCACGATGCAAAAACTAGTATAAAGTTATGTGATACAACTACTTATTATATTATTATTATATTTCTCAAATTGATCGTTGACTGTATTGCATAATGCTGAGACCAGCATTCCGGGAACGAGAAAGCAAGCTAGCTGTACTGTCATTTATCAGCAACTTATCATGAAGATCACTTTTCTTTTTATAAGCTATTGTTCAGAACCAGAACTAGTGCTCAAATATAAATAGTTTCTCATGAATATTGTAATCTAAAACTGTTCTTCAAGATACAGGACTTTCCGAGTTTACAGGACACTAGTAGGTAATAATCATACGTAGTCATTCTCGTGTTAACAACACTGATGTAACTAAGGCTAATTTTTACGTACTAGATACTTACTCAATAATACTTTCTCGCGTATGGTTGCTCTAATTACAGTATTGTTATTTTAAATTTTACCGATATATTTGATCACTGCCTCACATGATGGTAAACGATGATTTGGTCGATAATGGAGCTCGCTTGCCTAGAAGTAACTTGACTTAAAGATCCCTCGTAGAAGACGCTAGTAGCTTTATGCAACATAGATTCCGGCAGGGAATAGTGAACATATTATATTTCAGGTCTATTAGAATTTTGGTTTCCTTTGACTTTTAAAAGTTTACAAGTCACATGTAGACTAAACTATAGCTTTGTTGACGATTTAGAGCGGATTTCACCAATGAAATTGATCGCGATCAAGCAGCGGTTAAGAGTTGTCAATATTTCATAGAAAATAATGACACTGACAGCCCGTAAACGTGGTTCATAATATATGCTGATCGCGTTCACTTTCAGATTGATGAAATGCGCCCTTTTTTTTTAGGGATGTTAAATCATCCAATGACTCCTCCTGACTAAAACCCATCCATGTTCCTTCATTGCCCTTTGTAGTCCGGAGCCACGGTGTCTCTTGCGAATAATCCCGCGACTCCGGCATGCGTCGGCCCTTTCGGGCCCCTCTGTGTGCTGACTCTCTTTGAGGCGCGCGTGGAACACTACGCCGTCGACACGGCCTGTCGTCACTAGACGGAGCTATGGGTGGCTCGCCGTCCACAGGCCCGCGCCTACGGTGGCCGGGGGTCACCAGGTGGTGGCCCCCGATGCCCGCGGCGTCCACCACGGCGCGGTGGCCGGGACGAAAGGGTCTCCTCTCCCTCCCCGCCACCTCCTTCGCTAGCATGACTGCTTCGCAGAAGGAGGCAACGGCGTCCCATTCCATCTCGCTCCGGACCATGGCTTGGACCAGGGCCGGAAGCGAGAGGTCGCCGCCGATCGCCGCTTCGAGGACACGGCGGTACCCCGCCCAAGCGGGGCACACCTGCACAGTGTGCTCCACCGTATCCTCCGGACGATCCCCGAAGTGGTGACACCCGGATGAAATGCGCCCTTAGAATTAAGTCTTACAGTAAATTAAATTTAAATGTTTATTCACTCTTGACTTAAAGACCTCAGGTTGTATCTGTCAGAAAATACAGGTTCGGGCAGGGAGACTCCTTGTACATTGAAAGTATTCCCAGTCGGCTGAACTTAAAGTACTTTTGTCGACGTTTAGCCTAGCAAGTTACATGTAGAGTAGAATTAAGCTTTGTCTAACTGGTCACTAAACTAAGTTTAGTGGTTCAAAAGGTCGTTCTTGATACAGATAGATTGTATAAACTCGTTATTGTTATTACAACATAGTAAATTACAATAAGGACTTCAAAATAAAAGGATGTAACAATACAATGGACGATCTTATCGCTAAGAGTGATATTTTACAGACAACCTTTTTTCGGACATACGTGAAAAGCGGATTGTTTGTTGGTATGTTGGTACTTACATTTCCAGCCCTAGTCAGCTTAGTACGTTAGCCTATGCGCGCACTGGTGACTTGTCACCGTGACAGTATAGGTATAACTCTCTGTTGTACTTCACAATTGCGAAAGAGAATTGGTAACAAAAAGTCACTAGCAGGTCACACATAGGCTTACTGTCACAAAAGGGACAGGCTGTGACTAATCCCTCCGTAGTTTGAGTACATAAGTAGCTTTAGCACTTCTATGTACTCTTGCTAGCCAGAGTTAGATTCCAGGTACTAGGGAATAAAAAGATTAGGTATTCCTGAATCCATTTCAGCACACGTCCGGCCGGCGACGTGAGAATTTCAGGAACCCCCATCGAAATCACAAGCCTTTGATTTGGTGTTGCCGTAGGCAGGTAAAACAAATAAGTTTTAGTTGTGCGCTTAGCATAATCACTATTTTTTATGCACACAAAATATATGAGAAATACCAAAGAGATACATGACACTTTCATTTTCTGCCCAAACTGCGGCCAAAAGCTGGGCATCCAAAATACAGTGAAGCTATACTTCACTCAGCACAAGTCTGATCCTGTATTGAGTTTTGCAGCCAACTTTATTTACTTAGTGGAGACTTAATGAAACGGAGAACTAAGAGGTACATTGGCGAAGTAAAACTGGTGGATGTCAAGCTTCACAGCTTAACTCATCGCCGCCTGGTTGCCTGCTTGTCAGTCTTCTACAGATTGTACTTCGGTGAGTGTGCTCATCCAACATACCTGTACTAAGCACAGGTATGTTGGACTCTACTCATCCAACCATCCCCTTCCACCGTCGGATATCTAGCACGCATTGCAAGTTACCATACCTACCTTGTTGCTATTATTCCACCAATTCGAACGTCTCAAACGTCTTTTATAATACGCACAGCAAGGGAGTGGAACTCTCTACCAAACCCTAATCACTTCAAAGTTACATTGAACAGGCTTCTTCTGGGAAGCTCACTCCATCATCAACGTTGTCTCCGACACAAACTCGTCTCAAATAAAATAAAATAAAATCTGTATCGCACTGAGGTTTGCTTTTATGAATTCCAGTTCTGGGTTAAGCTCGCCTTTGTAGTTTTGTTTTTATGTGTGTGCAATAAAGACTACCTAAATAAAAAGACAATTATCCATATATTATAAAGAATAGGAACGTGCATAAAAAATTAGTCCATTTACCGGTTAAATAACGTCGAAATTAAAACGATGCGTGATTTATAAGAATACTAGCTATCCCCCATAGCTTTGCTTCCGTCAACTGCTTATTATTTTCTTATTACCTATTTACTTATTTTCTTATTGTTTTCGTCATAAGAACAGAACCTTCTCCTGACAGTAACAAACGCAACAAAAAAGAATTAGCGAAATCGTTCCTGCGGTAAGCGATGACAAAGGGAAATAGGGATTCATTTTTATTAATATAGTTGATTTCCATATAGATGGGTCGAACGATGTCAGTGAGCTGTAAAAGTGCATTAATTTGGTTTGTTTCCAACTACATATTTTGTACATTTAAAAACATCCTACATACTTTAAAATATCAAAACAGCATTCGGAAAAGAGGATTTAATTTCAGATGAACAATTCACACGTTTTAGGTTCATGTTCCGTAAGAGTTTAAAATCGTTTACAAATTTTGGTGATCAATGTTTGGATACGAAAAGTTCTTGATTATATAAAAGGGTTAAGTAGAAGTAGTTGGATTGAACTCAGTAAATAGTAAACATAATAGGAATGTATTCATTTTCAAATTTAACTACTTTTACATTAGAAGCGTTTTCTTACTGACTGTAATTTTGTTACAAAATGTACCTACTATGATTGCCGATAGCCTTCACGCCTTCACTCAAAAGTTGAGCATACCATTAAAACATTTTTAGCTTTCCGTACCAACGGAACCCTATTACTAAGCCTGTACTGTCGTACGTCCGTCCGTCCATCCGTCTGTCCGTCTGTCCGTCCGTCTGTCTGTCTGTAATAGTCAGATACTTGAAATTTTAATAGAGAGTGTATTTATAAAGGCGCTAGTCAAGAACCGTGTTTTTTTTTTTTCGGTTTATGGTATGGAAGCCTTCTTTTGAGAGTCCGACTCGCACTTGGCCGGTTTCTCTATAGCTATACCATCGTTATATTAGATGCCTCGTTTTAAGAATCCACTTTTATGGCGCAGTTACTCTTGACCGTCAGGCCGTATTCGATTACCTGTGGAATTCGAGCAGGTGTAGGTTAATGAACAGGGTCAAGTACACCCGTTTTCGGACAATCGAGTCCAGCTCGTCCACATCGGCGACGCCTGATTCCCTTTCACTTCTCCTTTGGAACTTCTTTCTAAACTTCACTAGCTGATGCCCGCTGCTTCGCCCGCTTGACAAATTGTATTCTAAAATCTTCCTCAAGAACCACTCTTCCATTGGTGAAAACATGAAAATCGGTGCAATAGTTTTTGAGTTTACCACGAACAGACTGACAGACAGACGCGGCGGACGACTTTGCTAACACCTTATTTCAGTGTAATTAATTCATTGAGTGCCCTAATTCGAGAAAAGTCTTTCAAGTATCCGAATACGGGCTAACTACTGTGTAGGTGCGTCACGTATAAAAACCCTTTTCTTATTAAGATAAAATTGCATTTTAGGGATCTCCAAATGTTAATTTTATTCGACCTAATATATCCCATTAACTTCTTGAATCTTCAAGAAAGCGGTTTGACCAGCTTCTACAGTAAGTACAAGTTGCACAGGGGCCCGAGTCTGCTATTACAATAGTGTCAGAATGGTCGATCACTGATTTCAAAATGGTTGATTTTGACAAGTTTGGTAATCTACCTACTAACATAATGGCATCATAATGGCGTCATTATGACATTCCAATGATCAACCACTGACACGCCATTGAAAGAAAGCCATATGAATGGTAATCTCGTACTGTATAATGACAGATTTAGTATTTACGAACTTCTCACTACTTCAGATTACTTATAACACTATAAATACTGGCTTATGTTTAACTTACCACCAGATACAGTAACAAATAGCAGACAAAAGTAGTAAATGATCACCAAAATGAAACTCGCATTTTAATGTAAAATTATAACCAAAGTTTTAACACTTTGCTATCCTATTTAAGTAAAATGACTCTAAGTAAATCATGAGTAACCCAAAAATAGTAAATGATTACCAAAATTAAACCAATCTGGCGCTAACCGCTAATGGTCATGGTTCTAACCTAACCTAACCCACATGTTTCACCAGCCATAGAGGGGATCTGACGAAGACACGTTACTATAGAATTTGAATATACTAACTGAATATTGATTTGCTCGCTAAGATTTTGTGTGTATCATTTACTAAATTTGGTGGTCGAATACAATTTAAAGTGGAGTCGTGACTATTTTTCTGGTGTTAAGTAGGTAGATATTTTTGGTTACAAAACTAAGGGTATCATAGCATTTTATGGTGGTCATTATATTTATCCCCATAAATAATATGTAAAACTAAATGCAAATAAAATCTGGCATGAATAAATGCTCAAATTTAGCTCGGTTTTATAATAATGGCAATAATTCTATTACGAGACATCCCAGTGACCGGCCACTGACGAGCCAGTGACCGTGCGATTATGAATTTAGCAGATTACGAACTTTTAGCAAAATGACAATGGGATCGTGTCGGAATGAATTAAATTTATAAAAATAGCAGACTCGGACCCCACGCTTTATGTTACGGTCTCAGTCCCACTGGGAACACCTGACCACTGCCTGGTGAAATCCGTGTTGGCCTGCAATCCTCCAGATAGGAGTCCTAGAGGCACGAGACGAGTATGGCGATACAAGTTAGCAGATTGGGATGAGATGCGGCATTTTGTTGTGTCTTATCCATGGCGGAGAGTGTGCTTATCCTCGGGTGACCCCTCGTGCTGTGCTGACGTGATTGCGGACGTGATTTGGTAGGGGATGGAATATTTTATTCCATTCTCTGACATCCCACTCGGTCACTAATCGCGGCCTTGGTATAATGCAGAATGCGCCCGCACTGAGGCCCGTAAAGAGTCTGCTTACCAATCGTGGATCAAGGCCCACGACCGAAAGGTTAAAGCACGTAGGGTTCGCGCGAGGAAAAGAGCCTTTAATTCTGCCGCTAAAGCAAGCGTGCAGCGTTTATGCAAGCGGGTTCTACGTAGGGCACGTTTTGAACATGTAGGCCGTATCGGGGCTAAACTAGCATCGCACCCTCCGGGTAGGTAGTAAGCAGTTTTGGTCCCTGTCGAAAGCGGTTGAAACGAACTTTTTTAATACAGTTGCTCAAAAAGTGGTGTATTGCAGGGACGTATAGCGTTCGGGATGTGAGCTATTACATACTAGTGCTTCTTTTTTACCTTTCCCGAACTCGTGCGTTCTCTTTCCCAACTGTCAAAATAATGTCTATTAAAATGAAAAACCAACCATGAAGTTCTAAAGACTTTTTGTGATTCATACAAATACGTATATTTCTTAAAAGAAGCTACTAATTTATTTCAATATCAGCTCTAATTGAATGAGTTAGGTTAGGTTTCATTTCATTTCACCTCATTAAATTTCATTTTCACTTCATATCAATAAAAAAAAACTACTGAAGACTGTATGTTGACGCTGTATGGATAGTTCCCTTTGCCTACCAAAACGGGTGAAGAAAAAAAAACTGCTTATATTCTACGGTTGGCGCCATTTTCCAGAAATTTTCTTTGCGAGTTTACTTGTTTGTCGTGTTATTATTATTTTATTAAATTGCTTCATGTTTTCGCAACTGTATTAAAAATAGTCGTTCAGTACACCTGCGGAACCGTCATTGCAACTTGTTCCGACTGTCAACCCTCGCCTTCGGCTGCGCCTCGGCTCGGGTAGACATTTGTCGGAACTCTTTGCAATGACAGCCTTTCCGCACTTGTAATGAAATATACTAATTGTCAACCCACTTCGCCTCCAATGTTGAAACCTGATGGGTCGCTGGCGCACCCTGCAAGTGAGAAAGCAAATTTATTTGCATCTCTCTTTGCAAGCAATTCGCGTCTTGACGCTGGCTCCAAGCAACTACCAACTTTACCTCGTTGTGACTCTTCGATGCCGGAGGTCACAGTTCACATTAAAGTGGTCCGGAGAATATTGTGCAGTCTAGACGTGAATAAGCCAGAGGGCCTGATGGCATTCCAGCGAGATTCTCGAGGCAATGTGCGCCTAAACTGTCCCCTGTGTTGGCACGCCTGTTCCACCTCTGTCTAGAAAAAAGAACGGTGCCAAAAACGCACCCATTTTGGTCACTACCGCGCGGACCCTGCTCATTACCGTCCGATCGCCATTACCTCCATCCTGTGCAAGGTAATGTAAAAGGTTCTAAACAGTAAGTTGCTAACCTACCTTGAAGACACTGATCTCCTCAGTGACCGTCAATATGGCTTCTGCCGGGGACGGTCTACTGGCGATCTTCTTGTGTATGTCACGCACTGCTGGGGCGAGGCCATCGAGAGACACGGCGAAGCGCTTGCCGTGTCACTTAGCACGTTAGGTGCGACATAATTATAAATGTCAAATCCCGAACAATGATAAAGGCCATACATTTTTTCGAAAAGAAATAGTAGATTAGTATTTTACACAATTAATGCTGATAATAAAGAGTTATTCCGGTCGGATCCCCCTGATCTGATACCCTTTGACTGGTGCTACTGAGTATTACTAAGTTGGTAATTTAAATACTTATCCCGAACTCGGAGTCCAACCCAGGGCCTCTTGCTAAATAGCATCTAACGTTTGCGACCCCTAGACCAAGAAAACAGACTAAATTTATTATGTTTTTGAAATTCAAATCATGAATTTGGAGGTCGGGAGCAGACAAAAGACCGATAAATGTTAACAATAGGTAGGTACTGAAGAACACGCTGCATTGTCCTAATTTATTTTGTTCGGTTGCAGACTGACCAAATTCTATTTAGGTAATAATAGGATAGCCCTTAGCCATTCTCCGGGTATTTCTGTTTCGTGTTTGTGTATATATCTTATTATTAAATTTATCTCTTTCTTCCTATTACTCAAATTTTGCTGGGATAAAACACCTGTTTGAGATAAGTTCGCTTTTCTATACATTAATGTCTTATGAGATTGTAAAATGGATTTGAATTTTATTGGCATTATTTTTTTATTAAATGAACTTTATTGGCATTGTCTTATGTGTTCAATTAAGGCTTTAACACTAATCTCCTTCCTAGCCTTTTCCCATTTTGGTTGGAGTCAGCTTATAACAGCATCAATGCCGCCACAAGAAATACAAGCGAAGCCAAATTTGTATGGCAGCGAAAATAACCGCAACGCCATCTATCCCACCAGCAGTGAGAGCACCTTTTCCAATGAAGGTTTGCGGGACTATTCTGACTGTTCTACTATTTATCGTCTCCTAATCACAAAGCGCCAAGACGTTTTGTCGAGAATTGTTATGCCAAAGGATGTGGTTCTCACCCTCTCTGCCTTGTATCTATTATTTAAACTAAGTTTTTCTTTAAAATGCGGTTTCGCATTAGTTGCCGCGTTTATTCAATTTACTGCAAAAACTGTTTTAATTTGAAATGTCGTACATAATTAAAAGATCATTTTACTTAGTGTTTATGCAGGCTGCGCTGAGTTGCACAGTAAATAAACAATCTGGGACTGGGTTTTTTTCCGAGATCAAAAATAGCTATCAATGACAGGATTTCCTAACAAAGTCAGAGAAAGTTTGGGGACAACAATACATGCTAAACCGTCTGAGTTTGTCAAAATTATTTTCAAAGTGTTATAAAAAATATTATTTGTTGTTGTTCACAAGTCACCATGAGTATTTATCACAAGCATAAATTTTGCAGATTTAGTGTCTGAGTCCGAATTAATTGTTCAACCTACTACCTATTATCTTATTTTGGTTTTGAATAAACTCAAAAGAATTCTCGCTTTGAAATATTTTTAAACCTGTTTTATTTCATTTGGGTAGCCGTTTTTGTATTTATTTATAAAATAAAAAACATATCAAATGAAAAATTTACCAAAGCTTGAAGTTAGATACTTGAAATTAAGTTTTCTCGAAATATAGTCGATAGTATTGTCATTGTTAGTATGTCACCGTCATCTTTGAAACGGCTTTCATGACAAATGGTTCGTATTAAGCTTCTCACATTGATTATGTGTCTCTGGCCATTCAATGTTTTCGTTGTCCTTGATTCATGATATCTATTATCCGAAATTCTGGTAGCGTAGTTCACTGAACTGGTTTGACTTGTTTTCAATTTAGGTACCTATTTTGATAACAATGACTTTAGTCTTTCTCTTTTTAGGTGGTGCCCTTTTCCAGTCATTCTCATCATTTTGTTGCACTTTTCCAGAGAAAAAAACATCTTAGTAATCTGTTTCTACCATACTTTTCTACTTATTAGTTGTTATGCCTACTCTTTTCTAGTCATTCTTGTTATTTCTTCAAAAACAAACCGACAGGGCCCTTGAGGCGGTGGCGGAATGGGAGATCGAGAGAACCTCTCGTCCTGACCGCCGCGGTAGACGTAGTACGTACGCGTAGACGCGGCAGTAGGTGAGCTATGGGTGGGTAGCTCGCAGTCCGCCCGTCTTATGACGACAGGCCATGTCGACGGCGCGTTCGTGTTCCACGCGCGCCTCAAAGCGAGTCAGCACACATAGGGGCCCGAAAGGGCCTACGCCTACTGGAGTTGCGGGACTATTCGAAGGAGATACCGTGGCTCCGGAACACAAAGGGCAATGAAAGAACATGGATGGGTTTTAGTCAGTAGAAGTCTGACACTCCCTCCCACTCCGCCCAGATGATTTCTCATCCTTAAAAAAGGGCCCTTGAGGCGGTAAAGACACTCTGACACTAGGGTGTGTGGAGTCGTTAAGCCTTACTGCCCACACGATAAGATAACGAAAATAACAATGTAGCTGTCTTTACGTATGAGCTACACTATTCACCAAACACATCCAGGGTTTTCCCGGGACTTGCATGGGCTGTGGGCCGTCCACAGCTCTCATTTTATATGAACTCGTTCACATACCGAGACTAGTAAAGCCATTCCTCCATAGACGCTTCCACAGCTAAACAGAAACTTAGTAATAGGCGTTTTTATGAAGTCTGTGAAACAACTCCGGCAAAACATCTTTTGCTCGGAATTTCTTTAACTTCAGAGCAAGTAGATTATATATGTAATAAAACTTACAAAGTGCTGGCAATTGTTAATTTGTCTAAGGTAGAATGTAAAAAGAAGGTTACCCAGTGGCTCTTAGGACTGGATTATGAAGAATCGGAAAACTGCTTACTACCACAGCCTAGTCAAGCGTTTTCCCGTCACATCCCGCCCACTTTCGTACACACATCCATCATTATACGTAGTAGACACAATACACATCATTCCCTCTCACATACACACACAACACAATACCACACACACAAAACCTTCCACTTCACACTCACATTTCACACACTAAAAACTCACACCCATTTTTATTTTGTTTTAGATTTTATTTTATTTTATTCTATTAGTTCTAAAATTGTTGTGATAATCCCAATCTCGGCGAGGGAGGCCAGGAGTCCATAGCACGGGGTATCTTAGTTTGGATTCCTGACTCCCACATACTTTTGTACCTTCAATATATTTGTAATCCTAAATATTGTAAGTTGTACGTTTTGGGAGAAATAATTAATCCTATCTTATCTTATCTTATACCTGGTGTAAACTTATAACCGTGTATTAATAAAGGGGCATATAAATAAATAGGTATTTGGTATGAAAGTACTATATTTGATCAAAAGCTATCAAAAGGCTTTTCAGTCTTTTCCAGTATAGTTTTTAGTATTTTACAACTCAGTATTAGGGTAATTCATTAAATAACGGTACCCCTTAAGAATGAATACCCATAATAAAAAATACATAATCCTGAAAATAATAAGACCCTATCGGGACAAGCTTGTATTGTCTTACTATTGTTCTTTTAATTTTCGGGCCCCGATAAAACAGTATTTTCATAGAAAAAGAACCAATTAAATTTAATGTAAAAAAACATGTAAACAAGAGCAACTTACAAACATTCACATTTATCACATCTGTCTATTTATAACCCCAAGAAAATACTGAAGAATTTCTCTCGAAAAGTACATAGTTGGACTGGGAAGTCGTAATGTGGCTGTGAACCAAGAACTTATATACAGTAATGTTCGAAAATCAATATAGTACATACCAAACATTCCTACATATTTTTCCATCCTTGTGCCATTTTGTCAGAACCCACGTTGTAGCTTTTCCACCAAACCGTTACGAAGAAGTTGAGAAGTGCGCGAATGCTTAGCGGACTTTGAGGTTACTGGCCAAAATTTAGTACATAAAAAGCAATCTAGAAACTCACAGGCCTCATACATCCCTTGCAAGCATTCTTTGCACTCACCCTTCGAATACATTTCTCGAGGCATTTAAATAATTAAAGAAATAATCAATGAATAACATTTATTTGACACAATCGAGACATGACATACAAAAATTAAATAATAAAACGTAATAATAACAAAGACAACATTTAGGTGTGTGTGCACTTATTTTGCAGTACAAGACCTTACATCTGCTATGCCGCTTTGTGAAAAAAGTAATCCCATTGGTTTGCATCGCACATATTCCTATTTCCTTCGCTATATACTCATCTATTCCGGCAAATCCCTATACGAGAAGCACTCTTAAAGCTCTTGTTGTTAAAGAACGCGTTCATGAGTGAAAGTACTCATCGATTCGATACGATGTAGTTTGAGCATTACTCACTGTGATAGACATGCTCAAATTACACCGTCAATAGGAACATGCAATATACATAATATTTTGTATGTTCCTATTGACGTTTAGGCATACAGTTATTTCACCGAATGCCCTGTTCGAATTCTTGTTTGAATTGTTTGCATGGCGCACAATTATGGGTTTTAAACTCCGTGAAAATATATTAAACAATTTCTGAATTGTCGACTGCCGCAGGCATTTGTTTTGGAAATAGCATACACCATGTTTTGTTGTTGGGTACATTGAAACAGAAAAGTTCTTCAGGCTTTGTCCATTTCTTAGAGGGGTCAGCTTTTCAAGTAGTTCTTCTCCAGAGTTGTCGTTTCTGGGTGATGTGGTGAGGTCTTTTAAAGCTAGTACTACACTCTAAGGCCCTATGCGCACGTTTCTATTCCGCTATTCTGTAACACATTGAATCCTATACGAGTATCCGGAGTGGTGATAAAAAAACCACGCGGAAAAAATATTTGATTTGATGCAAATGTACGCGATGACGCCGTGCGGATTTCCGCGCGAATAAAAATCGCAGTGCGGACAGAGACTTAACGGTAAACCAATGTCATCTTGATTAGACCAAATAATAAATACTTTGTGCCCTATTTTTGGTAGGTACCCCAAAACTATGGATTTATGGAAATAAAGCGTCCTAACACAAACACCCTTTATAATGAAATAAGCGATGGTCTAAAATCTGCACGAGGCGAGGGATAGAAATCAGTCTTTCACAGAAGTTTACCTCTCGACTTTAATAGCTAAGGCGCGCTTGCATCTTCTGAATGTTTATCTCATTACAGTTTTAGGTACCTCTCTAGATTTTAATAGCTAAGGCGCGCTTGCACCATCTGGATGTTTATCTTATAAACTCCCAAGTTATTTGCTAGAACGGGCAAAACGAGAATTACCCAATGCTCTAAGTTCATAAAGCTGTAGGAATTACTTTTTCTGTTTTTTTTTGTTCCTACGCCTTTATGAACTTGGAGGGTTGTATTGGTGATTTTGATGATTATTAAATAATTCTGTAACTACACACGTCTTACAGCCGCGAATAATATTTTAATCAACATACAACCTAGCACTGGCCTGCAAATTACAAAAAACGCAAGAAATTTTGAATTTCGCAGGCTGGTTGGAGCATTCCCCTTAACGAATGATTACGTGTTTAATGAAAAATCGCTTTAGAATCTCTGTCGCATTGTCGCGTTGCGGCTGTCTGCGTGCGCCTTTAGGCTGTGTGTAAGTAATTGAAAGATTACTTTTAGTAGAATTTAGGTACCTACCTATACTACCGTTTCTTCTTTCTCAAGCATTTCAATTGTATAACTTACCAACCCTTAGTCAGTAGGTTTATATTAACTGCTTAAACACAGCAACAGTTGTTGTACCTATTTTTTCAATGCATTGGTTTGCAAGCATTTAATTAGATATTCAATAAAAACATACTTTGCATAAAAATATCGTAGTCTCAATAAATAATTAAATAAATACTTATTCAAAATAATTTAACATTATACTAAGTAGGTAATTGGCATTTTATTATTCTTGAAAATTAATTAATTTATCTATTCACAAGGCAATTACAACAGGTTACAAACATGATAAAAAATAATAACAAATACACATTATTGTTTTTGACCTACTATAGGAATACACAATGTTATTCATTTTATAGAATTATTCACAGTAAGTCGTGAGGTTTCCATAAGATTTTCGAAACCCACAGTTCTGAAAAACTATATGAATCGATCAACGCACGTGATCATGACTAAATATTAGATAAGTATTTTTCGAAAGGACCAATTTTAAGCCTCATGCTAGCAAATGAGTGGTGACAAATGCAACAAAAATGAGTCGACCAGTCTTTAGAAGCCTTTATTCTTTAGATCCATTCAAAAGAATCATGGAAGCTTAGTGGACGTTGGAGAGTTCTCTAATGTGACGTGAATGGATGTGATTATAAATAAGTAGGTAAGGGATAGTTTGAAAGTATACACGGATGACAACGTGACATCTAGCAAAATGACCTTGTGAAATAAATGGATGTTCAGTTTTCCGCTTAACTCCGGATGACGGAAATTGCCTTCAGCTCTAAAATTAGACCATCACGCTTTAGGCCAGTGCTAAATTTCAAACAGTAGAATATAGCCTACACAAAGAGGCCGTCGCAGAAGTGCGACAATGATGAAAATTTGTCGTATCAATGTCACATTGTCACGGCGTTACGATGCCTGTCCATTACAGCGGAGCGGAGAAACGGATTTTTTAAAACTTGGTCTGCATAAAATCTCCGCACCACGTGAGTCACTGACATTTTGACTGACATGATTGGATAAGATTTCTCCGTTTTTCCGCTCCACTGCCTCGCTCCGCGAAAATGTACAAGTAGCCTTACAGTCTGTTGTAGCCTTTAAATCAGCTGCCACAGCTTAAATGATTCTATAAAGCAATCTAATATGGCAATCTTAGCACGAAACGTGACGACAAATTGTATAGTATAATAAAATGCAATTAACAAAAGTTGAATGAAATCGTTTAGCAATACTACAATATCAGCGATTAACATAATTTATTATAAACGCCGCTTCAATTAGTCCATAGGTTACTGGAACTCTGCATATTTTTGCATGAATCGACAGCACGGAGAAAATGTGGGTGTCAGATTCGATAAAACGATTAGATAGGTACCTACTGCTGACTCGTTACTTCGCTACCGGTGTGAAACCAAAACATAGGTAACGTGCACGGCGATGCATATTTGACACAAGAATAGCGTCGAGCCAAAGCAGCATCGTATCGGAATCCTCAAAACAGAACTATTCAATCCATGCATTCATCCGGTGTCACTGCTAGGAACTCCATCTAATTCCTATTTCCTTTGTGACCACACTCATCATCATCATCATCATATCAGCCGAAAGACCTCCCCCAAGCGTCGCCACAACGACCGGTCCTGTGCGTCTCGCATCCATCGACTACCCGCGATCTTCACCAGGACATCAGTCCACTTCGTGGGTGGCCTTCCAACGTTGCGTTTTCCGGTACCACACTATGAGTTGTATGGTACCACACTACTGACGAAGTTGCGCGGGTCAGCTAGTATACTTATAAGAAAAGATAAAAAATGTCACTCAATTGTTTTGCCTTCCCGGAACCTCTCCACTAACACTTGAACTTTATAGTATTGTATTAAAGTTCAAATTGACTTTTAAGTATTATTACGAATCATTTGTATGGGAGTATGGAAAAGTGTTGTTTGACTTTTTCAGGCCATTTTTTAATTTTATCTCTGCGTAAGAACCATCCTCATACTTCAAGGAATATTCTAAAAAAAGAATTAGCGAAATCGGTTCAACTGTTCTCGAGATTTGCGCTTAGCAACACATTTAGCGATTCATTTTTATATTATATATAATAACATAGCTTAACGTACTACACTACTACTATTTTAGTACATAAATAGTAAATACCTGCTACACTTGATTCCATGTATTACCAGTGCAAATCGCATTGCTAATAAACTTTCTGCACAATGAGAGGCCAGCTTACACTAGAAATGCACATCCCAGTGCAATGTTATGTCCCTTGGGCCTTGAGACAATTTCTTCGACTATAGAGAAAAAATTGTCTTTCCAAGATCGTAAAATAAATTATGTCCAAAATGTATAGGATGACGAGCTGCACGTAGTCTCAAGCATTTTAATTTTTGTTAACATTATTATCGCTGTTACAAAATATTTTTGTAGAACTCAAAATTCTTGGATTTAACTTATAATATTGTTTTCGCTTTAGAAGCAAACACAAACACACAGCAAATACCAAAAATCTAGGTAGAAATTGAAAATTGTATTGTTTTTCTACAATATTCAATTTCAAGCATGATTTGCATTACTATTCAATTTCACTTATTCCCCATGTGAGTTGCTCGGATGTTCAAGTTGGCGCTTACCTACATAGCCGATAGAAACATGATAGGTAAGGTACAGAATAAGTAAATAATAAATAATGCTTTATTTTACAAACACAGTTATACGTTTGTTTTGATATAATGGGATGGAACTACACTAACATCATCTTCCTGCCCTTATCCCATGTTACTTGGGGTCGTTGCAACACTTTTTTTTCTTCCAGTCTGCCCTATCAGCCCTCAAACTTTCACTAACTCCCTTTTATTTCATGTCGCTTCTTACACAATCTATCCATCTTTTCTTTGGCCTTCCTCTCCCTCTCCATCCATCCACATTTATGTTCGTTACTCTTTTAGTTAAATGCGTTTCCTCCCTCCTCTTCACATGACCATACCAAGACAAGCGATTCCCTTTTAAATTTTCAGTCACTGGTGCCACTTTTAAACTACCTCTAATGTAGTCGTTTCTCACTTTATCCATTCTTGTTACTCCACACATCCATCTCAACATTCTCATCTCCGCCACATGCAATCTTTTTTCATCCGTCTTTTTCACAGCCCAACATTCAATTACACTAACAATGCCTTATCAATTTATCAGCGGGTCCAAAACCAGGCGTAGCCTTTGTCTTGGTGACCAACCAAGACAAAGGCTGCGCCTGTACCAATTCAATTAATAAAATCATTCTATCCATATAAGACGTGGCCTGCTAGTGCGGGTACGTATTACAATACCGAAATTTAAAAGATCGAATTTTAAAATACCTATGGATGAAATCCCGAAAAATTTAACGCCGAATGATTGTTTTTCGAAAGTTTTAAATCCCGAAAGTTCATTTGCCCGAAAGCTTAGAATCCCAAAAATCCATATCCCGAAGTTCGAAATCCCGAAGATCCATATCCCGAAGTTCGAAATCCCGAAATTACATCCCAAAGTCTAAAATCTCTAAAACAATGACAAAAAAAGAGCTTAACATAATTAATAGGTATGCATGGGGTAACCTATGTTTCATCGAAAAGGAATTGACAAATTATCACTTCCGAAACAATTTTCCGCATAATTTCATTTGCCAAATTATTACTTTCTATATTATAATCTAGTCATTTCTGCCACTCGCCGGCCGCTGCCGCGGCAACGCTCGCTTCGCTCGCTCGGCTCGTGCGTAAGAGTTCGCAGTTCTAACCTAACCTTTTTTTTTTTTTTCGGCTGGGAAAAAATGCGTTACGCATACCCTCTCACTCGGGGAGTGGGAGGGGTATGTGGGACTCCCCGGGCAAGCCCGGTATACCCCCTAAAACAACCCAGCACCGAAATTCCCGCAGCGTCTTAGTGGGGGTGGACTGGGAGATCGGCGTAGCCTTCACGCCCCCCTCCCGTTGGGGGAGGGCCGGGAACCTCCGACGATGGTGGTGATGTGTGCAATGCGGGCGAAGGCGCCCCCGCGCCTGTCGCCCGCCCATCACCACCGCGAGGAGGGAGAAGAGGACGTCTTCTCCGACCTCGCTTTCGTCTGCGGAGCGGCGCAGCGAGAGGATCGTCCTCCCGCGCGCGCTCCGCCGCCTCCTTCTGCGAGACGACATCCTCGCAAAAGGAGGCTACCGCGGCCCAGGACTCCTCACTCCCCAGCATGCATCTGACCACGCTGGGAAGTGAGAGGTCCTGTCCAATCTCCGCAGTGAGACTGCGACGCGGCTCGGACCAAGCTGGGCACACCTCCAGTGTGTGCTGCGCCGTGTCCTCCGCCGCGCCACAGTCATGACACGCCGGTGTCTCCTCCCTCCCGATCCGGTGCAAGTGCGTGCCGAAACAGCCGTGGCCTGACAACACCTGCACCAGACGGAAGGAAAGGAAGCCGTGCGGGCGCTCGAGCCAGTCTCGCAAGACTGGACCGAGCGCGTCCAGGGTCCGACGACCAAAGGTGGCGGAGGCGAGGTCCTGCGTCCAAGTTCTAACCTAACCTAACATAACCAATTTTCATTTAACAATCAACCCCGTCTAACTAGTTCGGTTCTCGATAGCCTGCCATCTATGAGTAATCGCGTGAACAACGTCGCCGCTCTTTGGGATTTCATCCATCGGCATTTCGTCCATTCGGGATTTCGTCCATTCGGTGTTACATCCTTTCGGGCATTGGGACATCGGTATTTTATGTTTCGATATAACGGCTATCGGCATTTAAAACTTTCGGTATTTTGAATTTGGTTGTTTTGGAAGTCGGTATTTCAGCCATTTCGGGATTATGATACGTACCCGCTAGCGCTACGTGGCAATTTGTTACGAAAACAAAAATAAAAAATTTAACTGATAACACTTAACAGAGCTAGTTTGAACAACCGGAGTCTGGGTTAGGAAACCCTATCAAGACACTTCACTTGCTTTTATGAATTTCAGTGTGTGTTTGGTCTACTTGAACGGGTGAGGTGAAAGGTTAAAAAGTTAGTTAAATTTAGATTGAGCGTCAGAAGTTTTTTTTCTATTTCGAAAAAAATACTTTTGTGAGATCATATAGCTAATAGTACTAAGAGGTATTTAATATTGATTAATATTAACTATTCTTTCTTACGTTCTAGACACTGCATAAAAAGCTAAGCTTCATAGGGCGGATTTCAAGATTCCAACCCCCATTTTTTTGTATCTCCCGCAAGCAATTAATGGAGTGCCTTTTCACCTCTGGAAAAGTTAATGTCATGTACAAAAAATATTTTTTTCAGTTAAAAAAAAAGATTACGTAGACATCGACATACAAC
Source organism: Ceramica pisi (assembly GCA_963859965.1). Taxonomy (NCBI): domain Eukaryota; kingdom Metazoa; phylum Arthropoda; class Insecta; order Lepidoptera; family Noctuidae; genus Ceramica; species Ceramica pisi. Next base: position 15,904,483 of record OY982536.1, on the reverse strand, counting down.
ACGGTTAATTTTCAAACTGTAAATGTAAATCTGGCTCTTATTCTGGCTCAACGGAAAGTAGGTTTCGATTTACTTGCAATTGTGCATAAATAGCCTTATTTTTACTTCAATTTCCTTGAAGCTCTAAAAGTACTAGTTTCTAAGTCAACTTAGAAGTGTGGTGGAAAATGCTAATAAATATATAAAAAAACTGTGAAGTCAAACTTTTAATAAAACCCTTTTTCTAGGTGATCAAATACTTTTGATCGCTAGTTTATGTAGGTACTATAGCTTGCAATGCCGGTGATTAACTACGAACGGATTGAATGCGTAATCATACATATAACTGGTTTATGACAAATTAAATTGTTATTCCTATATTGTTGTTGTTTACTACGAAGGTCGGACACGGGAAATTCCCTCTTAACTTGACATGTGTATTATTTGTAAGACACGAAGAATAGTCGACATATGCATGCATATCTGTATTCTCACGTTACAGCGTTAACCTTTAAACAATGTTTTGTGTGTTGTTCATAGTAATTTTACCATCATCACACATAAATTCGCAGTTACCTGTTGAATTTTGTGAAATCATCAACTCGCAAAAGTCCCACTGGAGTTTCAGAAATATAGACGCAGCATTCTCGTAAAACAACAGGACAGTCATCATCGTCGATCAGGTCGTTTGAGGGAGGCTTGAACCTGCTCAAGGTAGGTTTTTAGCAAAGTAAACACTAAAAAGGCACCTCTTTGGATTACTCGATGTGTTGAAAAAGAAATGTTTCTTTACTGAAGAAATGTTGGGCTAAGGTCTTTAAATTAAAAGTAATTATATCATTTTTCAACCTGTTTTTAATACCTACCTGTAGGATTTCCCGAAATTCCTACGGAACAAGAAAAAACAGGAAATTCGTACAAGGGCGCGGGCAAAAGCTCGTCCTACTATAAAACCACTTCCTCGTGTTTAAACTATTCAAAACAGATACAACACTTGTAAGCAATTATCGAAACGCATGGCACACGTAATTAAAAGCTATACAATTATATATATATACAATTATTAAATATATATACAATTAAACACATAATACTTACAAAGACCTAATATAACTCTCTATGACCAATGCGTGATGCCAGTGATGACATAATATGGAACTGAAACGTGGTCGCTCACAATTGGCCACATAAGAAGACCTAAAGTCCTATGAAAGTGCTATGCTGAGATTTTCCCTAACTGATCGAATCAAGAATAAAAATATACCGGAGGTTACCGACATAGACCGAAGAATCTCCTGAGAACTTAAGTAGCAGTGGACAGGGCACGTTTCTCTCAGAACAGATAGTCGATTGAGTCAAAGTTAAAGGATGATGACACTGGAGTGGCGACTAGAGTCTCTCACAAGGTGGACCGATTACCTGGTGAAAGCCGTGGAGAACTGTTGGACCAGACGAAGACATCAGACCTGGGGCAGGTCTATGACCAACAGTGAGCGCTTTTCGGCTGAAATGATGATGATGATGCAGTCATAGACCAAATTATCACACAAAAGAAAGTTCAAGTTTACATTACAATTACGACAAAGAATAATCATTGTTAGGTACCCGTTTTGTTGCAAAATTTCATTAAAGCACGTGAATTCAGCAATACCGGTTTATTGATTGCATGACCGCATTTAATTTCAAGAGGTACGGCCACACATTCGCGTTATCAGCATTCAACGACGAGCATTTGAATAGGTAGGTATACTGAACCGTATGCTTAGTGCGAGTTTTTTTTTACGCATCGAGCGCGTAAACGTTTACGCAAATTTGTATGGCGCCGGGTAAGCGCCGCCTAGCGTCATACGTGAAAATTAAATCGTGCGAGTTTTATAGTTAACACCGTCGATAGTGACAATCGAGTGCCGCTCAAAAGTGAGGACCGTTTCGAGCACATCGATAAATAAATGTTTTCATGTATTAATCCGAGTGTGAGTTACAATTTTCACAGCTTTGACAGTTCGAATGAGAAAAAAAGTCGCGTAAAGTTGTCACGTAAAATTTTGTGGTGAGAGCGTCGTGAGACTAGTAAAATAACAAAGTTAGTTAATTTAATTTCCAACTGTGAATAAAAACTGTAATGGCATCTCGTATGTATTTCGCTTGGAGGATGTTTGAGACCGCAAGAGTACAAGATGAGCATAATTTAACGTCCACTCCAAAGCGCAAACCATACAAAGAAGCCAACATTTTATTCCCCACCACCACACCCAGTTGCCCAAAATGGGTAGCAACCTAACCTTATCCTTTTGACAATCCTTCTTCCATTTTTCAGTGGTTTTAGTGTCACCAGCACCATCACTGTTCAATAATGCAGTCAATTCCTCCCATTTTCGTAAGCTCGTTCCTTTCATAATCCTCCCTCGGGCATTAGAAGATAATTTGCTTAGATCTACGTGCCTAAAAGTAACAAACTTTACAAAGTTCACTGCTTGCATCAAGTTCACTACACACCTAATTATATAAATTACACTTATTGCTCCACATATTTCACCAGCATTTCAAATTGGGACAGGGTAGTCTTCAGTTTTATTTAGCAAGAATATTTAAAACTTAAACCTATTGGATTGGAGCTATACAAAACACCACAGAGTACTACTATCAAAACACAACTAACTTTGTTTACACAACATAAACATTAACCTATGACATAAACTTCGTGGTATAATCACCACTATTTGAAAAGGCAATCGCTTCTAATAGTAGCACAAATTATGAATGTCAATTTATTTTGGCCGGTTACCAACGTTGGTTCGGTTGTTCGTCACTTTTCACGGTGAGCTAACGCGAATCGAATGGGTAGAAGTTTTGTATCTCACACTCGCTATTTAACTCGATTTACGCGACCGAGACGTAACTCGAATTTAAGTATGACACTCGCACTAAGCATACCGATCAGACCTCGGACATGGATCTATGAAGTTTATTTGGTGAGGAATTACGAATGAGCACCTCTTCAAATCACTGTCACATAGCGCATACAAATAATATGGAAATTAAAACTAACATTGTTCACAAGTAAGTGAAATCTTTGCGAATTCTTGTTTAAGGTGACGACATACGCCAGCGACCTTGAGGAAACAAAACGCGCACTCGTTCAACTCCCGCGCGACCCAAAATTCTGTATTTTTTTTGTATTTACCTTCTTATTGTAATATAAAAAATAGCTGTGCACTGAAATGTAAATCATTAATTTTTTTTTAGATAGTGCAAATCCCAATAAAATACGCCCGGCGGTTTTGGTCCGATTGTCGTTTTATGTCCATGTTCGACATAACTTCACAGATTTTTATCACTAAACTCAATATTTTTAGATATCAAATTATTAAGAAAATATTCAAATGTAACATACTTATATTTTTTCCAAAAAATTACAACTAGCCTTTTAGACGTGATTCTCATTTTCAAATCAGCTACTCTCAGTTAAATGCCTGCGGTGTGGCCACACCTCAGTAGATAAATTGTATGCAAACAAGTGTTACTTTTCAATTCAAAATTAATTGCCCTGGTAAATGAATTAATTATCTCACTGAGGAGTACGATCACGCAATTTATAAAATAGAAGCATAAATTAAACTTCAATAAATAAAACCACGGACTCGGTGTAGATAAGCAGATATTACAAAAAAAATATAGAATTCCTACCGGTTTCACAGACTGGTTCTAACGACAGCACCTAGAATCATGACATGACTAACTTCTGTACTTTAGAGCTCAGATTATTGTTAAAGTATCCGCATACAAGCGCAACTCAATAATGTGACAACGATGCAACCACCACATTGCATAGATATTGTAATATCATAGGTAAAATTTTGCTTAACTGTCGCATTGTAAAGCCGTGGGTGGCTGTCTGCGAGGGTCTTTAGTCGAAATATTACATTGAAGACAAATCATAATATTCAAGTAAATATAAATGTTATCTACAATGTTACTGTATGTTGACCACTAGCCTTTGCCCGTGATTTTTATACCGTGAGCTGGCCTATAGTACCGTACATTTTTCCGCGATCCTAAATAAATATTGCGATAGAGCAGTTTTCTTTCAGTTAAAATGTTTCGTAATTGGATTAGTAGTTTAAAATTATAAATAATTAATCCTCCTGAAAATACCTCTTTACAATAAGATATAATTATGATTTTGAGTAAACTAGCTGATGCCTAATATAAAACCTTCCTCGAGAACCACTCAATCCATTTGTGAAAACAGCATGAAAATCGGTGCAGTAGTTTTTGAGTTTATAGCGAACAGACAGACAGACACGGCGGAGGACTTTGTTTTATAATAATTATGTAGTAAAGTGACTATGAATATATTTGCCTCTAATCGGCCATTCTATTGAAATCAACTTACTAATTTTGTTCATAGTTAAAATAAGCACGCCCAAGAGATTGAACTTTCCAAGTTCTCCAACTGCAGGATTAGCCAAAGTTAAACGCAAGCATTGAAACTTTTAAGTTACAACATTTCTTTCTACCCATGTTGAGGCAGTTTCTCGAGCATTAATATTAAGAAAATATTCTGACATGGAAAGAAATCTTTTTGGAGAGCGAACAACCGAAGTACATATCCTTAGCGACTTTTATGATACGTGCATTCGTACTATTCTTGATTTTCTTACCAAGCATTATAGGATAAGGGCCTTTCGTGACATCAAAGTTTACGTTACTGTGTTGCAGACAGATAAATAAAAAAAATACTTTAAAAAATATGTAAATGCGCTTACCGTTCACGGCAAGATAGTTTTTGATGCTACTTGGTAGCACACATTTTTCGATGCACGCCTTGCTTGTCGACTGGACTGTCACTAAGTTTTCGGGGCCAAACTTTGCGAACTAGCTCTAGTTCAAGGGACGCCCTCAATTACGTACCAGAAACTCTACCTATATTTTACTGCTGGCTACTGGAAAGAGTTGAAAATTAACACAGTACCTATGTTATAAAAACATGTCTTATTAACTAAAAGAACCTGAAAAGCTTGTTTCATCATTATGTATTTGAATTCGATACTCGTCAACTCAGAGAAGTTTTTACCAGTAACATAAAGAGCCCCTGTAGCTACATTCGTCCGTCTTTGTTATGTTATATTTTCAATGGTAAGAATTGAACCTTCTGGCCGTTTGACTACCAGCTGTGAATAGGTAGGTGTGTTTAATTTTTAAAAACAAGTTTAATTCTTTAATGAAATTAACTTCCTTCTCACTTTTACATGTTTCGCCTGTCTGGCAGTCATCGGCTGCATTTTTCATATCTCCTCACTACTTCACTCACTACCTTCTGTCAGTGGCTTTGTAAAGTGCTCTTGGGATAAAAGGTAGCCTATGTGCTCCAGACTACAAAATGTGCATCCAGATTTGTCCAACCGTTCTGGAATGATAGAAGCACCTAGCAGTAAACCCTCCACAGTAATTCTCAGTGCTGGCCGGAAAAGCGATGAAAAAGCGGCAAAGTAGGTACAGTAGCGTAGTATTCGTTTTTTTACCCCGACTTCCGAAATTAAAGTTATTTCATACTTTGTAGTGTTTTTATTGGGAAGTTGGTTGTACTTTTTCGTATTTTTTTTTCTATAAAATGTAATAATCACTTTTTATAATTGAGCATTTTTGGGTTTCTGTGAAAAGTAAAACAAAGTAACGTTTCCTAAGAGTAGGTTTAGTTATGTAGAAAATGATATGGTTTCTTATTATTAAAAGCAAACAAAAGGCAAGGGCATACTTCAGGGTTTTCCTTTTATTTGGAAACGTATACGGCTGCTAGGAAGCTAACACATTTAAAAAAATAAAATAATAAGCTAAGCTTTGTAAATGTGATGGATTTTGACGTTACGACAATAACCAAAAAAACTGGCCATGTGCGAATTGGACTCGCGTGCAAAACGTTCCGAAACAATTTAATTTTTGTAACATGTTATTTTAACACTATAGAATTCTTATAGGTTTTCCTGTAATCTGTAGATAGAGAACTATCTGCTTTTTTAAATTTATGGCTCAGTAGTTTCGGAGATCAGGGGGGAATGGTCATTTTTGGCCTTATTACTTAAATAACTTCAAAACTGTTTATTTTGAATTAAAACTCTCACACGCCCTAAGCCCTTACATTTGATATGTCGCACGATACAGTTTGATAAACTTTTTTTTTTAATTTTCTACTTTGCCCCCCAAAAGTGACCCGCATACTCAAAATTTATTTATTTACGTAACAAGTTCGTGTTTGGGTCGCAGAAGTCCATAAGTATATCAAATTTCAACAGAATCGGTCAAGTAGATCCGGAGAAAACCAGCTGTGACAAACGGACAGACACACAGAACCCCGAGTGATCCTATTAGGGTTCCAGTTTTTGTTCGAAACCCTAAAAAGATGAATACCAGCAGCTGTTCGCCCCGTTGTCAGTTAATAACATTGGTCCCTGATCTTTGAGTTTTTAGCAAAGCCTTTTTTTACAAATTATCAGAAGTATTTGTTTTTGCTGTAAAATAATAATTGCATTATGTTAGTTCTGAAAACATCAAAGGAAACATTAAAAATTGTTTAGTTACTTGGTAATTTCCAAACAACTTTTTGATGAACGTTTTGGCGAAATAAACAAAAGGATTATTTAAAAATATTGTGTGTGAATGATTAAAGATAAGTAGTATCTATTTACAATATTGTAGGAATTAATGTAAGTATTTACTAAGTTGTCGATAAAGATTCAAAAGTGAATACAAGGAAAAACAACAAACAGACAAGAATACTGTTGGTAGTTTGTTTCGTATCACATTTGTTTTTCATATTGATTTCCTTTAGGTTCATAATATGTATAAGTAGGTACTAGTAGGTAGGTGGAACTAAATCTTAAGAAAAATATTAAGTACTAGGAAAAAGTAAAACCTTTTTTAATGGACATTGACAATATTTTATGATAAATAATATTAACGTTAATTAAAAACATAAAGTTAAGTCATAGTTTATGTGAAATACCTTCAGAAAAACCTCATCTTTCTCATTTTCTTTTTTAAACAAGAGTCTAAAAACCAGCGCTAAGCAACCCACAACACAACCTAAGCATTATGCTGACTTTTGCTTCCAATATAGTTTTGTGTATGTACCAATACTACTAGCTGTGATACTGGAGACAATAAACTTATTCTATTCTATCTAAGCTTTATTATACCAAAAGTAATCAAAATCAAAATATCCTTAAAACATTTCAACTACTGATTTGCAACATCTTTTTATAGGTACTTACGTATAATAGGCGAAAGAATAATTCGATTCTTTCGAATCATCTTTGAAGTACATAAATCTTCTGGTAAAATTAAATTGTAATTAAATGGTTTAAGCGCGAATTATAATATTAAAATACAAGAGACATCACTAAACGTGTCAGAAACAGCGGCTAATTACCTACACATCAGAAATATCTATATCCATAATTATATAATGGCAAATACTCATAAAATGTTTTTAAACTGAGAGTAACTTTTTTATTATTATTAATTGTGATTTTTTTTCAACAACGCATTCCACAATTTTAGTAAAAATAAATGTGACATTTTAATTGTACTAAAGCAACGAACCGGTAATCGGTAACCGATTTTTTGTAGTAGAAAAATAGATCATTTTAGTGTAAAAAAGTGTAGTTAACACATTTGTGTAAAGCACACATCCTTCAGAAAAATGTTTTTGCCTAGCTAGGAAAAATCGGCACGATTAGCAGCATTTACATTTACTTCTGGATTGTCAGGAGGCGGTCAGTAACTACCTAGTCAAAAATTTGACAACATGAAAGTCTACTTTATCAAGCCTTGAAATAAAGTCAAGTTGCATGCTCAGAGGCGATTTATTCAATGAGGAAACTGTAGCGGTTGTGAATGGATTCTACCAAAATGGGTATTGATTCATTCCGCTGTTCCAAAATGCAGAATAAGTTCCGGACAATATTCGCACATCTCTTAATTCAACTTTGAAGTTATTTTAACCCTTTTATTAATATTACTATTTAACATATTTTTTTTTAGGTTGTTCGTCGGATAGTTTATCATCCGGATTGCCTTCTTAGTAAGTAAACAAAGTCTGTTATCAAACTCTCCAAATTCACGTGAAATCAAAGCCAAAAGGAAAACTGTTGGCAACCAAAGTTACTGAACATATATACGGAAAAGAAGCTTTCAAAACTTAGTGACCAAACTAGCATAAAGTAATTATAGTTCCTGATCTAATTTGGCTTCTCGATGGAACCAGCCTTGCAGACTGCAAGAGAAATACACAAACTCGAATAACTCAGTACTCTATTCAGACAACTACTCTTGCTACTTGGAACTTCGAAATATAGTAACTCTTCTGACTTGGGTCCATCTAGAGCTTCTTAACATACCGAGATACAAAAAATATTTCTAATCCATTCTGTTACTTCTATGCCTCGGAAAACACGCTAAGCTGTTGGTCCAGCTGTCACGTATATCTTTGTTTGTTTAGTCGTTACGGGTAGTCAGAAGCCAAAAAATCTGACGCGAGTCTTGCCAAGTGGTACATATCGTCTCTATGTACATGGTGTAGTACGTATCGCCTCTTGTTTGTATGGATTGACCGCTCACGTCACGTTCACTTCACCCAAGCTTATACGGTTAGAACTTTACAAAATCTCACTGCTGGAACTATTCAATAGCTCCGAAAATGGACGAACTTTCCTTCACATTCTTCCAGTTTGAACTATGTGACGAACTTCATAACTAAGTTTTATTGCTTTTTCGCTAACGTGGCTTATTCAACAGGAACTTCCGTTGTTCCGGGACACAAAATTAGCTTCTAATTACAACTTGACATACAATTCTATGATAAAAGGATACCATGTATTCAGTATATCATTGTGGACCCCATGGGATTTGTCATATTAAAATTTTAAATGACCTGCACTATTCACTAGAAACATAAATACAACTGGAAACAGCTATATAAGTGAATGACATCGACATGAAACCAAATAGGAAGCTTAAATTATCTCATTCTGCTTGAAAATGATGATGTTTACGCTTTTGCTTGAAGGATAACGTAATACACATATTACGTCCGTTTAAAGAAAAAATAATGGAATGAAAATTTAGATAAAAGATTGATGGTCCGGAAAATGAAAAACAGGACAAAAGCAAAATTCCGACCGATTGCGATTCGGAATTCAAAAAACGATTGCTATTTGCCGTGAAAATATATTTCCACAAGTTTCACTGAATCAAGGAAAATTCTAATCATTTTTTTAACCGACTTCCCAAAAAGGAGGAGGTTCTCAATTCGGTTGTTTTTTTATGTTTGTTACCTCATAACTCCGACAATTATGAACCGTTTTGAAAAAATCTTGTTTTCGGTTCTAGACTAATCATAAGACCGTAGATGATACGGAGTGGAATACTCCCGTAATTAAGCCCGAAAAAACGGACTTCGGGCGTAGAGAGTATCCACCTAGATTCAGACAAAATGAGTTAACTCTGCATTGCACTTTCCCATTAACGAAAGCGTAGCTGAATTTTTCGTAGCACTCAAAAGTCAAAAGTTAAAATTATTATTTCAATTAGGCCATTAAACGGCACTTTTGAACGTCACCATTACATTTCACATTATTTATAAAAAAGTGACTACTGTCCATTCGGAAAGGTAGATGGAGAAGAATGCACAAGAAACTCCATAGATACTCTTTTCAAATAAATGTTTTTTACAATGTTTGTTGCACATCATAACTAAATATAACATAATATTATGTAAGGATTATGCCCCTATGGAATATACATACTACTGTCTTATAGGAACAAAGTATACCAAGCAGAGGTAAACTTAATCACTTTCTAGATAAGTACATATTACTCACATATTTACAAAAATTGGAACCATTAATAAAATAAAAAACACACTTAATTCATAAATAATTAAATAAATTTAATACAAATCAAACAGTTTGAATTTGTCTTCACCCTTGATTGTTCTATGGATCAGGACCAGCGTGTTTCCAAGCAGTCTTATCCTGAATGTAATCTTCTAATTTGTAATATTATGTTTGTTGACAAAGTATACTTTCAATGTACGTTTTAAATTTTCTTTCATTTAGTTCTCATATGTCACAAGGTATTTTATTACTTTGGGGAGTATACGGAACAGAGAGTAAAGTCCCGCAAACCCTCATCCGTTCATATTCGGGTGGATGTATATTATGTTCAAATAGCATTGTAAACTCTGCTTGCGCGATTTAGGACTTTTAGTTCAGCGCCAGTTGGATAGATGGCGTCGCCGTTTTTTTGTTGTTGTTGTTTGATGCCGCTACAGATTCTAACCATAGTTACAAACTTCCACACAAGTAAACGCTGCACTATAAAATTAATACAAACTTGTTACGCAACATTAAATGTTTAATTTGTATTCAAATATCTTTTTATTTTCAGTAAGTCATATTCGCAGACAGACTATAAAAAATAAGCAAAATAATTAAAAAACCAGTTTTATTTCAATTAATATTATTGTAGAAAATAAAAGTCGAGAATGATGATGTGAACCAGCGAATAGAGAGATAAGGTACTTTGATAATAAAATTTGACGATTCTCCCACAATATCACAATGTGTTTTATATATTACATAAACGATTATGAATTTAAAGACTATTATCGTTTACATTGTTGGTACTTGTGGCATATTTTTTATAAACTCGTCAGCTTAAATTGCAAGAATTATTGCTAAATTGTGGATATTTGGTTTTTCTTTTATTATTTAAATAATTTATTCAATGTCCTCTAAATGAACTGGCAATGTGAACCGGGTACGTATAGCCAAAAAAATAATGCAATAAATACTAAATATTATATAAAATCGGCTTTTATTTATATCTACCGTTCTTATATGCGATACTCTGTTGATGGATATTAATAAGTTTGCCAAACTCAAAATTTAAAACGAGTATGTATTTCTATCCGCCGCAAGCTCAAATATTTTTTTTTTTTCATTTCAATGTTAAAGATTGTTATACTGACTACAGCAAATTTTCTTTCATAAGCCTAATCTGTAAGTTCCATGTTTACATAAACCTGTACCAGAAAACATATTTACTAGCTTGCAGTATTGGCTCGAATTTATCAACTTCAAAGCGTTGCTGTACCCACATCGTATTGAGGTGTATGTTAGATAGTAGAATTGGATTGATATATAATTTAAAATTAAATTAGATTTAATTTACTTCATGGTGGACATCCCACCCACACGCACAAAACGTTTTGGAAATGCGTACAGCTAAGGAGTGGAATTCCCTGCCCGAGTCTTTGTTTCCCGATAACTATAACCTGGGAGTCTTTAAGCCAAGAGTGAATAGGTTACTTCTAGGCAAACGTGCTCCACCTTAGACCGCATCATCGCATAACATCAGGTGAGATAGTGGTCAAACGTATGAATGAAAAAGTTGGTGAATAGCGACTTATGTAGTTGATACAGTATTATGCGGAAGGGACTAATTCAGCAGGAGCTATATACCAGTTCATCGCTCACCCGCTCGTATACGTCTTGAGGTTAAGCAACGCTTGCTGGAGTCGGTCTCGATGTGTGAGCATCATTTGCACACAGACTGCAAACGGAAAGCTTCTTTCACGGAAAGCACGGTAAGCCGTAGTGCTCGGCTGTTATTTGTAAACCATCTTTGACAGTCGTTACGGGTTGTTAGAAACTAGAAAATAGATTTACGAAGACACCAGACTTATCAAAAGGTTTCGTGTAGATTTAGGGTGTGGAAGCCAGATTAAATCTGGTTAGACTGGAAGCCGACCGTGACGGACTCGTATTGAGACAAGACTTGCGTATATTATTTAACCCTCTGAATGCCTGGGAGGGCCTCTTAGACCCGACCTGTTACTTGAACCGTTGTATTTAATTAACTAACATAAAACAATGGCCAATTGTACTCAAGAAGCGTTCAAATTCAAGTACATAGAAATATTTTTTAATAAAATATTTATATCTTACAGCTCCAAAGAAAAATCAGAGATGTTTCTCTAAGACCCTGTCCGCACTACGATTTTTCACCGCTCGGTTTTTTTCCGTAATTCTGAAACACATTGAATCCTATACGAATATAGCTGCACTGGCGGTAAAATATGGTGATGATGCGGTGCCGATTTACTTCTGCGCGAATAAAAACGCAACCCGTACAGGGCCTATGTTTACGACTGTGATGCGAATGATAAAAAATACGAGACCTCAGGTGTCTAGTAGTTCCATAGACAAAATATTGGGAATAGTTAATTTTAACGCAGGTTCGGAGGGCCAATAGGGAATATGTATGCAATTTTTTTATTTGCAAAATAAAATACTTATTAGCTCTAGTAAACAATCATGAAATTATTTTTTTAATTACCTTCATCATTTATCTATAGTAATATTATAAAGAGGTAAAATTTGTTTGTAAGTTTGTAAGTTTGTATGTTTGTAAGTTTGTATGTAGGGGGTAATCTCAGGAACTACTGGTCCGATTTGAAAAATTCTTTCAGTGATAGATAGCCTATTTATTGAGGAAGGTTATAGGCTATATATCATCACGCTAAGACAAATAGGAGCGGAGCAGTAATGAAAAATGTGAAGCAAACGAAGTTGCGCGGGTCAGCTAGTTAAGTTATAAAGCTTCAAAGACTACAGTTAGAAAGAGAAGTCCGATACGTAATGTGACGTTAAATTACACGATGACTATACAGCTGCCATAGAAAACAGCGTTTTCGCGAGAGGGACAGATATATTTGTTTAAAATAATTGTATCTCGTTCGTTTTTCGAGCAATTGAGATTCTAATTTCACAGTTAGTATTATATTTTCGAATACTTTAAGATAAACTGTTCAGATCATAAATACTTTTTTCATGCATATTCCCTATTCTACTAATTTTTAAACTTTCGCATTCGATGTCGCAAACTGTCACAAAAGCCTTAATTTTCATAAATTTTTGACAGATTGCGATTGAGATTCGAACGCGATGCGAATGTGAAAATTAGTAGAATTAGCACGCTGGGTTTGTCCCATAATAAAACCTTTGCATATTCATGAGTTCTTATGACCCGGTGAAACATCGGTCATGAATAAAAAGTCGCCCTGTGTGTATCCAGCCTTGATATATTACTTGGATTGTTAACTTTGCTGGTACTTAAAATCCGAGAACAAATGGGACTTCAATTTTGCTAATAATACCGCGTGTATCTGACATCGACGCACAAACGATTTTCATGGGTCCGGGGCATGATTCTGGACACCCTAGACTTAGAATTTTTCGTTGGCTTTTTTCTCATTTTTTTTATTTTTTTCAAGGGTTCTTTTACTTTAGACTGCTCATAATCGTTATTCTGACCTAACCCAATGAAATTATCAATAAAAAAATAATTAATTACCTATTTTCACTAAAAAGCGCAATCTGAATAAAGCCACAAATAGATATCAGCTCAGCTGAGCTGATACTTTGTAGTATTCTTGAAAAAAATGAGAAAAGAACCGATGAAAAATTCCAACACTGGGGTGTCCAGAATCATGCCCTGGACCCATGGAAATCGTTTGTGCGTCGATGTCAGATACACGCAGTATACCCCAGACTCGAGATTTGCCAGCGAACCATCGAGAGTAGTATCCTGAAGTTGACCCGCAATGGCAGAGGACAAACGTGTGGTGGAAAAGGGGAGGAAAGCCTAGGTCTAGCAGAGGGACATAACAGGCTATTCGAGATAGATATATTATACAATATACCCCGTGGTAGTCTGTATTTATATTAGTATCGAAATTATAACCCTTAAATTCTATTATTTTATTTTCACTCCAATGCTATTTTTTTTAAATCAGTTTCTAAATAATGTTCCTTTTATGAGTTAGCTACAAATACATCTGTACACATTTAAAAGTAGTTTCTAAATGAGTATTTTTACTCTGATATTTTTAATGACACCAAAATGTTATATTCTTATCATCATCTGCCTTATAATGAACAATTAAATTTGTCCTCCAAAAACAGATAACAATTATTAATTCGTTTTTAGGCAATTGAATACAATGTACTTACTACATACTTGTAGGAAGCCAAATTACTGTGACACACATTAAATCTTTAAAAAAACCCTGATAATAGGTTACAAAATAGTATTCAATTATTCATTGGTTAAATTTGCATCAAACGTAATTAATGCAAATGATGCTCGTTCTTAGGGTTACATACCCGAAGAGTAACGGCCTTCCGTCTGTCTGTCAGTGGGCTGTATCTCAAGCACCGTTATAGGAAGACAGTTGGAATTTTCACAGAATGTGTGTTTCTATTGCCGCCATAAAAACAAATAAAAATGTAATTAAAAGTTACTGGAGGCTCGTATACAAGAAGCGTGTTACGGAACCCTTTGTGCGAGAGTACGACTTTAATATGGTCGGTTTTAAAACAAAGTTAGGGCAATCTCGTCATATTCATGTTGGGGCTATATGGGTAAGTATGTTTGACTAAATTATTTTTTTTTTGGAACAAGCCCGCCATACCTTGCCAAACACTACAACTACTACTCCTGAGAGCCAGATTCAGCAGTGGCGACTGCCCGAAAAACGCCGAGTCAATAAATCTTGACGAGTCCCGGAGAATCGATTCAATTGTCTTGAACTAGCAGCGAAATTAATGACCAGAGTACGAAAACCAGAAGCATTTTCACCATGGTAGATAGGTTCTAAATATGAACTAAAGACTGACATTTTAATCGAAGTTACCAAGATAAACGGATCAAACAAATAATGCGATATTATACAATTTCGTGACTCTTTTCGTAAAATTATTTTACCTATGTGGACCTCTGTAATCAATCAGCTGTGCTGTCCGATATTCACCAGATGACGACCTACTAAAGTCTCCGGCACAGTAATCAGACCGGCTATCTGATGCGTTACGGCGTCGCGGGCCATGGGAGTGTACCCCCATAAAACATGACCTAGCTAAACCACAAACAAGAATGTAGTAAAAGCTCCTACGTTCACACCCACAGTGAGTGGTGAAAAGAAAACATTGAAAAAGAAAACAAAAACCTTACCTAGAATCTAGCGAAATCAAGTGTCCCTACTGCTGGACATGAGTTCAATTCCCGGCTCTAGGTTCTAGATCAACAAATTAGCAGTCTAATCTTAAAGAAATAGGCGATAAGATACTTGCGGATTGAATATAAAAGTCGCACAACGCTTCAAATATACAAGGGCGAGATTTAGAACTAGTCTAAAATCAATCAATGAAGTGTTTAAAATTATTTCGTTATCGAGTGATGGAGTGAATGACAGACAACCAACAGCCGAAAATACTGGTCGTCTAAAGCTGGAATTTGACATGTAAGTTTCTTGGAAAATTTAAAGGAGCACTAAGAAATGATTTCTCGAAACCCCTTACCCGGAAAAAAACGTGAATGCGCGTACGAAGTCGCGGGCAAAAGCTAGTCCATAATTAAAACACGTCCCACTCCCACTATTGAATTCAGTCAACGAATTACTTACCTACTTAGTACTATAATTTATACAACCAAGTAACAATACAGACATTTGACACAAATCAAGATAATAAAAAACCCAAATGAAACAATTTAATGTCATGAAGTGTCGAGGAGACCTCACGGGGGGAATTATTTGTTAAAAACTATTGTTTAAACTATTTAAATAAGCGTGGACTGAATTGATATGAGAATTTTTAGTATTTACGACTACCTCAACACATTAGGCATGTATTTCATACTAGCCTGTGCGGGAACATTCTCCCGGAATATACGAGTATATAACCAGCATATTTCCCATTCCCGTGGGATTTCCGGTATAAAAAACCATCCTATGTCCTTCCTCGGGTCTCAAACTATATTTGTACAAAATTTTATCCAAATCAGTTCAGTGGTTTAGGCATGAAGAAGAGACAGACAGACAGAGTTCCTTTCTCATTTATAATATTAGTAGGGATTTTCAACGTTTTATGAATATTTTTATACCTACCTCTTACTTGAGAGTTCTACTCAGCTGACAGTTCATACTAATATCCCGGTTTCTATATAAACAATTTGCTAACCCCAATTTAATTTTATTTTATAATTTGGTACTATTCCTAATTCAGAAACTGTGTAAACAGTAACTAATATAACAAACTGATATTATATCAGTAGTATTTTATAAAAATAATAAAGCTATTAGGTTTTTATAGTGTCTCAATGTGAATGTCTAAGTGATTAACTGAAATGTCGATGTTCGTAATTTCTATGCGTTCATTAAAGTTAACCGTACTTTTATCATTAATAACTAAATTATCCTGCTCTGTTTCTTTTTTATCATTATTATCATCAATTGAATATTGTATGCTTCAATTTTTGTCACCTGCAAAGTCAGAAATATTTTCATTATTTTGTTTTATCTCGTTGTTTAAGTTTGTTTTATTTCTAGGTTTCATTCAATCATAATTCCACTCCTTAACTGTACACAAGTACCGGTGGCGGATCGCTGTTCGTCTTGGGATCCGATGATGGACCGGGCTTGGCGGAGTTAAATTATGCAATTCCGTCGCACATTCGCCAAAATGCAACCGGTAGAAAACCGACAGGCTAGCAACTCGGCGTCGATGCTGAAGACTTTGGAGCCTCGACTCGACGAGCCTATCATTACTGCTATCATCATTATATATACATATATCAGAAACAAACAAACTCTTCAGCTTTATTATATTACTAGCTGACTCGGCAAATGTTGCTTTCCCATATAACAAAAAAATAGCCTATGAAATATTCTCAGACCTACCAAATATATACATAAAAAATCATAAAAATCGGCCTAGCCCGAGTTTTGGAAGGATTCGATAACATACACCGTAACGAGAAATTTTTACATAATATATTTGACTTCTGATTGCCTGTCCATATCCCCGTCGCCTTTGATAACAAGCGGGACGTGTAATGAGGAATCGATTCGCCATTGATGCTGAATATCTCCGTTTATCTACTCGATCATCACAATAGAACTCGCTTCGGTAATTTTATGCGAGCACGGTAAGTGTGTCTAATAAACATTTATTAAATGCGTGCTGATTCATCGTAACTATACACTAATATAATAAAGAGGAAAGATTTGTATTTATTAATTATTGTTAATAACGAATAAACTCCAAAACTACTTGACAGATTTCATAAATTATTTCTAGAATCCTATTTAATCTCTGGGTAACATAGGTTATATTTATTACTAGAAAGAAATAGGGATCCGTAAGAAAACTGCAGAGCGGACGAAGTCGCAGGTGAAGTGCTAGTAAAATTATAAATTCGGAAATGAGTTAGTTTGTTTGTTACTTACTACTTCTCATCTTAGCGGTTGTACAGATTTTGATGAAACTAGGCAGACTGGTAGACCAAGTTGACCAGACCTGGATTAGGACAAAGGATACTTTTTATCCCTGAAGTATGTTCCTCTGACGTAATTTTCGATTTAAACGTTAATTTAATTAGGTGTGAGATTGATTACTATAAGTAATTTACTGTTGTTAGATTCCTGTTACCAACTGCATTTGAGGCCAAAGCTTAAACGTAGGACATAAAGGGTGTCTCAGTAAGAGTGCACATTTTTATTATAAAATAAAAATAAGTATTTTATGACAGAGTTGTGATATTTTTGTTTTATTGTAAAGAAGACATGTTCCGATTAAGTATGGAATAAAATATCCGGCAAATGACCCCCACGGCTCCGATGACAAGCCATTACACTTTTCATGAAAATTTCCATGACTTTTGCACAGAGATGTAGCTGTATCTCACCGATAGCGCGTTGGATTTCCAATTTGAGCTCAGGAATTGCTTCGGGTTTATTCACATAAACCCGAGATTTCACAGAACCCTAAAGAAAAAAATCGCACGGCGTTAAATCGCACAATCTTGGTGGCCAGTTGACATCAGAATTTCGCGAGATAATGTGTTCTGGAAATCGTTGCTGCAATAAGTCGATTGTTTCATGCGCGGTGTGGCAGGTTGTGCCGTCCTGCTGAAACCACAATATGTTGTTCGATTCATGCCGTCCAGTTGAGGCCACAAGAAGTCCGTTATCCCTGTAACGAAGTTTGCGAGCGGTTTCAGCGTAACTTTCCCCATTTTTGTTATGAGTTTTCACAATTATAACGCGTTGTTCTTTCGAATAGGTGACAGCTGTCAAATTTAAGAGTTGCAAAATGCATGAAAAAAAAAATCTAATTTTAAAAAGTGCACTCTTACTGAGACACCCTTTTTAAATGCGTTTTTTTTTTCTATATTTTATAAACATTTTAGTTTTTTTTTTTTTTCATTTACCTGTTGTTATTAGATTAGTTAATCCCAGTCTATCGAAGCAATTAACCAGTGCTCGACAAGCTAGCCTAATTTGGCGGTCATTTCAAAGTTGGTAGTAGCATGCTTGAGTTCCTCAGCTCTGTGTGACGTTGATTAAATTAGTCTAACAGATAGTTTGCCAATTTCGCATAGGTTTAGATCTGAAACAACACAAATAAGCATTTGTCCCATTGTCTGACCGGATAATAGTATCCAGTCTTTTAGATACCATTGATTTAAAAAAGTTTTAAGGTAATTTTCATATTAAAAATATCGAGCCTAAAAAATAACTCAAAATGGTATAGTGTTCAAAGATTTATTGGCCACAATATTCAAATAAATAAACAGAATTTAAAAAAGAAAAAAGGCAGACGTTAGATGGTTGTCTTCAGCACTTAGAAAGACCGACGCCAAACTAGATCAAATCCATCATTCGTCTTCATCACCAAGAAAATGGTCAAGTTTTAATACAAACATGACGATAACGGATCGTTTTAAAGAATTCGACAAAAAGGTAGAATTACCTGCCCTCGGTAGCCACCAAAGAAAAACTGCACAGCAAATTGAGGCCTTCTGCAGTTTGCTAGTAATTTGCCACAATTATTTCTGTAGTGTGCGGAGTCATAACTTTGTTACGTTATTATCTTAAAGCGCATTGTCCTCAGGCATAATTATATAATAATTATTATGGTTTGGTCTGCCTCTTTTATCTGCCTAATTAATCTAATTGCTAACAATCAAATCATAATTCCGTCCACCTGTCCACTTAAGTAATTGGGAAGGTGCGATGCGGGCCAACAATGGGAATAATGAATGCCCCCCATAGTGTCAAATAACAACGGCCCTCTTGTAATGTAAACCTCCTCCTCCTCTTGTATGTATATTTACTCGATTGTATAAATCTCCTGATTGCATGGCGGCACATTTACACAGCCCTGGCCATACGGTATCAGCACGTCAGCCATCAATCCCATCTGTTTAACCTGTCCTAACAACTACCGTCAAAAATGGGTGCCTATAACTTGGAAATTTTAGAATGACCTGAAAACTACGACAGGGTAAAATGGAAGTCATCAGCAGATGCGATCGGGTTGCGTGCTAGGATTAATTAAGGCGTCCAATGCCGGCGAGCGATCTTGTAAGTCCGCTTATGAGAGTACTGAACAAATGGAATGCTTGTTGCGAGCTAGATTTTGCGATGTGATAGAAGATACCCATGGTCGAGAAAAAATATTATTCGTTGATAGTTTTCAAATAAACAATTTTTAAATAACATCTTAACTTAACATAGAGCGTTTTTTTTTACGTTTAAATGTTAAACCAATTTTCCCAAAACATCAGCAACAACAAAATTCACAGCAAAGTCTATAGAAGTGCAGCGCGTTGTAAAGCGTTAATCTTTTTACATAGAAACTGCAACATGATCAAGTTTCCCGGAAGCAAATAGTGTTCGAGAACTAGTGCATACGCTTCTAGACACCGTTTTGGTTAGCCAAGTAAGTTTAGTAAGTACCTACTGTTCAAATATTTAGAAAACGAAGGCTGATAACAAAAGTTCAAATTACGAATCTGGTAACCATTGTTCAAATTATATAGCTACTCGTTGTACCCCGCGGCTTCACTCCCGTCAAATTGCTACTTTCTTAATTTTTTGTTGCTTAAAAACCTTCTCCTGACAATAAATAAACAATAAAAAAAGAATTAGCGAAATCGGTCCAGCCATTCACGCGTGATGCAAAATAGGGAAATCGGGATTCATTTTTACATATAGAAATTAGATAAATATCAGATTATATAATAGGTATGTATTGTTCAAATTTCCGGTTCAAGCTAATTAAAGCTAATAATGAAGTAAACGGTTACATTATTACAATTTATTGTCTTCCTGACGAATTCCGGCCTTTGATGGCGACTAATATCAAGAGAAACTAACCATCGGTGAGAGAAATATTATAGTGCGCAAGTCGGTGAGAGAGATATTATAGTGCACAAGTCGGTGAGAGAGATATTATAGTGCACAAGTCGGTGATAGAGATGTTGTAGTGCACAAGTCGGTGAGAGAGATTTTGTAGTGCACAAGTCGGTGAGAGAGATGTTATAGAGCACAAGTCGGTGAGAGAGAATGTAGTGCACAAGTCGGTGAGAGAGATAATGTAGTGCATACATAAGTCGATGAGAGAGATATTGTAGTGCACAAGTCGGTGAGAGAGATGTTATAGTGCAGAAATCGGTGAGAGAGATATTATAGTGCACAAGTCGGTGAGCGAGATGGTATAGTGCACAAGTCGGTGAGAGAGAGATATTAAAGTGCACAAGTTGGTGAGAGAGATATTAAAGTGCACAATTCGGTGAGAGAGTTATTATAGTGCACAAGTCGGTGAGAGAGATAATGTAGTTCACAAGTCGTAGAGAGAGATGTTATAGTGCACAAGTCGGTGAGAGAGATATTAATGTGCACAAGTTGGTGAGAGAGATATTAAAGTGCACAAGTCGTTGAAAGAGATATTATAGTGCACAAGTCACTGTTTTCACAATTTTTGTGAATACTATGCAAGTTTAGTTATTTTTCGAAAACAGGAAAAGAAAATGATTTCTGCCAAATATTATCTGTTTCCTATTTTACTTTGAAGTAATACGAGTAGGTACGGTTTTCTCAGTAAATCTAATAAAAAATTGATACGATCTTCACTAACTCAAAATAAAGTAAACAACCAATGAAATTATAAATGAGGGAAATTTGCCTAATATAATGAAATGTTTGCTCCTACTGGAAAAGTAAATTCTGTGTAAGACGTTTTTTTTTTTGTAATAATTTAGTTTGGAAAATACATTATGTTGAATCTATAAAATAGCTGAAAGATATCTTATTTTTCAAATGATTGATTCTACGTATGTATGAAGGAATGCCAGAAACCGTAAAATAAATTAAGTCAGAACTATTAGACCTGCTACTTTTTGAATTTTGAGCCACAGTAGCAAAGTCGATTTAAATTACACTGCCGCTCAAAAGTATTTGACTAACTAGCTTTTGTGAGATCATTACTAAAAAGAAAGGTGGTCTCAAAGTATATGAATTCATTTAAAACAATATTGCATGTTTAAAAGGTATTTCGGCAATTCTTTATATAATATATATATAGATATTAGTCGTATGTCTAAGAAGTCTTTTCTTTCATTAAAACATTTACAAAAACTTTTTACAGGGTGCCTAAAAATGATTTTGACGGGTACCTATATCTCGACAACCAATCATTCAACTTAATTCAAATACTCTTGATAAAAGCCGATTCGGTATTAAGTAATTGGCATTCTGAAAGAGCACTGTGTACGTTTACAAAGGAATGCTGACCCATGAATACAAGGGTAAGGGTACTTACCTACTTGAGGCATTTAATTTAATTTTATATTGTACTTTTGCCCGCGACTTCACACGCGTTCAAATAACCTATTCGTCTCGAAGGTCTCGAAAAATTTGAGTGTTACTCATAAAAAAACTCATTTTCGAATTAAAATACTAATTATGATTCATGACATTTAAGGTTTATGTATTTTTTAGCGGCACTTTAATTACAATTTATTCTAACGTACGAGAAATGGCATCACTTTCTCGTTCTTAAGAATCGAAAAGAGTGATTATGATTTTTTTGTTGATTCTCACTCGAAGGTTTCTGTTCCATAAACCAAAAAACACGTATTTTGTCTTGTGTCACATGTCTTGACCCCTTTCATTTTTAATTTAATTATTACATTTTAATCATTGGTTCTTATAGCGGCAATAGAAATACACACTCAGTGAAAATTTCAACTGTCTACTATGACGGTTCTTGAGATACAGCCTAATGACAGACAGACGAATGGCCTAGTACCTTAGGTTACCTTTTGGGTACGGAACCCTACAAAGACGTGTTAATTTACTTTTAATGATCTTGCCATTCGTAAAATGGGGGCACTGTCTCCAAAATAACCATGTGTGGGCGGCGTCTCACGAAACATGACTTACAGCCGTGCTTACCCCCGGTTGCCCGTACGCCACACGTTCTCCCCAGAACAACAACCCAAACACTAGGTCGAGTGCCTTATTTTGCAAAATAAAACACTTCACCTCATTTACAGGACTTTGAACCTTCTTGACTAAGTTTTGCAGTTCTTTCAGATTGCCTTGTTTATCTTTCAGCTCATTAATTCAGTTTGATATAAGTTCGAGGATTATTCCATACGCAGTAAATTATACCGACCCTTGTTGGTTATGGACTGTGGTCCTGAAGGAGTCATATCAGTTGGTTTGTATTATATAATATTTGACCATGATAGAACCCGATCCAGGGTAAATCTTCGGATTTAGATTTTTAACAGTAGCATATAAGGAAACTAAGAATGAATGCCTAGTGCGAGTCAGACTTGCACACGAAAGTTTCTGTACCATAGACCTTAATTTTTATTATTTGTTGTTAAGTATAACAGCAGTAGAAATACA
Organism: Ceramica pisi; assembly: GCA_963859965.1. Taxonomy (NCBI): domain Eukaryota; kingdom Metazoa; phylum Arthropoda; class Insecta; order Lepidoptera; family Noctuidae; genus Ceramica; species Ceramica pisi. The sequence goes on along the minus strand of OY982536.1, from coordinate 15,881,676 downwards.
CAATTTGTGAACATTTAAAGTCTATTTTAATCTACCTATTACGATTCTTGAGATACAGCCCGCTGACAGACAGACGGATGGACGGACAGCGGAGGCTTAGTAAGTAATAGGGTTCCGTTGGTTACCTTTTGGATACCGAACCCTAAAAAGTACTACAGGAGATTACTGAGAATCAGCCAAATTTATTGAAGCGTTGGGAATCGACTATCGTCGTCTTAACTCTGAAGTTTACAATGTATTATTAGGATCACAAAATGGCGCCATCTCAGGAATGTAAAGACTCCGCTTTAATTCGTTTAGTGTAATGGATTCTGACGTCATTTTTGTTTATCCTTTTAAATTGTAACACGTTTTTAACGGTCGATCAACTTAGTTTAACACTATCTATTGTCGCATAACACCGTCCAGGTTATTTCCAGTCAGTCCTAGCCACATTTTAAGGTTGCCGGTCCACTTAGCTGCTAGCTAAGAGGTGTCCCTACGCTAATTGCCGATACGCGCGTGTTCATTAAAAATTTCGTATCAACAATACAATGTTTTTTCGCAGTCGTGAGACACACTCTGATTTATTTGATTTTCGTTGTCACTTTTATTCTATTTCATTTGAGTGTACCAGACGTCCTAGCACGAATGTTTTGAGGTATAGTAACGCTACAATAATTATCATCAACTTAAGTGAATTTTGAATATAGTATCCAATCCAAATAAATATTATGTGCAAGATGAGTGTTAGTTAGCTATAGTGCTTAATTAATAAATTAGCTATAGCAAAAAGACGATAAGTCTGCTATAAGTCAAAAACTTTCGTACTAGTTTTCGTAATTCGTGATAAACTATTGTAAAATAAATGTATTTTCTTTCCATCTTAAAACTAGATTGCCAAAAGCCTTACCTGGACTAGAAATAAGCACTCCAAAAGAAAAAAAAATAGGTTGACGAAACACGATTTCGTTTTTTTTAGTTTAATAAAATAATCATAAATAATATAGTCGTACCTACATGATATCTATAGACTGAGAGATATAAATAAATAAGAAGATTAATCTAATCGATCTAGGCGTTCCCAAATGATGCTAATACTTGTGTATAGCTTTTTGTTCATATTATTAATTAATGTATATAAATAAATTCACAAAAGTGAGAACTTGGTTGCTACGTTAGAAGTTTTGTCTAGTTCAGCAACAAGTTGTCCTGCACTTTTACCTTAATTTAGGTGAATGGTATGTATGTAAAATGATTGCAGACTATCATATAGCAGTCATAAGTTTACATAAATTTATATAAAATATTAACCAATCGATACGACAAAGATATATTATTATTATTTAACTATTGACTTATCTATATCTATATCTTCTATGTACATATAATAAAAGAATAAATCATAAGATGTATGTTTCCAATTGGCGAGTAAACTACGGAACCATTTTTTTTTTCAAATTTTACATAAATAACCCTAATAGGTACGGTCAACATTTAGGCTATAAATTATCACACTATGTGCTATGGTGGATGAGCAATTAACAAAAATGTGTGTTTTGAACGAAACAGTGCACATGGTTCGATCCCCACAAAGAGATATTTATTTATTTAGCACTTTCAGCACACAAATGTACAGAGGCGGACTTAGTGCCATAGGCATTCTCTATTAGGCAACTTTTGGGTGATGCAGCGAATATTGGTAGGTGCATTATGGAAATTTAAAAGCGATTGATGATTATTCAAACACTTTTAAAATTAATAATATACATGTGCAAACTAAACCTACATATATTACAAATCCCTATTAATAATATAAATGCGAAAATAACTCTGTCTGTCTCTTCTTCATGCCTAAACCTCTGAACTGATTTGGATGAAATTTTGACAAAGATAGTTTGAGACCCGAGAAAGGACATAGGATATATATTTATCCCGGAAATCCCACGGGTACGGGAACTATGAGGGTAAATAGGTTATAAATATTCCGGGAGTATGATCCCTAGGGAAGACGCAGGCGAAGCCTAAAAATATAAATGTCTATACGAAATACATAAACAATTAATACGAATAGGTATTTGGAAAACATTAACCCTGTGATGATACTACTGCCAACTTGTTACGAATATGTTCACGAACTTTAAAGGTTAATCGGTTGGTGGTCATCCTGATCTCCTGGGGGAGCGCATTCCACAGAGAAATAGACTGATCGAAGAAAGAAGAATGAATAAGGCCAGTAAGATGAGTGGGACATTGCAGGAGACGGTTGTTTGATAAGCGTACATTTAGATCGTGGCTGGTGCAAAAATATCGAAAGTGAGGGCTTAAATAACTGAGAGAGTTGGGCGAGACATGACATTAAAACAAGGTAGTAAGAACCCTTAGCTCTGCGCCACTTTAAAAGCGACCGATGCGCAGAGACATGATCATATTTACGCAGATTGAAAACAAATCAAATGCAGTAATAAAGAAGACGGTCAAGTTTGTTGAGGATCTGTATTCAGGTCATATTATTTTTGTGTTTAATTTTTACATCATAATATTGCCAAAATAATAATAAAATGGGTTTTTGCGTACTCAAAATAACATTATTTTAAAGCTTAATTCGACATTTTTCCAAAGAGTTTGTTATAAGAAGCCACAACATGAAGCAATAATGCACTTCCTTATGGGCCTAACCTTAGCAATGATTATCATCACGCTATACTTCTGTGGAGGTGAGCAGCAAAAAAACATGACATTTATAAGATGGTTTAATTTAACCGTTTTGCCATCAGCGGTCATAGACCGTCGGTTTAAAGAGTGCCTTTTGAATGACTTGGTGTGGGTTTCGAATCTTAACAGTCGTAATTATTTTTGGATTTTATTTAACATATGCATTTCCTTACTCTTATGATTCCTAATATTTTCAATATTTATAACATGTTATTGTTGTATTTCAGATATTTTTTAGCATTCATCATTTTATGTGATGAATGCTTCCTGATAGTAGATAATTGTAGCAACGTTCTAGAAAATTTCAATTTATCAACAACATTATGCAGATACCCGTAATGCCATCTATTGACCGAAATAGTACTATCAACAGCATGAGAATTACACCAAAACATATTTTTTAGTTATTAGGTATAGGTACTTTTCAAGGAATTCAACGAAATCATTACTTTTTAAGGTATTTAAAAATGTGATTAAACATATCGTACTAAACGAACTCCTAATAATAACTACAAAAACGAACTCAAATTTTGACACTGCTTCTTCATATTCCATAGATGGCGTTATGTATTTGATCCCATTTTAGATTTTCCCAGATCCCAGTTGCATGATTAGAATATTGGTCAACGGCGCGCGCTTACATTTTCTAAGCGTAATTAACTAAAGTTACCCAATACTGGGCCCATATGGGCCTGGGACCAGGGGTCATGCCATAACATTCACGAGCAGTCAAAAGAGTTGCATTAGCTACGCTAATATTGGGTGTTTGTGTTATAAAAACATAAAATTGTTTCGATTTGCGTCCTGGGTTCGATATAAATAAAAAATCTACTTGGTTCATCAAGTAGTTTCAAGAAGATATTATTTTTGAAGATAGCCTGTACTATCCCGGTGCTTCACAGCATAATTTCATTTCTTCTGTGTATTCCCCGATCCACCGACCAAGCATTAACCATCAATTCGCATAATATTGTCAATTTTTTCTGGGGAAATTAGGAACTGTTTCCATGAAAACGGCCATGGAAGAAAATAATCAAATCATCCGATTTCTATAAAACTTTGCAAAGGTAAAACCTACTCGGCTGAAAGTCATATTATTATATATCCAACAAATTGTTTTCTGTTAGTTTCAAAACTTTTCAGTTCCCAGTGAACCTATATATGAAACATCATGACTAGGGCAAGGGCCAGAAATTATCCGTTACGGGCTTCACTCTCCAATGGATTAATGGGAACCGTAGATCCCTATTTATTTATTATTACTATTATTATTTGGTACACCACAGCAGTAAATGCACAACTACACTCGAGAAACAAAAATCAAAATATTCTGGCATGTATGCCTATTATATACACAGCTTATACCATATTATTTACAACGCATTTTAAGTATCCCTAGGCAATGACGCTACGGACACTCGTGAAGAGCGGTTTTGAGGTGGTAGGTAGTGCAGGACCTGTACCCACTCTCCCTTCTACCTTTCTCACAGTTTCTTACATGAATTTGCCAGAGAACAACTGAATTTCATGAGAACCAATTTTCACGGAATATAGATTTTAGGCAGTCAAAGTCAGGACTGGCAATGTCAAGTCTATACCCACCCGCGACTAACTTAACGACTTTTCAGCCACGACACCCTGATAGCCACAAGGCTTCCTGACGTATACAAATTCTCGGGACGGTGAGGTCGCTACGCACAACAGACAGAATGGCAGCCTAGCACGGTGCGGATGACGGAGTCTCTACTCTACTCTACTCTTTCCGTTGCAGGGGTAGACTTCTGGCCAACTATATGTAGCTCTACGGCGTGTAAACAACCCTGGTAACTTTTTTCAACATCATGTATCATGCGTTTTCATTAAAACGTTTCTCATTACGAAGATTACTAAGACTGGTTCATTTCGAACAAAGGAGGTGAAACAGCCAGTGCTTTGCATATCACTCTTCCAAATTCGTAATTCTAAGAGGAGTCAAGCAATGCTAGATATTGACTGTTCGTATATATTTATTTTATCTTAGATATCTTACCTACCTAGCGACAACCTTTTACTTTACGACATACACGCGAACGAAGTCGCAGGCAACAGCTAGTGCTATTATAAAACTTAAATTTCACTCTACTAAATATAAATTGAAAGTGCTCACGCGGGAGAACCCGCTGACAAAAGTGACATTGGAGATAAATATTTGATGAATTCTCATACATCTAGAGAAATGCAGTCGACGATTTCCCTCAAAAGAATTTCAATAAAATGTGATTGCATTGTAACTTGTACGGTTACGGAGTGAAGTTACGTGAACTGTGCTAAATGAAAAATCTTAATTGAGTGCCGTATCTCGAGCACTGTTGCTCGAGATACGATGTACACCTATACACAGAGCATAATTCTAAGCAACTTTTCTCCTTTTCGGAGGGTCAAATACGGAATACGGAATAGGAGGGCTAGGTTTTTGAGTTTTCAAATATATTCTTTGATAAATATCGAATTTGTGGAGAATGGCTTGCCTCATAAACTTTACCTTTTTATAATATTAGTATAGATTATAATTTAGGTACAAAGATCATAACAAAACAACTTTCCATTCAATCAATCTCCTATGTTTCAAGACTGCGGATCAACCAAAAACTACTTGGGTGAATTAATTGTGTTTTTCTTTTCGACGTCGTAAGGTCATGGCGCACTATTTCGGCAGTGCAACGGCACCGCTCCAACCCAGCCATTTACTTGCCATATTAAATGGCTGGGTTGGAGACGGCGAGCTTGCAGTTTTCCGTTCGCGCAACGTGAAAGTGGCCGAAATTCGACACCGTTCTGCTGCTGTCCTGTTGCGGTGCCATTATAATATACCAAGACCTAAAGTCATTACAGGATCAAAAGGCAATGGAAAGGGTAATTTTTGCAGTCTCTTTGCGTGATCGAATCATCAATGATGATACCTGCAAGAGAACCAAGGTTACCGACATTGCCCGAAAGATTGCCAAAGTGGTGTGAAGGGCACATTGCTCGCGAGACAGATGGTCGATGAGGCGGAAAAGTTCTGGAGTGGTGACCGCGTACCGGTAGACGTAGCATTGGAGAGCTTCCCACAAGTTATCCGACCTGGTGGGGGTCTCGGGTAGCTGATGGATGCGAAACGAATAGGACAGGATGTTGAGGCGACATTAGGGGGGGTAGGGGCTATGTCCAGTAGTCGATGTTCTTCGGCTGATATGATGATGAACAATTTATAAAGTTTTTCCAGTCCGTGGCAAAATCGCCTGAACGCACGGAAATTTCTTCTGGTTTCTACAAGGTCCGTATAGCAAACTACTCCAGATGTAACCTGAATAATATCTAATATAATATAACGTTCAGTCTGCCAAAGATTCACTCCCATAATATGTGAGGTGTGGATTGTTCGTATTCAAGGTCAGCTGTAGAACATTGACATAAAGGTGAGGTCACAAGCCTAAAGGAAAATAATTTACTCTTAAAGTTGCCATGACCTGTGAGAAATTGGGCAACACAGTGATCCACCTTCAGCCGTGTCCTATCCAGCCGCTTACGAACGGATGGAAAAAACTGGTGGAAGTGTCGGCTTTTGATGGAATTTTCCCACCTACATTGCCATTCGGATAAAAGTTCCTCCCAGACGTCAGTCTGAGGTTTTAGTAATCTTAGCACGGTCGCGCTGCGGTAAAAACTCGCAGTGGCGGGTTTATAGGTGGCCGATCTAGGGTGCGCCTACCCCAGCTTGGCCTATTTGAATCTCAAAGCTAGGGTACCTAGTGAAGATTGGTTTATCCCAAATTTAGTCGCTAATTAATCGTAATTTTTCGCCAAGTCACAGATTTAGTCGAGTTTTAATTTAGAAGATATAATGAGTTTAGTATTTAAGTTACAGTCCAAGAGCTAGATCGAAGAGATTACGAAAAATTTGTCAACAAAAAATATTTCTATTTATGGCCAATTCTGATATTTGGCGACTAATTTCGACTGCCACCATTTTTTTATGTTGTTAAAATTAAAATCCCTGATGGTGGCCATGCCAGTGCCAGACATACAAGGAGGCGAGGACCATCGCGGCTGAACAGCGCTGAACTCTATCTATAGCACTCGCATGATAAGTTTTTATCAAATGTGTTAACATTTGTCCTCATTTTATACTTGTTTGCCGCGAAAGCTGAATAGACGCGGAAAGCTGAACGGACATACAATGTACGCGTCTCCATACAAAATCATTGTTTTCTATGGGCATAAGCTGAATGGAGGATTTTAAAAGAAAAGAAAAGAAATATTTTTTTGTATCAACAATATCGCTGTTCCATTCCACGCCGCCCTTGGAATACAAGGCTCGGACTGCGCTCGCTCCTGGATGATTCAAACTACGCCATGCGTCATGATAATGAATAAGAATTATTTTTTCCAGGTAGGTGTAGTATATTTACGTAAATAGTCTGGTATAGTTCAGTTATTAACATAACGTAGGTTTAGTTTATTTAGGTAGGTTTTACATTACTTAACAATAGTTTTGAAAAACTTATAATGGCTTACTCATTTTCTTAGTTCGTTACGTTGTTCTCCGTGTTCGACTTTATTATATAATTAAGATTTCTTAATCCGCTGAAGTCACCTTCTTCTTCCCACCGCTATAGCTATTTTTTTATATTTTTTTTTTATTTTAGCTATTTTTATTTATTTAGTTATTTCTAGTTTAAGAAATAACTTTCAAAAAGGGGGTGACTATTGACTAGTGCCAACCCCAAAATTCAATATTTATTACTAGAAATTCTACTATTTTATTTGTAAATTTGGGAAAAAATAAAGGAGAAAGAAGACTGGATTTAAATAATAATGAAATTAGACACTTTGAAGAAGTGCCTATGTTTTTGTGCTATGGCCCTCATTTTACTTTTTGTAACTGTGATCATCTCTTAACTGGAACTGAGAATCAGTCTACATCAAACTTCACAAAATCAACAAAGTTCATCATATCCCAAGACTGCGAATACCCACCTAAATCAAATTCCTACTTAATTGTCGCCGTAATTCCGGTGACAGCATCCTAATAAACTTTTAATGAGTGATTTATCTTTGAGTCATATTGTTACCGGCACAGCTGTAACAGTGTGACTTCCCCTTAATTCTAAAGGTGAAGGTCTTTATTGAAGGTTACACAGAGAATATTGCCAGAATTGTTTCGAGTTTTTGGACTTCTAATGGAATTATCAGTAGTTACCATGATTTCTCGGATTGATTAATTAATTAATAGTAATTATTTGTTATACAAGAGTGCAAAGTTGCTTTTTAACCGCGTACTCAATTTTAATTACTGAGCAAGCGAAGGATTCAAAAATTAGAATCCTGAGCGTTAGCAAGGTAATCGAAATAGCACGAGGTGAAAAATCTTTGAACTCGAGTGCAAAAGTAACTTTTTATCTATATAAAAAAATATTTATATAAAAAACATTTACAATCACAAAATACATTTATTTTTGTTTAGGTATTAATATTTATTAGGTACTACATTATGATAGGTAAGTAATAGGGGTTAAAGTATGAAATTGCCGTTTTATTGTAATAGGTACTTCGAATGGACAATAGAACCTTCATGGTTTAAGATTTTTGTGTGAAACTGTTTTTCACATGGTACTGTGATGGTTGTGTCCTGGGCTTAAGATACTCTTGTGTGTTCAAGGCTTTATGAGAAATGGCATTGGCCATCTGTAAAGCTTTGGAGCGGTCAGTTAAAAAGTATAGCATAGTTTTTTAATTTGAAGGATAAAGAATTTTATAGCATTACTTGTATTGATGTGATTTCGGGCGGACCTCGCCAATATATTTTCTTTATTCCTGCATTTTCCTCTTTAATTTCTCGTAGCATCTGAGTCTTCCCCTGACAAATGGTGGAGGTACGTATTAAAAATCCGGATAAGCGTGTACAAGGCTTACATTGTACAGAAAAAGCGTGTGTGCAGGACTTATATAACATTGCACGAAGAAACCTCATTTTCATAAAAGCGTCTCGAAGGAGGAAAATTTTGCGCTGGGGGCGCGTTAGTAGTTTGAAAAAAAAACTGAAAATAAAGCTAAATGGTTTTTCATTGAACATAACATTAGCAAGATGGCGAAACGTCAAATAAGCGCAAATGGCGCATAGTAATTTCCAGAAATGCACAGCTCATCGTAGGACATGACTGAAGCTACTTCATTATTGAGAAGCATTGACACCCGTGTCTGCGAAATTTCTTTCCATTGGTAGGGACATCTGGTTAGGTATAGGTAGGTGGTTGACCCTTCCAAAGCTTTGAATAGATGATTACAAGAGGAATTTCTTGTATCCTCTATTCTTAAGGGCGTAGCTCATGTGACAGTTGTGTCCTGGGCTTAAGATACTCTTGTGTGTTCAAGACTTTATGAGAATTGGTATTGGCCATTTGTAAAGCTTTGGAGTGGTCAGATAAAAAGTATAGCATAGTTTTTAAATTTGAAGGATAAAGAATTTTATAGCATTACTTGTATTGATGTGATTTCGGGCGGACCTCGCCAATATATTTTCTTTATTTCTGCATTTTCCTCTTTAATTTCTCGTAGCGGACAGTACCTATGAACACTCAACATTCGATTATCGACTTTCAGTTGTTTTTTTATTCAGCTTAGACAAGAAAGATGGATACTTCGAAAATTGGTTGAATACGACTTCCGACGCAGAACTAACGCGGCAAAAACAGCTCACAGTATCAATGTTGCGTTTGGAGATGGGACTGTTAATGAACGCAGCGTGCGATTTTGTTTTAAACGCTTTCGTGATGGAAACTTTGATTTGAAGAACGAACCACGTGGAAGACCGTCCACACAGGTGAATAACAGTGAATTGAAAGAGATGGTGGAAGCCTATCCGAGCCAAAAACTACCCAGGAATGAACGGCATGGTTTAGCGTTACCTTATCAACAATATTGACTCATTTGCGTGAAATCAATAAAATATGAAAAATGGGTACCTCATGATTTGACTGATCTGCAGAAAGAAACGCGTGTTGAAAGTTGTGTTGCCTTGTTGAATCGATACAGAAATGAAGGAATATTGGATCGAATTGTGACATGTGATGAAAAGTAGATTCTTTACGATAAGCGAAAAATGCAATGGCTTACCCCAGGTCAAACGCCGCAACAGTGTCCTAAAGCAAAACTTTCCAATAAAAAGGTAATGGTAAATGTTTGGTGGTCTCATGGTGTTATTCACTATTGTTTTCTCCAATCTGGTCAAGCAATAACGGCAGATGTCTACTGTGCCGAATTTCGAACAATGATAGCAAAACTAGAAGTGAAACAGCCCCGACTCATGAATCGATCTTCGCCACTATTGCTCCATCATAACGCGAGACCTCATACAGCACGATAAACCGTTTTACCTCTACAGGAACTGCAATTAAAAACCATTCGTCACCTTCCGCATTTGCCAGACTTTGCTCTAACGGACTACCATTTTTTGGGTGTTTTATAAAATTTTCTTCGTGATAAAAAGTTATCTTCTCAGGAGGCAGTACAAAATGCTTTCACGTTTGTCGAATCTAAATCACCAGAGTTCTATCGCAAAGGCATAAACCTGACCTTTCTATTAGATGGTAGCAAAGTATAGTTAATAACGGTAATTATTTTAATCAAATAAATATGACAAATTTAAAAAAAAAAAAAAATTCAATTATTCAGTACAAATTGGCAATTTCATACCGCTAATATTACAGAATAATTTTTAAATTATAACAAATAATCATCATCATCTGCCTTGCCTTTTCCCAACTACATTGGGGTCGGCTTCCAGTCAAACCGGATTCAGCTGAATACCAGTGTTTTACGTGGAGCGGCTGCCTACCAGACCTCCACAGCCCATTAAGTGGGTAACACGGAACTTCTTGGTAAGACTGGAGTCAGATTTACTGGCTTCTAACAATCCGTAACGACTGCCAAAGATCTACAAATGGCAGCCGGGACCAACGGCTTAACGTTCTTTCCGAGGCACGGAAGAAACAACTAACAAATAATACTTAGGTATAATTAAGATAAATTGAAAGTATGGTGTTTGAGACTTGTGGACTTTTTTTCGGTAAACTATCTGTCATTCTAAATAGTTGTACCGATTCATCGGATTCCCTTGGCGTAAATGTTGGCGAGAGAGGGCGATGGTTAGGTGTTTCGTAACGGCTCATTTTTGATGTAGAAGAGCCAGTCCCAGGATCTGACTTAGGCTCTTGTAGTCTATTTATTTATTTATTTAACACTTTAAGCACAAATGTACAGAGGCGGACTTAATGCCACAGGCATTCTCTACCAGTCAACCTTTGGGTGATGAAGAGACAAATAGTGGTAGGTGCAATATTGAGAACAGAATTGCGATTGATATTTATTACATAAACAATACATATAAGACTAATATAAAATAATAAAATTCGAATTGGAAAAATTAAACATACGAATATACTAAACAATTACTTAGTACAAATAGACATAGTCCTATGATGACTTTACATATTTTAGACTTATTTTGGATGGAATCCTCTATATATCCCTCTTTAACCGCATTGGACTTCCAGCCTCCATGGTGCTTAAGAGACAGATGATCAGCTCCTAAATCAGCCAAAAGTGTGGCTGAAGTTTTTCGGAAACAATGACCCGTGTACAACAGGGGTTCTGAAAGTTCAAGAAATGTTGCTATTTCTCGTGGGATACCGTCCATTTTATTAGCACCCAAAGGCTGTCTGACACACTTTCCGTTGCGATATTGTAGAAAAAATCGACTGACCGTAGTGTTAGACTCTTTTTAAAAATGCCACTTATTTAGGATGGGTGTCGATATGTATTTTTTAGGGTTCCGTATCCAAATGGCAAAAAACGGAACCCTTATAGATTCGTCATGTCTGTCTGTCTGTCCGTCCGTATGTCACAGCCACTTTTCTCCGAAACTATAAGAACTATGCTTTTGAAACTTGGTAAGTAGATGTATTCTGTGAACCGCATTAAGACTTTCAAACAAAAATAGAATAAAAAGAACTATAAATTTTGGGGGTCCCCATACTTAGAACTGAAATTCAAGCTTTTTTTTTTTCATAAAACTATACGTGTCCTATCTATGGATTTGTCTTAAAAAATGATATGAGGTTTCTAAAATCATTTTATTCTAAACTAAATAGTTTTCGCGAGAGACACTTCCAAAGTGGTAAAATGTGTCCCCCCCCCCGTAACTTTTAAAATAAGAGAATGATAAAACTAAAAAAAATATATGATGTATATTACCATTTAAACTACCAGCGAAAATTGGTTTGAACGAAATCTAGTAAGTAGTTTTTTTTTAATACGTCATAAATCGTAAACCGCAACTTTTGCTTATAATATAATTATACCTACCTACAGGTTTGTACGGAACCATCGGTGCGCGAGTCCGACTCGCACTTGGCCGGTTTTTTCATCTTTATTGTTGTTTTTAACATTGAATACGTACTCCATAGAGAGCTTGATTTCTTGGTCTCGGATAATTCAATAACATATGCCAGCAAAACGTTTTCTGAGATAGTTTTGGCTCATTTAGTTAGTCGCCTCCTCTTAAACATATAGCACTGTTTCAAATACTTCTTGCGTGATTGTTGAGGGAGAAAGCACATTTGCGCATTATTAACTTCCTCGTCGCTAGAATTACTAATTTTAGGTTTTTCACTGTTTTCAAGTTACTTGTTTTTAACTAAGGGTTTAAAAATATAACGTTAAAAGAAAATGGCGCGCGCAAAGTAAATAAAAAAAACTGGCCAAATGCGAGTCGTACTCGCGCACTGAGGGTTCCGTAAGCAGAAGTTGTGATTTACGATTTATGACGTTTTAAAAAAAAATACTTACTAGATCTCGTTCAAACCAATTTTCGCTGGTAGTTTACATGGTAATGTACATCATATATTTTTTTTAGTTAAATATTATCATTCTCTTATTTTAGAAGTTAAGGGGGGGGGGCACACATTTTACCAATATCACTTCCATATTGGTAAAATGTGTGCCCCCCCCCTGTCGCGCAAACTATTCAGTTTAGAAAAAATGATCTTAGAAACCTCAATATCATTTTTGAAGAGCTATCCATAGATACCCCACACGTATGGGTATGATGAAATTTTTTTTTTTGAGTTTCAGTTCTAAGTATTCCCTGGGGACCCCCAAAATGTATGTTTTTTTTTTCCTATTTTTGTGTGAAAATCTTTATGCGGTTCACAAAATACATCTACTTACCAAATTTCAACAGCATAGCTCTTAAGGTTTCGGAGAAAAGTGAAGAAACAGACAGACAGAACCACAGACAGACAGAGGGACAGACATGACGAATCTATAAGGGTTCCTTTTTTGCCATTTAGCTACGGAACCCTAAAAAGTACAACAAGAGGGTTCCAAGTCTGAGTTTATAACAAATTAATAAAGGTTTTATGATAAATATGGCACCATGGAGATGTAAGTAAATAGGTTTAATGATGTTTTGAATTTACAAACTTAATAAAAATAAAATAATCTTTATTTCGGATAAGCAACATCCAAATGGGTTAGTAAACAAAAAGATAACTTATTCCTATATTAGTTAACTTATCATCTATTTAGAGACAAGGATGTTGTTCGAGATACATCTCCTAATGCACACGATGTTCTAAATTCAATTTACTTTATCCTCTATCGGATAAAAAAGGCTTTTGCACTCAGATATCGAAGTGCAAAAATACTCTTTCCGAGACGGGGGGGATGAAAATATAGTATGACTGACGAGACTAGGTAAATCTGAATCATTAAATATATATAAATTTGTTTTGTAAGTAGTTATTTTAAGTTATAAATAAGGTTTTGACAAAAAACTAGGAATGTGATCTTGCACGAAGTAAATGACCGTGTTTGGGTAAGCTACACGCACAGTCGGTAACATTACGTCCCGTAATATTTCTAAGTATTGGTGACTATTAAAGCGGCCACCAACTTCTACCAGTTCACGAGGTCCCATTGAAGACATCCAGACCCAGTAGCCCAGAGTTATTCTGCTACCGGTTCTACACGATAGTAAACAATCTTCATTATAACGTTCACCTTTCTTTCTTTCTTTCGCCATAAAATTTTTCGTCCATCCTTATCGGATTTAAAGGACTTCTAGTTAGTATATATGACAACATTATCTTCCCAAGTAAAATTGAGATATTCTAGGGCAAAGCGGACCCTTGCTTGGCGATGTGCAGCAGTCACTTGAATTTTACGTGCTGGCTTGTATTATTTCAGTCTAGCAACATGCAAATGTTTTCTGACTGTCTGAACAGAAACATTATACTGCATTGCAGTTGATTGAGTAGGCAAAAATGGTTGTATGCCTTCTAACAATTGCTTGGTGACGTTCTGACACAGGACGATATACTACAGGTTTTGGTCCAGAACGATCCTTTTGAATATTCCCTGTCTCTTCAAAACGTCTTAGCTACAATCTGACTGTATTTCTCTGAAACAACAATAATTTTAGTATCGAAGTAGGCATAAATGCTACATTTCGATTAACCCCTAGAAAGTTTAGGTTTACCTTTCTTGGCCATCAGATTTTTTAGTGTCCGGGGTAAGTTAGTTCTATTGGATCTAACAGTTGCTGTAGAATATATATTATTCTCATACAAGCTTTGCATTAGTTGGGTGGAAGCAAAGAAATAAACAAATGTTACATGTGCGTTTTCTATCTTTTTTTCAATAAATACTATGCAAAGATTATTTACCACAGCTGCTCCTAAACCGAATTCAGTATCATTGTCTTTTTTACCCATATACACCTCAAATTCAAATAGGTTACTGCTACTGTCACATCTCGCCCATATCTTGAAGCCTCTTTTTATCGGCTTGTTTGGTAAATATTGCTTCAATGTACTACGCCCTCTGAACTTTACCATACATTCGTCAATATTTGGGATGACGAATTCCTAGCTCCCTTTTGAAAAGCAGTGTTCATTGAGGTTTTAAGGGGCCGAATCTTATAGAGTTTATCATATTCAGGCTCTCCTCTTTGAGGCATTTTCGTGTTGTCGTTTAGATGTAGATTTTTCATTATCATTTTAATTTTTTCGGTCATTACGTCTGCTATTTCTCTCACACAAAAAAATGGATCTGTTGACCAATACAAGTCAATATTGGGTAGAGGGTGCACCCCCATCAAAACGAACATTCCTAAAAACGCTTGTATTTCCTCATTTGAGACATCGACCCAGTTTTTTTGTTTATTTTGGGCAGCATATAAATTTATCTGCTCTGCAATTAGAGATAAAACTTCGTCAGTGAAAAAAAACCGAAAATAAACATGAGGTCCACTTTTGTTGGGAATATTCTGGTGAGACTTTAGAGGAATATCTTCAAACTTGTTTCTTGGTACATCGTGAGGGAAAAGTACTTTCTTCCAATCTTCATCTTCAGAAGAATCATCTTCAGAATCAGAAATGGATAACGACACAGGACTATGGTTTATCGGCAAATTGATGTTCGGACCATCAGCTGTTTCCGATTCATACTGAAGGGACTACGGAATCCTCTGGTTCAAAATTGGCGGCATTCCCGTTATTTGAATATGACGGAGAAGCTAAAATATCCTCAAGGTCCGATGGATTTGGTGGCAAGAATATGGCCTCACTTTCCCGTTCATCACTTTCGTGACCATCTTCAGACTCCTCGCCATCCGATAAAGCAAAAATACTTTCTAAAGTTTCCTCAATTTTGTCTAAAGGAATCGCTTTTCTCTGTAACCAAAAAAAATGAGATAAAAATGTTTGACTCAGACGGGCTCTGGGCAATATATGGACGTCACAAAAAAACTCCAAATTAGTATCAAAAAGATTCGTATCCGCAAAAATATACTGTATTACATCATATTTGGAATAAATCTAACAAATTTTAATTCAAATCTTACCTGTCCACTCATTTTTTTCGAAGATTTTTGTAGATTTATGTAGCACTACAATTACCGACACAATTTTTACAGATGACATCAAACATCTGTTTGAACTAACTTGGTGCCATTTTTTTTTTCTTTTTGTTCTGTTTCTCAAAAAATTCAAGAATAAATCACTGCTAACGACAAACTGTGTTGCCAAAGTATTTTTTAAGATATATTCGTCCAATGTATGATGTCCAATATATGGCCAGAGCCTTATAAAGGGTTGACGAATTAAGGAATAGCTATAATTATAAATGAAGCATAAAAAATAATACACTTACCACTATATTAAGTTTCCTAGCAATCGCTTTAATACCAACATTCTCCTCATGCAAATAGATTATATTAAATAATCACTCAACTATAAAAATAATGACGATTAAACTATCAAAACTGATAATTAATTAGGCGTGTATTTTCACAATTTAGTAAGGCAAAGTAAAAATGTTCGCACGTATTCACTGCTATTTGTGCATAGACTGTCTTGTTCAATTAGTTCTTCTACCCCATATTCCTAATTTCATTACAATAGCAGTTTTCATTGAATACGCATATTGACGTCTAACTACCCACTTATTGAAAAAGGTGAAAAGTTCATCAATTTATTTGATGTGCTTAGAATAATAACGCATAGAAACCTAGTACGAGTGCAAAAAGTGAGGCAACTAAAACTTAGCCTAATCCGTCAAACTTAGCCATCAGGCCGTCAGTACTCAATGTCACGTTCCGTCGAACACAGCTCGCGAGTAAATAATTGAAAATGACAGTTTGTTGCGTGAAAGGATGTTATAGCACATCAGGAAAACAAAAAAATGTGATAAAATAACATTTCACAAATAAGTACTCACATTCTATGCACTATTTTTACGTAAATCGATATATAAAACAAAATTCTAATAACCTAACTTGTCATAACACAGTGTTGCTATTTGTGAGGAAAAAATACCCACATTGCTTTCATTCATGTTTTTCATTTTTGTAATTTTAAAATACAATACTTACTGTTAATTCATATCAAACCCGATGTTTTAACATTGTTTATAATTATAACCCATCAAGCATTCTAAACGCATTGAACAATATCTCATTCTTTATGCGATTTATTTCCTTTTATTTTGAAATAAATTGAATTATACCTTCCGAAAAAATATGTCATATTACATGAAAAATCATGTTTACCTTTTCCAGTTCCCAACAACATAAAATACTTGCCTTGATAGCAAAATAGTAATGCGTCTTCCCATATTTTGTGGGTAACGGCTTAGTAATGGTATCACTGAAAGCTATATCTGTGTGCGTTAGAGGAACGTAGACACATTCGGCTCACGCACACAAAGAAAATGAAGTGGACACACGATTTTGCTCGGGTTTTGTTCTAGACGCGGCTTCAATGCGTTATTATTCTAAGTTGATGTGCTTGTTATTTACAATAATGCAAGAAATACTTAACGAACAATTTTTATATTGAAAACAAAATGAAATAATGAGACAGAATTTGAACGAGCATCTTGCACGTCACAGCCTTGCACACAAACCACGACACCAGATTAAATTGTGTAAGACAGATGAAATAACATAAGGTATTAGTTACTGTAGTCAATGACACAAATTATCACAACACTAATCTAACCTTAAAGTCTTGCTGTATAAAAATGAAAATTGCGAAACCAATACCCATACATAGTATATGACCTTAGAATAATAACGCATAGAAACCTAGTACGAGTGCAAAAAGTGAGGCAACTAAAACTTAGCCTAATCCGTCAAAC
This sequence comes from Ceramica pisi, assembly GCA_963859965.1. Lineage (NCBI taxonomy): Eukaryota > Metazoa > Arthropoda > Insecta > Lepidoptera > Noctuidae > Ceramica > Ceramica pisi. The sequence goes on along the minus strand of OY982536.1, from coordinate 15,864,261 downwards.
TTAGCCATCAGGCCGTCAGAACTCAATGTCACGTTCCGTCGAACACAGCTCGCGAGTAAATAATTGAAAATGACAGTTTGTTGCGTGAAAGGATGTTATAGCACATCAGGAAAACAAAAAAAATGTGATAAAATAACATTTCACAAATAAGTACTCACATTCTATGCACTATTTTTACGTAAATCGATAAATAAAACAAAATTCTAATAACCTATCTTGTCATAACACTGTGTTGCTATTTGTGAGGAAAAAATACCCACATTGCTTTCATTCATGTTTTTCATTTTTGTAATTTTAAAATACAATACTTACTGTTAATTCATATCAAACCCGATGTTTTAACATTGTTTATAATTATAACCCATCAAACATTCTAAACGCATTGAACAATATCTCATTCTTTATGCGATTTATTTCCTTTTATTTTGAAATAAATTGAATTATACCTTCCGAAAAAATATGTCATATTACATGAAAAATCATGTTTACCTTTTCCAGTTCCCAACAACATAAAATACTTGCCTTGATAGCAAAATAGTAATGCGTCTTCCCATATTTTGTGGGTAACGGCTTAGTAATGGTATCACTGAAAGCTATATCTGTGTGCGTTAGAGGAACGTAGACACATTCGGCTCACACACACAAATAAAATGAAGTGGACACACGATTTTGCTCGGGTTTTGTTCTAGACGCGGCTTCTATGCGTTATTATTCTAAGTATATGACCTAACTAACACCAACATCTTAAAGCTCAAGTTTGCGTATCAAAATTATTTACTATTTCTGTTCATCGAGTAGTGTTAGTCTGATAAACTAATACATATTGTTACACCTTTAATGTTATGAGCAAAGGGTGCAAAATCGAGTAATTTTTAGGGGGGTCAGTTAATTGCTATCACCGACTGTACATCACTTAACAGATACCAAGTAACGGCCCTCCACTTATTAATATTTGTTTACTCGGTTCTAATTCGAACCCAAGCAGGCGTGAACTCCACCGTATTCAACATTTCTAAGATATGCGGAGCCGTCTGAGCATGTATCGGAACAACCATATGGTTGAACATATAATTGATAATATCTTTGCACCGGTTTCTGGAACGAAATTATCGACGCAGCACAAATTCAAGTGATGCGATAGGCTATTCTGAATTCATTTAAACGATCATAACAAAACTTTGCGATAATTTTCTCGTAAAAAACGGGACCATTGTAACCAACAGCCTTTCACCAGACCAATAACATTTATTTCGTAATCCAAATACCTACTTTCCATGTAGGGCGAGCTTAATATATCTTAATCTTAGGAAGCTTTGGTTAAGTTTTCCGCCCGAAAAATATCCTAAAACTGACCCAAGGCCTCGCAAGTCGCCATTCTAAAAGACATTATGTTTTATAGTCCATAAAATGGATGTAGCTGAAGACAAGGTCCCTTAGTATCACGACTTTATGCCGTGTACACAAGTATAGGTTAGAGAAAATAAAATAATTTGCTTTCAGTTTAAAGTATGAAATGTTTTATTAAATTATTTGATAAATCCATGCAGCGCAGATTCAGTTACGCGATTCCAAACTAGTTTAAACTAGAGTTATCGTTTAAACTAGTATGGATTCGCTGCACTGTCAGGGACGCCAATCAGCACAAGTTTCGTCTATCTTAGTGATGGAAAATCGTTACGAGCCGCCAATTTGTATCTGGAAATTAGTATTGGTAACATTCACTGACGCATTTGAATTGTAAAAAAATGTACATGATATAAAACGATCAAAGATCATCAGATCAGATTTGAGATCTCTTCCGGTAATAGTTATTTATGATACCATGATTTTAATAATAGTTATTTATGATTTATGAACCAACTTACCGCACTAAGCGGTAAGTTGGTTTTTACAAATGAGTAGACGAATGTAAGCCTGAAACGAAGTCGAGGGCTTACCGTAGTCACGAGTATGTAAATATCAATATCCGCACGTGTATCATACAAAGTTTTACAACACACTTGCGAGAAATCATTACAATACAATTTTTTGTTTTTAGATATCAGTCGAAAAGTCGCATCAATCTTTGCAATATAACAATGGCTCGAATATGCAAATTTAAAATTAGAAGTACGTCGTCGTCTCATCGTTGTGTCAAGAGCGCTTCCAAGTAGGTTCAATCATTCAGCTTACTACCAGTGTGCCAATTCTACTAATTTTCACATTTGCATCGCATTCGCATCTCAATCGCAAGCTGTCAAATATGTATGTAAGGCTTTTTGACAGTTTGCGATTGACATGCGAATGCGAGTTTAAAAATAACTAGAATTAACCCGCCGATCTTTTATTATTTTGCCGATATTCTACTTTTAAACTAAACTTAAAAATACTTAAAATGCATTAGCATTTAGTTTTCGGACGTTCCATTTTTAATTTATCTATTTATTTATTTATGTACACGCACTTAAAAAGAAACCTACATTAAATTAATGAGCTTTAATTTTATGTGGCAGTCATTTTTTATCTGTGGTATTCGCGATTCTCCCGCCATGGAAAGTTGAATATAATTTTATTAATGAAGAATTCAGTTTTATTAAAAAAATATAAGGAAGCATTAAAAAGTATAATGCACTATATTTCACCTCCTTGCTTTTAATTTTTTCTTATTCTCGTATTGTGAATCTCCTTGGTGGAAAGCCTGTACATAGTTTTTTAAGAAATAAAAAAAACGGAAAGGATACGCACGACACGTATGTTGTATGGCGATGTATCCGTTGTAATCATAATCATAATCATTTTATTGCTTTGCAAACATGGGTATGGTACATACATAGTTGTTGTATCGCCATACAACATACGCGTTAGTTAAAGTAGGTGCTTAAGTGAGAGTACCTATTTTACCGCACGTTCTATTGTATGGTGTGTATTTTTAACTTTAGAACAATTTATACAGGCTCCGTAAATGCATTTTTGAACAAGAAAGTTTAAATGTATATTCTGGTAGAACACAAACCGGCCTAAAAAAAACGGGTCTAGTGCGAGTCGGACTCGCATGCTCCGTTCCGTTCCGAACGATTTTTTGTAACGTGTAACTATACTATACACTTCTTAATGGTTTTTCTGTAATCTAAAGGTTCAGTAGTTTCGAAAGTAGGAAGGAATGGTTAATTTTGTATCTAACTTCATGAACAAATAAAACTGATTGTTAACCTCTGCACCGCTGTCTGTGTCGTCGCCGCACAAACACTACTGCGCTAGATTATGGTAAACTTATTTTTTGCAACGTTCCAAAATTCAAAGCATTCTGTTTCTGAGTGTCAATTCTATACATTTTCAAGCTACATTCGCATGCGTCAAAAATGTATGTATTATGTGTTTTTTTTTTGTTCATATTTATACAAACTCTGTACATTTTGCTGTATAAGACAAATATAAGAGTTTAGATAGCAAGCGAATAAATATCTGCTATTAAAAAGCTATTTCATTTTTTTTACTCTATGGATGGATCTTGATGTGAACTTACTATGGGCGGGATATCAAAGCAAAGATAAGGAAAAAAATCTGTGAAAACATTTAAATTGCAAACAGCACTTCGCCTGCGACTTCGTCTACGCAGACTAAGTACAAACAATTTCCCCGTTTTTCCTCCTTGAAGGTAGAATTTCCAAAAATCTTCTCGCCAATCAAATTTACATCTTTCACTTAATTCATAAAAGCAAACTTTGTGTAAACTTTAATGTTCCTAGTCCCAGTAATTTTTGCTGCACCTTGACATTTTAGTCAGTTAATTTCCCTGTAATATTATTTCATCTCGTAATAATATAATTGGAAAATGCAGCTGGAAAAAACTGTTCATTTAAATAAAGGTTCACATTCATAATATACTTACATACAGAATAAGGTTTAACAATAGTAATTTTATATACAGCAAAGAGTAACGCAAAAACCATCGATTCTGATAATTCCGCATCTATTATGTAGACATAGTTATACTCGTACCTAGCTAGACGATAATCATTTTCTTGTTATTATGTAATTAAACGTCCAAGGTATGCAGTTGCTTGAGATGATTACAATAATAACACATAAAAAATAGTAAATAAAATATATTTATTTCAGACATATTAGCCCATTAGTGGTAAGTGATGAGTAAGTAACCCAACTATGCTTATAATATGCTATATTATATGTAGACGGCTAATATGTTTAATGTAGCAGGTATTTTTGTATGCAGTAATACTAGTAGATAAGGAATACCCTTGCGTCGCTGGTATACTTCGGTTGCTGGAGATGGAAAACTACGCAATTTTTGCAACAGAAATATGTGCGCTTCCTAAGAAATTGATCACGAACGGAAGCGAAACCGCAATAAATAGCTAGAAAACAAATTAAATGTCTCCAAACAACATTTTTCGAGAAGGTTTATTCACGGACAGTTAAAAGTTTTATTTTATTGAATCGCATATGCATCTTAGCATATTTTTTTTTTTTGGTGCGCCGCGTTGAAGAATAATGACACGTTTAATTCTGAAGTACCGAACTTACCTATCGATAAATTAATGCCTGGAATTTGTTTAAAAAGAATCTTTTCGATCTAGCGATTTAAGAATTCTATTAGACTAGGCTATGTCGATTGAAAGAATATTCAAATTATCTAGACAGTAGCAATTTTATGTATTATAGAATATAACACATAAAAATGGCCTGAAATGGGTACCTCCTCTTTTCTTTAAAACTATTATAAAATTAAATATATTTTTCACAAATACTATAGCTGAAAATTGGGCCACAAAAATGCTATCATAAAGGAATAAGACATCATAACAAACACAACACATAAAAAGTATCATAATATAGGTACCTAAACAAGTAAAAAAGTAGGTAAGTATGTCACTGACATAATATAACAAATGGTCGGGAAGAATCCATTCAACAAATCTCAAGAAATGCGTCCGACTCGCTTTGAGAGACGAAATATCAAAGTTCAATCAAACTGAAACCATAAAAGCAACCCCTTGTTGGCTAATATACAATAAGAAGAGTACCTATGTTTGTATGTACACCATCTCTGACACACAAATTATTACTTTTCTTTGAAAAAGATAGATGCCATGGAGCCAATCTGTTTGAGAACCGTCTTGATAGGTAGTTTAGTTGGTATTCTAGTTACGCAATTACACCTCTGCCAATGTTAACCACCCCTTTTTTTAGGTATGGGAAATCCTTAAATGACTTCCCCCGCTCTGGGCGGAGCGGGAGGGAGTGTCAGACTTCTATTGACTAAAACCCATCCATGTTCCTTCAGGTGGGTGCCCTTTGTGTTCCGGAGCCACGGTATCTCTTTCGAATAGTCCCGCGACATGTTTACCACCCCTTAGGTAAGACTAGAGCTTCATAGGAACTGTTGCCTTTTAAGTCACAATTAATAGACATGTCATTGTTAACTTACCAAAATGTTTGATTCTGAATCGTAATTACCTACTTCATCAACTCCATATGAAATACGCAGACTTGGGTCAAGGGACATAAGTTTGCCATACCGCTCCTGATTCGGAACTAGGGATTTGCAATTAAAAACATAATATATGTATATATTTATCGTATCGCAATTTTTACTGAGAATAGATAATATTCGAGTAAAAAATATCGATATATCCAATTTTCGTCAGATTATTTATTAATCAATTTTCTCATAAATTCCAATTTTGTAAAAAATAATACTCATGGAGAAAATAGGTTTTGTTAATGATGCTCGAGTTTTTATTTAAAACTGTTGAATTCGTATAGGTTCATAGTATACAAAACTAATTTTTAATAATATCATGAGGAATTACAAAATAACATAGATTTATTACAATCTTACGGAGTTTGCAATTTCCGGTGACACCTTTTTGTTCAACCCACAGTGGGCAGCAGTCAAACTAGTAACGTTAAATACGAAACTAGAGTTGCGATAAAAATAATTATATCGAATTTGTTACGAATTAGATCTTTTAAAATAATTAATATTGACCATCGAAATATGGTGATTAATATTATTCATGATAAATTGAGATAATATTATGGAAAAAATATCGATATTTTGATAAAGATATTTCATGCCCAAGCCTATTCAGAACAATTCGGAATGTTTCATATTAATTTCGTAAACGAATGAAATTCCTCACACATCTGTCTGAAGCAGATAATGCTTTGGAAAAGTTATTAGGAAACCCTAAACTGGGACCTAAATCAGCCAAAATAAGTGTACCAAACCTTCTTGGCTGTACCTTTAGGCTATAAACAGTGCCTATACATAGCCACTCCCTATAAGCTATATTGCTCTATATTACACACTTGACTGAGTACCTATTATAGGCTATAGGTACAAAGCGGTTCAATAAAAGGATTGCTTTCCAGTAGTTTCCAGACAGAGCAATTTTAGTGTCTATTATAACAAATAAACGTATTTCTTTTCCAATACACTTTACCGTCTGATATGTGGGCGTAGCTAGTTTTAATAGTTTATTGAAGTAAAGTCAGCTGTAGACCGAAAGCGAAACTAAGCGGATAAAAGCGTTCGCATTTGCATCGCAGTCACAAACTATCAAAAACAACTCTTACAGCGCGTTTCCATTAATTCAGCCGCCGAATATGGCGACTGTTGGTTTAATCGAATCGATTCATCGAATTGGGCTGTTTACATAAGTGTAATTAACTGAAATATAAGAGCTAGGCTAAACTAACTAAGCTTCGCTCTTCGTTTGCAACTAGCTTTAGGTTAGATTACGGCGTCAACGGGATAAATTTGTAAGCAAGAATATTTTCTTCAAAAGATTTTGTATTTTTAGAACGTGATTTAAACCCCTTTCAACCACGAGTAGGGTTACTTTCATTAAGTACGTTCTACACTTATAGATTCTAAGAAAACCTATAAGTCTGTGGTAGGTTTGCTAAAAATATGATTCATACGGATACCTTCTCGTATGAAAATAATTTTTGATATCTATCCAGAGGTAGGCAAATTTGTAGGCACTCAAGCACCACTACCTCAGAAGTTTAATTATCATTATTACAACTATTCCAACTGAAAACAAATTAAAAAATACGTGTGTAAAAAAACACAAGTATTTTATTTAAGTTATTCCATTGCCTACGTTTGTAATTAGTATTTCAGGCTCCAATGACCTTTCGTTTGTTATTTTTTTAACTCAGGAGTGTATCACTTTCACGCTTGTTATTCGTGAAAGAAACTAGACTTCTACTAATTAATATACAACAAGTACTCAGTTTTTCTTCAATAGTGTTACTAGTTGCTATTCGAACTTCAAACGGATACTCGAATTCATCCACGCATATCAAGGTAGATGCCGGGACGTATCTAGGCCGTAGTCTGACACATCCCGGGCCCGGGCAGGCAGTTTACTGGATTGATTACGAAATTCTTTAAACACAGTTACTCGAAAAAGAAGGGAAAGAGAGAAAACAATTTGCATCGATCTATGTATTTTGATCACAGACCGCCCCTTGTTTACCGATTTTTTTTTATTTATGAATTAACTAGTTTGTTTTGCTCCAATAACTCACAGTTCCTAATCTTGTCTTTTAAATTGTCTGTACTTAGCTTTATACCCAATTCCTAATTCATTCTAGTAGTAAAGTAAAAGTAGCTCGTTATTTTGAGAAATAAAGTTTTACTTTTGAGACTTATCTAGATAATAACAAACACAAAGTTAAATTATATGACATAACTTACAGCAGGCCAATTCTCGTAGGTACTTAAAAACATTACCTTGCGTCTGGGGCAATCAGTTGCGTTTAAATTCAAGTTATGATATCATCTCAGCTGTGAAAATGTAGGGAAATTAGAGTTATTTTGACAGATTGCGGCTGTCGATAAACACTCCTTAAAAATACGGAAATTGCTCACCATGTATAAGTTTCGATCTGGATTTTTTTACCGAGCCGTAAAGACTTAATAGCCCGTACTATTCCACTGCTAGGCAATGATCACCTACATCCCTTGTGTTGCATTTACTTCTTCTTCTTCGTCGTTTCACACTTGAGAGAGTGGTCGTGGTCTTCTTTAAGGTTTTGTAGCATGCTTGACAATCTCTCGCCACTCCTCACACATTTTTGCCTTTATTGTGCACTCATACAAGGGACCATTTGTCTAATGCTACCTTAATTTGTTGCACTTACTATTCAAATATATATTTTGTTGATTTTATATTTTATGTTTGTTATTTAAAAAAAGATGTCATTTAGGGATCACTTGTCTATTTAAAGTCCAATTATTTTGGTCGAGTCTTTTGCTATCAGCCGAGTTACAGATGGAAAAACCCGATAACACTTTGCCCGACCCGCGAATGGAACTCAGGACTGCTTGCAACCATCACACCATCATCATCCTATTTGAATTATATATAAATACAATCAACAACAAATGAATACCTCACTCAACAACAAGCACCTATTTTCTTTAAGGTTTCAAACATCAAATACAGTGTTTGCTGGAACTTTCGTTTTGTGCAAGATAAGCGGGAAAACAATAGCTTCTACATAATTTAATGTTTCCATGCTAACCCTACCCCCTGTGCAGGGGTTCACGTTTTATTTTCCGCATGAAAAGCTACTATTCAACGTAACTCAGTACGTTCACCCCCTAAGTGTCGCACTCAATCAAGAACACTGTAGAGTTTATTAACACTGAACTTTTAAAGTAACCTACTCAATTAATAAAATGAGTTTTCACAGTATCAGTAACAACTATTTAACTGTGTTTTGTTTTTCCTACAACTGAGGGATAGTATATTTTAGGTACGCTCGCATGATGAAGATGATAATTATTACGACTTACATATTTGGACGTTATTTCTAAATAGCGAGAATTAAATCGTTTCTATTAATTATTTTTGTTCGAATTTCATTTTACCGAAAACTATTGCCAGATGCGCGATGAAGTTAGCAGAATACCATTTTCCCGTGTCTTAAAAATCGAATCACATTCACGTGTCACGTTTTTCGCATGAGACGTTAATTAGTAGAATTGACCTTGGTAGCTAGAACTAATAGCTTAGTACGAAGGAGCCCAGTTTGTAAAGCATGATCCACCAGAGTGGCTCTTTATTATACAGCTGCAGGCGCATTTAGAATAGCATATAGCCAAGATCAGATTCTGAGTTAAACAATTTTAATATAGAATTCAGTGAGTAACAATGTGTTTTATTGGACAACTCTTTGCTAATATTTCGCAACAGACGGGAGCAAAACTCAAAATTGAATTGGTAATTCATGTTCATAGAGTCCCAGTTTATCGCGTGTTGCGCAGCGAGCACAAGTTTTTCGAAGTTGCAAATTTGGTTTTACACAACTCTAACTGGTTTTTACAACATAACAAGAAACTAGAACTACATCCAGATTTGCTATTTTAGTCTTTTTTAGCGTCGATTTCTACTGGTCTACAAAAACTTGTAAAAATTTAGAAGAATTAAAGGTGGTTTTGACAGGTCGCGACTGCAATGCGTATAAAAATACGGTTACCTGTCAACAGGTCAAAAAATATTTGAACGAATTTCAGCTTAAAAAAACCAGTCGTGTTTTTTTTTTACTTCATCGAAGTCACGTCTGCCTCTGTATCAGTTGGCCTTATATGATTTTTTTTTTTCGTTCGGAGTAACGAAAAAAATCATTACATTGATCAAAAACTTTTTACCTAAGTTAAGTTTGCCGAAATAACATTTGATCGAAGTATAATGTTTCCGAATATTCATTATACTACTGTTTTTATTACCATATTTTCATTCAAAATTCAGAATCCAAAAGTCATTTATTCAAATTATGCTGAGAGCCAGCACTTTTTGAACATCAAGTTTTACAAAAGACGAATACGTCGTTATAGAAACAAAAAATAAAAACTTATTGAAATTGAAGACAATTTGAGTGAAATTAATGTAATATTATTAGAATATTTGAAAAAGCTTTCAAAGCTATTATAATTATTACACTGGCGTAATAGATTAAGACAACAGGAACTAATTTCAGTTTAGCCTACAATTCTTTGTTTATGCAAGACATCAAGCATGCATCATGCAAGCGAGTATGCGTGCAAGCGAGCATACAAGCAAGCATGCAGAATGCATGTGAGCAAGCAAGGATGCACCATGCAAGCGAGCATGCAACATGCAGCAGGCATGGTTTCTGGCAATGGATTTGTGATCAAATAATATTCCGTAAAATGTTTTTTTAGTGTGGTGGAAATATGGCAAATGAAATAAGTTCAAAACAGGCTTCGGTCAATGGCAATAAGTTATTATGTAAGTCGACGAATTGTAAGTCGGTAAAATAATACCTATGCCACATGATACTTAGATGATCTAAAAATATGCCAATGCATATAGCAAACAAGACGTCGCGACTGGTAGATATTTACACTGTGGTCCTGCCAAGGGGTATTGTGTTAGGTAGGCCGTCTTCCCATAGAAGGGACCTACTAGTATTCGGTTATATGGTTAGACTGGAACCAGACACCAAAATAGTTGAGGAAAGCATGGGCGAATCCAGGGGGCCTAAGACCGAGATTTCAGTCGTAGTCTACAACCTAACGAAGTCATGAGGAATTTGCAACAAGTGGTCCAAGGAGGCTTGTTATGCGTTAGGCAAATAATTTTTTTGTGCATTTCTTAGGGTTTACTTTGCAAAAAACCTACCCTCAGCGGGATCAAGCCCCCCCCAAACGACAATCCTGGATCCGCCTGGAGGAAAGGCTAGGTTGAGTGACAGTTCCAAATGTCCACACTAGACGGCCGATTCTGTAGATAAACAAGTCGAAATGAAGGCATGGGTGATCACGAATTGAGCTGTTTTTCCATCTTGATTACTTAAATTGACAGCTCACTTTGTGATCACTTCACCCAAGCCTTCACATCGACATTTTTATAGAATCACACTGCTGATCACACGAGGCTCAATTATTTATAACTTCATCATTGGATAAGTATCGTGATGATATCGAAGTACTTATAAAGTCATAAGAAGTGAACAAAATTTGCGCTATTAAAGATCTTACTTTTAGATTTCGTTACATAGATGTCGATTCAAATTTGTTTCTTTTTTCTGTGGTACCACAAAGAAAAACTTGTCAAGAAGACCGAGGGTTCCGTACCACAATATAAAATTTAAAATTTTTCTAATTATTTTATCGGCGAGGCCTATTCGTCAGAGAATTTTAACACTGCAGTGTATATTGCAGTTTTAGATCACCGCCACCTCTTGACCGATAGCGGAACTAATGTAATATTTTTTTCCGAAAAATATTGAGCAGTCAGGTCATTATTGTGACTGACGCAATAATTACATTTTTTCAGTGGGCAAGCCTATTGAGGAGGTGATTGATGCATGTCCTGTGAAGAGGCTCCACACTGGCACTACGTTTGGGATGTACTTATACTAATAGTATACTTATACTATAGTAATTTATACTAATTAGGTAGTCTCATTTTATAATTTTAACAATAATTACAGACGCAAGTACGTAGTAAAACCCCTGACTGTCATCTGGGAGGAACTTTTATCGGAATGGCAATGTAGGTGGGAAATATCCGTCAAAGGCCGACACCTACACCAGTTTTTTCCATCCTTTCGTGAGCGGATGGATAGGACATGGCTGGAAGTGGATCAATTTCTCACAGGTCATGGCAACTTTAAGAGTATTTTCTTTTAGGCTTCTGGCCTCACCTTTATGTCAATGTTCTACAGCTGACCTTTAATGCAAACAATCCGTACATCACATCTTATGGGAGTGTAGGTATTCTTTGGCAGGCGTAATATTATGTTAGACTAGCTGACCCGCGCAACTTCGTCTGCGTCACATTTTCCCTTACTGCTCCGCTCCTATTTGTCTTAGCCTGATGGTTTATAGCCTATAACCTTCCTCGATAAATGGTCTATCGAAGACTGAAATAATTTTTCAAATCGGACCAGTAGTTCCTGAGATTAGCGCGTTCAACCAAACAATCAAACTCTTCTGCTTTATAATAATATATAGTAACTAGCTGACCCGCGCAACGTCGTCTGCGTCACATTTTCCATTACTGCTCCGCTCCTATTTTTCTTAGCGTGATGATATGTAGCCTATAGTAAGAGTAGACATAATTATATAATCAGAAAGCTTCGAACTGCTAAGCTATCGGGAGTTACACGTGTTATTGTGAGTCAATCATAAAAGATAGACATAAACTATGCTGTCGTGAGATATTTTTTACATAATTTTTACATAATTTTAAGGAGAACATTCCGTCATACATGATTTCTGTGTAGCTTTAACCATTAAGGTTGCACACGCGACGGAAGCTTAAAAAATGGAGTAACTTCTCCCGTTTTCCCAACATTTCCCTTCAATGCTCTGCTCCTATTAATTGTAGCGTGATGAAAAGTATACTATAACCAGCTCAGGAGTATGAAAAATAATTGTACCAAGTTTCGTTAAAATCCGTCGAGTAGTTTTTGTTTGTATAACGGTTATACAGACAGACTGACAGACAGACAAAAATTTTATTGATTAGATTTTTGGCATGAGTATCGATCCCTAATCACCCCCTAATAGTTATTTTGGAAATATATTTCATGTACAGAATTGACCTCTCTACAGATTTATTATAAGTAATATAGATAGATATAGAGGGTAATCTCAGAAACTACTGGTCCGATTTGAAAAATTCTTTCAGTATTAGATAGCCCATTTATCGAGGAAGGCTATAGGTTACATATCATCACGCTAAGACTAGAAGGAGCCGAGCATTAATGGAAAATGATAGATATAGATAGATAGAGATATAGATAGAAGATAGTATTCAGGTTACATCTGGAGTAGTTTACTATAGGGACCTTGTAGAAACCAGAACAAATTTCCGTGCGTTCAGGTGATTTTGCCATACCTATTACTGGAATCAAAAGTAACTCAAAATTTAGGACCCATTCAACTTCAGTGTTAATGTATAATCCATGGTGCTTGGCAACTGGGCGTATCCCAGTTGTATATGTCCCTTAGTGCCTTTTGGCCTAGCTCTAATCTATCTCCTGCTTGATAAGGGGGGAAGTGGAAATTATATTTATTTTTTCTTACCGCCGCTGTACTCTTCTGGTTCATTTCGTTGCGGGATCCAAGGCAGTTGAATCATTTCTCCGGGACTCGTCGGGCTTCATTAGCTCGGCGTTTTCTGGTGGTCGCCACTGTTGATTCTGGCTTCCAGGAGTTGCAGTGGTTGGGAATGTGTGGCGGGTTTGTTCCAAAAAAATAAGACGCGAGGTACACACCTAGTTTCCTATCTTTGTTATATTGGTTAGTTCTAAATACCGTGCGTGTTCCAGGACTGTCAAAACTTATAATTTTCTTACTTCAAGCACTTGCCTGATTATAATAAGTAAGTTTCAAAATTTTATAACTTAAACTATGGTGGGTAGCAAGCAGCAATTCATTTGAGTCGAGCAGGTGCACTATTCCAGTATTATTCATAAACAAAGACAAAGCTCAAGCTAGCATGAAACTAAACTGCATTCACTCTAGAACTATTGTGTGTTTTGCTTTGTAACTTTTATTTACGCTTTGGCTTTGAAAATAACTTCTAATAACTGTAATGTAAGTAGAATTGCGAAACCAGCGTAAATGTAAGGCACATACACATATTTCAATATCTAATCTATTATATAAAAATCTCGTGTTACGGTGTTTGTTATCGAACTCCTCCGAAACGGCTCGACCGATTTTATGGTTTTTTTTTTGTGTAGGCGTGAGCCTGCCGATGGCGAGCGTTGGGTGACTTGCCGTCCGATTAGCAGTGCGATTCTCATAGAGTATATAACCACGTCTTTGGCGATTCTGTATACATGTCGATGTGAAGGCTTCGGTGAAGTGATCACAAAGTGAGCTGTCAATCTATGTGATCAAGATGGAATGACAGCTCACTTCTTGATCACGTCAGCCAAGCCTTCACTTCGACACGTTTACAGAATCGACCAGCAGAACCAGGCCCGGGTCGACGGCGCGTTGTGTTCCACGCGCGCCTCAAAGAGATGAAAGCATAGTAGACGGGGCCCGCTGGGGTCAGTGCCTGCCAAGGTTACGGAACTTGTTCGAAAGACCATGACCCTGGAACGCAAAGGGCACTGGGAGGAACACGGATGGGTTTTAGTCAGTAAAAGTCTGACACTCCCTTCTGCTCCGCCCAGAGCGGGAGGAGTCGTTTGATGATTTCCAAAAAAGGTTCTTTTTTTGTCAAAATAACGTTGCCCAGTCAGCTAGTATATCTAAAAACTCCTTTTTTTACAGATATAAAACGCGCCAGATGATGTTCAAAATTTTGACATAATTGTTAGGCCGCCTTACAATTCAATGATGTCTACATATTAAAATTCAAATCGTTGAATATTTTTATAATTCCCTCCAAAACCTCAAAATGGGTCCTGATGCTTTGCAGTGGATACTGTGAAACAAATATGTGCTATACCGCGATCAAAAACCAGTAACTAATAGGAATACATTCCATTTTTTTTTTCTATTTATAGGCATACGTTTGACCGCTAGCTCACCTGATATCAAGCGGTGACGCGGTCTAAGGTGGAGCACGCTTGCCTAGAAGTAACCTATTCACTCTTGACTTAAAGACTCCCAGGTTGTAGCTATCAGGAAACACAGATATAGGTGCATATTATACAGCGTTTAGGTGGGATGTCCACCATGTACCGGTGGCGCATCGCCATACGTCTTGTGGTCCGATGGTGGAACGGGCTTGGCGGAATTAAATTATGCAATTCCGTAGCACACTCCCCAAAATGTAAACGATAGAAAACCGACAGGCCAGCAACTCGGCGTCGATGCTCAAGACTTTGGAGCTTCGATTCGACGAGCATATCATTGCCGATGATCCTCTTGGCTCGTTTTTCAATTGACTCGAGGGCATCAAGCTGGTGTCTGGCAGCTATCCGTCCCAAAGATTTCAATTAATATAATTTCTATGAAAACTCGCCAAGCAGCTTACTGCTGTTGAAGAATAATTATCTCCTCTTTCATCAGCCTGCACACAATACGGGTCAATCAAGAACCCTCACAGCACCTAAAACTCAATAACATGGAACTCGAATCGGCTGGACCGATTTCGCTAATTCTTTTTTTGTTTTGTTTGTAAGTGTCAGGAGAAGGTTCTTATGAAAGAAAAAAAATTACGGGACCGAAGCCACAGGGGACAGCTAATAATAAATGAACTGCACATTCCATATTCTGCAATAGTACTGCTCCAACCGGGGATTGTCCTTGGGAATACTTTCAGTGCATACAGGGATAATCGCCGGTTGGTGCCCCATTACATTTGAAATGTCTAGGCCTCTGCGAGTTGGTTTCGGCCCCTCGTAAAAAATATGAACTGCAATAAAAAAATTGCGAAACGGGTTCATTACCCGTACCCATTGACTACTGCTTGATTTAATTATGCATTAACTAATGGATAATTAAATGTATTATTGCGCAATAAGGGTTTTAACAGAAGTAGTTTTTAAAATGTACAACTGATTAAACAATGAATCTGTCTAGTTATATCTTCACCGCTATTGGTTGATTAATATGGTTAGGGCATTAAGTCCGCCTTAGTACCTGTGTGCATCATAAATTTAGGCTCAGTGGTTTCAAAGAGAAGGACCAACCGTCATTTTGCTTGGAAAATTAGCTGTGACAGATTGACAGATAGACAGCTAGACAGATATACGAGTCATCCTCTAATGGTTCCGTTTTTACGGACGCTCGGAACCCTAAATCTATACATTAAAATGCTGATGCATTGTCCTGAAAAAAGCAATGACTGAATGATCAACGCACAGCCTAAACCACTGATCGTAGAGACTTGAAACTTAGAGATTCTGTTCTTTATCTGACGTAGGCTTCCGATAAGAAAGGATTTTCCGAAATTCTGCAATTAAGGGGGTGAAAAAGGGGGACCAAGTTTGTAAAGAAAACCGTTATTTTAAAAGTTACAAGCATAAAAATTCATACACAAGTGTAAAATTCTAGTTAGAAATAAATAAGAACGTATCTACGTATTTTTTTTAATCTACCCGTTGAAAGGGCGAAATAAGGTTGAAAGTTTATATGGTATGTCCGTCATTTTTGAAGTAAGAAGCATTCTTCTCACCTCAAAAATGACGGACCCAGAAGGTCTAATAGCATAAATAAATGAATGTGTGTTTCGTCTTTTTTAGAAATTCAACCCCTAACGGGAGAAATGGAGGGGGAGACAAACGAAATAAAAATCTCAAAAACTGCTTGACCTATGAAGATGAAATTTGTAACGAAGAACGAAATAGGGGTTGGAAGTTTGTATGCAAAATCTTATACCTTAGGTTTATAAACTTAATACTTGACACCAATACTGGCCCAAGTGAATTACAAATGTTGTCATTATAATTATTATTAGTTTTTCGGAATTACCCCCAAAGTGTTTTGGTTTGGATTTATTTAGGTGATGTTAAAGTTTACTAAACATGGAAGAATCTTATTTTTTATGTTTATAAACTTGAACTTTGGTACAAAAGCTGAATTGAATAAATAAAAACAATGACATAATTAGTTTTTTATGGGAGTTTAAGTGGTGCTAAAGAGTGGATAGAAAGATGTTAATGCTTGGTCCGATGAAATTGAATCCCGACTTTCTTTGTGCAATAATCCGAAATACACTTTTTTTTTTTCTGAAATCAACCCTCGATGACCCTTGTAAATGGGTGATACAGTTTATAGGGGAGGTTATTAGTTACTGCTTGCTTCAATTTACTCGGGAATTGGTATAAAACAATCTAAAAGTGGGATAATCAATCCCCAACGGGGTTAAAAGGGGTAAAAGTATTCTATGATAAATCTCATTCCATCAATTTTAAATCATAGAACTTATATTTAACTACATTTCAAAGAACCCGGTGGACGTGTGTTGAATTTATGTGGATGAAATATTATAATGACGTTCATGAACTCATGGTGCAACCCACACCCATGGTGTGGGGTCATTATGGTACTACTATTGATGGTAAAATGAAAACAATTTAACGGCGAATTGCTTGTCTGATTATAAAGACATGGTATCAAAATGCACAAATAATGTCTCATTAAAAGTGAAATCACGTCTTCTCTGACAGCTTAGTTTCATTCATAAAAGAAGACATTGTTGCAAGTTCATTCACACTACCACGGTTTATTTCGTCGGCTACGTTGGCCTTCTCAGATCAAACGATGTGATTGATTGTACCAGCTTAGCCAACCTCCATTATTTTTACTTTCACATTTCCTCGGGTCTACGTCGTCAATCGTTCGGTCTGACATTTCGTGGAAATGATTTTCCATGTTTTTCAGAACATAACACTCTTTTATTGTACCAAGAACCATTTTTCAGTTATCATTATGTGAAAATAGCTATGTACTTATGTATAAGTAACTGTTAATTTTACTCAGGGAGGCTGAGTCGACGTGGGATGAATGCCTTTAATAAACCCCCACCTAATTAAATTATATCAAAATGATTAAATCCCAAAAGTACTTTGACAACGAAAACTTTTGACAAAAGATGTCCTGTTAACAAACAGAGTGACAGCAAACGACCCCGACTTAAAACAAAACTAAACTACTCACGACTAAATGGACCAGCATTTTGGACCCTACTTAATTTATGAAACTTGTAGAGCTGTCGGATTAACAAATTGTCAGCTGTTGGTTTGATTAAATAGTCCACGGGTCGCACCTGTCACCTTTTATTAAAAGTAACAGAACGTCGGGTTCACCGAGGTTTTATAACATCTACCTACATTACGGTAGTAATGTTTCTGGTATTTATTTAAAATATTTGAGAAAAGTTGCTATAGAATTTCTTGTTCGTTCTTTTCCTCATGAATCTACTATTGCGAATGGACATCTAGTCACTTTCATTTTAGATGACATTTAAAAGTGTCTTTAATAATCTAATTGAAATAAAAGTATAGCATATTTCAACTTTTACAAATGCCTTTAAGTTATTTTTATAGTTTGCTCTACAAATTATAAATCACACCTGCCACCTTCTGGCGTCATCAGCAGTCATGTTTGCGATCGCTTCAGCAATGAAATAAGACATGTCTTGATTTTACAATAAATACAAAACTTATAAGAAAAAACATACACATGCTACATACTCGGGATTACCCAGTTCATGACTTATCTAGTTTCCAACATTCTGATGTTAATCGTGTTCAATTAGCTTGTCTTGTAGTCCCGTGTTGGTGACAATCGCGACGGAACTCGTTTCAATGTCGCAGTCGTTATGCAATTACCACTGATTGATAATTACGGTGCAATTTATACGATGCAGGCACTTTATTACACTAACAACGTAAACAATAATATGCACAGTAGTGCACGCGCGTGGACTCTTAGCTGTGGGCTGTGATTACCGTTATTATGTTACGCAACCTGCGAAGAGGAATAGTCTCATGGCTGTTGTGATATTTTTACGGTCGTTTACTGTTTTTTTTGCACGACTTCACTTCGGACTCTTTGGGTCTTAAACTAAAGTTTTTTATTTATTTAAGGACAAACTATAAACACTAAAAAACTCCTAACTAAAATATGGCGTCAAAAATTCGCCCCGATCGCTATCCTGGACGTGAGCCAAATAGACTGGTGGTATTGCCACATTGTATGGCAATGTTTATCCTCAACCAAGGTGAAAGCCAGCCCTTTGGTCACACGAAGCATCAACTAAGCGTTTTGCTAGATCTTTGTTGACGTGTTATTTACACGTGAGCACTCGGACCCCACATCCAAGAGTTTCAACCCCAAACGGCTCAAAAATGTGTTGCCAATAAGGCTATTATTATTTCCGCCGTTTGAGGTTTTCAGCAGCCGCAGAACTGCAGTACCAGCACAGCACAACGAGCTAGGAAGATGGGATGGCGCAAGAGTATCGACACAAGTAGCGTCCCACACTAAAGGCCTACCCATCTTCCATGGAAATAAAGACACCGGCCGGTCGCATGCCATAGGGTACTTTACCACATCATCGCTTACCATCAGGTGAGGATAGTGGTCAAACGCATGCCTATCAACAGTAAAAAAATGTCAACCCATCACAAATTAGTCAAGTGATGCGATAGACTTTCGAAAACTCATTCAACCAATCACGGTTAAAAACATTACTTTGCCTGCCTTCTAGTGTAATGAAAAAGGTGTC
Source organism: Ceramica pisi (assembly GCA_963859965.1). Classification (NCBI taxonomy): domain Eukaryota; kingdom Metazoa; phylum Arthropoda; class Insecta; order Lepidoptera; family Noctuidae; genus Ceramica; species Ceramica pisi. The sequence goes on along the minus strand of OY982536.1, from coordinate 15,845,068 downwards.
AATAATCTGTGAAAAATTGTTGGCTAACACCTATGGCTCTGTTCTTTTTAAGGTGGACTTTGTCTCTGTCATATCTGACCAAGACTAGAGTCAAGGGCAAACCCATCACAAATAAAAATGGTTTGTCAAATACAAATTAAAGGCAAAATTCTCAAAACAGACAGAAATATTTTGTTCTCTTTGTTTAATTCGAATAAAAGAGCACCAATAAAATGAAAAAGCGGGTCGACACAGCCAAGGCCAATAAGACTTTCAAAGGAAGGTTTTAAATGACAAAGAGGATTGATTGCCGGCTAAACTTCACACTCAAGGAGCAAAACAGGAATAACCTTAATGTGCGTTGGAGTTTGTTGAAAAATTATAGAACCTTTTATCTTATTGCCAGAAGTATTTCTGTTCCATTTTGCAGAGCTATTTTACGAAATAAGTAGGTATTCGTCGTTCAAGTCCGACAAGTTACAATGGATTGAAATTTTATCCAACAAAAAAAAGAGAGCCATATTGATTTGTATTATGATTATTACCTTTGATATCTGAAACACAGTAATAGCAGTTTTTTTATGGGTGGGAAATCATCAAATGACTCCTCCCAAGAAGGGAGTGCCAGACACTTACTGACTAAAACCCATCCGTGTTCCTCCTAGTGCCCTTTGCGTTCCAGGGCCGCAGTGACTCTTTCGAACAAACTCCGCAGCCCTGGCGGAGCAGTAGCCGTAATACACGCTGGGAATCCGGTCCGCTTCCGAACCAAATCTGACTGTGTAAATTAGTCCTGCGAACATAATTATTAGTTACTGAGTTTTCCTTGGTCCGCTAGTATGCACAGCGGATTTGGTTTGTTCCGTACCAAAACCGGACGTGTGGACGGTAGTACCAACAAACTACAACCAGACGTGTTCGAATTTTTAGGGTTCCGTACCCAAAGGGTAACCAATGAAATCCTATTACTAAGCCTATGCTGTCCGTACATGTAAATCCTCCCGAGCGTTCGTGTGTCTTTCAGTAGGTGTACAGTTGAAATTTTCACAGATTGTGTATTTCTATTGCCGCTATAACAAAAACATAATAAAAATCAAGGTTATGGTACGGAACCCTTCGTGTGCGAGTCCGACTTGGACTCGCACACGAAGGGTTCCGTTCCCACTGCACTGGACCGGTTTTTGTTTCCAACGACATGATGACAACCGTATGCACTTGAAGGCGTACGTGAAGCAACTGTCCGATCCGATCGTCTGTAGCAAGAACGGATTTGGTTGGCGGATTTTGAACCAAACCAAATTCGGGCGTGTGTTACAGACGTTACGGCTTTAAAGAAACAGTAGAACTTATAAGAAACTCTGCTACGTTTCAGAAGCGAAGCTACAAACAAAGCTTAGCCAAAATAAAGATTAACAACATTTTCATGAAACCAACCAACAAGTAGGTACCTACTTATCTACCGTTCATATACCATACACACTTCTTTTCCCAATCTACTTTAGACACTGGCAGAATTGTCGCCATCGCCAAAGTATTGTTTATTTTTTTAAAGGATGGGAAATAATCAAATGACTCCAATCGCTCTGGGTAAAGCATGAGGTAGTATTAGACTTCTACTGACTAAAACCCATCTGTGTTCCTCCTAATGCCCTTGGCTTTCCAGGGCCACGGTGACTGTTCGAACAAATTCCGCAACCCCGACACTGGCCCTAGCGGGCCCCATCTGCTTTGCTGACAACTCCTTGAGGAAACACAGCGTGGAACACAGCACGCCGTCGACCCGAGCCTGGTTCTAATCAGATGGCGAGCCACCCAATGCTCGCCGTCAGCAGGCCCACGCCTACGGTGGCCGGGAATCGCCCTGCGACTCTCGACGCCCGGGGCGTCTTTTTCTGTTGCGGCGGCCGGGGCCTGAGGTCTCCCTCACGCGTTCGGCCTCCTACTTCGCTAGCATTATTGCTTCGCAGAAGGAGGTGACCGCTTCCCATGCCTCTTCGCTCCGGACCATGGATTGAACCAGGACCGGACGCGAGAGGTTGGGACAAAGAATTGTTGGGAATTTTATCAAAGTTTTTTCAGTTGCTTCGTCTTATTAATTTGTGTCCGGTTCAAAATAATCAGGGCAAAACGTTATTTATTTAACACGAATCCACGCCTACGAGCTATTATGTTTAACGTACTGTAAAATTGAACGTAATTCAATAAGTACGATCTTTAGGTTCGTCAACTAAATCTGAAGTGACTCTAGTTGAGAGGCTGGGTCGAGGGCTTTTAGCACTGAGGGCTAGATCCCAACGGATAGCGTTTTGTTGCCTTTCTCCACTTATCTTTAGTATTTATGCCATCTTCTTTCATGAGTACCTAAAAATTACTTTTTGGATAAAAAAATGCAGCTATAAATTAACAATTGAACAATATCAATGTCAGAACTAATTATTGGAGTTCATGCGAAGAAAATTTTTTTATTACTTACAATTAATTTATAATTCTTAGAAGTGACACCCGATGACTACGAATAAGTCAAATTATGTAATAGTGACAGTTGCATCAATCATAATGATGCTAATGCCTTTTTATCAAACCCAATTAAGTATATTATTAGCTCGTATCAAAATAATAACAGCCGCTCGGATCGAACTTAGAGGCCAGTCGGTGGATGGCATTACATACTGTTGTTCAGCCGTTGCGGCTGTTGTTTGAACATCTTTACCGTCGGTGGTATATGTTTTTTGACTATATAATCTAGTATCTAGCTGAAGGAATACACGATACGAAGAAATTTTCGTCATAGATAAAAAATTAAAAGTATGAAATTTCTTTTTACATTTTTTAGCTTCAAGACGCAACGCTTTATTAAATAGTGGTCCTATGCCAATTACTTTAAAATATATAAAATAACCTTATCGAGGTTTCAACTTTCAACTGGACAGATTATTACTTAATAATACTTTTATTTAATAAAATCCGAAAATTTGTTTGGCACTTGCATTTTTTTATTCCGAGCTAGTCTCTTATTTTTTTTGGCATCTCGTCTTTTGCCTTGCATAAGTATTTGCAACTCTCTCGTTTGATCAGTTCTTCAGATGCTCCGTGGAGCTTTTTTGCAAATCGGAGTTGTTAGATTTTCGTTTTTTTTAACAGTAAATGCTGATAGGTTAGCAGTTAAATTTAATGTTAAAACAGTGTCTGAACCATGTCAATGTGTATTCTTATGACCTTGAACAATAAACAACGTAATATTTTTCTATTTAGAATTATATATAAAATTGGTATGAAATAAAAGAACATAACAAAATAAAGTACAACGTCGTTGGTAGTTCCTAAGATCTCTAGATTACTAAAACCCCAAACTGACGTCTGGGAGGAACTTTTATGCGAATGGCAATGTAGGTGGGAAAATTACATCAAGGGCCGACACCTCCACCAGTTTTTTCCATCCGTTCGTGAGCGGCTGGAGAAGACATGGCTGGTGGTGGATCACTGTCTTGCCCAATTTCTCACAGGTCATGGCAACTTTAAGAGTAAATTATTTTCCTTTAGGCTTGTGGCCTCACCTTTATGTCAATGCTCTACAGCTGACCTTGAATACGAACAATCCGCACATCACATCTTGTGGGAGTGTATTCTTTGGCAGACTGAACGTAATATTTAGTTACATACTATTCAGGTTACATCTGGAGTAGTTTACTATACGGACCTTGTAGAAACCAGAACAAATTTCCGTGCGTTCAGGCGATTTTGCCATACCTAGCTATTACTGGAACCACAAGTAGCTCACAATTTAGGACCCATTAGTTTCATTAGTTTAAATGTTAAATATAATAAGTGGTGCTTGGCAACTGGGGTTAACCCAGTTGTATATGTCCCTTGGTGCCTATTGGCTTAGCTCTAATCTGTCTCCTGCTTGATATGGAGGGAAGTGGAATTATATTTATTTTTCCTACTCCTCCGCTGTACTCTTCTGATTAATTTCGTTGCGGGATCCAAGACCGTTGAATCGTTTCTCCGGGACTCGTCGGGTTTCATTAACTCGGCGTTTTTCTGGTGGTCGCCGCTGTTGATTCTGGCTTTCAGGAGTTGAAGTGGTTGGATTCCCAACCACTGCAACTCTGTGTGGCGGGCTTGTCCCAAAAAAAAAGCGTAGAGCATCGATAGTGGCTCGATTCATGGTCAGCTCTAACAGGATTTTATAAGTGATTGCAGACACAGTACACTGTCCGTACCTATGTGATTCACTGATGTCAGTTACATGTGTCACCGTATCGTGTTGTTTAATTGATAAAGTTTTTTTAATTGATAGACGGATCACTTCAAAATCATTTCTTTCTTAGTTTTTGTGGTCAGGTTACAGAATACATCGGCATAACTGTGGTGTGTCAAGTGAGCGTGTTAAGTATCCCTTGACAATACACGCGTATCTGAAATACGATAATACTCAGAAACCCGATTCAATCGTATGTTTACATTTATGAACAAACTTGGGCCCGAAGACTGCATCAATAAAGTTTTTCTTCTAGATAAATCTATAAAAAAATGTTTTGCCACTGCGAAGAGCCGGAAGCCGTAGGTGTAGTGTGAACGAATTTGCTGCAAGGATCGTCGGCTGCGCTGCCGTCTTCATTTAAACAGACGCGTCTGTTTAAATGAAGACGGTGGCAGACGGTCTGAGTGGAATGGCTGTTCGTTCGCCCAAACTTAGCAACTCAATGTATAATCAGGCTGACCATTCCAAACAAAAAAAAAACATAACCGGGTAACGGATTCAAAGAAATAAGTAGGTAAAATATTTTTAATTAATTCATAAGAGTAGTTGTAGTATGTAGTAGTTAAGTTCAGTACCCACGTACATTCCGTCTGTATGTTTTGGCTCGGAACCTATTTAATATACGGACCGTAATGTATTTTTATAACACATTTGCTCGTAAAGGGTCTCTCATTTCACCAATTTCAATATTGTATTGTATCTCATTACGTACTTGTGCGTTATTGTAATGTAAAACGCACGAGTTTCTTTTTAATAAGGTAAAACGCACGGTTTATCAAGGTGCTCCGTCTAAAACGAACGATACTTTTTTAAATCTTAGCAATGAGTTTTTATGTCAGAAAAGTGGTCAACATTTTATGAATAAAATTAACTTTGGGAGATAAAATATACAAATAAACATTTAATTCTTTAATTTAATTAATTTGGACCATAAATTACAACCAGCTATCTGTAACAAAACACAGAAATATTAATTTACTTTATTAGTAATACTGGCTGTTTTTGTGAAGCGCTGAACGTGAACAAGTAAAAATTATTCTGCACGCTTTTTCTTTTCGCTGTATTGTTTTTATTTGAAAATGTCGTCAAGTAAAGATGAATTTATTAATTCGACACCGCCAGAAGTCTCAGGGACAGCGACAAATGGCTACTCTAAGCCTCTTGCCCGAAAAATTGACCTATAGAATCTTATGGAAAACTATCTGTCCCCCGCGGCTTAGCTCCCGTTTTACCTGCACAGTTCCCGTTTCCATGGGATTTCCGGGATAAAAACTCCTATGTCCTTCCTCGGGTCTCAAACTATCTTTGTACAAAATTCATCATCCAAATCGGTCCAGTAGTTTCGGAGCCTATTCAAATCAAACAAACCAATCTTTCCTCTTTATAATATTAGTGTAGATATAGACAAGCAAAGATACAAATTCATTTTCATAAAGTGTGTTTTAGCCTATTTCATGGAACTTTCTCAAAAATAAGTCAAGCTCATTGTGGTGCTACTATTCAATGCTAAAAAGCACTCTTAATTTTCAACTTACCGCACTTAAGTAAGTACATCACAATGTACTATTACATGTCACGTGAGTAAAAAACTTTTTACAAAAAAAATACAACCGACTTCCAAAAAAAAACACTACAAAGTAAAAAATAACTTTAATTTCGGAACTCGGTGTTTTTGTTAATTTGTTCGTTTTTTGACACCGACTCCCGAAATTAAAGTTATTTTTTACTTTGTAGTGTTTTTTTTTGGAAGTCGGTTGTATTTTTTTTGTAAAAAGTTTTTTATTTTTCACTTTTTAGTGGTACCCCACACCTAACAACACAAGCAAAATACAAACGCACTAGTTGCCCATACGATTTTCGAAAGTTCCCCTCGACTTCTCTGGGATGCCATCATCAGATCCTGGTTTCCTTATCATGGGACCATTTGGGAAGTATTCCCTTTCGAACAAAAAAATCATTTTCAAAATCGGTTGGCAAGCGACGGAGTTATGCCCGAACAAACATAAAAAAAAAAAAAAAAAAAAATACAAACATCCGAATTGAGAACCTCCTCCTTTTTGGGAAGTCGGTTAAAAATAGTACATTATGATGTAAGTGCGGTAATATGAAAATTACAGACGAGGCGATATTGCGAACTATCTTGGAATTTTATTTTTGACCTGGACAAGAAGAACCCGCCCATGGTTCTCGACATCATTAGTTGTGATGTTTGGCAACTCTTGACGTCTACATACCTACACCATTTATGCCGAATATTAATACAACCTGAAAAGAGATAAAAACAGCATACAAATCACCTATATTGTAAAGAAATACAAAAGTGAAATAATTTAATAACAATAATTTAGTTTTAACTGACCTTTGTTGCCAAATATCGGCAATCCGAGGCTTTTTTAGGAACTTCTTGACATTGTCAGCCACTTGAGCGTCTTTTTAGAAATGCTAGCAAGTTGAAGTATGACTTGATATCAATACCATGTTTTGTTTTCAATGCTTTTTAGCATTGAATAGTAGCACCACAATGAGCTTAACTTATATTTTTGAGAAAGTTCCATGAAATAGGCTAAAAACACACTTTCTGACAATGAATTACCATCTTTGTTTGTTTTCCATTAGAAGAAATTTTGATAGGCTTGTAAGTATCTATCGGTCGATTTTTCGGCTTAGAGTAGCCTTTTTCGCTGCCTCTGAGACTTCTGGCGTTGTCAAATTAATAAATTTATCATCACTTGAACCTTTGTACATATTTATCTGTCTCCTTTTTTGCTATGTATTTGTGTGTGTGTACATAAATTATTAAATAAATAAATACTTGACGACATTTTCAAATAAAAACATTACAGCGAAAAGAAAAAGCGCGCGGAATAATTTTTACTTGTTCACATATTAGCGATGCGCGCGCATCAGCGCTTTTTTCTTTCTAAGGCAAAGGCACAAAAACAGCCAGTATTACTAATAGAGTAAATTAATATTTTTGTATTTTGTTACTGATAAATGGTAGTTATTTACGATCAACAATAAATAAATTGAAGAAATAAATCTTTATTTGTTATATTTTATCTCCCAAAGTTAATTTTATTCATAAAACGTTGACCACTTTTCTGACATGAAAACTCTTTGGTAAGATTTTTTTTTTAAAGTAACGTTCGTTTAAGACGGAGCATCTTGATAAACCTTGCGTTTTACCTAATTAAAAAGAAACTCGTGCGTTTTACATTACAATAACGCACAAGTACGTAATGAGATACGATAGGATATTGAAATTGGTGATATAAGAGACCCTTTACGAACAAATGTGTTATAAAAAACTTTTTTAATTCATTCCATGACCCTCGATCAACTTTACGAATATTTAAACTGAAGGAGAACCGCACACGAATAATATTAAAGTACACAATAGAAAAAGCGACATTAACGTACATTATTCTGGATAAGTGTATAGCGTCATGTAAATAATAATATTAGTTATATTATAAAAACAGTATTCATATTTCGTGTCTGAGTAAAAACAGATACCTATACTAGAGTGTGTATTTTAGTGTCACGTTAACTTATTGGCAAAAGCAAACATGTCTTCTGAGCTGAAGTTGTGCTCTAAGCTAAAACAGTATGATTTAAAAAAATGTGTACTTCTTTTGTTGGCGGTCCAAAATAAATAAGTAAATAAAACTAGACTGTTAAATGTGTAAGATTCTTCAATATTTGCTTCACATATTCATAAAGTTTTTATAAATAAAAGTTGACTTATAGACTGTAGGGAAATCTCCCAATCTCAGTTGCTTTCAACCTCAGACCAATCCAAGGTAAACACGCTCCTACACGTAGGTACTTATAATATTATAAACATGAAAAGCCTTGGTTATTATTCTTCCCAGCTTCTTATCTAACAAAATCGGGGAACGATTTAAAGGTTGCATTAACAATCAAACAAAATTGAAACGGAAAATATCAGCTTATTATTCCAACGTTCGCATTACAAGATGGGCATGGAACACCCAATCCAATCACGAGTAAAATACACACGAAATTTATTCTAATGGGAGAAATCCACACACAATGTATTCTAATGCAGCTTCTCAAAGGTGTCCTGTTTGTTCCATTTCTACCACATTTGCAATTATAATTGTGTCAATACCGTTCGCACACCCTGTTTTGGAAGTATGCTCACAAATTGTACTTGCGGGTTTTATTCCTCGTTCTCGTAACCAAAACATAATTCGATCTGAATAATGGTGTTTGTGCTACCTACATCTTTTCGTAATAATTTGAGGAATAGAACGAGGTTCATTTGTTCTATGATTACCTAAAAACAAATGAAACAAAGTTTTTTCATCCACTCCAAATATGTTCCAGGTCCTGCCATCACAACAAATATTGTATACAAACAGATCTTACATTAGGGAAAACAAATACTATTATTTGTAGTTTATCATGATGTATTGGGCGATGTTCAGTGGACTCCAATATTACTCCCAAGGCCCCGGGGTAATCTTTCGCTTAACGGTTGAATGCCCAGAGGAAAAATACGGATTCATCTGGCATATACTTAAAGCTCAGCATTATATTTCTGTGAAAATTGTTTGATCCCAATAGAATACATAAAATACCGAGATAAAAGAATATCCTGTGTGATACTCACGTGTTCTAATAATATAAATCGATAGCACGGTCTATCCAACTGTCCAGCGTCATCCAACTCCATTCAGCCGTTGATACATGATTGATTTGTGATAAATAAATATTTTGTGATTGTCTATTTTATACCGTAAAATGGGGGGAATCGGGACACTTTCTAAGTTCGGCATTGATTTTCATCGTTTATTTCCGTAGAAATTGTAATAAAACTAAAATCAAAATGGTTCCGGTAGCTTAAATTTTCATTTACAATTCCATTAGATAAAATTTCTTAAAGAATAACGATAACAACTTAAAAAAACTTACTTGTCTCGATTCACCCAGGTGTTGGTGTGAATCGGGTCGCGTATGGGGTTAATAGAGTTTATTAATAGGGCTGCCACTTTTGAAATATAGGTACGCTTTCTACCTAGGTACCTACTGTATTTTCACCCGACAGGCCGAAAAGGAAGGTTATGTTTATAGAATCCAAGAAGACTTATATACTCGCGGCATTATAGAAATAGATTACCTATAACTAAAACAACAAAAACAATGAATTATGTAAGGTCAATAATTAAATTTAATATCGTCCAAATTGTGTAGGTTCCAATTTTCATTTTATATTAATCAACGAATCAATTATTAGTACTTAGGTACTTAACTAGTTTTCACTTTTAATGTGTAGGTACCTACTAAGGTACCTAGATAGTAGATACTAAGTTAGCTAAGTACCCATTAGGAACCTACCTACACCTTGACTGAGTTAATTTTATGTCAATTCTAAGTTGTGACAACCCTAGAAATAAAAACCCAATTCACCCATAGGCGTCCCAATTAACCCCAGTTGTGTCCCTATTGAACCCATTTCCGACCCGATTCCCCTCATCTACGACCCTATACACCCCATAGCTCGACCCATTTCCCCCCATTTATTGCTCAAATCTGCTATAGTAAGAATTTGTTCAAATAAATCAAGAACAATACAATTATTTCACTAAAATTCTATCTTATTCCGTTCCCAAAAAACTAACAATTATGGTAAAAACTTCACTGTGACACAAATCTTGTAAACACCTGAGAAAAATTTAAATGTTTTAACGAGCAAATTTCACACGAATTTGGGTCAATGTTTTGTAGTACGTTTTTTTAAAAAATATTATTGACAGGATGACTGAATGTTGTCAGATTTTAGAAAAAAGATTGCAAGCTTCAATATTAAATCATACGATACAGTGTAACGCATGAAATAAATATGTGAATAAGGTCGCAAATAAATCTTTAGATTTGTCCCAATTCACCTCCTAGACCCTATTCCCCCCATTTTACTAATAAAAAAAATGAAAAAACCCCTGACACAAAAACTAAACTCTAAAAACGAATATATAATATTTTAAAACTCAAAAAACTCAAGCATTTATTTCAATTAGACCATTTACAGGCACTTTTGAATTGTCAAGGTCGGTCAGTCCTAAAAAAGAAGATTAAGCTATTTGCACGTTCCAAAGCGTAGATCTCTATGGAGAAGAACGTGCAAGAAACTCCACGGACACTCTTTTAAATCAATTGATGTAATACAAAAATCATGATAACATTATCTTTGATTGCTTTTATTTGTGAGGACAATGCAAAGAACAAGAAAGTATGTAAAACAATTCAAAAAGTACAGATTTAAAAAAGCCAGGGGCAGGTAAGAGACGACCAGTCTTAACTGACGGTGCCAGTTCACGAACATGCCGCGTGTATCAGCACCATCCAGCTCAACCATTTTGAAGGGAACTAAATGATCCAACACACGCGTCACCATCAGCGAAACGTTTGTGTGAGCATGACAAGCTCTCAACTGCCACGCTCGTTCATTTCAAACAAGTTGAATAACAAAATCTTAAATTAATTACATAATTATGTAAATGGCTCCATAGTCCTCACATTTACAAACATTTGAAAAAATGCTTCTACTTTATACACAACTATGGTTTTCAATGACCAAGTACCTAAAAAACGAAAATATAAAAAACAAAATAAAACTGCTTGAATGCGTAAACTTACTACTTAGCAATTCAATATTGCAAAGAAAGAATAAATACATTATACTAAAGAAGAACAAAAAAGGGTAAGCATTTCTTTCAATTATATTTTATTTTAAACTAGTGGACACATGCTGGCTGTAGGAGCAGGACCAGCATTTAACCAAGCATTTTTATCATGAATACAATCTTCCAATGTATAATAATATGCTTGTCAACATAGTGAGCGTTTTATACATGTTTGAAATTTACTCTCATTTAGTTCGAGAATAGCGAGTGGTATTTTGTTATAAAATTTAACATTTCCCATAAAAGAAGTGTGTAGGTACTTTTGCTAATCTGAATCGGGGTTGATCTAATTTGTTCCGATTTCTAGTATTAAAATTATGCGTATCACTAATTTTGCTAAAAATATGAAGATTCCTCCGAACATACATCATGTTATAATATATTAATATGTATTGACAAGGTACCGTCATGATGTTAATATCCTTACACAGTTCCCTTAGGGAATCGCACCGACGGGGATTGTATATGGCTCTGATAGCTCTTTTCTGCAGAATTAATATAGACTCGATGTCTGCAGCACGTCTTCATTATAAGATACCGTAAGACATGATACTATGAAAATAACTAAAATAGACCAGCCTCGCGGTATCTATATCAGCAAATTGACGGATTATTCTGACAGCATATGCTGCTGAACTCAGCCGTCCCGCAAGAGATGTTAAATGAGGACCCCATTGTAGCCTTGAGTCAAGCGTTATCCCCAGGAAAACTGTGTCTTCGACGAATTCAAGTTTCTCTTTGTTCAATACTATGTCGCAATTATTACTTTTAACATTCGGTAAAGCAAATCTGATACACTTCGTTTATTTTCCATTTAACACTAAATTATTAGTAGTAAACCAATTTTGAACCTGCTGAAGGGCGTTAATTACGACGTCAAGACTTGTGGTACACCTATCTATCTAAAACATTAAAGATGTATCGTCAGCAAATAACACCATTTGAGGTTGATTTTATTAAAGATGGGGTAGATCATTAATATACACTAAAAAGAGGAAAGGACCCAATATTTATTGAACCTTGTGGTACCCCCATTTTTATTTTTAAGCCCCGAGAATTGACACCATTTACTTGAACTTGCTGTTGTCTGTCATTTAGATAAGATTTCACTAGACTGAGTGCAAGTTTACCTAGTCCGTAATGTTCTAGTTTTAGCAGCAAGGTTTCGTGATTAACTCAATCGAATGCCTTGGAGAGGTCACAAAAGTTTCCTATGGCATTCTGCGCCTCTTCCCACGCTGTATACTACGTGTATCTGACATCGACGCACAAACGATTTCCATGGGTCCAGGGCATGATTCTGGACACCCCAGTGTTGGAATTTTTCGTAGGTTCTTTTCTCATTTTTTTTTCAAGTGTACCACAAATAGGTATCAGCTCAGCTGAGCTGATATCTATTTGTGGTTTTATTCAGATTGCTCTTTTAGTGAAAGTAGTTAATTAATCATTTTTTATTAAAAATCTCATTGGGTTAGGTCAGAATAACAATTATGAGCAGTCTAAAGTAAAAAAACCCTTGAAAAAAATGAAAAAATGAGAAAAAAGCCGACGAAAAATTCTAAGTCTAGGGTGTCCAGAATCATGCCCTGGACCCATGGAAATCGTTTGTGCGTCGATGTCAGATACACGCGGTATGTGTTTTAACAATGTGACTCCAGCTTCAGTCGTACAACGACCTTTATAAAACTGTTGTTCGTGTAAGATTTTATTGGTATTAAAACGATTGAGCATTAATTTTTCAAACACTTTCCTGAAAATCGCCAATACGGATACAGGTTTATAATTATTGGTGTCTTTACTGTCACCAGATTTAAAAAGTGGTGTCACCTTACTATATTTCATTATACCTTGGTCCACACATAAATTAAATATTAAAGCCAAGTAAGGTGCTATGGTCTCAAAAATGGACGTGCATACTTTGATTTACATTCCCCATATGTCTTCCGTTAATTTAATTTTGATTTGCCGGAGACCTTTCATAACTACCGTAGGGTTGATATGTTTGAATTGGAATTCAACCGTACAATCTGGAACGTTTGCACTTAATAAATCAATTGAGACCTCGGGTGAAGAATTCAAAGCTTTAGTCGTTTTTGATGGTATATCGGTGAAAAACTTTACAAATTCTTGAGCTACTTCTAAAATAGAACTTACGGTACCAAATTCGAATCGATCGGTAATAAGGAAGTAAGTCAGATCCCCTCATCAACTAGAAAAGAGCTGATAATCTTCAAACGGCTGAACAAATTTTCATGAAACACGGCTAAGAACACTCGGGATAAAATTATCTATGACACAAAAAAAATAAAAGGAAATCGGTTCATCCGTTTGGGCGCTACGATAAGACAAATACACAGATACACAGACAGACACGTTAAACTTATAACACCCCTCTCTTTGTTTCGGGGGTTAAAAATTAATCCCTATTTCCCTTGGTCATCGCATCACGCGTGAACAGCTACACTGATTTCGCTAATTCTTTTTTTATTTTGTTTGTTACTGTCAAGAGAAGGTTCTTATGGTTCTTATGAAAGAAAAAAATAAGAAAGTTGCAATTGACGGGAGCGAAGCCGCGGGGGACAGCTAGTCTTAATTTATAAAATTCTTCCGATACTGAGTCACTGTTTGACTGACAGACAACGCACAGCCGAAACTACTGGTCGTAGAAAGCTGAAATTTGGCATGTAGCTTCCTTGAGAAGTGTTAGAGAGCATTAAGAGGATTTCACGAAATTCCCACGGGAACGGGATACAACGAGATATGCGCGTACGAAGTCGTTCGCAAAAGCTATAGTTCATAATATACTAGCTGTCCCCCGCGACTTCGCTCCCGTCAATTAAGTATTCATTACACATTATCGAGTTTTCATTGTTTTTAAGATGTATTCTGCTATTCGGGTCGGAGACAAATCCAACGAATCAATAACCATGAAAATTGGTTCAGCAGATCTCGAGTTATAAGTGTGTAACAAACCAGTCTTTGTTTTTATATATATAGATTTAAAGTTAGCATACGGGGAGACTTGCGCTTACCACGACCAGTAGTTTCGGCTGTGCATTGTCTGTCAGTCACTCAATCAGTAAATACCAGTAGAATTTTATATATTAGGATTACAGAATGATTGTTTGCCAGTTGCTACGTAACTTCTATTGTTGCTTAAATTCAAGCTCCAACTCCCTTGTAAACCAGTTATACTTTAATATCTCTTCAGCGAGAACTTAACGGTAAGCGTCTTACGAGGCACCCGCCTCCTTATCACTCCACTGCACTTGCGGTATCTAAAGCGGCTGAATTAATTAATTAGGGAGATGGTCACGTGTTATTATTCATATGATACATCATCATCTGCCTAGCCTTTTCCCAACTACATATATTGGGGTTGGCTTTCAGTCGAACCCGATTCAGCTGAATACGAGTATTTTACGTTTAGTGGCTGCCTAACACTAACACGGCAGTTTTTAGCAAGACTGGAGTCAGATTTACTGGCTTCTGACAATCCGTAATGACGCGCGACTTAATGCATAGTGATCCATTATTCATAAAACGAATGAACCCATTATTTTGTACCCATTATTAATTATAATATTTTCTTTGTTCCAGATGAACAAACCAAAAGGCTAAAGCAGTTTGATGTAACCGACAGATCAGGGCTCGGTACAATGACCACCATGAGCCCCATCAGCGAGGTGGCCAACCTCACCGACAACACCTCCGCTCCCGTAGACCCCACGGTCATCTTCGGCCCCCAACGGGACCCTCTCTTCATCGTACTACCTATAACCATCATATATTCAGTTATATTCTTCACCGGGGTTCTGGGTAATATATTTACATGTTTAGTGATAGTGAGGAACAAAAGTATGCATACAGCTACCAATTATTATTTATTTAGTTTAGCGATCTCAGATCTTCTGTTACTTATAAGTGGGATGCCTCAGGAGATGTATTCGATATGGTCGAAATGGCCTTATGTGTTTGGACACAGTTTTTGTGTGATTAGAGGTTTAGCTGCTGAGGCGTCAACGAATGCCAGTGTGTTAACAATAACGTTGTTTACGGTGGAGAGGTATCTAGCGATCTGTCACCCATTTGTGTCTCACAAGATGTCGAAGCTGTCGCGAGCTACGAAGCACGTCTTGTTCCTGTGGGTGGCGGCCGTGGGACTGGCGCTACCCCAGGCGCTGCAGTTCGGCATCCGGGAGCACAGAGGCGTCACCATGTGCCTGCAGACCAGAGTCATCATAGAACACTCCTTTGAGATATCAACGTTCTTCTTCTTCTTCGCGCCGATGGTGCTTATCACGGTGTTGTACTCGCTGATAGGCTTGAAGTTGAGAGAAACCAACATAAGCAAAGAGCAGAGCCAGAAGGGCTTCGACACGACCATGAGATACACACATAAGATCAGGCGGAAACATAGCCAGTCTACAAGGAGAGTCGTCAAGATGTTAGGTAAGCAGCATTGCATTTTCTTTTAATTCTGTCGTACAATAACCATGAAGTAAATTTGTTTGTGTTCAAGAGGTAAAAAATACAATGCCATTATAAAAAGGTAGATTTAAATCCTGAATGTTAAATGGTTGAATATATTTGAATACACCTCTCATTTGTAACATCTAATTAATTAAACAAAAAACAATTTAACAAAAATACAAACCTCAAAAGAAGTTGAATGCTAATTAACATAATACTGAGCATATACACGTATATAATTCTAGTTCAGGACTTAGCTTCCAAAAACAGCAAAAAAAATATGTTTAAACAAAAAAACTTTTTACAAAAAAATACAACCGACTTCCAAAAAAAAACAATACAAAGTAAAAAATAACTTTAATTTCGGAAGTCGGTGTTTTTGTTAGTTTCTTCGTATTTTGACACCGACTATCATCTAAGTAGACGAATTCCAGCTATTTCGATTTAAAATCCAAAGCTCGTAACCGATTTTCATAATTAAATGGGACCAATCTGCAAGTATATCCTTTCAGATAAAACAAAAATTTTTCAAATCGGTTCATAATTGTCGGAGTTATGAGGTAACAAACATAAAAAAATTAAAAAATAAACATACAACCGAATTGATAACCTCCTCCTTTTTGGGAAGTCGGTTAAAAATTGGATAACAAGTAGAATGAGTCGACGCGCTTTTGTTTTGTTTCTATCTATTAACGTTTTATCCGAAAATATTGCGCAAATAATTTTTTTAGTCACTTTCCATAATATTCACGCATCTCTAGAAATAAATTCCATTTCCTGCATTTCCAAAGTTCACAAAATGTTATTATTGCAACAGATGTGACCTTGATTAGAATATCTACGAATTATACGAGTTTCTATTAATAGTAACTTACTATTAATATTGAAGTATTTCACTGTCATAGTTTTCATCACATTCTTGTAAATTAAAGTTCTGCGTACTGCATATAAAGGTTTTTTGAGGGTTTCGTGGCTAAGTAATAACAGCAGTACAGATTAGTCTTTAAGGTTAAGCTAAACTTGTCGGGGTCAGTCTGTAGACGCGGCTGACCGTGATACTATAAATACCGAGATGCCTCCGTGCCTCGGAAAAAAACGGTAAGCTGTTATTCCTGGTATTTCTAGATCTTGACAGTCCTCACAGGTAACCATAAGCCAATAAATCTGGTCGCATTCTACTAAGAGATACCGTGTTACCCAGTTACTCGGATTTATAGGTCAGATAGGCAGACATACTGTCAGGTAGGCTGCATGTTAAATACTGGTACTCAATTTTATTACGGTGGATTGGATAACGACCCCAACATATTTGAGATAAGGCTAGACAATTATTTTTTTTTACTTTTGATAGGCATAGGTTTGACCACTATCTCACACGATGGTAAGTGATGGTGTTGTCGAAGATGGAGCACACTTGCCTAGAAGTAACCTATTCACTCTTGACTTTAAGAATCCCAGGTTGAAGCTATCAGGAAACACAGACTCAGGCAGGAAATTCCACTCTTTAGCTGTACGCACAATGAATGTGATCCCAAAACGTTTTGTGCATGTGGGTTGGATGTCCACCATGTACCGGTGGCGCATCGCCGTACGTCTTGTGTTCCTGTGATGGAACGGGCTTGTTGGAGTTAATTTATGCAATTCCGTCGCACACTCCCCAAAATGCGTCCGATAGAAAACCGACAGGCTAGCAACTCGGCGTCGATGCTCAAGATTTTGGAGCTTCACCTCGACGAGTCTATCATTGCCGATGATGATGCCTAGATCCGTCCCAAAGATGAGAGCAGTACTTCATACAGTTTAAACAGCTGTTCTAAGCAGCGTGAAGTACCGTCTCGCCTCTGCTAAGATCTCCAACTTTCTAGCAACCACTTGAGCCTCTGCCTCTATGAAAGGGCCAAAATTGAAGCTACATGTTAACGTAAAACCAAAAAGCTCATATCGGCACGGTTACACCTTAGAAGGATGGAGCTGGGTGGAATTGGCTCATTTTAGCGGAAAAGTGACACGCTACTTGAACTGAAAGGCTTTTTGGTAGCCATCGCCCAAATTAGACGGTGCCCGGTCTATCCGGCTTTCGAGAGGGTTTTTAATTTGTTACAGACAAATATACAACGTGTAATAAAATAAATACAATACCTTTCAAAGGGTTATTGTACTCATTATTATGAACAACTTTCACTTTGGGACCAACACCCAAAATCTCCAAAAAAAAAACGACCGACATTTATGTGCTCATAACTCGACAATACGTAATGATCAGATAATTTTTAAAAAAGAACATAAAATGTTTAGGATTTTTGAGATGCAAAATAATATTTAAAACATATTTATGCACATAACTCAGACATTTATCGCAGTATTTAAAACCAGCCAGCCGTATCTTCACATGTCACTGAATTTATAATATTTCTTAGTTTTAACAAGCACTGTTTAAAACCACTTATTTTATTTTGTACTCTTTTATGTACGAAAACGCAAGCCATTTTTAAATTTTTAATTAAACCTAACGTTGCACAAACACGGATATAAAAAAACTTAAAAAGATTATCAAATTATCATAGGGAAGACGAAGTGTATTTTTTGTTAAAACAAATAACGTAGATAGAAACAGAATAATGAGACCAGTGATATATCGTAATACTCCTACATACTTATTTATTTAACAAAATCGGTTAACAATTGGCAAAAAATCGCTGAGCAAACATACAAAAAAAAGCATTCTGTCGAATTGAAACCTTCCTCCTTTTTTTAAAGTGGTTAATAAAACATAAGGAATGCTTTTTATCAAAACAATACGATTGCTTATTAACTTCAGCGTATTAGCATGTTAGTTTAAGTTACATTAACCCTTTCATTTTCTGTGTGATAAGCAGTTTTATTAACTAGCAGTTGTTGCTATTTTCGCAACCGAAGCTCACATTATACCACACGCACCGTATATTTTACGGTATAAAAAGCAGCTTATTCCGTTGAGTGACCTTTTTATAATTATAAGTATGAATTACGTCATACCTAACTCTGAATTACACAAAACCTGTAATGATTTAATGCTGGTATGACAATAAAAAAACTACGTTAAATGCATGTTTTCACTGCGTAACGGCCACGTGCTTATCAATGTTCCTCATTTAGTAATTCGTAACTTATCATAAATACAAAGATAAGAGCACCGAGCAAAGCAAAATGTTGGAAAGAGAAGTGAAAGTATACATTACAGTAGGTACACCCGTATTTTACCAAAACAGTAGGTAATTATGTTCTAAGTATACAAGAAATGGAGGGAAATATTGCCATTTTCACTTCAAAAAACTCATTAACGTTTTGCCTGAGCATAAAATCGCTCAGTAATCTAGCTTGCGACTGCAAGAATGGCGCGTCATCTCCTCCTGATTAAGGTATTTCGAAAAAGAATAGGAAGCAGATACTCTATTTATGACCAATTACAACTAGTTTAAATAAACTTCACGTTTTCATGAATTAGTTCAGTCCACACTGCTTCGATCCATGAGTTGAACTACGTAGGCAACAAGGTTGAACAAAACGCATAAAATGGATTTGAGTGTTTTTTTTCGGATCGCTTGGAAGTCATGGTGAATAACGAACTAAAAAAGATTTTTTTATTACTTGTTGATTACATTTAGAGGACATCATTGAATTGTTTTTACCTTTAGAATTCGGTGATTAGGACGACACACAACACAAATACACAACCTTTTAATAACTTTAATTAAATAATTTATACGAGTATGTTACGGGTAATGTTAGAAGGTTCATTAAACTTAAGTTTACCCGGGTGTAACTAGTATTACCCAATCCTTTTAGGTCCGAAAGTCCGAATTTGAAATTAACTTTACTTTGTATTTGGTGTTTACCCGTATACATCTAGGTCTACCCAACACTGGCTGGGTAATGTTGGGTGTTGCAGGAGCGACTTTCAGGCAGTCATCCCCGTTTTGTCTCTCGCGCTGTGTACACTCACGCAGGAGGCGCTGGACAAAATTTGTCAAGTGATTGGTAGTCCATTATGTTTTGTAGTCACCATCAGAGTTAGACTACATGTCAATTAAATCTACTCGATAGCGTCTGTTCATTTCTGAGAACAGGTGGATTTGATAACTATTCCTTTTTCTGAAGATTTTAACTTATTCTGGCATAGTTCGCATAGTCGTAAATATAATAAATTTGTCACTTCTTGATTAACATTCCATTCGATGCTACACCTCATCGTAGGTCACATAATGTCTGATTGTTGTCTTACTTGTATATAGAGGAGCAATCACTTTCTCGGCAATAATTACCGAGCACAAACCAAATCGCCGATATTGGAAAATACATTTATATAGTAAGGACAAAACAGAGATGACTGTCCGGGAGTCACTCCCGCTTTGTAATGATGCAACACCTAACATTACCCAGCCGGTGTTGGGTAGACCTAGATGTATACGGGCAAACGCCGTAACATAATTATTATGTAAATCCAAAACTTCAGCTACTTCCACTGTATCGTCGTCGGCGCCGAGGTCATTTTGGTTGCATGTTTTGGGGCACAACGTGCCCTGTTGAGACTTTTTTCTATCCTCCCATAAAATATGCAACCAGTTTTAAAGTTATTTATTCTTTTGTTTTGTTTTCAGTGGCAGTCGTCGTGGCGTTTTTCATTTGTTGGGCGCCATTCCACGCGCAGCGGCTAGTCGCGATATACGGAACCACTGAGAATCATCTGGCTCGATCACCGATCTTACTGTCTGTGTACTCGTTCCTCACATACATCTCCGGAGTATTCTACTACATGTCTACGTGCATCAACCCGATATTCTACCACATCATGTCTAACAAGTTCAGGGATGCTTTCAAGGTAACTGTCAATCAACGTCTTGGATTGAGCCCGGCGAGGCAACTCGCTTTGTAATTTGAGGCGAGAGCAGTCTGAATACTGCGATATCTGTATTAGACCAGTGTTGAAAATTGTTGAAACCAAAGAAAATAAGAGTAGGATGAAACCCAAATAAAGAAGAAGAAAATATAACAAAAATGAAAGGAAAAATAACTTACTCGATTTCCGGCAAAACTACAAGTCCTATGGAAAAAAGTCAAATGGCAAAGTTGTAGGAAATTTCCACTTTTTGACAAACCGTTCCGCCCTGGCCATGCTCCAGCCCCGCATCTGTTGCGACAACCAACACAGCCATTCAAATTTCATGATTTTGGACTTATTTTCCGGTCTTCCAAATATTACGAATGAGAACTTAATGTCTTCTAATAGTTTTTTTTTTTTAATCTGTGTCTAGACAATGTTAGCTACTTTTCTATTCAAATAATCTTACAAATATGAAGAAGAGCAAATAAAAGAAAACACGCCATTTCCCTACGTTATAAAGTGTGAATTGTAATATCTTTACATTTCGTTTTGGATAAGAATTTTACTTAGGGACTTACTTACCTAATTCATTATTAGTAACTGCCAGTCAGAAGTTATGTTCTCTTTAATATTTACATTACATAGCACGAGTCCATAATATAGCTCATTCGATTCGTGTTGGTGAAAACACTAAAAAGTATAAAATAACTTTAATTTCGGAAGTCGGTGTTTTTGGTATTTTTTTCGTTTTTTGACACCGACTTCCGAAATTAAAATTATTTTATACTTTGTAGTGCTTTGTTTTTGGAAGTCGGTTGTATTTTTTTTGTTAAAAAGTTTTTTACTTTTCACTTTTTAGCGGTACAACAAACAGACATGCGATTTCAGCAATCCTGATCAATTTACTATCATTTATTGAAGAGTTCCGTTGCCTACCTCCGAAGTTCTTCATCAGATCTTCACCAAACTGAAATGGAACTAGACTAGGAAAATTTAAAATTTCCTTTCAAACAAAACAAGAATCATCCAAATCGGATAACAATTGGCGAAGATATCGCTGAACTAACTTTTTTAAGGGATCCCATCATCAGATACTAGCTTATATTTTCCGTCATCAGCTCAGCAACATGAGATGGTGATTACCAGGCACAAATATCTGAATAGCGTTAGAAATTTAATGTAAAACATTGTATGTGCCTATAAAATTTGAATGTTTCCTTCATTTTTCATGGGATCCCATCATCAGATTCTGACTTGATGACAATGGGACCACCTCAGGAGTAACGGTTGTCGAATTCAAATTTTTTTTTAAAATCGGTCCACAATTATTGGCGGAGATATCAGTGAACATACATTAAAAAAAAAGAAAATATACATCCGAACATAGAGCCTCCTCCTTTTTGAAGAAGTCGGTTAAAAATTAAAGTAAGCAGACGCTCTGTTCCAGAACTCAATGACAATGTGGTGCTGCCGTTCCAGCGAGAGGGCCGCCACCAAGCGCTGCTCCTACACCGCCATGGCCTTCCAAAGGAACCCCACCTCCAGCGGTACTGTCAACTCAGGTTATTTTACACCACATATAATTATATCACCTAAGACTCGTTCGCAAACTCAAGCGTCACCCCAATCAATAAGCAGCACAACTCGATCTCACAACACCTTTGGTTTAATAATTTATTTGAACGCAGTTACGATGCGAGGTAGTAATGTTTCATATTGTTCTTTCATTTCTTAATGTATAGAATATTGAAGGATTTTAAATACTGCAAATAACTCAACTTAGTGGAAGGAATTTTAATAGCTATATATACCTCGATACATGTTTGTGGCATAAAAAAACACCTCCTTCGTTTTTTTTTTGTGAAGTACCCTATTTTATTTTCAAATAAAATTCTGTAAAACTACTGTAGACTGCACTAGAGAGTAATTTTAACTTGAAGTCGTACTCATTATACAGCACGCCATGGTGAAGGCTGATTTCACAAAAAAAATAACCAAAATCAATCACGTTTTACAGGAAATTCACTGAAAAACTCGTTGCGATACGACCCGAGCATCCGCTCCAAAATGGGACGTCAGGACGTGAGGGATCAGTGCGTGCCCACCGTCCACGTCTGCCACAACGGCAGGGCCATTGTCACACCCCCTGTGCACGACTACAGGACATGCAGCAGTCACTGCTTCCGACAGACGCTCAAGGAGGAGATCATAAACAACAGAAACTCGTACTTAGACACTGCCAAACAACTGGCCAACGAAAAACGAAGATCTTGCTCACCAGTCTGCTGCACCTACCCCTCACCACCCTCTGAAACCAGAACAGTCACATCCGATGCCAAAGTCAATAACATCTCAGAAGAAAAGAGATTTGTCCGCGTATGAACCCGAAAATATATTAAAGAGATCAAATTAAGAATTTTACAACGTGAAAAAGACTACGGATAAAATTATATTTGAAGAACTGTATTCACATTTCTTCAAATTCGTGAATTCGTGATTCATGAAGTTCTAAATTAAGCAACCCAATGAGAACAATTCTTGACGTCGAACTGTAAATACATAATATAATGGCGTACAAGATAAAATCGATTTACAATAAATTTGAATGTGTAATTGTGTAGATTATGTGATTGAAGAACTAAGACTAGTGTTAACACAATTTGTCATTTTGTTATGAATTTTTAAGAAATTTTATATTCGACGTGCCTAGGTAAGCATTCAGTAAACAATAAGGGGTCAAATTAAATTAACTAGCGCGACTTCACAGTCATAATGTTAAATTTGTCGCTGCATACCTAATCAGAGGTCCTAGTGCGAGTTTTTTTAAACTTACCCGATCAAGTGTATACGTTCGAATGGTAAAAAACAGTCCAAATGCGAGTGGAACTCGAAGGGTTCCGTACCATATACCGAAAACACGTTTCTTGTATGGGAGGCTCTGTGATTTAACTTTTTTTTTTTTTATTTGTATAATTAAAAAATTTCAACAGACAGACGAACGGACAGCGAAGGCTTAATAATAGGGTTATATTTGTTACCCTTCGAGTACGCAACCCTAAAAAGAGGGTTTCCGTTATTTTCAACAGCAGCTCTTTTTCAGTTTTAATAGATAGGTACAAATTAATTGACGTTTACGTTAACGCGATCGAGTACACTTACATCAAAAAACAAGCAATAAGGAATTGTTCGTTTTACGATTCGTATTTTTGTAAAAACATTGTCAAAATCCCATAAAAATCACTTAAAATCAGTATTTATACTCTTTTGAACACAATATTACCATTGACTTGTCCAAGTAGGTACGCAACTTCTTTGACAGGAATAAAAATATATGTATATTTTTGGAGCTTTAGACGGATTTGCGAAAGTGCAAAGTCACGTTTTATCATGATGACGTCAAAAAATCCACACACAATGGGATTGACGTACGATACCGAAATGTCACATAGTCAATAGGTACCAAACATTATTTTGTTCCTTTTGACAATCATTTTATCATTATCACTGTTGCAAAGCCACTTTGTCTAGAGCCCCGATCGATTTCTATGACAGCATATTATTTTCTTTGGAGTTCTCTTTGCTTTTTATAGGTTTATTAAAATACGACTCAACAGAACAAGGCAGGACAACAATCTCGATGTATTTTTAAAGGCAACAACAAAAATTTTGGTATGTCAATTAAACCTTTTCTTACTGAGAAAAGATATATTTAATTGTAGAATGAAAGTGAGCATCTTAAAACTAACAATATTTTCTCTTACGATTCACATGTATTTGGATCTTAAAATATGAAAACGAGCTTTATTAAATAAAGTTATTTGTATACCTTTGATAGTAACTTTAGCCAAGAATTTAATATTATTGTGTAGATATATAAACCTTCGGCTAGTATAAAATATGATCAGGATAAAATACTACCTTTCGGAGACTTTAACAAAATATTTTTGGAGATAATCAATACCAATCTGTCTATTTCTTCTTGTATATGTACAGTGTAAGAAATATATTATATAAGAATGTACCTATACCGCGTGTATCTGACATCGACGCACAAACGATTTCCATGGGTCCAGGGCATGTTCTGGACACCCTAGACTTAGAATTTTTCGTCGGCTTTTTTCATTTTTTTCAAGGTTTTTTTTTACTTTAGACTGCTCATAATCGTTATTCTGACCTAACCCAATGAGATTTTTAATAAAAAAATAATTAAATAGCTACTTTCACTAAATAGAGCAATCTAAATAAAACCACAAATAGATATCAGCTCAGCTGAGCTGATACCTATTTGTGGTACATTTGAAAAAAAATGAAAAAAAAAACCGACGAAAAATTCCAACACTGTAGTGTCCAGAATCATGCCCTGGGCCCATGGAAATTGTTTGTGCGTCGATGTCAGATACACGCGGTATACTATAAACGGTGAAAAAAATTGTTAAAATTGATTGGATCCGGAAACTGGGAACGCATATTATCGCACCTCTCAGCACCCCAATTGCGTAACTTTTCATAACTAAAAAGTTTTCCTGATACATTGCTTCATATGTCTACAATTTAGACTGTTTAGCAACGTAAAACACGCATAGAATAGTGTTCAAATGGCAGAGTCAAAGAACATGCGAACACTTACGATAGATTTTTTTTGTGTGCGCTATCAGGCTGAAGGTCTCACGACACTTTGTCCACTCACTCACTTTGTACTCACTTTAAATGTTTCGATCATTTTATAATAATTCGATAGCTTACCGATTGTAACAAAAATAAGTACTTAAATTATCATTTTTACCTTTTGTAACTATTATTTAACAAAAGTATGAAACCAAAGATGTCCTCAGCTCATGTCCTAAGCTAAACTGCTCTTGAAAAATTTTCCGCATTTTAAGCTCTTCTAAAAGTAAAAGAATATAAATAATTATTATGGATCGACAAATTTTAAACTTCACTACAATAAAATATATTTCTAAGGCTGTTTCCAGATTTTCCGAAGGCTCGATGTCGACTGCATTATTAGGAACTTGTGTCGTAGCCGGCATCCCAAGTAATTAGAGCGCAGCTTAAATCAACATCATTTTCAATAAATAAAAGATCCTTATTACTCATATTACACTTTGTGCTTATCATACATATTTTTAATAAATAATGATGACGAGTAGCTCGTGGCTAATAACAGCCGCACGGGTCGATCTTTACGGTAAAGCAACGCACGGCCAAAGTTGGTCTGTGGATAGGTGGCCATCTTAACATACCGAGTTTATTACGTGCCTCGGAAAGCACGTTAATCCGTTGGTCCCGGCTGTTATTTGTGGATCTTTGGCAGTCGTTACGGATTGTCAGAAGCCAGTAAATCTGACTCCGGTCTTGCCAAGAAGTACCGTGTTACCCAGTTAATGGGTTGTGGAGGTCTGGTAGGCAGCCGCTCCTCGTAAAACATTGACTGGAAGCCGACCCCATTGTAGTTGGGAAAAGGCTAGGCAGATGATGATATTTATAATAAATAATAAGTGTATTTTTAGGGTCCATATTGGCTCACCTAAAGTTCTTTACCCGAAATTGTTATTCCTAATGATTTGTAATCTGAATGATCACTCTTCCTAAAATTTTTCATCCTAAAGTTTTCATTCATACCTACTATTTGTAGTGCTACCGGCGATGTTCATAACACTCATGTTTCCGAAAATTGTAATTAATAATATAATTAATGTAAATATATCTAAACTCTTACTGTTTTTTATCATAACGCTTTTATCCCTAAACATAATTACCATAATATAGAAAAATTTCGCGACCAATTTCGAGGTAGCGTAGTTGGTCAGAGTTCTAACCTAACCTAACCTATGGATATCTTTGCAGGTACACACCGCTATAAATAAAATAAAAAGAAATCTAAACAAAAAAGATATGACTTTTAATAATAGTGTAAAAGATGGTTATGTTGAGAAAATGTACACACCGCTATAAATAAAATAAAAAGAAATCTAAACAAAAAAGATATGACTTTTAATAATAGTGTAAAAGATGGTTATGTTGAGAAAATGTAGGAAAACAAATAAAAGTATAATAGATGTTTATTGCTACTGTCATTATGAAGTCGAATGCTTCGAAATTAAGAACATTAGAGACAGAGTAGTTAGGAATTGTCATTGTTAGGATGAAAAATGTTAGGAAGAACATTTTCGGATTTCCAATTATCGGAGTTGAAAATTTAGGTGAACTTTGGCGCACCCGTATTTTTATGTTATTTTATCTTTTTGGGAGAAGGATTTTAATGCGATTCCACAAAGATAGACTGAAATTTAAAAATTACACATGTTTCACCAAAACGCAAGAGTACTTAGTAATTTTCTTTTTTTAATGTTTTTTAAACATTGTTTTAATCCCTCTACGTACACTTACAGCAATAGAAAGCATTATTTAATTTGTAAAAAAAATGTATTTTCAATGTCCTATTCGTGTGAACAATGAAACGTACAGATTTATATGTATTGTTATCGTAATACTATGTAAAAAGAAGAGTCACACTACATATTTTTCGGATTTCCCGAACTGTAGTGTGTTTCTTCACGCATGATGAAAATCGCCTTCCTGTCATTTGCAAGCTATATATACTTTTATGTTTTCATAACTCGACCAAATGCAGTGAACACCTGTTTTTTCCCGTTTTGAGGGTTTTTGTTATTGTAAAAGATGTTTATGTTACACGTACACTGACACCTCAGGTTTTGTGTTTAATTTTTTACACCCTGCATGTTGAAACTGACATTTTGTTCTTTGAAACACGATCAGGAATTGTATTTTTCACAAAAAACAATGCATTTTTGCAATTTGTAGATCAAAAGATATTTTGTGTGATTTAAATGAAAATAAAGAGGATAGACTTTGTTCATTATTTGTCCTCTCTTTCTTTTATTTCTGCGTATTCGTATACTTGCTGACCCGACTATGGTTGTCCTTTTCGAACTGAGTTTATACAAAAACGCTACAAAACAAATGTTTAGATATAGAGATAAATACTTTCAGTTTTTCCCAAAGTTTCAAAACTTTCAAACAACTTTTCAATGTTTTCATTACCTTAAAAGCTTTACTCGGAAAACCAAAATCATTTAAAAAGTATAATTACATCATACTACTACCGTTGGCCCGCAGCTTCGCACGCGCTGAAATAAATTTTCAAACCTACCCATTTATGTGCCAAAATTCTTCGAAATCGGCTCGGTATTTAGGCGTCAAAATTAACAAAAAAAAAATTCTATCACCTTAATAATATTAATAGTTGAGATAGGATTATTACTCCGGCCGTTCTCATGATGCACTCATTAGGAGTGAGGCGTATTTATCGAAACAGTTAAAAAAAACAGGTATTTCAAAGTAACAACATGAAACAGGTATCTCAGAACCGAAATAACAGTTCCTACCTATTTCGCCTGTTCCTCAAACAACCGTAGTAGTCGTAACTCGAGATACACGACCAACGAAACGACCTGGAACAGCTATGTGAAACAGTTTCAAATGAAACATGCTCCTTTCTCTTCTGACTTATTATAATAGAAAGAGACAACATCTTTTCTTTGGAACAAGCTCCTCTGGTTTATTGTATTAGAAAGAGATAGAACCTGTTCCCTGCCTGTCACTGTTTCTGACCTTTTCGGATACGCATACAAATAATGAACTTACCATTGAACAAATATCGATAAACAATTTTAGTATACCATTATTTTTCTTAATTTTATGTTTTTGTTTCTCTTATTTCTTCATTGTCTTTTCGTATTGTGTTTTTGCTGTTGTGTTGTGTCTGTATCGAATAAATGTTAAAAAAAAAAAACAAGTTATTATTATGATACTTTAATTTTATAATATCTCTTGTGAAAATAATAATTAATTTAAACAATTTTGGGGATTTTTTTAAACCCTACATTACATTAAATTTAAATAGAAGCATAGTCAAGCTGTCAGTCCTAAGCCTGCAAAAGCATGAAGAGTGGTTTTTATTTCATTTCAGTAGCAGGTACTGACGCTATTTCCAAGTACTATTTCTGAATCTGTTTCAATCAATGAGTCTAAATAGTTCCAGTGGAACAGGCTGTTATTTTGGAACAGGATTTTGGAACTGTTTTCTTCTTGGAACTGAAACAGGTGAAACAGGTTTCTAATTTTATCTGTTCCAACCCACCTCTAGCAGTCATGTAGCAAGAATAGCAATGTGGTACACATTGCTCTTGCGTGTGTACAAAAATTGTTAAATAAAATTATTAATCAGTACCTAACAGAACAGCCAGAGAACTAGAGTCACCAACATTGCGCGTAGAATCAGCATGCTGAAGTGGAAGTTGGCCGACCATGTCTGCCACGGGCACAGGGTCGATGGAACAGACATGTGGAGACCGCGTATGGGCAAACGTAGTGTGGCACGCCATGCGGCACGATGAATCGATGATTTAAAGAAGGTGGCTGGCAGCGAATGGATGCGGACTGCTCAAGACCAGGGTGGCTGTCGCTCTTTGGGGTAGGCTTACGTTCAGCAGTGGACGGCAATTGGCTGAAATGATGATGACGATGACTTAACAGAAAGGTAGAAGTTTAACAAGCTTAAGAAAAAAAATCAGAAAAAAAATGCCGCCAGAATGCTACAGTTAGCATTCCGGTGGCCTAACGCGACGTGCCGCGGTATCCCGCTGCAGAATCTATGCGACTAGTCTAGACAACACTCAAAAACTCACAAAGGGCTTATGTATTGCATGTAATTTTGTGGGTTTTCATGACATATTCTTGAAATTTTGTTACACGTGTTTCATTTTTTGTGTTTACTAAAAATATCTTGTTAAAGTAGGTACTGTAGGTACATATTTTTCCTGGTACGCGTTGAAAGGTCCATGAAATAGCGAATTTTCTTTTAATCTTTCGTGGCTTGGATATCGGTCTATTTCAGTAGTTTATCACAAAGTACTTTATTTAATGTGATCCGAAAATATAAATCATTCTAATTCATAAGGAACTCTATCGAAGCCTCGGATTTTCATAGACAAGTATCACTAAGGAATGTTGACTCCTTATACTGGCGATATTTCATACGAGCTGTCAAACAATATTGAAATAAATGTACTGGTTTAATGAAACTTGGTACAGCCTACGCATATGGATGATACTAGTAGTGGATAAATAGTTAGGAAAAGAGAGTGTGCTTTTTCACTACCTGTCTCCAGAAGTTTCTTCCCTCCAAACTCTTTTCGTTTAATTGCATTTTAATAACCAGTTTCTAGTCGGAACACTCGTTCAGTGTTTATATTTCTTCTTATTTCATATAATAACTAGCTGACCCGCGCAACTTCGTTTGCGTCACATTTTCCATTAATGCTCCGCTCCTATTTGTCTTAGCGTGATGATATCCTATATCCTTCCTCGATAAATGGGCTATCTAAACTTGAAAGATTTTTTCAAATCAGACCCGTAGTTCCTGAGATTACCCTCTACATACAAACTTACAAACAAATGTTACCTCTTTATAATATTATTATATATTATAATTACCTATAGTATAGATAATTAAAACGTCATTTGTATCGATATTGATCGGCGAAAGTTACTCCGATACAATTTATTATTAATTCCAATGCAAACATTTGTGAAATGCTGGAATCAAGCCAAGTTTGAGCGACGTTTACCATCTATCTTGTTTTGCGTACTTACCAGAATATTTTAGGCATATTTAGAATGCCAATTTTTAAGGTCCCGTTCCTCAAGAGGAAAAAGGAACCCTTATAGGATCCGACTGTCTGACCGTCTATCAAAAATTTGAGGAATGCGAAACCTATGTAGCCCTCGGACCTAAAAATAAAAATCAAAAGAAAAAAAAGTCCGAAGTTAGTAATTCTATATCATAAAAAATGTTCTTTGAGGTTATAAACCTACATTTGAAGTTGGAAAATTAACCATGATTGACGACCGTGTTGAGGCATTTAATCGATTGCAAATAGTTTTTTCCTTCAATCTGAATTATATTTTAATCTAAAAACAATAATAAAATGACTCTGTATGGTAAAAAAACCCACCATGCGCCAAGCCAGACATATTTTTATCGCATGAACTTTTTTCCCTTTTCCGATTCAACGTTAAAATATTGCCCTAACTAAACAAACAATTTAAATAACTTGTCTCTGATATGTCACAAGTAGCAAGCTATATATTTAATCAAATGTCGCTGAAAGTGTATATAAAACGAACGCGAAAGTCTACTCGCTGCTGCAGAAAGAAATACTTTCATTTCTAATCACTGAAAGGCAGGCTTACTGTACTTTATGCTGAGTCAGTTTGCTGCTAAAGTGACTGGCTGTTCAATATCCTGAGGCACCTGAGAGATGCCAATTTATACCTAAATGACTATAGCTGACCCGTGCCCACTTCGTTGGTTGGTATTTTCTGGGTTAATATAATAATATAGCGCCGCACACGCCTCGCAACGCACGCGCTTCGATGTAAATTTGCCTGGGCAGTCATGCCTCACCACGAATATAAGCGTCCACACATGGCGAAGCATGCGATGAGCGCTCATGCGCTGCGCATGCCTCGCAATGTCTGTATCCGCTTTTACGCAGTTCAGTCAGTACGCCTCGACAAGTCTGACATCTTGACTGAGAGTGTCTTGCGAATCTGGAGCATGGGTGAGCAAAGGGTTTGAAACAGCATGTTCCACGGATAACACGACGTAATATATCATGCTCGCTGCAAATGGTACGTTACGGCCTGATGCACCGGTCAGTTCCCACCTATAAGTTGCAGGTACCTATATTGTAGGCGCGAGATAAAGCAATAAAGAAGGGGTAGACCGAGGGGTTTTGAAGCAGAGTTGAGTTGAAACGACATCAATTTCGCGAAATCTATAACCGTTATCAAGCTGGCAGCAAGGATGTTTAGCCGTGCCCCAATGCCCGCGGGCATCAGTATGCGTTCTCGTTCAAGCGCGCGGTTGTGGAGTGCTAACACCCATGTGCAAAATAATACGAAACGTAAGTTTTAGTCGTTTTGTAGCTTCTTTAAATTTGATGATGTGTTGGTGTTTTGGCTTGTGTTATGTATGAAATTAAAAATAAATAAATAATCAAAAGTCATTTATTCAAAAAGAGCCAGCACTTTTTGAACGTCTATTTTTTCAAAAGACAGTACCCCAAAACGCCCGCCTATCACCACTTCCTAGTGTTTTAGCTGTGGAGAAGAAGTGGCCAACAAACTCCCCAGCAACACATCTGTCTGTTACGTTTTAAGAACTTGAATTTATACATATACTAGTATGCAAATTAATTCATAGTCAAAAAAAAATTATCACTTATTAGCTGGCACACTAATGATATTATAAAAAATACACTTAAGCATAAATTAGTTGCTTAGCTAAATAAGCCACCAGGAATAAAATTTATGTTCCTGCCTACACGTAGGTACAATGGTAGAACTTAACGACAGAACTTTTAAGTTGTCATTTTCTAACGGATGGGAGGATTTTTGTTACTGAGGGGATTTGAAACAGATTGTTTCATCTCTCCTCGGTTCTATTTTGTATGACTATTTGATAACATGATGTGGTTAATTTATGTTTCGCTTTTTTTTTAGAATTCCTACTTAGTACCAAAGAAGAACATACAGAAGTATGGCCAGTCAAGAATTATATGATCTCGTAGCAGGAGAGGTTTTATTGCGCCAAAACAATCTTCTGGTCGCTGCTTGCAACTTTAACTTTAACTACCGCGTGTATCTGACATCGACGCACAAACGATTTCCATGGGTCCGGGGCATGATTCTGGACACCCCAGTGTTGGAATTTTTCGTCGGCTTTTTTCTCATTTTTTTATTTTTTTCAAGGGTTTTTTTACTTTAGACTGCCCATAATCGTTATTCTGACCTAACCCAATGAGATATTTAATAAAAAAAATAATTAATTAACTACTTTCACTAAAAATAACAATCTGAATAAAGCCACAAATAGATATCAGCTCAGCTGAACTGATACTTTGTGGTACTCTTGAAAAAAATGAGAAAAGAACCGACGAAAAATTCCAACACTGGGGTGTCCAGAATCATGCCCTGGACCCATGGAAATCGCTTGTGCGTCGACGTCAGATACACGCGGTATACTTTATTTATCGTTTAAATTCAGAAAACTAAAAAATATGAATATACGCTTTTGTTTTTGATTTCATATAAAATTAAAGAAATAAGCTAACG
This sequence comes from Ceramica pisi, assembly GCA_963859965.1. Taxonomy (NCBI): domain Eukaryota; kingdom Metazoa; phylum Arthropoda; class Insecta; order Lepidoptera; family Noctuidae; genus Ceramica; species Ceramica pisi. Next base: position 15,812,577 of record OY982536.1, on the reverse strand, counting down.
ATTGGTACTAATCTTGTACAAATCAAGTTTAACTTGTAAGATTTTAGTGTAGGTATGTATAAATAATGTCAAAATCATTTCAAGTCCCCTTGGTCTCCCTCCGTAAAATCTCTTTACAGAAACCCGAAAAATACAGTTTTACTTCCGTTTTTTAATTAAGAATGTCAATAAATCTAGAAGGATCAATGACAGTAATATTTCGCGCTTACTATAAATATTATGATGTGATGTATAATTATGAAGGTTGCGTGCTGTAACAAACCATCCGAATAAGTGTCATCCGAATTTCAAATAAGTTTTGAAAAGGTTTGTCCAAGCCGCGAAACAGAAATTGAGACCAAGCGTTGTGTTGCTCTAACAGAAATCCCTGCGTACTTGACTCGAAGATAAAACAGTATCAAAACAACAATCACAGTACTAATAGTTCTCCACGTAGTGTGAAGAACGTGGTAAGTATTGCTAGTTTATTGACTACAATTAGGGTTGAGTAATCGACGTGCCGTGCCGACAATCTGTTATTAAATATTTATACCTTCATAGTGACACGACATGAATCTAGCACTGAAGTGTTTAAAACAGATGAAATCTAGAAGTTACAGTGTCTCCTTTTGCAAGGAATTCTATTATTATTTAAAGTGTTATTATCTAGCATATCTTCATACAACCTGACTTTTTTACCATCCAAAATTTTACTAGTATTTATTTTATTAAAATACTAACTACATAGTTAGCTTGTGTTACCAGTTAAAAACTAAATAATAAAAATAATAAATACTAAATCAAATCTATCTAGGTTATTTGCGAAGACCTAGTTTCCTGGATAAATAAGTCACTGTTTTAAATTTCGGGATATATTGAAATATTTAAATCCGGAAAACTTTAATTCAGGCCTCTGCACAAACTGAAGCGAGTTCTTGGCGAGATTCTGGATGATATTTGCTCACTCCTTGCTGATCCAGGCAACTAACTTGCATGAATGTGTAACTGCACTGACGTGAATAGTCACGTGATTAATCATTTAACAACCATGCATGTAGCGTTCTGCATCCTACAAGACGCGTCTGCGTCATGCAAGATTTATATTAAAAAATATTTATTTAATTATACGTATGCTCAGCATGAGCTTTAGGGTGACAATGAACAATTGAACTAACTTGTAATTAAATTTATTTACATTTTATGTACATCAGAAACTAAAGATAAATCTACAGTATCTACATTATGTACAAACGCGTATAAAAACAAAATAAATCATTGGGCATCCAAAAAATAATCCACATCGCTGTCAATGGCAAAAGTGCCCAGAACAGTGGTAGCATTGCTACGTTGAATGGCAATGCTGATTCTTTGGCCGAAGAAAAGCCCGGTCCTCTGGTCACGTGACCCGTCGACAAGTTGTTTGCTGTCCCGAGAGACTTTATGTGCACTCGGACCCCATGGGCCTAGTGTTTCAACGCCAAAAGGCTCAAATATATAACTCCCATTTAGGTTATTATATTTGCGCCTTTTGAGGTTTTCTGCACCTGCAGCAGCCGCCCCAGTACAGCCCGCCGTGCTAAGATGATGGGATGGCGCAAGGGTGTCAACACATGTTGCATCCCACACTAAAGGCCTACCCACCTTCCAAGGCTGTGACTTTTCAGTGCTGTTGACCGAAGACAGGAACGCCGGGTAGGCTTATACCTACTAGAAATTTTGCGGATGCCGAGCCCACCAAATTGAATGGATAGTGTGGCTTGGAGCCAGGCTCAGTCATCCAGAGCCTCATTTAAGATAGAGTTTATGTGTGCATTTAATGATTTGATCAATTTTGTCCAAAAGGTGTGACTGCTTCCATAAAGGAGAAGAGCGGAGAAAATAAATAAAAGTTGGCCCAAAACAGCAATTTCTTATGAGGGTGAAAGCCGAATGTAAACTAATTTTAGAAAGTCTTTCCGAAATATCGTTAAAATGTTTAATTTTGTCGTCATTGAATGAAGAAAAACTGTCTTCCAATATTGGTGATCCTAGGAGGTGCAGAGAACTGTTATCTAAAATTTTGATGTCTGGGGCTATAGAATTGAATTTCTGTAAAGTCATTGGTCTGTCGGTATTGTCACAAATAAAAAAATCACACTTGGAGTGTTTGAGGTCAAGGCCGATGGATTGGAACTGCTTTTTCAGGTAAATAACATCTTTTAAAACAGTGTCTAAGTCACCTCCTAGTGTTCCATCATCTAGATACCAGACGTTAAATTTTGAATTTAGTTTTTGAATGATTGGATGGATAGCCAAGCTGAAACTGACTGGCCCGAGGGGGTCACCTTGTTGGCATCCAACTGCAGATTCTAAAACGTTGTCTTTGCACAATAATTTTGAAGGGTTTTCTGTAGCATTGCCATAAAAAAGCAGTAAATTTCTGGTAGTTCTTTTTTTGCTTCTGCCAACAAGGTGTCTCTGTTAACAGAATTAAAGGCGTTTTTAACGTCAACCTTGAGGATAACCTCAGTCATACCAGAATTTAAAAAAGTTGAAAGGGCATGTATGGCAGCCTCACAGCCCCCTCTGGATCCAAAGCCAGGCTGTAGGGGCTGAAATTTATTTGTTAGTTTAAGGCTGTATATTATATACCTAACGCACTCGCTGATCGCGCTCGACCAACGTGTACTGGAGCCAAAAGATCCTAAGTCGGTAGTTAAAGTACGTTAAATGAATAAATAAATATTGACTAGAACAAAACAAATAGTGGTTTGTTATAAAATAATTTGAACTATTCATTCGAAGAAGTAAGATGTAGAGCTACCTCTTTTTCTGTACTCAAAATATTAAATCAATCTTATTGTAATATCTAAAATATGACAAAAAATAAAACATAAATTCTTGGATTGCATTAGCTGTACGTTTGAAATATAACCTCTTACTAAAAGGTGCTGAATATTATATATCAGTTTGAGAGCGACATTGCAGAATAAAATGAATTTCGCGACACCAGACTTACTACCCCGGCAAGTAACGTAACTCGATTTAGCGATGTTATCCATCGAAACAGAAAATAAAATCCGACCGACTATGGTAAAGGTATGGTATAGGTATGTTATGTTATACTAGCTGATGCCTGCGGCTTCGCCCGCTTGAATTTTATACTTAAACCTTCCTCGAGAAGCACTCTAGCCATTGATGTAAACAGCAAGAAAATCAGTGCAGTAGTTTTTGAGTTTACAGCGACTAAACAGACAGACAGACGTGACGGAGGACTTTGTTTTATAATATTATAATACGTATTATAGTGATAGTGATAATATTTGTCTGTTTTTTTTTGTAAAAGTTACACGTAACTATAATTTTGTTGAATTTAAAATCACAATTATAGTTTTATAACTAAAAATAAGACTCGTGTAGATTACACGTCACATTTAACTAGGTATATAAATTTAGATTAGATTTAGATTTAAAAGGAGTTAAATATAAATTTAGGCGCGGCTTGCTGAATTTCGCGACACATGTTTATTAATTAGTAACGATTAAAAACTCAATTCATTGAAACAATTCAAAGACTTTTTGAAATGAGATTTATAACATTTAAATTTTTTCAGGAGTTAAAATTTGGTCTTGTTAGAGTTATAGTAAACTGGAAACAAATAACGTACTTAGATACTATCATATGTACGATTGAGAATTAACCATTATACATCACCTCTAAAGGTGCTGAGTGAAGTAAGTACAATGCAAGTAAGTACAGCAACCACGACTTGCTGAATTAACACAAATTTGCGACACTCGATTCATCGATATTCTTTCTACAAAAAATTGAATCCGTTTGAAGAGGTTAGATATATTGCTAGGTAATTGAATGGTCAATAAAACAGTTATATTATAATGCGGTGTATTGTTGTAGGCATCGTGTGTAATTAACCGTGTAACTTGGCCCAGGTCTTGTGCATGTATAATGATCTGAGTAGCGGTTGTGCCTTGTCACTGTGTTGTGTTCATCGATTACGGTCGCCTGTCGCTCCTGTCAGAAAGGTGAGTTGTGTTTTTAATTTAATTTTTCAGGCCTCATGATTCTTAAGGTCAGGATTAGGATTTTTAAGGTCGTATGGCCATCCATACGACCTTAAAAAAAATATCTTTAAAGTATCAAGACTCGAAAACTGTAAGTAAAACTATTAAAATATAGCCAGAAATTCTAAATACTTACAAAATATGATCTAAAAGGATTGCACCTTTCATTAGATGTGTTTTTGTCGCCGAAAATATTAATAAATTTTAATCGGAACTATTCTAAGGCTAAATCCGTGTTATTTGTAAATAAAATAAAAAAATAATAAAAATAAATAAAAATTCTCTTTACTAAGGCACCAAATCCCAATATTAAAATTACAATTAAATAAAAACACAAATAATACAATTACAAATTATAACTTATAACTAACAATTTCATTTAATCCGATGTAACCCAATTCAATATAATATAATTCAATTCAATTTAATTTATTCTAATTTAATATTTTTCATTCAATCCAATATAATTAAGAGAAATCAATTAATCAAACTAAAACAAATTCACACATTAAATAATTAACGTCGGTTGGCACTCCGGTGGACTTCGAGCCAGCGGTGCAATTCACTAAGGCAGAACATCTTTACAACCAATAAATCATCGTTGAAACATCTGATAAATATATGCCACATCAGATGTTTCAACGATGATTTCTTGGTTGTAAAGATGTTCTGCCTTAGTGAATCGCACTACAGTACCTATGGATCGGACCGCACCAATCCTCACTGACGACCCTCAGTAGCTGATTGGCCGATTTTCCTAGCCTGCTCGAAAACGATGCTATTCGCAAGGGAATAACCGCATAAAAGTCTGGCATTCTCGCCTCAGCGAACATGCTCGTCGCACTACAGTACCGCGGAAGTTTCCTTAGTAGGTATACGGTAAAAGTAAGTGTAAAAGGTTGCAACACTTTTTTAACCGCATTACAGGATTTGTAGGGTTATTATTTCACATTCCTTATGATCAAACCCGATAGTAATTCCTTACTATTGGGTTTGATCATAAGGAATGTGGGATATTTTTAAAATGACATATGCACCTAGATAACTTTTATTCTGATCAACTTTACATTGATGTAGCCAACTATGCTGATTTGAAAAAAACTGGCCAAGTGCGAGTCGGACTCGCGTGCTAAGGGTTCCGAACGACTTATATTTTTAAACATTTCACTAAACTTTAACTGACTTCCGAGATTAAAGTTGTTTGATATTTTATAGTATTTTTATTTGGAAGTCAGTTGTATTTTTTTGTATAAAGTTTTTTTTTATTTTTCACTTTTTGGTGGCGATACTCCTCAACAAGAATTGACATTACATAAATAATGTTATTACCTACTACTAAGTACACATCTGTGTTATTTGCCGGTACGCAGTTACTTTAATGTGCCTTCGTAGTCCAAGTCCAGACTAGCTCATATATCTATTTTGTAAAAACATAACCTAACATATCCCACTATACATTTCTTACTTTTTATTTATTTTAATTTGAGGAGGTGAATGGTGTATCTTCGAAGTTCAACGTCCAATGCAATTGCAATAAAGCTACAGCTAAACCCAATGCAACAAGAATAAAAAAAACGGAAATTGCAAAAAAAGTGTTTCATGAGGTAGGAAGTACGCACGTGTGTAGGCCACCCTGGTGTACCCTACACCAGGGTGGCCTACACACGTGCGTACTTCTACATAGCGTACCGGCGTGATGTTTTTATATGTGAACTGGCGTAAACAGTGAACAGACTTTCTGATTTCAGCAATCCCGGTCCATTCCTTATAATTTATTGAAAATTTCCGTTGCCTGTCTCACCAAATTAAATGGGACCATCTAAAAATTACCAAATCACTTCAAGTGTGCCTTTAAAATTTTAAGAGTTCCCTCGTTTTCTCCAGGATCCCCATATGATTCCGACTTATGAGAACCTCCTCCTTTTTTGAAGTCTGTTAAAAAGCATTTTAATATTATTTTCTAAAACGCTAGTACCTATATACGAACCTACATGTTAACTCTTAACAGCCCTTTGTTGACTGGTAGAGAATGCCTAAGGTGCCTTTGTAATTTTGTGATGCTCATGCAGTTTTATTTTTACTAACTATCTATTTCGGACAGAATCCATAAGTGTTAGTAACAATTTTTCCGAACATTTGGGACGCACTACAATGGCGCGGCAACCCCAGGAGCATTCTGAAAGCATTATTATATTGAAGACGCAGGACGTTGTAGGCTCACTGCGTACTTATACCAAACCCACAGGTCACTCGAGTAAAAAGATTGGCAATATGCCCTAGAAAGTGTTATCTTTACTTCCTTAGTACATCGAGCGAACCTTCGGGCCAGCATATTGCTGCTCACCGCCAACGCTATGTTCCCTCTCTATAACTGGGTCATCTTTTAAGTCGTCGGTGACCAGATGACCAAGATATTTAAAAGTTTGCACAATTTTTAAATTCTACCCATCGATCATGATCGGAGGTACAGTACTAGGTCTCTGATTTTTTCCATTCCAATCTATACTACTCAGATAGTGTATCCACCCATCTCACCTGGTTAGTCTGGTTTTTATACCAGAATTTAAGAACGCTGTATTCCGTTGGTACACCTGCTTCCTCTAGCTTTCGCCACAATATGTCATAGGCCACTGTGTCAAAAGACTTGACAGACCTGTATGTTTAAGGCATAAAATAGCACTATCAGTGGATAGTCCCGCTCTGAAAACGAATTGTGCGTCATGTAAATGTAAGTACCCACTGAGACTCTGATTAAGCAAACTGTCAAGTGTCTTAGCTGCAGTTGTAGCAAGTGAGATGGGTCGATAATTTGTTCTACCCGATACATTCCTGTCCTGATCTTAAAAATGGGCACAACTAAGGTTTTCATCAGCTATTGCAGTAGGTATGAATGACCGCACACACAGCGTATAAAACATAGCCAGTACACGCGGCAGATGCATACCAGCATTCCTGAAATGCTCGATGCTGAGACCGCCATACCTTGGAGACTTACCCCTCTTCATCTTTTGAATTGCTGCGGCAACTTCAAAATAAAATAAAATTATCTCTAAAGTTATTTGCTGTTCTCTGAAGGTCACTGATGCCGCCTACGTTCACAGGAATACTTGGCTTCTTCTAGAAGGCTGAAAAATTCCCGACCGAATGATTTGAGGCAAGAATATCCATTTTGATTCTGACACCATTTCAGTTTGGACTTAAAAACCCTCCGACTCTCACACATTTGCTTATAGACAGTACCATTTGAAGGTCTACCAGCTAACACCCATAGCTGAAACCCCAGCCTAGCCTTTCTGTGAGCGTCTGAGACATGCCTGTTCCACCCGGCGATGTACCCACCCTTTCTGAAACATTTGCGACTGTAGGATCTTACAGACGCCTACGTTAAAATATTTGTAATTCTAGTGTACATATTATCCAACAAGGCCGCATGTACCGGGTCAGAACAGAATATATCAGCGCATAAACTGAATTCCATTGGAAAATCCAGACCTTTAGGCTCCTCGTGGCATATGCTATGGTAAAGGTTAATCTGCTCATCCTCTCTTCTGCCCCAGATCACACCGTCACCTACTAGCTTACTATCAATAGCACACTTAACAGCAATCCTGTTTATGTCACATTCAACATAAAGTGGAGAATGGTCAGACCAATACACGTCATGCTGCACCCACACATTATGGACAGTCTCCTGAGCGGCTTTCGTGACAATGCAGTGATCTAACCACCTCCTACATTCATGCGCCTCATTCGTAAAAGTGTATGTACTAGATTACATACTAAGCTTCTCGATATCAATGCAGCACCAGTCTTTTTCTACACAGAAAGTTCGTCACAAAATAGTTCGTTTGGATGAGCAGTAAAATCCCCTAAAATATTAACTGCTTCACAATCAATGTTCACTTCTATCATAGACTTTATGACACTGAGACAGTCCGTAAACATAGGCAAATTATCAATACCGTTAACATGTACGTTGTGGCGTGTACACACTAAAGATTAGAACTAGCCCATTTCGCGTCATCACTTTTCTCGCACATATACGAGCACTATTACAATCTATTACTGTGACTGACTCAAACGCACGCTTTTTCGCCACAGAATTGCCACCCCGCCATACGGCCTGCCGCTTAGGAGACCCAACATCGTGTCCACCGCAGACTTAATCTGACTGATAAGTAAAACGTTTAATGCCCAATAAATTTGAGAGTTGCTCTTGATTTTCCTGGGATTCCATGACAAGATCCTTACTTTTGCCTTCCATCACCAGCTCAGTAACATGAGATGATGAGTAACAGACGGAAATATTTGAATTGTGTTAGAAAGTATATGAAAAACATTGTATGTACAGTGGTGGGGTAACTCAGAAGGTACGGGAAATTAAAGAGATTTGGTGATTTAAAATAACACTCATATTGGCGAGCTCCGCCCGAATTCACATCAGTCCATAATCTTCCATAAAAACAAACAAATTCTTTATCCTTCAGATTTCAAACCTAAGCTATATTTTTTAATTCACCGTTCCAAAGTTTTACGAATGGCCAGTGCGAATCAAATAAATCTGGAACACACATGGGTATCACAAACCAAGGACACACATGAGCTACGCCCTTATGAATAGAGGATACAAGAAAGCCCTCTTGTATCCTCTATTCATAAGGGCCTATAAAAATACCTATAAAATTTGAGGTTTGCCCTCGATTTCCCTGAGATCCCATAATCAGATACTAACTTGGTGAAAATGAGACCACCACAGGAGTATAGGCTTTCGAATTAAAAAGGAATTTCAAAAATCGATCCACTATTGGTGGAGAAATTGGTGAACATACATAAAAATAAAAATACTTGCAGTCGAACATAGAACCTCCTCCTTATTTTAAGTTGTTTTAAAATCATAGACTTCCTTTAAGTTTTCCTGTAATTTATGGGCATACCTACTTACGTGTATTTTTTTTTTCAAGATTTATGCTCGTTATTTTCTGAGATAAGGGAGGGAAAGGTCATTTTCGGTCTAACTTCAAAACTATTAAAACCCACACACACAGTAAGCCTTTTCATTTGATGTTTCAAAACTTTATTTTTCAATTTTCTAATTTGACCCAAAGTGGGTCCATACTTAAAATTTATTTACCTACTTACGTAACGCGTCCGTGTTTGGGTCAGAGAAGTCCATATTTAAACCAAATTTCATCAGAATTGGTCCAGTAGATCCGGAGAAAATTGGCTGTGACAGGCGGACAGACAGACCCACGAGTGGTCCTATAAGGGTTTCGATTTCTAACAACTAAATACTTTGCAACAAAGAATTTAGGTTACCTGGAAATATTTTTAAAACTATTTAGCAACTCTGCGAACCTGCTCATGTTTCCTATAGCATTGCAACAATGCATGTGCTGAGGTCGACTTTTTAACGAACCTTTGCGCGTAGTTTGGCCTTGTTGTCTGCATAACAAAAACGGTAACAATCAATTACAATGACTTTAATTTTGACAATACAACAACATTAATTCCCATCTAGGCGCGCATTACACGGTAGGTTTTTCTGTCAGTTTATGGTCAACACTCTGACTGAAATATAACCTGTCGTGTAATGCGCTGACTGATGGTTGCATGCATGCATTTACTTCTGAACACGTGCTTCTTAGGTAGTCTATGTCACTGAACTGGTAATTCAAAGAATGAAAAATTAATAAAGTGGAATCTTCTGATATAATCTAATACGAACTATCTGTAAACAAGTAACTACCTATGTACTGTTTGGGGTCGGAGTCAATGAAAGGCTTATTTGCTGGCTTAGAATAATAACGCATAGAAACCTAGTACGAGTGCAAAAAGTGAGGCAACTAAAACTTAGCCTAATCCGTCAATCCGTCAAACTTAGCCATCAGTACTCAAGGTCACGTTCCGTCGAACACAGCTCGCGAGTAAATAATTGAAAATGACAGTTTGTTGCGTGAAAGGATGTTATAGCACATCAGGAAAACAAAAAAAAATCGATAAAATAACATTTCACAAATAAGTACTCACATTCTATGCACTATTTTTACGTAAATCGATAAATAAAACAAAATTCTAATAACCTAACTTGTCATAACACAGTGTTGCTATTTGTGAGGAAAAAATACCCACATTGCTTTCAATTTTAAAATACAATACTTACTGTTAATTCATATCAAACCCGATGTTTTAACATTGATTATAATTATAACCCATCAAGCATTCTAAACGCATTGTACAATATCTCATTCTTTATGCGATTTATTTCCTTTTATTTTGAAATAAATTGAATTAAACCTTCCGAAAAAATATGTCATATTACATGAAAAATCATGTTTACCTTTTCCAGTTCCCAACAACATAAAATACTTGCCTTGATAGCAAAATAGTAATGCGTCTTCCCATATTTTGTGGGTAACGGCTTGGTAATGGTATCACTGAAAGCTATATCTGTGTGCGTTAGAGGAACGTAGACACATTCGGCTCACGCACACAAAGAAAATGAAGTGGACACACGATTTTGCTCGGGTTTTGTTCTAGACGCGGCTTCTATGCGTTATTATTCTAAGTTTGCTGGTTTACATAGGATTATATTGCTCTTACGATAAATTATAATCAGAGTTTTGAAAATGGAACTATCTCCTACTTTCAAATAATTTTTAAAACAGCGCATGCCCGTTTGTCAGCCTTCTCACAATTCCTTTTATGTTTTAAAATTCGTATCAAAATTTAAGTACCTATGTATGACATTGCAATAAGTTGCTTTAAATTAAACTCTAAACAGGTTCTGATTAGAGTGGATTTCTACAGTAACTGCCCGCGTGTTTCAGGCGTTTCTTTAAAATTGAGACTCAGGATGACTCGTTGATTTCAAATAAAGTTATATAGAGCTATTGGAATGGAATGATTTCATTACATACATTATTTTAGTAGTGCTTTGATTTACATTCAAACAGTTCCTATCCATTAATATCGCTTTTAGTAAATGATTGTTTAACTGTAACTCGTAACTGTTTGTGGTGTTTGTAGTTTGAAGGCCTGCAGCCCTCTATCACAGATATTCCAAGTGCAACCTGTTGTAAGCATAATACTGTATTGTGAATAAGTTTTTAGGGTTCCGTACTCAATGGGTAACCAACGGCACCATATTGCTAAGCCACCGCTGTTTGTTCTTCCGTCCGTTCATCCCTCTGTCAACATGGGCAATACAGCAATAATAATATGTGTATTGCAGCTATAACTAAAAATGATAATAATTCAATACAAGAAACGTGTTTGTTTCAGTTTATGGTTCAGAACCCATCGTGTGAGAGTCCGGCTCGCTCTTCGCCGGTTTCACATTAGGTAATGGAGAGCTAACATTAATATTTTGTGGGAACGTAAATGAATACATAAATAGTTTGAACGCCAGTTTCCACAAAAATAGTGGGTCACTCCCGTCTGGTAACGCTCCAGTTTGGTAACACTACATATACAAACATTGGTTAGTTATGTTTGTAGATACTTCGTACCTGCACACCTTAAAGTACAGTCAAAGTACTTAATAAGTTCTGGTGTTCCGAATTTATTTAATATTTTGTTTTATAATTTCCATTTTATTTTCTACGTTTTAATTTTACCGTATTAATAATGCGTTACATAAAAATATGTACTGGGTTCTAATTGAGTTGTTTCGGGTCGCGTTAATACAAAGGTGGCTGCAACAAAGTAGCTGTTGTATAGCGCAGTAGGGTCTGTATATATAAATCACAACAAACACGACCGTACAAAAGACATTTGGAAACTGTCTGCAGTGTGATCGGTTTCGTAAGGCATTGTTTTGACAAAAATGGCTGCAATAAAGATCTCTGTTTACGCGACCGGATCGGGCTGTGTGTGCATGATGCTTTACATGTTAGCAAAAGCACTCACGAATCATGATACAGGCGAAATTCCTAGGAAGACAACGATTACACAAAAAAACCTAGTCACACTTAGACACATTTGGAATGAATAAACAAATCACAAAAATCTGAAACTGATTTCATTTTGAACAAATATTTACATTCTTTAGAAATGAGAATTGTCATACTGACTGTTCCTAGTATATGCATACACCGCTATAGTAAGTATATGTAGCGTTACCAAACAGGAATGACCCAAAATAGCTTACTAATACTCCTTTGAAAAAAAAAAAAACGGGCACCTTACTGTCATTGGCTTTTCTATGGAAAATATTAATATTTTTAGTATGTATTCAGTTTAGATGACTAAAAATTTGTTATTGTCAATGAGAATCTAATTTTAAAAACTTGTCGGCGTCAGCGACAGCTGAGCGATAGCGCCATCATCGTTTGGGTTCGGTGGTATCAGGATCATTGTAGAATAAAACACTGAATACAGTACTAAGCTCTCTTTATTAACTGTGGCTGAGTGCTAGTACTTTACAAATAGACAGTCCCCCAAAAACGCCAACAAACTCCATAGCAACACATCTGTCTTTTGAGTTAGAAGAACTCGCATTTACAACATTATTAAAGAAGTCTGTTTAATTTAATTAAAATAGGTAAACCGACAGTTTCGTTTGGGACGAGTGTCCTAGTCGGTGTCTCGAGCAAAAGTGCCCTCGCCAAAGTCCCCACTCTCCAATTTATACGTCTCTGTCCACGTGCCGCCATTACAACTGTCAACTGACGTCACGGCGTTTACCACTACCCACTACTACAATACTCAAATCAGCAACTAACTATTAAATGATTTCTTTATCCACGACACGGCCAGAACTGACAATCACACGTCCTCGTGTGGAGGTGATAATATGGTACCTGTAACCAACGAAAACACAACTTAATAGTTGACTGCTGGCTCGGCCTACCTGACCAAGATCAAGATCATAAAATCATCAATTAAGAATTATAACTATACTGGTCCGGTCAAACGACCCTTCAGTTTTATTCTTCTGGTCCGGTCTCACGACCCTTCAGAATTATAACTACTGGTCCGGTCAAACGACCCTTCAGTTTTAATCTTCTGGTCCGGTCTCACGACCCTTCAGAATTATAACTACTGGTCCGGTCCTACGACCCTTCAGAGTTATAACTACTGGTCTGGTCAAACGACCCTTCAGTTTTAATCTTCTGGTCCGGTCTCACGACCCTTCAGAATTATAACTACTGGTCCGGTCCTACGACCCTTCAGAGTTATAATCTCCTGGTCCGGTTATAACTAACCCTTCAGGATTATTACTGCTTGGTCCGGTCAAACCCTTCAAGCTCCTTTAATTCTTTTTTTTCTTTTGTTTTCCTCCTTTTTTTTCTCATCAGTATTAAAACTGGAGACGATTGTGCTAGACTGGAATATCCCTTTAGCCAGTGCTAGACCGGATATCGGTCCCTATAGCCAAACATGCTAGACCGGATTGCAATCCCTTTAGCTGAGTCATATTATTGGACCGGATTTTCACTTCAATGACTCTTTCCTACATTTTTTGTTATGTTAATTCTCTCATTTTTTGTCCCACATTTTTTTGTCCTACATTTTTGTTATGTTACTTCTCTCATTTTTTTGTCCTAAATTTTTTTTCACTTTTTTTTTTTCCTGTTTTTTTTTTTATTTTTTTTAAACATTGCCCCAGCCCAGGAATCTATCCTGCATCGGGAGCGCGCTCACAAACACCCAAACTCACCCGCACTAACACTATCTATTTTGTATTTTTTTTTTTCTGTTCGGGTCAAGCCCAACTTTCTGCGCCAACCGTCTCGTGTCTTTCAATTTAAACTATTTCCGAATTTGCTAGTCTGGACTGAACTTGTCCCTGTAGCTTATAAAATCAATTGTTGGAGTTCATTTTTTTATTCTATGTATCAAAGTACTTGTCACAGCGTTAATTGGTTTAGGATTTAAAACCCTTCCGATGATGTATTACATTTTCTACTCAGTTACGACTCAGTGCGGCCAAATAGCCATGATATGTTCTCTATTGATCAGTGGAGGTACTCTCCTAATCGTCTTCTACGTTAAACTTGTTAGAAACACTACTGAGAGGAATCTTTGGTATGTGATCGTGGGCATACTTATACGTTATTTTACTATTTATGGATTTCAAAAGATAGCGACCGATATCAACTAATTCTGAAATTCTATCGACTCTCACTAACGGACTTTAGCATCCACATCGCTACACCAATAATAACGGTCTCGCAATTTTCCGAATTCTAAATAGAAAAAAATAATAATAATCGAAAAGCTCTACAAATAAGACCATTTTCTTTTTTAACGCACCGTGTTGCGAGCTCTACTCTACCGATTGCGTTTCGCGACGATTTGCCACCCTTAAACTCTACAGCAATTCTCTACTAACTCTTATTAAGTGGAGCTATTCTTTATCTCCACTCTACTGACAAGTCAGTCATTCAGTCAGGCTTCTGACAGTTCTAAAGCGGCTGTAAACTCTAATTGAACTAAATGCCACGTACCACTCCATCGAACAAATAAAACAACAGGTCATCTTATTTCCAGTCGACTGCCATCTCATAGATCAGCAAAACAATTGATACACTCGCACTTCCTCATGGGAATGCCGAGTAAACACTCTTTATTACACTACCTAGAGCTATCGTAACGAAACCCTGATCTAGACTCTCCCGTCTATGCCGTCCAGAGCCGCCGGATACCTTGGTACAGTCACCGACCCACAGAACTCAGAACCTGTCACACAAACTAAATTGTTGCCAACTCAACATCTACTTCATAACTTCACAACGTTAATGATACTTGGCATCGGGTATCTTCTCGACAAAGAGATTTTAAAATATGCCGACCGGTACCTAATCTATGCACATCGGTGCTTACGAAAACAAGAACAACTTGCCTGCTAATTTTGCGTCCTACGTTCCTGTGAAGAAGCTACGTTCACGAATTACTCTTCGTTATTCTAAGAACATTGCGGTCACTGAATCAATCTTATTTTAATCTCACTAGGCTCGTTTTACCTTACATACCTAGTAGGCAACCCAGTAGTGGAAAATGAAAAGTCTATTTAGAAATTATGAAAGCGTTGAGTTATTATCTGTACCAGTCAATCAATGTCAATAAAATCAAGTTACTGTTCATAATCGCTTACTATTGAATTTGCTAACTGTTATTATGCAAGGAAAACTGTCGTTAACACGTTAACATAAACGCCTAGGTCTAATTTTTCACTAAAATTGAAAAAAATCTAAGTCGAAACAAAACATGACCTTGTGGCAATCTTGCCTTACGATATCGGATTCAGAATTTCGCACTGAATATCATTTTGAAACTATTACCACCAATGGGAAACTGTAATTGCTATAGCTTCGTACTGAGTATATCAAAATTACCTAGCAATATCAATCTAACCACTGAAATGATTCGAAGATCTTTAAAGCTTTGAAAATCATAATTAAAATTAAATGGCAACGGCTCACCGGGCACTTCAGTCGGCCTTGAACGCTTCCAACTCCACAGATGTTGACATGATGTACAGCTACTGCAGCCTTCAAACTGCTTGCGGACCTTCGATCCGTCACACTTAGAACTGCTCTGAAGTTGTAATTTCTCAGCAGCAATAGCTGCATGCAAACTTCTAGCGCCATGTGCTGGCTTCATCCAAGGTGATAGGATATCTGAAAACAGATTAACGTGAAGATCCTCACACACATCATCACACTTCCCCATGACCTAGCCAGCTGTTTTGAAGTTGCTTGCCTCCGTTCCGAACTAGTTTTTTATTGTTCAGGTTGATGAGGGTAGCCGCATAAAACCCGACGAGTAGGAATTTGACCTTGGAATGCATCTTTAATTGGCCACACGTTGAACTCTGATAGGTTATCTATCATAGGCATGTAGGCACGATGCTCTTCAGAGCCCGCACAACACTCGAGTCCTCGACGAAACATAGCACCGCGGTGACGCACAATGACCGCGCGTCGATCTTAGGTTTATTGGATCGATTTTCACGGCACACATCGAGTTTTAGGCGTCTGGATAATCACACGCGTTTCGAACACGAACCACAATTTTCACTATAACTGTCACTACGTATTTTGCATTTGAAAAGGAACCCGTCACGTAAGTATTTCACTAGCATTGCCACGAATCTTCATGTGGGCCACTTGAGTTGCATCACACTTCTGATGTCGGCGTCAGCGACAGCTGAGCGATAGCGCCATCATCGTTTGGGTTCGGTGGTATCAGGATCATTGTAGAATAAAACACTGAATACAGTACTAAGCTCTCTTTATTAACTGTGGCTGAGTGCTAGTACTTTACAAATAGACAGTCCCCCAAAAACGCCCGCCCGTTACCACATCCTAGTGTTTTAGCTAGGGAGAAGACGTGGCCAACAAACTCCATAGCAACACATCTGTCTTTTGAGTTAGAAGAACTCGCATTTACAACATTATTAAAGAAGTCTGTTTAATTTAATTAAAATAGGTAAACCGACAGTTTCGTTTGGGACGAGTGTCCTAGTCGGTGTCTCGAGCAAAAGTGCCCTCGCCAAAGTCCCCACTCTCCAATTTATACGTCTCTGTCCACGTGCCGCCATTACAACTGTCAACTGACGTCACGGCGTTTACCACTACCCACTACTACAATACTCAAATCAGCAACTAACTATTAAATGATTTCTTTATCCACGACAAACTTATATCCTGGAATCGGTGTTTTTGTCAATGTAAACAGAGAGACGTGTTAAATTTACATTTAATGGGTACCTACATTGATATTAATACTACGGGTATTCTTATGTCATTTAATAAAAAATTAAAAAAAATACAATTTCGACGTGCCCTTGCAGCGATTACGGCATGTAATCGTCTTGGCATGCTTCCCACCAGACTTTTGATAGTGTCCTATGGAATATGTTCCCACTCAGCCACGTTTAAGCTCCTTGGTGTATTTTGGAGGTGGTAGGACAGATCGTACTCGCCTTTTTAGGAGATCCCGTACGTGTACAATGGGGTTAAGGTCGGAACTCCGCGCTTGGCCAATCCAAACGACGAATACCGATCTTGTATATAAGCATCTACTTCGTCAGAACGTTGGGCCCGAGCATGATCGTCCATGTAAATGGCATCCTCACTAGGGAATGCAGTACCGGGATACCGGGATCCTGAAATACCGGGATCTCGCATGCCATGTGCAGGATTAATCCCGTTTGTAAAATGAACGGGATCCCGCGCGGGATTGAACAGAAGCAAAATTCATGTGTCACGTTATAGTTATTTTAAAAATAATGTTTAGTTTTCTATTTCGTCAATTTTAATTTCAAAATAATGTTTAGTGTTCTATTTTGTCAATTTTAATTTCAAAATAATGTTTAGTCTTCTGACTTTGTCAATTTTAAATAAGTAAGTTGATTATTAATAAAACATTGATCATTTAATTAGATTTGTTTCATTAAGTACCGTCAGAAGTTATATATTATTTGCGAAGTTTTGTTATTCATGGGGGATCCAGCAAATACCTGGATCCCGCGGGATCGAAAATGTTCAGTCCCGCAAATACCGGGATCGAGAATTTCCTGCGGGAGTGCATTCCCTAATCCTCACCAATTACAGTCAGTGCGGGGTGTGCATGTTGACAAAGGATATCTGTTATTACCTTTGCCCATTTAGTGAGCCATTTTCACTGAATACTGTCTCGGTATGATAGCTGGAAGTTACGCCCGCCCAAAACATAACGGACCCACCACCATAAGGGTAGATTTCTTCATAACACACGTCGGCCTACCGTTTCACTGGTCTTCGTAACACTCGCCGACCTCAGTTTTCACTATGCAGCAAATTCAAGCCTCAGCGGAGAAGAGTGCGCTGCTCCAGTTACCTAGTATCCAAGATAGGCAATTTCTAGCGAACCTCAATCGAGTAATCCGGTGCTCACGGAGTAACTTGGGGCCCCGCATCGACTACATATATCAGCCGCTAAAAGCCTCCTCTTCACAGTCCATAGGCTGGCTTGTGCTCCTCGTACCTCTTCAAGGATTCTTTTGAGGTCTATGTTCACAGCGCCTGAGAAACTTTTTTCTCCCAGAACTTTACTTTATCTCTTGGTATCGAGTCCAGGTTCTTTGGACAGTTGAACGACTCACGTTTAACCTCTGTGAGACGTAACATTGGCTACACCCGTCTTCCAGCAGCGCTATAATTTACTAGCTATTATTGCTTTTTCTGCCATTACAGTAGACACAAACATATATCTGTTTGAGTCAGAATAAAGTAGGGCTATGCGACAAACATAAATTATAATACTAAAAATAACGAGAAGTTAGTTTTAGTTGCCTGATAAAAAAATTTAACCGCAAACCTGCGAAAAAAGAAGTAAAAAGTCACAAACTGGAAAAGGGATTATTTTAGTAAAAAAACAAAAGTTTGGAATTTAGAATTTACTTTTTTCAGACTCTTTTAAGTGCCAGTAACATAATTTGGCTATTAAAACCTCTAACTAAATAATAATGTTGAAAAATCAAAACTGGACAGTTTGCTAATTTTCAAGAAATACTTCACTATCAGTGAGCAACTAAGACAATCACAACTTGTTGAAATGTTATTTTAATTTCAAATGACGCGTTTTGGAAAGTTCACTCTTTTATTAACATACAATAGGTTTATTTGCCCTCCCAACCTTAACATCGACACACTGTCTTTGTTTCAATACGAACTTGGCATAGCATTGACGGGTATCAACTAAAAAACTAAAGAAATCCATTGACAAAAAAAAAAAATAGGTAATTTGGCTCCTCGGAAAACACTGGTATTCAACTGAATCCGGTTTGTTTGGAAGCCGACCTCAATGTAGTTGGGAAAAGGCTAGGTAGATGATGATGATAGGTAATTTGGCTGAAAGTGACTGCAAACAAGTGAAATACTATAGGTATTTCACTTGAGCCGTACCCATTTAATAAAAGTAGTAAAAAGTAAAGTTTTACATTTATGTGTTAGTGGGGAAATAAAAGTATCTAGAAATCATTTTTTTTAAAGTGATGACTACTTGAATACTTAATACCTAAAATTATTTTATATAAATTCACTTAGTTAAAGTTTGCTTCCCGCATACTCGTAGTCTTCCATACGTTTTCTGGGGTCTGTACCGCAACTGCTGAACCACTGAGATTCGAGTTTGATTTAAAACTTTGTCGAAAAGTTATCCGTATTGTTTGCTAAATAATGCACGAGTATAATCGCTGTAATATTCTTAAATGAACACACCACCAACAAAAATTGGCCAAGTCCGAGTCGGACTCGCGTGCAAAGGGTTTCGAACCAATTTCATTGTTTTAACATGATGTAACACTACAGACTTGTAGGTTTTCCTGTAATCTTTTGGTTTATCTATTAACCTATTAACTGTATTTTTTTATTTTAAGGTAAGGAGTTTCGGAGATAAGGGGGGAAAGATCATTTTTGGTCTAATTTCTTGAATAACTTCCAAACTATTTATTATAAAATTATGTAAAAAATATAATATAAAATAAAACCCTCACAGTACCTAAGCCCTTTCATTTGATATGTCACACGAGACAGACACCCGAGTGATCCTATAAGGGTTCCATTTTTCACAGATATTCGGAACGCTGAAAACGGCGTAATACCATGTTTAAAAATGCTCTAAAAGTTCATTTGGCCGTGATCTTTCTTTTGTACTCTATAGCGGCACTGAGATTGCATGTAAATCATAAATATTTAATAGCCCACTGATAGCCCAGTAAATTATGTCCTATTTGTTTGGAGCTCACCTACGCTTTTCAACCTTTATGTGAACGGACTTATTGCCGAGGTCAGTAGTACCAGGGTTGGATGCTACGTAGACGGTTTCCGTGTCAATAACATCAGTTTTGCGGACGACATGGTGCTGTTGAGCGCGTCAGTCTGTGGTTTGAGATAATTGGTTGCCCAGTGTGAGGCTTGCGCCAAAGTACATGCCTTGGCGTGCAATTGAAAAAACCTTTTATCATGGTCTTTCAGGCTGGGGGTAAGAGCCCAGGCAAAGTGCCTCCTGTACAGCCAGTAGGCTGGCATGCTTTCAGTCCATAAATTCAAGAACCTTGGTCATATATTAACCTGACCCTGACCTTAAATATGATGATAACATTGAACGAAAGCGGAGGGCGTTGTCGGTTAGACCGAACATGTTGGCTCGCAGATTTGCACGAAGCTCACTTCCAGTCAAAGTCACGCTTTTTCGAGCGTACTCTACTTCATTATACACGTGCAGCCTGTGGGCTAGATGTACGCAAAGATCGTACAATGCTCTCCCCATTCAGTATTATAACGCGTTTAGGATGCTGGTGGGGCTGCCCCGCTTCTGTAGCGCATCAGGGATGTTCGCGGATGCGCATGTAGATTGTTTTTACACAACCATTCGTAAAAGGTGCGCTTCCCTAGTCCGCAGGGTGTGGAGCAGCACCAACAGTATCCTAAGCATGATTGCAAAACGCCTGGACTGTGCTTATGTGGGTCGCTATTGGCAATCACTCGCATGGTTTGTCGCACGCAGCAGTGATCCACCATTATTTGTTGTGTTGTTTGTTTTTATCAGTGTATACTAGCATAGTCGTAAGTTTTACTATCAGTTTTTGAGTCTTGATACTTGTATAGATAAATTCTATTCTATTCCATTTCTGGAACCTGGAATTACAGTGTAGAGTTCTGAATTGTTGATTACGTCAAACGTTATTTCGCAAAGAATACCTGAATTATGTATAACTCGGAAAAATAGCACGTTTCTTACATTCGTAAGTAAGTAATAGTGTTTATGTACATGTTTGAAATGGAACAGATTTAAAATATCTACATAAACGAATGTACTTACAAGGATGACTTGTATCGATATTCGTCCTTCTATTGATATTAAATATCGATATTATGTAATTATGTCAATTTTCCGTACCAGAGTTTCAGACTGCTGCAAGGCAAAACAAGTTTTAAAATTCACCTACAAAATAATATCTTGTGGTTTTGCATTTATTTGATATTGGACTGACACAAGCTGTCATTATCGAATTATAGTTTCCCTATGAAACTGTAAGCAGAGAACTAATTGATTTTCCATACAAATGTGACAAAGAGTTTATATTAGGAACTCTACGCTAAATATCATCTGACGTCTGTCAAGTAAACAATTATGTATTAGTCAATTAATTACCGAGTGGATTATTGTGCACTTGTAATAACTAGACCGAATTCTGAGTTCAATTACTATATTTAATATAAAACCTGTAACAAAATAAACGCAACGCCTCCTTAGGGGTCATTGTACTCATGGTGATGAACAACTTTCGCTATGGGACCAAAACTAAAATAGCAAAAAAAATATGGACTGCTCCACACATTTATCTGCGCATAACTCGAAATAATGTGGCGGGGTTGATTCCATAGCAAATGTTGTTCACAATGATAGTACCCCCTTTTTTTAGGGATGGCAAATCATCCAATGACTCCTCCCGCTCTGGGTGTAGCGGGAGGGAGTGTCAGACTTCTAATGACTAAAACCCATCCATGTTCCTTCATGTGCCCTTTGTGTTCCGGAGCCACGGTATCTCTTTCGAATAGTCCCGCGAATCCGGCAGGCGTCGGCCCTTTCGGGCCTCTCTGTGTGCTGACTCTCTTTGAGGCGCGCGTGGAACACTAACGCGCCGTCGACACGGCCTGTCGTCATGAGACGGCGGACGGCGAGCCACTCATATCTCACCGTCTACAGGCCCGCGCCTACGGTGGCCGGAGGTCACCAGGTGGCCTCCGACGCCCGTGGCGTCTACCACGGCGGCCGGGACGAGAGGATCTCTCCCTCTCCCACTCCGCCACCTCTTTCGCTAGCAAGACTGTTTCGCAGAAGGAGGTGGCGGCGTCCCATTCCGTCTCGATCAGGGCCGGACGCGAGCGGTCGCCGCCAATCGCCGCTTCGAGGACACGGCGATGCTCCGCCCAAGCGGGGCACACCTGTACAGTGTGCTCCACCGTGTCCTCCGGTCGATCCTCGCAGTGGTGACACCCGGGCGTTTCCTCCCGCCCGATTCGGTGCAGATACCTCCCGAAACATCCATGTCCGGTGAGGACCTGCGTCAGGCGGAAGGTCTGGACGCCGTGGCGCCTCTCTAGCCACTCCTCAAAGAGGAAATTTATCGCCACAATCGTGGCGTGCCCTATGATAGTACCCCTTAAGAGGAATTTCGTCAACTTTTAACAGAATTTATAAACGCAATAGCGTTTTTTATTCAATTGTTGCAGATCGTACCTTCGTATTATGTTTTAACAGTGATTAACCAAATATATCAAAATTAATAAAATAAAAAGAGCTTTCTTTTGCTTCGCATAGACTTCGTAACATTTAGAGCGTTCAATTTAAATATTTTTTATTTTTGTATGAAAATGTGATGTATTTTTAAAATTCATAGAACAAAAGTTGTTGATTATGATGTTAGTAAGATAGTCCTGAGAGGTTTTCGGTGTTTTACAAATAACCCTGTATAATTAGAGAGGGTTATCTTAATCTAGATTTTTTAAGAAGGTTATCTAACAAATAGTTTTAAACTCATGATGAGACCCTGATCACTGTCTGATCAGTGTCAGGCCGGCCGTAATTTTTCAACTCAATCGTTGATTTTAGTTGTGGATCGCGTTTGAGATAGAGTGTGTATGGCCTTAAGACGATCGACCGAATTCGGTCGGCAGACGATCGGTTACTATGTCGAGATTGTCCGCACAGGAATTCTTGTTTGGTAGTCTGATAGGAATTGTACTACTTCTTGTCAGAAGCAGACTTGTCAAACTGATTTAACTTTCTCACAAAATAATAATTTTCTACCATTTCTTACAAACAAATCATCTCCATCTCTAAGTTTCAGATCTCGACAAAAATGGTGGAAGTGAGTGATGCAGTCTCAGGGCCGGAGGAGCCCAAGCTCAGCAAGGGTCGGGAGGCGAACTGGCCAGCAGTGTTGGTCTTCATACACATTCATCTGCTCTCTCTGTATGGAACATGGCTGCTGATCTACGAAGTGAAGCTGATGACCCTGATTTTCTGTAAGTTTACCTTGTTGATATTCCACCAATTCGCACTTAGCGTTTGCACGTCTTTTATAATGCGCACAGCCAAGGAGTGAAACTCTCCGCCTGTGTATATGTTTTCGAACGGATATAACCCTAATCACTTGAAATTTAAAGTGAATAGACGTCTTCTAGGTAAGCTCGCTCGTTCGTAGACTCTGTCTCTGCTCGGGGTTAGACAAAATCTTGACAAATTTTAGGTGTCTGCGTTAGAAATTCAGAAAAAACATCTAAAGTGTACCCAGGACAGAGAACTCTGCTTCGTAAGATAGTTCTTGTGATTAACTACACTTATTAATACTAAATGAGCTCAGAACTCAGACTAAAGCACAAACAGAGCAATGTTGAACGCGCTAATCTCAGGAACTACTGCTCCGATTTGAAAAACTCTTTCAGTGTTAGATAGCCCATTTATCGAGGAAGGTTATAGGCTATATATCATCACGCTAAGACCATAAGGAGCGGAGCAGTAATGAAAAATGTGACGCAGACGAAGTTGCGCGGGTCAGCTAGTCCTATATAAAACTTAATCATGAAAACCTTAAGAGTCACCGTAAAAAAATAAAAAAAAATATCTATCAGAAAGCCAGCAATGAGAACTCTGCGGTTTTAGTTAGATACACAACTACGCTATATGTGGCAATAAAAAGTTTCTTCAGAACTCACACTCAGATATCAGCAGAGCATACCTGAATATCGGGGTTAGACAAAATCTTGACAAATTTTAGGTGTCTGCGTTAGAAATTCAGAAAAAACATCTACAGTGTACCCAGGACAGAGAACTCTGCTTCGTAAGATAGTTCTTGTGATTAACTACACTTATGAACACAAAATGAGCTCAGAACTCAGACTTAGGCACCAACAGAGCAATGTCGAAGTCCTAGATTAGACTAAATCATGAAAACTTTAAGTTTCGCTAAAAAAATCCAAAAAAATATTTTGAAAATATCTAGGACTGAGAACTCTCCGTTTTCAGATTAAAACATATCAGAAACATACGACGCAAGGCAAACCAAATCCAGAACTCAGACATGGCATACAGGAAATCCTAGATAAAACTTAATCATGAAAACCTTAAGTGTCCCCGTAAAATATTAAAAAAAAATATCTATCAGAAAGCTAGCAATGAGAACTCTTCGGTTTTAGTTTGATACATAACAGCGCTATATGAGGTAATACAAAGTTTCTTCAGAACTCAAACTCAGATATCAGCAGAGCATACCAGAATATCAGGGTTAGACGAAATCTTGCCAAATTTTAGGTCTCTGCGTTAGAAATTCAGAAAAAATATTAAAATTGAACCTAGGACTAAAAACTCTGCTTCATAAGATAGTTCTTATGAAAAACTACACTAATGAACACAAAATGGGCTCGAAACTCAGACTTGGGCACCAACAGAGCAATGTCGAAGTCCTAGATTAGACTAAGTCATGAAAACTTGAAGTGTCGCTACGAAAATCCAAAAATATATCTAGAACATATCCAGCACGGGGAACTCTTCATTTTTAGATTAAAACATAACAGGACCATACGACGCAGGGCAAACAAAATCCAGAACTCAGACTTAGGCATCAACATGGCATACAGGAAATTCTAGATAAAACTTAATCATGAAAACCTTAAGTGTCTCCGTAAAAAATTCAAAAAAAATATCTATCAGAAAGCTAGCAATGAGAACTCTTCGGTTTTAGTTTGATACATAACAGCGCTATATGAGGTAATACAAAGTTTCTTCAGAACTCAAACTCAGATATCAGCAGAGCATACCAGAATATCAGGGTTAGACGAAATCTTGCCAAATTTTAGGTCTCTGCGTTAGAAATTCAGAAAAAATATTAAAATTGAACCTAGGACTAAAAACTCTGCTTCATAAGATAGTTCTTATGAAAAACTACACTAATGAACACAAAATGGGCTCGAAACTCAGACTTGGGCACCAACAGAGCAATGTCGAAGTCCTAGATTAGACTAAGTCATGAAAACTTGAAGTGTCGCTACGAAAATCCAAAAATATATCTAGAACATATCCAGCACGGGGAACTCTTCATTTTTAGATTAAAACATAAAAGGACCATACGACGCAGGGCAAACAAAATCCAGAACTCAGACTTAGGCATCAACATGGCATACAGGAAATTCTAGATAAAACTTAATCATGAAAACCTTAAGTGTCTCCGTAAAAAATTCAAAAAAAATATCTATCAGAAAGCTAGCAATGAGAACTCTTCGGTTTTAGTTAAAAACATAATAGCGCTATATGTGGCAATACAAAGTTTCTTCCGAACTCAAACTCAGATATCAGCAGAGCATACCTGAATATCGGGGTTAGACAAAATCTTGACAAATTTTAGGTCTCTGCGTTAGAAATTCAGGAAAAATATTAAAAATACACATGGGACAGCGAACTCTGCTTCGTAAGATAGTTCTTGTGATGAACTACACTAATGAACACAAAACGAGCTCAGAACTCAGACTTGGGCACCAACAGAGCAATGTCGAAGTCCTAGATTAGACTAAGTCATGAAAACTTGAAGTGTCGCTACAAAAATCCAAAAATATATCTAGAACATATCCACCACGGGGAACTCTTCATTTTTAGATTAAAACATAACAGGAACATACGACGCAGGGCAAACTAAATCCAGAACTCAGACTTAGGCATCAACATGGCATACAGGAAATCCTAGATAAAACTTAATCATGAAAACCTTAAGTGTCACCGTAAAAAATTCAAAAAAAATACCTATCAGAAAGCTAGCAATGAGAACTCTTCGGTTTTAGTTAGATACATAACAGCGCTATATGAGGTAATACAAAGTGTCTTCAGAACTCAAACTCAGATATCAGCAGAGCATACCTGAATATCAGGGTTGGACGAAATCTTGCCAAATTTTAGGTCTCTGCGTTAGAAATTCAGAAAAAATATTAAAAATACACATAGGACAGAGAACTCTGCTTCGTTAGATAGTTCTAATGATGAACTACACTTATGAACACAAAATGAGCTCAGAACTCAGACTTAGGCACCAACAGAGCAATGTCGAAGTCCTAGATTAGACTAAATCATGAAAACTTTAAGTTTCGCTAAAAAAATCCAAAAAAATATTTTGAAAATATCTAGGACTGAGAACTCTCCGTTTTCAGATTAAAACATATCAGAAACATACGACGCAAGGCAAACCAAATCCAGAACTCAGACATGGCATACAGGAAATCCTAGATAAAACTTAATCATGAAAACCTTAAGTGTCCCCGTAAAAAATTAAAAAAAAATATCTATCAGAAAGCTAGCAATGAGAACTCTTCGGTTTTAGTTAGATACATAACAGCGCTATATGAGGTAATACAAATTTTCTTCAGAACTCAAACTCAGATATCAGCAGAGCATACCTGAATATCAGGGTTAGACGAAATCTTGCCAAATTTTAGGTCTCTGCGTTAGAAATTCAGAAAAAATATTAAAATTGAACCTAGGACTAGACCTAGGACCTGAGTTCTGAGCTCATTTTGTATTAATAAGTGTAGTTAATCACAAGAACTATCTTACGAAGCAGAGTTCTCTGTCCTGGGTACACTTTAGATGTTCTTTCTAAATTTCTAACGCAGACACCTAAAATTTGTCAAGATTTTGTCTAACCCCGATATTCAGGTATGCTCTGCTGATATCTGAGTTTGAGTTCTGAAGAAACTTTGTATTGCGACATATAGCGCTGTTATGTATCTAACTAAAACCGTAGAGTTCTCATTGCTAGCTTTCTGATAGATATTTTTTTTGATTTGTTTACGGAGACACTTAAGGTTTTCATGATTAAGTTTTATCTAGGATTTCCTGTATGCCATGTTGATTCCTAAGTCTGAGTTCTGGATTTAGTTTGCCTTGCGTCGTATGTTTCTGATATGTTTAAATCTGAAAACGAAGATTTTCCAGTGCTAGATATTTTCTAGATATTTTTTTGGGATTTTTTTAGCGACACTTAAAGTTTTCATGATTTAGTCTAATCTATGACTTCAACATTGCTCTGTTTGTGCTTTAGTCTGAGTTCTGAGCTCATTTTGTGTTCATAAGTGTAGTTCATTATAAGAAATATCTTACGAAGCAAAGTTCTTTGTCCTAGGTACACTAAAGATATTTTTTCTGAATTTCTAACGCAGATACCAAAAATTTGTAAAGATTTTGTCTCATCCTGATATTCAGGTATGCTCTGCTGATATGTGAGATTGAGTTCTTAAGAAACTTTGTATTGCCACATATAGCGCTGTTATGTATCTAACTAAAACCGAAGAGTTCTCATTGCTAGCTTTCTGATAGATATTTTTTTTGAATTTTTTACGGATACGCTTAAGGTTTTCATGATTAAGTTTTATCTAGGATTTCCTGTATGCCATGTTGATGCCTAAGTCTGAGTTCTGGATTTAGTTTGCCTTGCGTCGTATGTTTCTGATATATTTAAATCTGAAAACGAAGATTTTCCAGTGCTAGATATTTTCTAGATATTTTTTTGGGATTTTTTTAGCGACACTTAAAATTTTCATGATTTAGTCTAATCTATGACTTCAACATTGCTCTGTTTGTGCTTTAGTCTGAGTTCTGAGCTCATTTTGTATTAATAAGTGTAGTTAATCACAAGAACTATCTTACGAAGCAGAGTTCTCTGTCCTGGGTACACTTTAGATGTTTTTTCTGAATTTCTAACGCAGACACCTAAAATTTGTCAAGATTTTGTCTAACCCCGATATTCAGGTATGCTCTGCTGATATGTGAGTTTGAGTTCTGAAGAAACTTTGTATTGCCACATATAGCGCTGTTATGTATCTAACTAAAACCGAAGAGTTCTCATTGCTAGCTTTCTGATAGATATTTTTTTTTAATTTTTTACGGAGACACTTAATGTTTTCATGATTAAGTTTTATCTAGGATTTCCTGTATGCCATGTTGATGCCTAAGTCTGAGTTCTGGATTTAGTTTGCCTTGCGTCGTATGTTTCTGATATGTTTAAATCTGAAAGCGAAGATTTTCCAGTGCTAGATATTTTCTAGATATTTTTTTGGGATTTTTTTAGCGACACTGTAGGGGGGAGTGTGTGGAGAGATGATACTAAACGCGTAATGTAATAAAGTAACAAAGGTTTATTATAAAGTTAACTATCTCTAATAACAATAAAAGATATCGTAAGCGCAAGTCCTAACAGCGTCGTATATTACCAGCCGATTGTGCGGTTTCGCTAACGAAGTCAACACAATGAGCAAACAATATACGCTGCTTAGCCTGTATCCGATAGGGTGCGGGAGCGACAGGTGACCGACCTAAGTCGATGCGGAGTAGTGCGTGGTGTTAAAATTTTCATGATTTAGTCTAATCTATGACTTCAACATTGCTCTGTTTGTGCTTTAGTCTGAGTTCTGAGCTCATTTTGTATTAATAAGTGTAGTTTATCATAAAAACTATCTTACGAAGCAGAGTTCTCTGTCCTAGGTACACTAAAGATATTTTTTCTGAATTTCTAACGCAGACACCTAAAATTTGTCAAGATTTTGTCTAACCCCGATATTCAGGTATGCTCTGCTGATATCTGAGTTTGAGTTCTGAAGAAACTTTGTATTGCGACATATTGCGTTGTTATATATCTAACTAAAACCGAAGAGTTCTCATTGCTGAGTTTCTTATAGATATTGTTTTGAATTTTTTACGGTGACACTTAAGGTTTTCATGATTAAGTTTTATCTAGGATTTCCTGTATGCCATGTTGATGCCTAAGTCTGAGTTCTGGATTTATTTTGCCTTGCGTCGTATGTTTCTGTTATGTTTTAATCTGAAAACGAAGAGTTCTCAGTCCTAGATATTTTCAAGATATTTTTTTGTATTTTTTTTTAGCGACACTTAAAGTTTTCATGACTTAGTCTAATCTAGGACTTCGACATTGCTCTGTTGGTTCCCAAGTCTGAGTTCCGAGCCCATTTTGTGTTCATTAGTGTAGTTTATCATAAGAACTATCTTATGAAGCAGAGTTTTTAGTCCTAGGTGCATTTTTGATATTTTTTCTGAATTTCTAACGCAGAGACCTAAAATTTGGCAAGATTTCGTCTAACCCTGATATTCAGGTATGCTCTGCTGATATCTGAGTTTGAGTTCTGAAGAAACTTTGTATTGCGTCATATAGCGTTGTTATATATCTAACTAAAACCGAAGAGTTCTCATTGCTGAGTTTCTTCTAGATATTGTTTTGATTTTTTTACGGTGACACTTAAGGTTTTCATGATTAAGTTTTATCTAGGATTTCCTGTATGCCATGTTGATGCCTAAGTCTGAGTTCTGGATTTAGTTTGCCTTGCGTCGTATGTTTCTGATATGTTTAAATCTGAAAGCGAAGATTTTCCAGTGCTAGATATTTTCTAGATATTTTTTTGGGATTTTTTTAGCGACACTTAAAATTTTCATGATTTAGTCTAATCTATGACTTCAACATTGCTCTGTTTGTGCTTTAGTCTGAGTTCTGAGCTCATTTTGTATTAATAAGTGTAGTTTATCATAAAAACTATCTTACGAAGCAGAGTTCTCTGTCCTAGGTACACTAAAGATATTTTTTCTGAATTTCTAACGCAGACACCTAAAATTTGTCAAGATTTTGTCTAACCCCGATATTCAGGTATGCTCTGCTGATATCTGAGTTTGAGTTCTGAAGAAACTTTGTATTGCGACATATAGCGTTGTTATATATCTAACTAAAACCGAAGAGTTCTCATTGCTGAGTTTCTTATAGATATTGTTTTGAATTTTTTACGGTGACACTTAAGGTTTTCATGATTAAGTGTTATCTAGGATTTCCTGTATGCTATGTTGATGCCTAAGTCTGAGTTCTGGATTTAGTTTGCCCTGCGTCGTATGGTTCTGTTATGTCTTAATCTAAAAACGAAAAGTTTTCAGTGCTGGATATATTCTTTATATTTTTTTGCGACGGGTAAAAAATATCGTTTTATTTCTGGTGTCAGTTGTATAATATGTTTGAAAATTGTTTTAGAGTCTATTTCCAGAACTATTTCTAAAACGTATCAGGAACTATAGAATTCACCTTAGTGAACCGAAAACACTTTGAAAATTTTTGTTTTGGAAAAAATGTTCTGCTACCGGAAGTTAGCAGATCATATTTTCATCTGTATTTTTTCCCGGGAAAAACGCCAGAACTATTTCTTTAAATTATCAGGAACTCTAGAACTATGCTGCATGCGAACAGAACTCACATTTTTTTATGCTCTGCCGGGAAATGTTCTGCTAAGTTCACGGAGACCTCAGAAATCTAGTGTGAAACTCGCAAAGAAACTGAAAACGATTCTTAAGATAAAGATGGGCGAAAGGGAAAAAAATAACAGCATAATAGGGAACGAATATGAATATTCCGACGAAGGCGAATTGGCGACCACTTGAGCTTCAGATGAAATTCGCAAACATGGTCATATTTGCGTACACCGAATATGAACCTGATAAAGAAATTTTGAATTATTATTTAGATATCCAATTATTTCTTGTGATAATAATCCGTATTCCGAATTCATTAGAATTAGAAATATCAGCATGTAACAAATTCCTTGAAGGGTAGGCAACAGTTTAATAAATATGTAGTAACTCTGCACCCAAAATACGCTAAGTACGATTAAGTCCATTTTGCATTATTTTTTGTAACAAATCAACTGTGCTCATTCCGGACTCCAAAATATTTCTGAAAAATTCCAAATGGAAAAAATCAGTGTCAATACAATATGAAATTGATGTATATTCTTATTTATTAGACAAACAAAGAACTTATAAAGTCAACGATCGAAACCCCTCGAGACAGAACTACTTATAATCGAGCTCTTTTTTATTTTGCCACTGGAATATATACTTCACTTACAAACTTAGAATCGTTCTTTTTTTTTCGTAAATTCTGAAGTAACTTATTAGTCCAAGATTTTTAGGTTTTTGCGGAGCTCGTGTCCAAATAATAACAGCCGCACATGGCGATCTTCAAGGTAAGGCAATGCTTGCCGAGGACGGTCTATGGATGGGTAACCATCTTAGCATACCGAGTTTCCTCCATGCCTCGGAAAGCACGTTTAGGTCTTGACCCGGCTGTCACTTGGATATCTTTGGCAGTCGTTACGAATAGTCAGAAGCCAGAAAGTCTGACACCAGTCTTGCCAATGAGCAACGGGTTACCCAGTTACAGTGCCCGGCATTTAACTTGGCAAAGTTTTGGAGTAGTGGGGGAAGTTCGCGCATGATAAAAAGTATGAAATTGTGCGTGCGCGAACATCCCCCACTACGAAAATCTTTGCCAACTTACGTGTCGGGCACTGTAATAGGTAGCGGAGGTCTGGTAGGCAGCCGCTCCACGTAAAATACTGGTATTCAGCTGAATCCGTTTTGACTGGAAGCCGACCCCAATATAGTTGGGAAAAGGTTAGGCAGATGATTATTGTTAGGTTTTTGCGTTTGCCTATAAGTTTTTGCTGCCATTCATTTCCAAGATTGTGGAGTTGAAAGGTTGAATGAAATACCGTGCCGTGGGTTTCATACGCGAATCGATGATATCGCCTTTAAAATATTGATGACAAATGTCAGGGCTTGCAAAAATACATCGTATATTAATTATTCTTGCGACGAGAAATAGCGCCACATCGAAGCCAAAGTGATTACACTGCAATATTAAGGCGCGTCCCCGAGCAAAACGCAGCGCTAGCCGTTTTTTGTGCAGTTTTTTGGAGCTATCTACTCTTTATCCAAAAGAAATACCAACTAATAAAAAATACATTAAATTTCTACATAATCTTGGCTTCAAAATGGTAGATTTTATTTTTTATTACTAAGTATAATGTTTAAGTAAACTCCTCACAACGAAACCACAGAAATGAGAAAAAAATACTGAAAAAATGCATCTCCTCGAAAACTAACGATTATTTTGATTTTGTACTTACACTAATGGATAGGCAATTTAATTATGAACATTTTGGTAGAAGTATTTTTTTCAAACGACCAAAATTAGATTTTATAACGATTTTATTCAACACGCTGAGCGTATCCGCTATTGTATCTCTTGCGCTGTTATTGAGGGAGAAAATGCTCAAGGTTATTTGCTCAGGGTACGGCCTTAATCGTCGTTATTTACAAAATAGAAATGTTGCACTAGGTGCAGACCGGACGCTCTCAATCAACTTGGAAGTATATTTAGAGTTGTTAATACTCTTTCAACTTAATGAAATTTATTTAAAAACTTCGTTTGTATTCTGAAATGCGGTTACTTTCGAGGGATACTCGGTAGACTGCGTAAAACAGGATGCACAAAAACAGGATTTATAAATATTCATTTAATTCAGGGGATGTTTCCAGTGGCCTCATTCATTAATTGTAATTTTATAATACAACCATAATGTTAATATTTCATTTTTATTTGATTAAATCTGTGAGACTCGACTACCGAACTACACCTTATTTTGTTCCAGCGAAATACAGCGCTTTTATTTATTGCTGTTAATCAATATCGACCGAGCTTGGCGCCAGAAGATACTTCACCGAGACGCCCAGTGATCGTTGATAGAGGCGATAATTTCTATATGTTTCGTATTTTCCTTTACATCGAAGGGTGTTGTAGAGTGACTGTCATCGTCTACTCATAGAAACTGACGAACACTGGCAATTCTGATGATTACACATATAAGAGCCGTTGGGAGGAGTCCCACATGGTGGTTCATTGACCTATTGAAGTTCGCGAGAAGCATAGGACCGGTCGACCGGTGGTGATGCTCGCTGGCGTACATCCAGCAGTGTTAAAATGTTGGTGAAATGTTGATGATGATGATGAAAAAATTACACACAAATTTGTCCTCAGCGTAACTAGGTGGCGGTGCAGCCACGAATATTAAGCTCCTACGCTAAGAGCGTGTTTAGTAAATTCCGACTTCATTAAAAATATAATATAAGTTGAATCTCGTGCTCGTTCTTATTATAAGTCGGTTTTTTGTTTCTCTTGCTTCATTTTTTTCGGCACACGTCGGGATAATCCAAATATCATCGCCTCTTAAAAATCAAATATTTCAGGGTTCAGAGGGTTTATTTTTACCTAAAGTTGCAACTTTTATTATTGTGTATCTAGTCATTTTTTCCTAGAGTACAGTTTAAAAAGTTAGTGATGTGTTTATTATCAAAAATTTAACTCCAAATTTCTAAATTTAACTCGATTTGTAACTTTCGGAACGAACATTCAACAGACATTGACATCAATTTTTGACCTCTTTGTATCCTACTTCCTAATTTGCAAAACAGTGTCTATTTAAGCATTTTAAAGACGTAAATTGTCTTGCTAAGGTATTGGTAGGAAGGAGATAACTTATGACTTTGCGCCTGCCTGCGCCTTTTTCTCAAGAGAGTCGGTGTAGAGTTCATTATCATCACACGACGCCATTCTCTCATCCGTGTCACGGCCAGTAGTGCGATTCACTAAGGCAGAACATCTTTACAACCAAGAAATCATCGTTGAAACATCTGATGTGGCATATATTTATCAGATGTTTCAACGATGATTTCTTGGTTCTAAAGATGTTCTGCCTTAGTGAATCGCACTACAGTTTCTTATTTAACTCGTTAAGTCGATATACAACTTAGCGTGTCTTTGTGCCCTTACGGAACTTTCTGATCCTACACTCATTTTCAATTGATTGCATTCATCAGTGACAGCAAAATCAGTTTAAGCTTGTCTCTTTCGCTCGCTCGGTCTCTGGCAGTAAAGTATCAACGAGTCACTTTAACACAACTTAAATGATGGGAATGGTGGTTTAAATATCATTCAACATTATCACATTTTGTGACATATCAGCAACAGGGCCTTATCTTTTAAAACCTCGTAATAACGTCAGTAACTATTTAGCAGTCTGTGGTGATACGCTAGGCGACTTCAAGATCAACGGCTCCTACAGTTGGCATATCATACAATCAAAACGCACTTAACTGAACTAAAGAGAAACATAACATAAACATGGGTAACATAACACGACACCCCTTGGTTAGACTGATGTCCAGATTTTGTTTTTAAATATCTTAATATGACTGCCGGGACGAGAGGATTTTCAGTATGTTATGAACGGTCACCCAAACACAGACTACGGCAAGCGTCGCTTAATTTAGAAGATTGACTTGGTTGATTAATTCAGCCACGAGCTCGCTTCCCCATTAAATAATAGCTTAGTAATAACCCTGAATTTTCAGTTACCATCCTGACATCGGTGGCAATTCTGGGCATGACCACTGGAGCTCATCGGCTATGGGCACACGGGGCGTACAAGGCTAGTACAGGACTTCGGATTGTACTCATGCTGTTCCAAACCTTAGCTGGAGTTGTAAGTATTGTGCTTTATTTCTCATTAATTACTGAAAAGAGCCTATAGACAAATTGAAATTCTAACAGGGGGTTAGACTTCCAAACGTTTAATTATCACGTGTTCAATCACAAACATTACAACTTTCTAAAATCGTTCTCACCAATAGGATGTCACTTGAGGCTCTAGACAAGTGACATTCTGTCAGTGGTAGCGTGGCCAAGGCCAAATTGTCAAAATGTAGGCAAGGATTTGACGCTGTCGAAAAAAAATAGAGCCTAAGCGCCAGTTATAAATAGAGGAATTCACAATAGGTAGGTACTCAATATATCATTCCAGAACCATTACATTACACTAACCATATTTCATAAGATGTCAATGTCCAGTGAGAATGCGATTATTTATAGAAAAGCTTGTAAAATATACCTACGTCGAAATCGAACATGGCCTTCTTACAAACACAGCTATTATGGTAAACATAAACCTGCAGTAGATGTTGAAATGTCGCTTTGTTTACATCTTCGCTGCATCTTATTCCACACTCCATAAATATACATTTTTGCAAACCTTACCTTCTACAAATCTATTTTCTCTTTGGCTCCGCGACGCTTTCAAAGAACTCGGCTTTAGTTTTGTTCACGTCTTAGCTGCACTTTGTTCCCTTCCTATTGTTTCCTGCTCTTTCTTTTCTTTTTTTTATTTATTTATTTATTTTATACTTTAGGTTGGCAATAATTCTCGCGCTGTCCGACTTCCCTAACAAACAAAGGAAACAGGAAATGATCTGGAGAAATGAATGAACCTTTGATATCAATCAAAGTATCATAAGTTACGAATGGATAGATGGACATTAAAATATGGCTAACGCCTCTCATTTGATCAAAGACTAAAGACCATTATCCTTTTTCCACTTCAGATGGTTGCCCTGCCATGGTCGACGCAACTGAAACGAATGAAAAAAAAACGAAAATATGATATGAATGCAATATTATCGTGAATTAATTTAAATGCTATCGAGGTTCAATAATTTGTGCCGTAATTGCTAGCCTTTTTTATGGATATGCAGTGAAATTATATTATAGTAAATGTTTAAAAATGGTTAATGGTTGTATATCGTATATAAAATGAAGGGTACAGGGGCAAAACAGGGGATGTGACAAAAACCAGTTATTGTGTAATTTACATTTTAATTTTTCAAAGTGGATGGACTTTCTTTTATGTATGTAACAATAATAATAAACTTACAAGTATTTGGGTATGTCGGAAGCGTTAGGCATCAATGCTGTTGATATGAAACAATCGTTAAAGGAGCGCGTCTTTGGCCGCCTGAATAAAGTAGAACGCTCTACTTTATTCAGGCGGCCAAAGACGCGCTTGGGTCATGCCGGTGTTGATGTACTCTTTCGGCATACTCAAATGGACTCAGACAGAACTTGACGCCCTGGATAGAAGGGTACACTCACTGCTTACCGCAAATCGGATGCATCACCCACGGTCATCGGTGATGAGGCTGTATATCCCGCGGAAGTGCGGGGGTCGTGGCTTCTTAAATGCTAAGACCCTGCACAACCGCGAGGTATGCAGCCTTAGGGAATACTTTCTAGAGGTCGACGTGGGTATGCATCGAGATGTGGTAGCGGTGGACAAAGGCCTTACCGCGCTCTCCTTGGCTAACGAGAACTGGCGCAAACCTGTGGAGACACTAACGACCGCAGGGAGGTATGGCAGAGCAAGGAGCTTCACGGACGCTTTTATCGGGTCCTACATGGGCCCGATGTAGACTTTAGCGTCCATAGCCTGGCTGCGTTTTGGTGACCTCTTTGGGGAAACTGAAGGTTTTGTCTGTACGATCATGGACGAAGTTATGATGATGAACAACTACCGGAAATACATTGTGAAGGACGGTACGGTTGACATATGTCGGGCATGTCACCGACCCGGGGAATCC
This sequence comes from Ceramica pisi, assembly GCA_963859965.1. NCBI lineage: Eukaryota > Metazoa > Arthropoda > Insecta > Lepidoptera > Noctuidae > Ceramica > Ceramica pisi. The sequence goes on along the minus strand of OY982536.1, from coordinate 15,776,199 downwards.
ATCCGCCACATTATTTCCGGTTGTTCTAGTCTGGCTAACGGAGACTATTTGCACAGGCACAACCTTGTAGCCAGGATCATCCAGCAAGAACTTGCTCTGAGATACAATCTTGTGGAATCGGAAGTACCGTACTATAGTTATGTGCCCGAACCAGTTCTCGAAAATGGCAATTGCACGTTGTACTGGGATCGGTCTATCATCACTGACAGGACTATTGTTGCCAATGAGCCTGACATAGTGGTGATAGACCGACTAGAGCGTCGCGCAATGATTGTTGATATAGCAGTCCCTCATGACGAGAACCTCGTGAAGTCTGAGAAAGAGAAACAAGATAAGTATCTTGACTTGGCTCGCGAGGTTGTCGACATGTGGGATGTGAACACAGCAGTCACTGTGCCGATAGTCGTAACGGCCAATGCATAATTGCCAAGAGTCTCGATCAACATCTGAAGAGGCTCTCGTTGGGCAGCTGGATCAAGGGCTTGATCCAGAAAGCAGTATTCCTGGACCTGGCGCGTATTGTTAGGAGGTTCCTCTCTCGGTAGCCCTGACCACCGGTAGCTTGGACTCTGTTCCCGATGCTGGTAGGCTACTATTTTTATATTTTTAAATGTTTTTTTTTTAAATGAGTTTTATAGAAATATTTAAAAATGTAAAATATATGTAAAAAACAATAAATAAATGGATAATAATAATATCTGCTTCAACCGGGGATTGTCCTTGGGAATACTTTCAGTGCATACAGGGATAATCGCTGGTTGGTGCCCCATTACATTTGAAATGTCTAACGGGGCCCCTGCGAGTTGGTTTCGGCCCCTCGTACGCCTACCAAAGGACCGGGTCTCCAGGGACCCGAGAAATTAAAAAAAAATTAGAAAATATTAATTATTATTATTATATCCTTGGACATTTCACACAACGCCATATATAGTCCCAAGCTAAGCAGCCTAATGCTTGTGTTATGGTAACGAGATGACTGATAAACTACTTATATACATTTTTTTTTGTTAATACATACATATTATAGATAGAAAAACACCCAGACTCGCAACAAATACTTGTGTAGGTCGTACAAATATTTGTTCCGTGCGGGAATCGAACCCGCGACATTCTGCGCAGCAGTCAATCGCTCAACCACTGCGCCAACCGTGTCGAATAAGTGTATGTGTAGTGTATGTAATCTTAGTAGGTAATTACTTAAAGAATCTCAAGTTTACACTACTGAGATTATCTTTAGGCACAAAGAAGCTTTGTTAATTGTTTAAGTCATTAATGAAATAAAAGTCAAATTAATTATATGTGACATTCCTTGTTTTTCCCCTGTACCCTTCAAATAATAACGGCCCAAGGCGCAATATTAATGGACGCAAACCTCAAAGTTTCAAAAAAAACTGTTTTTGGTTGTCAAGTGTAGTAAAAACTTTTAGCGAAAAAATACAACCGACTTCCAAAAACACCGCAAAATATGAAAGTAGATTATGAACCGAGGGGATAAAGCAGTGTCTTATGACACGGGCGTCATAATGAATCCCAAACAAAATGAAGGATTCGAGAGGTAACTACCGAGCGACGCGAGGGAGTTTAATGTTTAACTCAGGCTTAGTGAGGGATTAATAAAAGAATCCTGGATACAGCGAGGGATTCTAGCTAGCCCAAGGCAGAGACACTTATTCCTGAGGAGCATACTCTACTTTTCACACCTGCTGCGAGAAAATTGATCGCCAGTCATGAAGAGAAGTGGCTACCCGCGAGCGGTTCCCTTCGGTCTCCAAGTTGAGTTCCAAATTCAAATCACATTATTGACCTCCGGGCAATAATGACTTACTTTAGGTTAAGTTTGCATGACATAAATCGGGTGTGAAAAATAACTTTAATTTCGGAAGTCGGTGTCAGAAAAACGAAAAAACAAAACTGAAAACACCGAATTCCGAAATTAAAGTTATTTTATACTTTGCAGCGTTTTGTTTTTTTTGAAGTCGGTTGTATTTTTTGTAAAAAAAGTTTGAATTTTCACTTTTTGGTGGTTAACATGCGTTTCATCAGTTTTTAACATAACATCACGTTGTGAAAGAGTTTTCACAACGTGATGTTATGTTAAAAACTGATGTAAACAATAGACAGACATGAGATTTCAGCAATCCCGGTCCATTTGCAATCATTTATTGAGGAGTTCCGTCGCCTATCTCCGAAGTTCTTCATCTGATTTTCACCAAACTGAATGATCACTCCGAGAAAGTACTCTTTTGTAAAATATTTAAATCGCTTCAAGTGTACCTATAAAATTTGAAGAGTACCATCTATTTCTCCAGGATCCCATCCTGATCCCGACTTGATGATCATGGGACCACCTGGGTAGTATAACCCTTTCAAACAAAAAAAATCCATATCGGTCCAGCCATCTTCGAGTAATTGGGGACACGCCACACAACACACACACCCATTTATCTGTTTTGTGAAAGTCCTAAATAAACATTTATTTCATTTAAAATTCTTTCATTAAAAAAAAATATAAAAAGGGGTCCGACGAATTGAGAAACTCCTTCTTTTTGAAATTGGTTAAATGTTAAGCCGACGATTTTTTTAAATTTATTATAAAGAATTACAAGCCTGCTTGCATCATCAGACCACCGATGGAAGCTTATCCCAGTTACGTATAAAGTTCTTAAGAAGCTGAAAGAAAAAGCACACGGGGCTGTTGTAAACCATTCTCTCGGCTGTCTTTCATCTCAATTATAAATCAGATAAACTTCAGGTCTTGACCATGTTGTAGTAATGTTAGAACCACCTACCTGGGGGCAAACCTATTATTTTAAACCAAAGTTCGCATTCGCATCTCAGCTGCAATCTGTCATTAAGACCTCAATTTCCCTACATTTTTTAAATAAGTGGTATTGGTTAGTATGCCAAGTTTCAACAGAACCGGTTCACAAGTGTAAATTCAGTGGGTGAACATCTACCACCCTATTTGCTTTAACCTTGATTGACGGGACTAAAGAGGTTTAGTGCGCCTTGATACCCATAAGGGACAGAGACGTATGGTACACGTGAAAACAAATTCAAGCATCACTAAATTAAAGTTCAAAATTGTTATTTTATTTCCCAGGGTTCCATTTACGAGTGGGTGCAGTACCACAGACTCCACCACGCACATTTCGCCACGGATGATGATCCTTACGATTACAAAAAGGGCTTCGTGTACTCGCACTTCTTGACTCGGCTAAGGAAACTGAGTCCTCACCAAGAGAAGTTGAAGGATGCTATTGATATGTCAGACCTTGAAAAAGATTCAGTTGTTATGTTCCAAAAGAGGTGAGGTTAAATTAAGATGTCATAATGAACTCGGGTGATTTTAATTTAGTCAACCGAGTAAATAAATATTACCGCCGCTAGCCTAAGGCACAATATAAATGGACGTGCGGGGTCGTTAGAGCTTACTGCCCCCACGATAAGAAGAAGAATAGACGCATATCCCTCTCATTTTTAAAAGTCAATTGTAGTTAACAAAAACACAAATAAATATGGGTTTTAAAATAGCCACTTATTACATCAAACGTAAATTATGGAAATGTACATGCAAGTAGCATCCAGGGCCGCCCTTACCATAGGTGGAACAGAGGGGCCGCTACAAGCGCCAAAGCCCAGGAGCCGCCGCAGTCATTTTCTACTATGGCTTTGTTATCTAGGTACTTAATGAAAAAATACATTTTTGTTTCATTTTATCCGCCTGAGTCAATCCTAACAATTTTTCGCGCTCTTTTTAGTCTCTGTTTCGTTCCTTTGCTCATATGCCTCAGTGGTCAAAAAAATTCCTCGCTTTTTAATATTTTAGTTTCGAACGGGAAGGAGTGCAGGGCCACGCACATGGCTGTTTTCAATCGACAAATTTTAGATGTGGTCGAGATCTTCCCAGTTCCATGCATTAATGGTATTATTAGGGGTAAGCTAGCAAGTTCTAAAACTTGCCTCGGACCCGGCACGGTTAGCATCCATGCCATCTGGTGAGAAGACAAATCGAACAATAGTTAAGTTCGATTTGTTATTGAAATTTTCCTGGGAACAGCTAGTCTATTCTGTAAATAACCATTTCGATATCGACTTCACCTGAGTGACTAAGCTTACAAAGTGAACTTTATTTCACACATCATAAGGTCTTATATTTATACGAATTTGAAACTCACCTCGGATTCCGCTGTCGAGACACGAAAATGTTGTTACAGAATAGCACTGCAGGTTCAAAGTTTCACTACATCGATTCCACGTTTATTATTTTCAATAGACATTTTCTGATCTTTAAAATAAACTTATTTCTAAGTTTGTTACGGCTTTTCTTCCCAGAAGTTGTCATATACGAGGCTCAAATTAGAGTCAGTGAAATTTAAAAGATAGTTAAAACCTTAAACAATTTCTGATAACTATTTTTTGAAAATCTTTGAACCACTTTAAGCATTTTTGAAAAAAACCAGTTTGAGTGATAGCTTTTGATATGTCATGTTTATTTCAGACTGTACTGGGGGTTATACGCCATATTGTTCCTGCTGCTTCCTCTGAACGCTCCCCTGGAGTACTGGGATGACACAGTTCTCAGCTCAGTTTTCGTCATCGGCTTCCTTCGGTACCTGGTCGTGCTCCACGCTTCCTGGTTGATCGAGAGCGCCATTTGTGTGTGGGGACTTATGCCTGGCGAGAAGTAAGTAGCCCTAGGAATATCTATCACTTGCAGAATTTGTTCGAAAGAGTCGCAGCGTCCCTGGAACGCAAAGATCATTTTGAGGAAAACGGCTGGGTTTTAGTCAGTTACAGTCTGACACTCCCTTCCGCTCCGCCCAGAACACAAGAGGTCATTTGATGATTTCCAATCCTTAAAAAAAGAAATATCTATTTAGCTATACACCGTGTTCCGGACGATATACATAAACTTTTACCGGAATTTCAGATCATGGAAAAAAGCATTTGTCATTATGGATACATCAATAGGCTAGATTCCATCATCCACAAATTGCAAAACTATTTAGTCCGTCAGTTAGAGTATTGAAAAATAATGGACACGTATTTTTTGTTATTGTAAATCAATGAATATTGACAAAGATAAAACGCATCAAAATTCGCGAGTGGGGGCTCGTGACGTCACGACTCAGTAAAAATTATGCGAACGTGTGACGTATTGGGAATTTTAAAAGCGTCATAACTTCGTCAATTTTGCTTCCCGTAACAAAAGAAAAAACACGGGTCAAATATTTTTCGATAGTCTAACTGACGGACTAATTAGATTTTTTTAGTCATCTACCCTATTCTTATTTTTTGTTTGTTTTCATTCAAATTAAATACCTTGACGTAAATCACCCGATATGCATGCCTCTTTATTTGAATTGCCAACGAAAAACAAATGAAATTCAAATAGCATTCGATAGATTTTTAGTCAAGAGCCTTTCATACCACATAGCTCTATTAAATGAAATTACAAATATCTTTGTAACAAAGCCTTTTCAAGTACTACTTCCTTTGTTGGATTTGGTTTGTTTAAGCAAAAAAATAGTTTGCTAAAGTTTATGTATATAGTTCGGAACACGGTGTATAGTTAGCCTATTATGTACCACTGCCGAGCAAACGTCTCCGTCTTCCTTTCCACACACGTCTGTCCTCTGCTGCTAATTGAGTCAATAGATGACATTACAAGTATCTGTATTACGGAGTCAGTTGATTTCATCTACATTGCCATACATTTTATCAGGTTTATGTTTAAAAGTTATCTACTTATCGCGATGTGAGCCAAAAATAATACAGAAAAACAGAAAAGAGGTTTTGTTAATTACCCTTATAATCCGGAATTTCAGAACCTTGGCACATCCAGATCCACACATTTAAACATACATGCAGTCAAACGAAGTCGCGGCCAACGAAAATATTATAGCAAGACATAAAAAAGTAGACAATAATAATATAAAAGAGTTGCGAACTTACACCGAATCCATAGGAAGGCAGTAACTGTACCGCCAGGTCTATGAATTCATTAGGTAGACAGTAGTTTTAAATAGCCGATGTTATAATATGTTATGTTTATTGACTGCTTAGCTCCTCAAAGATATAGGCGTGATGATTTTTATGCCAAACAGAACGAATAATTGAAAGTTGAACAAAACTTGTCGAAAAACGTTGATACGTAATTTTAAAATCTTTAAATGGCCATAACTTCTTTTCCTGGCCACCTATTTTAATTAAACAAAGCCTATATGTTGCTCAGAAATAAGCGTAATCTAACTTTGAAAACCTCAACCAGATCTGTTCAGAATTTTCAGAGACTATCGTGGACAGACAAATAAAAAAAATGATTTGTGTTCTTTATCTTTTTTGATCGCCCCTACTCGTTTTTTTGGTATTTTTATTTAATTTACAGAAATCACGGTCTCTACTATTTTATTAATGTAGATTAGTTTATTATTTTATTATTAGATTTAAAATATATATAAATTTTTAGGCATATAAAATTTAAATTTAAAAAAATATGAATAAAATCAGGCACTAATTAGATAGATGAAGGCACAATAATCCGCCGGCAATTTTATTTATCGTGATTTATTAATTAGTTATGCAACAGTTAACTAACATTTTTTCTTGTGTTACAATCACGGTGTTGTCCATGTTCTAAATCTAGATAAATCATGTCCCAAAAACAAAATCCGTTCAGCTGTTGAGGCGATAAACATCCAAACAAATAACATATTATATAGGTAAGGTAGCTGTAGGGCAAATCATTTTAGAAGATCACTAAATAAGCTAACTCCACATTTTGTTATAAGGAATTCTAAGGAATTCTGAAGTGGATTACATTTCCGTACTCGTATCGAGTTCCAAAAATCTTTCTCTAAATGGATGTGCTCGCAGTCAAGTAGGTATCTTAGGAATTGCGTGGGCTCAGCCTCTTACGTTCGTGAAATGAAAAGAATTTTTAATACCGTATAAGTATTTGGGTGGCCAAATCGAATGTATAAGAATAATAAATAAAATGTATGAATGTGCACAAGTTTTTTTTGCCACCAATTGGATTTAGGACATTTTTTTGCAGTTATTTTTGTATCCATGTTTTAATTAAAGACCCGTAATTTTAATTTGGATAGTTTTTAATACCCTCTTTTAATCAGTTGTATAATATTAATATTTGTTGTGGGCAACGAATCATTTGACCCTAAAACTCACGAAATCCAAAGAATTTTCAAGTGGCAATCGTAATCGCTACGAAACTTTTCGATTTCGATAGTACTGGTGTGACAAAGGTTTGTTGTGTGCGTAACTATTTTACCCTTTTTTTTACTATTGATAGGCATATGTTTGACCGCTATCTCACCTGATGTTAAGCGATGATGCGGTCTAAGGTGGAGCACGCTTGCCTAGAAGTAACCTATTCACTCTTGACTTAAATACTCCCTGGTTGTAGCTATCAGGAAACACAGACTCAGGCAGGGAATTCCACTCCTTAGCTGTACCTTGTACTGTTGCTTTGTTTTCGCCAGGCGCTATGGTTTGGTTAGCGAAATCTGCGACCTCGTGACTTTTCGATTCTTAATGTCTGACACCTTTACTAGTGCCTCAAGCCAAGATTAGGTAGCTGTTGTTATCCATTTAACATTACGAAGCCTTACATGATTATGAAAAAATATCCGATACTTTAAAAATCACAATTAAAAATTGTATACGTCCCGACTTGGCCACCCTGTATTTGGTACTTTACTGGCGAAGCATCGAGTAGGGAAGTCCGATACGGAAGCATAGCGAGCAACTTAATAGGATCCTTTTCATTTCAATGAATTTTCCGCTATTCCTTTTAAGTGTACATTCACGGTAAAGTTGTAATTTTGATCACGAAGCCTTGTCAGCGTTTGTTGACGTACCTAAGGGATGGAGACGCAGGGCGATTCCCGGTCACCGTAGGCGTGGGCCTGCGGACGGCGAGCATTGGGTGGCTCTCCATCTGATCAGAATCAGGCCCGGGTCGAGCGCGCGCTGTGTTCCACACGGATTAGGAGGAACACGGATGGGTTTTAGTCAGTAGGAGTCTGACACTCGCTCCTGCTTTACCCAGAGTGGGAGGAGTCATTTGATGATTTCCCATACTTAAAAAAGGGTATGTTACAGGTACGCCTCAAAAATCGTATAGACAAACTAAATTTAAAACATCCCTAAAATATTCTACGAGAGGTGAGTATGATATTCAACTTGATTGAGAGATAGTGCTTTAATGAAAGGGGAACGTCGACTTTGAGTACCAAAACTTCCATTAGATGGATAGTGTTTGTACCTGAAGTCATTGTGATTGGTCTAAAGCTGTCAACTTTTACGTATATTTTATGGGATATATCAAATGACCCTTTCCATCCGACGAAGTGAAGGGAGTGTCAAACTCTTACTGAGTAAAACCCGCCTGTGTTTCTCCAAATGCCTTTGGGAACTTTTACTTACTGCATACAGCTTTCATAAAGTCCCACACTTTTTCATTAGACTAGGCCGACACTCCAGTACAGCATCTGCAACAACCATAACACTGAAAACTTTTAATATATAATATTTTTTTTAATCAATATCATCTCGCCCTTTCAGCATCATCAGTTTTGTGGAACTAATAACAAATCAGATTAAGGTGCAATAAAATTACACTTGATTGTTAGCCAGAGTTACATCGATTTTCGAATGAACGACCAAGTGTAATAGTGCCATTAACAGCACTCGTTAACGTTAACCCTTATAGTTATAAACCACGTCATATTAACCTAATTTATTTATTGTCCGCTGGTGAGATATGCACATGAGTCAATTATTTATTTCCAAAGCAACTGTTGGTATTGCCGTAGTATGGTAAACAGCCTGAAACTAAACAAATTCTTAAAAAAATTTGTACTTTGAAATCAGAGCCAATTCTACAAATTTTTAAACAACTTTCGCATTTGCATGTCAATCGCAAACTTCTCAAGCCTTAATTTTAATACATTTTTGACAGTTCGCGATTGAGATGCAAATGGAATAATTAGTAGAATTGGCACACTTATTAGCAGATTATTTATTCAAATCTGTGGATAGTTTGTATTTAGAATCTGCCATATAAATATTTAGGACTGAATTTCAGAATTTCGAATGAAATGAAACGAAAAAAAAAAAAAAAAGAAAGAATGAAAAAATGAACGTCGCTATAATGTCCTAATGCAGCTACAATCTTATTTATTTTGTTTCAGATCTCCACCTGACTCCAACGCAGTATTTATATTGACTAAGACATTCTGGCCTCACTACCACTACCTCGTGCCATATGACTACAAATCTGGAGAATACGGAACTTACGGTAAGATGTCTACCAAATACACCCAATAATCTACAAGGAAAGTTAGATGTATTTGGTTGGATGTTTTAATTTCTTCAATCATAGTTTTACATAGATTGAATTTCTGAGGTTTGAATCGGTCGTTTATCTGTCCATTGTCATAAAGCCATTGACGATCAAAACCTCAGAAAATGGGCGTAAGAAATTAAATCTACGTAAAACTATGATTCAAGAAATTAAAAACTTAAGGATGTGACGCATGACGCAAATTGTTTGTCATTCTTTTTATCTAACTTCATTTTTTAACATTATTTTTATATTGTACCTACTAGATTTTTCCGTTGCTTCATACCCGCTTATCTCGTTCAAAACCTTATTATTATTAGGTTATTAATAACTAGATATTATTCATTTTATCCATTGCCTAGGTATTCTATACAATACCGAATACGCAGCCGGCAATGTGTGTAAAAGACGATAACAGGGAAAGGGGAGACGTGTGGAGGCAGGCGTGACGAAAATATGTCTATCGTAGACATATCGTATCGTAGATTTTTACCTTACCATTTTTTTGTCTGTCTGTCCATCAGTTAACGCTAATCTCCGAAAATTCTGAACAGATTTAGTGAGGTTAAAGTAAGATGAAGCTTATTTCTGAACAACATTTAGTCGGGGTTCCATTCATATTGGTGGTCGGAAAAAAAGTTATGGATATTAAAAGATTTAAAAATTAAGATTCAACATTTTTCGACAATAAGCATAAAACGAGCCTTCATAAACGTATCCTTAGAAATTATAATCATCACGCCATATCTTCGTGGAGCTAAGCAGTCCAAAATCCTATTTCTGTATACTTGTTTGTTCGCATCATGATAAATAGTACAAAACCAAAGTAGATAACTTCTACAAACAACTTTATACAATATATATACAGACTTACAAACAACTAGACTAAAAATAACAGCATTATGTTCAAACGCGTGTAAATGATTATTTATTAAAATGATTTATTTTGTTTTTATACGCATACCTACGTATATACTTATATGCATAGTGCCTTTATTATTGGTCAAGTTGATTGTAGGCCAGTCTTGCATAACAGTCTTCCAAATTCCAAATGAGGTCAAGCATTGCTAGATATTGACTGTTCGTATATCTTATCTTAGCTGTCTTACATAGTGACATAATTAAACTATTCGACGTACACGCGAATGAAGTCGCGTGCAACAGCTAGTTGCTTTATATAAATATGATTAACTGTATTCAATTTTTAAACTTACTTATGTATTTTTATTTCTGCTCTTTAGACAAATGTTTCAAATACACTCATTCTGTTTTGTGGGGGACCACAGCAGTTTGTAAGGTGTTTTGTCAAACAGTTTTTTTTTTTTTAACTTTGCTTTATTACTTTTTACAGATTGTGGCTGCTCGACGGCCTTTATCCGTGTGTGGGCAGCTCTGGGCCTGGCCACGAACCTACAAACAATAGAAACCACCACCATTCAGAAGGCGCTAGCAGATGCTGCTAGAACCAAGAAGGATCTGAAGACCTGCATCGATGCAGCTGTCACAAAACAAAAGTTGCCTGAGGAACATTACCTTAAAAGAGGATAGTCTTTACTAATTAATTTAAGTTTTATTGTACGGTATTATAATAAATCTATGTGTATTACCTACTGGTTGTTTTATTAGTCTATACTGTGGAGGTTCGAATCCTCCAACAAAAATAAGTGGTACACACTTTAATAATGTTTTAGAATTACATTTAATAAAACTACAAATAATTCCATGCGCTTGTTTTCATTACTCCATCCTCATTCTCTACTATCACATAGAATTCATTAAATACATCTATAATTACATAAAAGCATCTATAATTCTACCCATCAATGTGACTAATCGTGTTTTATTCATATTTTTTTTACTATTGACGTTTGATCACTACCTTACCTGATGGTAAGCGATGATGCGGTCTAAGATGGACCACGCTTGCCTAGGAGACACCTATTCACTCTTGACTTAAAACTAAAAAAAAACCGCGCGGCGCGGCGGCGGCGGCGCTGGCATGTAAATCTATGCATTGCCCGCGCCGCCGCCGCTGCTTGCCCGCGAGTTCGCGTCTGTGACCTAACTAAAGTCCAGTCGCGGAGCAGGAAGAATTTCGTACAATTACCTCTTTAACTACTGACAGTGATCACAAACATTTTTGTATGCGGTTTACATGAAATATTTGAACGAGAAAGAAAATTTACAAACTCAGAAAATAAAAAAATGTTGTTATCATATCAATTATTTATTTCGATTTTATGTTATAAGTTATAAAATCGAGATACAATTACTAATACGGCAGAAATAAAAAATAATTAAATTCATAAATCAGAAACCGATTCCTCTACCCGTATCGGAGTTACTGCTTTCCGAAGACGTCTCCCCTATCACATTTATTACAAAAGAACCAACAGTTCTGTCTACATTATCATCTAGTCTAACTAATTTCGATTCCTCTTTTTTTACGGGGTTTACACATGCAAACAAGAACAAACCTTACACTACTAGGTAAAAGGTTTCCAATCCCTGAGGACGGCGGCCATTGCATCTGTGCGAGCGAGACACAAACTTTTAACGCGAGAGTGACAGAGACAGGTAATAACAGGTCAAAGGACGAAATTCTTCCTGCTCCGCGGCCGGACTTTAGTACTACTAAATAGCATTATGATAATTTAATTTAATAGTATCGTCACTAATGTCTTGCGATATAGGTCGCACTTAATGCAATACAATATTTATTATTCTACGATAACAGCCAGCCAAGAAGCTCTTCAACTCCTTGCGATTTTTCCAGCAGTATTCTCCCAAACCTGAAACAATGTTTTATTACTTGTGGTACTGTCACTGCTATTTCTAATCTTGTAAAAAATAAACTTGCTTTTTGTCACAGTAAACGAAACACGTACATACAAAATACTACATTTTCCTGCAGTTTCGCCCTCATGATAGTCGAAAAGTATCACGTTTGCGTTCGATAATTAGAAGAATCAGTTGGTACAACCATTTTTTAAGTTAGGGAAATCATTAAATGACTCTTTCCGCTCTGGGTGGAGTTGAAGGGAGTGTCAGACTCTTACTGAAAACCCATCCGTATTCCTCCTAATGACCTTTGCGTGCCGGGACCGCCGTGACTTTTTCGATATAATTCCCCAACCCCGTCAGGTCAGTGCCTGCGAGTATTGCTCCCTAGTGCCCTATTCCCTGGACCCGTCTACTGTGCTGACATCTCTTTGAGGCAGTTGGTACAACCTAACGCTTTAACAAGCGTGATTGAAGAAGAAACATCCATATAATCTGTTGGTGTAAGCGCATAAAGCAGTATGCTTAAAAATATCAATTTCATCAGGGTGTAATATACAAATATTTGGTAGAGTTTGTAAATAACCGGATTTCCAACTCCTAGAGATATACCCAAAACCCCCATTATATATAACCCCTGTACTATGTGTATAGACGATGTCCTGCATGTTAGTCGTATAACGATAAACCCTTTTACTGATCCTCAATAAATACCAATCTTTAAATCAACAGTTTACAAAAAAACTGGCATAAATTACTCTCATTGTAAAAACTAATATGGAAGTATGCCACCTTGTTCCCGACCTTGACCCGCCTTCTTCCATTATTTATTATCATAAGTGCAAGTAGTAGGTATGTACAGCTGGCTCCAAAACATGTCTGGTGGATTACCTTGTGATGTTTTACCTCAGTCGATTGTGAGAAATGCACCTATGACGTCAGATAGCAGATGGTCATCGCAACTTGCACGTGCCCTTATGATAAAGCCCTGACATTATCATCGCCATCGGGACACAACTTTAAGATTTTGTCATCTGCATCTTACTAAGTGTTAAAATTAATCAATTGCATGTTTATTTGTTGAAAAAGCAAGTGGTGTATCAGGAAATCAAAATGTTTGTTCTGAGTCTTTCGATGTATGTATCTTCCATAGAGAGAATAGGTATACTTTAATGAACACTACTGCAGTGCGAGTCTCTTAACCTCTCACCGTGAATGCTTACTTGAAAAAAACATGAAGTGAGATGTCAATCCATACAAAAAAGATGGAATGACAGTTCACTCCATGCTGACTCCTTTTAAGTGTACACGGCGATATGTTGACAGAATAGAATAGAATAGAAAACATTTATTCGACACAGACACAACACTACAGCAAAATAGTAGATTATTAACCAAGGGGATAAAGCAGTGTCTTCTGTCGCGGGTGACGATTTAAATCGCGAGCGTAACGAAGGACTCGAGGTTTACTCCCGAGCGTAGCGAGGGTGTTAAAAACTTAAATCACGAGCGAAGCGAGGGATTCAAGACGAGTCCTGAGTGTAGCGAGGGATTTAAGTTCACCCAAGAATAAGACAGCTTTATCACCGAGAAAAATACTCTACTTTTCGTACCATTTGCGAAAAAATTAACACAATAATAATATGAGATAAGCATTTATTAAAAATAATGACAATTAAAAGTAAAAGTTCTGTGAGTATGTGAGAGTGTAAGGGTACACCCTTACAGCACGGCATTTTATGACGCGCCGATTAACATTCCAAACATTGGTCCAATTATTGATAGAGAGAGTTAGATTTTTGTTTGGTACATTTATTGTTGATGAGTTGATTTGAGTATTTCTCTGTTCTTGCGTCTGAGGAAGAGGTGGTGGTGGTGCATCGTGAGTTACGGACGAAGATAAGATGCCGGCAGTTGATGGTTGTGGCTCTGATGGATTAAGTTTTATATTTTTGTGAATTTGACTGCTTAATATGGTTTTATTTGCCATTGAGCTTTCGATCCCTCAGCTACTCTATCAAAGCTCCAACCACCGTGTCTTTTTATTGACGTAATATCCGCCCCTGAATCTGCCAAGAAAGTCACCGAAGTTCTTCTAAAGCAGTGACCGGTGTAGAGTTCAACATCTTTAAGTTTTAAATATTTAGCAATTTCCTTTGGCATATTGCTAATTTTATTTTTGCCGATGGCTTGTCGAGTACATTTCCCATTCCGTTAGTTTATAAAAAATATATTGTTTTCCATGTTGGTGGGACGTAATGCTTGTTATTTATGAATGATTTTAGTATATTGTCCTTGTACAATGAATGACCGATTTTTCTTTGTCTTAGTTTCCTTTACATTAATCAGCAGCAACTCATTGGAATGATTTTCAACGTCCTCCACCTTTAAGTTTACAAGTTCACATCCGCGGCAAGCACCATTGAGTCCAAAAATTATGGCCACCATAACAAAGATAAAACAGGTAAATATATGTTATAGAATAATTACCATTACTAAGATACGAAATATTCATAGTTAAATCGTGTATACTTACTTTTGTGGCCAGAAAAAATTCGTCAGGAGCTTCATTAAGAAATTTTTCCACATTTTGAGTCGTAAAAATTTTAGACTTCTTTGCGCAATGCCCTTCTGATTTTCTTTTTAAAAAGCCAGTAATTTCGTGAATCTATTTATTTCAATGCTGTGTTTGATGCTTATTGTAGATTTCAGTTTTGAGTATAATGCACCAAAGTGTATACAGATTCCTTGTTTTGGATAAATAATCAAAATAGACAAGAAGTACTGATTCTGAAATTGATAGGCCTTTCGCACTTCTCCATGTTGAAAATTCTTCATAAGTTTTTAAATAATTTTCCTTGGATTTTGTTGAAAGCAAATTATTTATAATTGCGGCAGCATTTGCACTGATGGAATCCGACAATTTACTGTCACTGTCGCTTTGATTTAAGGTGGAAGCGCCAGGGAAGCCTGCGAAATTCAAATATTTATATGTTTTTTGCAATTTGCCGGTCAGTGTGAAGCTGTATGTTAAACAAAATACGATTCGCGGCCGTTACGCATATTTATCTATAGAATTATACCCATTTTAATTATCAATATAACCCTCTCAGTTCATACAACTCGATTGAATGACATTCAATCAATACATCGTAACGTATTTTTAGAACATTAAATTATATATAAAAATAAATTAAAATAAACTTAACGTTTATGTATTTGAAGAAAACAAAAACACGGCAAATTCCTAGAAAAACACATTAAGTATAAAAAAGAGTGGCAAAAAAGCAATTAGATTAAAAAAAAATTGTACTGAGCGTGCCCATGCTGAAAGGGTTACCATCTCAGCATATATAAGAGTACAGTAGGTATTTTTATAACACATTTGCTCGTAAAGGGTCTCATATTTCACCAATTTCAATATCGTATTGTATCTCATTACTTACTTGTGCGTTATTGTAATGTAAAACGCACGAGTTTCTTTTTAATAAGGTAAAACGCACGGTATCAAGATGCTCCGTCTAAAACGAACGGTACTCAACGGTTTTAATTAATTTTAACTATAATTTACAACAATTTATCTGTAACAAAACACAAAAATATTAATTTACGTTATTAGTAATACTGGCTGTTGTTGTGCCTTTGCCTTAAAAAGAAAATAGCGCTGATGCGCGCGCATCGCTAATTTGTGAACAAGTAAAATTTATTCCACGCGCTTTTTCTTTTCGCTGTATTGTTTTTATTTGAAAATGTCATCAAGTAATGATGAATTTATTAATTCGACACCGCCAGAAGTCCTAGAGGACTGCCTCTGGGACTTCTGGCGGTGTCGAATTAATAAATTCAAGGCAAGAGCAAGAGCAAGAGGCTTAGAGTAGCCTTTTTCACTGGAAAAAACCGACCGATAGATTCTTACAAGCGTTTCAAAATTTCATCTTATGGAAAACAAGCAAAGATGCAAATTCATTTAGGTACAGAAAGTGTGATTTTAGCCTATTTCATGGAACTTTCTTAAAAATATATTTAAATCAAGCTCATTGTGGTGCTACTATTCAATGCTAAAAAGTACTGTGAAAACAAAACATGGTATTGATATCAAGTCATACTTCAACTTGCTGGCATTTCTAAAAAGACGCCCAAGTGGCCATGTGAGTAAAATGTCGAAAGTTGTATTTTCGGCTGACAATGTCAAGAAGTTCCTAAAAGCAGTTTCGGATTGCCGATATTTGGCAACTAAGGTCAGTTATTATAACTAAATTATATTAACTTCTTTAACTTTCGTATTTCTTTACAGTATAGGTGTTTTGTACGCTGTTTTTGTCTCTTTTTCTATTAATATTCAGCATAAATGGTGCATATAGACGTCAAGAGTTGGCAAACATCACAACTAATGAGGTCGAGAACCATGGGCGGGTTTTTCTTGTCCAGATCAAAAACACAAAAATTAAATTCCAAGATCGTTCACAATACAGGGGCCTTTTCACGACGTTGAAGAAGTACGAAGCGTTTCATTCAACGAAAGCGAGAGCGAGAAATTTCGAGCCAAGTGTTGACTCTCGACCATCTACGAGCACACACGCGTACATTCCACCATCGTCGCCGCCGCCGCACCCGCCTCCGTTGCCGCAACCGACTGCAGAACTCTGTGGTCTCGTTTCTCCTACTTTCATTCAAGAGAGTGTGAGAGAGACCGGTGAAATTGTAACAAATAACAATAACTTAACAAAATTAATAATGCCAGCTGGCAACGTAATAATCAATTTTACAAATTGTTCTAATTTTTCTAACTGCTATAACAAGTGATTAAAGATGTATTCGTTTAAGAAAGTCCGAGTTTTATTTATTTACTCGCAAATATGTTATAAAACGTCGTATGACATACGTGCGCTTTGATAATTACAGCCTCTGCTTTCATGCAGCCCTCGCCTCAGCTCTAATTTTCAACTTCTCAACTTTCTCAACTTCGAACTTTTAATTTTCAACAAACAATCATAACAAAACTTCGTACGAACGCGCCGTATTAAGAGCTCTAATTTTCAACTTACTGCACTTATGTCATAATGTAAAAAAATATATTGGTATCGGCTTCCAGTCAAACCAGATTCAGCTGAGTACCAGTATTTTACGTGGAGCGGCTGCCTACCAGACCTCCATAACCCATTAACTGGGTAACACGGTACTCCTTGGCAAGACTGGTGGACTGGACTCTGGCTTCTGACTATTCGTAACGACTGCCAAAGATCTCCAAATGACAGCCGGGACCAACAGCTTAACGTGCTTCCCGAGGCACGGAGGAAACTCGGTATGTTAAGATGGTCACCCATCCACAGACCAACCTTGGCAAGCGTTGCTTAACCTTAAAGATCGACCCGTGCGGCTGTTATTATTTAGCCACGAGCTCCTCTCTAATGGCGCCCTTATAAGATCTGTAATACAGTCACGAATCAGTGTCCTAGATCTCCACCTGAACACAATAACTTTTTCGTCCCAAGTTTTCATAAACTTACCTAAAAGCAGTGAAGTGATGAGTCCCACGATAAGTAAGATGAGAGCCGATCGTACGTCAGTGGCTCTAGCAGAGGCGAAGCCGGGAGGCGGTGCACACTGCGGCATGTCGGGCACCAGCGCGGCTTCCAGGCGAGCCAGCGCGCCACCACTGCGCAGCTGCAACAGACTAACAACAACATCAGATACAGTAACAAAAACAAACAATCATAAGAAAACTTCATACGAACGCGCCGTATTAAGAGGTCTACAACAAAGTGTGGCGGTACTTACATAACTTTGACGACTTACCTCTGTGGCGGTTATTTCTGGCTCCTAAGTTTTGGGTTCAATCTAAATTGCAAATAATATATTCAAAATTGGACGGACAGACTTTAGAGTGCCAATTCTACTAATTCTGTAGTGTGTAAACGCTGCCTTGCTCGCTCGCAATGGACAGGCACCCTTAACCCCACAGCACTAATTAAGGTGCCTGTCTATTCCAGAAGAGCGAGGAAGCGGAGCAGATAAACTTTAACCAATGTAATTGCATAAATCTCCACACCACGTGAGTCACTAACATTTTGACTGACATGATTGGTAAAAATGTATCTGTTTCTCCGCTCCACTGCCTCCCTCCGCTGTAATGGACACGTAGGTACTCTAAGGATGAAATGGGGTGGTCTATTTCCATAATATTAGACACAAACATTTATACAAAATAATTGACACTCCGTATACCTCTTTCTGTTTTTTTGGCCAAAGGTTGAATAAATAATTTAAACTTACGAGAGTAGGGTAGGTCTGGCATGGGGTGACTGTCGCGGCAGAGGGAATGCGAGGTGAGCCCGAGTGGAGTGAACAGGGAGCTCCCTCACCGCGCACCGCCCGCGAGCTTGACTTAGAGACCTGTACAAAAAAAAATGCATCATCATCATCCACCTAGCCTGTTACCAACTGAGTACTTTGCAGTCGGTTTTCAAATTAACCGGATGCAGCTTAATTCAGTATTTTAAGGTAAATCGTAACGCTCCATGTCAGCATCGTCCTTGAGGTCGGTCGTAACTAAATGCCTTAGTTACTTAAATTGATCCACTCTTTCGAGTGGAACACCGTTCAGAAAAACGGGTGGACAATTTTGCGAACGTTTCGTGCCGGTCTCAAAGACCATGCATTGACTTTTGGTCACATAGTACTTTAACCCATGGCCAAGGGCATACTCTTCACAGGCTCGCACCAGCTTTCTGAGGCCACAGACCGAAGCGCTCAGCAGCACCATGTCGTCCGCGTAACTGATATTATTGACACAGCCTCAACCGACACGGCAGTCGACACGCTGGTTACTGATCGCGACGATCAGAGCATTCATGTACAGGTTAAAGAGGGAGAGGGAAGTCCAACCCCCCCTTTTTTTCCGGCTGGGAAAAAATGCATTACGCATACCCTCTCACTCGGGGGAGTGGGAGGGGTATGTGGGACTCCCCGGGCAAGCCCGGTATACACACTAAAACAACCCAGCACGAAATTCCCGCATCGTCTGAGTGGGGGTGGACTGGGAGATCGGCGTAGCCTTTGCGTCCAGTCTACAAGTCCAACCCCACTGCCTCACCCCGCACTCCAGCCTTTACGGTTCCGACATTGCATCTGCCCATTTAACACTGTTCACCTTATGACTGTACCAGTATTTTAAGACTTTTACAAGTTCACCTGGTAGGTTTATACCCTCGAGTTTAGTCCACAGGATGTCGTATGACACAAGAGCAAAAGCCTTGGAGAGGTTGAGGAAGCAGGCGTGCACTGGAGTCTTCCGATCTTTGTAATATCTGACGGTATGCTTAAGACACAATATTGCACTTTCAGTTGACAGTCGAGGTCGAAACCCAAACTAATTATCGTGCAGATCCAGTTACTTGTCTAATTGTGTATTAAGCAAACCGTCAAAAACTTTTTCGATAATCGTTGCCAGCGAAATCGGCCTGTAGTTACTTTTGTCGGCACCATCTCCCGTTTTATTTTTCACTACAGGGACTACTATGGTTTTCATGAAATCAGATGGTAGGTATGAATGGCTCACGCATAGTGTTTAAAACATTGCTAAGACTCTATCTATATGTGGACCAGCGTGAACTAGGTGCTCGATGAGGAGGCCATCGTGGTCGGGGGACTTGCCCTTCGAAATAGCTTTTATAGCTTGAGCCCATATCTTTGGCCACGAAGCTTGCACCCACGTCCTCGTTTGGCATCTTAACATCGAGACCCGTCGCCACCGGTCCTCGCGGGGACAGTATACGAAAATGGTCCCTGAAAATATCAGCAACATCCTTAGGGTCACTCACACCCCCGACATTCACCGGATGTCCAGGTCGAACGTTTCCTTTGCTGGTGCTCTTCCAAAATCTACGAAAGTGCCCACTCTTATGTTTTTCAGCAAGGGCATCCATTTTAGGTCTTGATGGTTTTGGCATCACTTAAGTCTGGACTTGAATATTTTTCGACTTTGATACATTTCGACATATACACATCCAGACCTTGGCCTATCACACATCACCCACTTCACTCCAGAAACTTCGACCTAGCCCCCAGTGGGCCCCGTTAACATGCCTATTCCACCCAGCAATCCGTGGTTTAAGTAAGCAAATAATGATATTGCTAATTTGCTATGCCCATATAATATGAAACCCCAAGTAAAACTAGAAAGCCAGTCCTATTTTTTTACATTTCAGGTTTCAATTCGACCTTCCAAAGCTTCGAAGAAACGGTAAACTAGAAAGCCAGTCCTATTTTTTTACATTTCAGGTTTCAATTCGACCTTCCAAAGCTTCGAAGAAACGGTAAACTAGAAAGCCAGTCCTATTTTTTTACATTTCAGGTTTCAATTCGACCTTCCAAAGCTTCGAAGAAACGGTAAACTAGAAAGCCAGTCCTATTTTTTTACATTTCAGGTTTCAATTCGACCTTCCAAAGCTTTGAAGAAACGGTATTTGTGTTGAATTCCCAAAAAGTAAATAGATAAATTACATACTACTCCAAATTGAAGTCCTTTTAACTAATACCGATGACAATGCATAGGTAAGAAAACAATATTTACTAGTTTATAAGTAGATGCATTAATATAATAATATTCCTAGACTTTCTTATCCTGGCCCATATTCACTAATAAACTATTACTGTAATATAATTGCACTCTTGGATTTTCAACTGTGCGATTTAACCTCTAACTTTTGGATCTCTACCAGACGTAACTACAAGTATTGGAAGCGTTTTTGAGAGACCCGTATTAATGCGTTCATCACTTTTTATTAGTTTTCACAACACTGATCATAACTATTCCAATGATGAAAATATAAAAAAATATGTTTTACCACCTCATCCAAGAAAACGGGACATAGTGTGGAGGGAGGTGATAATTTTTTCACTTATGCATATCGGAGCTGTTTATGGCACTTATCTGTTTCTGATGGTGGCGAAGTGGCAAACTTGTCTGTTCGGTAAGCATTGACGTCATTTTATGGATCAAAAAAACGGGGACACATTTATTCAACTATCGATATTATACCTATGGAAGGTTTGAACACTGGAGTTAACCAGTGGTTTTGGGAGCAGGGTCTAAGTTGAATACCTAGAGAAGAAAGCGTTATTTTACACCACCGAAAATGACAGATTATAAGTCATGCATACTCAACCTAAAGTAAGTCATTGTTGCCGTTCAATGCATCATTGCAAAAATGCTTATTCTGGATATGGTTTGATCTAACTGATGAAATAGTAGAGTAATGCATCGAGGGGTAAATAAATAAATAAATATAGCCTCATTATTAGGTATTACGGCTGGTGCCCATAGACTATGGACACACAAAGCATACAAAGCCAACTTGCCTCTACGCATCATACTTTTGACAGCCTTTACTATAGCGTTTCAGGTGTCCCTAAGTTAACTAGGTACCTTTTTTTTCTTTTTTTGGGATGGGAAATCATCCAATTACTCCTCCCGCTCTGGGTGGAGCGAGAGGGAGTGTCAGACTTCTACTGACTAAAACCCATCCATGTTCCTTCAGTGCCCTTTGTGTTCCGGAGCCACGGTATCTCTCTCGAATAGTCCCGCGACTCCGGCAGGCGTCGGCCCTTTCGGGCCCCTCTGTGTGCTGACTCTCTTTGAGGCGCGCGTGGAACACGAACGCGCCATCGACACGGCCTGTCGTCATAAGACGGACGGACGGCGAGCTGCCCATAGCTCACCGTCCACAGGCCCGCGCCTACGGTGGCCGGAGGTCACCGGGTAGCCTCCGACGCCCGTGGCGTCTGCCACGGCGGCCGGGACGAGAGGTTCTCTCCCTCTCCCACTCCGTCACCTCCTTCGCTAGCATGACTGCTTCGCAGAAGGAGGTGACGGCGTCCCATTCCCTCTCGCTCCGGACCAGGCCCGGACGCGAGAGGTCGCCGCCTATCGCCGCTTCGAGGACACGGCGGTGCTCCGCCCAAGCGGGGCACACCTGCACAGTGTGCTCCACCGTGTCCTCCGGTCGATCCTCGCAGTGGTGACACCCGGGCGTTTCCTCCCGCCCTATTCGGTGCAGGTACCTCCCGAAACATCCGTGTCCCGTGAGGACCTGCGTCAGGCGGAAAGGTGAGAACGCCGTGGCGCCTCTCTAGCCACTCCTCAAAGAGGGGACTTATCGCCACTATCGTGGCGTGCCCTGTTAAGTTAACTACCTATGATTACCAAGTATGCCTTCCTCCATACATTCTAATACATTCATCCTCATTTACCCGGCCATGGACCGGCTATGACACACAAAACGGACAATCATGTCAAATATTTTCTAAACTACTTAGTCTTGGAACTTACTAGATGGTTGTCGAATTTTTGTTATACCTTTGTGACTTCAATAGGACTTGCGCTAACCTTGCGCTGCTGATGATTATAATATTATGCTCGATTGTAATAATGTTGTATGTATGCGTGATAGATCTCTTTGGAACATTAATTATTTACTTATTTCTCTTTCATAAAATTCAAAATTCAAAAAATTCAAAATTCAAAAGTCATTTATTCAAATTAGGCTGAGGGCCAGCACTTTTTGAACGTCATGTTTTACAAAAGACAGTCCCCAAAAACGCCCGCCCGTCACCACTTCCTAGTGTTTTAGCTGTGGAGAAGAAGTGGCCAACAAACTCCCCAGCAACACAACTGTCTGTTACGTTTTAGGAACTAGAATTTTACAATAATTAATATGCAAAGTAATCCAAAAATTCAAAATTCCTTCTAAAATTTACATGACACAAAAATAAATATATACATTATTTATCACTTGTTAGCTACTAGCACTATGTCACTAAAACAAAATACACACTTAAGCAAGTGTTGACGTATGTGGATTTAAATAAGTATTAAAAAATGACCTACATATTCAGACAAATAAATAAAAAAAAGAAAATAAAAGAACAAATAAAATAAAATAAAAAATTATATGAACACATATAACCTTTTTTTTTTTTTTTTTTTTTTTATACAAAACGGGGAAACTCCTGGCCCAAATCTCACCTGATGGAAAGTAATGATTAGGCCGAAGATGGAAGCGAGTTTCACCCGGAATCCTCTTACAAAGAGGAACTGGCTATCATACCTCTAACTGCCGGAACACAACAATGCTGTTAACATTGTTGTTATGGCGACAGACTTAGACATGATGGTGGTAACCTGTCATAAAACTACTATACTATCTACTTATACACAAGGAACATGATAATTTGTCTTGCGTTCAACACAGCGACCAACTATTCTTATCGTCTAAATAATCATTAATAGAATAGTATGCCTTGGAGCAGAGGTTAGATTTTACTTTTTCTTTAAATGAGTTAAAAGGCAGATCAAGATAAGAAATTGGAAGTCTATTGTATAAACGGATACCGAGCCCCACAAATGAATCATGAACCTTACGAAGTCGGTGTGAAGGAGCATGTAGCTTGTGCTTGTTTCTGGTGTTAAAGTTGTGGATGTCGCTCGTTTTACTGTATAAATGTATGTTTTGCCTAATATATAAAATGTTTGCAAAAATAAATTGAGATGCTACCGTGAGAATTCCAATCTCTTTGAAAATTTCTCTTAATGAAGCTTTTGACCCTAGCTGATATATTGCTCGCACAGCACGTTTTTGTAAGACAAATATATTTTGTATATCAGCAGCTTTTCCCCACAATAAAATACCGTAGGACATAACACTATGGAAATAACTAAAATAGACTAACCTAGCTGTATCAACGTCAGTAAATTGTCTAACTTTCCTAACGGCGTATGCGGCAGAGCTGAGCCTTCCCGACAGGCTTGATATATGTGGGCCCCATTGTAGTTTGGAATCAACAGTTATGCCCAAAAATACTGCCGTGTCCACAGTTTCAAGCACCTCGTCACTTAAGATTACATTAGGACCTAAATTTCTAACATTTGGCAAGGAAAACTTTATACATTTCGTTTTTTTAGCATTTAGAACTAAATTATTCGACGTAAACCAATCCGTAACCATTGAAAGAGCGTTGTTTACGTTATCGAAATCTTGTCTATTCCTATCTACTTTGAAGATAAGAGAGGTATCATCCGCAAATAATACTACGTCGTAGATACCCTTTAAGAAAAATGGTAGATCGTTTATGTAAACCAGAAACAAGAATGGACCCAGTATTGAGCCTTGAGGCACACCTAATTGCACTGGCAGCCCGGAAGATTTTACACCATTTACATCAACACATTGGAACCTATCATGTAAATATGAATCAATTACGTTAAGAGCTTCGCTTTGGAGACCGTAATGACGTAGTTTACGTAAAAGTGTGTCATGGTGTACGCAATCAAAGGCTTTAGAGAGATCACAGAAAACTCCGATTGCGTTTTGCGAGTTCTCCCATGCGTTAAATATATGTTTCAGGAGAGCGA
This sequence comes from Ceramica pisi, assembly GCA_963859965.1. Lineage (NCBI taxonomy): Eukaryota > Metazoa > Arthropoda > Insecta > Lepidoptera > Noctuidae > Ceramica > Ceramica pisi. Next base: position 15,751,636 of record OY982536.1, on the reverse strand, counting down.
CACCCGCATCTGTTGTCGAACGACCTTTTGTAAAGCCATACTGTTCATTATGAAGTAGTCTATTAGAATTAAAATGAACTAAGTATTCCTGCATATACATAGTATTCCTGCATCTTCTGGGTACGAAATCATCGCATGCACCACAAATACTGCGACACGGATCGCGACCCTCACAATGCGAAAAGAGGCTTCTTCTTCTCTCACATAGGGTGGATGATGATCAGAAAACAAGTTAGGGCACACACTGTTGATTTGAACGATCTCATGGAGGATCCCTTGCTGCGCTTCTAACACAAGTACGTTTTATTAACTAGAAGATGTTTATGAACAAAACTTTAATCGTATAAGGACAAAATAAGTATAACTGTTGCATCTTATTTTTTTCTCAGATATTACTGGTCTCTGCTACTCATCGCGTGTTTCATAGTACCAACATATATCCCTACTTTGTGGGGGGAAAAGGCAAAGGTCGCCTTCTACGTTTGTGTCTGCTTAAGATATGCTCACTTCATGTGATTTGTTTAGTGAACTCTGCAGCGCACATGTGGGGCACCAGGCCCTACGATAAACACATTGGACCAGTAGAAACGAAGATTGTCTCATTATTGACAGTTGGAGAAGGCTTCCACAACTTCCACCACACATTCCCTTGGGACTACAGAATAGCTGAATTAGGCGGTTATTCTTTTAATATTGGCAAGTTGTTTATTGATATCATGTCAAAGATTGGATGGGCGTCTGATTTGAAGATAGCACCGGATGAACTGATAGAGAGACGGGTCAAGAGAACTGGGGATGGAACACATCCGGTGTGGAGGTGGGATGGCCCTGACTTTTCACCTGAAGATAACCAATAATTATAATTGTAGTGACGTACAATGTTATAAACCTATATGGGCATGTAGTGAAATAGTATACATTTAAAGTGACAATGTCATACCTGGCTTTAATAACGTATGAACGTGTTTCTGTCACTGAATCTTAACCTTTTTTTTTAAATGCTTGGCCTATATATTATAATAATATGTTTAGTTTATATTCAGGTGTAATGTATAATTGTTGACAAGAAAAATATATATTTGTGTGACCAATTGGAATTCGTTTTGAATTTGTGCTGGTGATGATCACAGAAGATATTTGTTTTACTGTCAAAATCAATTATTCCACTCTTCGCCTGGACTAGTGAAAAATCTAAGATGGGTATATGTATATTATTATTAGTAGATTGCCACATTGACATCTTTATCTTTGCCTATGTGATTTCTGTTTTTTTCGGTCCCCTTTGTACTATGATAACTTCTCTAGGACTTAGGCCTGATTTTTCAATAGTCAGATAACTTTTATTTGAAGAATAAATAAGTCATATTGACATATTTTCCATACAAAAGCTGTAAAACGGCCATTTTTATTCCTCGGGTAAGAGTTATTGGACTATTGAAAAATCAGCCCTTAGATTCTTTAATTCAAATAAACTTTACTAATCAAGCATGTTATTCCTGTAAAAAAATCAGTCATTCATTTGTTTTTGGGTTTTGCTTTGTCTTATTTGTAATATGAAATTTAATTAAATTCCATCCTAAAATTAGATTTAGACATTAATTCCGTCTAACATATCTGACTATCTTCTATACATATTATAACATAGTAGAGACCGTGATTTCTGTACACAACAGCACAACAGTAGCAGGTCTGTGGATGAAATTTAATTGGAAATAAGCAGTTCCTTCATACTTATATATTTATAATGTTAACTTTTACTATTTTTCTGTGTGTACATAAATAGTAAAATAAATAAATAAAAAGAGCATTTTTATTTTTTTTGTCTGTTTGTACAAGAAAATATCTGAAAATACTGAAAAGATTTTTCAAAGTTAGATTACGCTTATTTTTGAGCAACAGTAGCCGGGATAAAAAGCCATTTAGAGTTTTTTAAATTACGAATCAACGTTTTTCGACAAGTTTTGTTCAACTTTCAATTATTCGTTCTGTTTGGCATAAAACTAGCCTTTAAAAATGGGTTCCCTTTATCTGGTATAATCTTGATGCTCCGAAATTTATTTGGCACTAGCTGACCCGCGCAACTTCGTTTGCGTCACATTTTCCATTGATGTTCCGCTCCTATTTGTCTTAGCGTGATGATAACTATAACAGCGTTTCCCAAACTGTTTGTCGAGACCCACTGGTGGGTCGTGACGGAATATTACATGGCCCTGACCTGAGAAGCCAATGCTGAAATAGGGACAAAGTATGTGGCAAAAATACATAATTTTCATTGAAATAGCAGTCCTTGTAAACGAATAAGTCCTTCAATCATAAAAGATACGCCTTTTTTCTTCATGACGGCCAAGAGGTGAGTCCCGAATTTGGTAGTGTTTGTTAGGTGGGTCGGGGTCCTCTCAACTTTGGGAACCATTGAACTATAACCTTCCTCGATAAATGGGCTATCTAACACTGAAAGAATTTTTCAAATCGGACCAGTAGTTCCTGAGATTACTCCCCACTTACAAACATACAAACAAATGTTACATTTTTATAATATTAGTATAGATATAGAAGACACACTTGGCATAATCTTCTTTAAAATACTATTTTTAAAGCATAAAAATTATTTAATATAAGTATTGTTTGGCCGAATGTTTATCTGTCCGAATTTACAATGGCATACTTTTAAGATGGCAGATTTTTTTTCGGCATATTTACCTTTTACAAAGTTAAAATTCCGCATAATTTCGTTTAGCATAACGTTTATCTAGAGCAACGATTATTTCACTTGGCAAACTATGTAGATGGAAGAATTTCATTTATAAATGCAATGGTAGGTATGTAACAATTTTGCCATTTCTATAAAGTAGCATTTTTAACTTTAAATTAAAATTTAAATGTTGTCTGAAACAGTAAATAATTACGTAAACGTAGTGACAGAAACGAATCGCTGCAAAACCGACTCCACGTAGTCTTGTCTGCCCTACCCCTAGAGTGTAATTTAAGCCCGCGTAGGCGCGGAGGGGCGTGGCGGCCCGTGAGTTGAGGAGCAGGTGGTACTAACCCACGCGGCCGCGGCTGACCCTGGCCGGCGAGGCTGGCCAGCAAGCCGAAGCTGCGGTGGTGAACGTTAATGCCATCTGCGACGATTACCCCGCGTGGGAGCGCCGGAGCCCTGCAGCGCCGGAGCCATGACAGAAACCAGGCTTACTGCATGCTGCATGCTTGCTGCATGCATGCTGGATGCTGTTTTGCATGCTTCTTGCTTGCTGCATGCATGGTGTATGCTTGTTTGCATGCTGCATGCTTTCTGCATGCATGGTGTAAGCTTCTTTGCATGCTTGGTGTATGCTTGTTTGCATATTTGCTTGCTGCATGCCTGGTGAATGCTAGTTTGCATGTCTGGTGTATGCTTGTTTGCATGCTTCTTATATGGAAATAACAAGCAGGCAACCTTGCGACTATGAGCTAACTGTAATTTTTTTGAGGTATGATAGTACTGCCTTTTAATGGCTATCGATATGAAATGTATACCAAAAGACGATTCTGAGTGTGAACGTTCTGCGATATGATGGTTCTGCCTTTTAATGACTATCGATATAAAATTTATGCCTAAAGATGATTCTGAATTACAAAATTATGAGTTTTGAATGTATGATAAATGAATATATCGGGTGTTTTTGACAGCCCTCCGCAAACTGATAGGGTGGCTTCAGTACATCATATTAAGATGACCGGTACATCAAATTCTTTCAGGAACATTAAGGGAATCCAAAAAACCAGATTGGTTTTATTACCTCACACGCAATGTATCGTTACCGTGGCAAAACGCACGTAGACATCCATTGCTGTTTTTTTTAAATCAGCTGTTTTGTTAACATAAATGGAGTGTTGCACACTGAGAATGTAATTTTTCATTGAAATAAAGGAATATCAGCAGAAAAAACGACTTTTTTTTTTTTCCTGAGAAAATTTCCTTCCAGTGGGATATGATTCAGAATAAGGAGCTGAATCAATCCTGTGTTTTTGTGGAGGGCTGTCAAAAACACCCGGTATGCCAAATAATTTTTCATATTTTCCATATTTCTGAAACTCTGGAATATGCTACCCCATGACATCAAGAAGGCTGAGTCAAAACTTTCCTTTAAGCGTAAGCTCCGTAAACACTACTTAAAGGCATGTCATTCGTAGTTTGGTCTCGTCATAACTATTGTAAGTTCTCTTAATCAGAAATTATTATAAATCATCATATTTATTAGTATATTATTTTAGCAAATATATATGTATTTTATAGTACATGTATATATATATTATTTGTATACTTTGTTGTATCGATATGACTCAATTATATTTTATTTTTATTTGTTTGTTGTACACCTACCACAGTGTAGTCTTTTTAACCCAAAGGTTGACTGGTAGAGAATGCCTTGTTGCATTAAGTCCGCCCATGTACCACTATTGTGCATAAAGTCTAAATAAATAAATAAATAAATTTCTTTCTTTATAACCTAGACGTTTCTGGCACTTGCCGGCCGCTGCCGCGGCACCGCTCGCATCGCTCGCTCGGCTCGTTCGTAAGAGGTCATAGTTCTAACCTAACCTAACCATTTTTTTTTTAATAATTATCCCTTCACCCTTTATATTTTTTATATCATTCCCTTATTTTTGCCTTTACTTGTTATAGAAATTGCAAAATGATTACATAACATTTTTAAATGAAATTTCTGCCATCTTCATAGTTAGCCAAGTGAAATTGTACAAAATAATCATCGCTCTAAATAAACGTTATGCTAAATCAAATTATGCGGAATTTTAACTATGCCAAATAAAATTCTACCATCTTAAAAGTATGCCATTGTAAATTCGGGCATTTTAATATTCGGCCAAACAATAATTATATTAAGTCATATTTATGCTTTCAAAATATTCGTTTAAAAAAGATTATGCCAAGTAAATTTCAGTGCATCAAGATTCTGCCAGATAGAGGGAACCCATTTCTTCTGCATCGTGGGTGCGTTTACAAACATACAAAGTCACATACACAAACAGCCAGACCCGGAACAATGATCTGTAGGCCATTCAAATATTTGTTTTAGCGGGAATCGAACCCACGACACGCGGCGCAGCAGCCGATCGCTCAACCATTGCGTCAACCGTGCCGTCAAAAAAGTAAGCTTTTTTTTTTTTTTTTTTACTTGGTATGGGTTTGCTCTTGACTCTAGTCTTGGTCAGAGATGACAGAGACAAAGCTCATAAAAAGAAAAAGATAATTCAACAATAATATAAAAAGAGTTGCGGAAACCGAGGTTCGAACTTACACCGAATCATTCGGAAGGCAGTCATTGTACCGCCCCGAGTCTATGAATTCAGTTCAAATTGGTTTTAAATAGCCGATGTAATAATATATGTTATGGTTACCGACTTTCCTTCGTGCCTCGGAAAGCACGTTTAGCCGTTGGTCTCGGCTGTCATTTGTAGATCTTTGGCAGTCGTTACGGATTGTCAGAAGCCAGTAAATCTGACACCAGTCTTACCAAGAAGTACCGTGTTACGCAGGTAATGGGTTGTTGAGGTCTGGCAGGCAGCCGCTCCACGTAAAACACTGGGATTCAGCCTAATCCGGTTTGACTGGAAGCCGACTCCAATATACTAGGGAAAAGGATAGGCAGATGACATATTCAAAACAACTGTTATAGTACCTAAAATAAGATTTCGGCTCATTTGCTCCGGCGTATTGCCCTGGTCACGTTGTGATCATTCCCAGAATCCCCCTCATTCCCAAATATTTTGATAAGTGTTAAATTTCCAGTGAGCCTATGATACGTCATGACCAGCTGAGGGCCAGAAATAATCCGTTGCGAGCTTCACCCTCCAGTGAATCATGGGGAACTGTAAATCCCTAGACAATGACGCCACAGACGAGCTCGCGAAGATGTTCCAAGATAGTAGTGCACCCATATCCACTCCTCCTGATACTTTTCTCCCATACTTGGCTCATGAAGTTGTTAGAGTTGTACAAAATAGATGCAACCCTACGCACCTTCCTTGAGTCATGTATGAGGCAATGGAAAACAGTCCTTCGCTATCCAGGATGTCGACCGATTCAGGGAAATGATGAGCCTGTATGGATTAAACGTGGAATATTTCAGGGCGACAGTTTGAATCCCCTTTGGTTTTGCTTAGCTCTGAATCCTCTTAGCACATTGCTAGAGGATTCAGGTCTAGGCTATTGGTTGAGAAGAGGTGGTCAGGCCATATCTCACCTTCTTTACATGGATGATCTGAAACTCTTTCGCGACTAATGGGTATGTCAGAAGCGTTGGGCATCAATGTTGCTGACATGAAGCAATTGTTGAAGAAGCGCTTCTTTGGCTGCCTGAAAAAGGATTTGAATAGCCTTTTTTCGGGTGGAAATAAGGTGCGCACCTACAACGGTTGGGTATTATGTACTCTTTCGGCGTACTCTAATGGACTCAAACCGAACTCGACGCTCTGGACAGGAGAGGCCGTACATTGCTGACCGCAAACCGGATGCATCACCCACGATCGTCGGTGATGAGACTGTACATTCCGCGGAAGTGTGGAGGTCGAGGCTTTTTAGACGCCAAGACTCTCCACACCCGCGAGATGTGCAGTCTCAGAGAATATTTTCTCAAAACTTATGTGGGTATGCACCGAGATGCGATCGCAGTGGACAATGGACTCACCCCGTTGCCCATGGCTAAAGAGAACTGGCGCAAACCTATGATACTTGCAACTGATGATCGCAAGGAGGTATGGAAAGGCAAGGAGCTTCACGGGCGCTTCTATCGGGCTCTTGATGGGTCCGATGTTGATTTCTCTGCATCCGTTGCCTGGCTGCGTTTCGGTGATCTCTTCGGGGAAACCGAAGGTTTTGTCAGTGCAATTATAGATGAAGTTATTTTGACGAACAACTACCGGGGGCATATTATGAAGGACGGGACGGTTGACGTGAATCGGGCATGCCACCGTCCGGGTTAGTCCATCAGACATATTATCTCTGGTTGTTCTCGTCTGGCTAACGGTGAGTACTTGCACAGGCATAACCAAGTGCCCAGGATTATCCATCAGCAACTTGCTTTGAAATACAATCTTGTTGATTCTGAGGTACCGTATTACAAGTTTGTGCCTGACCCAGTTCTCGAAAATGATCATGTCATGTTGTACAGGGATCGTTTTAACATCACTGACAGGACTATTGTTGCCAATAAGCCTGACGTAGTGGTGATAGACTGATTAGCGCGCCGCACAATGATTATCGATGTTACCATCCCACATGACGAGAATCTCGTGAAACTTGAGAAAGAGAAACAGTCATTATGCCGATTGTCGTTACGGCCAATGGCAGCTGTTGGCCAAAAGCTTCGACGACCACTTTTCGAATCTGGCGTTACGCAGTTGGGTAAAGGGCCTGATACAGAAGGCAGTACGCCTCGATACGGCTCGTATTGTGAGGAGGATCCTTTCTCTGGAGCCTTAAACCACCGGTAGCTTGGGCCCTGCTCCCGACACCGGCGGACTACTACTTTTTATATATTTAAAAGTTTTTTTACTTGTTGTTTAAAATATAAGTAGGTTAAGAAAAATGAATAAAGAGATAATAATAATAATTATTATTATACGGAGAATGGCAACACCTCAAGAGGCTCTCGTTGGGCAGCTGGATCAAGGGCTTGATCCAGAAAGCAGTACTCCTGGACACGGCGCGTATTGTTAGGAGGTTCCTCTCTCGGGAGCCCTAACCACCGGTAGCTTGGACCCTGTTCCCGATACCGGTGGGCTACTATTTTTTATATTTTAAATGTGTTTAGTTTTATAGAAATACTTAAAAATGTAAAATATATGTACATAGACACATAAATAATAATTATTATTATATTCCACAGAAATGAAGAAATAAAGCTAATACCTATGCATTTTGTTTGTACTGAAACATTTCTATTCTTATTCTTATTCTTTATTGTACACCAAAACAACTTTTATGATATAATCATAATAAAGTAGGTACATGTACAAAGGCGAGCTTAACTCAAAGTTGAGTTTTCTCCCAGCAAACCTTTGAGTGATAGAGAAAGTTCATCATAAAGGCTAGGATCCAGTGTACAAATAATGCCTATAGATAAATATTACTACTTACATACATAAATGAATATATTTACTATATATACAAATCTACTAATATTATGTCATTGTGTAAGGAAATGCTCTTTATTTTTCCTCTTGAAGACATCAAGAGAAGGGCTGTCGCGAGAGAGTGTGGAAGAGAATTCCAGAGACGCACTGCATAGTAACTGAGAAGGAGCCATCATAGCGGCTGGAAGTGTGACGCGGAGTGCGAAGGAGAAGAGAAGTCTACCTTTCTAGCTTTTACCTTTTTCTACCTTTTTTTCAAAAACACGCGACTGAAAAAATAATAAATAAGCTTTCTAATAAGGTATATCACATAAGCGTTTAAAAATAAAAAGCTTTTGAAGCTCTCGTTTGCATCTTAAATTGACAAGTGGCTGAGCCCGATTTGCTTCCACCTGTACAAACTTCTTGAAGAAAAAACGTTCCAGTGTCGTAAGTTATAATTCCCTAGTTTGAAAAGAAAATATACATGCTAATTATACCTCGGACATCAACCTTCACGGATCATATGATTTCACCAGTACGGGTTGTATGGACAAAAAAGAATTTGTTCGATCACTGCGTTTGTTTCCGTGTTTCTTCTCAGGGTAGTGAACTGTGAAATACCGGCCTCATTTAGTTTTAACTGACCATAAACATTGGCATGCATAGTGTTTGCAATATTAATATAATTGATCAATATTCAATACCTAGTTATACTTTCTGGTGATATTATTATTTTACCTCAATGTAGATCTTGCAACTCTTTGCCCCGCGAAGAATGCATAGTCCTGCCGCGCGGCTCTTGCCAGGCCTTCTTCTGCCGACGACACCAAGTTTTCGGCATCCGAATAGCCTCGAATGTAGAAAGCATTCAACAGCACGTCTTTTGTGGACTGCAATGTAAAGAATAAATAACATAACAAACATTTTCGTTGCGGAGAACGCTTTTTTTGTAACCTAGATACTTCCACACAATTCCATTTTATTCATATCGCGAGTTTTAACCTTCTTTATCATAAAATAACATTGTAAGGGCCTGATTTTTAAATAGTGAGATAACTTTAAACTAAGGAAGAAACAGTTTGACATTATTTTCTACATTTTTTATTTCACCGATATAAGTTGAGCCAGAGTTGTAATGGCAAACCCTAAAAATTAACAAACTAATATTTGTGTTATCCTTATCACAAATATAGTATAATATCAGCGTGAAAATGTGCATCAAAATATTCTGCAATTAATATAGAATGACAAAATCTACAGGGTTACTTCAACGAGGTGTCAAGCTTTCTCAGGTTGTTTATATTTAAAAAAATAACGTGTAAATATATCATCCAATAAATAATACTGGAGCGGAAATACATATATACGATTAAACATACTTGCATTAATAATGATATAAAACTGATTTCGCATATTTTTGTACTTTGCAAGGCACTTACGAGACAAAATATTGACATTGACCGTGGCATTCAGTCGACCCCATTTCTTAAAATTATAAACGTTTGCGAATATCAAGTTGGATGGACGAAAACAAATCAAACAGCGTCGATCGTCGACGTTTGTGAAAAAGTGGCATTGCCTAAAGGGGATAGGACCTTTGTTGCATCCCCAGTTCCCCCGCGGCCACTTTTTTTTGTTTCAATGCTGCGGCGCACGATCTAACATGCATTGGTATAATGGGTAGAGGACACTCCAATTAACTAAACATTTTAAAGACGAAACGTCACCATTGCTAAGTCTCATTAAAAATAACATAATTAAGCGCTTAATGTTTGTCACCGGAGAATGGCAAACTCCGTAAGATTGTAAAATATCGCGTAAAATTGTAAAGTTTTTTTTCTAAATAAGACACTGATTTATTGGAAACTATTGAATTTGGATGGGATTTATTTTTAAAACGATTTTTTCATAATATTTCGAGAAATTATAGTTTAGTTTAGAATTATTGCAATGTTACGGTCTAAAGTCTGTCACTTTCGGGTGGCATGTACCTACATAAGATTAAAATCAAATAATGTAATAGTTCCCAGCCTAAAATAAAAAAATAGTTTCGTCGATATTTCTGCTTTTTTTTGGAGCGGAAATCTTCAAATGACTCCGCTCTGAGCGGGGCGGAAGGGAGTGTCAGACTCTTACTGACTAAACCGACCCATGTTCCTCCATAAGCCCTTTGCGTTCCAGGGCCGCAGTAACTCTTCCGCAACCCTGGCAAGCACTGGAGATTGAAGATTTCTGCCCTGATGAAAAAATGTTTCCATCTGCCTGTACTATCAAATTGAGAGGTGTACTTTACACCTCTCAAAACTAATCATGGAGTTCGGGGCAGATTTCATAATTTTACCTACCTACTAGTTACCAATTACATGGAATTTCTGAAGAAGGCGATTCATAAATACTACTTATATTTTTCGACTACAACGACCATGTCTAATTTAATGGTTCTACCGACGACTTTGAACCAAAGCCAGAAGGTCAAGATTAACTTAATGATCTTTTTGTCACATTCAAAAATAACCCTTAATGAAAATCTCTATTCAAAGACAAATGCGTCAGTAGTCTTTTTACAAATTCGATGTTTTTTATTATGCTTTTCTAATTCGTTTTTAATTGTCGGTGGACTAGCATTTTTTTGTGTAAGTTGTATAAACCAATTAGTAGTTTTAAATTCACATTCACAGAAACTGTTTTGCCAACTTCAAATGGCGAATCAGACGTCGTATACAAATGTCCCGTATCAATTTTGTCGGATAAGGATCTTGATTTATATTTGAAACCTCTTGAATTTTCAAGAGCTTTCCAATATAAATCAAGATCAGGATGAATTTCCATTGTAATTCAAGGTTAATAAATTATTTTTTTTATTACTGGAATTTAAATTGAATTTATTTTAGATGCTCGTAGTGTATTGAATATCAAATTATGTATTTTTTATTAAGGAATAAATAAGGCTTTATTATAATTTATTATAAAATAATCAAAATCTATCTGAAATCTGAATTTCAGCGACAGGGTTTCAAGATTATTTTCATTCTGGTTCTTGTGTGTTTTCATTCGATTCTCCGCGGTATTACATTTTACTATCGATTTCATACCTAATTAAATGCTTTGGAACAAAGACGAAAAACGAATCATCATGTGCTTAGCCTTTTCCCAACTATATTGGGCTCGATTTCCAGACAAACCAGATTCAGCTGAATCCGTGTTCAGCTAACCGGCAGCCTACCAGACCTCCACAGCCCATTAACTGAGTAACACGGTATTCCTTCCACGAAAACGAAAACTAATAAACTGTAGAAAATAAGCTGCAATAGAGATATTGGAACGCGGATGCCTTGAAACTTGCTGTTGATTTTTATTTCAACAAGTTCCATTTGTTCTCTTTAGTTATTGTTTGTTTAATAAGTTTGAAATCTATACTTATAATAAATCTGTAGAGAGGTCAATTCTGTACATGAAATATATTTCCAAAATAACTATCAGGGGGTGATTAGGGATCGATACTGATGCCAAAAATGCAATCAGTACAATTTTTGTCTGTCTGTCTGTCTGTCTGTCTGTATAACCGTTATAGAAACAAAAACTACTCGACGGATTTTAACGAAACTTGGTACAATTATTATTCATACTCCTGAGCAGGTTATACTTTTCAACACGCTACAATCAATAGAAAAAATGAAAAAAAAAAATGAAAATGTGAAAGTTTGGTTGTTTGTTACTCAATCACGCCAGAACGGCTTAACGGATCTTAATGAAATTTAGAACAAAGATAGATTATAGTCTGGAATAGCACATCAGCTACTTTTAATCCCGGGAACATGTTCCCTAGGGATCACGCGAGCGAAGCCGCTGGCAGAAGCTAGTAAAATAATAAATAAACAAATCTTTCAAATAATCTTTTCATCTTTCTCTCAGCAAACTTTTCATAGTCGATAGCTGGCTGTTCACACTGCCAGCGCGCGGCTTTTACCTCTAGTTGATCGCAGCGACAAGAGCTATCAGATTAAACTCGCTCAACGACACCCGTTCGGCGATGCCTTCTTGGCGGTCAGAACTCGCCAACCAGCGGTAATTTCTACCTTTGGTCAGTGCAGTTACGTGGTTAATCCGAACCACGTAGCAAGAGTACTGCTGCTGTGCTAAGAGTAGAGCTACGGGCCTCGCGCATTTGGGGCCCCGCTTTTGGGTTTGACAAGAACATGTCGCTGAAAACCATGGATCTATCTCTCACACGAGTCCTCCCAACTCCCACTATAACGCGACTGCTGCTGTCTACGGATGAAGTCACTAATTTGGTTTATTTTGTTATGGTAGGTCTATGGGTCATACTTCGCGCAAAAAACTCGTTTTCTTTCTGTTATTTCATGCTACCATACGCAGTTAAGCAAAAGCTAGGGACCGACTTAAATCTTAAGCAGTTTCCACCAGATATGTGCGAGGATGCCTAGAGAGGGATGTGTTTGTCAAGAACTATATAGAATCGCTTGCCATGAGCGAGGCTAGGCAAATGTACCTCGCACATCTCTGGTTGAAACGCAGCCATTTTACACCACCAAGTTTTTAATCTTCAACCAACCTTTTTTGGCATGACTGACTGATAACTTGACAAGTTGTAGTGACATGTTCACGTGATTGACGCGTATGCATGAACCTTAAAGACTTACCATAAGGTACCTCTGATCAGCTCCATTCCGTATATATCCGATCTTGAAGTTAGGCGAGTGTAGCACAGCGGATATAGTATCGACGCTGGCCACTCGGACTGACAGCACGGAGGTTATGAAGGCCGCGTACGCATTGTACGTGACCACGGCGAATAGCAGGCATACGATCAGCAGGACACTGCCTGACGGATTGCTGGGTGTCCATGTTCCACCTGAACAAAGAAAATAAAACAAAAGAAGACATACTTCAAGATTTAAAACCAATGATGTGGTTAGACAAAATTACATTGTAACAGATATCGGTTGACTGTCTATGTTTAGGATTGACCACTTTGTCACGTGACATTTCGGTAGACAAATGTCATTTTAGACTGACGATCGTTGTTATGAAGTAATGATACTTTGACATTGAATTTTGTCCTGAGGGATAATTCAACTATTTTTAAGCAACGTTCGCTATTGCATGCAGTGAATTGCATGTCAGTCGCATCGTCATTTATCAAAAATGTATAGAAATTGAGGCTTTTATAACAGATTGCGACTGAGAAGCGAATGCGAACGTTGTTCAAAAATTGTTATAATTGGCACTCTGTTCCGGCACTTCAACGGAATCCACAGCAAACATCCGACTCTAGCTTGACCGGAAAGCTGCCGCGATCTTACTACTTACCTACAACACAACATCATTAATAAAAGAAAAAATATTGCCAAGACACATGCAGTTGGTATCCAACGGTAGTAGATGGCACAAGTGAAAAACAGTATGATATCTATCTTCTTTTAATTTAAAAGCAGATGTAAGTGTCAAAGTGTATCATTGAAGCAACACAGTTTCAACAGATTGGCTTTGCATCACTTTCAATTTGAAGTAAGTGAGATAACATTAATTTATAATTCGGGTGTAATTCTTAGGACTAAGTTACTCCTGTGGTGTTGCTCCCGCGGATGATGCATTTATATTTTGTATCTATACATGTTTTCACCTTTATTTTAATGCAATTATATTTGTAACTAGCTTCTGCCCGCGACTTCGTACGCGTTCCCGTGGGATAAAATAGCCTTTGTGTTATTTCAGACCATAATCTATCCCTGTTCCAAATTTCACCCCGATCCCTTCAGCCGTTTTGACGTGATTGAGTAACAAACCTACACACAAACTCACAAACTTTCGTTCATTTATTATATTAAATAACAGCAAAAATCGTAATATTTTAATTTCGCCATAACTTCAAAACCAAACGTCCGATTTTAATCATTGAAAGACCAAATATTATCTACATAAACTGTACTTAGTGATGAAATACTTTATTTTGATACGGATTAATAGCATAAGTAAAATAAACGCGTTTAAATGTAGTAAAAAAAAAATCAAGATTTTTAAATAAAAAAATGGTTGTTGTGCCTCACTCGACATAGATAGGTACAGTGTGTCGCGGACTTTTTTGTAGATATTTGTAAGATCTACAATTAATTAGAACAATTTATGGTTCTATCTTTTATAGTTTAGGCAGGCAGCGTACGCAAAATAAGTAACTTTTCTGGTTGATTTTACACCTTGTGTTCGAAAATCCCAAATATCTTACGGAACCCTATTTTTTCCAAAATAAAATATAGCCTATGTTACTCGTGGATAATGTAGCTTTCAAATGGTGAAAGAATATTTAAAATCGGTCCAGTAGTTTTTGAGCCTATTCATTACAATCAAACAAACAAACATACAGACAAAGTTTTCCTCTTTATATTATTAGTGTAGATATTGCAAACTGTCGTAAGGCGTTTTACGAAGCTACTCTCTAGCCTATAATGCGTTCGCGACCATGGCTTATTATTAGCGTATTTCATGTATAACTTTGGTGTTTCTATGCCGATTTCTACGACTCTTTTTATGGAATAGTTAATAAAACTTTAATAAGGGACGACTGACAGTTTTATAAACGTAAGAGTAGACAAATATAATCAGAAAGCTTCGAACTGCTAAGCTATCGGGAGTTACACGTGTTATTGTTCGTCAATCATAAAAGATAGACATATGCTGTCGTTGGATATTTTTAATATAATTTTAAGGAGAACATTTCCGTCATACATGATTTCTGTGTAGCTTTCACCGTTAAGGTTGCACACGTGACGAAAGCTTAAAAAATGGAGTAACTTCTCCCGTTTTCCCAACATTTCCCTTCACTGCTCTGCTCCTATTGATTGTAGCGTGATGAAAAGTATACTATAACCTGCTCAGGAGTATGAATAATAATTGTACCAAGTTTCGTTAAAATCCGTCGAGTAGTTTTTGTTTCTATAACGGTTATACAGACAGACAGACAGACAGACAGACAGACAGACAGACAAAAATTGTACTGATTGCATTTTTGGCATCAGTATCGATCCCTAATCACCCCCTGATAGTTATTTTGGAAATATATTTCATGTACAGAATTGACCTCTCTACAGATTTATTATAAGTATAGATTAATTTAACATCTTCCATTATTAACCCACATTTTTATCTACCATTTTTTTTTTATTTGAGATGGGTTTGCTCTTGAATCTAGTCTAGGTCTGAGATGACAAAGACAAAGCATACGATGGGGCGAACTTACCCAGAAGTAGCCTATTTGCTCTTACTTTGAAAAGATTAGGGTTGCAAGCGTTCAGAAACACAGACGCAGGCAGAGTTCCAGTCCTTTGCTGTGCGCATTATGAAAGACGCTTGGAACTGCTTAGTGCTAATTGGTGGAATAGCAACAAGGATGGTATGGTAAGGTAGGGATGGTAAGTTACAGTGCGTCTGGATGTCTGAAGGGGGCCGGTGGGATGAGGTCACAAACTCTCCGATAAAATTGTGTAACATGTAATACATATTTAATTTCTTTTTAACTAAATAAGTTGCTATAATATTTTTTGCGTATATATATCTAACGGCGCGTGACATTATTCAATAATGAAAATCAGTTAATTTTAAGAGTTATAATTTATTTGTTATTTTTTTAAAGAATTGGTTAAATAATTCTGTTATGTTCAATTTGTATTCGACTAAAAGGTTATTTTAATTTAGAGCGGGTAACACCGAATGGAGTTTCGTCTGTCATGGCGAGCGAACGTCTTGAAAAAATGATTTGTGTGGTGGATAGCCGTTGCACGTGGTGAACACTCGCAAACCCATTGGCTCTAAATCACTTGTAATCCTTAATTGTTTGAGTAATTTAAGTGTCTGAATTATTAAAATAGTGAATAGCCAACGCTACAAAGTTATTTTATTCCAACGTTTCCTGAAGTCCAACGCCCACTATGGATTCCCGTGCTGACGAGGACACGAATCAGCAGTCAGATGCAGCAGCTCGGCTTCCCGTCACCCCGTTATCAGAAATGGGATTACCAGGGACTTCCCAGGAACGTGAAACAGGCCAGAGTTTTGTTACTAACCTAAATAGTGAATCCGACCGTTGGAAAATGTGGTTTGAAATGCAACAACGTAGCATGATGGAATTAATTCGAGCTATAAAAGACACGAACACGGTTGATACAAAATTAGCACTCCCCGAATTCAATCCTGATTCTCGAGACGCCGATGCCAGGTCATGGTGTAATACTGTAGACTTATGCATGCAAGAAAAACAATTATCGAGTATTACTCTGATTATCGCCATGAGCAAAGCACTTAAAGGCTCGGCAGCCACGTGGTTGTCTCAAAATAGTTTTGCTGGTATAACTTGGCCTCAGTTAAAAGATTTATTTCTTGCTCGATTTGCCTACATCGAGACTCCAGCTGCCACATTGTGTAGACTCTTTAATGAAAGCCCAAAAGACGGAGAGTGCATGTCGGCCTATGCTACTAGATTCCTGAGTACATTAATGAACCAATGGCATTATTTATCGACCGAACAAATTGCAATTGCTGTAACTCTAGCTCATGCAGTGAAAATCGAACCACGGTTGCAAAGACTAGCATACACTGAAGTAATTGATACTAGAGTGAAATTGCAACAAGAATTAATGGCGAGTACCTTTCGAAAAAGAGGACTTCCGATGCCAGAAAAGTCCAATACTTACAGTGACGCTAAGAAACCGCGATATGAACCAAAGAAGTGTTACAATTGTGGCAGACTAGGCCACATGGCAAACGAATGCCTCTCCAAAGGCTCGCGTAATACCAGCACTAATGTCAAACCTCAGTTTTCAGCAAACAAACAGCAAGATACCCAGTACAGCAGTGTACCAAATAAAACAACATCGCCTACATGCTACTACTGCAACGAACCAGGTCACATCGCTACTCGCTGCCCGAAAAAAGACACCAAAACTAGCAGCGACAACGTAGAGCACCGGGTGAATGCCTGCACTGTGAAGCCAGCCACTGATCACCTAGCAATTGAATCCGGTGAGAAATTTTCATTTTGCTTTGATTCCGGCGCCCAGTGCTCTCTAGTCAAAGAAAGTGTAGTAAATAGGCTCCCAGGTAAGTGTCATCATACCTTGGTCACATTAATAGGTATTGGCCAATCAAACGTTAAGTGTAATGTTCAAATATTGACAACTGTAACTGTACAGGGATACTCAGTGCAGTTATTATTACATGCCGTGCCAGACTATTGTATCTCTGATTCGATTATGATTGGAAGGGACTTGCTATCAATGGGATTTTCGGTTGAAGTTTGCGAAAACCAACTTATTGTAAGAAAAATTAGAACAGTTTTAGCTTGTGATGTAGGAAAAAAAGTTAGTAATTTTAATAATATCAATACTGATATTCCCACTGAATATAAACGTCAATTAGTTTCATTGCTCGAGGGTAGCTCAGATTATTTTGTGGAAGGCACGCCGACAGGTAGAGTAACGACGGGGCAGTTAGAGATTCGATTAGCTGATCCAAACCGCACAGTACAACGGCGGCCCTATCGTTTAAGCCCCGAAGAGAGAGACGCAGTGCGCACTAAAATTAAAGAACTTCTGGAAGCTTCTATCACTCGTGACAGTTGTTCACCCTTTGCATCGCCAATATTACTTGTTAAAAAAAAAGATGGAACTGATCGTCTTTGCGTCGATTACCGAGAATTGAATAGCAATACAGTACCTGACCGTTACCCATTGCCACTAATTTCTGACCAGATAGGACGTTTGGTAGGGGCTAATTATTTTACCTCGCTTGATATGGCTTGTGGCTTTCATCAGATACCGGTTCAAGAAGAGTCCATAGAGCGTACAGCTTTTGTAACGCCGGACGGGCAGTTTGAATACTTGACCATGCCGTTTGGTCTTCGAAATGCCCCTTCGGTGTACCAACGAGCCATAAATAAGGCACTAGGATTTTTAACTGAGTCATTTGCCATAGTCTACATTGATGACGTCATAATTCCATCAGACTCTATTGAAGAAGGCTTAGATCGCTTACATCAGGTTTTGGAGGCTTTGACAAATGCCGGTTTTTCACTGAATCTCAAGAAGTGTGTTTTTTTGAAAACTGAGATTGAATTCCTAGGATACCACGTATCTGCTGGTAAAATAAGACCAAATCCACGTAAAATCAGAGCTTTAACAGAGCTTCCACCGCCTGAGACGGTAACACAGTTACGGCAATTTATTGGACTGGCATCTTACTTTAGACAGTTTATTCAAGGTTTCTCAAAGAAAACTGCCCCCCTTTACCGACTTACATCCGGCAAAGGAAAAGTTATTTGGACTCCAGCACTTGAAGTTATTAGACAGGAAATCATTAAATTACTGACAGACACACCAGTTTTGACTATTTTTGATCCCACTAAGCAGATAGAATTGCACACTGACGCCAGCGCTGAAGGTTATGGCGCTATATTAATGCAGAAAATTGAATGTAAACTGCACGTGATTGAATACTACAGCCGTCGAACCTCTAGCGCTGAGTCCAGGTATCACTCTTACGAGTTAGAGACGCTCGCAGTTGTTAATGCTGTAAAACATTTTCGTCATTATTTACATGGGCGAAAATTTACAGTAGTGACCGATTGCAATGCAGTTAAAGCGTCTAAGTCAAAAGTAGATCTTACTGCGCGAGTGCATAGATGGTGGTGCTTTCTACAAACTTTTGAGTTTGATATTGAGCACCGTCAAGGAAAAAATATGGGGCACGTTGATTTTCTATCACGAAATCCCTTACCCTTAGCTGATGTCCAGCGAGCGGTCTCAAAAGTAGAGCAAAAGCGAGTCAATTTCACTGAAATTTCGGATACTTGGTTACAGGCTGAGCAGGAAAAGGATAGCGAAATAAAATCCATAATAGCTAAACTTCAGCATAATGAGCTTGACCTTGACCTTGCTAGGACTTACGAAATAAGACGAGGGGTTTTGCATAGAAAGATAGAGCGTAACAGCAGAAGTATTTGGTTACCCATAGTACCAAAAGCGTTTCAGTGGTCAATTATAAATCATGTTCATGAAAGCATAATGCACTTAGGGTGGGAGAAAACATTAGAAAAAACGTATTGTCATTATTGGTTCCCTAACATGAACAAATATGTCAGGAAGTTTGTTGAAAATTGCATCACATGTAGAGTGTCCAAATCCTATTCTGGGAAAGTTCAAGCAGAATTACACCCAATACCGAAAGTAACGGTACCTTGGCATACCATTCATATGGATGCAACGGGAAAGCTTAGCGGTAAGCGGGACTCTAAGGAGTACGTGTTTGTGTCAGTAGATGCTTTTACGAAATACGTACTTCTGCATCATACTATGAACATTGACGCTAATAGCGCTATAAAGGCGTTGCAGTCAAGTGTATCATTGTTCGGCCCCCCAACGCGTGTGATTGCCGACCAAGGTAGATGTTTTGCTGGGAAAGTATTTAGGGACTTCTGTGCTGCACATAATATTAATCTACATCTCATCGCTACCGGTTCTAGTCGCGCTAATGGTCAGGTAGAACGCGTGATGTCCACACTAAAGAATATGCTTACGGCAGTAGAAACAAGCAACCATAAATCATGGCAAGCTGCATTACCAGACGTAGAGCTGGCTATTAATTGCACGATGAGCCGGACAACTAAAGCAAGTCCACTTGAGCTATTTATAGGTAAAGTTGTACTTTAGATACAGATGAGACGGATTTAGACTTGGATTGCGCAGGAAATAGAGACTAACGCCACTGTAGAAAAAGCTAGATTTGACAAAAATAAAGCAAAAGTAAGAAATTTTAAAGTAGGTGACTATGTGTTATTAGAAAATCATGAGCGAAATAAAACAAAGCTAGAACCCAAATTTAAGGGGCCTTATCAGGTGGCTGAGGTACTTGACAGTGACAGGTATTTACTTAAAGCATTGAACTCTAATCGGACGTATAAGTATGCACATGATCGCATACGACCAATGCCAGAATGCTACATTCCATTGGAGTTGAATGTAGGTTTGGAGGTACCTACTAACAGTGTAGAGTCAGAATGTGCAGGTGAGTTGTGCAGCTAGATTTACTTGTTTATTGTGAAGGCTTCTGTTAAAATTAACCATTGGTGACAAAAGCCTGTGTGGCACCAGCCTGTGTGGCACAAGCCTGTGTGGCACTAGCCTGTGTGGCACTAGCCTGTGTGGTGCTAACCTGTGTGGCAATAGCCTGTGTGGCAATAGCCTGTGTGGCAATATAGTGTGGCTGTATAGTATGGCAAAAGCCTATGCGGCACTTGCCAGAATGGTGCTAGCCTATGTGGTCCCAGCCTGTGTGGTAGTAACCTGTGTGGTATTCTGATGCTTGTTTTGTATTACCGATAACTGTGATCGCTTTTTGCGATATTGTGGTGTTTGATCCAAAACGGTCAGAATGACCGAACGTGAAGTTGTTTATTTGGGTTGTTGTATGATTGTCCACAGATGATGACTGATGAGAAATCTATTCACCCGAGGACGTGTGAAGATGCAGGACGGCCGTAACGGCGCGTGACATTATTCAATAATGAAAATCAGTTAATTTTAAGAGTTATAATTTATTTGTAATTTTTTTAAAGAATTGGTTAAATAATTCTGTTATGTTCAATTTGTATTCGACTAAAAGGTTATTTTAATTTAGAGCGGGTAACACCGAATGGAGTTGCGTCTGTCATGGCGGGCGAACGTCTTGAAAAAATGATTTGTGTGGTGGATAGCCGTTGCACGTGGTGAACACTCGCAAACCCATTGGCTCTAAATCACTTGTAATCCTTAATTGTTTGAGTAATTTAAGTGTCTGAATTATTAAAATAGTGAATAGCCAACGCTACAAAGTTATTTTATTCCAACGTTTCCTGAAGTCCAACGCCCACTATGGATTCCCGTGCTGACGAGGACACGAATCAGCAGTCAGATGCAGCAGCTCGGCTTCCCGTCACCCCGTTATATCTTTTTTTAATGTAAAATATTAAGTTAAATAAATTTACTAGCAAGCAAATTAAAAAAAAGAAAAAAGAACACACATACATACACACGTAGGTACATTTCACATAGTTACATTGGATTCGGGGAAAAGGCTGGACATGTAGTGAAAAACCCTGCCTCCAAAACTAGGGGGAGCCTGTGACTTAGGAGTCAGTGTTCTACTGAAACTTCGTGTACAAAAGAAACCTTTAATTTTACGTGTGTGTGTGTTAATAAACCCATAATGACATATTTAAAACTATGAAGACAAATTTTTTGAGTTTGTGTGTAAAAGGGGGATGAGTGTGTGAGTGGGATGGGGTGTGGTGTGATGTGATGTGATGTTATGTGATGTGAATGATGTGATGTGGTGTAGTGTGGTGAGATGTGGTATGGTAAAGTGAGATGATGATGAGAGGGGGTATTTTAACGTGCCCAAATTATTTCAGAGATAAGATCTTCTGTATGGGAATAGACTGGTAGTGCAAGATACACTATTTTCAGTGTTTTGTAGTCAGCACATTGCCTTAGAGATTTAAAGACATAAATAAGTTACCTGACTCTTGACGTGAGGCTTTCAATTTGAGAGTACCACTTGAGTCCGCCATCAATCACTACACCCAGGTATTTGGTTTGACTGACGCTAGAAAGTGCTGTACATAAACATGAAGAAGACTTAAACTATAAATTTAAACACTGCAGACTTGTAGTTCAAGTTCTTTCAGTGAAGCCAAAGAGCTCACTGATAGCGATAATACCGCCACTGTAAATAGTCTGGAATTAAGTTTGTGTAAAAGAGTTGTGTACATAACTGTTAACATTTTTGACATTCCGAAACAGGAGGTCTACTCTAATTCAACGAAAAACGAAGTTTCGATTGAATTTTCGCATGTTTCCTACCACGGTTCTATTCGTTCCGAAGTTCAATACGAACGAAGATTATTTGACATTTAGTTTCTCTAAACCTACTCTAATTCATTTACGTTACGAACGAACATTTGAGTTTGACAGATGATTGTTCGGAATTTTAACCTCAAATTGACGAAACCAAAAGTGTTACCTTTTGATTTTCGTTAGTTATTCGTTTGTGTGGATTTTGTGATAAATTTGCTTGAAATGGCTACGAGACCGCTCTTTATCGAGGCTGCTGTACGTGAAGAACGTTTGGAGCGTAGAAGGAACCGGCGTCGCTTGCGCAATCAACTCAATATTAGAGAAATTCCCGACGTAGAGTTTGTAGGAAATTAAAGACTCAGTCGGCAATTATTTGAGGAGTTGTGTCAGGAAATAGTGCCTTTATTACCTCCAAAGGCAAGGCGTCATGGAATCGAGCCCACAGTTAAAGTGGTGTATATTTTTTATTATCATTCTCTTCAATAAATAAAGCATTTCACTGTTCACAATCCTCATCTTTTTCCAGATCCTCCAGAAAGAAAGCCATGTTATGTGTGTGTGTCATACATAGGCTATAATTAGGTATATAAACCAACGAAGCGGGCACAAATAGGTATTAAATTAACAAAACACAATTAATGTTTCGGACGGCAGGAGCACGTCCAATGCTCGCACTGTCGTCCTGGGACAATCTCCCACGTAATTTGACGTACGCCCCTTGTACTACCTTGCGCTCGGACGGCAGGAGCACGTCCAATGCTCGCGCTGTCGTCCTGGGACAATCTCCCACGTAATTTGACGTACGCCCCTTGTACTACCTTGCGCTGGTTACGTACGTCACCACGCACCCCTGAATGCGTAATGTTTTTCGACTACTGTTAGGGACCTTCGGAGACGGAGACGAAGAGCCGGGGAGGCATTAAAACAACTCTTCACGGGGAATCTTGACCCGCAGGTTTCGGCTCCTATTTTCTTCCCGTAGTGTTGCCTCTTCGACGGCTGTGCTGCGACTGCGATTGAGCCGAAATTCGGCTCTGTTTACAATATACTGCCTGTCGTTACCTTATTGAGAACCGTGATTTTTGGACTCGATTCGCGTGTAATTTGAGCCGAAACCTTTGGAGCCTTTATTTATTGTTTTTTATATAAAAACCCTTACAATATATATATATTTAGATTCCTTAAACCTTGCTTAACAATATGAAACACAAATTATTTCGATATCCTTAAAATACTCGTACAAATAGTTTCTAGAACTAAGACTTCTAATTTTGTACCTTAACAAATTTTCACTATACATTTTTGGAAATATCTCGAAAAATATAAGTCCTATCAACTCAATTCTTTTTGTCAAAGTGGTTTTGGGTCAAGACCTTTATTTTAACACCAATTCCAAAACGCTATCACTTAAAACAAAAAATCACATTTTCAAACTACGTAATTTTTCACAATTCAAAAACCTTACATCTAAATTTCCTTATAAACTACTAAAATTCGTTTGTGTTAGAGTTTTATTGGACCTAATATACATATATAAGACTTATAAAACTAATTAAAAGGTAATTAAAGCATGATCTCATCAAATAATTAGTTACACCTTTCTGTACAAACATAACATAAAATGAAACATTAAATTCGCATTTAAACTGCAATCTAACTAAACCCATGATGCGAAAATATCCTTATAACACTAATTAGAGAATGCTAGACCGAATCTAAGCTGATTCCATTAAAATTCTAATTAGTTTTCCTTACAAATTTAAGATCAAGTTATCGAGAAGGGTGTCGATTTGCTCAGAAGTGGCCAAACCCGTATGTGGAGCCATTTTAAACTGAAAAGATGTTTAAGTAAATGTATATTATGAAGGCGATATTTATAAAGAAAACATAAATGATTAAATAGGTATAATATTTGTGTTGCTTACAAAGTTTTTAAATCCAAAACAAAACTTGTGGAGACCCAAAATGCAGACTGCGACACAGTATGGCTTGAAAGTTTCTGACGGAATGTGTATCGCGATTGCGAAGTATGTAAAAAAGCACTTGAAAACATGATTCATTAAAAAAATACTTGAGAAACAAACTTAAGGAAACTTTTTAAAGAATTCAACCAAAAAATCTCAAGTTGACATGATAAGATTAGATTGCGCGAACGCGTGTGAATACACGGATAATTTTGGTAGTCATAAGTTACCACCCATCGTGGGCATGAAATAGTAGTCTTCGGTTTAGTTGGTTAACCATAACCGTGAAAGGGTTTTTTATAGTGTATCGGTGAATTTCGTAGGCAATTAAAAAAAAATCTGTATGTTCATCTTTTCTGCATGAATATTACATGAAATATTAATTAAACCACATGTTCACTGTAAAATTTAAAAATAAAGCAAAATAGTTTGTAGATTTTAAGTTAAATTAAAAACCGTAACTTACTTTAGATGACATAATAAAAGACCCACACAATATTGCTCATTCCAATCGTTCACGAAAATTGTTTATGGATCCGAACTTCGTCTGCGTGTCCGAAAACAAAACAGAGTAGCGACAGTTACGAAACTTCGTTTAAATTTCGTTCGTTTGCGAAGTTTCGTTTCAGAGAAAGAGAGTAGACCTCCTGGACAAGCGCCGAACTGAATTAAATTTACGGAATTATATTCAGCCTAATGTCAATCAAATTAAACGAATGAATCAATTTAAGAATGTAAATAGGTAGATACCCTATTTTAAAAGTTGATGATTTTTGTTAAATTTTTTCATGCCTATATCATCCACAGGGACAAGCGAAACATAGGTTCATTTGTGATGGGTTTGCTCTTGACTCTAGTTTAAGTCAGAGATGACAGAGGCAAAGGCTACAGAAGGAGTCTGTTCACTCTAACTTTGAAAAGATTTTGGTTGTAAGCGTTCGGAAAGACAAAAGTAGGCAAAAAGTTCCACTCCTTTGCTGAGCGCATTATAGAAAACGTTTGGAAGCGTTTAGTGCGAATTGGTGGAATAGCAACAAGGTAGGGATGGTAAGTTGCAGTGCGTCTGGATGTCCGATGGTAGAAAGGGGCGGGTGGGATGAGTTCGTGGAGTTATTGGGCACACTCACCGAAGTACTATCTGTAAAAGACCGACAAGCAGGCAACCTTGCGGCGATGAACCAAGCTCTGTAGCTTTTTTTTTGGCAGGAGTATTTGGGTTAGCTTTGTTGGAACCATCTGTCGGACTATTTTATGGGAATGTACAATGTCGGGGAAAAACATTTTGGTGACACTTGCTGTGGTGCCTTCTTTGTACCTACGGTTCCATTCATCAATCGACCCCTTTCGAATCTGTCGCTTGATGAATAAAACCGGCAGCTCTGTAGCTTGGCATCCACCAGTTATAAGTCGCCGATGAGCCTCTTAGCACTGCGTTCCACCAATTTGAGCGCAGCAAGCTGATATTTAGCTGAGCTATCCTAAAGTTGTCTGCAATACTCCATGCAGGATCGGACTTGTGCTTTGTATAGAGTTAAAAGCTGTGAGGCCTGAAGTATCGCTTCACTTAATTTAGGATGCCCAGCTTTTTGACCGCAGTTAAGTATACTCAATGGTGGCGCCGAAGTTCAGACTGGATGTCAATATCATGCCTAGGAGCTCGAGCCGATCAGTCACAGGAACAGATATACCCCGAAAAGTAGGAGTATGCTCTAAATGACTCCTTTTTGCGGTAAAAAGAAACGCCTTTGTTTCGGTGGCGTTAAAAGTGACCAAATTGTCATCAACCCACTGGGAGACAAGGCTAAAGGTTACATTTATCCGCTCTACCATGGCCTCTTACAGGGAACGAACTTCATCCCCTCTGGTTGTTGCGCTGGACAGGTATCTCTCTGAAACCGTACTATCATCTGCGTACCCAACAAAACCAGGCTAAAGAAGGTCATTGATGTGCAGCAGGAAAAGAGTTGCAGAGGGAACAGGCCCCTGAGGAACTCCGGTATCAATAGCCACGACCACTCGGATCGACCGTTCACTAAGAAAGTCTGATATCCAGCTACAAAAATCAGCTGGGATGCCACAAGCAGGAAGTTTGCTGAGTAGACTTGCGTGGCAGACCCTGTCAAAGGCCTGGAAGATATCGAGCGCTCTCGATGGCTTTGCCCCAGCAGAGCGTTTCATACACAAGAAGATCGCCAGTAGACCGTTCCCGGCGAAAGCCATATTGACGGTCACTGAGGAGATCATTGTCTTCAAGGTAACGACAGCAACTTACTGTTCAGAACCCTTTCCATCCTATCCATTACTTAAATAAACTTAAATTTAAGGGTCAATTAATTTAACAACTATGAAATGTCTCGCAATATTCTTTCTGTTTCATTCTAGCTAAGTAAATATCAACCCCTCTTTGGGGTTGTAAACGCCTACCACTTGGTGTTGCTGTTGCACCAAGAAGTTTGCAAGGTTTACAAGGAGACTAATTTGACTCTGCTAGATCAATATTTTTCCCACTGCTGGGTAAAGATTTATTCCCACATAGCCTTCGCTCTTCCCTCGATCTTGCCTTCTCCGACCAATACGGCTTAAAACTCTAATTCGTCACGCCAGTTTATCCTAAGACTACCATCCGCACCATTCCCATAACGAAAATAAAAGAACAAACCTTGCAGACACAGTATCCCGTCAAACCAAATGAGCACCTCAGTGTAGCCCATGCGCCGTTGATTGTCACACACAGTGGATGAGGCCCGGCTGATGAGTACGACGACTATGGCGGCGATCAATACGATGGGCCACCACACACGCTTCCAGATGCACGCTGAACGGAACCAAGAAGTCCCGCACAGTCGACGTAAAAAAACAGCGACAAACCTTGCTGACACAGTATCCCGGTAGACCAAATGAGTGCCTCAGTGTAGCCTATGCGCCGTTGATTATCGCACACATTGGACGAGGCCCGGCTGATGACCATGATGGCTATAGCGGCGATCAGTACCACGGCCACCACACACGCCACCAGACGCACGCTGAACGGAGCCAGGAAAATGTCCCGCACCGTCGACGTTTCTTGCTGGCGAATGTAGATGTTGCACCTGAAAAGTTTTAAGTATTTTCAAAAGAAGTCAAGGGGTGCGAGCACCGCTTGACTAGACTCTACTACCCCTCCAGAGCTAACGTCATCTAATACTATTCAAAATTTCAAGTTGATAGCATTAATAGTTCTTGGGATATTCAGCTGTGACAGACTTGGTCACACCATAATGGTTCCATTTTAATCGACTTCCAAAAACAGGTTCAATTGAGAACCTCCTCTTTTTGGGTGAACGTACTCGGTGGTTGTCAACCTACCCGGTGGGTATTTTTTTAATGTATGTACACCCATTACTCCGAGGTTTCTGATCCGATTTCCATGATTCTTTTTAGTTCGATGCAGCATACCTGCCGTTTGGTCCCGTAAAAATTTGATTCAGTTTGGCTCAGTAGTTTTTATTTTATGAGCATTTTGTTTAAATTTCTGCGTAGACGATGACGTCGTCCAAGTTTCACACTTTTAAGTGAAAAAATATATCTTTTTACATAAAATATAACCGACTTCCAAACAGACCAAAATGGTAAAAAGTTCTTTTTGCCAATTTGGTCCTATAAGTAACAGGATTCGTTACAGGTATGAATATAATTTATTTTTGCTTTAAAAACATTCAAAACTTAGTTCATTCAGAAGGGTACAGTATCTTATACCTAAATAGAGCGTCTATGATAAATCGTATGTACCTATAATACCCCTTTGTGCCCCTGTGTACCCCTTTGTGGGAGATCCTTAAATAAATAACTGCTTATTAAGTCTCAAAAACCATTTCCCTAAAAATATATTTAAGTGTATCATTAAGAATCTATTTCCATAGTACCGATATTGAATTCAAAGCACGAGGTCGTTTGTCATGTGCGTTACTTCGGATGACTGGGATGAGTCATGCAGTAATATGAATGGATTATATTATGCTTTACTTGATACCCATTCGATAGTTCTGTTTACTTCCGGCATCGAAATTTTCAGTAACTTGCCTTGCATTACCGTTTTTGATGAATATTCTTTTTGCATGAATGTAAGTAACGTCAAACCAAACCACGTGCTAGTTAGGATAATAATAAATTCAGGTGCTCATTTACAGAGTTTAATACGATACCATGGATTCAAATTCTAGGCTCACCAGCGTTACGATTTCTTAATCAGCTTTTCTTAATTTAAAAAAGAGAAACACTAAATCGCATTGTAGTTCTACAATAAACTCACATAGTCTCAGCAATGGGAAAGATAAAATCCATGTCTTGTAGTCGAGCAGCGTGTACCGTCACTGGTTCCAACGCCACGTCCACCGTGTGGTCCATCAGCGCCCCCAGCAAGCCGGTCCAAGTGCCCTCGTACGTGCGGAACCCCAGCTTACTATAGTACCGGATCGTTGAGCTGGGGAGAAACATCATAACTTTTCGGACATGAAGCACATGTTTTGACGATAACGAATCTTTATGAACCTCATATTTTCATTGAACCATAAGAGCATATCAATCTTAATAAAGGAATATCAAAATGAGATAATTTATGTTAGGAAGACACTAAAATAATAGTTAATATGATAACAAACTTACGTAGTGTTTAATCGCACTGACAAGAAATGAAGGATGTCATCCAACATGGGTTCAGCTGATGGGCCATCGTCGTCCAGCGAAGGACCCCCATCCCCAGTAGAGTTGCATCTTCCTACCACCAGCTCTTCTCCCAAGAAGTTACGGGATTCCACTGGATAAGGAACCTCCACTCCTGACATGGACTGTACGCGATCCCAATTGCCTGTATTTCAGAATATTATGAAAGAACAAAGATTAGGGTCGATTTTAATAAATATATTGGTCTAGTCTAACTCATGGACCGGATTAGACCTGGGGTGGCTAAGTGACCGATGTTGTATGGATTTTTTACCGAGGCGTTTGGTTTTCATTGTTTTATTTTTTGGGAAAATAGATGATAAAAATATTCGTAAGATCGAAGAGCAAAAGAAATCAACCAGTACTCACCTAAAAAATAGGCATACAGCGTAGAATTCGTGCGTACTTTAAAGTACTGCAAAACGCTAATTGTTCTCTCTGTTGGCTCAAGACTGTGAACTAGGCTCCACTTCCTAAACTGGAGACTAAGCGAAAATCTACTGACATTCAGCATATTAAATTTTCTTGAAAAGTTGTAATTCATGACCCCTGACTGAAACAGGGGTAGCACATTGCCATCCCTTTTGTACGTTTTATTTCTGGTTAAGTTCCTGAATCGTTCTGAAGTGCGGTAGTAGTTTCTTTCGTATTCCGTTTTCAGGTTCTGAATGTAGTAAACATCCCGAAATTCATTTTGGTAGTACCCCTGATGAGCTCGCCGACTGATAAAATTACTTCTGGCTTTGTAAATGAAATTTCCACCGCACAGCCTGAGGTCCTTACTTTTCGGAACATATTTACTTTGTGTGTAGGTGACGACAATATTTTGATCGAAACGAACTGAAGTAGCATTCAGTATTTCATTAATGAAACTAAAATCATTATTTGATCGTGCTGTTACAAGCCAGTCGTATGAAGACGTGTCCATTTTTTGGTCATGCAACTGAAAAAAAAAGAAGTATTTATTTGAGTAAACATAATACTATAAAATATTCTCAATTAAACGAAACTTTTAGCATATGGTGAACTTTTAAAAAGAGACAAATAAAGAATATTTTCAACCCGCTAAATAACGACAATTTTTTTTCGCCCGAATTTTGTGTATAGGTTTAATACTGAAGTATCATTTCTCCCCACAACTGGCCGGCTTTTTCCATACTAGTATAGGTTCTTCTTTAATAAGTAGTTCGCCCGCGTGAATGTCAAAAATTATCACAATAAAAAGTTCTAAGATGCATTATTCCAGACTATAATCTACCTCTGTGCCAAATTTCATTAAGATCCGTTCAGCCGTTCTGGCATGAATGACATTCACAAACGTCCATTCGAAGTGTCGTATTTAGATACTGGAATTATTTAATCAACTTACCCCCGATTCCTTAATCTATACATATTAAAGCAGAAACTGACTGATTGATCGATCAACGCACAGAAAAGGTCGTAGAAAGCTGAAAATTTCTGAAAGCACTAAGATTAAGGATTTTAGGTAACTCCTACGGGAACGGGAAAAAACGGGATATGCACGCACGGAGTCGAAGGCGATAGCTATAGTTATTCATATGAAGCCGAGTAGATATCAGAATCTATTGGAACCTGAATCTCTTTTTGATGATAATGGACGCTTTAGGTGGTCTCTCCAGTCCTATGCATATAGCTCTCACCGGAACGCCTATCTGCTCCGACTTCAATTGTCTTGTAAATTTTAAAAGGAATTTTGAATTTTTAAGTACTTTGCATACTAATTATTGTTAAATTCTAGTTCCTAAAACGTAACAGACAGTTGTGTTGCTGGGGAGTTTGTTGGCCACTTCTTCTCCACAGCTAAAACACTAGGAAGTGGTGACGGGCGGGCGTTTTGGGGGACTGTCTTTTGTAAAACTTGACGTTCAAAAAGTGCTGGCCCTCAGCCTAATTTGAATAAATGACTTTTGAATTTTTTTGAATTTTGACTTTCAATACCTCGGGTCGTTTGTTCAGGGAGATGGTGGTCTAGACGTAACGCAACGGATCAACTCAGGATGGATGAAATGGTGACAGGTCACTGGGACAACTTGCTACCCCCTCAAATTCAAATGGGAAATCTACAAGTCCGTGATCAGACCTGTCGAAATGTATGGATCAAAATTGTGAAAACGTAGGATGAAAATAGATTGTATGTAGCGGAGATGAGAATGTTGAAATGGATGTGTGGAGTAACGAAAATGGATAAAGTAAGAAATGAGTAGAGAGGTAGTTTAAAAGTGGCACCAGTGACGGAAAAGTTAAAAAGAAATCGCTTGTCTTGGTATGGTCAAGTGAAGAGGAAGGATGGAACGCATGTAACTAAAAGAGTGATGAATATAAATGTTGAGAGGAAGAGAGGAAGGCCAAAGAAAAGATGGATGGATTGTGTGAGAGCGATATGAAAGAAAAGGTAGCTAATGATAATTTGACGGTTGATAGGGCAGAGTGGAAGGAAATAACATTTTGCCGACCCTAAGTAACATGGGACAAGGGCAGGACGAGAATGATCTGTCAAATTTGATTTGACATTGAAGTAGGGTTTGACATGTTCCAACTCCAATACTCAATTCATGACGTTATTTTTTATTATTATTGATCGCGCTTGAACACAATCTCATCTGATGGAAACGATGATGTGCATTGCCACATTATGCCAACAAGTTGCATTGCCAGGTTTGACGGGGACACGCTTACTTTTCCCTCGAGGAATCCAGTTCATGGCCTGTTTGGGAATGTGATCGGGATCCACTTCCACTAACGATCTTGGGGTCGATCGGGCGCTCGTGGTATTTCTCCAACAGCTCTACGTTAGAGTTGTCTCGGGTCAGTAAATCCTGAGGTTGCGACGAAGGCATCGGTAGACGAAGACCTGGAATTGATGTGAGTTGTCCATGGTTACCTTTCACGTTTTGAACTAGTAGAATTTCGGGAAATCCTCTTAGTGCTCCCGTACACTCCTCAACGAACCTACATGCCAAAATTTCAGCTTTCTGCGACCAGTAGGTTCGACTGTGCGTTGTCTGCCAGTCACTCAGTCAATAACGGAAGAATTTTATATATAAGGATTGATGATATACGCTTGCATAAAAGTGAACTGTTCACTCTTGACTTAAATACCCAGGTTTTAGTTATCAGGAAGCACAGTTATTTGTCAAATAGCTTCTGTCCGCAACTTCGTCTGCGTAGACTTTAGACTTGCCACGTAACTACATTGTTTTATATTCTTATCCAGATAACATCATCATGATTCTGGTATCCTAATAATTTTTGAGTCTTTGCTGTTTGTACTTACAGCCATGGAGACCAGTAAAAATGTCGAAGTTATTCGGAACTTCGACATTTTTACTGGTCTCCATGTACTTGTGAAACTTTAACGTTCACAATTCCTGCCCAAAGTCACTTTAAATTTTTTCTGGTCTCGTGGTACTTGTGAATCGTAAGCTCTCATAATTCTACTCCGAAAAAAACTTCGCCTGTTTCTGTTCGCTTGGTATTTTTAATTTTATCCGCTCACAATTACATATTTCTGCACTTCTGGTACTTGTGAATCTATAGCTTTCACAATTTCCAGCTCCTAAAATACTTCGAAATGTTTTTGCTCTCCTGGTACTTTTGAATCTGTAGCGCTCGTTATTTCAGCCCCGAAAATACTTCGACATATTTTTGTTCTCCTGACAAAAAAAAACTTGCTCAAAAATACTTTGACTTATTTCTGGTCTCCTGGTACTAGTGAATTTTATGCACTAATTATTCCAGCCTGGTAAAAAGAATCTGAAGTAGGCAGCAGGAACTCTGGATTTCTATTTCTTCCTCTGTCTCCATTAAGCCATGTAAGTTACCGGGATAAAAGTAGCCTATGTTTCATTCCATGATGTGATCTACATGTGCCAAATTTCATGCAAATCCATTCAGCCGTTTTTGCGTGATTATTGCACAAACAACGAAACATACAAACTTTGACATTTATAATATTATAGTAGGATTCGAATTACCTTCTTAACGACTTTCGTAAGGTTGGCAGTAGTGTTTCGTCTGAGATGCGGAGATAAGATGATGATGCCGAGGTTAGCTCGTAAACGAACATTCTTTAGTGATTCAGAGGCAGTAGCCACTCCATTGACACTCAGACATTTCATCAGACGGACAATGGCCCACTGGCAACCTGAGGAAAAAAACATTGCAGGTATTGCCTCAAGTTAAAAAGCCATACTCGTATTATAAGTCATGCCGCAATTAAAGGGGTTTGGAAAAAAAAAACACAAAAAGAAGATAGTTCAAACTTTGAACTATCTTCTTTTTGTGTTTTTTTTTTCAAGGTTACGGATCACGATCTAACATAATATGGGTATAGTGTATAATATATAAGTGTCCTTTAGGGCACCATGTGGCTAAAGTTTGCTGTTTGTCTGTTCAAATATTTATATCTTCTATAATATAAAAATGAATCGCTAAATGTGTTGGTAAGCGCATAACTCAACAACGCCTGGACCAATTTGGCCAATTCTTTTTTTAGAATATTCCTTGAAGTACGAGGATGGTTCTTACGGAGAGAAAAAATATAAAAATTGCCTGAAAAAGACTAAAAACAACACTTTTCTATGCTCCCATACAAAAGATTCGTAATAATACTTAAAAGTCAATTTGAATTTTAATACCATTCCATAAAGTTTAAGTGTTAGTGGAGAGGTTTCGGGAAGGCAAAACAATTGAGTGACGTTTGTATCGTATAAATATTGACATTAGTCAAATACAAATTGTCTGTGAGTAAGAGTAAGAGAGTAGCGGGGTAGGTAGGTAGGTAGACAGGTAGCCAGTTGACGGAAGCGAAGCCGCGGGGTACAGCTAGTAATTATATACATTTGAAGGCTTTTGACAACAGTTTATTTGTAGTGATTATTGCGAATGTTTTACTAAAACAGCCTGACCATGGCAGTTAAGTTACGGTTCTACCGACCACTGCGTTGAACTTTGTTTTTGTCTTAATAATATATACGTCCTTCTTTTTTTGCAACAAACTGCGTCACGATCTATGTTATATTCAATCGCACATTTACGGCATTATAAATTATTTTCTCAAACATGTTTGGAAATGTGAGCATTATTTTAACAACCTTCTTCGATATAAATCGAAATTGCTGTACTGGCCAAATACGTGCGAGCAGCGGCTGGCAAAAAATGTATGAAAATCCATATCTGTCGTGTTTAGCGGCCAATAAATTACATAGTAAACTCATATCTGTCGTGTAATTTAAAATTTTAACGATCTTTTACGAGTACTATACAAGCCTTGGCCACAACTAGGCATTGAAGAACTTACGTATGTGTGCATCGGCTACGCCTTGGTCCACATTTACACGTTCGTCCATCAATGCCTCTTTTTGCTAGCCGCTGCAGTAATGTACTATCAAATATTGTTTCTAGTTCATATAAAAAATGTAAAAAATTATTAAATTATTACTTTTCTGGTGACATCACTTAAGTTTTAAGGAGGTAAAAGTTTACCTGTTTGTATTTGTTTGTAAGTACATATTGTGAGCGAGTTTGCTTCCTCCACTTTGTCACATAAACCTTTATAGGTTTCAGACAAGTGTTAAGTATTTGTTAATGCAGCTTGTAATAATGTTTTTGGAAAATAAAAGCAAAAAAAAAAAAAAACTATTTCCTTCTAACTTTGTGCACACAATAACAACTTTAATTTTATGCATGGACGTTACTCATCAGTGACACCAACTGATGAGCACGAAAACAGTATCACCCATTTCACGTCAAGTTTTAATTTTCATTGGTGAGGCCTATATTCGTCAGAGAATTTTAACACTGCGGTGTATATTGCAGTTGACCACTAGTGGAACTAATGTAATTTTTGTTGATGATTCCTGTAGAAATGAGCTGCTTAGAACCATCGTTTTATTTTTCCTGTAATCTTTACACTAATTTCAGATTTTCCTCTAAACAAATTTCGGAGATGGGACCCCTGTATTTCTAGAACCGTAATAGATAGACAGTTGAAATTCTGACAGATTATGTTTTTCTATTGCCGCTATAACAATAAATCATAAAAACTAAGGTTTATGGTACGGAACCCTTCATGTGCTTCGCCGATAACATATACTTTTAAAAAAATAAATGATTCATACCCATCGAAATTCTGTAGCTATTAGGGTGCCGGTCTATTTGCGCGGGTAGAGGCAGCGGAGCGGAGAAACGGATAAATATAAACCAATCATGGCAGTCAAAATGTTAGTGACTCAGGTGGTGCGGAGATTTTATGCAATTCCATTGTTTAAAAATGTCCGCTCCGCTGCATCACTCCGCTGAAATGGACAGGCTTTCAGGCAACTTTAAACAACGTTTTTTTTACCATTGCTATATATATGTAGTTGCTAAACTGTAGAATGATTTAACCATATACCTACATTTTGTTACATCTTTACTTTTTTTGTACTTATTGATGAATGCAAAATTATTAATTATATTTATAAAGTGTGCCTTCAGGGGGCCAATCGCGCTAATTTTAAAAGTTTAGGTCCGCTTGCAATTCGTTTCCAATTCAGTTTTGGTTATGATCTAGTTTCGATTCACCTGTAAGGAATTTGGTATCGCGCTAAAGTTTAAACTTCAACCAAAGTTTCATTGTCAAAATTTTACAAATATTTTCGTATTTTCGTTCAAAATCCAAACAACACAACGCGAACGATTGAGAAAAAGTAGCACTGTTTCAACTTTTTGTTTGACAGCGGTAACGTTACAGTTGTGATGCAGTTGCGTTCCAAGTTTCTGTCAAACGTTTAGCGCGATACGGAATGTTTAAAAAAGTTGTGAAATGGCTACAGTTCAGTTGCGTTCCAGTCGAGTTTTATTAGCGCGATTGCCCTCCTGGAGGCCAATCGCGCTAATTTTAAAAGTTTAAGTCCGCTTGCAATTCGTTTCCAATTCAGTTTAAGTTTTGATCTAATTTCGATTAACCTGTAAGGAATTTGGTATCGCGCTAAAGTTTAATTAAACTTCAACCAAAGTTGCGTCAAAACTATATCGTAACCTTTACAAATATTTTCGTATTTTCTTTAAAAATCCAAACAACACAACGCGAACGATTGAGAAAAAGTCACGAAAAAGTAGCACTGTTTCAACTTTTTGTTTGACAGCGGTAACGTTACAGTTGTGATGCAGTTGCGTTCCAAGTTTCTGTCAAACGTTTAGCGCGATACGGAATGTTTAAAAAAGTTGTGAAATGGCTACAGTTCAGTTGCGTTCCAACCGAATTTTATTAGCACGATTGCCCTCCAGGGCCAAATCCGAAACGAGTCTCGAGCCCGATTTTGACGAAAAGTAAAACTGCAGCATTGGATTTTTGAAAAATCGTCGTTATTACCCGGGAATAGAACCAGTTGATTTTGGAAAAAAGCCGATATTATCACACCATTCGAGAGTGTAGCAAATTTGTAGAAAATTC
The DNA here is from genome assembly GCA_963859965.1 of Ceramica pisi. Lineage (NCBI taxonomy): Eukaryota > Metazoa > Arthropoda > Insecta > Lepidoptera > Noctuidae > Ceramica > Ceramica pisi. The sequence continues at coordinate 15,715,499 of OY982536.1, read as the reverse complement.
TGGGACAAACTAAGGCAAGCTCTCATTTTTTCACAAATTAGTTTTAAACATTCTGACTAAAACTACCTGAAATAAACCATAACTGATTGTTTTTCAAAAATCCAATAATGCAGTTGTAGATTCTTGGGCCCGATGTTGATGAAAACTTAAATTTATTGTCTCATTAATTTTTGAAAACAACTTAATTTTTTTTTTTTTTGAAAAATAAAAATGTATTTTGTTAAAAATGAGGTCTGTCCTTTAGTTCCCAGAATTTGATCCTTATAAGGTACAAATCCTTATTATGTCTTATAAGGTACAAATCCTTATTATGTCTGTTTTTTTTTTCAAATCAGCTGGTTGGATTCCCGGGTAGGAACAATGATTATTCAAAATACCAATGATGCAGTTTTTTGCCTTTAGTCACATAGGCAAAAATTAGAATCTATTCGTAGACAATAAACAAGTTTCGGCGGAAGAGTGACCATGTCGGTCACTCCTAGAAATATTATTAATTCGTAAGTGAAAAACCGAAACAAGCTGTTGGTTTGAGGTTTGACTTTTTAGATTATATCTTGTTAGACAAGAAATAGTATATATGACTTAGCCAAACCTAGGAGCACCGGAGTATCGATGTTAGACTGCAACACATACCTACCTACCTACCTTGTTTTGATCAAAGTTTTTCCTGTATTTGTTATGAGGTGTACAATAAAGTATATAATAAATAATAATAATAACTTCTAAATTATATGTATGCTGGCTTCAAAACAATCGTTAACGGTCTGATGGCCGCATCTACTTAAAACATAAATATTTATTAGGTATCAAAATATAGCTGAATATTCTATAATTTTATTCAAAAGTATAATTATTAATGTTTTAATACAACGTGTAAAAAAATAAACACTATACCTCTTAAGGCGGGGTTGCAGTACTTTTTAAGATTTTTGAACGTCTGAAAATCTTATTAATTATGAGTTTTTTAATAAATAAAAATCATTACATAAAAATTAAACATACCCTTAAGTAAATCGTAAAGATAGAAACACGATTCAGAATGATTGGCTCGATACTTTTTTTAATCAAACATGACACTAAATTACAATTTTAAACGTGTACTGCTAAGAGATTTCATCACGAATATTTATAAAAGTTATATCAATAGATAGAGCTTTTTATTTTGAAGTAAATGTTGAAACCATATTGTATAATTTCTTTATCAGTTTTCGCCAAGAAGAAAAAACAATCAAAATTTAGGCATTATTTCGCTCGCCGGACAGTCGCTGTTGTTCGTCAAAACACACAGTACTGCAACCTCGCCTTAAGGGGTCATTGTATTTTTCATTATGAACAACTTATACTCCAACCCCGAAATCGCAAAAATAATCGCCTCCCTACATTTATGTGCGCATAACTCGACAAAATTTATTGGCCAGACGATTTTTTTTCACGATTTTGGTGTTTGATCCATAGTAAAAGACTTGTTTTGTTACACCTTGTATAATTACCTAGGGATTTTAAATTCAAGATTAATATTTTATGTATAATTTAGATTGAACTATTTTTTTCTTTATTTTTTATCCATTTTTTTCCATATTACGTTTCTTTCTGCCTTTGAAATTAAAACCACATACGTTTTCAAATATACGTTGCATTATTGATCATATACCTGAGATACTATCTAATAATAATGTTATCACACCACCTGCACGAAAACGTCAAATTATTTGCCATGCAAACCAATGATATATAAAACTATAGATACGTTGTCCGCACTCTAAAATGACAACATGAAATGAAGCCAATTTGGCCACATTGCGCTTAGTTACGCACCAACCTGTCGTAACTGGAGGGCAATCGCGCTAATAAAATTCGGTTGGAACGCAACTGAACTGTAGCCATTTCACAACTTTTTTAAACATTCCGTATCGCGCTAAACGTTTGACAGAAACTTGGAACGCAACTGCATCACAACTGTAACGTTACCGCTGTCAAACAAAAAGTTGAAACAGTGCTACTTTTTCGTGACTTTTTCTCAATCGTTCGCGTTGTGTTGTTTGGATTTTGAAGGAAAATACGAAAATATTTGTAAAGGTTACGATATAGTTTTGACGCAACTTTGGTTGAAGTTTAATTAAACTTTAGCGCTATACCAAATTCCTTACAGGTGAATCGAAATTAGATCATAACTAAAACTGAATTGGAAACGAATTGCAAGCGGACCTAAACTTTTAAAATTAGCGCGATTGCCCTCCTGAAGATGTATATTTATCTCCCTCTAGCAACATTCATCCCGCCGTACGGTGACATATTTTCTATCCCTTTCTTCATGCGTATTAGTAGCTATCTAGTATTTTCGCCGTTTTAAGCGCCGCGATGTTGGTGTATGACGTGTCTATATATAATACGTCATTGATGCAAACCCCTAAAGTACGTCATTCTAAGCCGCGAGCGGCTCCCGTCGATATCTGCTGCTAGATGTTCCAAATTCAAACCACACCTCCCTCGCGACCAAACTCGCGACGCTCGGAAGTTAACTCTTGAACCCTTCATTGTGTTCGGGATTCAATATGACGCACGCGACATAAGACACTGCTTTATTAAACATGACTGTAATACAATTCAAAAGGGCACTACACGAAATTTTAATCGAAAAAAGTTATTACAAAATTGACGACTACCTTAATGATGAATCGCTAATTGATTGACTTATTTTATTATTGTTATAGCTTCTAATAACTATGGACATAATTTTATTCTGATTGACATACTTAATATTATTTTTATGACATCATTGTGATAACTTTTACTGATTTGACATTTTTCTGATTTGTAACCTAAACATGACATATTTTACCTAACTAATTTTGACATTTATAATTTTATGATTTGATTTTATGATTTGAAATGTATAATTTTGATAAGATCTTTATTCAAACTGTTTTATTACTTTAATTTAATTTTGGAGTTGAATTTTATTTGCATGCCCATACGACGGTAGAATATGGAGGACTTTAATATGTAAAAAAGAACATCTATGTACCAAATACCCATGTTTGCAATAAATAAATGATTGATTGATTGATTGATTGATTTATCCCCTCAGTGCATAATTATGCACGCAAGACAGTCAATTTATAATAAATGCACATGAATACCTTTTTAACGCAGAGATTCAATTGCTTGTAACTCTGGAGGAACTGATGCGATTCCGGAATTGTTAGAGTATCGTTTGTTACTTTTTATATATTTGAACTAGTATTTAACTAAATATTATTTCTAAATTAACAAATTATACTAAACTAACAAAAGACTAAAGTAGAGCATCAAAATATTCGTCCTCCACGCTGTCAGCTGGTAATGTACCCAAGAGACTGGCGGCATTGCCACGTTGAATGGCAATGTTTAATCTCTGCCCAAAGTAAGAGCCAGCTCTTGGGTTACGGGAAGTGTCCACCAGCCGTTTTGAAATTTCTTTGAAAAGGCTATGAGCACAAGGGCCCCACGGCCCTAGGGTTTCAACCCCAAAAGGCTCGAAAATATAGTTACCAATAAGGTTATATACCATATTTACACCGCTTGAGGTTTTCCGCAGCCGCAGCGGCAGCGCCAGCACAACACGATAAACTAGGAAGAGTCGGGTCTTTGTCTTCATGCACTACGGTCGTCGAGCCTAGGCACTTTGTTCGACGACACCACTTTCCGCCTCGCTGCTTCTTTACGTTTAGGAGCCCCTTGTTGTTCTCCTCATCACTGTCTCTGTGGGGAAGTTGTCAACAGCCTCGGGCACCACGGCCTTTCTTGTAGCCGCAGTGCAGGCCGTTTTGCACGACACACTAATTTAAATGTCATTATCCGACGAGCTCTCGTCACCGTCGGCGTTCCAGCCGTATTAGAACCCAATGGCTTGTCACGTGACGATGGCAAAAGACCGGACGGCATGTCTTTTTTTCCTTGGAAGATGGGTAGGCCTTTAGTGTGGGACGCAACCTGTGTCGATACTTTATATATTTGAAAATGCACGGTTTCCGGGAAATAGAATACATATGGGAGCGAATCTACGGGTCAAAGATTAAAAAATAGGTAATGTGGTAAAACTAATAGAACTATTTTGATGATTATTAAAACTTTACTTGTTTATATATTTATTGTTCCGCACATTTTTAATCATAACCTCACTTTCTTTTTCGTGTTCAATAATGTAATACAGCTACTTAGATATATTTACGATGAAGTGTATAAAATAGCGTATAAAAGGCAAATCGGAATAATCCCTTGATGGTTGTAATGATTCATAACCGCTATGTAATGAAGTTAATCGATGGCACATCATTGTAGTGAGTGAAAGTACGTGACAAGGTTTCGGTTGAGCAGATTTTGAACAGTGCTAAAGACACGTAGGAGGAGCAAACGTGAGTCGCAGGCGCACGCCAGAGACTCGTACACTACACAGATGTTAGTTCGAAAGAAGCACACGTGATTAATAGTGGTGACAGGATTTTTTAATGTTGTGAATTACAGTGTAAATTTTAAGCCGGAAAATTATTGGTGAGTTTTAATACTTTTGCTTTTATCAAATAGTCCCTATAAGCCTGTTATTATTTTAATTAATTTTGCAACCAACGTTTTCTTATTTTTTTTTGTAGTTTATTTTATTTACAAAAAAAAAAACATGAACTGATAAACAATGTTTATTCAATATTTTAAAAATAATATTTATGATTGAGCACAAAAGCAAGCTATTAAAAATAGGTTTTTATTACAACTTTATGCACGTGAACAAAACACTGTAGTACAAAAGCGGACTGTACATTGCGGACTGTACACTGTACAAAAGCAGACTGTACATTTATTTATTTATTTATCTTAAAGATAAAATAGATGCTCCCATTAAAATAGATGGACACGTTTTAATACAGCGTTCAGTACGTCTAACCAAAGATATGTAAGCAAAAAAAAGCACTCACTAAAGTGATTTTATTTTGACCTAAAAGAGTAAATTGCCGGCAGACTAGAATAAACACATCCATTCATTATGGGTACTACCCATACTGAATAGTACGCGAGTGCTACATACTGGGCACTCGCGATTTTCTGTTTTTTTTTTTACCATTTTCCTTATTTTGGTGGTCTGAATATGAATTTCTAAAAGTTTCTCCATGTATTGTTATAAGACCTTACATATATTTTTAATATGCGCCAATAATAGCCGCTTATACTTTTGGAATTGTAGCCGTAATTAGTCGCATGTTTGGTTTTCGAAAAATCTCCAATTACAAGCTTACTCCAGTTTATATCTTACACTAGCTGACCCGGCGAACTTCGTTCCGCCTAACAGTCAATTCTTAATTTTTGTTTTAAATAAACGTAGCCGAAGTTACTCTTTATTACATCAGCTACCTGCCAATAAAAGTCCGGTCAAAATCGGTTATTTATTTCATCATTATAGAGCCATTTCAGAGATTAGCCGGAACAGACAGACAGACAGACAAAAATTGTAAAAAATGTTATTTTGGTGTATGTACCATATATATATTCATATACATGTAGTAAAAAACGGTTATTTCAATATAACAAACAGACACTCCAATTTTATTTATATGATAAATGATAATGATAAATGATAACCTTGGACATTTCACCCAACGCCATATAGTCCCAAGCTAAGCAACCTAATGCTTGTGTTATGGTAACGAGATGGCTGATAAACTACTTATACATTTTTTTTTTGTAAATAAATACATATCATAGATAGAAAAACACCCAGACTCGGAACAACTATCTGTAGGCCATACAAATATTTGTTCCGTGCGGGAATCGAACCCGCGACACGCAGCGCCGCAGTCAATCGCTCAACCACTGCGCCAACAGTGTCGTCCAATAATATGTATAGATTACATATATGTATAGATTATAATATATGTAGGAGTAAGAAACTATCAACATGTCTGTGATCACAATTCACGTGCCTTGTTTCAAACAAGTCTGCCATAAGCCCCAAAAATCACTAACAATGCAAACGAAATTAATTTACGTAATTATATAAATATGATGAAATCGTGAGTAAAATAATTAAAACAAACGTTTATAAATACAAAACAAAAGAACGATACTTCCAATATAAACAGTTTTATCAGTAACCCGCGAACGTAAAGATCTCAAAGATTCGTACGTGCCGTATCTAGACGATGTAAAGGAAACATACATTCCAGCATTTTTGTTAACGAACTCATAATTTAATCAATGGATCATGTGATACAATTTGCTGAGGTAATCTTAAATTAGCAACACATAATACCTACTTTGAGGAAAGTTATAAATATGTGGATGGTTATTATAATGATAGAGATGGGTGGTGTGTGAACAATGATATTGCTGGAAAGGAAACAAATTTTGAAATACCGGCAAATATCGCAAAAAAATAAAATTAAAGATTTATTTGTCACAAAAAGAAAGAAAGAAAACAAGTTTACAGAACAGAACATAACAGACCATAACAGACTAGCACGAATATTTTGACGAGTAACGCTAACGTAAGTGAATTTTGAATGTGAAAAAACTACAACCCCATAGTATTTTAGTTTAAAATAATGGGACATACACAATTTATATCATTTAAAAATATGAATATAGCGAGTTTTGTAGCTTCGGTATTTTTTTACGTTACGTTAATACGACAAACATATTATTGCTAGGCCCTCAGACATGCATACAAGCTATAAACATAAACTAAAATTCCTGTGTTGCCAATTTATTCTTCAAGTCAAATTGCAAGCCTCAATTCTGCAACATTGATTACTTAGGTTTATTATAAAGATGTTTGGACATGAACCAACGCGGTTGTTAATGCTTTAGTGTTTTTTTATTGCCTCGTTAATAACTAATTCACGTTTTCATCACTTGTAAAATATTCCAAATATATTTGATTAAATTCATAACTATCAATTTTATCAGTTAGGAACATGCGCAAAATAAAGCTTTTCTTTGATGGTAAATGGTTTTACTATTGTTCTTACACATGACAACATAATTTATGTAGGTACCTAATAATAACGGATTCTTGAAGACTTTGAAATTATCAGAATTCTTCACAAAAACAAACTCCGCATAAGTTTACTAGGGTAAGTAGATTACTTTATCAATGTTTTTGTTAGTTGCTATTCGAAAGTATTTTCTTAGGAATATTATTAACTTAAATTAGATAGTTATACTTTTATTTTATTTGACTAGCTTTTAGCAACATTATTTGTTTAGAGGAGCTCGTGGCTAAATAATAACAGCCACATGGATCGATCTTCAAGGTTAAGCAACGCTTGCCGAGGTTGGTCTGTGGATGGGTGACCGTCTTAATATACCGAATTTCCTCCGTGCCTCGGAAAGCACGTTAAGCTGTTGGTCCCGGCTGTCATTTGTAGATCTTTGGCAGTCGTTATGGATAGTCAGAATCCAGAAAAATCTGACACCAGTCTTGCCAAGGAGTACTGTGTTACCCAGTTAATGGGTCGTGGAGGTCTGGTAGGCAGCCGCTCCACGTAAAATACTGGTATTCAGCTGAATCCGGTATGACTGGAAGCTGACCCCAATATAGTTGGGAAAAGGCAGATGTAGGTAGCAACATTATTTGTTTCTAGCTTTCTCACAACTTCATTCTTGTAGCCTATCCATATCTCACCGTTTTAACTTAGGTGAACTTCTTTTTTTTGCAGTATATTCTCGTTCCCGTAGAAAGTTCGGGAATGTAGGTAAGGGATTACCTACACTTCCCAATGAACTTGCATGCCAAATTTCAACTTTCTACGACCTGTAGGTAGTTAGTGCGTTGTCTTTCAGTCACTCAGTCAGTCAGTAACAGCCGGTCTATTCTGTCAAAATCTCACCGTATACACTTAGGTGGAGTGAACGACAAGTGAACTGTCATTCCATCTTGTTTGTATGGTTTGACAGCTCACTTGTCGTTCACTACGCCTAAGTGTTCACTTCGACATGTTTACAGAATCGCAATGCAGAAGAATGTTATATATGTCACCGGAAAATGGCGGACTCTGTAAGATTGTAATAAATCTTGACTAGATTACATTTTATCGGTGTATTACTAAAAAACGTTTTGTACGTGATTGTCTACAATAGGGAATATGCATGCAATTTTTTAATTTGCAAAATGAAATACTTATTGGCTCTAGTAAACAAACATGAAATTATTTTTTGAATACCTTCATCAGCGATGAAGTTATAAAGCTTCCAAGATTACAATTCGAAAGAGAAGTCCGATATGGACTGTGACGTCAAAGTGCATGACGCCTATACAGGTGCCATAGAAAACAGCGTTTTCGCGAGAGGGACAGATATATTTTCTCAAAATAATTATATCTCGCTTGTTTTTCGAGTAATTTTGATTATATTTTCACTGTTAGTATTATATTTTTTTAGATAGACTGTATAGATAGTATTTATTTTTTTCATACATATTCCCTGCGACGGTGAATCTTACGGTGTTTGCCATTTTCCGGTGACAATATATTGATTGTTTTTATTTTTAGACTGGTTACAAACCTTCTTCGTTTATTGCTCTTTCTCAATCATCGATGCGGTTCGGAAGGAGTACCTAAGTGGAAAAACAGACAGAGGCACACAGACGCTTTGTTTTATACTATTGAGATAAGACAAGAGATTAGAGATTCAGATTATTCTTAAGAATATCAGTAAAGGGCTAGGTATTACCGATATATTAAATTAGGTAAAAAAGTTTGATGATGATATCACTTCGTCATCATCATCTGCCTAGCCTTTTCCCAACTATATTGGGGTCGGCTTACAGTCAAACCGGATTTAGCTGAAAACCAGTATTTTACGTGGAGCGGCTGTCTACCAGACCTCCGCAACCCATTAACTGGGTAATACGGTTCTCCTTGGCAAGACTGGTGTCAGAATTTCTGGCTTCTGACTATCCGTAACGACTGCCAAAATCTCCAAATGACAGCCGGGACCAACAGCTTAACGTGCTTTCCGTGGCACGGAGGAAACTCGGTGTGTTAACACCCATCTATAGACCAACCTAGGTAGGCGCTGCCTTACCTTGAAGATCGATATGTGCGGCTGTTATTATTTAGCCACGAGCTCCTCCATGTTATAACTTATTGAACGAGAATAAAATTAAATCTAATCACTAGGCATTTCAGTTATTAAACTAATGAAGATGTACCCGAGAACCTTTCAGGGTATGTAGAGTTTGCTGGACGATACCAAAACGTTGTAGTCACGGTCCCAATGTTTTTTTTAATGATTCAGGAATCATCGCGAAAGACTTTTTTACAAATCTATACTTATAATATTATAAAGCTGAAAAGCTTGTTTGGTTGATCGCGCTAATCTCAGAAACTACTGGTTCGAAATGATATAATCTTTAAGTGTTGGAAAGCCCATTTATCGAGATAGGCACGACATGACGCTACTACCAATAGGAGCGGAGCTTTAATGAAAAATGTGACGCAAACGAATTGCGCGGGTCAGCTAGTTTATCTACATATACGTTTCTGCTTTTATATATAAAAGCAGAAACTGACTGATTGATCGATCAACGCACAGCAGAAACTACAGGTCGTAGAAAGCTAAAATTGGACATGTAGCTTTCTTACACCCCGTAGGGGTGCACTAAGAGAGGATTTCCCGAAATTCCTACGTGAACATGAAACAACGGGATATGTGCGTACGTAGTCGCGAGCGAAAACTCGTGTCGTGTTCTGATAAAAGTACCTCTACTTACTCTTACATAAAAAACATCATTCACCCAGCTTACTTAAATCTAAGATTTTATAAATGCTTTTATACGAATACACTCTCATTTTTCGAGAACCTTCATGTTACTAAGTAGGTAAATAATAGTTTCGTTTGGCTCAATTGTTTATGGGAACTTTTTATAACTGGAAGGAAGCAATCTAGACCACTGTCTATGTGTCAAATACATTCAGCCGTTATATCTGGAAGGAAGCAATCTAGACCACTGTCTATGTGTCAAATACATTCAGCCGTTAAAGATTGATTGAGAAACTATCATAAAAAAGCTTCCGAGAGAGCTTCTCGAAAGAGCTTCTTTCGAGCCTTCTTCCCCTTGAATTACGATAAACTTCCAGTGAACTTGACTTTCAGAAATAAACTTATAATAATTGAATGATGTCGTAAGGCTAACGTAGGCGGTCGAGGAACACGCCTTGATTGGCGTGAACTTACCGATTCCGAATGACTGAGCGCACTGTCTTGCACTGACCTACATAAAGTATGCGTCTTTTTACCTACAAATTGCAGTATTTTTAACTTCACGTTTCATAACACCGAACCCTTATTGCCTACATGTCGTAAGTAACATTTTTTTAAATGTAAATTTTGTCTTAAACGTTTGTGGCTTAAGATCTAAAATACCTTTTCGAAAATATGGCGCTTGCGATAAGTCAGCGGTAAGGACTCAGTTATTTTGCACGTTTCATAACCATTCCGGTTTTGATCTTCGATGTTTCCAATATGTGGCTTATCAATAATTTGTTTTTACAATTTCAAGCGATATTTTACAATTGTACGACGTTTGCAATTTTCCGGTGACACATACATAATATAAACTAATACAAAATTACTTTTGATTTATTATAATTTTTTCATTAGTGAAAGGTACTCACACTCATAAACTTGTGGGAACAACACATAAATCCCGAGACAAAATTATGCCAACATAAATGTGCAAAGCAACTGCTTTGCACATTTAGGTTCATAGGTTCTTGCGTAGAGGTAAAATCAACTGATTTTACCTCTACGCAAGAACCTATAGAAAAAAATTTAAATAATAATAATGCCAATATTGTCATGAAATAATTCCAATTAATTTAAAAGTCAACCTGCATAGGAGTGCGATATCATATTCCATGACATACCTGGCTCGAGGTCTGGAGTATAAATAACAGCCTGGTGCCACCCCCTCCACACCGCGTACTGCAACACAAATGGAAGCGGCGCCTGCGCAGCCTCCGGGCAGTAAGCGTTGGCGGGCAACGCCTTCGCAATCAGTATTACGCACACCACATGAAATAGCTTCATTTCAGTATTGGTGGGTCTAAAATAATAGAAATTATAAGTTGAAAACAAAGGGAAAGAATTTTCTCCTCATCATATTCAGTGTAACTACATTGGTCTCGTGGGCGTCATTGGGATAAAATGCGAGCACAAAACAAACTACCTATTTATAGAATGTTTCATAGCATCTACTTCAAATTTTATTTAGGTTTAATAACAAAGTTGAAATATGAGTTATTTACTGTGTAATTAAATTATTTTAGTAGCCAAGCAACAGGTTCATGACACCAATCTAATTCAATAACATTTTTTCATATACTCCGACTCGATCAACACATAAAACACAAATATTCCCGCTCTAAAAACCCATAACTCGTCAACATGGAGCCCAAAGACCTGCAGGAGTTGCTTGCGACCCCGCCTAGTATCTGCTCTAATTGTAAAAGATTTTTCAAAAGCAATCGAAATCTCCTTTTGCTTTGGCATCAACTCGATCGGAATACTTCCTCTGACAAATTTTAAAATTGGTTGAACCAAAAAATTCATGTGGAATGTTTCGGATGTTTGGTTATACCTACCTGAGAAGAGGAAAAAGCCAAAGAAACGATGAATGGAATGTGTGAAATGATGTAGCTAGGAAGAGGCGACCAGAGACTCGAGCTCGTCTGAAACAATACTTACCCCAAAATTAGCATCAAGGTGTCATATTCACTAATCGACCTATAGGTAGTTATTGAAGTCCACTTGTGATCATGTTTACCGTAACATATTGTGAAAAACAAGTCAAAATGTGAATAGCTTTTGTTTAAAATATGCACGTCTTGTGTAATTATTATGGCCGGGGTAATGGTATAAAAACAATAATGAATGAATTTTCGTACTTCGTATTTTACGTAAAGGACCGTAAGGTAACTAAACATACCATACTAGCGAGGCACTGGTACAAAAGGGGAAGAACAAACGAACGTAAGACACAAAATAGAGTCAGATCCATTGTGGATCATATTATACTACGTTCGAGACGTATTCAAATAAACACACGTCAATAAATTATTTCAACCAATCAATCATTCAATTCGTGTGAGGTTGTGATTGATGTGACTCTGCATTGTTCTGACCGAGTCTATTCATTCACTGTGCCGCGCAAGAAGCTTCGTAGCCTGTTCGAAACCGATGTTTTAAGTTCCATCCACTGCTACATAGGATGCTCCGAAAGGTTTGCTACTTCAGCTGCGTTTTTAATTTAGTTTACCAGTCGGCCACGTATCCGTGCATAGGATGTCAACAAGTCGCTAAAACCTAGTGTCCGACCGTCGGTTTCGGTTTCGGTCTAAAAATCATGTTTCGCCCAAAGGTACACTTTCAGCCAAAAAACAGCCAAACCTTTCGGCCGTGCCGTAACTAGGTTATAATAATTTGGCACAGAGGTAGATTATAGTCTGGAATAATACATAGGCTATTTTTTATTCCGGGAATTATGAATCACGCGGGCGGCTGGCAGAAGCTATTAGTATAATAAATCTCTTTAAAAACAAGTACAAGTAAAATTTCAAATTTTAATGTTAAATAAAACAAAAAGGCTGGCTGATTCTGATTATAAAAATTGAAACTCAAAATACATCATATCATATTTTGTTAATAAACTTGTTTGTTCTAGAGTAGTTTAATCTAGACCTTGTGTCAACATGAATATTTTAAAATTTCTATTCGATAAAATTCAAATGTTAAACCTGCGAACCCTGCAATATTAGGCCAGCGAGATGTTTTATATAATAATACTAATATTATAAAGAGGTAAAATTTGTTTGTAAGTTTGTATGTAGGGGGTAATCTCCGGAAGTAATTTTATTTTTATTTTACTTTATTGGGACATAAAACAGTTACACATTACAATATAATTGTTACAGAATAACATTAAAAACTAGGTAAACATGTAACCCACACCAATGTCCGCAGAATAATGGTATACAGCATACATTTTAGCGTGCGTTGATATTGTAAGAAAGTAGGTAAGAAGTACTCGTACTATAATGGGTATAAAATGGCTATTCTATTCTAAAGATTCAATAGCCATCTTTTTGAATTTATGGTGTGAAAGTGCGAAAATATCCAAATTAATAAATTTGGTGTTATACGTATCTACAATGAGTCGTAGAGGCGCCCGTGCACCAGCGTGAGTTCTGCACCTCGCGGTATAGAAAAGCCGGGGCTCACGCACCTCTCGGCGCATAACGGTTCTGGGTACAATGTAACATAGGTTATTGGTAATATCTGGACAATCGAACCTGTTATTACACAGACCATGAAGCATCATGGCCATCAGTAGGCTGCGTCTTGACTCCAAGCTTTGAAGTTTGTAAAGCTTCAATAGTTGAGCATATGGTAATTTAGACTTAGTGCATCTGTAGTGCATAGCACGTAAATATTTTTTTTGAACCATTTCAATTCTTTTTATATAAATACCAAAAATGGGACTCCAAACCGGTACTGCGAATTCTAATTGAGAACGGACCAGAGCTTTGTATAGAAGTAAAAAAGTAGTGGGTCTTTTGAAATCGTTTGAAGAACGCATGACGAAGCCAAACATACGATACGCCTTATTGACGATATTGTCAATATGAAGATTGAAATGCAATTTTGAGTCCATCTCGACACCGAGGTCACGAATATGGTCAACTTTTCGTAGACTGACACCATGTAGACTATAATCAAATCTTATAATGTTTTTGTTTTTTGTAAAAGTGATTGCATTGCATTTAGGTAAGCTAAGCTGGAGCTTGTTATATGAACAATATCGAGAAAGTCTGTCAAGGTCCTCCTGCAAAAGCAGGCAATCCTGTGTGCTTGTACACGACTTATAAATTTTGATGTCATCGGCGTACATTAGAAATCTGGAATGTGTGAAGCAGTTCTTAATGTCATTGACAAACAAAATAAAGAGCAAGGGCCCCATTATTGACCCCTGGGGCACACCGGAAGTGACAATGATTGAACATGATTGGTAACCATTTATGACTATCTTTTGCGATCTATTGTGTATATACGCCATGAACCATCGTAACAAATTGCCGCGTATTCCGTTATAAGCGATTTTATCTAAGAGCAGTTTGTGATCCACCTTGTCAAAAGCCTTCTGAAAGTCCGTGTACACAGCGTCAACTTGAACTTTTTCATCCATACTCTTAAATAAAAAAATGTGTATATGAAGTAATGAACCGATTTTAAAAATTGTTTCACTGGTAGAAAGCTACATTATTCGTGAGTGCTATAGGCTATTAATTATTAAGATATCATGCATATTAGCCGAACTATCTCAATTTTTGTCTATACAGGCGGAAAAAAATAGCTCTTACAACAGAATTATTTGCATGCGCGGCCTTAACAGTTGTATATAATTGAAAACAATGTATGGCAACTTGGTTCGCTTTGAATAGTTCTACAAAAAAGTCCGCGACACCATATTTCTATCTTTTATTTTTAAGCAGATATAGCAGCTTTTATGTGTTAAAAAAAGTATTTTTCGACGTAGGTACTTACCTTTGGACGGTTTTTTAAACAACAAAATATTAAACTTTATTGAAAAAAGTATTATTATGATCACAAGAACATCATAGAGATACGATTTGCCCCAAAAAGTATGCCAATTGGTTAAATAGTTTCGAAGATAATTTAAAATTACTAAATCGCAAAATGCCGCCGTCCATTCACGAACCGCATTAGAACATGCTTTGTACGGACGTTTTATCCATTTACCCATAGATGGCGTTGTGCAATTACGTAATTTTTTAGAGTCTGACCCTCTCCAATTATTATTTAATTTCGTCGTTAGGTAGGTGAGTTGTATGCAATTGGTTGAATGTTAATGGTTTTTAAAATTATTTTGGTTGTTGGTCTTTAAAATTATTTTGGTTGCTCGGTTTCTTAAAACACAAATACTACTTCGTTCTCATTCTTCGAAGCTGTGGTATTTCTGTTTTTGGGATATCGGACAGTTTCAGCGGTTGTTTATCATGCCTAAAAGGAAATCACAACTTTCCCGTCAGACATCCCAGACAAGAGCAGCTCGAGTACGCCGTACGGAAGAGTCTGCTCTTAAAAATCATCAGCGCCTCTCGAGGAATAGAGAAAATATTTCGCAAGCACGCGCTGGGGAATTTAGCTCCGAGAGTTCACAGCGGCTTGCTAACCAAAACTGGAGAACATCGCAGGTCCGTGCTCGGGAATCTAGCGCTGAACGTGCGCAGCGTCTTTGTGATTCAAGGCAGCATGTCTATGCAACAAAGGATAGGGAGTCTAGCGCTGAGCGCTCGCAGAGGCTCACTAGCCTAGCGACATACATATGCATTAAAAACAAAACCCTCCTTTTGGCAGTCAGGAAATAAATCATAGCACTCAGTACTAACCGAACCACACTCAAATGTTTACCGCCCAACGAAGTGGGCACGGGTCAGCTAGTTATTCATAAATCTTGAAAGAACGACCGACTGACATTTTATTCAAAGTTTGAATCACGTTTATAAAAGGTTCAGTTTCGGTATCAGTTACGGCGGAAACTATGATCAGAACCGAACCACCCGAACCTTCGGTTTCAGTTTCAGCAAAAAAAGATGTTTCGGTCGGACACTACTAACACCGCAGTGATCAGAATAGAGTGTAAAAACAATCATAACCCTTTTGACTTTGCTGAAGGTAGGCGGGTAAAAATAGCAACAAACACGGTAAAAGAGAAGATTAATAATATCAAGTAAAAATAGCGCCAAGCGTGCCCACCCATACCTAAAGGGTTACCAGTGATCATCCCGCCTACATTTAATTCAGCAGGCATGAATTTTAATCTTTGTGTTACTAAATGTATGACTCTTTTTACTGTTGATCGTTAACAGAAACTGTCGATTCGTTTCCAAATTTTCGCCTGAATATTAATTATGCTCTACATTAATAAAGCCATGAATACAAACAAGGCTCCTTTATCGATTAGGGTCTACGGACAAATTTCCGGAAGTAGGTAGGTAAAGGAAATTCTCGCGAATTAAGACATTATTGACGACTTTAGAGCAAAAGGTGCGAACTGTTACGGTTTCCCAATGCTAGGGAAACCCTTAATTAACAGTATTAATTGATTACTTAGATTTCTTTAAATTGCATTGTCATCATTTTAAAGACAGCACTGCATCCCGCTCCCGGGGCGCTTCAGTTCCATTCCAATCGCTGAACCGGTACCATCTCTGTATCCATATCGTTGTGTCTGCCAGTTCCTATATAGTTTAGCCCAATTTGTATCGAGGTCAAACCCCTAATTAAAACTATTTCTTTAGTGTACCTACCCAAAAGTGTTTTTTAAAACCTGGTTTTCGGGGTCCCGTATAACAGAACGCAACTGAGTGGTACCAAAACTTTTAGGTATTTGCTAAAGTATTTTTCTACCAATGCTATGAAGAACGACGGTGGATCATGAAGTTATTGCTGCTAAAGAATTTGCAAAAACCAAAGGCAACGGAAACGTATTCCTACGAAAAATCGCAGGAGCCAAACAAGTGCTCGTTAAGTCGGAACACACCCTTCTAGATCTACAGGAACAAGGGACACAATGACTGTACATCTTGGTCGTACCCGTCAAGTCTTTATTACTTTTACAATGCCATTTATTTTTGTACCCTCTGATCGTCAAAACTAAATTATTCTTAAATATCAAACTGTATAAAATGTGTAAAACTATCTCAAAAAAAAGAAATTTATGTAGCTAATTCGAACATCAAAGAATTTTCAGGGTGTTATATAACCACACTACTCTACTTTTGGTGTAAACTTTCTTCAATAACTAAACCGACACATACTTTTCCAAGATCACCATCATTGTTACACTTCCACAAAACACTCGCAGCAATCAACAAATTCATAATATCACACTGCGGCGCGGTGAATCCCATATGTCTCTTTGGACCTACATTTCCACATATTTATGGTGATGTTTCATCATGCATTTTTCAATTCTCTGTAGACAGTGTTGAAGTACAGCTACATCAAAAATGAATAATTTAATTGAAATAGCTAATGACCTTGACGAATTAGCTGTCGCAGTTTCATCCTATGGTACAGTTGATTCTTTTTCTAATAAAATACCCCATCCAAAGTCATTTAAAATTATATGTCAGAATATAAGAAGTATTAGTCGTAATTTGCCTAGTTTCATGACGCTTATGGAAAGATCACATATAGACTGGGACCTTATCATACTTACGGAATGTTGGCTTCCACGTACTCATTCCATTCCTCAGCTACAGGGCTATGAATATCTGACCACTCTTAATAACTTGACTCAAAACGAAGGTGTGGTTGTCTACAACAAGCCAACGATGCAACCAAAAATGGAAGAGCCAATTATTATGGATGCCAACTGTCTCATGTTAGAAATTAACGAAAATACCATTGTTCTTGCTATCTACAGGCCAGCCGGTTATAGAAACACAACTAGATTTGTAGAGTCCCTAAATGCATGTTTAATTAAATATTCGGCCTATACAAATATTATACTAGTAGGAGATATTAATATCGACATAACTCCTCATAATACTGACTCCAATTCATCTTCATACCTAAACTTGCTAGCCTCACATGGTATTTTACCAGCACACACACACCCCACCCATAATCTGACATGTCTAGATCATGTCATGCTTAAGACAAGGCTCCCTGCTTATGCTTATGTAGCGGAAAGCTCTGTAACAGACCATGATTGTTTATTCCTCACAATCGAGCTGCATCCTTGGAACCGAAGGACTTGTTCAAAAACAATTAAAAAAATTAACTATTGCACCTTGGACAATGATATGACCTCAATAGACTTTAGCCCTATCTTTAGTGATAAGGACGTCAATTCAGCCACAAATTATTTTCTTAATACTTTGAATCGGGTAATTGCAAAAAATACTTCTATGACCAAGACACCAAATAGGAAAATTATTAAAAAACCGTGGATTACTAGAGGTTTGTTAAGATGTGTGAGGAACCGTGACAGCATGCATCAGAAACTTAAACAACTCAAAAAACATAATCTTCATAACGAGGTGCTTGAAATGACTTATAAAAGATATAGGAATTTCTGCAATGATCTTAAAATAAAAATAGATTATGAGAAATCAGAAATCAGTAGGGCTGCCTCTATTAGCAATAAAAAACTTTGGGAAACAATAAAAACAGTTACAAACACGAAAAAACACAAGGATATCCCCACTGAATTGCTATCTGAAAATAACCCACACAGAGACTTAAACAGTGTAAACTCATTTTTTGCAAACATGGGGAAAAAACTTGCTGAAGACATAGTACCGATCGATAATCAGTTACCTGAATCGGTCGAGAAGACCTTATTCACAAAATCATTTGTCTTGCTTCCCACCGATATATCGGAGGTCGAACAGATCATCATGGGCCTAAGAAACGATTGTGCCATAGGTCGCGACAACATCCCTGCCATCTTCTTAAAGCGTTACAGAGAGAATATACTGCCACCTCTGACTTACATCTGTAATCTGGCCTTCACTACTGGTGTTTTCCCAGACTCTCTTAAACTCGCCGAGATCCACCCTATACATAAGGGAGGGGACAGGGGCTGTGTCAATAACTTCAGACCTATATCAATTCTGCCAACGGTCTCTAAAATTCTGGAAAGATTATTAAACAAACGGTTAACAAAATACCTCGAGACGAACAAGCTATTATCACCTTCGCAGTTTGGTTTCCGTTCCGGTAGGTCAACTAGTGATGCTGTCCAAGAACTCGTGAACTTTGTATCAACGAATCTCGATGGTAAACAAAAGGTACTGGTCATCTTTCTGGATTTGGCAAAAGCTTTTGACACAGTCTCTACCCCACTTCTTTTAGATAAACTGGAAAGGTTAGGAGTTAGAGGAACGCAGCTAAAGTTGTTCTCCGACTATCTTAAAAATCGCTTGCAGCGAGTAAAGATAGGTGATATGTGTAGTGATGATCTCGCCGTCACGTATGGGGTACCGCAGGGCAGTATCCTCGGTCCAACAATGTTTTTGACATTTATAAATGACCTCTGCAACCTCAAACTGCGTGGTGGCAGAATCATCACCTTTGCAGATGATACGGCTCTTCTTTTCCACGCTGATTCATGGGAAGAAGTTTAATCAAACGCTCAACTGGGTTTCGACATGGTTTCTGAGTGGCTAAACAACAATAAACTGACCCTTAATATTCCTAAAACTATGTATATTCCATTCTCTATTAAGAAGAACGAAATCCCTAATAATCCAAAATTTTCGATAGTTTCCCATACTTGCTCTTTCCCGAAGGACAATACCTGCTCATGTCCCACGCTTAAGAGAACTGACGTTATCAAATATTTAGGAGTTCAGATTGACGGTGGGCTTAGTTTTCAGCCACATGTAGACGCCATTACAGCCAGAACGCGTAAATTAATGTTCATCTTTAAAAGTTTACGTCATGTGGCAGAAACTAAAACTATTGACACAGTCTACTTTGCCTTAGTGCAATCAATTCTTTCCTATTGCATAACGGCATGGGGTGGAATCCCAAAAACGTCTTTGTTAAAGTTGGAGAGAGCTCAAAGGGCTATCTTAAAAGTTAGTCGTAAGCTTTCATTCAGTGGCGCATTAAAAGCAATGTTGAAGCGAGGCTAATTCAATAATATGTCCCTGTATCGCTTCTCTCTTGCGACGCAAAAGCGACAAACAGCAGTAACTATTAAATTGATGCAAAAAGAAGTTTCCTTAGACTAAAGTTATGAGTTTATTTTCGCCTCTACGCATCAGACGTGCAAGCCAATAAACCTCCGAGCGTAAGTAGTAATACAATTTTAGGTTCGTTCGGTTCACTCTAACCCGTATGCCAACTAAAATTCAAAATACCCTTTGATCTAAAATTCTACCCCTACACTCGTGATATATTTTCAAGTTGTCTTTGTTTCAGTAAACTAACAAAGGGGGACTATAAAGGCCACTTTAGGATAATCATAATATTAATTACAGAACAATCTGTAAAATTCCATTTTTATCTTTATCGCTAACGCATTAGGTTCAAGGTTGATTGGGAAAATTTGACAGTGACGGGTAGCGTGATTAGCTTTCTGATTCTGCTAAAGTGGCAATTTTAGACTCGCAAGCGTCGTGTTATTGCTTGATCCATGGTTGTATACTTATTTATTGATATAGCTCTTCAACTTACTAAACCATACACAAACATGAATCAAATGTTAAAGGGGTCTTACTACTAGATGTATCTACTTAGTTGGCATCTAGGATTTGGCAATGTTGGAAGACCTCCCACAAGATGACCTGGGGCCCGAGTCTGCTATTTTGATAAATTTGTCATTCCGACACGATCCCATTGTCATGCCATTGTCATTTTGCTAAAAGTTCGCAATCTGCTAAATTCATAATCGCACGGTCACTGGCACGTCAGTGGCCGGTCACTGGAACGTCAATGGTCTCATAAAAGAATTGCGGTAGGAATGCCGTATTGCCATTATTATAAAACCGAGCTAAATTTGAGCATTTATTCATGCCAGGTTTTATTTATATTTAGTTTTACATATTATTTATTAGTGTTATAAGCAATCTGAAGTAGTCAGAAGTTCGTAAATACTAAATCTGTCATTATGTACGAGATTACCATTCATATGGCTATCTTTCAATGGCGTGTCAGTGATTGATCATTGGAATGTCATAATGACGCCATTATGATGCCATTATGTTAGTAGATTTGCAAACTTATCAAAATCAACCATTTTGAAATCAGTGGTCGACCATTCTGACACTATTGTAATAGCAGACTCGGGCCCCTGGTGAGTGTCGCGAGGAGCTGATGGATGCGAGACGCACAGGATCGGTTGTTGTAGCAACACTTGAAGGAAGGCCTATGTCCAGCAGTGGACGTCTTTCGGCTGATATGATGATGATCTGAGATTTGATAATTTTCGACTGTGACGTAATTAATTTAAAAACACCGATATGTTTGCATTGAGTTATTGCAGCTTCTTAACAAATATATAATTTACTGCAAAGACGTATTTTTTTACTACCTACACACTTATGGTGTACCTAATCATTGTAAACACAGTCATCAAATACAGGACAACCATTAACTACAACGAAAATAAAGAGTGCCTGAAAACGTGTTTGTGTAATTTTGTTATTTTTCTTGAAAAACTGTGCTGGGAACGAATTTTGTCATCCGTCAACCGTAGTACTCAGAGCAGGTTCCGTACAAACTTTAGATAGTTCACCCATTACGGGAATCGAGCCTTGACTTTTTTCGGGGATACATTACCTATTCAAATTCGCTATGAGAGCACCGAACATTCCTCTCATAAAAAGATAGTAGCATTGAAGGCTAGCTTTATACTTAGTTGATAATATTGTTTCGATCCTCTGCGCCCCAAATTACGACACATGGTATGTTTTAACTCCAACTTGGTTAATCAACTGCTACCCACAAATCACCTGTCATTTTCGCCCTCTAAATTGAAGCTGACCAATGTCTTCCTATCTTTCTCAGTTAACAACAATGGCTCCAATAACTTTTACGGAGACTGAATTGGAGCAACCGCTCCACACGACAGACTACATACAATACAAGCTCCATCACCCAGCAAAGGACACCAATGAGACCAGAGCCAATGTCAAACTGTACCAGACCAGTCCCTACGACCAGATGCTAAGTAGAGACGACCCTAAGTTCCTCGCACCGATACGAAGATGGGAGAAAAGTATGGGATTTGTAACTCCAATCAGATGGGTCAACACAATATCGATCATAGTGTTCCACGTTATAGCCGTCGTATGGCTCTATTACTACATGTTTCTCAATCGTAAACCGTTCAAATGGCAAACCTTCGCATTCGGTAAGTGGGATTAATTTATACGCACTGTGTAAAGGTCAATCAGTGCTTATTTCTTTCACTATAAGTATATGATAACAGCTCTTTAATCTGCAAAGATGAGCACCCCAAAATGTGTTTGAATAAAGATGTTTACATAATCTAATCATGCAGATACTCATGATTGGCAGTACGCCAATCGTAGTCAGCCATGTAGAAGGATTCTAGGCTATAATGTTTCAGGATATTTCACCGGCCTGGTTGCTGGGTTCGGAGTGACAGGAGGAGTCCATCGGTACTGGTGTCACCGCTCATACAAAGCCACGCTGCCCCTACAATGGATTCTAATCATATGCTACTCCGTGGCCGGTCAGGTAGTATCTCCTTTATTTTGTACTAAGTAGCTGACCCGCGCAACTTCGTCTGCGCCACATTTTCCATTAATGCTCTAACACTGAAAGAATTTTTCAAATTGGTCCAGTAGTTTCGGAGGCTATTCATTTCAAACAAATATTTCCTCTTTATAATAATATTAGTGTAGATTCGGCGTTCCATGTTGTTTGTGTGGATTGACAGCTCACTTCACCTAAGTGATTCCGAAGTCCGTCGTCATTCTATCTTGATTATCTACTTGGATTGACAGCTCACTTCACCTAAGTGATTCCGTAGTCCGTCGTCATTCTATCTCTAAATCACTTAGCTGCTGTGTTCTCTAGCGATGACACGAAAAAATATTTCGCAAAGATAAACAAAATGTTTGTCACCTTCACTTTTTTTATTTGATCTACTATTTTGAAGAATCATTCTCAACACTTACGTTTCATTGAAGATTTATTACGGCAGAAGTTCTTCGCGACATGACTAATTTATTACCTTCGTTTCTTTGTGAACAGAACACCATATACGAGTGGGTACGGGACCATCGCGTGCACCACAAGTACTCCGAAACGGCAGCGGACCCCCACGACGCCAATCGAGGGTTCTTCTTCTCGCACGTCGGCTGGCTGATGATGAAGAAGCACCCTGATGTGCTGAAGCAGGGTGTCAAGATCGACATGAGTGATATCGTCAATGATCCCCTCATTCAGTTCCATACCAGGTAGACCATTACTGACTGCTCTCATCTCGAAAATTATACCTACCCACACGATACTTTACATATTGAGATAAGTGGATAAATATCTACTTACCTATTACAACTGTTGAATTTTCCTTCTTCCGTCAAAAAACCCCCAGCCTTTTGCTATCTTCCTTTACTACAGAAACAGATAATATAATACTAGCCTACAGATAATTGGGACCTAATTAAAAAGCTGTTCTCTAAGAGAAAGTACATAAAATAAAATTATAGTAGAAGATCGAACATATTGACGAAGTCTTTGCCTTTGTCGTCTTAAAGAAATTCTATTGTTAATCGCATTCAGCGAGCAATGTGCGCTGCCCATAAAGCCACTTAAGCAATTCATCAGCCTGTGCCAGTTACCCTGTTTATCTTGCGGATATATTAAACATTTCTGTTTCGATCACACTAGGTAACTCCGAGCATCCCTTCCTCTCACCCTTTTCTTCTTTCTTTTCTTTCTTCAAAAGTCTGCCTTTATCTAGGTAGGTATTCCTAAATCTTATCAAGTAACATCAGAAGCCTATCTTAAACATTTCAACTCTAGTAGGTACCTAACATTCTAGGTACTTCCTGCTATTCAAGATAGCTTGCTGCTGGGTTGTGCCGTCGCTAATCCCTGCGCTATGCTGGAACGAATGCTGGGAAACGTCCATCATGTCTCAGGCGGTGCTGCGGTACCTGCTGAGCCTCAACTTCACCTGGTCCGTCAACAGCTTCGCGCATTTGTGGGGCAACAAGCCTTATGACAAGTAAGATTCATACATGTATCTAAGTAAGTTCACTAGTTTTTATAAATATAGGTTTATTTAAAACTAGCTTCTGCCAGTGTCTTCACCCGCGTAATACCTAGGGAACATACTCCCGGGATATATAGGTATAGTATAGCCTATGTGTTATTCCAGACTATTTATTTATTGGTTCACCGGCAATTGTTCACACTGCTTTTATATTAAAAATAGAATGCAATAAACTAAAGTCCAGTCGCGGAGCAGGAAGAATTTCGTACAATGACCTTTTTACCTACTGACAGTGGTCACAAACATTTTTGTATTAAGTGCGGTTTACCTACATAAAATACTTATTTGAAGGAGAAAGTACCAACTTAGAAAATTAAAAAATATTATTATCATATAAAAGATGTATTTAGATTTTATATTATATGTTATAAAAATCGAGTTACAATTACTAATACGGCAAAAATAAAAAAAATTGAATTCAAAAATCAGAATCCGATACCTCTGTATCGGAGTTACTGCTTTCCGAAAACGTCTCGCCTATCACATTTATTACAAAAGAATCAACAGTTTTATTTACATTATCATCTAGTCTAACTAATTTCGATTCCTTCTTTTTTTACGTAACATACACATGCAAACAAGAAGAAACCTTACACTCTCAGGCAAAGGTTTACAATCCCTGAGGACGGCGGCCATTGCATCTGTGCGAGCGAGACTCATTCTATTTACGCGGGAGTGACAGGGACAGGCAATAACAGGTCATTGGACGAAATTCTTCCTGCTTCGCGGCCGGACTTTAGTATTACATTAGTGCAACAATCATCCACATCTGTGCCAAATTTCATGAGAGGATCCTCATTTAATTTGGCACTCTGTGCCAAATGTGGATGACGTTCAGGCGTTCAGACGTGAAAGAGTAACAAACATAAACACAAACTTTCACATTTTATAATATTAATAGGTATTAAGAAGTAGTAGGGTTATATATAGCTTAGTAGGATGAGCCTGTTGACTTCCCTCCGTAATTATTTTGAGAATACCTAAGTACAGAATAAAACAATATTTGCCGATGAATGGGCTGATTGATGCTCGTTTTCAATAACACTTGAACCTACTCGTTTTTAAATCCCTTATTATTATTGCATTGTTTGTTGGATGAACTCACGGCACTGAGTCGAGCATTGAAAATTCAGTGTTGCACTTTTATTCAAGCATTAATTTAGCGTTAAAGAAAGTAGTTAGTAAAACCAGGCATGAGGAATATATCTTAGATCTCTTTCAGTATCTGATTTCTATGTCTACTATTTCCCATTCTCAAATCTTGTAAAAAAAACTGATTTTAGAATTAGGTAAGTAGATAGGCATGTACACACAGAACAGATACCTACTTCTTTATCTGTTCTGTGCATGTCATGTACATGTACACATAATCAACAGAACATGTTGAAATAGGCATGAGAGAGTGCCTCAATTTAAAACTGATATCTTATTGCCCTTTTACCATTTCAGGAACATAATGCCAGTTGAAAATTGGGGAGTTTCTATAGTAGCCATGGGTGAGGGCTGGCACAACTACCACCACACCTTCCCGTGGGACTACAAGGCAGCCGAACTCGGCATACCCATGAACATGACCACGTCACTATTGAACTACTTCGCGAGTATAGGGTGGGCGTACGACATGAAGGAAGCTTCGCCGACTCTCGTCAGGTCGGTGGCAAAGGCTCGGGGAGAACCCAGAGACGAAGACGATTAAACTAGCTGATGTATCAAGCAATCATTTCATAGAACAATTTCGTATAAGTAGTGTGATTTGATCTTAATAGCGGCTATGAAGTGTGCTTTTCGTTGAGCAGTACTGCAGGACGATTCTGATATAATTGCAAGTCGTATTTAAACCGGTACCTCAAAATGTAGGTATAGCGTAGAATAAGGGCAAACGTGATCTTAGGTTTTATTTATTGATTAATTAATTAAGTTAATTCGTTGTGATAGGTATTTTTATACGGAGCGAAAATGTCGAAAACTAGTTGACTAAGTGCCGATTTTTCAATAGTCAGATAAATTTTATCAGAGGAATAAAAATTCCGGTTTGACAGTTTTTGCATAGAAAATATTTCAAACAGCCATACTTTTATTCTTCAGACAAGAATTACCGACGAATGAAAAATCAGCCCTAAAAATATCAAATTACCTAGTCTGTCAGATAGATTTCAAAAAACTATTGGACAAATATTTTTTTCACGTAAACAAAAAATTAAGACGATACATATTTTACCGGATATTGACGTCACAAGCCCCTCTCCTGATCTTAGCTGCGTTTTATCGTCATTTTTATTGATCTGATAAAAAATAAACATACCTACCAATATTTTTCGATAATCTAACTGACGGACAATACGAATACAATAACGGTAAAATTAGGTATCATATTTTTTATGCAGGAATCTGGGGATTGAAATAATATAATGTCATCTTTTGTATGTAGCACCTAATTGGACGAGGGTAGGAGATGAAACGAATATTCAAGGCTGGGTTGAGAGCTTTTTCCTAAAGGTATGAGGGAAGTAAAAATAGATAGTAGGTAATAATAAAGAATTCCTATTTATTTAGTCGGTGTAGGTAGACAATTTAGCGCTATTTCGCATAGGCAGCTAAATATCTGCTATGATAGGCTCCTTACATCGAATCTTTCACAATAACACCCCTGACTGTACCCAGTCAGTGATGGGCAAAGCTCTATAACTTATCTAAGTTATTGATTTACATACAATAACTAATGACTAACTAACTTATGTCGTTATAAGAAATAAGGACGTATCTACACAAAACGTAGTAACCGATTCCGGACTCAACATAATAACTTAAGGTCGGTAATCAAGTATGTACCTACTTTGTTTTGTGTTAATACCACGGTTAATACGCCCTTTCTTCTTATAGCGGCAGAACTAAGTTCTGATTTCGCAAAATCCTTGTGACTCCATAGTTACATAATTATTATAATGATTAAAGATGTAAGCTACAATGAATGAAATGAAAAGTTTTCAAATCACAGTAAAAGAAAATATTTGAAGAAACATGGACTAAAGAGTGTACAATCACAAATAGAGCTGTGCTACTAATGAATCATACATGACATGCTGACTTAGGCTGCTTTTCCACCAGAGATGTGCGAGGATGCGTAGTGAGGTATGTGTTTGCAGTGCAGAATCGCTTCATTTTCCGAGCCTGTTGCGAGCCGAGCCTAGGTAAATGAATTCTTAAAGGACACATTCCTCGCTACGCATCCTCGCACATGTATAGTCGCCAGCACATCAAGCTATCCAAAACCCCAATTAACAAATTCACCCAATCAACCTTGGACCTAACGATTCAATAATAAAGTTGAAAATCTATTACATAAAATTGACAGATTGTTGTAGCTTGATGTGCTGGCGTCTGTACATCTCTGGTGTACACGCAGCCTTGAGCTGCGAAAACACCTTCGCAACGCAACGCAACGCTTCGAATCGCGGTTACCTACATAGTGGAAAGTGGTAGTGGAATAAAAAGTATAGGTATGTGTGGAAAAAAACCATGTTCCCGTCAAGCAATTTGCGAACAGTTTGGCGTGAAAATTGTGGGCATGTCTATGACTGTATGAAATTCAGTCACTGCTCATACCCCTAATTTTCTTGTTCAGTATTATATTAACATTAATTCCTTTTCCTCAGGCTTATTGTATTGTATAAATCCAGTCCAAGTTGATTGTCTGTCTATGATGTACTCTAAGTATATGGAAATCTGTATTATAAGACTTATTGATAATAAGATAAATTATATAAGTCAAGATGCGGTAATAATATTTGTTTTATTTACTTCACATGTTACTATACGACCAGTTAAATTAACACAACAGTTTTATTATAGCAGCTATAAATCTTTTTTTTTTTTCATAATAATATAAAAACTTCTTGAGCAAGCCTTACAATAGGTAGATAATTACTTTTCGTAAAGCTTCCTACCAATGCATGCATTTTATGTTTGAAGCATGATGTCACCTAGCAAGTTTACTAGCGCAAGTCGGGCAGCTCAGTTGACTTGAAAGCCACCTGTCTCCTCAGTGCTCAGTGGAAACACTCAGCAAGTTTGCTTGCTGATGGACAGTGAGCTCCTGTTAAACCTAATTGTAATTGCACAACTTTGCTTCTTTTAAGTTTACACTGAGATATTCCATTACGAGCGACTTGCGCAATTTACCTTGTTAGGAGGCATTGCGCATAAGGACTAAATAAAATCACAATACAGCACCAACACTTCACCAACATGCTAAAATTAAAAATAAAAGTTAAAAGAAAAACAAAACAATCATTCAATCTTCACTGCTCTAACATTAAACTCAAAGTGAGAGCCTGTTTACATCAAGAAGATGATTTTTATCATAGAATGTTGTTAAAGCAACAATTAATTTTAAAATTTTCGAGAATTCAACAAAATAAAATATATAATTAAATGGCAGTCCCTTTCTAAGACATTGCCTAGAATGCAGAGAGTAGAATCATGTTGAACAAGGTTTCATGCAGTAAACATAATCATTAAGATTAAAACTAAAGGCATTCATATTTTCAGAATTATATAATATTTAGGACTGTTTTATAATGACTCCATGTTGAAAACTACACAGTGTAATTTAAATTTAACACAGAACCTGGGTTCCATGAAACTCTTAAAGCCAGTCATTTATAGCTAAAGGCTCTCTACAATAATCAAATTCCATGATTAATATGCTATGAGCTATATTATGTACAAAATCTACCCATCTATATTTTCTGAATTACATTAACTTTGCTTAGTGACATAACCTTTGGATTATACAAATAGAGATCTCACAAAACAAAAGCATGTAACAAAATAATTATCTTTTTCAAAAAACAAAGAATGTATTTTCATTTTCTTCAGATAATTTCTACATCTAAAATTCCAAAATTCAAAGGTTCAGTCTTCAATCAAACTAAACAGGTCTTTCTTAGGCTTCACAGGAATCACTCCTGACACAGCTTCTAGTTTATCTGTGCTCATCTTAGCTTCCTTCACAGGTCTATTATTATCATCCTTAGATGGTTTTCTTTTTAAGCTCAAAACTTTATTAGTGTAGATGCCATCACTGCCATTGTGATCACTAGTTGAAACCTTTCTTTTCTTAGTCTTAGTGATGACAAAGTCCAGGTCTGAAGAATCATCATCAAAATCTGCATAAACAGGCACTGACCTGCCACTTCTGGTAGATCTTACAGGTTGTACTCTAGTAGTTTCTTCAACAATCTGCAGCGGCGGGGGCCATGCAGCAAAGTTAGCTGACTGTCTGGCCTGGTGGTAGCTGTTCAGAGACATAAGTTTTATATAAACAGCCAGACTGCGGGCTTTTTCAGACGGTGTTATTGTGGTGGGTAGTAAGCTCCATGGCAAGCGTCTGTCTCTTACATTTAAGAATCTTCTTTTCATGGGTTTTTTGGGAGTGGTACTACTGGTACTGGTACTAGTACCAGTAGTACCAGGATCAGATTTATAGTTCTCAACCTGAAACAGAAAATGATTCAGCTTAATGAGACAGTTACATAAAATAATTCAAAATAAGTACATCAGAGGATCTGTAACACCATTCTATTAATAACATATTTGAGAAAAGAATATTTGAGAATCTTCTGCTTTGAAATCTAATGCTGCCATGAGATATATTATTATATGCCCAGGTACCTGGGTACCTGGCAGCAAAAGTATATTATTGTAAACTGCTTGATATCTAAAGATATAGCTTTTATACATGACAATGCTGGATTACCCAAAAGCTCTAGTGTGTGAAAAGGGAGTAATAATTCTTAAATCAAACTCAACTAACACTTCCTCCATCGCGAGCAACTTCTTCTAGTTTTTCTGATGATTTTGAATTCTTCAAAGCTTTCAATAGATCACTCATTTCTTCCTTGCTCAGATTGTCTTCCTCCAAACCAAATTCTAGGATAATGAAATGTGTAAAGTAAACATTATCAAAGATTAATATATCAATAAGACTGCTCAAATATTTATTAAAAGGATAGTAAGCAATAACGCAACAAATTCAAAAAGAAAGAAGCTAGATAAGATCACGTTGAACATTAAGTTCAATTAATTATTTTCTTATATTGTTTCTAGTACCGATCAATTCATTCTTCATCAGCTTCATTTCTGAATCGCAACTATCGTCAGAAGACAGCGCTGGCTCCATTTTTTTATTTGTTTACTTCGGTCTACTATGCTATTTTACTTGATCTACATTACTGCTCGGTCTAGAGTTAATTAAACAGCGCAATGTAAAAAGATAAAAACATTGGAAGTTGATAAACACAATCCCAATCAAATAATTTTCCTACTTCCTATTTACAAACTGTCAAATCGTTATTGACAATCATTTTCTCAATGTTGGCATTTGCCTAGATTATGTTTTTTTTTAACCATTGATAGGCATACGTCTGACCACTATCCCGCCTAACCCGCCTAATGGTTATGATGTAAAAAACTTGTTCCAAATGATAGTTTCCGATATTTCGGCACTGTTGCAAGCGCCATGATCACGGAGTAACTGAAGATATTGCGGGTGGGATGTTATTGGCAGACATATTAAAAACCGGTAACCTAAACCCGAATACGCGAGTTGGAGGCGTGATTTGTAATATTATCCACAAATCAAATAAATCGCGAGATAGAAATTGCCTTTATACAGACACTGCCAGGCTGCAAGCTCGCTTGCCTTCTTGTTGCAGACCAAATGAACAAAAATGGATGTGGCTCTCATTTTAGGTCCAGACTCCTTTGGGAAATACAGCAGTGGCAGTATTTAGGCTAACAAAAAAAAATCCGAAAACTTATAAATTTGTCAGGTCTTAGTCGATTCTGATCCACTCTAAATGATTTATACACTATGTGTGACAGTATGTGACAATATATTTATATGGTGTGTGTGTGTGTGTGTTTTATTTGCAAGTTAGGGATGGGCAAATGGAAAAAATATATCGATTTATCGAATCGAAGTGGCACTTCGCTTCGCTTCGTGCAACTTCGCCTCGCTTCGGGCGACTTCCAGTCGTTGTCTGTTTTTGCGCCCGAGTCAAAGTCGAAGTGTCACGAAGTTCGAACACGAAGCGTCTGACCACACTACTCGGCACACTTTGGTTCTCGTCCAGCCATAGTAAATACGCACGTATTTTTATTTCGCGAGAGTACGTACACATTGCAACGGCAGTTGCGAAGTCGCTCGTGTGTGTTTATGTACTTCGGACTTCGGTCAACTTCGGAGAGTACTTCGTTGAAGTAACTTCGGGAATAGTGTGGAGGACGTTTTAAATTATCATTCGAAGTAACCCTTTCGGATGATACTGAGGAAACTTGACATATTAAATACCTCTAGAACCCTGGCGCGTCAAACGTCAACATCTGTCAACGCCCGGCGCTTTTTATCGCAATTTGACACGCTACGACTGCTAACAAAAAAAATGGTTTGCTTACGTTTCGAGTGGCTCTTATCTTAAACTGTAAACTGTTTTTGGTTCTTGAATAAACTGACCATGCTATAAAATGTATACAATACTTGTAATATGAGAGTGGTATTTATAAATAAATGTTGATAACGGAGAACAGGCTGAAATATTGTTTGTTCCCTTGTTCTATCGATTTCTTATAAAACTACTGTAGCAATCCATGCGAAATTTTGCAAATTACATTATGAATAAACAAATAATCTAATTACAGCGTTTTTTTGACAGTCCTATGTAAAATTTTCATAATATTCATAATCAAACTTCATCGTCCGTCGAGCCGTTTTTATGAAATTGCGTAATAAAACGCTTGACTTTGTAAACGCTCATCCTAGTTATATTGAGTAGTTTCTAATAAAAAAATGTTACTAGGATACTACATAATCCTTTATTGATTGAAAACTAGCTATATGTCGTAAGAATATGCCACTATAATTGTACAATGATAAGATTTCCTTGAAGAGAGAACTAAGCGGCGATGTGTTTTGTATTAGCTAATTTCACATAGTATATTAGGTTTCAGAATTGGAATATTTATCAAACCTACACAACATTGAGCTATAATTTCATATAAGTATAAATACTTACTCACTTTGATGAAAAAAAATAAAGATACAAACCTCTGAATTCACCTAAAAAAAATAACGGTTTTTCACGGTACATTCTTAGGCAAAACAAGTCAAATTATGAAGTAAAATGGTAAATACATTGTGCAAAACTATGTAATAACTACTTGTACGACTATTTATTCACTTAAACGTTGATTATACTCCAAAAAAAAACAATTTCATCATTTTAATTGCAAGAATGGCGACTGACATTCACACGTAATGTTTCAATGGCCGAAAAAGTATTATTTTGATGTATTTCGTGCAAACATTTATGTAAAACGATGTAATAGCTACTCATAAATAAATATTCGTACACTTAGCATAAAATAATTTACATGCAAACAAAGTATAAACAAAAAGTCGACCGTCATCGACGTTCCAGAGACAAAGTAAGCGTTTGTTTTTTAAAAAAAATATTTCAATGATACCATCATATATTTTTAAAATTGGAATAGCTTAGTTGAACGAGAATATCATCCCGCAAGTGTGTAAACCTTGCCACATGAAATAAGACCATGCGTTTTTAAATAAACCGCATATTTCGCCATGGCACGCCGGCGTGCCATCGGGTTTTAACGGTTGTAACAGTTTATGGCACGCGGGCGTGCCCCCGGGTGTTGAGCGGTTAAGAGCGTGTATTCCGTCCACTAGCGCTGCCAATCGTTTTTTTATTATTTGTGGTAAATTTAAGACACGTAGATAAAAAATCGCTCTGTAGTGCACTGAAGAAATGTATTTATTATGTTTTGAGAGTTATGTTTTGTACTTTAGAACATAAATAGTTGCCAAAGTCGATATTTTTGCTAAAAGTGGCCACTTTTAGCAATAATTGCCGTTTTGGCTACTTAGCCATGAGTTATGTATTAAAAATAGCTGTCAAAAAATAATAGATACATTTCTTCAGTGCACTACAGAGCGGTTTTTTATCCACGTGTCTTAAATTTACCACAATTAATAAAAAACGATTGGCGGCGCTAGTGGACGGAATACACACTCTTAAGAGTGATATCCGTAAGAAACGGCGTGGAATGTCAGTGATTTCCCCAAAACTTTACTGGATCTGACTTCCTCTCAAGAAGTGGTTGGTCCAGAGATATTGCTTGCTCATTGGGCATATATCCTCGAAAATTCGGAGGCGAAATAATATCGTTTTTGATATCCGAAAAGAAATATCGAAAATGGATTTATCGAAAATAAAAAATCGCCGATATATTGATAATTTTCTGAAAAAATATCGATATTTTGATATATCGATTTTTTTTGCCCAACCCTATGTCATGAAGGTATTACGGTATTACCATATATGAAGGTAAACCTTCATGTTGAAACTGCGAGTGGCCATCGACAAAAAAAAAATAACTTGCTTAGCTGTGTAGGTACTGTATTCACACCACAGAACATATACCCTAGATTCACACTAACACAATAACCTGACATACTCTACTCTATGGTGGTCTGTGCTGACACACGTGTGGATACTACACCTACAGTTATACAGTAGGTAGTCTCCCTATATACAATGTACTCTGTGGTAGGTAGTTAGTAGTTAGACTAGTTGCTGTTCTGTGTGTTGTTCTTACTCTTAGATTATATACCTCTAGATGTAGCCACCTCGTGGCCGCACATGAGACAGCACTATAAAACTTCAATGTTGCTATTATGGAAACTTTTCCCTAAATATGACCAAAAACGTGAGGGTGTTTCGTTGTAACAAGTACATACTAAATTATTACTAATGTACTAATATGAGTCGCATGATGTCATTCATAAGAAGAGTGCAAAATTATTTATGTTATTCAACCTATAAAATTGCCAACAGGATTCTAATGATATTAACAGTAATATTTTAGTAAAACAATCTTGGAACATGTTACATGATACTTTAAATACTTACGTAACTATTGTTACAAAGCAGAATTAAAACTTTGATTGTTTATTTGATTGAACAAACTAATCGCATCGAGACTCGAGAGGTCTATTTTATGAAATATTTTTGCCTCGTTATTTGCACATTGAATTGAAGTTTTTGTATCAAACAATGTGACACGAGAATTTTATATATTACATTAATATGAAGTTTACTATATAACTCAAAGTAATCTGGTGAACAAACTAATTATTTTATTGAATTTTATTTATTTAACTACTTGCACTTTTTATTAGAGTTAAAAAGATGACAAGGTATGGCAACACAACGAATATCAAGTTATAGGTTATGTGGAAAGAAAAATAAACGATATCGCTAGAATTACGCCTAATTTTCATCGAAAGTCATGTCATTACATAAACATAAATGTATTTCTTCAATCAGTGCACAATAACTATTAACATTTGCATACTTACTAGTGAAAAGTAACATTATCATCTTCCTTTCTTTCTGTGCGGCTTTTGCAGCCTAAAATACTGCACCATCCCATTATATAGCACACAAAATGCACAAAACACTTAACTATTGGAGTCTATTTCTCATAAATGCACTAAATCTATTACTTTAATTGCCGAAATTATCTAAAAACATAAAAAAACTGACTCGAGTCGACCTCTCAGTGACAGTGACAGGCCTTTGTTTGGCTAATTTTCCAAAGTTCGCCAAGCAAAAAACCGGCACGCCGTATGAGACAGAGCATGTTATGTTTTGTCTCAATTTTCTCACTTGTTTCGTATATATGCTTCTCACTTCCACACTTCCCTACAGTCTCATGGCTACATCTAGAGGTATATAATCTAAGTTCTTACTATACTCCATATCTCTATGTAGTCTGTGCTATACTCCTATACTCTTTGGTGTTCCGCTAGGATAATAAAATTGTGTTCTGTGTTGGTGTTGTTGCAAATGTAATGCAGTGCTTGTTGCGTTAATTTTATTTATTTAACATTAACTCAAACAATGTAATCAAGTAAATTAGAGTATATGATGTGAGTTAAAATTTAAAGTTATAGTTGTTTTAAACTTCAATCCAGTCATAACAAAATGGAAGAGGAGATAAGATGTTTTGTTTGTAAAGAATTCTACAGGGAACCAGTATTACTACCTTGCGGGCATGCACTTTGTAGGGTTTGTGCAGTAAATTTACAGACTCATATACACGAAGGAGATAATTCTGCAGCCTCGAACGATTATCAAGAAGCTGACAAAGCCTCAGTGTCTAGCGAAACTGACAGTGGAGTTGTATGTGGATCAAGGCCTAATAGTTACGCAGGAACCCCGGCTGCGCCCGCATATTCGAGTGCAGCATTTTCAATAACATGCCCATCCTGCAGTAAGTTAGTTTACTTGGACGATAATGGAGCTGAGGGACTTCCACCGTTTCGCGTTATGCGAACTATTGTTGAGCGGTTTGGAGGGGTCACGGGTGCTCCACCTGCCGAGGAAGCATGTCAAATGTGCGAAGGGGAACGGCGCGCGGCGGTGGTGCGCTGTGAGCAGTGCTCGGTGCGCTACTGCGCGGGCTGCCGCGACGCCTGGCATCCCACGCGTGGCCCTCTGGCGCAGCATGAGCTAAGGCCGCTGGGCACCACGTGCGCCGACCATGGCTCGCCCCCTGTCCTATACTGCAACGCCTGCCTTGTACCTATCTGTCAACGCTGTCTTGCTGAAAGACACTCAACACATGAAACACAGGCATTGTCTGTTGCTGCCCGAGCCCATAAGGTATCACATTGAACTTAATTTTGCAATCAAATTATAGCCAACCAGCCAAATCCTATCCGATCCATAATTAATTGATGAAAACCCAAATCTGCAACTAATAATAATTCCAATCCCTGCCTCACTATTCAATTTCAGTGTTATTGGAGGTGATTTAGCTGACCCAGAATAAACTAGGGTGCTGACTATTGGCACATATTCAACATTGTTTCACTATTTTTATTTCAGACTGAATTATCACAATCATTGCAACATCTATCTGAACAAGCCAAAGCCATGACAGAATACATACAGCTAGTAAAAGGAACAGGTGATAAAATTAATGTAAGTATCTAGATATTAGAAACTCCTTATTAAAATTACTATATTTAATGCATGCCTGGTGTCCCACTGTATTACAAAGGCAAAAAAGCATAAAACCCTGAAATTCAGGGACAGTGTATCTAGCAGTGTTAGAATTTTCATATTTGGATGATCCCTTGATTATATTTCTAAAACATTTAAGACACTGTTTTTTCTCTATATTTTATTAATTAAGATTCTCTATATGTGCATATTATAGTCAGTAGTTCCAAGAAATACAATTTTATTTATTTATTTATTTCAGTTTAGAATGCCATTGTAACAATGTAAGGAACAACTATAGTAATGGCTCTGGTGTCCTAGCTAGTTTACTGAGTACCCTGTGACAAAATAATGGCTGACATCTTTCAAAACATATTTAGATCAACATTATTTGATTTTTGTTTTGTAACAGAAAGAAGCCTGTATTACTTATTCCAGGAAATCTACCTTAGCATATCTTTTAAGTTTAACTACAAAGTGGTACTGTTTGCAAAGGACTTCAGTCTTTATCTTGTTTGCATAAGTTTAAAACTACACTAAAATGTACATTTGAATTTAATATTTCGACAGGAATCTTGTGAAGAGTTGGAAAAACAAATAGACCACACTTGCTCTGATGTAACCCGTGCCATAGAGAGGAGACGAGATGAGCTCATTCGTGCAGCTCGGAATACCCGGTCTCAGGCCATAACCAACATGCGGTCCCTTACATCTCATGCTGCTCAGAAACTACGAGAAGCGACCGCTCTGTTACATTTCTCAATTGAAGCTCTTAAAGAATCTGACCATGCAGCTTTTCTTCAGGTAACAAAATAATGAATGTCACTGAACTGTGATGTTTATCAAATCCCACTCTATGAAGGTATTATAGAAAAAATTGGAGACATGTTTTTAAACCCTTATGTGATCACTTGTGTGTTTGTGAGACAGGTGGGACTGCTTACTAATAAAACCTCAAAAAGCCCCTAAAATTATATATTTATAGTAGCTTAGTTTTTGGCGCACTGGCTGATTTCTCAAATGCCTTCACATATTGACAAGCTTATCAATTCAATATATTTAAATTGACCTCATTCTAATGTGTGCTAGAATCATATAAGTCAGCAAACAGTATTACATTATGTACTGTCACACTGATAAAAGCTTATCTACCATGTTATAATGTTACACATTAATAGGCCTCATCATAATTGACGGGTTATCTGTAAATAGCATTTTATTGATAATAAAATAATGTACAAGATGTAATTTTTTCTGTGTAAAGGTACTCATAGGGAAAAAGCAACTTTTATGTACTCAAATATTTTTTATGTTATCCCAGGTGGCTCCTCACCTGGGATAACATAAAATATGAGTAAAGTGGTGAAATTTAAACAAATTATGACACCATCATACAGCTATAATGTACGCGGAGATTGTTCTAACAAAAAGATAATTATAATATTATGTTTTACCTATAGAGCATACACCAAACTGGTATTAAAGCATGTTCATAGATTATTCATTCCATGCTCTGACTAATTTGTTATGCAAAGCCGGTACCTTATATCTTATAAATAAATAGTCCTTGTAAAAAAGATTTGTTTTGTCAGGTGGGGAACATTCTGTCGGCGCGGGCGCAGGAGACCGCGTCCAATCTGTGCTCGTCGCTGGACTCCCCTCCCGCGGCCCCCGCGCTCACGCTCGACGTCGAGCCAGTGCTTCGAACTGTCAGGAGTATGAATTTCGTGGAATGCATACGTAAGTTTACCACCCATAGTTAACAATGCTCCTTTATATTAAATAAATCATCTATTAAAACACTAAATTATTTTCCCAATTTCTTTTGCGTTCATTGGATATACAGCTGTGGAATGTCTAATGAAGTCATCAGGTAAATACATTATCCTTATAACAATTTTCTGCCATTTCTTCGACCTTGTGCATATGGCGCGTGAACTATGGCGTAGCTAGCATAGGAGCATCTGCCGCGGATGTTATGGTGTCATTCCGAAAAATAAAGTTAAAAAGATCTATAAATCTAGAGTATGGGAAAAAGTAATGGGGTGATATGGCAGTAAAGGGAGACTTTACAAATGATAGAAGAATTGTGTAAGATGATATGTCATATGCGAAAAGGGGATTACTACTGAATGGAATAATAGAGAAGAATGTGGACTAAAAAGACTTGCAAAGACTTAAAAGACAAGCAAATAAATTGGAATAAAGACAAAAAAAATAACGATGACATGTAGATATGCATCTTAAGAGCCTATGCACATGGCGTATTTTTAACGCTCTGACGACGCAT
Source organism: Ceramica pisi (assembly GCA_963859965.1). NCBI lineage: Eukaryota > Metazoa > Arthropoda > Insecta > Lepidoptera > Noctuidae > Ceramica > Ceramica pisi. Next base: position 15,677,296 of record OY982536.1, on the reverse strand, counting down.
GTTTAACGAATGCCCGCTCACGGTGCTGTAGCTATGACCAAGAGGCAGTACTGTCTGCGCCTGAATTTCGTTGAAAGCGCGTTAGCGCGTCATGCCACCTTCAAATCGTCGGCGCGTTATAAAACGCCATGTGCAAAGGCCCTAAGGCCTTGTTCCTGCGATCATTATAATACCTATATTAAATATTTTTAATTTAACGTCGGGGTAATTAACGCTGAGTTAATAAATAACTCTGATTTTGAAACAACTCGCAAAATAACTAGCCAACTAGTATTATCAAATGTGACGTTCCACAGCGCCGGGCGCGCCGGAGATGGCGGTGGAGGCGTGCGCGGCGCGCGGCTGCTCGTGCACGCTGGCGTGGCGCGCGCCCGCGCAGCCGCACGCCGTGCGCGGCTACGTGCTGGAGCTGGACGACGGCCTGGGCGGGCCCTTCCGGGTAAGCCACACCTTCACCGACCCACCCACACTCACCTATTGGTAAACGCGTAGGGACGTTAAGCTAATATAAACCTTTAAAAAATATAGGGAACTAGCTTTTTATGCTATTATTAGGTCCTTACATATTAGGACCATAAAAAAAGGTAATAAAAAGTCATTTTTTTTTAATAAATATATTTAATTAATCAAAGTATGCACCGTTGTTATCTATGCACTTTTGCAAACTCTCATAGGTAGTTCATTGATCCCTTTACTAAAAAAACCATGGGGGCGAGAATCAATAAACTCTTTGAAGGCGGTTTGGACTGCCGCATCGGAGTTGATTTTTTTTCCTTGCAAGAAGTTGTCTAAATTCCGGAAAAAATGATAATCTGTTGGAGCAAGGTCCGGGGAGTACGGTGGATGTCGCTGACATTCCAATTGTAACTCATCTAACTTAGTGGTTGTTTTTGGTGGGTTCGATTCCCGCACCGAACAAAGCTTTGGATGGCCTACAGATAGTTGTTCCAGGTCTGGAAGTTTGTGTATGTGAGTTTACATGTCTGTAAACGCACCCACGATACAAGAGATTTCTAGTGAAAGGCAACGATAACAAAAAACAAGACTTCGTATAGGTTTTCCTGTAATCTATAAGCAAAGAAAAATACAGTTTTTTCAATGTCAGCTTTTGTGAAAAGAGTGACTTGGTTAGTATTTTTTAAAACTCAATTAATAAAGCGTCGCCACATAAACAACGACGAGTCTGTTGTTATTTCAAAGATATATTGATGAGTAGCTATGTTTTCAGTTATCTACTATACGAGAATACACCCAGCAAATATTATTCAGCTAAACCTACCTAAACCGTCCTTGACTCAAATGGGTTTGATTACCATATGCCACATTGTTTTCGCTCACTTACCATGCTCATCCCATTACTCATACTGAGTTTATTGTGTAGCAAGCACATCGTCATCTACATAAGGTCTATCTAACGTAGTTTATGTGGCCTTGTGTAGTTTTTAGATAGATAAGCAATCATACCATTTTAAATGGTGCCTATTTTAGCGCTACTATCTCATTGTTTACTGAAATATTTTTACTTTTTATCACTTGTAATTAGGTAATTGAAGCCTGTTATCTGACGTCTCTTTTTTGTTTTGGTTTTGATAACGATGTTCTCAATCAAAACAAGGGCTGTAATCTATGTTTTTGCGTATATTTTCTAAGTTATTATTCTATATCCTCATGATATCATGTTTGCAGGAAGTATACTGCGGACGAGAAACAGTTTGCACCATAGATGGACTTCACTATGCTTCGTTGTACAGTGCGAGGGTCAAGGCTTTCAATGGCGCTGGAGAAGGGCCCTATAGTGAAGTTATCGGGCTACAGACATCTCCAGGTACAATCCGATTTTTCATAATGACATTTGAATGGTGAAGGAAAACATCATGAAGAAATCGACGTATTTGAGACATACAGCTACACACGTGGTGTACTAAGCTGCGTTTCCACCAAAGATGTGCGAGGGACGTGTTTGTCAGAACCAATAGAATCGCTTCATTTACCTACGCACCTTCGCACATCTCTGGTGGAAACGCAGCCTAACGACTCGCCCATCTTGACATAAGCCAGGTGGTCAATATTTACAATCGTCAATAAATTAATAGCCAGTCTAAGTCACCAAAGTGGGAGGCTGATAGCGGAGCCAGCCGGAACATTTTAGGTAGCGCCTCCCATGGTGTGGCCATTTGAAAAGTAAGTGATGTTCTCTTCCAGTGGCATGGTTCACGTGGGACGCGCGCTGCGCGGAGGCGGAGGGCGGCGTGGCGCTGAGCGCGGACGGGCTGGGCGCGGCGGCGGCGGGCTGGCAGCCGCGCGTGGCGCTGGCCGACCAGCCGCTGGCGCGCGGCCTGCACTACTGGCGCCTGCGCATCGACCGCTACGACGGCGACGCCGACCCCGCCTTCGGGATCGCTAGGGCCGATGTTGCCAGGGATAAAATGCTTGGTAAATTATATTCTTAGTCCTCATCATGTCTGTTAGAGACAAGAAGTTACATATTTTGTACAAGTCTTTAAGACTAGACACAATCAGATAAGGAACTCACGGACGACCACCAGAGCTTACGTGGACTATGATTATATTGCTATAAGCAACTCCGGCTATTTCTTTTATTTTGTCAAGGGGCCTTTGTTGCTATATAATTCTATCAGAATTACTTACCTTTTGATAATAAAGATGTTTACGCCAAATCTATCTCTGTCTGTCGTCTGCCCTCTGCTATTGTGGTCCAGTCTTTATAGGATGAGTAGGAGTCAAATTGGTCTCACCACTTTCGTCTTAGTCAGCTACGATATCGCCAGTCAATCGCAATAAGTGTGTTTTTAGCCCATAGCCATAGTCCACCTATGACATGCGGCAGACATGTTCAGCCTAATCTCTCTTAAGGAAAAAAGACTCATACATTTACAGTCGATAGCTGGCTGTTCACACTGCCGGCGAGCCGACTCTTACCACTTAATTGGTCTCAGCGACAAGAGCTATCAAAGATAATACTCGCTCTACGATACTCGATCGGCGATGCTCGCTTGGCGCTTGGCGGTTAGAACTCACCAACCAGCAGTCTTTTGTGCCTATAGTGCGGGACGGAGCGACTGGTGCTAGTAATCGCCCGTCACACAACAGTCGCTTAGCTGAGCGACTAAATTATCGAACCGCCACACTCGCTGCTCGCCAACTCGTTTCGAGTTTGAAGCTTTACTTGTCGCTGATCGTCGCCGTCGGTGGTGAGACGAGAGCCTAAGCATTATATGCGCGCAGGCAGCGACGCGCTGGGCTGGGCCATGTACATCGACGGCGCGCGCTCGTGGTTCGTGCACGGCGGCGCGCACGGCGGGCGCGCGGCGGGCGGCATCGCGCGCGGCGCCGCCGTCGGCGTGCTGCTGGACCTCACGCGCGGCACGCTGCGCTTCACCGTCGACGACCAGCCGCAGGTAACTCATACTTTTATTTTCCCCCAATCGTGGTCGGGAAATCGAGTGAACCAGCTCCGCCCCTAGCGAGAGGAGCTCTCGCGGATTTGGAGGGAGTGCCCGACTAAGTACTTGCAGTCGTTTGCCATAACTTGAGGAGAAAAAATTCCCAGTCATTTGGCAATTTCCTAAGGCCATTTAAATGAGCTCTGACCTCTTCCTCCTGGCCCCGCAATGTTCCAAAGGCCACATGACCTCTGTTCCCCCCTCAAACGCTCTTCGAAAATGCTCATATTTGCCGACCTATATAATCAGTTTTCGGATAAGAAATTATTCAACGTGTCACGCCGACTTGATGTTGGTCACCGGCTGGCAGGATGTACTGGTTCGGATGGTAAAAAATTGGGTGTACGTGTGCAGGGTGACATAGCGTTCACCGGGCTACGCGGCGCGTTCTACCCGGCCGTGTCGCTGAACCGCGGCGTGGCCGTCACGCTGCAGCCGGGCCTGCCGCCGCCGCCCGACCTGCTCATGTCGCAGCTCTCCATCGACTGAACCCACGCATATCCGGCCGTGTCGCTGAACCGCGGCGTGGCCGTCACGCTGCAGCCGGGCCTGCCGCCGCCGCCCGACCTGCTCATGTCGCAGCTCTCCATCGACTGAACCCACGCATATCCGGCCGTGTCGCTGAACCGCGGCGTGGCCGTCACGCTGCAGCCGGGCCTGCCGCCGCCGCCCGACCTGCTCATGTCGCAGCTCTCCATCGAACCCAGGTAGACCAGCTCATCACTCGCGCACATGGAACCGGGGAAGCTAGTGAAATACGCGTACTTCTGTAGGAACAACGTACGCCCTAAGCGTTGAGTCCAAGTTTTTCCTAAACAACTAGAATTATTTGTCGCCCGAGGCGATAAGTATGTAAACTTTAATAGAAAATATAATAACTATATCCAGTTGAACTTACTGTCTTCGAGTTTATATCGACGCCATTTTTTAATTTTTTATTAGTTAACAATAACGTGGCCATAGAGTACGTTTTTGTTAGTAAAAGTAATATGATTCACGCACATTATTCTTGTAATCGTTCTTACTGTAACCTTAGAAAATATGGACGTAAAATCGCCTACTGTAAAATACGCAATAGAGTATCGAATTTACATTAATTGTTATTAAAATAAATACTTTGTAATGGCGCCCATAGTTGTAAGCTGCGTTTAAATACTAATACATATATTTAATGTCCTTTAGATAGGTATAGAAATTGGATTGTGTGAGATATTGGTTTGCTTACTGTATTGACTATTTTGAAATGGTATGCCATGAAATGCTATTAATTTGACAATTATTGACGTACATGACGTTGAAATTGTACTTAATAATAATTAACAAGATTTGATCTCTTGAATTAAACTTAATTAGTCATGAAATATGAACAAAATATTGTGTTACATAAAATAAAACAAAAGATTGCTAAGACATGACATTGCCGTAAGTTTTATTCCCTTATTATTTTGTAAGTTAAAGTTTTTTTGTGTTCTTATTTATAATCTGATTTACATAGTTTTATTGTATTGTATCAGGGGACCTGAAGTGTAACTAAAATATTCCAATACCCACCAGAACTGTCCGCCAACATTTCGTTACTTGTGAGGCAGCTATTTTTTTTAATTATATTGTACGTTATTTAACTTATTTTGAATATAATATTTATTTCATTAGTAAACAATGTGTTCAAAATTTTATTACTTAGTATTTTTTATAAAACCCCTTGAATCACAAAAAGAAATAGGAGATTGTTATTCTAACTGTACACCGTGCTGGATTTTGTCCGCAAATTATCTTAACTGATGATTATTACTGAGACATATAATGTATACTTAGCTCAAAATTGTAGATATAATATCAGAGCAATTTATTTGAGATTACATAATTATCATTTCATTTTGGCCTTTACCCATTCATATATAAAAGCCCAAGATACACAGTCTCGAATAAAAGTAACGCTCGAAACTGTCTCCAAACACTCACCAATTATACCTACGTAGTTATAGTTATGCTGTACGCATATATTTTTGCAAATTCAACTTTACGCAAACTGTATAAAGTTGTTTTTACAACGCTATGTTCGAAAAACAAAAAAATTTTACGACCGACGGTGGTCGGTAGGACAAGGCATTTAGTGGAGACGGAACACCTACATTTTATAGGTATTTATTTAGTATTTTTAGAGTTTTTTAAATTGTGTTCTAAACACATTATTATACTTCTATTTGAGCGTAAATATGTTTTTGGGTAGGACATGGGTATATCAATAAAACAAATATCAACTGTTAAAATCGTTTATTTTAGTTGAAGGTATTAAATTATTTAAAAGTGACGTGTTGCCCCAAAGCGACACTTACAGACTACGCGACACTTCTGTCATTAGCATGCCGCATGTCGCGAACCCATAAGTCGTCCCAATTTCACCTATATCAAATTATTTATAACGTAAACTTATTCGTCAAAAACGAAATACAAAAAAAGTTCAAAAGTACATAAACTTATTAATAAAAAAAATAAATAGAACAAAAAAAATCGACTCCATTGAACAAGAACAGGGTCATTGTTATTAAGCGACTAAAATAAGAAGGAGGCTAAAATTTTAATGTATCGTTCATACGAAAAGCCGTATTATACTTTGATCGTTGAATGAAGTTTTTAGAATAAATAAATCAAAATCGCATATTTACTTCCTATATTCAGTCATAAAAACAACAAAAACTAATCAATAAACTCTTTGACATACCGAAAATATGATATCCCATCTTTTTTTAACCTTTTTGACGTAATATTTCTACAATTTGTCAGAGATCACTTCGGCATTTTTAACGAGTGCACCTGGACGCGAGCGACGCGAGACTATTCCATTTAGAATGATGCGCTCGTTTTATGCGGACGGTTTTGAGACGTTGACTGTGCATCTTGGGTTTTTTATATATCAATGCCTTTACCTTAGCAATGTCCATCTGTATTGAATATCATAGCTAATAGCTAAGAAATCGGCGTATCCAAGATACGACTTCCTATATTATTTACTTATTTCTTAGCTTAATAAAACCAGTCTTTAAATTCATGTATCGTCAAACTGTGGGACAAAAGGTTTTTCTCATATAATTTTGTGAAAAACTACATATCCTATAGAGAAAAAATTCTTAATTATTTAATTTCGTCTGTTAAATATATATAGGTATATTAACGACATAATCATAGATATAAGACGTTTATTTAATTAAAAGCAGTGTTATGACATCCATTAACAGCTGTGTATGTACCTACTTAATTATGACTGATTTTCATTAAATACTTTTATTACAAATGGGCGAGTATAATTTAAAAGCATAATATTCGTGATAAAATCTCTTAGCAGTACACGTTTAAAATTGTAATTTAGTGTCATGTTTGATAAAAAAAGTATCGATCCAATCATTCTAAATCGCGTTTCTATCTTTACGATTTACTTGAGGGTATTTTCAATTTTTATGTAAAGATTTTTATTTATTAAAAAACTCATAATGAATTAGATTTTCAGACGTTCAAAAATCTTAAAAAGTACTGCAACCCCGCCTTAAGTAGTAAGTTGTTGATTGAGTATAGTTGAATAGATCGCGATCCTATTTTTGGCGAGTCCAGTTCGAAGTAGCTCCCTCTCTCACGTCTCCTGCGCCCCGGTGGAAGCTCCAGGGTAGCCCGCGAAATTCAAATATTTTTATGTTTTTTGCAATTTGCCGGTCACTGTGACGCTGTATGTTGAACAGAATACGGTTCGCGATCGTAAAGAGCATTTATCTAAAGGATTATAACCATTTGAATCATCAATATAACCCTCTAAGTTCATAGAACTCGATTGAATGTTATTTCGTGAAAAGTCATTCAATCGAATTGTATGGGTATGGCGATACAGGTCAGCAGATTGGGATGGCATGCGATCTTTCTTCGCATGTTATCCTTAGCAGCCTACCTACTTGCTTTTCTTTAACTGATGCATCGTCGTGCGCGGACGCTGTGACAGATGTGCTACGGCAGGGAATGGAGTACTACATTCCGTTCTTGGACGTAGTGATGTCTGGCAAAGCTCGCCCATGGTTTGGTGCCGAGTGCCATCGTGCTAATGCACAAAAGCATGAGGCTTACCTAGCATGGGTTACCTACTTGCCAAGCAAGTGACGTGATTCAGAAGAAAAGAGCCTTCAACAGGGCTGCCAAGTCCTGCAAACTTGTTCGCCTCTGTTTGCGGAATCGTCACGTCTGGATTCTGGTGGCGCGAGGCCCCCTGCTCCTCCTGTTGGATGCGGGTCGTGTATGCCGAACATAAAAATTCATCAAAAGCTCGTATTTAGGGTAAGTATTGCGTAACATAGACATGAACAAGGCTAGTGGCCCCGACGGGATTCCAGCAATTGTACTGAACTGTACTTGTGCGCCTGAGTTGTCTCCGATCTTGACACGCCTATTTCGCCTTTCGTTTGAGACTGGGAAAGTGCAGCCCGTGCCCAAGAAGGGTAGTCGAGCTGACTCGTCAAATTATAGACCCATCTCGGTAACGTCCATACTCTGTAAGAGTATGGAACGGGTACTGAATCGTAAGCTCCTGACATACCTGGAAGCGAACGATAATATCCTTAGTGACCGACAATACGGCTTTAGCCGAAATCGGTCAACTGGGGATCTTCTAGCGTATGCCATTCACATCTGGAGTGAGGCCATTGAGAAGCATGGGGAAGCACTTGCGGTCTCCCGGGACATCTCGAAAGCCTTCGACAGGGTCTGGGCACGATGGCCTTATCAGTAAGCTTCCTTCCTTCGGTCTGCCTGCGATTATGTGATTGGATTGCAGATTGAGATGGCTGCTCGTCCGGACTGCTGGATATTAATTCCGGGGTTCCTCAGAGGTCAGTACTCTCGGCAACATTGTTCCTGTTACATATTAATGATCTGCTAAGACCCGGTTACTTTGGGTATGCAGACGACAGCACTGTTGCTGAGATACGTGTCCGACGCACGAGCTGGTGGGTCACATACCCGGTCTCTCCGGGAGGCTATGCTTCGTCAGAAACAGCGATGGGCGATGCCAATCTGGTCAAGTTCAATGCTGCTCAGACCCAAGCGTGTATCTTTTCCGCTAAAAGGAGCCAATTCCACCCATGTGACTCAGGTTGGCTGGACAAATCTTCAAAATAGCTTGCATTTAACTAGGTCAATAGGTTACTTTATGTGACGGCTAAACACCCTTATTTCAGAATTTGTGACGCCACAGAATCTTAGATAATCGATCGAAAACGTGTCCAGCCATCTTGAAAAACCACTTTTCGCTGGTCTCTCAATCTCGGTAACGGAAGTGATTTTGACGACTTTTTGCATATCAACGGGCGTCACATAAATTTGTGACGGGCACCGAGCTAAAAGTTTTGTGATAAGTACAGTGGATTAGTAGAAAAATGCAAAAATCTGTGTCCAGCCATCTTGAATTTACGTATAAAACTTATGGCTGGCACTTCCGAATCTCAATAACGGGGGCGTTTTCGAATATGGTTCCTTTACTAATACTTGGTGACGCAATGTGTGACAGTAATAACGTTTGATTTACGGCGTCACATGTAAGGGTTTACGAGAAATCAATAAAAACTTAATGTCCAGCCAACCTGAGTTCAAGATGGCTGGACACATGTATCTCCACTGCCTGATGATCTACGACCTTCGAAATGTGTTCAAAATGTTGTGACGGGGACGATAATGATAACCTGAAATTGTGACGGAGAAACTTTGCGTAGTTTCAAAGATATTGACCATTAAAATTTTTCCATTCAAACATCCATTAATATTGTGAGGTGACCATAATTTTACATAAATAAAGGATTTCTTTTTAATCGATTAATTGGCCGGTAGCATCCACGCTTGCTTTGTATTTGATTTCCCCGTGGGAATAAAAGGTTTTCCTGCAGTGAAAATCCCAACCTGAGCCACATATTCCATCCTGCTAGTAGTAAAGAATACGCACGGCGCCATAGGTACATAGGAGCGTGCGGTAAAGTAGGTAGGTACTTAGGTGAGAGTACCTATTTTACCGCACGTTCCATTGTATGGTCCGTAATTTTGAACTTTCGAAAACAATGTATACCTCAGGCTTCGTAAAAGCATTTTTTGAGCAAATGTGTCGAAAAGAATATTGATACTGACACAATGAGTGACTGTATGAACCAGTATGAACAGATAGAACTGTAATAAATCTCAGAGATGACAGTAGCAGTGATTTATCAGAACTAGAATAAAGTAGTGATCTATGTAAGCGCTTTATATGAAAAATAGCTAATGGCCAAACGTTCGTGTAGCGGAAACTTGAATTTCCCCGAAGTTTATGCATGCACTAATTTTATTCATACATACACAATTACACACACAAATTTTTGGACACATCTCTTTTCTTCTTAGGTCTATGGATTAAAAAAAGTTCCGCCAGGACAACGTTCGCCCAGCGGAATCAGTTTTTGGTGAATTTCTCCACAATGGCTGCGTGCACAATTTTTTTTATACCATACACAATTATACGACGTCATACACTAAATATCTGCATAGTTAAAATCTTTAAATTCAACAGCATTCCGCTGCGCGAACGCACACATTCTGAAGTTGCACGAAACTAGCCAAAATGTGAGCTTTTCTGGGATCGAATATTTAGATGAAAGTGTTCTCGATTCGTATGATTGAATTTTTTGTATTAAAATAAAACTTTAAACAAAAAGTGTTCTAATTGTCCCTGTAACCAAACTATTTTCGTCGATTCCTATCAATCCCTCAGTTAGACTGCCCTCGGGGGCATGATTAGCTGTGTCATGAGTGGTGTAGCTGTGCGGCGCATGTTCATAGCACATCTTACTCGCACCGCTACATAGCTTAGCATCGGTGGAAATGGTCAGTTTCGTAGCTTAGCTTTCACATTCTCGCAGCATACCTGCATATCACATCTCTGTTGGAAAGGTACCTTAGGCTCCATCCGAGACCCCGCATCAACTGCTTCTTAGGTTTGAAAATGAAACAGATAAATGGCGTGAAGAGTTTATTTTTGGCCCGTTTTATAACAACAATATATTTCTGAAATAGATAAAACAAGATAAACAATTATTAAATTACATTTTATGCCACTGCCAATATAGGTCACCTCTAGAATGTATACTTTTCAGACACATATTTTGTATAAGAGCATGATTTATTTGGATTTATTGAAATTATAACATCTATATAAAATCGTATCTGATATGCTTTCTATTTCGGGTTTCAAAAATCTGGTGTAGTTAATTACAGAACTGTTACTTCCCGGATTGCAGGCGTGACGTTGACGCAAGGTTTACCTTTTTTACATCGTTAGTAAATGAACACATGGTCACTTGGTTTGTCGAAACTATAAACGTATAATTAAACTGAAAATAGATATCAAATACTGCGCATAAGTTTGGCAATCGGTTTAAAAGCATTGTTTCAGTTTACAAGTGATTCAAATGAGCTAAGCGAGTATTTATCGAGCGTTATCAAAAGCCAAATACAGGAGGTAAGTGACCAAGAATCAACATTGTCACAATGTTTTAATAACATATTCATTGGGATATTGCCACTGTATTTTATTAACCTGCGTAGATTGGTTATATTAAATGGTCAGTTACATTTACACATACTTCGAGATTATCGGAAGACTAAATAATTAAATGTATAGTTAGAGGGTACACACAAATCTTATCTAAATCCAGTTATGCACGATCAGCAACACATGAATACATTTTTTTTTACATTATATCCAATTATTCAGTATATTTTAATAACTATAAACATTATATAGTCGCTGTGTTGCTGGGTGTACCATGAAACCATCATCAACCTTTATCACAGATATATTTTGTCAAAATCATTTTTCCTGACTCACAACATTTGTATGCAATTACCACCAAATATTAATTGAAATTTCTAGCTTCCATTTTCCAAAACAACCCTTATACTAAATACAATCGTCCAGCAAAGCAATCTTTACAAACAATTCTGAACTTGGTCTAACCTTAATTTATAACCTGCATTTGCAACAATGCTTTTGTTCTAGGTCAAATTTAACAGGCTAATAAAATAAACAATGCTTGACACAATATGTTCACTAAAAAAAATCTGAAACACCGAATTTGTAATTTTAGCAGTTTCGTAAAAACTGGTTAGTTTGCAACTAAGATCATTTGATTTCAAACAAATACATAGTATATAAATTGACAGTAGGACATATATGTAAACAAGTGATATTAAGTGTTTTACTGAGTTACAAAACAAATATTCTATTAGAACAACTTAAAATATTTGATGAACATTGATTGTACTCTATACTTCCTGTAAGGCCTGCTTACCAAATTAACTCTTCACTTGACATCCCAAGTTGTTTTTATCCCCAGAGAGCAGATGTTGGTTTCGTTAGTTAAAACGAAATTCTCTCAAAATATCCCCAGTAAGAGCAATGCGCCATATCTGCAAAAGCCGTACCAGAATGGTTCAATGCTCAACTTTTAAGTCACAGTTCCATGCAAATAATATGTTTAGTTATTTTTTTTAAAGCAACATGCCATTTTCCTACCCAATAAGATCTGGAGGACCTGACAAAATAGGAATGATATTTACTTTTTGAAGGGCAATAACCTTCAAAGTTTTCGAGATTAAAAATAGATGATTATTTCCAATAAGTTATATAATTTGATATTTATCAGGTCCTCCAAAGCCAAATATCCTATTGTAAATTACTCAACTCTGTGACAAAACCGCTTAACTATTAAATTAAATCAATACATGATAATACAATTCTTCAAAGCTAGGTCAAAATGATACTTCGCCTAGACAAAAAAACTGAACAATTGTTTTTTCTTTTGATTATACACAGATTCAGATACCAGTTTAAGTCTTGTCTAAAAGGATTGGTATCAAGATGACCTCCCTTTTATAAACACGGCTTGATGACAAATATTGTTCCAAGCGGCCAGAAACAATACGATTTACACTGAAATGTTTCTTTGTTTAACAATAGATGTTGTTTGAGCTAGGCTTATTATCTACCCACCTCACAGAATTTAGTGTTTTTTTTTTAAATTGGAAATAAAACAGGTGCTAGCTCAAACTTATATATAAGGTGTGGGTAGATATTTGTGATATCAGCAGAAAGTCAACCACAATTTATGTAAGATGATGGACAAATCTAGGTAGACTCTCACAGATGATGCTCAAATAAATATTTTTTATATTTTAACAATGTAGGAATTCGCACACAGTATCCAATATGGACAAAGTACACAAGATACCTTTTGTTTATGTCCTGATGTGTGGTTTATTTACACTTTAAAAAAGTAACCCATTTCAGGTCAAAGTCTTACTCACGATAAACTATTTACACTCACATTTTGTTACAATAAATTCATTACACTTTTTTACAAATAAGTTTTTGTTTTTAAAGATTTAAACTATGTAGTTCCTTTCACCAGTCAGCAAGTCCAGTTAGTAGCGGTACGCGCGGCGAGCTCGTGCGCGAGCGGAGCGACGGCGGCACGGCGTTACTTGTCGGCCGAGTCGTCGTCGTCCGCCGGGCGCGCCACGTACAGCGCCGGGTCGATCACCTTCGGGATCGGCTTGATCTCCGTGCCCAGTTCCTGCTCGATGCGGTGCAGAGCGAAACGGTCCTCGTACGTGATTAGGTTGATAGCGATACCCAGGTGGCCGAAGCGTCCCGAACGACCGATACGGTGCAGGTAGGTTTCGGCCATACGCGGGAAATCAAAATTGATGACGACGTTGACGGCTTGCACGTCGATACCTCTAGTGAAGAGGTCTGAGCACACGAGATTGCGGCAGAGTCCCGCACGGAAATCGTGGAACACACGATTGCGGTGTGCCTGCGCCATGCGTGCGTGAATGTAGTAACAGCAGTAACCTAGCTCAGTTATTTTCTTCGCAAGCAACTCCACACGCTGAGTTGAATTACAGAATATTATAGACTGGTTTATTTGCAACTGAAACAATAAAGAAAATACAATTTAATGCAAATTCAAACTGACGAATAATTTCACATGAAAAAAATAAACAAAAGATATTCAGACCTTTACCTTTGAGAAAAGTGTATTTAAACAATGCACTTTCTGTCTCTCTTGTACAAATGCATAGTACTGTGTAACTCCCTTCAGTGTTAACTCCTCCATGAGATTAATCTCATATGGCTCTCTTAAGTGTTTTTCCATGAATTGTTTCACACTCAGTGGGAAGGTGGCAGAGAACAGCAAGATCTGGCGTTCTTTGGGTAACCTGTGGAATAATATTTATAAGTACCTTATAACACTCCCTAAGATAAATTAATGCAGGTAGTAATAACAATCAGTGTATACAGGTTTTATCACTTATACAGAAGTGAAGGGGAATCCAAAAATATCATCATTCAGGTTATTTAGGGCATAATTTTACAATGACTACTCTATGGGATATTTTCATTGGTCCAATAACTTTTACACGAGGAATAAAATGGCCATTCCACAGTTTCTGTATAGAAAATATGTCATTATGACAAATTTAGTCCAATAAAGTTTTCTGACTATTGAAGTCAGCCATCCACTTTTAACCATTTTTAATTAAAAAATTAACAATTACCCATATATTATGTTTAATTATTAAATATGATTAGAATTTGCCCAGGAAAAAAGTAATTAAAGACAGTCATCATTAAGTGTTACGAACCGTGAAATAACCATATCAAGCATTCCTTTGAAGTCTTGAGAAAGAAGTTTATCTGCCTCATCAAGAACCAGCATCCTGCACTGGTCCATCTTGGCAACTTGTTTATCCATGAGATCAATCATACGACCTGGCGTAGCTATAATAACTTGAACTGAAACAAAAACATTTGAGTAACAAAAAGATAAAAATGTGTACATATTATAATATTAAAAATACAATTTGGACTTTACCATTTTGATAAATACGCATAATGTCATCCCGGAGATTAGTACCTCCTGTAGTAACCATTACCCGAATATCTGTGTGCTTTGCCAGTTCAATGCAAATTTGTGATGTTTGGAGCGCTAACTCCCTAGTTGGTACCACAATTAAAGCTTGAATAGCATCTTTTTTGGGATCCACCTAAATATGGAAAAAAGAAAAATATTTATGAAGTACTAAAACTTCCTAAGACTATAATAATGCAGTGGTGACAACAATCAGTAAATACAGGTTTTATCACTTATAGACAAGTGAAGGGGAATCCAAAAATATCATCATTAAAGTTATTTAGGAGATAATTGTACAATAATAACTACTATAAAAGCAATAACATTATGACAAACCTGTTCTAAAACTGGAATACAATAAGCGCCAGTTTTGCCAGTTCCATTTTTAGCTCTTGCAAGGACATCTTTACCACTGAGTGCGATAGGAATAGAAGCCTCTTGAATGGGAGAAGGTTTCTCCCATCCTTTCTCGAAAATGCCCATCAGCAGCTCACGTTTTAGGCAAAACTCTTCAAACTCATTACCTCTTGTGTCTGTTACATCCTTTAAATTCAAGAAAACACAATTAGCAAATTCATTGAAATTGGTTGAATACAGCCTAACATGAAGAGTCTTTGGATAGTTCTAAATTTTATTACAACAGGCAACTGTAATACATGTGAAAAGATGGGTGTCTATTGTTTTTAGGAGCTGTTGATTATGTGTATCCAAAATATTATTAAGTTGTCATTGCCATCCAATCATAAAATAAATTTGTGTAAATTTAATGTTCACTGCATTTCAAATGAGAATAGGAACATCAATGACCTCTATCTGTCAATTAATGTCTCTTGAAAAGTACAGTTTGCAAAGAAAACTTAGTTGCATAATGATAACGGTTTATTTTACTTTGTTTGAATAAGTCTTAAATCAAATTTAAATATATCACTCAATGTTTATAAATAATAATTTTTTAAAAATTGATTTGCTTACCCTACTGAATTGGTTTGAACTGACAGCTATAACGTCACAATATGGCACTAAGTCAACCCTATTCTTATTTGAAACGCATTCTAGGTAGCGTCAATTTACAGGGATATGGTTGAAACGGTCTGAATGTTGTTTCTATTTCGAAAAAGGCTTGTCTTGTGATGTGCAAGTGCTATTCAACCTTAAGGTAATATGAGAATGACCATGAAAAAGTTTTGTATAACTACTTTACAACCTATTCTTCTTATTGTGTGGGCAGTAGGGTCTAACAACCCCACCCTAGTGTCAGTTTCTAAAACCGCCTCAAGGGCCATAACATGGTTTAACAACCATTTAATAACTTATTTAAATTTTACAACATTCACTACAGAACCATTACTCAACTTATTATTCCTAAAAGCAGTGACATGCAATTGTAGTTACGAGATAAGAAAAAATTAAAACTCATGTTTATTTAACAGTGGACAAAAAAAACCGTAAAACTTTACTGTGACTAAAGTTACATACCTATATGAAACGGTAAACAAAAAAAGACTAGGTAGTCCCATAGTAAAGATTTTTTAAGCCAAGTGATTATTTGTCAAGAGGGTATTTTAGAAATTTATCAACTTACGCTAGTCTTTATTCTCCTGTCTTTCGGGGGTATTTTTAATTTTGATTTCCAACCGATGTCATCGATACTTTTATCGACATCTCTGAAAAAAGAAATTACGATTATAGAAAAGAAAAATAATTGGCTAACTATTTTAGCAACAAAGAGATACAAACCCCTTATTCTGACTGGCCATACTGTTTCCGACGTGATTACTTGAACTAATTCTATTTTCGGTCATCATTTTGCCAAATAATCCCACTAGGGACACGACTAAAATTAGAAACTTAGAATCACAATTCTTTGTCCAAGTCCGACACTAAACAAATTTTACGATAAGTCACTTTTCGATACATAAGCTATTTAGAAGTTTATCACGTTCACCAACTTAGTCCGGGGATATCTGGAACAATAAATAGACAATAATAATCAAGTAAAGATAAGTATGCGAAAGCAAGATAGGTAAACGAGATTACGAGACGCGTCAACAAGCACCAAAATAAGTACAAATAAATTACAAAACAGAAAATTCAGTCTTGAAAACAAATAGCTACTGTAACTAATGTGAATGAAATAAAGCGTTTATAATTTGATTGCGATTTCCTGTCTATTTAGACGCAAATAGAACAAGATTAAAGAGATTATTCGGGATAAAACAAAGTCGTAATTTTATCTTCAAATTTTAATATGGCCGCCAAGAAATATATAAATGACAAGTAGTTAGTTAGCAACTGTAATTACAGAAATAGTTAAACAGTACCCTATTTTTTACTTACACTTAATTGAAGGGAAAATATATAATGCAAAATTCATAAATAAACATTACCTTGATAAAATTCTACAAAAGACGACGACACTCGATACTCGAAGACGACATCACAATGTAACCAAAACCAGTGTTGCCATCTTGACAACAATGTTATGTGCCTCCGTACATAAACAAAATTAATACTGATTATTACAGTGCAGTACTCTAGAGGAAATCTTGACACGCGGTGAAATTATGGAACTAAAGCCTCCTTTTAACACGTCAACGGATGCATCTGCAGACGTCATCTGCGGATGCGTCTGCCGACGACGCGTAGAGGAGGTGAATTGTGCGTCTGTGGTTAGTAGGTATTTAAGGTGAATGCTCCAACCAGCCCGCGAAATTCAATATTTTTTACGTTTTTTGCAATTTGTAGGCCAGTGCTAGGTTGTATGTTGATTAAAATATTATTCGCGGCTGTAAGACATATGTAGTTACAGAATTATAATCATCAAAATCATCAATACAACGCTCTAAGTTCATAAAGCTCTAGGAATGACCTTTTCTGTTTTTTTTTGTTCCTACAGCTTTATGAACTTAGAGCGTTGTATCACACGAACTAAAAAAGAAAAAAGATAATCTACTAGCTACACTCAAATCTCAAATCTCAAATAATAAAGTTAATTGTTTCTCTCAGATAGAATTTTACAAACAGTATAAAAAAAATAAAAAAAACATTAGAGATAATTGTTGTGATCTATGTGAGAGACTGGTTTCTGTACTAGGAGACCTACCTGTATGACAGACCAGCCTCTCCAAACTCCGGACAATAGGTGACAGCTGTATACAACATCAGTGAGAAGTAATAACTAAGAGGGATTAAGCTAGGTGCAGTGAGATTGTTGCTGTTATGGGGTACGAAGTGGTGTAGTGAGATTGTGTGGTGCAGTGAAATCGTTGCTATTATGGGGTACGAAGTGGTGTAGTGAGATTGTTGCAGTTATGGGGTACAAAGTGGGTGAGAGGAACTAAATTGAATGAGTGAGTACTTGAGTATGTGTGCACGAGTGTGAGTGCGAGTGTGTGGGAGCGTGAATGTGTGTGTGAGTGCGTGTGTGCGGGGTGAAGGAGGTGGCAGCATACGCAGTTGGTCAGGATGGTACAGTAAGCAGATTTTCAGTGTCATCGTAGTTGAGGGACTTAAGCCAGGCAGTAATAACCCGAAGGAGGCGGCGGAGCGCGCGCGGGAGGACGATCCTCTCGCTGCGCCGCTCCGCAGACGAAGGCGAGGTCGGATAAGACGCCCTCTTCTCCCTCCTCGCGGCGGTGATGGGCGGGCGACAGGCGCGGGGGCGCCTCCGCCCGCATTGCACACGTCACCACCATCGTCGGAGGTTCCCGGCCCTCCCCCAACGGGGGGGGCGTGAAGGGCCCGCTGTGAAGGCGGGCGGTCGTCGGAGGTGGACTGGACGTAAAGGCTACGCCGATCTCCCAGTCCACCCCCACTAAGACGCTGCGGGAATTTCAGTGCTGGGTTGTTTTTTTAGTGGGTATACCGGGCTTGCCCGGGGAGTCCCACATACCCCTCCCACTCCCCCGAGTGAGAGGGTATGCGTAACGCATTTTTCCCAGCCGAAAAAAAAAAAAAAAAAAAAGGCAGTAATAACCCTCTCACAATTAGCTCTTGCAAGAGGGTAAACTGTTAGCTTCTTATTTATCTTATTATATAGATGTCCACCGAGAATTTCAAAGAATTTGCGTGAGAAGGCAGTGCTACGATTAGTATGTGTTGAGTAATCCCTGTGTTTGACTCTCTTGTTTGCATTAAGTAAAGGATCATACCCTAATAGTGAAAGTTGTTTTAGAGCTGAGCACAGAATATAGAGTTGACTTACTGTCAGCACATCAGAGAGCAAGTACAGATCTTTGGTAGGAAAGAAGAAGGGTAACGACAGGCTTACTTTTAGTACCGTAAATCGTTTATTGCAATCCATAATGTACAATACAGGTGGTAAAATTAATAATTAGAAACAATTATGGACCCTGTCGGGCGCAGCAAAACTTTATTCAGGCTCAATCTGAAATGAAAAATAAGCTGTAGTAAGGCTTTTTGGTCTCTGGCTAATCGAACTTCTGCCGCCCCTCACTGCCACCATTGCTCAGACCCGACGGGTCGCTGGACCACTCTGCCGAGGAGAAAGCGATCTTGTTCGCCTCTATGTTTGCAGAATCGTCACGTCTGGATTATGGTGGCGCGAGGCCCCCTGCTCCTCCTGTTGGATGCGGGTCGTGTTTGTTGAACATAAGCATTCATCGACAGGGACTGGCACGATGGCCTTATTAGTAAGCTTCCTTCTTTCGGTCTGCCCGCTGGATTGCAGGGTTTGGTCGATCCGAGTGGTCATTTCAGCACTTTCGGCAACGTTGTTCCTGTTGCATATTAATGATCTGCCAAAACCCTTTGGGTATGCAGACGACAGCACTGTTGTTGAGAGATACGTGTCCGATGCACGACCTGGTGGGTCACAGAACCTTACAGGCTGTCTCTGAATGGGGCGATGCCAAATCAGATTGCTTGGGTCTCCGCAGCATTGAACTTGACCAGTCAAGTTCAGTGCTGCTAAGACCCAAGCGTGTCTCTTTTCCGCTAAAAGGACCCAATTCCACCTAGCTCCATCTCTCCACGGTATAACCCTGCCGATAACCGACAGACTTGAGCTTCTTAATATACATTAACATCTACCCTCAATTTTGGACCTTTCATAGTGGCAAAGGCTCAAGTGGCTGCTAGAAAGTTGGGGATCATAGCAAAGGTGAGACGGTAATTCCCGCCGGAACAGCTTCTTAAACTGTTTCAAACGCAAGTTCGATCGTTTTTGGAGTACTGCTCTCATCTTTGGGACGGATCTGCCAGATACCCGCTTGATGCCCTCGAGTCAATTGAAAAACGAGCCAGGAGGATCATCGGCAATAGACTCGTCGAATCGAAGCTCCAAAGTCTTGAGCATCGACGCCGAGTTGCTGGCCTGTCGGTTTTCTATCGGTTGCCTTTTGGGGAGTGTGCGACGGAATTGCATAATTTTAATTCCGCCAAGCCCGTTCCATCATCGGACCACAAGACGTACGGTGACGCGCCACCGGTACACGGTGGACATCTCACCTATACGCAAAACGTTTTGGAAATACATTCATTGTGCGTACACCTAAGGAGTGGAATTCCCTGCCGGAGTCTGTGTTTCCTGGGAGTCTTTAAGTCAAGAGGGAATAGGTTACTTCTAGGCAAGTGTGCTCCACCTTAGACCGCATCATCGCTTAAGATCAAAATGAATGAATAAATATGATCTCCCAAACAAGTTCCTCTCCCCAAAAATTCTGCCTATGAAAATAGTAAGATTAATAATAGTAATAAGTAACCCTACCGCAGTATCTCTACGTTGACGTCGTGGTGGGGCTTGCGCGTCCCGATGGACCTTAGGTCATACCTAGGGTGAGGGGCCACAGACAAAGAGAGATACAATCCGCAAGGCAGTTTTGTGGCGAACTGTTGGGCAGTAGCGAGTTAGCGACCCCACGAACCTTATCTCCCGGGAGAAGTCTTGTTCCTCATCTACGGCTTGCCTTTATTGGCTGGCCAGAGTGAACACTGACGAGGAACAGAGCTCCCACCTCTTCCTTGCCTTAATTGGCCGGTCTGAGTGGAGATTCGCTAGAGCATACGTGCTCGGGAGAAGGACGTATAATCCAGTAAGATGCTGGTAGGGATCTTGACCGCACTTCCGGGATTGTCCTGATAGCCGTGGTATACCTCTCCACTCCTCTAGCACCTCAGGCCATGTTGCCCCCTTGGCGCTACGTCACTTTGTGCTAGCGACCGTTTTCGGGGGCCCATTCATTGAGTGTGCAAGTCACCCCCTGCCATTTAAAAGCCGTGTATATTGTTAGTGGTCAGGCAAGGGCCAATAGTTCTATAATAAACGATTATCATTCCACTAAGCCAACCAACCCATAGCGTTTCATTTTTTGTTTCCATATTCTGCAATAGTACTGCTCCAACCGGGGATTGTCCTTGGGAATACTTTCAGTGCATACAGGCAGGGCTGGGCAAAATACATGCTTTGCTTTAATTAAAATACAAATTACAAAATACTGTATCGCAAGTAATTAAAATACGAAATACAAAATATCTTTAAATAAGGTATTTGAAATATAAAATACAAAATACAGTATTTTAGCTATTTTTAATTGAAATACAAATTACAAAATACAAAATAAGTAATCTAGATCAGGCGGCTGAGTCTACTATTGCAAGTGTCGGAATGGTGGATCATTGATTTTTAGGGTTCCGTAGCCAAATGGCAAAAAACGGAACCCTTATAGATTCGTCATGTCTGTCTGTCTGTCTATCCGTCCGTATGTCACAGCCATTTTTTTCCGAAACTATAAGAACTATGCTGTCGAAACTTGGTCCTATTCTGTGAACCGCAGATTTTCACACAAAAATAGAAAAAAAAACAATAAATTTTGGGGGTCCCGATACTTAGAACTGAAACGCAAAATTTTTTTTTTCATCAAACCCATACCTATGTATCTATGGATAGGTCCTGAAAAATTATATTGAGGTTTCTTATAGATTTTATTACAAATGTTTCACATGAATTAAATTTCACAATTAAATTAAATTTAAAAAAAAACTCATAACTAACTAAAGCTAAAAATAAAACTAACATATGGCGTCGAAAAATTCGTCCGCATCGCTAGCCACTGGTAATGAGCCCAAAAGGCTGGCAGCATTGCCACGTTGTATGGCAATGCTTATCCTTTGGCCGAGGTAAAAGCCAGCCCTTGGGTCACGCGAAGTGTCAACTAAGCGTCTTGATAGATCTTTAAACAAGTTATGAGCACTCTGACCCCACGACCCGAGAGTTTCAACCCCAAACGGCTCGAAAATATAATTTCCAACGAGGTTATTATATTTCCGCCGCTTGAGGTACTCTGCAGCCGCGGCGGCAGCGCCAGCACAGCACGAAGAGCTGGGAAGATGGGATGGCGCAAGAGTATCGACGCAAGTAGCGTCCCACACTAAAGGCCTACCCATCTTCCAAGGAAATAACGACATGCCGTCCGGTCTCTTGCCATCGTCACGTGCTAGGCCATTGGGTTCTAATACAGCCGGAACGCCGACGGCGACAAGAGCTCGTCGGATGATGTCATTAATGTTCGCGTGCCGCGCTATGCGACCCGCGCTACGGCTGCATGACAGGCCGTGGTGTCCGAGGCTGTTGACAACTTCGCCACAGTGGCAGCGATGAGGAGAACAACACGGAGCGCCAAGACGTAGGGAAGCAGCGAGGCGGAAAGTAGTATCGTCGAACAAGGTGCCTATGTTCGACGATGGTAGTGCGTAAAGCCAAAGTCCCGACTCCCATTGTCCCACAGCCAGCAGGCGCGCACACTCCGAAGCAGTCGCAGATGTGGCCATAAGATCATGCTGAACTATTCTGCAGAGTGGCTCGTCCCACCGTCTTTGGGACGATGGGTAGTCGGGTAGATTTAGATTCGGGCAAGCGAGTCTCCAGGCATCCATAGCCTCAGTGAAGCACGGCACATCAAAACCAGTCAGTGAGGAAGCTAGAATATTACTGACTAATTTCTCAGTGCCATGAACTGAGGATATGAAAGCCGGTAAACTGATACTCGTAATTTTGCGGACGCCGAGGCCTCCCATACGGATGGGAAGAGTAGCTTGACTCCAAGCTCGGTCGTCCAAGGCCACATTTAAAATTGAAGTTAGTGTATGACGAATGATTTGGTCCATTTTTTCTAAAAGGTGTGGGTGCTTCCATAAATGGGAAGCCCGCAGAAAGTAAGTTAATTTAGGGCCGAAACAGCAGTAACGGATTAAGGTGATTGCCGAATGCATATTAATTTTGAGTAGCCTTTCCGAAATGTCATTAAAATTTTGTATTATCTCCTCAACAAAATTAGGAAAAGATTGCTCAAAAATTGGAGACCCAAGCAGGCGAAGAGAACTTTTGTCCATAACTTTGATTTCTGGAGATATTGCGTTGAATTTGGAAAGTGTCAGATGTCTGTCGGTACTGTCAGAAATGAATAGTTCACACTTCGAAAGGTTGAGCTGTAGTCCTATAGATTTGAGTTGATTTTGTAAAACTTGTAAATCAGCTAAAACCGTGTCTACATCACCTCCTAGGGTTCCATCATCTAGATACCAAACATTAAATTTGGAATTTAATTAAAATATATAATTTTTTTCTAAACTGAATAGTACCATGTACCTAAACTTCCACCGAAAATTGGTTTGAACGAGATCTAGTACCTAAGTAGTTTTTTTTTAAACGTCATAAATCGTAAACTGCAACTTTTGCTTATAATATATACCTACAGGTTTGTACGGAACCCTCGGTGCGCGAGTCCGACTCGCACTTGGCCGGTTTTTTGCGTTTTGTTGCTGCTTTACCATCATTACACTCTCGCGGTCTCGCCTCGCACTCACTATCGCTAAATGATGGTGAAATGTATTTTATTAAAATGTATTTTGTAGCCTCAAGTATTTGAAATACTAATTACAAAATACCTCGGCGTCAGGTATTTGAAATACGAATTACAAATTACATTTTAAAGAAGTAATTGAAATACAAATACCAAATACGTATTTGTATTTCAATTACGTATTTTAATTACAAGTAATTCAAATACTGCCCAACCTTGGCAATGAGAAGGGTAAAAACTGCTCGAAATGTTTCATGTAAATATACACACTGCGTTTGTTAGGTCGCCACTTTGCCTGGCGCACTACTAGAACTGAACACTCAGCCAACGTGTGATCGCTGTTTGCTGCTTGCGCCAAATTCCTTTGATTTGTGCACGGAAAACCGGCACACGGACACTAATCGGCTCGTCGGCGAGTGTTGGCCGCAAACACCAAAAACACATAAAACAGCCCAGTAGATATAGGCCAGACGCACTCGCTTAGCGCGCTCTTGTTTAAGCCTGCAATACATGTTGGCCAAGCTTAGACCAACGCGAGCCTAGACAAATGGACACAAGGCAAGCGCTACCGTCTAGACGTTCGGCAAGTTTGAAGGAAGCCAATGCAAATGGCCAATGTAGACGAGTTTTGAGGAGACGCCCACATGTTTGGCGCTGTCAGTTTTAATTATGCATTGAAACAATATGGACGACGATCATAAGCGAAATTTTGTACGTATGACTACGATGGACGTCAACCGCATACTAGCGCGCGGACAAACATGTGAACACCATTGGCCGAGCGCGCGCGAGCGCCTTTGATTTGTGCAGAAAAACCGACACCGCTCCGAAGTGAGGCAAGTGATCGCGAGCGACTGCAAGTTGTGACAAGCTACGTCAAATGAGGTCTATACACATTGGCGCTTGTCATACTCAACAAACCTAGGCAAGTGACACCGAGCGATAGCAAGACAAGGCAAATATACCGTCTACATGTTTGTATTGGCCTTCACTCGACAACGCTCGGCCAACGTGTATTGCAGGCTTTAGAAAGTACGCGTAGGTACTTACGGTAACACACGTGCGAAAAAGGTCGTCGAGCCATAAGTCCACGTATGTACTTACTCGCCCGACTATCACCCACTTTTAAATTCTATTATTCCATATCAGTTGGCCATTAGCACTTGTCAATGTAGTCTCCGGGATTAAAAAACAGACTATAGCTGTTGCTTGCGGCATATAAATGCGTATAATCGTATTGGGCCCCGTGCAATGTACCTTTACATAGGGCTACTCTGTGCCAACATTCATCAAAATTGTTTCAGCAATAGCAATACGCGCAAAATGTAACAAACTCCTGTCGTATTTATAATGTTTAAGTAAGGATTATCGCATAAAATTAAAATATAGTAACCACCTTATCAAAAAGTAAAAGAAAAAGTATGTACTAATCAGATGGATAAACGTGAAAATAAAGGCTATGGCAAATAACAAAAATATAATTTGTAGTGACTATAAAGGCCGATCCGCACACAACAGTGGCGGCACAGTGCCGACACGTGCCGATCAGTAACGTATCATCAGGGGCAGTGAAAAATGATATTGTAGCATACACAGGGTTGGGCAGTATTTGAATTACTTGTAATTAAAATACGTAATTGAAATACAAATACGTATTTGGTATTTGTATTTCAATTGCTTCTTTAAAATGTAATTTGTAATTCGTATTTTCAAATACCTGACGCCGAGGTATTTTGTAATTAGTATTTCAAATACTTGAGGCTACAAAATACATTTTAATAAAATACATTTCACCATCATTTAGCGATAGTGAGTGCGAGGCGAGACCGCGAGTGTGTAATGATGGTAAAGCAGCAACAAAACGCAAAAAACCGGCCAAGTGCGAGTCGGACTCGCGCACCGAGGGTTCCGTACAAACCTGTAGGTATATATTATAAGCAAAAGTTGCAGTTTACGATTTATGACGTTTTAAAAAAAACTACTTAGGTACTAGATCTCGTTCAAACCAATTTTCGGTGGAAGTTTAGGTACATGGTACTATTCAGTTTAGAAAAAAAATTATATAAGAAACCTCAATATCATTTTTGAAGACCTATCCATAGATACCCCACACGTATGGGTTTAGTGAAAAAAAAAATTGAGTTTCAGTTCTAAGTATCGGGAGTCGGGACCCCGAAAATGAATTGTTTTTTCTATTTTTGTGTGAAAATTTTAATGCGGTTCACAGAATACATCTTCTTACCAAGTTTCGACAGCATAGTTCTAGATTATAGTTTCGGAAAAAATGGCTGTGACATACGGACGGATAAACAGACAGACAGATAGACATGACGAATCTATAGAGTTCCGTTTTTTGCCATTTGGCTACGGAACCCAAAAAATCAACGATCC
Organism: Ceramica pisi; assembly: GCA_963859965.1. Lineage (NCBI taxonomy): Eukaryota > Metazoa > Arthropoda > Insecta > Lepidoptera > Noctuidae > Ceramica > Ceramica pisi. Next base: position 15,651,646 of record OY982536.1, on the reverse strand, counting down.
ACCATTCCGACACTATTGCAATAGCAGACTCGGCCCCTGGTCTAGATTACTTATTTTGTAATTTGTATTTCAATTAAAAATAGCTAAAATGCTGTATTTTGTATTTTATATTTCAAATACCTTACTTAAAGATATTTTGTATTTCGTATTTTAATTACTTGCGATACAGTATTTTGTAATTTGTATTTCAATTAAAGCAAAGCATGTATTTTGCCCAGCCCTGAGCATACATTTTGTACGACGCTATTTCTCCACGTGTTATGAACCGTGGATTTGCCTTCTTCTCACATAAATTTCATCGCCTTCATCTAATATTAAAGCAATCGCTGCTAATTGAGACATTTTCACGTGAAACTGCTATGATACTAGGGTAAAAATCACTGCACCTGTCGAGACACGGCACTGACATATATTATGAATAGCACGTCACGGAACTGTACGGTACGGAACAGACTATGCGGGCACTGGTGACTTTTGTCAGCGTGACAGTACATTTCTCTCTTTCGCAGTTGTGAAGTGCAACAGAGAGAGACGTACTGGTGCACGCACCGGTGCGCGCCTAGCCAACACAGACTACATAGAGATACTACGTATCTAGCCAACAAACATATTGTCAGACGCGTCCATTGACAATGAATTTACATTGAACCTACTATTTATATGTCTGTGCATTGAACCGTACACACTATCGGACATCGTCCGCGGACTCAACTTTGGGCTATTCTTGAGCGTTCTGTCAGCCGATAACGACCGCGAATATTTTTGTCAGCCGAAAACGTCCGCGGACAGTGCGCACGGGGTGCGCATTTTCAATGCACACTGCAACCTCCTGCGCAATCCATGTCCTTCTGACCACAGAACACACGGCTTCTGACGCACGGACGAGTCCCGCACTCCGTGCACACTGTCCGCGGACGTTTTGACTGTCAAAAACATCCAGGATTTCTATCGGACGTCTTTTTTATGTGAAAATTAATAGCCAGATCAAAATAAAAAATAATGGCAACAAGGCGTCCATGATGTCACTGTCAATGTCAATGTCAATTCGTCAAGTTAAACATGCCTTGGCGATTTGCAATGGTTTATTTATTTCACGGTTTATCCGGTTTACTGTAGTAGGTAATTCGATGTATTCTGTGAATGGTTTGTTTCGTTTGTTTTGTGTATCTACGTTACGTTATTTTAATAAATACTGTGCTGCGTTTCTTATTCATACAGATCTGGTGTATTAATTGATCGATAAACCCGTGCCTTCAAAATTATCGTCAAGAAAACATCGGATAAACAATGTAAGCTAAGTTTACTCGATATTATGCTCCAAAACCCATATAAATGTTCAACTGTTCTATTATATAGATAAACTTTTTACCTAACTTACTATTTTTCAGGACGGAATACTGGAAGTCTCAAGCACGAAAGTATTGCGAATTTTGCAAGTGTTGGTTTGCTGATAACAAAGTAGTAAGGACTCAAACCATTTACTAATTTGTTTGTTAATAGTTGTGTAATCTTATATATATAAAACAAAGACGGGTTTGTTACAACTCTTATAACTCGAGATCTGCTGAACCAATTTTCATGGTTATTGATTCGTTGGATTTGTCTCCGACCCGAATAGCAGAATACATCTTAAAAACAATGAAAACTCGATATGTGCAATGAATACTAAATTGACGGGAGCGAAGCCGCGGGGGACAGCTAGTAGTTAATAATTTTTCTTTTAGTTAATTATTATTTTACATAAATGGAAACTTAATAAATTGAAAAGGGTAACTATGGAGTTTCTTGTCCATTTTAAATGGTAGATCCATAGCAAATAGACAACTAGGTATATGTTTTTCAACTGTTGGTCTAAAGTGCTAATGGACTAATTGAATTTAAAACCCAGTGAAACTTGATTGTTTTGTTTTGATAGGCTCTTATTCCCATCATAAATAAGTACACACCATAATTTATCTTTCCAGTCAATTTCATTTCATGAAAATGGTAAACGTCACAAGGAGAATGTTCAAAAACACATATCACAGCTTAGTAAAAAAAGTGCTAAAGAATTCAAGCAGAAAGAAAAGATTGATGATGACATAAAAAAAATGGAAGCGGCTGCCATGGCTGCTTACTTGAATGATGTGAAGAACAATGCTGACATTACATCACAGGTATAACTTTAAATAGATAATAAATTCAAATGTGGAATCATTGGTTCAATGGTTCCACTTGACGGCACTGATATGAATCTTATTGACATAAAAATAAAGTGTTAAAATCAATTGTGTCAGATGGAACCCATGGTTCCACCACCGTCTTTAACTGGTTAAAGTAAACTAGTAAAAAGGACCAACTATACTAGAAAGGTTTAGGTAGTTCAGATGTACCTATTTCAGTTAGTACAACATTTTCTAAACAATGCTCTCCATTTCTCTTATTTATTGTTTTTTATTTTCAGAATATAAATGAATTGCTACATCAGAGTGGTAGCAGTGAATCTACAATAGTAGTTGCTAATGTACCCTCATCAAAGGCAGCCCCTGCCTGGGAAGAAGTGAAGAGTGAAGATGGGACTTCCTATTACTGGAATACTGTGACAAATGGTACTGAATAGTGGTTAACTTCAACTCTGCACTCCATTTCCGCTGCAAAGAGTGTAAAAACTATTTTAGGAAATTCTGTATATTTAAAATGGCCCTAAAATGAAATAAAGGGTTTTTGCCATACTTCCAAACATAATGTTCCTCACTTTAGCCAAAATAATTTGGTTTTTAGGGTTCCATAGCCAAATGCCAAAAATGCAACCCTTATAGATTGGTCATGTCTGTCTGTCTGTCCGTCCGTATGTCACTATAAGAAACTATAAGAACTATGCTGTTGAAACTTGGTAAGTAGATGTATTCTGTGAACCGCATTTAAGATTTTCACACAAAAATAGAAAAAAAAAAAAATTTAAGGGGTCCCCATACTTAGAACTGAAACTCAACATTTTTTTTCATCAAACCCGTACGTGTGGGGTATCTATGGATAGTCTTCAAAAATGATATGAAGGTTTATAAAATCATTTGTTTCTAAACTGAATAGTTTGCGCGAGAGACACTCCCAAAGTGGTAAAATGTGTGTCCCCCCCCCCCTTAACTTCTAAAATAAGAGAATGATAAAACAAAAAATAATATACAGTCTTGGCCAAAAGTATTGAGCACCATACAAATTTCCGAGTTTACAAAGTTCAGAGTCCGACTCGCACTTGACCGCTGGTTTTTTGCTTGTTGCCAAAAACAAAAGATTGTAGTTATGGTCTTTGTAGTGGTTAGGCGATTTTCACACTGCCCCGCATCATGCTGCATATTGCGTGTCGACGCACCTACGCGCGTTCCTGCGGGAGTGCAGATCTGCATCATCGTGCGGGTTTTTTGCGCACTCACGCGTGTAGGTGCGTTTTGTAGATTCACGCACGGTGGCTCTCATTTATTCGCCGTTCTCTGTGGTGGTCGTGCAGTACTGAGCATCACGATAGTTTTGATATTAAAAATGTTTATTAGCGTGGAACCACGATGGAACTCATTCATTCAAGACGCTGCAGTTATACTAACTGTTTGGTTTTATACAAACACACGTCACGCCCATTCAAAATCACGCGCGGCACTGCGGGATTCGGTGTGCCATACCTTGCGTCTCGCCCCGCACCTACGCGCGGGGGTGCATGTTTCTCCGCGTGTATGCGCGTGATCCGCATGAACGCGCGTGGATGCATTTTCTGTGTGTTGGACTATGCGTGTTTTCTATACAAACGGAGATACTTACAAGCAACGGAAGAACACGCATCCACGCGCTACGCTGCATCATGCGGGGCAGTGTGTTAATCGCCTTAAGGGTTGATATGAATTTTTTTTTGTATTAAAACATTGTGAAGAACACAAGATTTCACAAAATATAGAACAAAAAAAAACAAGACATTTTTTTACAATGAATTTGCTTTTTTTTGTCATATACATATAAGCACACATCAACCTCTGCGTAGCCTTTTCCCAATAATACTATTTTTATTTAGTGTTGGGGTCGGCCTCCAGTCAAACCGGATTCAGCTGAATACCAGTATTTTACGTGGAGTGGTTGCAAACATACAAAGAATTTTATTGCGAAAATAGTATAATTCTAGATTCATTTACTAACTAGACAAAGCTAAAGTTTCCTTCTTATAAAATATTCTAATACTATCTGTTTTTGATTATAGAAACCACCTGGGATACTCCAGATGAGTTTGTGTCAGTGGCAGATCAGGAAAAGAACAAATTGAAAGATGAAACACAGGATAAAAAGAAGCAGAAACTAAAGTAAGTTGAGCAATTATGAGAAACAACAAAATAAATAGGGGCTTTAAATGATCAACAAGCCGACAGGAGCTGGGCTCGAAGTGACATGGAATTTTTTTTATCATTTGCCGAACACTTAAAATATGTTTTACAGCCCCACCTATGAAGGGCCTCCAGAGCACAAAGTAAAAGTTGTTGGTGAAATTCAGCTGGATTGTGTGTGAGCCATCTAGAAGCCCTATCAAAAAGTTTACGATTACGAAGCAGGAACTAGTTAGAGCTATAAGTAACATAAAACCTAAAAAAGCTATGATTTGATAACCACTTCAAGATCAGAAGTCATACCAACCTTTTAAGTCTACTCCCAACAGCTTCAAAAGCATTTGAATTGTTCCTTCTTTTGTGAATACTGCCAATAATCAAGTAAGAACTTTTAATACCCAACCATCAATTTGTGTCCTGACAGTCATAGATCAAGTCCACAGCCTGGTTGCTAAAATTCATAGTATGTTTGAAGATAAAAAAAAATTGTGCATCTTCATAATTTTGGAATCATACTTGGAAGGGCAGACATTTTTTCGTCCTCCTATTTCTGCTGCAGTTCCTCAAGGAACTCTCCATACTGTTGACTTTCCAATAACAAATCTAGCGACTACAGGAACGTTCGCGGATGACACAGCTGTTCTGGCGTCTCATAGTGACCACAAAGTAGCAACATTTATGCTACAGACCTGTTTGGACGACATATCCATCTGGCTCAAGAAATAGACGATAAAAGCCAATGAGACAAAGTCAGTAAATGTCACATAAGAAAGGATAACGGTCCACCGGTACGTCTCAAGAGTGACTCAAGCTGAACATGTTAGATACCTTGGTTTATACCTCGACACACGCCTTACATGGAAAAATTAACATTTTCATGAAACGCAAACTTGGACTATTGAGAAACTACTACTGGATAATTTAGCCAGAATTCACAGCTACACCTGCAAAATAAAACCCTGTTATACAAAACTATAATCAAGCCTATTTGGACCTATGGCATCCAGCTGTGGGGAACAGCATCACACTCCAACATTCAAATTATACAGCGATTTCAGAATAAGATACTAAAATAACAATTATCACAAACGCGCCATGGCCCCAAATAAGGCTCTACACCGTAATCTGACGATTCCCACAGTCAAAGAAGAGGTAAAGAACTACATACAGTCATACAAGGAGCGAATGACGCGTCACCCAAAACTCCTGGCAAGCCACCTTATGGATGGAACAGGGGCTAGAAGGCTTAAGCACAAAATACCTCAAGACTTCATCAGATAAACCTGCAGAAGTAAATAGGATGTGACATATAAACACGTCAAAAAAATGACTTATTGTCCATTAGTAGTTCTGAGACAGATTGTAATAAGAGAAGAGGCAAAAAAAATAAGACACGGATGTATTGGAAACTATTGAATTTGAATGGGACATTTACAAAAAACTATTTTTCAATAATATATCGAGAAATTATGATCTAAGCAAGATTTATTACAATCCAGAGGAGTCTGCCATTTTTCGGTGACATGTGCACATAAGACATTGTCATGGACATGATTTCAGCAAAAAGCATTATGTATTTTAAAAGAAAAATAAAGTCAGCTATTCAGTACAATTTTGCTTGCATAACTTGTCAAAATGTAAATAATAGCTGTTTTTTTTTCCTTTGTTATTTAAAGGAACAAGCAGTTTTGTCTTACCCCAACTGAGAGTACAATACGTAGATGTTTTCCATAATAATATTTATTAGCTAACGTTTTTTTTTTCTATTTCCAGAAAGCAACAACAAAAGCAAGCCCAAAAAGATGTGCATATGGAGGTAAATGCCCACATAGCAAGAGAAAGAATGAGAGAGCTAGCAGTTAACAAGGATCCACCACCCGTCAAGAAGTTTGTGGATTATGGGCCAGCCCCGCGCGCTGCGAAGCCTTATGGCTCTTGGACTCCAGTAATTAATGAGTAAGTCAATTTTATCTGTAATTGAATGCTTTAAATGAATTTCATTGAAGAGATAATCTGTTAATCTTTAGAACAGTACCTAAAATTATTACCCTTTATGCCACAATACTCCACCCACTGCATGGGTGGAGCTAGGATTAGCGTTTTTGGGGGTTTCGTTCCGTGTACTATCCACCGGGAATCGTGTTGGTATATTTCCGAGATTTAAAGTATCCTATTGCACTTTGCGATAGTGTAGCTGTATCAAAACAGTTTTCGTTTTAGAATTAGTGTCTAGTACACAAAGTTTGGTTTTTGCTAGCTCAAATTATTTCCCACTGCTGGGCAAAGGTCCCCTTCTGCTTCTAAACCTACCTCTGTCTATAGCAATCTCTGGTTTTACATACTTACATGTAGTTTAGATAATTATAGTAGGCGCTATAAAAATGTGCAAAACGGTCACTGACCCGCATACTCTAATTAACTATCTTAATATCAAAAACAGGAATACAGACAAAGCTGTCCAGAATCGACTTCTATTCTATCGTGATCCTATTCATTCTCTACTAATGAAAAACGGTTTTTAATTTATTGTTCGGGTATCAACGAAGGGATATTGCTCACATTTTCAAACATGTATGAGATATTAGGGAAAGGTCTATGTTCTTTATTGCAAGTTTATTTGGCGCCTACCATAGTGCTACTACCACCCTGTTGATAAAAAGACAACGCCTTGATGTCCGCCTGTGTAACATAACACGATTGTACCTACATAAAGTTTCATAAATATTCTTGATTTTCCAGACCAGTAGAACATATCGATTTTCAGCTACCAAAGCCTGAAAAAGAGCTGCCTCCGCCTCCGGTGATCGTGCAGCCAGAAATTATCCAGTTCAAGGAGAAGCGCGTCGAGTCGCTCGGCGATGAACCCGTCGAGTTCAAGAAGAGAAAGTTCAATAACCCCAAAAGAAATATGCGGCAAAAATTAGATGATGATTGAATAACTAAATAGTGATAGCAATTGAATGTGTAAATAAAATCAAACACTAATCTAAACTGTTTTTGTTTTTTTTTGGAGAGCTGTGCAAGGCGAAAGGTTATGTCGGTCTTCTGCATGATTAGAAAAGGCTTCGTTCCCACATCCAGAGTTCATGAAAGCACGTGAACCATAATAATGCTATAAACAGTCTTGTCTCGGGTTTACTGCTCGATTTTGAATGTCATAATGCCCGACAGCTAATTCCCCGAAGTCATCAGATCGAACGTGTTGCCGAAATTCAATAGTACCTATCGATGTACCAAAATTTCGAAAAGTTATTAGATCGAGCGGCCGTTTCGCCGAAAAGCCATTTCAAACTCGAGCATTTATTTTAATTAGCTATTTACAGCCACTTTCTGCACACAGGCCGAAAAGCCACTGTAACGATAGCCCTATCCATCGAATGTCTATTTGCTCCACGCTCAATTCTAAAGCCTACTCTACATTTACAATATTCAAGAAGAGCAAAAGAAGGAATGTGAATGGGATAAAAAACAAACCAGCAGGGTTTAAAAAAACGTTCTTTCTCAGAACCGAGGGATATAATATAATATATTATGTATAATGTATCTATATGGATTATTCCGAAATAAATGAATTAATAATAATAATAATCACCTTTTCTGCCTAGTGTATGTGAACTACAAGAAAGCCTTCGACACCGTAGACCTAGGCTGTCCTGGAGTCCATGCAGAAATTTCTTATCGACTGCCGCTACGTAGAGGTGATGAGATGTCTGTATACAGCCGCAATAATGACTGTCTAAGTACAAGAACACAGTACAAAACCAATCCTACTGCATCGAGGTGTAAGACAGGGTGACGTCATCTCTCCGAAACTGTTTACGAACGCTTTCCAACGCATTCATGGCGGAATCTCTGCAGGAACTGCTTGGGTGATTCCTCAAGGCGGGCGGGTCTCACGATGAATCTGGACAGAACCAAAGTCACGTAAAATGGTCATGTCACCCCGAGAACTGTATTCGTGAATGGAGCTACCCTCGAGATTGTGTAAGAATACATTTATTCAGGCCAAATTATACAACTGGGGCGGCACAACTTCGAGAAAGAGGCAACCAGAAGAATTCGCTTGGAATCATCGATCCCACAATCTTTTAAGAACGAATTCTATCCTCCAGAGAAACCCCGAGCAGTACTCCTCTCCATTGTACGCTGAGCAACCTTGAATTTATTGACCAAGCCTATGGTGAGTGTCCACGTTTCGGCTCCGTAAGTCATTCTATAACCAGGTCGTCCTACCCGTTAAAAATTAACCCTAAATTCAAGGTTACTCAGCGAGCAATGGAGAGGAGTAATGCTTGGGGTTTCTCTGGAGGATAAAATTCGCGCCAAAGTCACCGACATTTCGCGTAGAATCAGCATGTTGAAGTCATCCGGCTAGCCCGGGGATACCGCACGGTCTCCAGCGAGGCAGCGAGTCTCCTTGCCGGACTGCCGCCATGGGATCTGGAGGCAAGAGCCCTCGCTCTGTTTACGAGTGGCGCGTAGAGGTGCTACGCCGTGGCGTGACTCCTCTGCCGCGACAAATCGCAGCACGGCGGATGGAGCTCCGGAAGAATCTTATGTCGGTACGGACACAGCGACTGTTACAACCCAGCGCTGGGCACGCCACAATTGCAGCGGTAAGTCGCGTCGGCCCTGGTTCAATCTATGGTCCGGAGCGAGGAGGGAAGGGGTCACCTCTTACCGGCGAAGCAGTACTGCTAGCGAAGGAAGAGGACGCGTGAGAGAGAGGGAAACCTCACGCCCCAGCCGCTGCAACAGGAGAAGACGCCCGGGTGTCGGGAGTCGCAGGGCAATTCCCGGCCACCGTAGCGTTGGGCCTGCGGACGGCGAGCGTTGGGTGGCTCGCTGTCCGATCAACCAGGCCCGGGTCGACGGCGCGTTGTGTTCCACGCGCGCCTCAAAGAGATGTCAGCATAGTAAATGGGGCCCGCTAGGGCCAGTGCCTGCTAGGGCTGCGGAATTCGTTCGAAAGAGTAACCGCGGCCCTGGAATGTAAAGGGCACTAGGAGGAACACGGATGGGTTTTAGTCAGTAAGAGTCTGATATTCCATCCGCATCGCCCAAAGTGTGAGGAGTCATTTGATGATCTCAAATCCATAAAAAAAGCATGTCGAAGTGGGAGTGGGCCGGCCATGTCTGTAGACGGACAGAAGGCCGAGGGAGCTTAGTAGACATGAGTTAGAGTGGAGATCGCGTATGGGCAAACGTAGTGTGGGACGCCCTGTGGCAAGATGGGATCGGCTGGCAGCGGATGGATGCGGACTGCTCAAGACCGGGATGGTTGGCGCTCGTTGGGGGAGGCTTACGTTCAGCAGTGGACGGCAATTGGCTGATTTGATGATGATCCATTCATTTTTATTTTAAAAGAAAAATCTTATTTTTAAATAAAATAAACTGCGCGTGCTAAAAAATTAGATATCAAAACTTTAAGAAAAATTTAGTGTTGGGGCGGCATTTTCTAGAGTGCCCAGCCGGATAGTGCCGCTCACTATGTTTAAATCCGGCCCTGTTCATCGCTGATGAAGGTATGTATTTATAAAAATACTAGCTGACCCGCGCAACTTCGTCTGCGTCACATTATTCATGAATAATATTGCCAAAAAAAAAAAAAAAAAATTAGGGGTGGGACTACCCCTAACATTTAGGGGGATGAAAAATAGATGTTGGCCGATTCTCATAGATACCGGATAAGCACAAAAAATTTCATCAAAATCGGTCAAGCCGTTTCGGAGGAGTATGGAAACGAAAACTGTGACACGAGAATTTTATATATTAGATTGCATGATTGTTTACTAGAGCCAATATGTAAGTATTTCATTTAGCATATTCCGTATAATTATATCGAACCAATTCATTTGGCCCTAGCTGTTCAATCAAATGCCGAGATGTCACTTAGGCCGCTGATTAAACGGCGCCGTTCAATATACAGACTTGGCCGCTAACTAAATGGCTACCAAGGTATGAACGAGCAATCTATATCTATCTATATCTATCTATCTATACTTATAACTAGCTTCTGCCAGCGGCTTCGCCCGCGTGATCCCTAGGGAACATATTCCCGGGATGAAAAGTAGCTTATTACGCCGTTGAGCCGTTCTGGCGTGATTGAGTAACAAACAACCAAACTTTCACATTTATAATATTACTCGTTTGGTGTAAAGCGAAATTATAACCATCTTCCCCTCGACATTATAATTATTAAAGGATATTGCAAACTGTCGTAAGCCGTTTTCCGAAGCTACTCGCTAGCCTCTAGGCGCCAAGCTAGCCGCCTGCCTGTGCGTTCGCGACCACAAAAATAATCCTTATAGCATGATTCAGTATTCACGCGCGATGGCTTATTATTAGCGTTTTTCATGTATAAGTTTGGTGTTTCTATACCGATTTCTATGATTCTTTTTTATGGAATAGTTAATAATGTTAACTTTTATTAATGTTAATTAGGGACGACTGAGAGTTTTATAAACGTAAGAGTAGACAAATACAATCAGAAAGCTTCGAACTGCTAAGCTATCGGGAGTTAAACGTGTTATTGTTCGTCAATCATAAAAGATAGACAAATGCTGTCGTTGGATATTTTTTATATAATTTTAAGGAGAACATTTCCGTCATACATGATTTCTGTGTAGCTTTCACCATTAAGGTTGCACACGCGACGGAAGCTTAAAAAATGGAGTAACTTCTCCCGTTTTCCCAACATTTCCCTTCACTGCTCTGCTCCTATTGATTGTAGCGTGATGAAAAGTATACTATAACCTGCTCAGGAGTATGAATAATAATTGTACCAAGTTTCATTAAAATCCGTCGAGTAGTTTTTGTTTCTATAACGGTTATACAGACAGACAGACAGACAGACAGACAGACCGACAGACAGACAGACAGACAAAAATTGTACTGATTGCATTTTTGGCATTAGTATCGATCCCTAATCACCCCCTGATAGTTATTTTGGAAATATATTTCATGTACCTACAGAATTGAACTCTCTACAGATTTATCTATACTTATAATAAATCTGTGATTAGATGTGATTAGGGATCGATACTGATGCCAAAAATACAATCAGTTATATTTTTGTCTGTCTGTCTGTCTGTCTGTCTGTATAACCGTTATAGAAACAAAAACTACTTACTCGACGAATTTTAACGAAACTTGGTACAATTATTCTTCATACTCCTGAGCTGGTTATAGTATACTTTTCATCACGCTATAATCAATAGGAGCAGAGCAGTGAAAGAAAATGTTGGGAAAATGGGAGAAGTTACTCCATTTTTTAAGCTTCCGTCGCGTGTGCAACCTTAATGGTTCAAGCAACACCGAAATCATGTATGACGGAAATGTTCTCCTTAAAATTATATAAAAAAGATCCTACGACAGCATATATCTATCTTTTATGATAGACGCACAATAACACGTGTAACTCCCGATAGCTTAGCAGTTCGAAGCTTTCTGATTATATTTGTGTACTCTTACGTTTATAACACTCTCAGTCATCCCTAATTAAAAAGTTAACATTATTAACTATTTAACTAAGGTTAAATAAGTTAAGGTTAACTATTCCATAAAAAGAATCATAGAAATCGGTATAGAAACACCAAAGTTATACATGAAATACGTTAATAATAAGCCATCGCGCGTGAATACTGAATCATGCTGTAAGGATTATTTTTGTAGGTATAAGGTCGCGAACGCACAGGCAGGCGGCTTGCTTGGCGCCTAGAGGCTAGCGAGTAGTTTCGTAAAACGGCTTACGACAGTTTGCAATATCCTTTAATATAATGTCGAGGGGAAGATGGTTATAATTTCGCTTTACACCAAACGAGTAATATTATAAATGTGAAAGTTTGGTTGTTTGTTACTCAATCACGCCAGAACGGCTTAACGGATCTCAATGAAATTTAGAATAAAGATAGATTATAGTCTGGAATAGCACATAAGCTACTTTTCATCCCGGGAATATGTTCCCTAGGGATCACGCGAGCGAAGCCGCTGGCAGAAGCTAGTCAACTATAAAAATAAACTTCCACGGAACATAAAAAGTTAAGGAAATGGAAACCATACCTATCAACATACTTTTTGTAATTATACTCACCTCTGTAAGACTTCAACCCCGATAACAGAAGGGTTCCCCTAATTTGAAAAATGTTCATACTTTGTGTTTAGACAGATAAGTACCTACCTATGGGTCTTCGGAAAATGTTTGAGTAACTTTTCTTAACTGAGATTTTAATATTCAATGAATGGGTTTCTTGTTTCATATTTGCGATTCGAGTAAATAAAGAAGACGCGGGGAGCGGACCTACCTCATCCTCAGATGTTCGTAGACTGTGTGTGGGTGTGTTTTTGTTCGTAGTTGGTATTGCTTTACCATTCTAAAAACATGACACACACTAACAAACACAAACACACCTATGACGAATGATCCAAATTTCAAAAACATTCCCAAAAACATTTTCACAAACGTGATTTGAATACCTAAGTACCTATCATACATGGGGTATTTAACACAAAAGTCTTTGTTTTGTATGAAATCCACAGACAATGAGATATGTATTATCGATGCAAACACGTCAGCGGGAATCAGTATGTTAGTGTACCTATATTTTAAAGTGCCTGTCTACCTGCTATGTATACCTACGTATAATGATACATTCTCAGTAGACCTATCTGTTTTTATTTACTGACGTACCTACGGTAGGTGATGGATACTGTATCTGTGATTTAAAACAAATAGGCATCATGCAAGTTCACATATGGCAAAACTGGGTTACTAGTTAAGTAACTAGTCCAGTGTTTTCCCTAAGTAGAAATCAGTAGGTAATCCAATAAAAAACTGAAGGTTACCGAGATAGGTAATTGTCTTGGAAAAATAAAACTAAGCCTTAACGTTTTGGGAACACATTCATAGTGCGTACAGCAAAGGAGTGGAATTCCCTGCCGGAGTTTGTGTTTCCTGATAGCTACAACCTGGGAGTCTTGAAGTCGAGAGTGAATAGGTTACTTCTAGACAAGCGTGCTCCATCTTAGACCGCATCATCGCTTACCATCAGGTGAGATAGTGGTCAAATGAGTGCCTATCAAAAGTAAAAAAAAGAAACATAGTTACCTACCTATGTGGGTTTTACATTTTTAGGGTTCCTTACCCAAAGGGTACCTAAACAACGGAACCCTATTACTAAACCTCCGCTATCCGTCCGTCCGTCTGTTTGTCTGATAGACAGGAACAGTGTGTCTATTGCAGCTATAACAACAAATCTATCTATATATATATATATATATACTTATAATAAATCTGTACAGAGGTCAATTCTGTACATGAAATATATTTCCAAAATAACTATCAGGGGGTGATTAGGGATCGATACTGATGCCAAAAATGCAATCAGTACAATTTTTGTCTGTCTGTCTGTCTGTCTGTCTGTCTGTCTGTCTGTCTGTCTGTATAACCGTTATAGAAACAAAAACTACTCGACGGATTCTAACGAAACTTGGTACAATTATTATTCATACTCCTGAGCAGGTTATAGTATACTTTTCAACACGCTACAATCAATAGAAAAAATGAAAAAAAAAAATGAAAATGTGAAAGTTTGGTTGTTTGTTACTCAATCATGCCAGAACGGCTTAACGGATCTTAATGAAATTTAGAACAAAGATAGATTATAGTCTGGAATAGCACATCAGCTACTTTTAATCCCGGGAACATGTTCCCTAGGGATCACGCGAGCGAAGCCGCTGGCAGAAGCTAGTAGGTAATATAATAAGTTTATAAATTACTAGCTGACCCGTGCCCACTTCGTTGGGCGGTAAACATTTTAACTTGTGATGAAATTATGAGTGTGGTTCGGTTAGTACTGACTGCTATGATTTATTTCCTGACGGCCAAAAGGAGGGTTTTGTTTTTATTGCATAATAATATGTATGTAGCTAGGCTAGCGAGCCGCTGCGAGCGCTCTGCGTTAGACTCCCTGTCCCAATTGTTGCAGAGACATGCTGCTTTAAATCACTGAGACGCTGCGCACGTTCAGCGCTAGATTCCCGAGCACGGACCTGCGATGTTCTCCAGCTTTGGTTAGCAAGCCGCTGTGAACGCTCGGAGCTAGATTTCCCAGCGCGTGCTTGCGAAATATTTTCTCTATTCCTCGAGAGGCTCTTCCGTACGGCGTACTCGAGCTGCTCTTGTCTCATGTCTGGGATGTCTGACGGGAAAGTTGTGATATCCTTTTAGGCATGATAAACAATCGCTGAAACTGTTCGATATCCCAAAAACAGAAATATCACAGCTTCGAACTCGAAGAATGAGAACGAAGTAATATTGTAATTGTGTTTTGAGAAACCGAGCAATCAAAACAATTTTAAAGACCAACAACATTCAACCAACTACGTACAACTCACCTACCAAACGACAAGAGTTAAATAATAACTGGAGAGGGTCCGCGGAAAATCTTAACACCACGATTCAGAAAAATGACGTAATTGCACAACGCCGTCTATGGGTAAATGGATAAAACGTCCGTACAAAGCATGTTCTAATGCGGTTCGTGAATGGACGGCGCGGGCGGCGTTTTGCCATTTAGTAATTTTATATTATCTTCGAAACTGTTCAACCAATTGACATACTGTTTTGGCCAAATCGTATCTCTATGATGTTCTTGTGATCATAATAACATTTTTTTCGATAAGGTTTAATATTTTGTTGTTTAAAAAATCGTCCAAAGATAAGTACGTCGAAAAATACTTTTTTAACACATAAAAGCTACTATATCTGCTAAAATATAAAAGATAGAAATATGTTGCCGCAGACTTTTTTGTAGAACTATTCTAGGCGGACCAGGTTGCCATACATTGTTTTCAATTATATACAACTGTTAAGGCAGGAACTCTGTTGTAAGAGCTATTTTTTTCTGCCTGGATAGACAAAAATTGAGATAGTTCGACTAATATGAATGATATCTTTATAATTTATAACCTATAGCACTCACGAATAATGTAGCTTTCTACCAGTGAAACAATTTTTCAAATCGGACCAGTAGTTCCTGAGATTACCCCCTACATACAAACTTACAAACAAATGTTACCTCTTTATAATATTAGTATAGATAGTATAGATAACGAATAAAAACAAAACACCGCCACATTCTAAGTACCTAACTATTCTAAGTAGATTGCTACCATCTACACAAACCAGTATCGGAAACTCGCAAATAAAAAGGTACATGATGGTAGCAATCCCATTATTAACTATTCTAATGTTAGTGACCATGAAAGTTTCTAACACTATCGTTATCTTTCCAGTCACTATCGTACAAAATCTATTATTCTGTTCCTGTCCAGAGTGATCGAGGCCTGTGTTCATAAACAGTTTTCCAATTATATTTACCGCAACTCCGCCATCAGCCCATTTCTGGTTTCAGGCCAGGGCACACAGCTCTCCTTATAGTGAGTGACGATATAAGACGGGGGAATGGAAGACACTAAAGTGTTAGTGTTAATCACAAAATTTAAAAACACAACAATAAAGTGGATTACTAGAGGAGTTAAAGTTTCAAGTAAGATGAAAAGAGTACTATGTTCAGCTACGTTAAGTAATCCCAGCCTTATAAAATATAAAAACAACTATATTAGAATTTATAGAAGAGTTATTCAGCAAGCCAAAAAAGAGGCCATAATAAGTCAATTAAATAATGCTAAAAATATAACTAAACAGACGTGGAATCTGGTAAATGAAAGCACAAAGAAGATACCTGGGAAATATAGGACTATAAACTTAAAAGTGAACAATAAATTAATAACTGATCCCCAGCGAGTTGCTGACCATTTCATTGACAGTTTTGTGGTCAAGTCGTCTCTAGGTAGTAATGAAAAGGAAAGAGCAATGTCTTTTCTATCGGAGACGACAAACAGAGTAGAAAGTGATTTAACTTTCCATCCAACAACGCCGTCTGAAATAGGAAAGATTGTTAGAAAAATGGCCAATAAAAAATCTTGCGGTTATGACGACTTACCAATATCGATCCTGAAGGAAAATATTGACTTTTTGGCATTACCGCTATCTGAGTTCTTTAACAAATGTTTGAAGAGTCTGTCTATCCAGATCAGTTCAAAATGGCTAAAGTGGTTCCAATATTCAAAAAAGGCACAAAGTCTAATCCGAAAAACTACCGACCTATATCCCTTTTGCCAACCTTATCAAAAGTATTTGAGAAAGTGATTAAACATAGACTGATGATTCATTTAAATGTAAATAAAATAATTAATTTAAGACAATTTGGATACCAGAAAGGCGTGGGATACTCAGATGCAATAAACACTCTTGTTAATGATATAATTAATAAATTAAATGACAAAATGAAAGTGGCTGGGTTATTCATCGACGTCAGCTCCGCTTTTGATAAAATAGATTTCGTGCTATTACTAACAAAACTCGAATATTTTTTTTTTTTTTTTTTTTTTTTTTTTTTTTTATTCAAAACGGGGAAACTCTTGGCCCAAATCTCACCTGATGGAAAGTGATGATTAGGCCGAAGATGGCAGCGAGTTTCACCCGGAATCCTCTAACATAGAGGAACTGGCTATCATTCTGCCAATGTCAAAAGTAAATTGGAAAAGCAAGTATGCATTAAACTAAGTTTTTGTAAACTGGTCAGCAATATGATAAAAATCTTTGATTGATACAGTTGAACTTGGAACAAGCCAGAGGCTTGAACTTGTTAAAAAGAAATATGAGGTCGTGCTTTTTATGCCACACGCTCCTCACATTCCGCAGTAGGAATACTTGGCGAGACGCCATTTCTGAAGTTGGAAAGAATTTGAATAAGTTGATCGGCAACGTTGGACGGTGATTGAGAACTAGGAGAGGAGATAATAGTAGGTAGTAGTTTTATTAGGAGTTCAATAATGGAAACAGTATTACTGGAAGAAACATAGTTGTTATTAAGATTGCAGCCATTAGGCTGTGAAGATTGGGGAGTACCAACTAATTGATGGTGAACAGTCTTGTCATATGAAGGGGAAAGTGGGGTATGTGTCTTGGGTTTAAGTGTAACAGTTTTGCGGTATGACAGTGTTTTTGCAGCATTGGCATAATTACGGGAGGGAACTGGGATGATCTTGCTAGCCTCGACATAGGAAATAGCTTTTTCAGCCATAACTGTCTTAATGGCCTTCTGTCTACCATGCTCGGGGCATGACCTGCTATTGGCAAAGTGATTACCAGAGCAAAGCACACAAAAAGCCTCGCCTTCAGCAATGTTGCAACCATCACCAGGGTGATCGTGGCCACATTTACTGCAGCGTGGTTTAGACCTGCACAAGTTTGCAACATGTCCAAATCTGCAACACTTGCGACATTGAACTGTGGGATATATGTATTGTGTGACTGGGAGAGAAGTATAGCAGCAATAAACACGTTTTGGTAACACTTGGCCATCAAAAATGATGACACAAGTTTCCGTGGGTTTCCACTCATTGGCACCGTCTTTTTGTATTTTCCTATTAATGCGCCTGACTTTGAGGATTTGCCCACATCCAGAGGGCACAGATAAGTATGTTATAGCCTCTTCTTATGTTATATCAGTTGGGACGCCAGTAACAACGCCCATCCTTGTAATATTGAATGTTGGAATTGAAGCAGAATAACTAAACTTTAATAACAAGCTATTCACCAAAAAAGAGTTAGCATCCTGAGGGGAAAAAAACTCTACCGACACACGATTTCGACCAACTTTGTTTACTCCATCACGGACTACATTCGCAACATTGTTGAGCATCAGAAATTTGCCAAAGTTCACGGGATGTAACGTGGCGCCTGAGTTTGGTTGGGTTTCAATGCGAGAGACGTGAACGATATAGGGGCCCTTATCCATTACAGAATATCTAGTGCGACCTATTTGGCTTTTCGGTAGCTTGTTTGGAGGAGTGGGTGACAGAACATCGTCGTTACCGGGACGTTTACGTGAGGTTTGATGTGTCTGAGACACTTCCATATCTGTGATGCTACAAACAACATCTGCAAATTGTGATAATGGGTTAGGGGACAATAAATTAAGGGAAGTTGGGATGTCAGGAGGATCAGGATCGGGAGGTTTGTTTCCATCCATCTTGTTTAAAACTATGAATACACAACAACTGTTACAACAATCACTCAAAAACAATTAAAATTTTCAAAACACACGTGCTAACCAAGAAACCCGTGGCGAGAATCAATTGCAAAACCCCAGGTTATCTTTACAACTTCTAAAACCCTACTTACAAGATAGACGAATGTTTGTCGAAATAAAAAGCATCGATGAAACAAATCACGAAGTCGTATACACGTCTAGGATTACAAATATTCAACGTGGTGTACCCCAAGGCTCAATTTTAGGACCAATACTTTTTATTATATTCACAAACGACTTGCTAAACTTTATGCATAACTTTCAGTCCGATTTAAAAATTGTTGTCTTTGCTGACGACACAAATATAATAATTGGAGCAAATGACTTAAAAGAACTGACCAGAGCTGTAAATGAGTGCCTCGACAATCTCAGTAATTGGTTTTCAGCCAATAGCCTTTTATTAAATACAAGTAAGACTAATATTATGTTATCAAGACCACAACTCGCAATAATGACAATTTAGATGTACAAATCAAAGAAAACAAGATTGAATTAGTAGATAAGGTCAAATTCTTAGAAATTAACATAGATGTTAATTTAAATTGGAAACAAGAGCTAGCTGCTGTTGACTCTTCTATTTCATCAGCATGCTATGCGCTCAGAAGCCTTAGAGATATTTTGGATATTAAGCAACTAAAGGCTATTTACTATGCACTGGTAGAATCTAGATTAAGATACAGCATCATGCTTTGGGGTAACAGCTACAGTTATAACTGCCAGAAGGCGTTTGTATTACAGAAACGTGCCATAAGGACTACTGTAAGGATCTCACAAAGAGACTCATGCAGAGAGCATTTTAAAGATTTGGAAATAGTAACAGTACCCAGTTTAAATATATTAGTAATACTAAATCACTTTGCTAAGTATGTTCGTCAGTATGAAACACAAGAGGAACGTAAAATAAGAGAAAGTACAAGAAGAAAGGAATTTAAACACAAGATGGCACCAAATATCAATGTAGCTAAGCATTGCTCCGGGTACCAAGCAGTGGAACTGTTTAATAGGTTACCAGCTAATTTAAAGTTATTAATTTATAGCCCTCACATATTTAAAAACAAATTAAAAGCCTTCTTGTTGGAAAAATGCTTCTACTCAGTATCAGATTTTATGCCAAATGATAAAAAGTAATTTATTATAATTAAAACATTGGAAAAAACTTTGACTTGAATTGATTTTTGACTTTTTTTTTTTTTTTTCTCCTTATGGTATTTTTGACTTATTCTTTAACTTGGCCAATCATCTGACATAATGTACATTTGCCATGATATCTGACATTCTTTTCTTTTTGGACATTTTTTTTTTTATAGACAAAATTTGAATTGCTTGACTTGACATCATAATTTATTGACTTGACGTCATAATATATTAATGTTATTAATTATTATGTACCTAAAATTTCTACACAATGTATATTGTTTGAAATAAATAAATGAATGAATGAATGAATCGACTTCTCCAACGCATTTACTAAGATTTCGAGTCACGAAGTTCTCTTGGCTATCTTTTCCTTTTTTAAGGTCTCTTCCGAGGTACTGGAATGGTTTTCCTCTTATCTTCAGGGGTAGTCAGTTTGTGCGGGAGACTGTTTGTTCGGGTGGTGTTAACTTGCAGCTAGCATCTCTCAAGGCGGCATTTTATCTCCTCTTTTGTTCTCCATTTTCATTAATCTTATGACTACTGAGCATCAGTGTGCGTATCATCTCTATGATCTTCAGCTCTATTGTCAGGCAGGTGTTGACAATTTATCAGATGCGATCGAGGTGCTTAACCGGGATCTGAGACTGATTAAGAGTTGGTCGGACCGATTCAGGGTGGCACCCATTTTTTACCCGACTGCGCGACGCAAAGGAGTGGTAATGTGTTTATCAGCCTATGTATGTATGTGTCGTGGATAAAGATATCATTTAATAATTAGTTGCTGATTTGAGTATTGTAGTAGTGGGTAGTGGTAAACGCCGTGACGTCAGTTGACAGTTGTAATGGCGGCACGTGGACAGAGTCACGGTATAAATATGGACAGTACGGAAACTACCTACAAACGCTCGAAACGGCACACTCACACAAACATGCGCACCGACGAGACTTTTCGGTGCCCGTCGCGGTACTCTCAGTAGTGAGTGCCGCCGGCCGCGTCAAGACGAGTGGTCACATTTTAGTTTAGACCCACGATCTTTTTAAAAATGCCAAGAACGTCTATATATAATTATGTATATGCGTAGTATACGGCTGTTTGAACTCGGCATCACCACAACCGGAGCTAACGTATTTTAAACTTCCTGCTGATTTTGAAAGGTGAGGTTACTTAATCGTTATCGAAGTATAAGTCCGTGTGATCGATCAAAATGAATTGGTGAACTTCAATTTCAATTAGGTACTACTACTTCTTGTAAATCCAAGATGGCGCCTGCTATAGGTATATATTTTTTTGTCATGGGTGTCATTTTCATGGTTTTCGAGGGTGTTGAAGCCGATAGTCATGTCAAAACGTGAATCCAAGATGGCGGCTGCAATAGGTACCAATTTTTTCGTCATGGGTGTCGTTCCCATGGTTTTCGAGGGTGTTAAAGCCGATAGTGATGTCAAAACGTGAATCCAAGATGGCGGCTGCAATAGGTATCAATTTTTTCGTCATGGGTGTCATTTTCATGGTTTTCGAGGGTGTTGAAGCCGATAGTGATGTCAAAACGTGATTCCAAGATAGCGGCTGCAATAGGTACCATTTTTTTTGTCATGGGTGTCGTTTCCATGGTTTTCGAGGGTGTTAAAGCCGATAGTCATGTCAAAACGTGAATCCAAGATGGCGGCTGCAATAGGAATAAATTTTTTCGTCACGGGTGTCGTTTTCATGGTTTACGAACGTGTTGAAGTCGATAGTGCTGTCAAAACGGGAATTCAAGATGGCGGCTGCAAAGGTACCGAGCGCCCGAAACTTTTTCGTCCAACAGCGGCTCGCGTACGCTCCCGCTAAAACTTGTAAAAGGAAACGCCGTAATGACAAAGTTAGTGCTACAAGTTGTTGTGTGTTAATATTAAATTGTTTTCCGTGTTCAAACTATCGTCTTTTGTCGAGATTAACCAACGCTATGAGATTATCTATTTAAATTGTACTTGTAAGCTAGTTATTCAAATTCGATTGATTGATCACTACAGAAAAAAAAATAAAAAAAATAAATAAACAAAACCATTAAAAGTGACAACCCTATTGCTTCAATGGAGCGTAGGTATTTATATTCTCAACTAGGCTTAGTTTCCGTACTGTCCATATTTATACTGTGACGGAGTCGTATTGGAGAGTGGGGACTTTGCCGAGCGCAATTTGGCTCGAGACACCGACTCCGACTAGGACACTCGTCCAGAACGAAACTGTCGGTTTACCTATTTTAATTAGATTAAACAGACTTCTTTAGTAAGGTTTTAAATGCGAGTTCTTCTAACTCAAAAGACAGATGTGTTGCTGTGGAGTTTGTTGGCCACTTCTTCTCCACAGCTAAAACACTAGGAAGTGGTAACGGGCGGGCGTTTTAGGGGACTGTCTATTTGTAAAGTACTATAGCACTCGGCCACAGTTAATAAAGAGAGTTTAAGGGCTGGTTGTTTCAACTACACTTAACGCACGCGTAAACGTTAAAAATGGTGCTAACTATCGTCAAATCAAAAAATTGGGTTATTTCACAAAATGTCAGCGTTAACGCACGTAAAATATAACGTTTACGTTAACAGATGGTCTGAGCACTGATTAACGTAACTTTAGTTGTGTCAAATATAACAATATTGTGAAATTTATTTTGAATTCCTCAATACCAGTTCTTCTGATGACACAAATTAGTGGTGGAATGCAAAAAAAGCTATTTAGGTAGGACCCGTGTCAATAACTTAGCTATTGGGATGAGCAGGAATTTATACCAGAATGTTTTGAAACAACGCTTCTAATTTAACGAACGTCAAACATGGTCCGTAATCGTAACTTTTTGACGTACGTATGTTACGTTAACCGACTGTTTGATACAACCCGCCCTAATACTGTAAAAGAGTGTTTAATTCTAAAACCCGACTGCTTAAAATTAATGAACTGAAAAGGAAAAAACAAGTTAAAATTGCAAGTTACTTTACATTACACGCAGTCGGAGGCAATGTTTTTTTTTGATCAAAGATATAATTTTAAGCAGTCGGGTTCCATTACCAACTTGCAATTTTAACTTTTTTTCCTTTTCAGTTCATTAATTTTAAGCAGTCGGGTTTTGTGCCCATAGCTTGAGAAAGCTAAATAGCTTAAATGTACCACCCGTAATCTTTGACAGTCATTCCGCTTGGCTCCGAGGTTAAATATCTTGACTAGTCCGTCGGATGCATGTCTTGACTGGCGAAAGTAAGTCACGTGGTGGTCATTGGTCAGAGGCGAGTGTCAGTCGAAAAGTCACCGGAACGTTGCGGTCCTTGTATCGACTGAAAAATCTTCTCCCAGCTCACATAAAGGGAATGGTTGTGCAGTCCCTAATTTTCCCCATAATTGACTATGTTGATGTGTGCTATTACGACCTGAATGCAGATCTCATCAAGCTTGACCGTCTTCTAAATAACTGTATTCGATTTGTTTTCAACCTCCGTAAGTAAGATGATGTATCCGCGCATCGAACCCTTTTAAAATGGTGACCCATCCGTCAGTGCAAAACAATGAGGGCCTTGACTAGTCTGTTTCCTTTTCTCAATAATCCTTCTTCTCTCTCTTATGTATAACTTCACAAATTAAATTTCTTTTTTCCTTTCTTGGGTCAGATCATTGATTAATTTACCAATTACATTATCCTACCTTAATCTCTTTCGAATAGTCTCGCAGGCGTAGGCCCTTTTGTGTGCGGATGCGGGGCGAGTCGGTGGTGGACATTTCGTTCGCTAGTCCCGCTCTGTCACCGCGGGGCATTGACTGGCGTGTCATGGAGGAGGTGGAGACCTATTCCGACCACCGGTATATCCGGTTCGACGTCTCCACCCAGACCTCAAGCGCGCCGGTCGTACAGACCCCGAGTGGTCCGCGTTGGGCTCTGAAGCAGCTCGACCCGGAGCTCCTCCTGGAAGCCTCGATCGTGCAGGCCTGGTTGACATCACCGGACAGGCCTGCCGACGTCAACAGTGAGGCAGGGTCCAGGAGGGTGGTTCCAGGAGGCCATGTCCGACATTTGTGACATGGCAATGCGCCGAGTCCGGCCAGGAAGAGCCCGACGTCAGGTGTACTGGTGGTCGCGAGAGCTGGCGTCTCTGCGCGAGGCGTGCATTTCTGCGCGGCGCCGGTACGCCAGGCATCGCAGGCGCCGCATCCGTCCACCGGATGCGGATGCCATCGAGGCGGAGCTATATGAGGGATACAGAGCTGCGAAGACCGCTCTCCGCGACGCTGTCCTGCGGGCTAGGGATCTGGCCCGCGAGGAAATGCTGGCGACTCTCGACATAGATCCGTGGGGGCGCCCTTACCTTATGGGGCGGAACAAGCTCCGCACCTGGGACCCCCGCTGACGCAAAGTCTCCGGCCTCAGCTCGTGGAGGACGTGGTGAGCGCTGTTCCCTGCGCGAGGGGAAAATCCTCCCCCGCCTATGGCTCCGCCGCCTGCGGTGCCGGAAGCGGACCTAGAGGACGACGACGACGACATCCCGGCTGTGACTGGGGTAGACCTGAGAGCGGCGGTACGAAGGCTCAAGGCCAAGAATACCGCCCCAGGGCCCAATGGCTTGCCTGGCAAAGCCTGGGACCTGGCCCTGGAGGCTCTCGGGCCTCGACTGGAGTGGCTCTTTAGCGCATGCTTGGAGAGAGGCCAGTTCCCGCTTCCTTGGAGGACCGGGAAGCTGGTATCATCGCGTCAAAGCCCTCACGACGGGGGATGCGGTCTCCCGGGGTGGTGTTGTCTTGGCGGTATCTCTCGACATCGCCAACGCCTTCAACACCATGCCCTGGAGCTGCATTGGGGAGGCTCTCCGGTATCATCGGGTGCCGACCTACCTTCGACGTGTGGTCGGGGACTACCTGTACGACAGGGCAGTTATCTACCCTAGTCACAGCGGAGAGTGGAACCGGCGAGAGATGTCGTGCGGTGTCCCACAGGGTTCGGTCCTGGGGCCGCCCCTGTGGAACATCGGTTACGACTGGGTGCTGCGAGCCGACCTCCCTAGCGGCGTCAGCGTCATCTGTTACGCTGACGACACGCTGGTGCTGGCACAGGGGGGGTCGTACGTGGAGGCGGCCGACGTCATGACACGCGGGGTTGCGATAGTTGTGGAGAGGATCCGGCAACTGGGTCTCGAGGTGGCGCTGCACAAACCGACGCCATGTGTTTTCATGGCCGAGGCAATGCGCCACCGACGGCATCCTTGCTGACGGTAGGAGGGGTTTCCATCGGCGTCGAATCGACGCTGAAATACCTGGGGCTCGTCCTAGACAGCCGATGGAACTTCGTGGAGCAGTTTCGACGTTTGGTCCCCAAACTGGAGCGGGCCGGGGCTGCTTTCAGGCAGCTCCTGCCCAACCTGGGGGGACCAAAATTTCAGGAGGTTCTTGCACCGAATCGGGCGGGAGGAAACGCCCGGGTGTCACCACAGCGGGGATCGTCCGGAGGACACGGTGGAGCACACTGTGCAGGTGTGCCCCGCTTGGGCGGGGCACCGCCGTGTACTCGAAGCGGCGATCGGCGGCGAACTCTCGCGTCCGGACCTGGTCCAAGCCATGGTCCGGAGCGAGACGGAATGGGACGCCGTCGCCTCGTTCTGCGAAGCAGTCATGCTAGCGAAGGAGGTAGCGGAGAGGGAGAGGAGACCCTCTCGTCCCGGCCGCCGTGGTAGACGCCGCGGGCGTCGGGGGCCACCTGGTGACCTCCGGCCACCGTAGGCGCGGGCCTGTGGACGGCGAGCTATGGGTGGCTCACCGTCCGTCCGTCTAGTGACGACAGGCCGTGTCGACGGCGCGTTAGTGTTCCACGCGCGCCTCAAAGAGAGTCAGCAACAAAGAGGGGCCCAAAAGGGCCGACGCCTGCCGGAGTCGCGGGAATATTCGCAAGAGACACCGTGGCTCCGGAACACAAAGGGCAATGAAGGAACATGGATGGGTTTTAGTCAGTAGAAGTCTGACGCTCCCTCCCGCTACACCCAGAGCGGGAGGAGTCATTGGATGATTTTCCATCCCTAAAAAAAAAAAAAAAAAGGCGTACGCCCTTTCGGGCCCCTCTGTGCGCTGACTCTCTTTGAGGCGCGCGTGGAATACGAACGTGCCGTCGACACGGCCTGTCGTCATAAGACGGACGGACGGCGAGCTACCCATAGCTCACCGTCCACAGGCCCGCGCCTACGGTGGCCTTCGTCACCCGCGGCGTCTACCGCGGCGGCCGGGACGAGAGGTTCTCTCCCTCTCCCATTCCGCCTGCTCTTTCGCTAGCATGACTGCTTCGCAGAAGGAGGTGTGACGGCGTCCCATTCCGTCTCGCTCCGGACCATGGATTGGACCAGGGCCGGACGCGAGAGGTCGCCGCCGATCGCCGCTTCGAGGACACGGCGGTGCTCCGCCCAAGCGGGGCACACCTGCACAGTGTGCTCCACCGTGTCCTCCGGTTGAACAGCGCCCTGCCATATTGTCTCTACACCACCCTAAGGTTGAACGGTAGAAAATGCTTAAGGGGATATCTTGGTTTTTAACGGTAGCTCGAAAGCGCCGAGGGGCACCGCGCGACCTGCGCAGTCTCCGCATGCTTCCACGTGGAAAGTTCGAAATATCGAACCTAGCGCCAATACATTAAATTAATTCAAACCGTCAACTGATTCAGTGTTGCTTGCACACAAACTTCTTCTGTCAAAATATTAACAAAAAACTGCACTCTTTTAAACGTTTCGATTGTCCCTTCCAATTCCAATATCACTGGGTGTATCAATCCAATTCCAATATCAATATGACTTGTGTTGGTGTGGCGAGTCATAGCAAAGAAAGCAAGCGTGGACTGTGTTGACTAGGTTAATTTAATTGTTCTATGGGTCTATGCCACTCGAAATAAAAGTTTTATTTATTATATTATTGGAACGAAGTTTTATTGCAACGAAGTTCCTTATCGCGCGTTGCGTAAGGGGGCTAGACAGAAAAAATTCAGACGAAAAGTTGTAACGACACTTTTTGCTATAGTAAGCTATTGTAAGCCGTGCGGCGTGCGCATGTTTCTCTGTCTGTCTCTCTCTCTCTCTCTCTCTCT
This sequence comes from Ceramica pisi, assembly GCA_963859965.1. NCBI lineage: Eukaryota > Metazoa > Arthropoda > Insecta > Lepidoptera > Noctuidae > Ceramica > Ceramica pisi. The sequence continues at coordinate 15,624,931 of OY982536.1, read as the reverse complement.
TATAGAAAGCAAGCCAGTATTCAAATTCGTTAGTCAAAGTCAGAAGTCAAAGCCAGAAGTCAAAGTCAGAAGTCAAAGTCAGAAGTCAGAATCGAAATGCATAGGATATTAGATACTAATGTGTTTTTGTTGAGTGTATACAGGTTTTTTGTACATCTATACTTTATATTATAAAGCAGAAGAGTTTGTTTGTTTGATTGTTTGTTTGTTTGGTTGAACGCGCTAATCTCAGGAACTACTGGTCCGATTTGAATAGGCTATATATCATCACGCTAAGACCAATAGGAGCGGAACAGTAATGAAAAATGTTACGCAGACGACGTTGCACGGGTCAGCTAGTAATACCTAAATAAAAGGAACTTCGTTCCATCCGGGTGTCCCATGACACCTATCAAGTTTTTTATCTATACAATGTTTTGAGACGTAGAATACAATAAAACATTGCGCGCAGACAAATAATTGTTTGTTTTAATATTTATTGTTTACATTTTTACAGTAGTTGATAAATTATGTCATGTTTTGTGTCCCCAAATTATTGTGAAAACTACTAGGTCAGTAGACTTTTTAAGAACTTGGCCACTAGAGACTTTTTAGCACTCGGGTGGTATAGAGTAGATCAGTTGTAAAAAAATCGAAACGAATGAAAAGATAAGTAGTTAATTTTTAATTTTTTTTGCCGTCCCTTCAGTTACGTATACTTTTCCTCAGAAACCGTGCATTTTCCGGAGATAGATTTGTATCCCTGAAAAAAAAATCTTTCTATGAATATAAGGCACTTGTCTCGCCGCCAGCGATCAGCAAGGAGCGAGTAAAGCTTGAAACTCGAAAAGAGTTTGCGAGCAGCGACTAGCGAGTGTAAAGTTTCGATAGTTTAGATGCTCGGCTTTAAGCGAGTGTTTTTGTGCGAAGGGCGTTTACTGGCAATACTCGCTCCGGCCCGCACTTTAAATATAAGTACAAATGATCGCTGGTTGGTTAGTTCTGACCACCAAGCTAGCATCGCCAGGCAAGTGCCGAGTGCTGAGCGTGTACAATCTTTGATAGCTGTGTGAACAGCCAACTATCGACTATAATGAATGTGTCTCTTTTACTCACACGAGATCTAAATCATTTGTCCCTTTCCTCAACAGCAAATCGTCTATAGCTAATCGTATCCTCGCCGGGTGGTGAGGCAAGTACCTTATCTTTTATGTTAGTTAAATACTTACAAATTACCAATACCCAAAAACCTAAATGGGTTCAATAAATTCTCATCGGAGGTATACATGAGCGCCACTGCTATTATATAACAAATCCAGGACCAAATTTAACAAAATAATGTATATTTTCTTTGCCGACGCAATGAGAAGGCTATTAACTTTTTTTTGGCATACTGTTCAGTAGTAGTAAATCTAATGAGAAGTTGAAAATTCTGCATAGACAACGTAAGGCTTTGAAATAACGGCGTTGTCAATTAACTTGTACTTGTTAATATTGAGTTTTTACAAAAATATGTCTGTGGTACGTGATAAAGTAAGGCTGGAATAATGAAGGGTAAAGACTCGCCAAATATCAGGAGGTTAAAATCATAATTAAGTAAAATTGGGGCTTATAACTATTACCACATCATACCAATATCTCACCTAATGGTAAGCGATGATGATGCGGTCTAAGATGGAACACCTTGCCTAGAAGTAACCTATTCACCCTGGACTGAAAGCCTTTTTACAGAATTTTCATTTCTGTAACTTCTGAAACCCACGCAGACAAGTCGGGGGAAAAAGCTAGTATTTACTTGACACAATTCAAACGCGACTCCATTTCCATCCCTAGGCACATATAAGTTAGACGTTTTTAATCCTAAAATCAAAAAATATTGTTTTGAGATAAAATTGTAAATTAACGATATAAAAACAGACTCTCTAATCGATACTTATATTATATAGCAGAAGAGTTTGTTTGTTTGTTTGTTTGGTTAAACGCGCTAATCTCAGGAACTACCGGCTCGAATTGAAAAATTATATTTGCGTTGGATAGTCCATTTATCGAGGAAGGCTATAGACTATATAACATCCCACTATGACCAATAGGAGCGGAGCCTTAATGGTAAATGTGACGCAGACGAAGTTGCGCGGGTCAGCTAAATAGAAAATAAAATGTTTAAGTACCCAATATTGCTTTGTGAGATGAAAACATTGGAGGATCCTGTGCGTGTATATGTTGCAGTCAAAACTCTTAACCAGTCAAAAGTACTATTGACTAGCAAAATCAGTCAAAAGTAGTTTTGACCGTATGCTTTAGTCAATAATACTTTTGACTAAAATATCAGTTAAAAGTTCTTTTGCCCAATGGAGCTGGTTAAAAGTACTTTTGACTAAGTGATTCCGTCAAAAGTGGTTTTGACTGGTTGTATCAGTCAAAACTCTTAAAAAGTTAAGGTAGTCGTTAAAAATAACGACAGACGCACATATAAACTTTTATATTACTCATCATTAGTGGAGAACGTGCTGATATTAGAACAAAAATGAGTGATTACGAAAAGAAAGAACGCTTTTTGCAAAGAATTTTAACGATAGAAGATATGAAAGATAGTCATTTCAATGTGATGACAAAAGAAAAATTTTAAAAGTTTGCAATGAATGTGGAAGACGCGAAATTTGATGAAAAAAAAACACCATTACAGTACAGTAGACTAAAACGCTTTAACATCATTGAAGTTTGTGGTATTAAAAAATTAGTAACAAAAACAGAACCTGTCAAATATTTTTTGTCGGCTGAGGAAATCTACGACATTATAGATGCTGCTCATATTTCTATAGGGCATGGTGGTCGCGATAGACTTAAGAATGAAACGGCAAAGAAGTACGCTAATGTTACTAAGGAAATGATTAATATATATTTATCGATGTGCGAAGTATGCCAAAGGAAGAAAAGCAAGAAAAGGAGGGGTCTGGTTTCGAAACCGATCCTGCACACTGAAATGAACAGCCGCTGCCAAGTCGATCTTATTGACATGCAGTCGCAAGAAGATCGCGGGCATAAATTTATTATGGTTTATCAGGATCATTTAACAAAATTTGTAATTTTGCGACCACTGACATCAAAAAGGGCTACTGAAGTTGCATACCAATTAATGGATATTTTTTTGACCTTTGGAGCACCATGTATTTTGCACTCAGATAATGGCAGAGAGTTTGTTAACTCAGTTATAAAAGAATTAACATCATATTGGTCGGACCTAAAACTAGTAACTGGGAAACCACGTCATAGCCAAAGTCAAGGTTCCGTGGAAAGGGCTAATCAAGATGTTGAAAAAATGCTAGCATCTTGGATGGAAGACAATAAAACCACTAACTGGTCAAATGGACTTTGCATAATGAAGAAGACTTGCAAGTTGCAATCACAGAAATGAATCAAAACTTCGATGAAAATGAAGAGACCCAAGACCAACAAGAACAAATTGAACCAAAAAAGACAGGTAAAGAACAAGAAGAAAACAAAAAACAAGGAGAAAACAAAGAACAAGAAGCAATATTTGAACACAACAGAAACAAATCAATGATATTGAAAGCAAGAGAAAAAGCGCATTTGAATTTAGTAAAACAAGCAAAGAGAATGAAAACAGCAAGCGATCAATCTCATCCACCACTGAAAGTCGGAGACAATGTGACCATACCAATCCCAGACGTAGACAAAGGAAAGGCGGACCTTCGTAATTTAATTGGAGTTGTATTAGAAGTTACTTGTGAGCAGTTATACAGGATTGGGACAAAGAATGGGATTTTGGAGAAATTGTACTGCAGGTACGTACCTACTAATTCAAATTGTGTGCGCGTGTGTGCGTGTGCGTGTGAGGGTGTGTGTGTGCGTGTGTGTGTGTGTATTTGTCTGTAGGCTTTAACCTGTTTTTAACATTTTATTTTCCAGATCCGAATTTGATGGCTGCAAAGAAAAATTTATCCGGCAGGATGAGGTGCCCAACGTAACAATTACATTACGAACAGCTGCAAAGAACGCTGCTATAGGAACAGGGCAAGGTTATGCACGATGTGTATGTTCTACAGGCTGTAAAAACAATAAATGTTTATGCAAGAAAAAAGGATTGCTGTGTAATTCAAAGTGCCATAATAGTTTGAGTTGCATGAATAAATAATTCATCATTGTAGACTGATAGCCTTTGTAAAGTTATTAAAAAAAAGACACGTATGTTGCTTACGATGCATAAATAATGTGTAATAAGTAAAACATATATAATTTACAAGGTTCTCATTATACAATCACGAATTATGTTTTGATTTTTTAAAATTTCAAGTACAGTTAAAAATTATATAAGAAAAGCGATTAACGTAATATAGGTACTGTGTTTTTATAACCTGTGAATTTTCTGATTACCTATTTTAGTGACAATTTTCAAATGTATGTTTTCTTTGATTGTAATGCCAAATTTTTCAATATAAACAATTTCACATTTAATAAACATCATTTTTATTCACATCTAACGAGTAAATAGTGCTTTTGACTTTTGGCTTTATTGCAGTTAAAACTACTTTTGACGAAGAGCGTCAGTCAAAAGTACTTTTAACCGCAAATTTGCAGTCAAAAGTACTAATAACCAATAATTTTTAGTCAAAACCACTTTTGACCAACCTGTTCAGTCAAAAGTACTTTTGACTGATTTTGCTAGTCAATAGTACTTTTGACTGGTTAAGAGTTTTGACTGCAACATATACATATGAATCTGATGATTTGGAGTCGCTATTTTCTTCAAGCTATTTATTTCCTGGAAAACGCGTCCATCGTCGCCTTGAGGTAGGAACTCCCAACAACGTTGTACCTTATTGAGTAGGTATTTGCTTTATTTCATACATTATTCAAAAATTGGCGCGGTTAGAAAAATATTACGTTGTATATTGATGAAGGTCATAAATATACACATTGACTTTGTTCAGACACTTTTTAACACTAAATTAAGCATTAAAGTGCTAAAATCTGACAGCTTCGATTTACAAAAAAAAGTGATACAGGTGCTGCGTCAGGAGCTCCACGGAGCATCTGAAGAACTGGAGAAATGAGAAAGATGCAAATACTTTTGTAATGCAAAATATGAGATGACAATAATAAGAGACTAGCTTAGTAGATAGGAATAAAAAAACGTAAGTGCCAAAATAAATTTTCAGATATGATAACTTAAAAGTATTCTTAAATTAAAATCCTTTCAGTTGAAGCCTCTATAAGATTATTTTGTATATTCACTATTGATTATTTTGTCTAATCAATTTCATAGGATAAATCTAAAGCGTTGCGTCTTTTAGCTAAAAAAGTAAAATGATATTTCGAACTTTGTATTTTTTTTCTATTGAGAAAATTTCTTCGTATCGTGTATTCCTTCAGTTGGGTACTAGATCATATAGTCAAAAAGCACATACCACAATTACACATTCCTGTTCCAGGAACCTAACAAGATACGCTAAAACGAAAAACGGCTTTACCAAATGAATCGCCAGGCATTAAGTCCGCTTTTGTACAGTGGTTTTTACTTGTGCATACAGTTTTAATAAATTGATTACTTAAAGGGGGCTCCCTTACAAGGTACGTGTTTTTTTATTTATTTATGATACGGAACCTACCCGTGTGAGAGTTCGACTCGCACTAGTCGGTTTTTTTTATTACTGAATAAACCTCCGAGAATACGAGAGTTTAAGTAACTAAATATCTTGTGTTATCCATATAAAAAATCGTTTCAACACTTTATTTAAACTTTGTACTGCAAACATACACCACTTCAGATGGGTTTAGTTTAGGAATTCAGAAAGTATTAGTATTAGCTATCTGGGCTAATATAATTAAATTCTGTCCCTTTTGCCAATAGTACCAACCCTGAAATCTCGGGTAAGTGACTTACTTTACGCCTTTGTAGTTATGCTACTGGCTACGGCATGTCTGAGAGACCTTTGCGAGACTGCTACGAGAAATCTACGAAACAGCGCCTAGACCTTTGCGGGAATGCTACGAAATGTCTATGAGACTCTCAGGAGACTTCTACGAGACTTGTGAGAGACCTGCAAGCCCTCTATGAGACTGCTACGAGTCCTCTACGAGACTGCTACGTGACGTCTACGTACAAGATTACTACGTGACATTGTGCTTCTTCGAGACATCTACAAGACCTCTTCGAGGTTTCAACGAGACGTATACGAGATTGCAACGAAACCTCTCGAAAGTTCCTCGTGGCTTCTACGAGGAACTTTCGAGACTGCCACGAGATAGCAACGAGAAACCTACGAGAGTACAAAAGTTGTTAAAAAATTAGTAGAATTGGCCCTCTAGTGTTATCCATATAACAACACTTCATTGAAAATTTCTACTACAACTATGTTACAGTCGTAAAAGTGAATCTACTACAGGCTACACAACAATAGACTTTAATGCTCTATAAACCTACGTCATATTATTCTCAAGTCAGTAGGTATACCTATAGGTGCTAGCAATGCAGAACAAACGATTACTTCCAGTTATTGGTACTACGTCTGCAAGTACTATTAAAAATAATTGACTAGCATTTCACAGAGCAGCTGCGCCTTTTAATAAAAATTATCCATGCTTTGTAAGTTTTCGCAACAACGAACGAAGTGTCATCGTCTCTATTATTTTTCAGGAGCTACGTCCTTGCCCGACCCGCAGATGTCCGCTATGTGATAATTATTATGACTTCTTTTGAATACTAATGAGAATGGTTGCTAATCGTGCTCTTATGTATATTAAAACCAATTACATATTATAAGCATAATCTAAACTTATTATAATCTTGTTATCTATACTAATATTATAAAGAGGTAATTTTTTTTTGTAAGTTTGTATGTAGGGGGTAATCTCAGGAACCACTGGTCCGATTTAAAAAATTCTTTCAGTTTTAGATAGCCCATTTATCGAGGAATGCTATAGGCTATATATCATCAAGCTAAGACAAAAAGGAGCGGAGCAATAATGGAAAATGTGGCGCAGAGGAAGTTGCGCGGGTCAGCTAGTAATTCATATAAACAAACAAACCACCTAGTTCATTTATTGGGATGGATTAGCACCCACTTGCTACAGTTTTATTTATGTTATAATAAGTCTACTGTCTTTTAAAACACGTTTTAATTATAAATCGTCTCTGAAGTCTGGGAAAATCGCCTCAAAGTATGCTTGTATGTATATGTATTATGCCCGGTTTCTAAGGTACTTTATCAGTCGTTTATCTGTCCGTTAACCACTAACCAACCAATAGCGTTATGACAAATGGCGTTAACGGACAGACACACGACCGATAAAAACCTCAGAAACCGGGCATTAGGGTGCCTGTCCATTTGCGTGGAGCGAGGCAGCGGAGCCGAGAAACGGAAAAATATTAACCAATCATGTCAGTCAAAACACGTTTATATAAGTGAAAACTTGTAATTGGCCTTCTGCTACGCAAAAAAACGTCATAATAAAATAAAATAAATAAATAAAATGTCAGTGACTCACGTGTTGCGGAGATTTTATGCAATTCCATTGGTTCATATTTCTCCGTTTTTCCGCTCCGCGCAAATGTTTTAAATTAATTGAATTAAATTATAAACCAGAATAATTTTAGTGAGTCGTGACGTCACGAGCCCCCACTCCCGAGTTTTGATGCGTTTTATCTTTGTCAATATTCATTGATTTACAAAAACAAAAAATACGTGTCCATTATTTTTCAATACTCTAACTGACGGACTAAATAGTTTTGCAATTTGTGGATGATGGAATCTAGCCTATTTATTCCACCAAGGAGATTCGGGAGCGAAGCCGCGGGGTACAGCTACTTTAAAATAAAACAGGTAGGTATATTGGTACTATAGCTTAAAATAGATCCGATATAAATACCTCAGATCTAAGTATAACGTGTTAATGTTACATAAGCTTTTGTCTGTCTGTTTATACTTTTTGCTACCATTAATCAGGCGTCGAATCTTCTACGCGTCTATTGTCAGACTCTGATCCGGGTCCAATATGGAAATGAAGTACCTACTATTAACTGTAATGCGACATTGTGTATAATTTTTTTACATCCTATATGCAGCATGTTGAGGACGGTCGCAGGATCATTAGTTTTTCCAATCACGGATGGGACGGCCGGCCTCTGGGCTCTGTATATAAGCTGGAGCGCGGGAGAAGTTGCCATGATATCAAGCGTCGCATCCATCGAATACAGACCGGTCTAGTGTCTACTAGATTTTGTCTGGTGCTGTGTCTCTGAGGAGTATTTGAAATTCTTCAATATGTTCAAATTGGTGAGTTTATTCTTATTATTTTTTATCAGTCTTATTCATAAAGTCTTTAAACCTGTGTCGTTAACTTTACCTCTGAATCTGTTAAAAACAGGTGCTACTAACACTATATCTTACAGTTCCGTTTTTTATTAATAAGACTGTATACTTACATATTAAACCAAGTGTCGTTATGGTGTTAAATTTTCTTATTATTTCTAATAGGAAAATGTGCTGCGTAATGAGTTCGGATATATGTGCCTTTTGGATTTCTTGTTAGAAAGATGTCGTAGTGGAAGGACGTATGCTTGGCGTGTATAGAGGGTCGATATCGATTCCCAGGTTTTAGTGTAAAACGGACATGTTCGTTAACGGATATGTTACGTTTGATTTAATTAATGAAGTTTCTAATATCTTAAAGTGTTATTGAAGAACTCTATGTACCTCCCTATTATTTAAAGTCTACAGAATATCTAACCACCTACCCGAGTAGGGAATAAACCTACGTACAGTAAAAATTATTTAACCATATTTAATTAATATATCTAAATCATATTACCCAGTCATATCTTATACACACAAGCGCTCCATGTAAAGTGCTGATATTCAGCTGCACGGGTATAGGTACTAGAAGCCGACCCCAAAATAGTTGGGAAAAAGGCTTTGAGGGATTGATTTTAAAGTAATTTGATAGTAGGCTGTTGGGTACCTACCTAGTGGGTTTCTATTAGGAACTCTTATGTGCAAGGCTTTTTGTTCTGTAAAAGGCCCTTTCGTGTAATAAAAGCTAACAGTTAGTAATCGGCTTATTTCCTCCTACAGTTGCTGTTGATCGCCTTCGCCGCGGCGCTGTTGGTGAGCCCCGCAGTGGCTAAACCTCAGGTGCTGGTGCCCTATTCCTACCCGTACTCCGCGTACTACAGCCCGCTAGAGTACACCTACTCCTACCCCTACGCGTACACGTATGGGGGCTACCCGGTAGTCTACTACTAGCACTAAATGCTCACCACCCAAACCCACCACAGCTCGTATAAATACATACCTAAGAATACCATGAAAATTCATGTTAATAATCAGTATTTAAAGTCATTGCAAAATTGTATTGTGAATGTGTGATAATTATGTTCTGAATTATGTAAGTCGGAGGTATTTTTATCAATAAATATGTCTTACTGAATTGCGTTCTTTCTGTTATATTTCCTACCTTTTTATTTTTAGTTGTGAGTAAAACAGAGCTTTCAAGTATCCCGGCACCGAAGTTACCTATTCCGTTAAACTAATTTCATAAATACAAAAGTAAATAACTTGCAATATTACCCTTTACTAACCTAGGTATTCAACAGTTCGGGCTTAGGGTTATGTTATATAAGTAAGATTGTTTCAGCAAATCGCCATCCGCCGCCATCGTAGCCGCCAAATGACGCATATTATTTCAGACATGAATGGTGATTGTGCCACTAATAAATATGCTAAACTATGAATGGATCTGATTTGCATAACAATTAAATATAGAATGAGTCGTGGTAAGTCTAGGTACGAATGTGTAATGTTTATGACTGTGATGACTAACGCTATATATTTGTAGGTATGTGTTTTATATTTTTCTGTAAGTAGTATCGATCTCCTCGCTCAATCCCGTGCACAACTAAATCGGCCAGGTGCGAGTCGAACTCGCACACGAAGGGTTCTGTGAAAAATCACGTTTCAAGAATATACCTACCACATTTTATTTCTGTTATTTTTTGTATCGGCAATATTCACTTTTAGTGTTTGTCAATATGCATTCATTTCAACCGAACATGACCTTTCGATTCGGGCTGAAAATTGGACCGCCACAGATTCGGTTGCATACATAATTAACTCGTATATTATAAGCAAAAGTTGCGGTTTACGACTTATGACGTATTAAAAAAACTACTTACTAGATCTCGTTCAAACCAATTTTCGGTGAAAGTTTACGTGGTAAAGTACATCATGTATTTTTTTTTAGTTTTATCATTCTCTTATTTTAGAATTTACAGGGGGACACACACACATTTTACCACTTTGAAAGTGTCTCTCGCGCAAACTATTCAGTTTAGAAAAAAAATATTTTAGAAACTTCAGTATCATTTTTGAAGACCTATTCATAAATACCCCGTACGGGTTTGATGAATAAAAATTTAATGAGTTTCAGTTCTAAGTATGGGGACCCCCAAAATTTATTGTTTTTTTTATGTTTGTGTGAAAATCTAAATGCGGTTCACAGAATACATCTACTTACCAAGTTTCAACAGCATAGTTCTTATAGTTTCGGAAAAAATTGGTTCCGTTTTTTGCCATTTGGCTACGGAACCCTTATAAAAAACATAATGGTATTTGGTTAGACCACAAACCGACCCCACTACAGCTTAGAAAATGCAACCTAGGCAGAAAGTCCTGGTCTGTTTCGGTTCAAATAGTCATGAATGATGTGGTCTAGAATATTGCAGATTACTGGGGGCAAAGAGTTTGAAATCATCCATGTAAAGGAGATGAGATATATTTAAATGTAACTTAACTACCTTCCCAAGTAGCATTCACATCTAGTTCACTAGTGAACTCTAAACATTAACATTGGCCACACGTGGTTCATCGGCTGTATTAAAATGAACGTGTTGCCTGTATAAGGCATGTATAGGAGTGCATGTATAGGATAACATTAATCTCCTAGTCAGCTTTCATTTTAAAAGCTGAAAGAGAGCATTAAAAGAGGCGGAGACTACGGCACGGACTGTTTATGTGGTTTAATGGTTCAAATAAGGTGTTATATTGCTGGCAATTTTATAAAACTCATGTCATGTGAATATTAATGCAGCCAAAAGGTATATTATATAGAACCTTTTGTGGAGCGTTATTCAGCTTGTTGCTATAAGCGGGTCTAGTTTGTAATTTATGTTAATCAGCCTTTATATTATTCTGTAAAAGAGCGTTTAAGGAGTTCACATGTACGTGTAAAGTATATTACACGCACCACTATAGTATATCTCGTTACGCTGACAGCTGTTTATTTGCTAAGGCGATTCATGTGATTTAGACTAATATTATAAAGAGGTAACATTTGTTTGTAAGTTTGTATGTAGGGGGTAATCTCAGGAACTACTGGTCCGATTTGAAAAATTCTTTCAGTATTAGATAGCCCATTTATCGAGGAAGGCTACATATCATCACGCTAAAACTAAAAGGAGCCGAGCATTAATGGAAAATGTGACGCAGACGAAGTTGCGTGGGTCAGCTAGTTTTGTATAAAGCCGTTTTTCGTTGTAGCGTATCTTGTTAGGTACCTGGAACAGGAACGTGTAATTGTGGTATGTGCTTTTTGACTATATGATCTAGTACTCAACTGAAGGAATACATGATACGAAGAAATTTTCTCGATAGAAAAAAAATACAAAGTTCGAAATATCATTTTACTTTTTTTAGCTATAAGACGCAACGCTTTAGATTGATCCTATGAAATTGACTTTAAAATATACAAAATAATCTTATCGAGGTTTCAACTGAAAGGATTTTAATTTAATAATATTTTTATGTTATCATATCATGCTGTCTCTGCACCCCCTAAGGTCGACTGGTAGAAAATGCCTATGGCATTAAGTCCGACTTTGTACAGTTACTTTTGCATAAAGTTTTATTAAATAAAAAAATATTTTGGCACTTACGTTTTTTATTCCAAGCTAGTCTCTTATCGTCATCTCATCTTTTGCATTACAAAATTATTTGCATCTATCTGCGCAACAGCTTGAAGAAAATAGCGACTCCAAATCATCAGATTCATTTGTATAATACACGTACAGAATCCTCCAATGTTTTCATCTCACAAAGCAATATTGGGTAAACATTTTATTTTCTGTATTAGAAAGTCTGTTTTTTTATTTATAATTTTATTTTTTATTAATTTATAATTTTATATTTTTTTTATTTATAATTTTTTTTTTTTATTATTATTAAATTAATTTATAATTTTATCTCAAAACACAATAAGTTTTTGATTTTAGGATTAAAAACAATTATAAACAGCAAACGCAAACTTATATGTGACAAGAATGAAATAAAATGTCATAGGTTACAAGCCTAGGGATGGAAATGGAGTCGCGTTTGAATTGTGTCAAGTAAAAAGTAGCTTTTTCCCCCGACTTGTCTGCGTGGGTTTCAGAAGTTACTGAAATAAATGAAAATTTTGTATAAAGGCTTTAAGTCCAGAGTGACGAGGTTACTTCTAGGCAAGTGTGTTCCATCTTAGACCGCATCATCATCGCTTACCATCAGGTGAGATAGTGGTCAAATGTACCTAGGTATATGCCCATAAAAAGAAAAAAACTACTAATATTATGAATCTAAATCTAACTGATGTGGTAATAGTTGTTAGCCCCAATTTTACTTCATCATGATTCTAACTTCCTGATATTTGGCGAGACTTTACTCCTCATTATTCCAGTCTCACTTCATCACGTACCATAGACATATTTTTGTAAAAATATAATATTAACAATTACAAGTTAATTGAAAACGCCTTCATTTCAAAGCCTTACGTTCGCTATGCAGAATTTTCAACTTCTCATTAGATATGCTATTGCTGAACAGTATGTCAATCAAATGCTGATAGCCTTCTCATTACGTCGCGTAGAAATAAAAATATACATTATTTTGTTAAATTTGGTCCCGGATTGGTTATATAATAGCAGCAATGCTCATGTTACATGTATACTTCCGATGGAATTTTACTGAACCCATTTAGGTTCTTGGGTATTGGTAATTGGTACTTAAGTAAGTATGTAACTAAAATCTATACTAATATTATAAAGCAGAAGAGTTTGTTTGTTTGTTTGTTTGTTTGGTTGAACGCGCTAATCTCAGGAATTACTGGTACGATTTGAAAAATTCTTTCATTGTTAGATAGCCCATTTATCGATGAAGGTTATAATAGGCTATATATCATCACGCTAAGACAAATAGGAGCGGAGCAGTAATGGAAAATGTGAAGCAGACGAAGTTGCACGGGTCAGCTAGTAAAATAATGATAAGGCACTTACCTAGTCTCACCGGCGGCGAGGAAGGGATAAGCTATAGACTATATGTTCGTGAGAAAATGGACAAATTACTTAGATCTAACTAAAAGAGACACATTAATTTATAGTCGATAGTTGGCTGTTCAAGTGTTCACACATCTTTCAAAGACTGTACACGCCCAGCAGCACTCATCTGGCGATGCTCACTTGGCGGTCACAACCAGCGATCATTTTTACTTATATTTATAGTGCGGCCGGAACGAGTATTGCTAGTAATTGCCCATCGCACAAAAGCACTCGCTTAGAGCCGAGCATCTAAACTATCTAAACTTTTCACTCGCTACTCGCAAACTCGTTTCGAGTTTTAAGCTTTACTCGCTACTCGCTGATCGCTGGCGGTGAGACAAATTCCTTAAGAGTTAAAAAATATACATAGAAATATTTTTTATTTCATTCGTCACCATAACATACTTATTTCAATAATGATAAGCCGATTTTTTTACAACTGGTCTACTCCCGAGTGCTAAAATGTCTGCAGTGCTTTCTCTAAAAAGGTCTACTGAATTAGTAGTTTTCACAATAATTTGGGGACATACAAAACATGATATAATTTAGCAACGACTGTAAAAATGTAAAAAATAAATATTAAAACAAACAATTATTATTATTTGTCTGCGTTCAATATTTTATTTTATTCTACGTCTAAAAATATTGTGTATAAGAGTGCTGTAAATTACTTATGACAGAAGAAGTTCATGAAGTTGGTTTGCTTGCAACACTGAATCAGTTGGCGGTTTGAATTAATTTGATGTTACGGCGCTAGGTTCAATAATTCGAACTTTCCACGTGGAAGCATGCGGGGACCGCGCAGTTCGCGCGGTGCTCCTAGGCGCTTTCGAGCTACCGATAAAAACCAAGATACAACTATAATGCGTACTTCATTGTTATCCCCTGAGTTGAATAAGGGAGTAAACACGTTTTATTCAGCTCCATTCAGCAGCAGAGACGCGTACGCGTCCTTTCAGCTTTCCGCGTCTATTCAGCTTTCGCGGAAAACAAGTGTAAATGAGGACAAATGTGTTATTATCATACGAATGCTATAGCCGCGTACAGCACTGTTCAGCCGCGTACAGCACTGTTCAGCCGCGTACAGCTCTGTTCCGCCGCATTCAGCTTCGTACGCGGCGGAACAGCGCTGTACACGGATGGTTCTCGACTCCTTATGTATCTGACACTGGCATGGCCATCATCAGGAATTTTAATTTTGACAACATAAAAAATAGTCGAAATTAGTCGCCAAATATCAAAATTAGTCGGACATAAATCTTTTTTTTTTGTTAGTAATTTTTCGTAATCTTTTCGATTTAGTTCTTGGCCTGTACCTTAAAAATTAATCTCATTATATATTTTAAACTAAAACCTGACTAATTCTGTGACTGAAAAATTACGACTAATTATTAGCCACAAAATTTGGGAGAAAAAAAAATCTTCACTGGGTGCCCTAGCATTTGAGATTCAAATGGGCTAAGCAGGGGTACGCGCACCCCAGATCGGCCTCCTATGAACCCTGAAGTAGGTGATACACGTACGAACTTAATCGGCTCGACGTCGGTGACACACGTGAAAGCTTGCTCATGACTCTAGTACCTAACAAAACTATTTGTTATTCAGGAATAATATTTTAATATAGCCAGACAGGATACTTGTATGAGCGAAGCAATATCATATTGGATAGCAGTTAACTTAAGCAATTTCGGCACATAAGGTTTGGTCGACTCCTGAACCTGTAACATCGTGTTCTTATACAAGGAAACTGTTGGGACGTTTTGCAAAGCAGACGTGTCGCTAAAATACTCTGTGATTTATATTTCGAAAGGTAGTCTAAAGATGATCTAAGAACGTTATCGTCGTCGACGGTTTACTGGCAAGAGAGCAGCTCTTCGCCTCATTGTTTGTTTTAACTCTTCACACAAGCAAGCGCAAGACATCACAGCGCAACAGTCGACCACCGCACTGAGTGAGTAATATTTACAAAGACATCATGAGGGCAGTACGCTCGCAAACTGGAAGTGGCCCCGGCCTCGAACGCAGTGACTCGCAACCGAATTTACTATCAAGTGCTTCTCAACCTGAATTTTTAGATACTTCTAAAGTAACTCAGCGCAGTTTTAAACGGAAGCAGTTGGATGATAACGAATATATTCGAACTGAATTAAGCGAAATGCGTAAAAAAATGTCTTAAATGATGATGATGTTAAAAACTATTACTACGACACAAAGCGAATTCACAAAAAAAAATCACTGATGATATAACAACAATTCAGGAACGAATAGACGGTATTAAGTTCACTACTGATAATCTCGCCGCTGAACAAAGCAATATCAAATCCGATATAATATCACTACGGAATGACCATTGCAAAACCGAAAAGAAAGTTGAAGAGATTAACCATGCAGTTCAATTACTAAATACAGATAGACCATCTCTTCAAGATTCTTTCCCAAATGAAACACAAGAAACCATCATAGCCGAGATTAATGAACGTGAATTCCGAAACAATAATATTATTATCAGTGGTATACCAGAACCATCGTCACCGAACAAGGAACAACGCATTAATATAGATAAAAACAAGGTCGTTACTCTACTCAAATCGATTGAGGACGACTGTCCCGAACCACAAAGGATTATGCGACAGGGAAAGTATGATGAAAATAAAACACGACTAATAAAAGTATATCTAAAATCTCAGGCAATTGCAAAATCTATACTACGTAACCAAAGCAATTCTAAACAGGACAGTGTCAAAATATATTCTGATCAGACTCCAACACAGCGTAAATACCTGCAAAATCTCAAAGAGGAACTCAATCGCCGGCAGGTTAACGAAGACAAAACTCTCACAATTAAATACGTCAACGGTATACCGAAAATCGTGACGTTACCTTCAAAAAACGAATAGCCACCGAACCTACTACAAACGAAAATACTGATCCTAACAATGAAAAAGTAACTTATCAAGTGGTCGATAACTACAGCAGCATTATAACCTCAGTCAAATCTTTTAATTTTTTTTACGCAAACATGCGCAGCATTGTAAAACTTGGCAAATTTGACGAATTAAAATTTGTAATAAAAGCTTTTCCATCTTGTTTACACGCAGTGATTCTAACAGAAACCTGGATAAAATCTGATGAAGAAGGAAAAATATTTCAAATATCAGGATACACACATTACTATAACTTTAGAAATGATACTAGAGGTGGTGGCGTTTCAATATTTGTGAATAATAACTTGAAACATAGTCTGACTGAGGAAATCTGTGAAAATTATAACCACTATCTTTGGATTCACGTCGAAAACTATACTTTGGATTTAGGTGTTGTATACAGAAAACCCGGCCAATCAAACGTCAAAATCTTTTTAGATACCTACTCTCAACAACTACTTAAAACAAGCGAAGTGTTGTCTTTGGCGACTTTAATTTCAACTTATTAAATACGGAACGTGCAACTACAATGTATAAAGAAGTGATCCAAGAAAACGGCTTTGAATTTTTGAACAAAGTAGATGAAGAACATTGCACAAGAGAATCAACAACATCAAAAAGTATAATTGATCATGTTTGTTCAAATCTCAAACTAAATAATTTCCACCTAGCTATTGTCGATACACCTATGTCAGACCACAAACAAATGTACTTAGAACTTAAACGCTATAAACCAGAACCCCTGAAGAAAATAAGATACCACAATACGAACTATGAAGTACTTTATAAGACCATCTTGGAATCCCGCAACGCAAACAGTGACTGTACATACGAAACATTGGAAGAAAAATTATTAAAAAGCTTAGAAGTAAGCAAAATCACAAAAACCAAAACGCTAAACCCACCACGACAAGACTGGATAAATAGATCAGTCATAAGTGAAATAAACAATAGGAACACTTTATGGAATCAACATAAGAAAAACCCAACAGACAAGCAAAAGGAAAACATATTTAGAAAGAAAAGAAACGAGGTATCAGAGTTTATCCAACGAACGAAATCAAGCTACCACTTCAAAGCCTTTGAAAACTGCAAGCAGCAACCATTGAAAATGTGGAGACTGATAAACAACCTGTCCAGCAATAAACTAACTGAAAAATCTGCACCCTAGAAACTTCAATCACAAAAGGGCACTGTTACTGACTTAAAGGACATCTGCGAATGTTTCAATGTTTTCTTTGCAAGTGTTCTATACTGGCAAATCAAATTCCCATAAAATATCACCCATCAGGTAGTGCCTTGGCAAGTTCTTCTGGATCTAGCTCGTCTTCTCTTAGTGATTTAGAACCAACCACAACTGACGAAACCCTAAAAATTATTAATAATTTAAATAATAACACTAGTTCAGATTTGGATGGTATCACCACAAAATCATTGAAATGTGTTGCAAACCTAATTCTTGACGAACTCACAAATTGCATAAACAAGTGTATGAAATCGGGTACATTTTACAAGTTACGCCAATTTATAAATCCGGAACTAAGTCAGACCCGGGCAACTATCGTCCTATTTCGGTTCTTCCTGTGCTTTCAAAAATCTTTGAGAGGGTCTTATACAATCGCCTTGAAAAATACCTAATTACTTTAAATTTCATTTATGAAAAGCAATACGGTTTTAGACCGAAATCAAATACACTCTCAGCTACAATAGACCTTGTGACAACTATAAAACTAAACATTGATACAAAGAAAGTGGCCTTGGGTGTCTTCATCAATCTAAAGAAGGCATTTGACACGGTCAGTCATGAGTTATTGGTAAAAAAACTTATTGAAATCGGGATAACAGGCCCTGCCCTTGACATTTTTAGATCTTTCCTGTCAAATCGATACCAAGTAGTTAAAATTGGTGACACTCAGAGTAATCCCAGAATTATAACATACGGTGTGCCCCAAGGCTCAATTCTGGCTCCCTTGTTATTTCTCTTATATATAAATAGTGTCCACAAAATTGGTTTAAAAGGTGATTTAACATTATATGCAGATGACACATGTTTGTTTTCTTTGGCCACTCAATCGATTCTATTTTTAAGCAAGCGCACAGCGATTTGGACTTACTGAACTTATGGTTTCAACAAAATCTACTCACTATTAATACTACTAAAACAAATTATATGATTTATACAGCAAAAAATAAAAAAATTGGCAATTATACACCACTAAAAATAAATAACCAAATCATAAACAAAGTAGATCAGGAGAAATATTTAGGGTTAATTTTAGATAGTAAGCTGACCTGGCTTCCACATATTCAAAAAATAAAAACAAAATTACTGTCACTCACGGGTACCCTAAGAGGTATCGTTCGCTGCTTACCACGTCAAGTTCGTTACACGATCTACTTCTCCCTTGTTAAGCCACATATTGACTACCTAGTTGAAATATAGGGTACCGCCGCTAAAACACATATTAACCTACTACAAACTGCTCAAAATAAATTACTAAAAACGTTATTATATTATGATTACCTAACTCCAACAGAAACTCTTTACGAAGAAATAAAAGTAATGAACATAAAACAAATATACATGTATAATACCTGCATACTAATTCGGAAAATACTAAATAAAAATATACACACAAACATAACCTTCACTAAAAACATAAAAAAACACAAAATGAAACTCAGACGTGAACAAAACTTTTTACAACTACAACCAACCCGAACAAGCTACGGAAGAAAAACGATTCTGTATGAAGGATCTAAGCTATTTAATAAATTACCGAGAAACCTCATAGAATCTAAATCTAAACTACATTTAAAAATTTACTTAAACGCTTTATAATAAAAAACTCACTTTCCCTACAATAGTGTCGAGCCACATCCAGTAACTGTCACTGTAGTACATCTGTATTGTACGGAAACTTGTTTACGTATTTTGTGTATCGAACTAACACTTGTTCATATTTATTTGTAACCTACCCTCAAAATATTATAATTAACGCCTAGTTTTTGTAATACGTCCAACATTTAGTCTTTTTTATGATATGTCCAGTTATATTCTCATGTAAGTGAATTGTAATTCTTATGAGAATAAATGATCTCAAACCAGAATACAATCAAGAATTCTAGTAATTATTAGTATGAATAGCTTCGAAAAACAGTAATTTTTGCAATATAATAGCACTCGACCAGTCACAAAACAAAGTAAGGGCTCGCAGCTTGCGGCTCGCGGCGTTGACAGAACAAAATAACGAACAAACCTGTCGGATCGCCAAGGGACTTTCTCGTCCAGCTATAAGTGCGCGTACTTCGGTGACACACGAGCGAAAAAGGTCGTCGTGCCACAAGTACGCGTACTTACTCGCTACATTATCCTACCTGGTCTGCATATCGCCGAATGATCCGATGATTTGTCACACACGGTCACATCAATGACACAATAGGTAATCGAAGCAGTTCAAGGCCACACCACCACACCTACAACAACGCACACACCACTCATACCACTTTTCTCAGTGACAGCCTGGAGTTACAATTGCGACTCCAGATTACTACTGATTAATTCCTTATCACAAAACCTTATAACACTTAAAACCTGGAGTCATTGTACCATAGACGATACCAAAGACTTACGTACAGATTACTGATTAATTTACCAGTTATCTACGTTATCCAAAAAATTAAACACGTCACCAAAGAAGCCGATGATCTAGGTAAGTACCTGCCTATATGCGGTTACATCATTGCCCACACATGTACCTAAGCACACGCATATACAGTACTCGAGGTGTTATATTAATCGGGATGACATAGTCAATGACACAATAATGGTGGCAGCTCAAGGCCACACTTACATCAGTCCTCATACTCTTTACGCTCATTAGTATGCCGGTGCAATAGGAGCACCATCCATCGACACACAATGATACCTAATCCGCCTTTGGGAACCCCATTAACGTTATCGAGACTTGTCATCGACCAAGGAAAATAACTTGATATAATAGATTAAAGAGTGTGAACCTAATTGGAGGTAGCTTTTTGAATGGTGCCCTATATGTGTCTTCCGCAATGATAGTCGAAGAGGGAGCTAGTACGAATCAAATAACGCTTCAGTTAGGTATTGAGTCTTACAGTTTTCTGTCAGCAGACTTTTTTGATATTGATTAGCATAAGCTGCTGTCGATTGTTCGTGGTAAATGGGATATTTTCCTAAAGGTAGGTAAGGATTTTGGTGAGTATTTCTTGTTTTATTTACAACTAGCTGTCCCCCGCGGCTTCGCTCCCGTCAATTAAGT
This sequence comes from Ceramica pisi, assembly GCA_963859965.1. NCBI lineage: Eukaryota > Metazoa > Arthropoda > Insecta > Lepidoptera > Noctuidae > Ceramica > Ceramica pisi. The sequence continues at coordinate 15,604,370 of OY982536.1, read as the reverse complement.
ATTCATTGCACATATCGAGTTTTCATTGTTTTTAAGATGTATTCTGCTATTCGGGTCGGAGACAAATCCAACGAATCAATAACCATGAAAATTGGTCCAGCAGATCTCGAGTTATAAGTGTTGTAACAAACCCGTCTTTTTATTTTATATATATAGATATCAAATATATTGGCTTTGTAGCAGGTCCTCATTTGTACCCATCAAAGTAGAAAAAAAAGGCAGATGTGAGTAGGTATATCATGTAATTGCAGATCTAATTACTTTTTATCTACATAAACCATACATTCAGATAAGTACTATTGCAATAAACCTTTGACTTTTACGAAGCAAAACATTAACATAGACAAGACAGTGGTTTTCTTGTTGCACCTCTTTTAACCTCAAATTAATAACAAGTAAAGGAATAACATGCATCATTTTATTAAAAATTCAAACTAAAAAGTCTAAAGCTAAATTCATAATAGAGTTCGTTCTTAGCTGTTCTATTGTAGAAACTGCGGTAATATACAATTGGTGGACTCCAAAATTAAATGCTGTCTAGTTTCCATTAGAAGAATACATAAGTAGGAGCTAGGAGCCATTTTAAACCATGGTAGCAACCATTGGTATTTGCAAACTCATGACTATGGTAAGCCCGAGGCGAACGTCTACTTGTTTGTAAAAACCATTACCGCAATAAGATCAGAAATAACTATTTCACGCTCTTCCTGAAAATCCAACTTTCGTAGTCTTCTAAATTTGTATTTTGCGTCTCTGATATCAATTTGAAAGGTAACATAAAATCAATCTAAGCATTTTAGTTTTTTATTTCGTTTGAGAAATAAAACGTATGTTTTATACGCAACTGTCTATATATTTTTTAAATCAATGTCGTTCTTAATATTGCTCTCACGTTACATAACTGCACTTACTACAACTTTCCAAGTGTCTTTGTCTACTCTTGGTGGCTTCGAAACCCTACTATTTACACCCACACCAATAAACGAGTCTGATAAAAGAGCTTTACACAAGTCCCACTACCAAGTTAGGTAGTACCTGAGTAATAGAATGTAGGTAGGTACCTAACCTTATGATCTTAATGACCTATCTTCAAGACAGGTTATCATAATATCGCGGTACGCCTTGAAGTTTCTCTATCATTTTCTAGTATTCTTATAATGTAAACCAGTTTTAATTTTAAATACAGGTGACAATTGTTGATTTAAGTTCTTTATGCTTTATATTTATAATAGGCGTAACATGTTGCTACAACATTTATGTTCAGATAGCGGAATTTCTAATAGCTGAAGTAATAATATCATCTATTTTATCGAACAATAGGTACTCTCATTTACATCAAGGAAATGATCATGTATTTAAGTATGCGCTGATATAAAACATTTATCTACATTTAGTAGGAGAGAGGTTATTGCTAAAATAAAACGTTAAGTCGAAGAGGAAGTCGATAAGCGCAGGTTCTATTAGACTACATACGTAGTACTGTAGTACATAATATATTATGCCTCTAAACATTTTACATTCTTGTTACACGATAAGTTATGATAAATTTTCCTATGAATAGGCAAGTAAGTTGAGTTAGATATAATTCACAATTTCGATATCTACCAGTCAGAATAATTCACAACACATAGTTCACTGTCGTCCTCGCACTGAGTTTAGAAGTAGCACACAGCAACACTTGAGATGGCACGTTTAAACACTTGTATGGTGAACAGTACTTAGTTCATGTCTGTTGTAGGTGTTCACCAATGTCCTGGTGTTTGGAAGGTTGGTGTTTAGGCGACCTCCAGGTCGGAGTCGGAGTCGTCGGAGTAGGGGCGCGGCGTGGGGGGCGCGGGAGGCGCTAGCGCTGGGGAGTGCGCGGGAGAGGGGGGCGGCCGCGCCAGCAGAGGTGCGCGTCCGCACGCGCGCTCCTCCTGCAGCTTGCGCAGGCGCTCCTGCTCCTCACGCTTCTGCTTGCGCCATTTTGCTCGGCGGTTCTTGAACCAGACCTGCCGAACAAAATAACATTTTAATTAAGCTGTTTTAGAGTTCCCGTGTCTCTCGGATCATCTCGCGTCATGAAGATACCATTACAATCTTCCTACGATATTATGACGAGAAAATAATGGCTAATTATATTATATGGGTATTATATAGTAAATATTTCTCATACATGCAGATAGAACCAGGATAGAAGGATAGTAACCAGGTCCTTAAAGCATCAAATAAAATCGAAACTTATTGCCTAGTGTAGCAATGAAACAGAAGAAGACAAATATTATTTGCAAATACTCATATTCTATCGTGTGATTACCTACATATCATCATATTGCTAAATCTGTGTATTGGTTCAGAAACCGAACAATAGGGACACATTTTTTCTTTAAGGGTAACAAAGATCCCAATATACGGTGTGATATCATAACTCAAAGGTTTCTTAGATATTGAATTTTTCAGTACGGTAGCTAATACTAGCCGAGCCGATCTCTTGTGAGCGATCAATTGATTGTTATACACCGTGTTATCTACGGACAATTGGAACGACCCAATTTTGTTGCAAACATTGACCGAGCTACTGAACTACATAATAGTAGAAAAAACCTCAAAGGCAGTATTGTTGTTGAGGTATCATTGATATTTCCCGGTACAGGGGCTGCGGGCTCACTTCCACTCGAGTGGGCACAAGTGCGCGGGGTTCCCAGACTGCGGGTGGTCGCGCGGCCGCGGTCCGGCTGCACCATTGTAGCACCTCGCCGTCACAACACTGGACCAGCCTTCTTCCCAATCGCATAAATGCACACGAATCGAGAGATCAAATAATCTCTCATTTTCTTTACAAAACTGACGGACATTGATGTTGTATGTGAATGTAATTATAATGGAACTCTTTACAGGAAACTGTCATGCGTGAATGCGTAGCGAAACTAATTCGTAACACTCCAGTATTTAATAAATAAAATTAAGCAATTGTAAGAATGTTATGGATCCATCTCATCGTATTAAATGGTTCAAAATATTTGAAAGCGATACTTAGGTATATTATTCTTAGAAGCAGCTGTCAAAGTAAGTAATTTTATTTAAATCAAGTAATAAAGGTTATTTAAGTAATAAGGGTATTTAATAGTTCAAAAGCTTCTTCTAAGAATATACTTAGGTATATTCTTAGAAGTAAGTAATTTTATTTAAATCAAGTAATAAAGGTTATTCTCGTAGACCTAAAAATCTAAAAAGTTAAGTAGATCTACCCTCTACTTAACTTTTTATGACCTGAAAGGCAGGGTTCTTCAAGAACAATTTTCATTATTTCTTCATTTTCTATTTGACTCATACATAGGTAATTTTGAAACCATATAATGCGAATGTATGATTGTCCATCTTCTTTAGCTATATTTTATGTTATGGCCCAAAGTTCGTCTATGGAACGCTCAACGCTCAAAAATCATGCAAGTTTATAACTAACCCACACAATTTTCTAGCACTTATAAAATGTCAATACAAAATAATGCCCCACAACCTTTTCCAAATGATAAGACAAGTTGATTCTTCGCCGGATATTATACCATACAAAATCTACATTTAAAAAGCGGCACCCTGAGCTTATTCAGTAGGAGCCTTTAAAATTAATTCGTTAACGATAGCACCATTGTCGGAGTTAATTGCATTACAAGAGTCGGTCGGCGGCCGACAAAGGTCCCATTAACTTTCGATGAAAGAGTGACGGGGTTTTCGCATTCGGAGTCCGCCCGCGCCCCCCGCTCATTGGGCGCCACTCGAGCGGCAAATATGGCCGCTGCCACCGCCAGACTCTGGGGCTCCGGCGCACGGCTCCTTACACCTCGCAGGCCCGCACTGTTAGCACTGTAAGCACCCGACGCCTTTGTCATTCCTCACCCACAATAAGATTAGCCCGATGTTCTTTTGTGTACTACTGATTGTGTTTGGTTTAACTCGTTTGCTATTTTCATTGCAGCCGATGAGTTCATTTTCTGCAATAAAAGCACCCCCGTTTTCTGCGTATCGTTAAGTGCGTTAGTACTTATCCGTTTGGGAGATACACAAACATTGGAATATATTGAATCAAGAATATTGGACAGTTATCTCAGGAGCTGATTGATGGAGATTGGGGCGGCTAGATATCCAATTGTTAAGCGTAACTAGCCTACCAAGTTAGTCTCATTAAGCGAAAGGAAAAACTGGTACACCGATGAATTACCTATTGGAAGAACAAAAACCTAGAGAAAAAGAAGCAACGTAAATAAATTGCGATAAATATCTAGGTTTACACGATCTGTTTCTTTTACAGGATGGTAAGAGTACCTCATATCAGAAGTCCTCAGTATGAGAGACATTTCTGTTACTATGAGAATCTGCTTACACATTAGGCATAAACAGAAAAGTTTGACTGCCGTTCGACTTAAATACCTGTACCCGTACAATCACCACAGCGTTACAAGCGAAGCCTTGCATTCAGCAGGGACCTATTGTTCACTCGGGTACCTAGATTAAAATAGATTAACTTCATTAAGCGACGTCGACACTCCCGGAAGCTTATAGACATAGCTAAATTGGAAGTTTGATATTCCCCTTTGTTTTAATTCTATTGAGAGCGTGGAGAATTCCCAAATTCTATTATATGCCACCGCTGCAGCGGACTGGCATCATGCATGCATAATTTCAATACGGTAATGTTCATTCTGCTGAAGACAAACACGTTATTGAAGACCTAAACTATGATGGTATACCTAGCGTTATCATAACTAGATGAACCATTTAAATGTTTATTAAGTACTTGATTATGTAAATCAAAATCAATTAAGAGTTTCACCATCTGCCTAGCCTTTTCCAAACTATTTTGGGGTCGGCTTCCAGTCAAGCCGGATTTAGCTGAGTACCAGTATTTTACGTGGAGCGGCTGCCAACCAGACCTCCACAACCTGGGTAACACGGTAGTTCATGAAAAAACTGGAGTCAGATTAACTGGCTTCTGACTTTCCGTAACGACTGCTAAAGATCTACAAATGACAGCCGGGACCAACACCTTAACGTGCTTTCCGAGGCACAGAGGAAACTATGTTAGGATGGTCACCCTTCCATAGATTTTGAGTTTCTGGAATGTAAATTATTGTGCCATTTAATCCAGTTTGTCTTTTTTTTTCCTGTATAAATAAAATGGTTAGTAAACAAATTACCTATTCGTTTTTGTTTAAATATATTGATTAGCAGATTGTGTTTAGATAATATGAAATTTGAATCTGATAATCATAGTATCTAAACTAATCAATCATAGATGTATATTTTTTATGAATAAGTCCTAAAGGACTTACCTACCAGCCTTTTAATATTCTTTAGAAAATTATACTTTGTTATGCCCTTCCTCCTTTCCGTTGTTTTGCTTATATAATAAATACCTATTATATTAACTTTATGTAGCCTGATGGTAAAAATATGTTGAACCTTCTAGTAAGTAGTGAGTTCATTAGCACGGAGCACACCGGTGGTGTGGTCGTGTCGTGTGGGAAGACAAACAGATGAGGCACAGGGCGGGGCGCCGCCCGGGGCGCTGTGCACCACGCCTCGACGCCTGCCCACCCCCGCGCCCAACACTAGCTGCTTAGCGGGACACTGGCCCAGCAATAACTATAACTTGCCATAGTCTCTACCATAACACCTTAACATAATATTTTGTGGATTTTTCCGGTGAGAGCTGCAGTAAGAGGCAAATTACTTGTTATCAACTAACTAAAAATGATAGGACCAACGGAGAACCGGCCAAGTGCGAGTCGGACTCGCGCACCGAGGGTTCCGTACAAACCTGTAGGTATATAAGTAAAAGTTGACCCACCACGACAATCGAGTCATAGTTATGGTATTTTGATTGCAAAATGAAATCCATAACATTGTGGAAAAGGGTAATAAGTTTATAATTATTAAAAAATATATAAATGTGATGTAACTAGAAAAATAAGGTTTTCGGAATTTTTCCTTTGTAATATGTGCTATAAAAAAATGGTTCATGCCAAATTTCAAGATTCTAGGTCGACTGGAAGTAGGTACCCTTAAGGTTTTCATTCCCTAGCGAGTAGTTGCGAGTTTGAAAATATGCGGCTTAAATTGCAGTTTCTTTTGATTGCGTTGACATAGAAGTTTGATTTTGTTACAGCTTAAAGGTATTATAGACCTGTGTATTTGATTTGAATTTTAATACCTTTACGCGTTCATGAGGAAAGGGGTAGTAAGTTGCTAAAAATATTTTTATTGGATTGACTAAAAATGTAGGGTTTTCACAATTTTTCCTTAATCTGTGCTATAAGACGTTACGATTCCCTTGGGAGTGTCGAAAAATTGCGGCATAAACAGCTGTTTTCACAGTTCCAAGGGACAGTAGACCTGAGTATTAGATATAAATTCCAGCTTGATACCTCCACGCTTTCCTGAGAAAATGGGTCTTGACAGACATACAGACGGACGCACGGACAACAAAGTGATCCTATAAGGTTTCCGTTTTTTCCTTTCGAGGTACGGAACCCTAAAAAATGATAAGACTATTATAATAGTCCTATCATTTTTAGATAGGTTTTGTACCTATCTACAAAACGATAGGACTACCAACTCGTATCATTTGAAACTTAAAAAAAATATTACAAAAATATATAACCAACTTTCAAAAACCCTAACTATAAAATAACTTTAATTTCGGTAGTCGGTGTTTTTGGTTTGTTTGAATTGTTTTTTAGTTTTCACTTTTTAGTGGTACCTGCGTACCCATTCACAGCGTACCGGCGTGATGTTTAATGTTATGTTATGAACTGGTATAAACAACAAACAGACATGCGATTTCAGGAATCCCGAACCATTTGCTATCATTTATTGGACAGTTCCGGTGGCTAAAAATACTCTTCCAAACAAAACAAGAATCATCCAAATCGGTTGACTATTGGCGAAAATATCGCTGAACAAACATTTTTCATTGGATCCCATCATCAGATCCACTTATAGGTACCTTCCGTCATCAACTCAGCAACATGTGATAAATATCTGAATTGGGTTAGAAAGATTATGTAAAATATTGTAGGTAGGTATGTGCCTATCAAATTTAAGGGTTTCCTCGATTTTCAAATTCTGTCTTGGTGACAATGGGTCCACCTCAGGAGTTAGGCTTTCGAATACAAAAATAATAATAAAAATCGGTCCATAATTGGCGGAGATATCGGTGAACATACGAGTACATTAAAAAAATACATACCTACACCCGAACATAGAACCTCGGCCTCTTTTTTGAATAAGTCGGGTAAAAAAATTTGTTAAGTACCTATATGTATTCTGAGTAGGACGTAATCAATAAACAGCTACAATAATCCCGATTTCTGAATTTGAGCATTTCTCAAACTTTACTTGAGTGGGAAAACCTATAAAAATTTAGCAGGGGAGACTGGGTACCTGCCAACGTAACATTTTGTACTTTTACGTTTGTTTCTGGTTTTGTGTTACTTTTTTGATGAAATTAATAAAGCCATTTATAAATTTGGTTCATATTCTGTACATTACTATCTTGATTTTCGTATTAAGGTATATTACTTATGAATTTCAGAGTCTTTTAAAAAATTCGTCAGTTTTTACTTTAAACCACGTTGGCAGGTCGAAAGTAACACGTTGTGGATCGAAAGTAACAGGACAAAGTGGTTCGTAATGAATATGATTGTAGACATATTAAATCACTAATTATTTACTACAAACTTTGTATAAATAAAACTAGTTAATATTGCAAATGCTCAAAACTTACATATTTAAGAAAACAAATGAACATTGTTAACGTCTCGTTAATAATTCTTTGTTTAATTAAGTACCTACCTATCTAATGAGATCAGTTATTATATGATAGTCAGACTATTCAGTGTCCGCCTTCTATTCAGACTCGAAATTAATCTCCAACTCGTATGTAAGTTTACGTACTGCAGATGGAGATAACCCAAAATTAACTCCAGAACATTTGATTAAATAGTCCTGTGGATCTTTCTCCTCATCATTATATAGTAAAAACACGGTTGACGCAACGGTAACCAACAACTATGCCAGTATTCCCTGCTTTTAATTATGTAATGTATCTTTAAAATGTTACATGGCAAACACTATAATTTCTTGCCAAAGCTCTTATTTTACACCATCTTTAAACTTCCATAACAGTAGTCCCTCGTGCGGTGGTTAAAAAAAATACGTTAATAAATCAATACGGGGACAACAATAAACAGGTTAATTGTGTACCATAGGGCTGTGTAACTTTTGTACCGAACTACATTTTCGTTAAACCATGAAACATAAGTTTGAAACGGAACGTGCTAGAAAAAACCGGATTGAAACACTGTAGGTACAATCATCTTAATCAAGAATTGATTAATTTTCAAATATTCAGATTAATAACACTCTTTTAATTCTACGTAAACAGTAAGTAAGTAAACATCGAAAAAACTAACTTTTGATATGTAAATCACGTAGCGACCTGTCACACAATAAAAACAAACGCGTGGCGCGAGCGGCGACTGAATGCAAGGGAGAGGGGCGGTCTATCGCCTGATGGCAGCGAAGAGGTGTTTTGATGATTGGATACATCACATCAGTGCCATTGCTAGACCCAAAGGGGTCCAGTATGACAAAACATTTGAGGGCATTTCTACCATATTTCTACCTAATGCAGACTAGCTAAACTATCACTTATTTTACTTCTTGGATGGATGGATGGATGTCTGTTGCGTATGTTCTCTTGGGTTATTTTTTATCATTCACGCATGTCATACCAGTGGCAGGAGCCAGTACCTATCACTATAATTAATTCATTCGGATCTCCCATGACTAAGAATTTGTAGTTAAAGACAGTATATTACGACTTTTTAATTCCACACATATGGGCGTATATACGTGTATACGTAGGTATATTCCCTTTAGTCTGGGGGCCCTTATCATTGATGCTACGCCCCTGCAAAAGATACAATAGATGTTGCTGTCGCTGTGTGGTGGGTTGATGTCATTCTGGATTCCTGATCAGCAGTGCTATTCTGTAACAACATTTTCGTGTCTCGACAGCGGAATCCGAGGTGAGTTTCAAATTCGTATAAATATAAGACCTTATGTTGTGTGAAATAAAGTTCACTTTGTAAGCTTAGTCACTCAGGTGAAGCTCGATATCGAAATGGTTATTTACAGAATAGACTAGCAGTAGATAAATAATGTTCCTAAAACTGTAATTTTAATGCTTATTCAACTGGTTTAAACCTTTCTTTTTCTGTTTTTTTTTTTCTATTTCTGGAAGACTCCCGGAAGTCTTGCAAAAGAGTTAAGGCAGAAAAAAGGTGGTTTTTCACTTTCTATTGCATGGTAACTTAAAATAGCTCTCTCTGTCTCTCCAAAGTCATGGTCTTACAAAACCGGCCAAGTGCGAGTCGGGCCACGCGCAGTGTAGGGTTCCGTTGTAGCACGTCACAATTGCCGACTTATAAAATAAATGTATTTATAAGTTGGTCGACTATTAGGTACCTACTCGTTAAATTGTTAAGCCCACTTAGCTGCTAGTCTATTCTGTAAATAACCATTTCGATATCGACTTCACCTGAGTGACTAAGCTTACAAAGTGAACTTTATTTCACACATCATAAGGTCTTATATTTACACGAATTTGAAACTCACCTCGGATTCCGCTGTCGAGACACGAAAATGTTGTTACAGAATAGCACTGCTGTAATAGTCTTCTTTATAAATTCGTTATATATGCTACTACCATGACATATTGCACGTCTCCAAAAACAGCCGTTTAGCTGGTAGAGGGAGGACTTGACTCTTTCGAAAATTAGCACTTGAAAGCCTAATATTTCCAAACGGATCATTGGATGGAAAAATGGTTTTCGCATATCCTCAATATTTTAAAACTATCTAAGCAACGACAACCCATACCATGAAATAGACGATAAAACAAATATCGCCACTTTACGTGTAGGGCCTAAAAACTTTTTTTTCCCAATATTTTATTTTGAATACCAATTCCAACTTCGTTCCATACCAAATTCCAACTTTCTAGTGCTAAGCGTCTCTAAGCTAAACCGCGGACAGACAGGCGGCCGGACATGGTGAAACTATGGTTCCTAGTTGACTACGGAACCCTGAAAAGCTCTCAATTAACTGTTTTTGGCTAGAAGTATTTCGCATATCTGTCAAGTTTTATTAAAATCTGTTCAATCACTCCCAAAAAGCAGAACTCAAAACTGAAAAACCTCGTTCCGCTTTTCCTCCAGTACCTACCATAGAATGTTTTTACTTGGAATTAATTTTGTAACGGACATGCTACCCACAGCTCATTCCATGAACCCTCCGACTCCTACAAATATATTATGAACTCATCGCAATCTGTTAGTAGTCTTCCTATTACGAGGCGCACTTCTGCGACTTCTCCCAATAGAAACGTTTAATCGGCGTCAGTTTTGTGACAAGTTAATATCTTACTACAGGTACCTATCTTTTTGTTTATCTATCTATGTATGAGATCTATTGGAATAGATCATAATTATGGGTACCTACTCTACGCGCGGAATGTAATTTTGTGAGTGTGACTATGCTTTACAAAACACGCGTGAAAATGCTTCCCCCGATGGAAAATAGGTTCTATAGTGCGAATTATTCTTTTTTAAACCGGTCTTCGTCAGTGGTGAATTTTTACCGTTTTGCTAAATGTTCGTGATTTTATTAATCAGTAGAGAGATTTTCTGGAAAACGGATTGGCAAGGCAAACAACCCGTTTTCAGTCTAAGTACAAACCGAGAACCCAACGTACAAAGTTTATACCTGTCCGATAATATGCATTGTGCTTAGACTTAGGTATGCACGTTTACAATAATAATTTTCCGAGTGTCGGTTGCTATATTATCCCAAAGTGATATTCCTTTTTACTTTTTTTTTATAGTTTGGTACTTTTTAACCGCAATGCAATGACAGACACTACGGGTATTGTCCATGAACCTGAACAGATTTTTCGCATTATCATAAAGTGATATTCTTATTTGAATAACTGACATCAAGACTGCTAAACGAAGGACATACAAATCGTCAGTTTTGTAAAGATTTTGTAATATGATGTATGTTTAAGGTTTGCAACGGCAAACCATCGTGTGAACCGCGCGGATGGGGCGGTGCGCGAGCGGGCGCGCTGCGGCGCGGCGGCGAACCGAACCCAAACTTATTGTAATAATGTTGTTAGAACAAACACCGCGCTCCCTCCGCCTTGTTTGAGATTACAATTACGGTTTTAGCGAACTGATTTATTAATGGACCGCCTGATCCGCCCTTGATACTTTAATGTCGATTTAATTTGCATACCTAGGTAAGTAGATGCTTGTGTTTAAGATCAAGCTGATTTTTTGAAGTAACTTAAGCTGGTTGTTAACTTTTACGTCTTATTCTACCAGTACTACAGTATCTGTTACTAAAAGATAGGTACCTACTCTAGTACTGGCAGCGCAATCGTAACAGATAAGATACCACTAGCAGCCAATCTGTAATACTGCTTTCATTTAGGGGGTAAGTATACCTGGTCCAGCTCTTATAAAAAACTGCTTTCTTATACAAACAGAAGTGCTTTTTTATTTTACATAGCAAAAATTGCGATTGTGCTAAACTACATACGTAATTAGATCTACTTATAGTAAAATCTAAACTAACTAACTGGCCTGCTCCCCTAGCTGCCGATGGTTCTACCCAATTAATCAAAAAATACTGTAAGCCTATCTACCCGTGAAATGTCGCACATCAAACAATTTTATATTGAAATCAAACTAAGTAATCAAAGTCGTTGTTTTTTTAATCCGGCGCGTCGTTAAAACCCTCACACCTGTCGTATTCCATTTCCCCATTAGCAACGAAATGCATTAGTCAATATTAAAGACGCCATCCGCGACTATAATTCCACAAAGGGCACTTCAAATCACACCCATCTCTTTTCGGTTGATGTCAAAACATTACTCCTCTCCACGGCCGGAGGCTGTAAAAGTATCCCCTCGTGTCTGTCACTTCGTATCAATTACCGCACGCAAACACCCATGCACGCTCTGCGACGAAAAGTCGTATCTGCGCTGTGCGCGCCACTCGAACCGAAATTCAGTTGTCAAAAGATTGCTTTAATAGTACCACAAAACCTTCGCAAAGCGAAAAAGTATTTCATTCTGGCGATAGTCTTACAAAATAACACTTAAAGCTACATAAGTAAATGTCAAATTCGTTGAGCCCCACTAGCCCGTAGGGAGTCCCCGAGGGTCGTTCTGCAAACAACGCTCCCCTAAACGTTATACTTTGAAAACAATAATTTGTATTGCGTATCGAACGCGTCTATAAATAATAGAGTGATACTTCACTCACTGATGTGACCGCGTTGTTACATTCAACGAGCTCAAAATAATAATTTAATTGATAGCAGTTTTAGGGGCAATTCTAAGCGTTAAATCGTTTATTTTGATTACTTTATTAGTTGTACTTATTGTATTGTGTTATCCCAGCTAATGTTCTTAAACTTTATCAAGTTTCCAGAGCCGAAACACTATATGCAAAATATAGTGGAATATATCCGATATCTATAGGGAAAATATCCGACGCAATGGAAATGTGTACAGGAGTTAAAACTTCTGTTGAGGACTACAGGCCTATTGTCAGCCCCTGCTAGTGTTTGAACATATATTTTGTAAGGAAATCCAAAGGCAAGTCGATATTTATCTGAGCAATGAGCAACACTGTATTCGCAAGGCTGTTTACACCAATTTGCTAACTTTTAATACTTCTACTCAAATGGACAAATTGGAAGTGCTGTACTATGAGTTTCGCAAGGTCTTTGACAGAATTAATAACGGCATAGTATAACATTTGTTAAGTAACGTAGGATTTACATCCAGTAGCATAGCGTAGTGGGGCGGTAAAAAGCTAGGCAGAAGATTATATTATGAAAAAAAAAATACGTATACTTATATAAGACTTTTTTATTTGTAACCTGCACTACACACAATGATGACCGTCCTTGCCGAAAAGTTAGAATTACTGCACATAGTTTTAAAATGCAGTAATTCTAGCTTTTCGGCATACCTAAACAGTCAAGGACCGTAAGCCCCAATTGGGGCCAAATCGTAGTGTCTCACTGTTGTTTTTTTTTATTTACGGATGGGGACGCGTTAAATTGAAGTATCTAAATAAGAGGGCGGCAAACACCCGCGCTACGCCACTGATTACACCCAGTCATCTTCTCCTGATTTCTGACTATTTTCAGGACCGTCTGCACTTTGTTCGTCTAGGTTCATACAGCTCGCGTCATCATACCCGACCAGGGGCCCGAGTCTGCTATTACAATAGTGACAGAATGGTCAATCACTGATTTCAAAATGGTTGATTTTGACAAGTTTGGTAATCTACTAACATAATGGTATCATAAAGGCGTCATTATGACATTCCAATGATCAACCACTGACACGCCATTGAAAGAAAGCCATATGAATGGTAATCTGGTACACAATGACAGATTTAGTATTTACGAACTTCTCACTACTTCAGATTGCTTATAACACTTATAAATAATATGTAAAACTAAATATAAATAAAATCTGGCATGAATAAATGCTCAAATTTAGCTCGGTTTTATAATAATGGCAATACGGCATTCCTACCGCAATTCTATTACGAGACCACTGACGTCCCAGTGACCGGCCACTGACGTGTCAGTGACCGTGCGATTATGAATTTAGCAGATTACGAACTTTTAGCAAAATGACGATGGCATGACAATGGGATCGTGTCGGAATGACAAATTTAGAAAAATAGCAGACTCGGGCCCCAGGAGTAAGGCAGGGTTCCATGTAGTTCTTGTATAAATAGGACCCCTGCTCTTGTTGATTATGGTCATCGATCTGTCACAAATAATAAAACTTGTGAAATATTTACTCTATGTAGACTACTTGAAGATTTACGCCAATGTTACCCTCTGTGACTGTATAGCTCTTCAACGTGATATTGATGCTCCGAATGAATGGACCGCTAAGTAAGTGTTAAACCAAATGGAGTTTAACACTTCATGCCAAATTATGAGCTTTGGCAGCATGCGGAGTCCTATACAGCACGACCACAGACCTGAGTAACAATCCTACAGCCCAAGTCTTGACAGTAAAAGACCTTGGTGTTCCGTTTGACACCGAACCGACCTTCCATTCGCACATCATAGGCCTGGATTAAGAATCATTTAGACGCTTAGGTTTTTTTTTACACATTTGCGGAGGTTTTAAAACCAAGCAGTTATAAGACTCCTATTTAACGCTTTATTCCGGCGCAAGCTTGAAACCAGCGCTTGTGTATGGATACTCACGAGATTAGACTACACGCTCATGCTGGAAAATGTTCATGAAGCGTTTCTTAGGTTCTTATTCAAGCAAGTTCTTTTTATATTCTTCATATATCTTATATTTGTACCCTACACAGTTTCTTTTAGGGTTTGAATTTTAATTCTCTTAAAGTTACGCGGGATGTTAACCAAGTAACAACAGCCTAAAAATTCTTCACGGTTACACTGATGCGTCGGACTTGCATGCGGAGATGTATCAATTACACTATGCCCCAGAAAAAATCATGTTGTGTTTCATAGATAATTATGTAAAAAATAATCGTTTACTTGAAATCGTTTACTTGAAATTGAAATTTTCTTAAATATATTTTTCATTACTACTACTTCGGTTGTATGTTTTTTTTACGTTTGATACCTCATAACTCCGACAATTATGAACCGATTTGATAAATTCTTGTTTTATCTGAAAGGATATACTTGCAGATTGGTCCCATTTAAATTTTATGAAAATCGGTTACGAACTTTGGATTTTAAATCGAAATAGCTGGAATTCGTCTACTTGGATGATAGTTTTATGTCATCCAAGTAATCGAAATTGCGTATTTAGCTTTTCTGCGATTTTGCAGTGGTGGTGTTAGGTGTGGGGTACCACTAAAAATTGAAAAATAAAAAACTTTTACCGTTTAAAAAATAATTTATAAGGCTTTCATCTCAAAGCTGTAAGATTTTGCTTTAAAAAAACTTTTTACAAAAAAATACAACCGACTTCCAAAAAAAAAAACCACTACAAAGTAAAAAATAACTTTAATTTCGGAAGTCGGTGTTTTTGTTAGTTTCTTCGTATTTTGACACCAACTTCCGAAATTAAAGTTTTGAGATGAAAGCCTTATAAATTATTTTTTAAACGACGATTAAGAATTGCGTTATTACATATCATTCAAAATACTCTTTCTTCACACATGCCTACAATTTTTTATCAGAAAACCCAGGTACAGTGAGTGATGAACACGATGAGCGCAATCACCAAGAAATGGCTTCATTAGAAAAGAGATATCAAGGAAAGTGGACTCATGCAATGTTTGTAGAGTACTGATGGCTTTTTATTAGGGAGTCACTAACCCCTGCTTACAATGACAGGCAAAATTAAACAAAAAAGTTAATATTTAACTCTTGAAAACAATATTTACTTGATCAAAGCGACGAAAACTGTGAAAATTAAAGATGAACATCTCTTAAAATCTATATATATATATATATTTACATCTTGAAGGACATGTTGCGTCCTATATGGCGTTATTTACCGATGATGCTGCGTCCGACTGACTTTGTGCGTCCGGAATACGGACGCAAGATTGACCGACCCTCATTTTTAGCCCAAGGGTCCCTTATCATCCTTAGAATGCATGGGCGAAAAATTGGCATGGACGTAATTTCATCACTACAATGCCTTTTAGCGTATAATATAGTTCCGCCATCGTCCGACTGAAATTTGGAGGGCGCTAGTGTTCAGCGTATAATTTACCACGTATACTTTGAGTTCAGTTCACTGATCTTATCGTGTCCATTGAATATCGTACTTAATTTGTAAAGTTTTTATCATTTTTTCGTGACAACAATCTTGCGTCTCTTAAATATCCTTAAACGGGCACTAGGTACGGTGTCTGAGGGGCCTATTCGGGGTTCACGAGGGACGCATAGCGCGGGGCGGCGGGCTTCAGCGCGCTCGCGTGCCGATTTGCCGAAGTTTGTAAAGAAACAGACATGTGCCGGCCGTGATGTAAGCTTGTCACCAAAGTGAAATTTTAAATTGAAAGAGAAGTTGCAGATGGAGTTTACATTTCTTTTAAGTATATATCTAAAATAAGAATGACAACATTGGGTTGATAAAAACCCTACTAATTTCTTTTGATTTAAAATATAAAAAATACATGTTCCATTGTAATGAAGACTGATTGATGTTCATAATTCAGTTTATTTTGTTATTACGCAAGGCAGAGCAAATTTATGTTTATTATTATGTCAATGTTAAATTGCATTGATTTGTTGATGGAAAAGTTTTAATGATTAAATACACATTTTTTGTAACATTTAAAATAAAACATGAAATGTATAAAACATTTAATGTTTTATACATTTCATGTGTTATTAATTATAAATTACGATATTATGCCTTTTATTCCGTATGTTCACCTACATAAATATGACTACTATTAAATTATTCGTATCATGAAACTTCCTCTTTCTATATTTGAACCTACATGTTCACACCAGCCTGTGTACCTGTGTGTGTGTTACCTGTTTATACATACTTAACAAGATCGCGCCATAAAAGTAAAAAATATATATTTATACTATGTTTATAATAACTTTTTTACTTGAACAAAAACTGGAAATTCCAAGTAATGTTTTTAATTTTTTTTCTTAATCATCATATTATCGCTTTTTTATTAATACAAGATATTTATTGATTTGCAAAAAAAAATTCCCGCCACTTGTTATTTTATAAAAAAATTGATTAAATTATGTATCAGTATTTTTAAAAAGTTTTTTTTCTTTTACAACTTTATTACATTACAAATATTATGATTTATTTAAAAAACATGTTTCTTTAATAACATTTTTTTCATATTTTTATTGTTTAAATAATTAGTTAAGAAATTTCTTGTATTAAAAATACGATAATATGATGATTAAGAAAAAAAAAATAACAACATTACTTGGATTTTTCAGTTTTTTTTCAAGTTTTTTTTTTTTTTTAATCTTTAGTCTGCAATCGGCTATCAAGCCATAATCAGATGTATTCCACTATTGTAAGCTTTGCAGGCGACATTCCAATAAATGGCACCATATAAATTAATTATTGTATTTCAGGTTCTTTGGTCCAGGTCCAGTATGTGTTTTTTTTTTTTTTTATATTTATAGGCGTACGTTTGACTGCTATCTCACCTGATGTTAAGCGATGATGCGGTCTAAGGTGGAGCACGCTTGCCTAGAAGTAACCTATTCACTCTTGACTTAAAGACTCCCAGGTTGTAGCTATCAGGAAACACAGACTCAGGCAGGGAATTCCACTCCTTAGCTGTACGCACAATGAATGTATTCCCAAAACGTTTTGTGCGTATAGGTGGGATGTCCACCATGTACCGGTGGTACATCGCCGTACGTCTTGTGGTCCGATGGTGGAACGGGCTTGGCGGAAATAAGTTATGCAATTCCGTCGCACACTCCCCAAAATGTAAACGATAGAAAACCGACAGGCCAGCAACTCGGCGTCGATGCTCAAGACTTTGGAGCTTCGATTCATTCATTCGTGCCATCTTTTTAGGCGTTTGATGTTTTCCTGTGACTGTAATAAGTTCTTTGCCAGTTCATTTGTGTGTTTGCTCAGTCTTTCTTTGTATCTCTTGCTGATATTGCTGACTTCTTCCTTAACAGTAGGTATCTCCAGGTATTCATGTCTCGGTATTTCTCACAAACCAGTGCGCGCTTGAGATAGTTCTCAAGGCGATGTTTTGGAATCTCTGGAGGATCTCTATGTTAGAGTTGCTCGCAGAACCCCACAGTTCTATTCCATAGGTCCAAATGGGCTTTATGATGGCTTATACCAAGAGCTTGTTACTAAGAGACAGAGTGGATTGTCGTCCAAGCAACCAGTTTAGCGATTGAAATTGCAAGTTCGCTTCTTTCCTCTAGGCTTTTATGTGTTTACTCTAGGTCAGTCTTCTATCCAGGTGTAGGCCAAGATATTTTACGCTGTCGTGATTTGGCAGGGCCTTGTTATCCATACAAACAGGTGGACATTCGCCTCTTCTCAGTGAGAATGAATGTTATTTGTGTTGATTTGGTTACACTAGATTTTATTCTCCACTTCCGAAGCCAAGAATCAACTTTATCGATCTGTGCTTGCAGCTTCGAAGATGCGTTGTTCGGGTCTTTGTCGCTCGCAAGGCATGCCAAGTCATCTGCGTAGGTGGCCGTTACCACACCTTCAGTTTCAGGCAGGTCTGCCGTATATATAGAATATAGCACGGGGCTAAGAACTGATCCTTGGGGCACAGAGGCAGTGATCAAGTACAGGTTCGAGTATTCCTCTCCGCATTTGACTTGAAATTTCCTTTGGTGTAAATAGGATTTCAGGATCATGAAGAATGAGTTAGGCAGAAGTGTTTTCAGCTTGTACAGCAGTCCCTTGTGCCACACCATGTCAAAAGCTTGCTGTATGTCTATGAATGCTGCTGAGCAATACTCCTTTCTCTCAAGTGTTTGCCTTATTACGTGAACAACCCTATGCACTTGTTCGACTGTTGCGTGTTTCTCCCGAAAACCAAACTGGTGATCCGGTATGATCCTGCTCTCATCGAGTATGGGTTTGAGTCTTCGCAGAAGAGTCTTTTCAAACACCTTAGACAGTATGGGGAGAAGGCTTATGGGTCTATATGAGCTAGGATCTGCCGGCGGTTTCCCCGGCTTTGGGATCATACATATTTGAGATATTTTCCACAATTTCGGGTAGTAATGTATTTTAAATACTGCATTAAAAATCATTGTTAGGAAGACAATGACTTTTTTGGGCAACTGTTTAAGTACTTCAGCCGTTAAGGTCAAAAGCTTTTTTGTTTTGCAAATGTTGGATCGTGCGTGCTACGCGGAGTAACCAGTTTGATTGGTGCAGATAGTTGCTGGTCTGGCTGTTGATAATTTTATCAACCTCAGTTTCAAAGTTTTGTTCAAGTAAAAAAATTATTATAATCAATGTATAAATATTTTTGTAACTTTTATGGCGCGATCTTGTTAAGTATATATGTAAGAAAGGCTCTACGAAACGAAATTTTTTTACGACCATTATTTAAACATTTTTTTTTTCATTTACAATTAAGACGGTTTTCGAGAAAATTTTGTTAGTTAACAATTGTTTAACTTGTTGAAAAATTAACTTTAAGTTAAATTTCCAACGGGAATAAATTATTTATAGTGTTCAGAACACACCATATTTTTTTCAAATTTAAAAAAAAAAATATTAAATACCCTAAATAAATTGATTAATGTACCGTACTCGCTTTTGACGCCACGCGTGCAACCTAAAAATGTAGCGCGCAAACCTATTTTCAGCATTAAATTAATGTTACAAATCATGGAGGTAGAGTTCCGGGAGTTAGGAGTTTTTTATTGGAAATTTCCTCTTCTTTCAGAATCTTTTATTTGAAATTTCTTAAATATTAATATTTTATGAAATATTGGCAAAAATCGAAATGCCAGTTTTCTTTTCATCTTTAATTGTTTATAACTTTTGGCACATTTTTCTAGGCGTCATTCCGGATCCAATGAGCTATCGCACATAATTTTAAAGAGCAGTATCTTTATTTTGTACCATTTTCAACTTGTCGACTAGACTATTACCTGTTTATACATACAAACTTACCTGTCACTCGTCAAAAATGATTATATTGCTTTTTAAGATTTTGTAGACCACCAAAGAGAAAATACCTACGCTATACATAGGTATTGTCACTTTTGTATGCTAACTATTAATTATTTCGTATCTGTGCCTGGAGTCAGTATTAGCCCTTATATAGGTGGAAGCCTCTTGGCTGATAAGCTGGATACAATAATTCAAAAACAGTATTCGGAACCAACCTGAATTCAATAGTAGATGGATGTAATTTAGTTATTATAATCATTATGATATGCAGAGCATTATACGGAATTGATTTAAACATACAGTTGGACGGAGGCGATAATGTGCATGCAGTGTTTTGAACGTATACGGAGGATATTCAGTGTGCAAGAAAGATTTAAGAGTGAACGGACGCACAAATTCAGCTAGAAATATTTAATTTGAATATCACCATTTAACGTTTAAATGAAATTTGACGTCGACTACTGATATGATACTGATTAAAACATCTTACATACGCATTGAAAACATTAAAAATCTCACTACATTCAGTGGACGCCGCAGGGTGGTAGTTTGTAAAGACGCAAGAAGTCCTTCGCGATTTATATATATATATATATATATATATACGTGACTGAAAAGTTTGATTTGCTGGCTACAACTACTAACAAATCACAAACTCAAATCTCGGAGAAAAAAAAAAGTCTTTTATTGCCAAGTGTCATTTGTCCCGAATATTTATGATTGCTAAATTATTATTAACTAGCTGACCCGCGCAACTTCGTCTGCGTCACATTTTATTTCATTATTGCTCCGCCCCTATTTGTCTTAGCGTGATGATATTATAGCCTATAAACTTCCTCGATAAAGGGGTTATCAAACACTGAAAGAATTTTTCAAATCGGTCAAGTACTTTCGGAGCCTATTCAATTCAAACAAACAAACTAATCTTTCCTCTTTATAATATTAGTGTAGATGTAGATGACCCATTTCGTCGAACTGTAGCTCGATCCACTTCCTGTATACCTAATATGCTAACGATGCTCAAAGCGTTCATGGAGACCAACCCATGCAAAATTGGACTTGTTTTCTGATGAATGGAAGACGATATTGTTAGAATGTTTGTGGTTCTGTGAGAAGACAGAGTCAAAGGTTTTAATCAATTTATAAAAATAGAAATGAATTGGTTTCTTGTTTTAGTTATGAGTATAAAAGGCTAATTTGCTGTAGTAAATATATCATAATAAATATTTAATCACACAGTGGGTACTGTGTGATTAAATATTTTGGGTAGGTACAGAACCCTGAAAAGCCAGTCATTGTATCTGACTGCCTCGCAAGAAGAGTTATGTTTTTATCAATAAAATCAAATCAATACTCTCTCTTTTCATGATATTTTAATATGAGTTATGACGTACGTCTGTCTTAAAGTTTACTCTCAGTAACGGTTAGAAGAAGAATTGAGAATTATTGTTGTGAGGTTAGACTATGCTCTAGCAGTCCAACATTAAAATGTTAGCCTGCTAGAGCATGGTGGCAAAGTGTTGTAGCAGTTCTACTCACAGTGGTTTATCCATCAGGCTGTCAGGCATGAATGGAAAAGCTGTTTCTAGAAAAACTTTCTTAGGTACTAGCGTGTTTTGCAGTCAGTATGTACAAGAACAAAATAGGTATATAAACAGGAGCTTGTACCTATACAGTGTGAGTCTTTATAATGTGTACATACAAAAATGAGGGAAACTATAACTAATTTTATCGACGGAAAACGTATTAAAAAATAATTTGGTAACTGTGAACTCAGTGCAAACAAAACTGTGTAACTTTTCAACTAAATAGTCTACCGCAATGAAACAAACTCCATAATGATCGGAAGTAATGAGCCATCCTTATAAAATAAAAATAAAGTCAAAATAAACATATCTTTTTGCAAGAATCTGTTTTCTTTTCATACATTTTTACAGTAATCGTAAAATTTCTCGAAAAGGATCCCCGGTTACTCCTACTACCTTTTTCATTACTTTAAATTATTTTCCATCATATTAGCTACCAAATAGTAAAAATCATGTTAGGAAAGTACCTACTCGCATGCGCTACCTCAGTGAAAATAATTGCCAACAAACACGAAAACATATAATTATTTGAACAGTGTATATGATACCTACAAAAAAGAATTGAAAGATTGTGTTATCACCGTTTCGTTTGACAATGATAGAAGAGCAACAAGCGTAAAATGAAACAGGACGAGCTCTTTGATCACTTGATGCCGGCTCGCTGCTCAGCTCATAAAGGCGTTATTGCTTTCAGGCGACACGGAAGCGCAGGACAAAATGGCGCCGCTTTATTACTTAGTAACACATTGCTCGCGTATCTGTTTTATTGTAGCTACCTATTAGGAGATAAGTCCTGAGGGGGGAGGCTGCAGATCACAAGAAAGCGTGGCCGCGCTGGGGGCTGGGCGGAGCGTCACGCCC
The DNA here is from genome assembly GCA_963859965.1 of Ceramica pisi. Taxonomy (NCBI): domain Eukaryota; kingdom Metazoa; phylum Arthropoda; class Insecta; order Lepidoptera; family Noctuidae; genus Ceramica; species Ceramica pisi. The sequence goes on along the minus strand of OY982536.1, from coordinate 15,582,175 downwards.
ACTTTTTCTTGTTCATCGCTGTATAGGGATGCTCCTCCGTTTGTGTCATCTGCTCGCACACGAGCAACGAGCAACGAGCATCGCTATCGCTACACCAATATAGTTGTGGATGCTGTGTATCAACTTCGGTACAAATTATAGGTTGTGGTGGACGGTGGAGGAACAGTTGTAAAGATTTTTGCTATATATTTTCAGATACCTAAATGTTAATTAAACTTTTCTTTTTCATTGTTTCAGTGGTATGTTGTGAATGACATTGGTTAGATTATTCTGTGTGTAAATCCCATACATGTTATTTGTACAATGAAATTTAAAAAGAAACATAAGTACAGTTTAAAATATAACTGTCCGTAAAAAAATTGATTGTATTTAGATTCACATTTATTTATTTGTAAGTAAGTCAAGAAGTAACCTTTTTTTACAAAAAAATACATTAAACAGTATAAAATGACTTTAAATTCGGGAGTCGGTTTGGTAATAATTTTTTTTTTCGTTTTATGACGACTTCCGAAATTACACTTACTTTATACTTTGTAGTGTTTTTATTTGGAAGTCGGGTGTATTTTTTTGTAATTTTTTTTTTACTTTTTAGTGGTAAATACCCCACAACTAAATTGACATTATTTCCATAATGAGTGTTCGTGCTATTGCTCAACACAACCTAAAAATAATCATCAAGATCGGTGAACAATACACTTATGCCCGAATAGATAACCCCAAAAACATGGAAATTCAGGTTGACTTGTATGCATCTGCATACCCCTTCACAGCGTGCCGGCGTGATGTTATGTATGAACTGTATAAACAATAAACAGACATGCAATTTCTACAACCCCGGAAGGTTTGCTATCATTTATTGAAGAGTTCCGTTGCCTACCTCCGAAGTTCTTCCTCAGATCTTCGCCAAATTGAAATGGGACCGCGCCGGGAAAATAATCTTCCAAACAAAAAATAATCATCCAAATCGAATCGAGCAACTGGCGAAAATATCGCTGAACAAACATTTTTCCTGGGATCCCATCATCAGATCCTGACTTACACCTTCCGTCATCAGCTCAGCAACATGAGATGATGATAACAGGCACGAATATCTGAATTGCGTTAAAAAGTATACGAAAAAATATACAACAAGTGCCTATAAAATTTGAGGGTTGCACTCGATTTTCCTGAGTTCCCATCATTACCACAGAACCTCCTCTTTTTGAGGAAGTCAATTAAATCGAGTTCACTTTTTTGGAACCTCTCACAACCAAAAGGGAAATCTGAAATTCGGAGAAACAATCTATGAATAAAAAAATATTATTAATTCTTCAATAATATTGTGATTAAAATAAATTGGCAGCTTCCGAATTCACTGTTCTGTAGCCTTTCCACTGTTCTGTTTTGTGCATTGGAGCGTTGCGTAGCGTGGATACTTAGACACAAATGACAACACAAATCCGCTCGACTGAATTACAAGCACATTGCCATTGTTACTTCATTTACTATTCTGCAATAAATTGTATCATGCTGAAATATAAAATCAGTCAGGTTACAAATTTGCTTCAAAAAACTGAAATTAATGTCTGCCGTAGATATTAGAATCGTTAAACCGTTGTAGTATAGAGCTATGAGACAGACCTGCAAAAATGCAAAACTAACTATAAAGACGTCAAACTCTATACATAGAGTACGTATGTACTTACTTAAGCAACTTATTCAAAAAAGTACAATTTTTGGTTGTTAACTAGGTATGAAAATAGCTTCCATGTTTTTATTTTTTTGACTGACCGACCTTGACATTTCAAAAGTGCCTGTAAATGGTTTATTTGAAATAAATGCTTTTGAATCTTGAATCTATCAGTTTGTAACCTTGAAGTCCAATAAAATTGTAACTAGAAGAGGTCAGATACAGTGCGAGACCTTGCTTCATCCTTTAACTCGATGAAGTTAACCCTCCCAAAGTAACCCTTAACTCAGGTCTGGACAGACAAGTATGTATAACCTATTTCCAATAACGGAGGTTCTCAATTCGATTGAATGTTTTTTTATTTTATTATAATTATCTTTTGTTTGGAAGAGTGTTTTTTTCAAAGTGGTCCCATTTCAATTTGTTGAAGATCTGGTGAAGAACTTTGGAGACAGGCAACGGAATTCTTCAATGAATGATTGCAAATGGAAAACAATCCTAATGATTCTTTTTGCGTTGGGTTATTGGGTACATATTACTATTAATGGTCAAAGCCAGTGCCCAAAAAGGGTTACCGTGCCGACCCTGTCAATTACAATTTACAGACCAATCGCTATAACCTCCATACTGTGTAAAGTGTTAGAAAGGGTACTTAGCAATAAGCTGCTAGCATACCTGGAAGACAATGAGCTGATGAGTGATCACCAGTACGTCTTCCGTCGTGGTTGGTCAACTGGGGTTCTTCTTGTGTATGTTACGCATTTCTGGGGCGAGGCCATTGAAAAACACGAGGAAGCCCTTGCTGTGTCGCTCGATATTTCAAAAGCCTTTGATAGAGTCTGGCATGCTAGTCTGCTGTTACTGGAGTTCCGACTTCCTAAGTAAGCGTTTGACGAAAAGTGGTTACAGATGGCTGCTCATCGGATCATATGGCTATTAATGCCGGTGTTCCTCAGGGGTTTATCTTTTTGCGACTCTATTTCTGCTGTATATCAACGACCTGCTACAACTAGGTGCAATCGGATACCTACGCAGATGACAGCACAGTCTCAGAAAGATACTTGTTCAGTACAAGAGCCAGCAGAGAGGAAACAGCTACTCTTAGAGAGGCCATGAAGCGAATGAATTTGACCTTAAATTTCGTTTCCCTATAGACGACGACAATCTGGTCAAATTCAATGATCTGAAAACACAGGCATGTCTTTTAACTGCTTAAAGGTGTCCGCTTCAGTTATCCCCTACATTCCGTGATACGTACACCTAGCTGTATCTGTTACCGACCGCCTAGAACTGTTGGCTATGGAGTTGGAGGAATCTCAACCTAGACTCAACCATCGAGTCAAAAGCACACACTGCAGCCAAGAAGCTGAGCTTCCTAAATAAGTAAGGCGATACTTCAAATCTGAACAGCTTATGAGTCTGTACAAAGCACAAGTCCGTTCCTGTATTGACTATTGCAGCCACTAATGGGATAGCTCAGCAAAATACCAGCTTGCTGCATTGGACACGGTAGAACGCCGAGAGGCGTAGTGGCTCAGCTTCACAGCCTAACTCATCGGCGTAGTGTTGCCTGTCTGTCGGTCTTCTACAGATTTTACTATGGTGAGTGTGAGCAGGAACTCCACGACCTAATTCTACCATGGCCCTTTTACTACCGCACACCACACCACACCACATTTTTTTTATGGGCACAGCCAAAGTGTGAAACTCTCTGTCAACATCTGTATTCCCGTTCATATATACCCGTTTGCCTACAAAGCAAGAGTGAGCAAGCTCGCTCCATCATAGACCCCAATCAAAAAAAAGAGCAAGCCCAATCTTCAATAAAAAATGGAAAATCTCATTTTTTTTAAAACACCATCCTGATATTAGCTAAGTACCTACGCTCGAGTTACGCATACTATTTTCACACACACCCAAAGTTAAGTAATTTACGATTATAATCGAAAGAGTACACGGGTTGTGGCGCATTATTATGGTTTAATTATGAATATCGTTAGAAAACATAAATCGTGGAGTTATATTAAGTGAATATAAGCCATTCAGTTAATCAGACAGTGGTGGCGTAAGATCAACATTGTGGCGCGCGCCCGCGGGCTGTGCCAGCACTCTCGGAGACAACTAGATTACACCTCACTTAATAATTAATTTGTGTAAAGAGTTGAACGTCTATCGCACAATGGAAGATTGCGAACCACCCTTCGTTGTCTTTTCGTTTACTCAGCCGCCGTTCTTCCTACAATATTGACATAGCGAGTTTTTATTCAGCAAACCTACCGCGAAGATGTCTCAAGTCAAAACGAGCTTGCATACACGTAGCACGAACGAGAATTTATGTATTCTATATTTGAGAAACCCGCTAACTACCCAAAAGTAATTATTCTAATTTTGCAAGGCGGTGACTTGAATAAGAAAACATCCCGCGCACCTTAGTCAGTCATCCTCGCTACCAATCAATCCATACTGACCAGTCAGCCAAGGATTCATTTCCCCACACCATTTAACTAGGTACTCAGTAACCCGAAATAAGAATTAAAGAAAGCTTTAATTTTTACATCATTGCGAATTTTCGATTTTATGACGTGGCTAGTCTTCGTAGCACCTACGATGTAGCGACGCGTAGCACGGCGTAGGCGTACAACAAAATCTTTAAAAATTGATTATGATGGGATAGAATAATACATTTTGTTCTTTTCTTGATACATTGTCACAATACACAACTCAGGTGGAAGTTCTTTTATTACTATCGGACATAATCTAACCTATTGTGGGAGAAAGCTTGGTTTTTTACCCGCATGGATTTTTTTATATCGATGAGTAAACGCCGAAGCACCGTTAACTCTCCTACGTATATCAATTTTATGTCGATGAGTAAACGCCGAGGTACCGTTAACTCTCCTACATATCAATTTTATGTCGATGAGTAAACGCCGAGACCCTGTTAACTCTCCTACATATAAATTTGATGTCGATGAGTAAACGATGAGACCCTGTTAACTCTCCTACATATAAATTTTATGTCGATGAGTAAACGCTGAGACCCTGTTAACTCTCCTACATATAAATTTTATGTCGATGAGTAAACGCTGAGACCCTGTTAACTCTCCTACATATCAATTTTATGTCGATGAGTAAACGCCGAGGCACCGTTAACTCTCCTACATATCAATTTTATGTCGATGAGTATACGCCGAGGCACTGTTAACTCCCTACATATCAATTTTATGTCGATGAGTAAACGCCGAGACCCTGTTAACTCTCCTACATATAAATTTTATGTCGATGAGTAAACGCTGAGACCCTGTTAACTCTCCTACATATAAATTTTATGTCGATGAGTAAACGCTGAGACCCTGTTAACTCTCCTACATATCAATTTTATGTCGATGAGTAAACGCCGAGGCACCGTTAACTCTCCTACATATCAATTTTATGTCGATGAGTAAACGCCGAGGCACTGTTAACTCCCTACATATCAATTTTATGTCGATGAGTAAACGCCGAGGCACCGTTAACTCTCCTACATATCAATTTCCTGTCATCATATCAGCCAAAGGACGCCCACTGCTGGACATAGGCCTCCCCCAAGCGCCGCCACAACGACAGTTCAATTTTCTTTACTAAGTTATTATTAAAATACTCATCTATTTTCATGACGAAACTTTACCCAGCTCCCTACATCAGTTAATGCTACAAACAAAAAAGTCGAATCCAATTCAGAAACAAAGCTCAGCTATGAGCGGGCGCTCGATTGCGAGCAAGTGTTGTGATGCCTAAACAAAAGCGTTTTAATAATGCAATTTCCAATTGCCGCTGCGCAAATAACAGGGGCAACAACGAAACCGAGTGTATTGCCTCAACAACTCACACTTTTGTTGTATCTACAACGTACTCCTCCACACAACCAGCCACTGCTAAATTATATAACGTTTCGAATGTTCTTTTAAAGAGGTTGTGTCAGGAGTAGTTTTTATTTTATTGAGCTTACATAAGACGTACATAATACTGAAAATGTATTGGTGCGTAGGTAACATATTGGAAAAATTAACATTCATTCGATCACGAAGGAAATTAAATGTCCTACATAAACCGTTATTACGAGTTGGATTGTTCGATACCAACTATGAAACGAACAATCCAACTCGGATTGGTCGATTTGGTACCTATGAAACGGTATGATTCGCGCGTTTTTTTACGTGAGTAGATAGTTAATATTTGCTCCACCATGCCTCTTATTTTTAACAATCTGACTATCACTTAAAAATACAGTTAACGCATTACAGACGTTAAGAAAAATAATATATATCCAAATGTAACATCCTGAAAATTAATGGTTAAAATTATTTAAGATCTAACGATTTCTTGAAAAATGGAGCTACACAACCATTGACCTTTGTTCATAATATATCACACCATTCTTTTACAGTGAATCAAGAATATCAAGACCAACGTAGGATCCTGTTGCGCTAGACAAATCTATAAGCAGCGTTCATAATCTTATATATAAAAATGAATTGCTATTCGTTATATAGTCTCGCTAAAACTCGAGAACGGCTAGGCCGATTTCGGTCATTCTTTTTTTTTTTAATCGCCGGAATGCAGGGAAGGTTTAAAAGCAAAAAAAAATGGGTAGTTGACGGTAGCGAAGCCGCGGGGGACAGCTAGTTTGAAATAAAAAAATCATTGTCGATGCTCTACTAGAAAACCACAATTCACAATTCCAAGATTTTGACATTTTCGCGCTGTCGCAACTTAAATTTAAAAGAATGGTTTCACAATTCCTTGCGTATTGCCTGTAAGACATTGGTTCGTCGGTATTTATCTTCTATAGTTTTTTATTTAGATTTTCTCTCTTCTCGTTTGACATGCGTTCGTTATCTTCATACTCCGATGTCACTTCGTGGAAAATAGTGTGGGTTATACGTTTTCTCCACTTTAATATTATAAATACTTTGTCTGTAAATGCTGTAACGTACCTACTTATAACTGTTTTTGTCCCAAATAAATAAAATAAAATAAAAATACTAATTCGTAAGCGCCATTGTTTTAGAAAAACAATTGCTACTCCTGCACGTGTTAAAAAGTTTAATATAAAAACAATTTATCCTCAAAAAATTAAACCTGGCCAATGATAGATGAAAACAACAGCTTCGCATAAAGAATAAAGGTTAATTACTCAAGTTGTAAGTTACGCAAATCGGAAAAACTCTGTGATCCGGGAAAAAGCCGTAAAAGTGACCCTCATTAGTCGTATTGTTGTGCTTTTATCGTTCCCTCCGCTCCGGCCGGGGCATAAATAAATCAAATTTAATTAACTCAGATTAATTTTCGCGGCGCCCGTCTCACCGCGTCGGGCGTCCCTTTTTATTTGCCCTGGGGCAAAATTCTACTCGGTTGAAAACTCTACCCGCCCGCGGTGATTTACTATGGATTCCTTAATAAAAAGTTTACAGTAAAGCAAATTTCACATGTAGACCGTTGCTCTCAGCCAGACAAGCCATACAAGTCATTTAAATAAATTACTTATTTATATAGCGTACTGATCTTTTAACTTGTTACACATCGCGCGGGCTTCATTTTACCAATTAAGACGAAAAATTAATGAAGTTGGACAAGTCGTTACGAATTAAAAACGTATATTTGGTTCTGAAACATTAAAACTGCAGATCGATGTTAGCTATGGGAAATTGCGACTCTTACCAATCACCAGCAGTTTATTAATTGAGGTTGAAATTGAAACACTTATATGCTAATATCAATAAAAGAGATGATTACGAATTAAAACCGAACTATAATTAATTGCTATTCCTACTAAATTCAGCCTAGACGAGTATTCACCCTGTTAGGCAAAAATGCTGTAAATATTTTCCCCAAGTCTTTTAGGCCAGTCATACAAGACATTTTAGGTCGCAGTATTTTGCACCATCCTGATTTTTTGGAAAGGTAATAGGGAAGATGGCAGTAGTGTACAGTACACCCAATTTTTCAACCTCGAAAGACCTGTTCTAACTGCGTGGTGCTCAAAAAACGTCAAAATATTCGGTCAATTTTCAGACTTGGGCTTATTTCTTCTAAACGGTGAATTCTACATTAAAAGTCAAACAGTAGACTATTAAAGTAGACAAAATTTTCTAAAATTACAGTGCAAACGCAATTGAATTGGTTTTACAAGTATTACGATAGACACATGAAACACGAACCATTGTAACGTTTAAGAAATGGAGTTCTGAGAACTGCTGGACTTTCTAATAAGATATGTTAGATAGCTCAGTGGATAATGTTTCTTTTCATATAAAATTGAAATCGAATACAATTAAAAAAATACTATAAATTTATCGTTCTTAAATTAGCACATATTTTGGGAGTTTACAAATTTGGAAGAAAATTAAGGGAAATGGTACGTTACGTGATGACGGGACCTCAGCTGACTTCTGCAACAGAAGTAGGTACACGGCATAATGTAAATTAGTATTTCAATAATCTAAGAGAGTGGTCATCCAACTATGAGAAGTTGCCCGAATGTTCAATGTCCTTAAGACATAAACGGCTGGAAAGCCCTTTTCTAGAAGATCATTTGCTACTTATTCGACTTTTGTCAATTATGAATTCGTTCGAGTTCATTGATGAAATTAAACCTGAACGGACAAATAATATTTAATACTGGAGTTAAGCATCTTTTAGCACCGCATAGCAATGATGCTATGCGGTGCTAACGCATTTTCAACGATTACTATAATGATATAGTAATCGTTGAAAAGAGTTATTAAAAAGGACTTTTGCTTTAAATATAACTATTTCTAAATTTAGGTCCGTTTAGAGCTAACGACCTTAAAATGTGAAATATTCAGAGTTAATGATTTTGTTCAGTTCATAATAACCAAAAGTTACACCAGTAAAAAGAACTTCTCAAAAAGAACATTTTATAGTGACTTGACTTTTTAATTTTCAGTAAGTTCCGACTTAATGCCTTAGTTAGGTGACTATTATATTTTGAGTAACGAAGCTAAGGAGATTTAGCGCCCTTACAGCCATAATTCTCTTACAAAATCTTCTAATACTAATACTGACACACTAAAAAGTATAGAGAAAGTGAATTAAGACTATGAAATCGATTTTTACTAAAGATTATTTTCAAAAAAAAAAAAGAAAACCGCCTGAATCAACTGGTTCCGAACTTGATCTCTTACGACTATCCTTGAAGAGTGAGTCTTTTAACGTGAAAACGTTTTTAAAAAAGCATAGATACTAAAGTAGAGATGAACCGCTTTTGACATCACCAAAAAATCACATATCTCGTTATTCAAGAATTGCATCGCCGTGTGTGGTGGTATTGTGGTGTATATTCTGAAAATATATTGATTCGTCTTACCCGTGAAAGTACTTACAATGTCGTGTGCGGACATTAATGAACAGGAAGGAAATAAAAAAAAACCTATAGATTTACTCTGCGCGATTAAAGAATTATATATAATTTCATAACGGAAACGTTTACATGAGTAATTTGATGATGATGAGTAAATTCTTAGATTTTTTATGCAAAAAAATAAGATAATGTAACAATATTGCCTTACCCCGGCTTTAAAACTAAAACTCCAATTTCGAACTTTGTAGAAAAAAATAGCTATGATTGAAGTGCTGTACCTCAACGCCTATTAAACCACCTATTACAGAGTTACCGTTACAGTTAAATTGTAGCAAACTTTGTCTACTTTAAAAGTATCCCGATTGATTTTCTCCGTAGAACGCACCGTTTAGAAGAATTAAGTTTAACTCTAAAAATTACCGAAAATTAAGAAGTTTTCTGAGCACTACGCAGTCTTTCGAGGTTGAAAAATTGGGAGGACAATACTAGCATCTATCCTAACAACCACCCAAAAATTCAGGATGTTCCAATTTTCTGGGACCTAACGCGTTTAATCTGTTTACGGTGACATATGGCTTACTTAACTAATAATGAGTTATATTATCCATGTCATACCTACATACTCTCATAATGTCGAGCCAACACTTGATGATGAATTTCATTAAACCTTCGAAAGTTAAGAACTACAGAATGTCATTTGGATTTGCGCAGTCCGTGGCCGGATAAGATAAGTGTGTGTGTAAACAGAGCGGCCGGCTGGGTGGCACGTCGAGTGGTTGGCACACACCGCCAACATCGCCAACACCGGTAGCCGGTGCGCGGCGAACCACAAACATATCCCGACTTACTTACAACATCACAAATTCTATTGAGAGCACTCTGTGTTCTAGTAGCTACAGCTGCTCAGGCTAATCTTACACTGCAGCAGCCAAGCTTGGAACTAAACTATATACAATTAATTAGATGGTCAAAATTGGTACCTAGTTTTGATAGTACCTACTAGGTACTATGTAGAGGAGGAACCAGAATGACCTACGGTGCAGATACGGGACCGTTGTGAAAAAAAATCAGATAAAGAAACATTATGAAGAAGTAGACAACGGCAAAACTCAGTCCTTTGCCATCAACTGAAAAACTCTGACAAAACCCGAAATCTCATCAAGAATTGCGTCGTAGTCTTGGTCCTAGAGAAAACATGTTCAGTTGACGCGTTTCATGTAACGGCCGACCACCCACATGGTATCGTAGAATATGTCACGTCACTGTTGACTCGGCCCTTCGCTACTACTAAACGTTACGCCCCGTTAATCTCGTCACTCTTCGTCACATACCAGCACACGGGCGCCCAAACAAATTTTTTTTGGATCGGTCTGTACCTACCTATAGGCATATTAATTGTTAATTGCATACTTTTTTTAATTAACGTAATCGATATCATGTGATAAGTGACGTAAAATCTTAGGTTCATATAGGTGCATGTTTAGAAGAACGTGAAAATTAAAGAATTAAAGTATTACAGAGATCTTTCCTCTAAACGGTATTTTTATTTGATAAAATTGCATTAAGTTTGTCCCAGTTTTGAATAATTATACAAAATAGGTCTAGGTAGTTAACTACAGCATCATGTAACAATATTGATTAGGGCTGTTATCTAATGGAGAGCAAATTTATGAATTGACTAAACAAGCCTGACGCTCGTGGCGATATAAAAATAAATAGGTAATCAAAATAAAAAGGTCGAAATTTCAATTTATTGGAATTATTTTTATTCATTCGTATACCTATTGATACTAATTATAAAATTTAAAAAAAATATCGGACGTGAATGTCGCTTTGCACCCGCCCCTGCCGCAGCACAACTGTTGTTGGTTGGATGTAAACCACTCCACGCACTCCAACCGTGGATGGAAGCGAGCGTCTTCCGAGCAAAAATATTAATACATCCTAAACTAAACTTCTTTCTCGTAGTAAAGAACATTCGTCCTCGTGCATTAGAGGCATGATCACAAATCACATACATAACAATTTGGAAGTGAATTATTCCAGCGTAATGAACACTCTGAAATCATCGATCCAAGCCTGAGTTAAAAAACGGGCCAAGTGCTAGTCGGACTTGCGCACCGAGGGTTCCGTACAAACCTGTAGGTATATATTATAAGCAAAAGTTGCGGTTTACGATTTATGACGTATTAAAAAAATACTAGTTACCAGACCTCAGTCAAACCAATTTTCGGTGAAATTTTATATGGTAATGTACATCTTATATTTTTTATAGATTTATCATTCTCTTATTTTAGAAGTTACGGGGGACCCATTTTACCACTTTGGAAGTGTCTCTCGCGCAAACTATTCAGTTTATAAAAGAATGATATTAGAAACCTCAATATCATTTTTGAAGACCTATCCATAGATACCCCACACGTATGGAGGTGATGAAAAAAAAAATTTGAGTTTTAGTTCTTTAAGTATGGGGACCCCCAAAATTTATTGGTTTTTTTTCCATTCTTGTGTGAAAATCTTAATGCGGTTCACAGAATACATCTACTTACCAAGTTTCAAAGGCATAGTTCTTATACTTTCGGAGAAAAGTGGCTGTGACATACGGACGGACAGACAGACAGACATGGCGAATCTATAAGGGTTCCGTTTTTTGCCATTTGGCTATGGAACCCTAAAAACATATTGAAAAAAAATATATATATATGAAAACGTTTTGTGCTTATTTTGATAATCCCTTATTCTATGGACTAAAGGAAAACGATTTCACGTAATCTACTAAATGTTTCGATTCCTTTAATAAAATACAAAAGTCTGTAGGCAAGTAAGTAAATGAAGAATTAGGTATTCTGAAAATTCTATGAAAGTGTCAAACACGCGTACTTACCTTATACCGATAAAAAGGTATTTCTCTTTATTACTTAACATTTTAACGTGAAGCCGTACACAAAAAAGGAAAACAAATACGTTTTTCTGTTGGTATTATGAACTAAGTAGATTTCCTATTTAACTTTGTTTGGAGGAAAATAGTGAAACAAAGAACTGTTTCACAATATTCCGCCATTACATTTACCTAGTAGCCATTAGGTCAGCTTATTGTAAAAATGGCCGAAAAATGGAACACGACCGAGAGAAGAAAATCGATGATTTTATTCGACTGTGAGACTGTTTGCTTTATGCAGGGACCTACAAACTGTACTACAATATATTAATATACCTACATTACAGCCTTTACCTAGCAAGGAGAGCAGGGTATTTTTAATTTCGAAGATTAGTTAAACTATTTTAAAGGCGACCTTCGGAAATATCCGGGAAATTATTGTGCAGAAAAATTACCACTTTGACGGAAAAGCCGAAATTTTCTCAGAATTTGAATTGGGTCGTTCAATTCAACAGGGTTCCAAATCATTTTAATAATTATATACGTATTTGGTGAATATTTATAGACTTGACGCATGTATATTCAACGTGTTATTCACTTATTAGGAAATTGTTCAAAGTGAGTATGAGACTTATGCTGCCTCACATAGACTTATCAAGAGTGAATATATGCTCTCTAACGCCGCAGGTAGATCCTGGAGATGTCCAGACTCTGTACCAGATATTATTAAGCTGAATGGCCTCCATTTAAACAGAAGTACCTTGGACATTTCATCACCGACGACCTTAAGGTAGAAGATTTTGAGAGGGAGCGTAAGGCACTGGTGGTCAGAGGTAACATGTTGCCATTTAAAATTACTCTTTTTAAAGCCTATTGTCAGAGTTTTTACACGAGCAATGCATGGGTCAACTACACTAAAAGATCGCTGGATGTCCTGCACGTTCAATAAAATAATGCTTTCAGGATGTTGTTGCGTCTGCCCTGTTTCTGTAACGCTTCAGAAATGTCTGCCGAATCCCACACAGGCGGCTTTAAAGCCATAATATGCAAATGCTTCGCTGCTGAGCAGAGTACGGATTAGTCGCACCTAGGTATATCCTGTGAGCTGTGGCGGATCGCTATTACGCCAAATATTAGGCATTTTGTGAGCAGGTTGATTAGAATGATTAGGTAGGAAACATTTTCTTGCCTGGTCATCCTATGTTTAAATGAAACAATTTTATATCAATGTTTTACGAAGACCAGAATATAATCTGTTTGAAATACTAACAAATTATGGATTACCGTAGTCCGAAATAAACGAATTTTAATTTAAATAATAATATAACAGTTACTAGATCTACACTATTATTTGTTTGTTTGATTGAATTGAATAGGCTCCAAAACTACTAGACCGATTTGAAAAATTCTTACACCATTAGAATTATACATTATCTCAGATGAACATTATATTAACAAATTTATTTATTATATTAACAAATAAAAATCGAGATCCTTAAAGAAAATTGCAATAATGTAACCCAAAGTAGCAAAATGTTGCCTGTTAAATTCATTATTTTGCGCTAAGGGAACTATTGATGATACATAAAAATAATGTATTGCATAATTGAAGTACTCATTATTACCTGTAAAAAAGTCCGCAAGAATATTATGTGTAACTATTATGGTAAAGTCGCAATGACCGCTTTTTGTTCAAATAATTCAATCAAAACCCGGACGTAATGGAATAGTGGTGATTTTGTTATGATGATATTAATCCTTCTACATTTATCCTTATACATTTATATGGTTTGATAATTAAGGTTGATTATGTACATATAATCTTAACACTTTATATATGACCTTTTGTTTAAAAGTTACGATTGGTATAAAATGCTCTTTAAAAAGGTTCGATAAGAGCAAGCTGCCCTACGTTGAGTCTATTAGTAAGTTATTTTAAATAATGGGTGTCAAAGCCTTACCTCAACCCTCTCCTCTTTCAAGTCGACCCGCAACGCGAGCTGTTCTCTCAGAACCACATCCGGGTAGTGCGTCTTGTCGAAGGTGCTCTCGAGCTGCTCCAGCTGCTCCTCCGTGAAGATGGTGCGGTGGCGGCGCTTGCGCTTGGGGGGCGGGCCCGCGAGCCCGGCCAGCGCGGCCGCCGCGTACCCGCCGTACAGCCCCGCATAGCCGCCCGCGCTTGACACCGCGCTGCCCACGCCGCTCACACCTGCATCAGAAGAATTTGCTATCGGTAAACACGAAACGAATTGAAATTGACATATTACTGTCGAATGCTGAAGGATCCCTACAAAAACTAGAATAGAATGACTGGCAAAATAAGCTACTCTGGATGTCGAGAAGTTGTGTGGAAAGTGGATGTTATGTAGAATAGGCGCGTGATGCGGAGGAATGACTAAAATGTCGTGAAGATAAAACTTTAGAACGGTGTAGACGGCTGTAACGGGATAGGAAGACCAAAGTTAAAACACTATAGGAAGTGGTGACGGGCGGGCGATTTGGGGGACTATCTTTTGCAAAACTCGATACTAATTTGAATAAATTACTTTTGAGTTTTGTTTTTTTTTATTATTAATGATGGATGAATTTAGACACTTCATTCATTATGTCTTTGATATTCACAGAATAAAAAAATGTTCTGATGAATGTCGGTCACGGGGCCAATCTCAGCGGAGAGTAGCAATCAACACATCACATTACTTCATGCACGACTGTGAACGTTAAGTCACATTGACATTTTCCTAAATTAGGTGCTTTACTGTTAGGTATAGCTCATCAGTGATTTTTAGAAATGAGGAACCAATAAAGTGGAGATAATTATAATTGCGATAACTAGAAGGCAGTGGGTTTTCTGTTTAAATTAATCGTGCATTAATTTGATTAAAGCATTAAGATAATAACTAAACACTCGCGTCTATCTACACCTGTTTTTCACATTAGAATATTTCAAAAAGAGATCTGAATTTAAAAATAGGATGCGTCGCCATGTATCAGTATTAATACGCGTTCGAGCAGGCGGTGCGTGAAGATCTGAGCTTAGAACCCCATGAGCTCACCGGGGGCCGCGCTCCAAAGCGAACCGTTCAAAATATTAGCGCCAAGAATAAAAATTGAATATTTCCATACAGTTCCGGAAACGCGAGAGGCATTACACTGTATTATTTCTTAAAGGAATATAAAAGCTTTTAAGGCCGGCGGCACGTTGCTAAGGCGCTCTCGGCAGTATTCCACACGCGCCACCGCAGCGCCTCCGCCCGCCTAAGCCCTATCGATTTTGAATACAATAAAATCCTGTACTATGCGAAAATATAATTTGTGTTTTTCGAGGTCCATCAACATAGTTTGTTGTGAACAGAACAATATAATGAGGCGATTATTCACTCATTTATTTAAAGAAAAGAAAGAAAAAGATAGTGTTAGTATTTTAGGATTTTTCTACATGTCTACTTATTTTTGTTAAAGTTAGTTTTACTTATTTTACTTTAGGTGTATTGTGCGAGTCCCAAATAAACACTTTTCTTTCTTTCTTTCTATTTGGTACAGCCATTGGTGTCACGTGGTCAACTTTTTCATAAAATCAAACCTAACGTTCCAATTCATTCGTACTGAAATTATTTTGATGGACGCCGCCAAATCAGTCCAACTGATATGATATGTGAGCAGTTCATGTTTGACCCCTAATTGTAAATTAATTTGAGAATCACCTCAAAGAGGGTTGTCGGAGGGAGCAATTCAAATTAATTGTAGTGTCAAAGTATCAACTTAATTGAATTAACAAACAGAAGTTTAGGGTTAATTGACGTCATCACTGTTAAACGATTTCCTGATTATATCTTCATTAGGAAGAAGACGAAAACGAGAAAAAGCGGGGAGCAAGAGTAGACATTTTGTCGTTTTTCATAAGAATTAAAAAATAAAGTTGCGGGAAAATGCATGTCGTCTATCCATACCTACCTACTACATATTGATTAATACTTTATGTCAGATAATTTGAGAATCCATACTGTGTTGTAAGTTACTTAAAAACTATTATATATTTGAAGTCAAAATTTCTTTAGCGGCGTTGAGCACTTTTCTTGGGATGAGTATAAAATATTAAACTCGCGTCAGGACACGTGACCTGATCGAAAATTCGTAAGACGGATGATTCAAAAATGCACAACGTTAATGTTCAAGTTTTCACTTCTGCCGGCACTCCCGGAGTTTTTTTAATTAGTATTATTTTAATCTTGTAATGAGAGAGTGTGAATTTTAGACAAAACAAGGGAGAGGCGCTAGTAAAAAGTAATGTACTTGAACGAAGTTGATTTATTTAATGCAATTATAAGTACCTACCATAGATATAATAAAACACTATCTACCTAGACTCATAGATGGTAGGTTCTTCTAATTATAAATTGGTGCAGGTTCCAAATTTGGAAAACCAGCCACATAGTGAGATCGAGCATTGTTGCTAAATATTATATCGTTGTACCCTTTGTATTTGTTAACTAAACGACTACTTATCGGCTATTTATACTTTCAATAACATATAGACTGAGTTATATAAAGTAGATATTTAGTCTAAACATCCAAAATTACTAGCGGACTCAATAAAAAATAAGAGTTTGTTTTTGTTATGGCAACGATTCACCGAACCCTGAGGATATTTTGAAATTTTAAAATGTTCGCTTGGATAAGAGAAAAAAAGATTTTAATTGAGCTAAGCCGTCTTCTCCCTCGCTGCGGTTTGGCGTGTATCCGAGGGATCGCCCGCGGCTCCCGGATCGTCCCGGTGTCTTGCACTTAAATATTACGTTCAGTCTGCCAAAGAATACACTACCATAAGACGTGATGTGCGGATTGTTCGTATTCAAGGTCAGCTGTAGAACATTGACATAAAGGTGAAGCCACAAGCCTTAAGGAAAATAATTTACTCTTAAAGTTGCCATGACCTGTGAGAAATTGGGCAACACAGTGATCCACCACCAGCCATGTCTTCTCCAGCCGCTCACGAAAGGATGGAAAAAACTGGTGGAGGTGTCGGCCCTTGATGTAATTTTCCCACCTACATTGCCATTCGGATAAAAGTTCCTCCCAGACGTCAGTACGGGGTTTTAGTAATCTAGAGATCTTAGCACGGTCGCGCTGCGGTAAAAACTCTGGGTCCGTGATCTTTCTAGCGTAGTATTACATTTTGCACGCCGCTGCACCTCTAGATCGACTGGGAGAACACCCGCCAGCACCGGTAAGGCTTCAGTACTAACCGTCCTATACGCCTTGCATAAGAATATCAAAGTCAAACGCTGGTTTTGAAGTAATTTACATCGTACCGCCCCTATGGTGGCCCTATCGGCCCAGACAGGTGCCCCGTAGCACATACAACCCAAGTAAGTAGCCCCATAAATAGTTTTTAAGGTTTGAAATGATAGACCCCAAGTAGCCTTAGATATTCTCGTCAAGGCGTAGAAGTGCTTTTTGCTTTTTCTCCTACTGTTTTTATATCACTAAAGAAAAGAAAAGAAAAAGAGTTTATTTACGGACAATATGACGCATATCAAAAGTACACAAAAAGAAAAAATACAATTATATCTATGAAAGATTAGGAAGATATGCGTCAAATCTGCGCAAAACGGCCATCACTCAGCATAATGCTGGGACTCGTGTGCGAGACAGAGCCACAGCGCTGGTTTTCAGTGACAGCCGGCGTTGACGGTTTGACGTTTAGGGGGCCGAGTCACCCGCGTCCGTAGGAGAATACCCTTCAGCGAATCCCTACACGTGGTCCCCGGGTGGTGCTAAACAGGTGACACTAACCGCCTCCGTGGTCTAGTGGTTAAACCACCTGATTCAGACCCAGGTTCGATTCCCAGCGGGGGCAAATTTTTTGCTCGGTTTGGTTGGTGGTAGGACTTGTTCTAAGTCCGCCTGGCAAGCTACCACCCTCATGTCTAAGTCTGTCGCCATAACAACAATGTTAACAGCATTGTTGTGTTCCGGCAGTTAGAGGTATGATAGCCAGTTCCTCTCTGTAAGAGGATTCCGGGTGAAACTCGCTTCCATCTTCGGCCTAATCATCACTTTCCATCAGGTGAGATTTGGGCCAAGAGTTTCCCCGTTTCGCATAAAAAAAAAAAGTTCCTTTCTAGTAGCATACCGAGGTAGCACACGGATTCTTCCTTTTAATATATAACGTAATAAGTAGCTAGCTAGCTAATATAGTAGCATTGGCACCATGCCTTATCAAAAGCGTCAGAAATGTCGAGAAAGATTCCAACTACGTATTTATTTTCCGATGAGTTGACAATTTTACGGACAGAGACCGTTGCATCGGCAGTGGATTTTACAATAGTAAAACCGTATTGATTATTATAAAATTTAGGTCCGTGCGTTAGCAAGCGGGGAACAATTGTCATTTTTGTATTAACTTTAAAAGAGACTATGATCTCTGAGTTTGTTTTGGTGTTTCTTTTCAGAGTAGTCAGCTAAGAAACATCGACCTCATCTAGAATAATATGAACAAAAATATTGACGTGTAAAAGATTTACATGTAACCTATTTGCAAAATAAATATGATTTATGATTCATATATTTATTACTAGCCGACCCGCGCAACTTCGTCTGCGTCACATTTTCATTAATGTTCCGCTCCTGTAGGCCGTAGCGTGATGTTATAAACTATAGCCTTCCTCGAGAAATGGGCTATCCAACACTAAAATGATTTTTAAACGACTTCCCAAAAAGGGGGAGGTTCTCAATTCGGTTGTATTTTTTATGTTTGTTACCTCATAACTCCGTCATTTATGAACCGATTTGAAAAATTCTTTTTATCTGAAAGGATATACTTTTCGATTGGTCCCATTTAAATTTTATCAAAATCGGTTAGGAAGTTTGGATTTTAAACCGAAATAGCTGGAATTCGTTTACTTGGATGAAGGTTTTTTGTCATCCAAGTAATCTCAAAGGGTTCAGGCAGCGTTTTCGTTGAAAGCTCCCAGACGGCTTATTTTTTTCCGACAACTCCAACAAATATCATTATATTTTAGCCAATTAATACAAAAACTGACAAATTATATATTAAAACCTTTCTCTTGAATCACTCTATCTATTAAAAAAAACCGCATCAATATCCGTTGTGAAGTTTTAAAGATCTAAGCATACAGAGGGACAGACAGACAGCGGGAAACGACTTTGTTTTAAAATATGTAGTGATAGTGATTTTAAACTTTTGTCATTGTTCAATTAATTTAAAGTACTTAATAAAGATTGAATGAATTTTTGGGGTCCCTACCAACCCCTTTAATTAAACAACGTTGTTGCTTTAAATGTCTGTGTGTGTGTATCTCAGACATTCTTTTGAAAAAAATGTTTGTCATTGGGTCTCTGTCATGACATAAATTTATGAAGCAGCTGTCAATATTCTACCTATTTATCTGATTAATTATTTATGAACCTCATCGCTTTAGAAAAGTATTTTTTCCTACATTTGTTTTGGTGGATTCCTAATTTTATTTGTAGGTATATATCATTTGCATTCCCTGTCCGAGAGAATTTTTCAAACTGTCACACTATCTGCTAAAAACATAATAACCTTCAGAGATCATGTCATCAGAACCGCTATTTTTTTGCTCTTCTCGTCTTCTAGATTATGATTTGGGCTATTTGTTTTTAACGTACTATCAAAAAAGGAGGAGGTTCTCAATTCGGTGAGTATTTTTTTTTTATGTATGGACACTCCCAAATTTCGCCAACTAAAAGTGGAAAATAAAACTTTTTATAAAAATTTAGAGAAGATTTCGAGAAGAGTAAAATTAATAAACATTTAATCGTTACTAGCTTCTGCCAGCGGCTTTGCCCGCGTGATCCCCAGGGAACATAGGTACTCCCGGGATAAAAAGTAGTGTCAGCCTTTTTCAGACTGTAATATCTGATCCAAATTTAATCCTGATCCGTTCAGCCGTTCTAGCGTGATTGAGTAACAAACATCCATCCAAAATTTTGTATTTATAATATTAGTTAGATGATATGGTGTGACCTAAATACCGCGTGTATCTGACATCGACGCACAAACGATTTCCATGGGTCCGGGGCATGATTCTGGACACCCTAGACTTATTATATATACTATATACTATTTTTTTCAATGGTTTTTTTTACTTTAGACTGCTCATAATCGTTATTCTGACCTAACCCAATGAGATTTTTAATAAAAAAATAATTAATTAACTACTGTCACTAAAAAGAGCAATCTGAATAAAGCCACAAATAATATCAGCTCAGCTGAGCTGATACTTTGTAAGTACTCTTGAAAAAATGAGAAAAGAACCGACGAAAAATTCCAACACTGGGGTGTCCAGAATCATGCCCTGGACCCATGGAAATCGTTTGTGCGTCGATGTCAGATACACGCGGTATATAGTACCTCTATTATATGGTATGACCTAAATACTCAAATAGATGATTTGACACGCTGCAACTGTAACACAGTCCTCTTGAGGCAATAAGAGGACTAAATACACAATTTTGCTTGTGAAAATCAATAATAGAAGACATTATCTGCATATTATTATAACAATTTCCAAATTAGTTTAGTCCGTCAGTTAGTCAAACAAAAATTAAAATAAAAATACAACGACAAATCTCAAAAAAGTTCTGAAGTGGGATCTAGCGACGACACTTCTAAGTAAAAAGTGTACCAAGGCGTCACTTCATGCAAAATTTTAACACCCATACAGACAAAATAAAAAAAATACGTGACCATTCTTTTTTGGTAAACCAACTTATGAACTGAATATAATTTCTTAGAAATCTTCCCTATTGTGACTACTTGCCATTATAAATATGTGAATCATATCATGATCATCATCAAGCATAGGACTCACACTCACACACTACTAGCAATAGTCGGAGGGCACTAAGATATTTTACCGAGCGGCCGACACTGACTCTGTTATTGTATTAAATCAGCAAAGTCGATGTAGGCTCAATAAATCATGTCAAGAATGTACAGATCAAATCGAGCAAGCAGTGTTAGCCCACCCTGACATTATATTTCAAAAATACTTTCGGAAGACACGTGATTCATTCTGAAACAATCTACCTGTCTAATCTAGAAGTTCAATCTGTGTAATTTCGACCTTTCACAATATTAACCGATTAAAACGTATGATTTGCACCATTGGATAGAGCACCATACACCACATGGACATTAGGAAATTAGGACATTTTTTTGGGATTTTTTTTTGGTGCATTTAGACCATTGGTTAGTTTCCTCGTTTTGTATAAAAAAAATTAAAAAAAAATGGATAAAATTATAAACAAGCAATGAGATTAACGAGATCTGTTATAATCACGGTAGCTGATGTTAATTCAGCTGATATTAAAATTCTTATAAAATCTATATACTCAGAAACGTACTAGTGAACCTATCTTTCTGTATTCTTCTATTGTATCTTCCTTCAATTTCCATTTATTAGGACGGCACGATACGAATTTCTTAATTTATTATGCTCACCACACGTTTAAGTCTGACATACCTCCGTCAGGATCGTCCTAGTTTGTATGATGTAGTGAAATCCTACATTATACGAACTAGGAGGACCCTGTGCGTGCGCTACAGCGTAGCTAGCACCTGCGTTACGTCGTATCACTTGGCCTGATAGGATTATCGCAGCAGCTAGGAAACGCTACTTTTGAATGGCGGGTAATGGGTTTATTGATGGACTTCCACATAATATCATCTTTTAACTATTTTTTGCTAGCCCTGTCTGTCCGACTACCTTTCACAAAGCCGCCAGTTCTCCTTCCAATTTTGTGAATTCTGTCTAGTTCGTCTCGCCATGTCTTTTGTGGTCTGCGGGTATACGCGCGGGCCCCCATCTCACTGGGTTATGATACCAGCTCAGCACTACTTTGATCCGAAATACGGTAAACATTCAGTCCCATTTAAGTTGGGTCGCCTTATAAGCCACATCAGCCGGATTTTTATCTTGGTTATATTAATCCTCCTTGCTTACATGACTGCCAAGTTCGATGAATGAAGAAGAAAAGAGATCACAGTCGTCGTTTAGTTTGTCTCCTCTCGTTTACAAACCATCAACCATATGAGAATTGATTGACTGTTCTCTTTGTTTTAAATTCTGGAGCTATGTGTGATTTCTATCATAGTTGTTTCTGAACTATCTGTTTACGCCATAACTAAATATAACAGATTTATGTGGGCCCACCCATCAATAAATAAATATATTTACTTGGTAATTAGTCTTTGGGTCTAAAAGTTATTTTGGTGAGCATTTAAAATGTACCTATTTTGTAAAATAAAGTTTTATCAGATGTCTAATGTACATATGTTGAATAAACTCAATGTATATGTTGAAATAACATATACATTATGTAAGACAACCTTTATGACGCTTATCGTTTCGGTCCATGTGATGGCGTTATTCTTCAAAACGTTACAATGGATTTCAACACAATTTCACCAACACTAAGAGAATTTCTACCGAAAGATTCACATAACGAAAACATCTCGAATTTGTAAAGTCGTAAAAACCGACGAGGTGGGTCGATATACTTCCTTAATAGATCTCTATGAGAGTAGGTACGTGCACAACGGAAAGAAAAGCTGAAAGCGCAGTTTGAAGATCATTAATGGATACGATATTGGAAGTATTGGGATTTTGGGATCGAGGGCTAATGTCACAAGCGGTTGTGCAACGAGTGAATAGTGAGAATCGCTCTCCAGAAAGAAGTGATATTTTAGTTTTCTTTGTGCGCATGTGTAATGTCTGCTACTCGGTACCTAGTAGGCGTACCAGTCTCTAATTACTATATCCCCATTAAAGCCTTGTTTTCTTCAGTGTCATTATAGTAATGTGATCTTAACAGCTAAACATTTATTTTTAAGGGTTTTTTATAGTTCTAGTATTCTACGCAGCCTAATATTCAACGTATTATAAACTGAGTATGTGCGGACTGGACACCCCTTTTACTACACTAGTGCGAAATAACGAACAAGCGGTCGGTTAGGAGCTATAGTTTTCGAATGGGTTCAAAGAATTTACTACATACATTATACTTTAATTTAGGGTTCCGTAGACAAATGGCAAAAACGGAACCCATATAGATTCGTCATGTCTGTCTGTCTGTCCGTCCGTATGTCACAGCCACTTTTCTCCGAAACTATAAGAACTATGCTGTTGAAATTTGGTAAGTAGATGTATTCTGTAAACTGCACAAAGATTTTAGCACAAAAATAGAAATAAAAACAATAAATTTTGGGGGTCCCCATACTTAGAACTTTTTTTTTTCTTTTTTTTTTTCATCAAACCCATACGGGGGGGTATCTATGAATAGGTCTTCAAAAATGATATTGAGGTTTTTAATATAATTTCTTTCTAAACTGAATAGTTTGCGCGAGAGAAACTTCCAAAGTGGTAAAATGTGTGTCCCCCCCCCCTTAACTTCTAAAATAAGAGAATGATTAAACTAAACAAAATATATGATGTACATTACCATGTAAACTACCAGCGAAAATTAGTTTGAACGAGATCTAGTAAGTACTTTTTTTTAATACGTCATAAATCGTAAATCGCAACTTCTGCTTATAATATAATACCCAGACTGGTTTGTACGGAACCCTCAGTGCGCGAGTCCGACTGGCACTTGGCCGGTTTTTTTTGATATTCTGTTATTTCTAATTTAAATATTCACAAAACTGTTAAGCCTAACAGGGTATGGGACCCCTTGGTAAGATTCCTGACACTGTTATCAATGTGTTTCTATATCGATTAGTCTTAAGTCTTGGAGCTGATTTTTGTTATTTCGAAACCGAATGAAATTAAAGAATTTTTAATTTTTTGTCTATTTTGATATAAATTTCGTGTCTTTTTTGAGTAAGTGATTTCTATGTAATTCTACTACTAGTTTAATTTTTCATATACGTGTAAACAAATTTGATCGAATACTTGTAAAGCTGTGATACTTTTCTTTGAACTTCGTATGCACATACTACTATAGTGAATACTTTCCACATATCCAAAAAAAGGATTTATTTTTGAAAGTCGTATCCAACGATACCCCACGGGAGGGAAAGGCGGCTTAAAAAATCAATGATCTACTACTACTACTACCGGTATGGGACGTAACTTAAAAAAATAAAAATGTTTTACAGTTTTGTAGGCGTTACTAATATCTAGGTATAGCCATGCCAAATGAAAGCTTGACAGCATCAATAGTCTCGACGGCGGACAGACTTGGCTAAACTATGTATAAGGGTTCCTTGTTGCTTTACTACAAAATTTTAAAAATTATCAGAATTTTGGGTTAATTATTATTAAAACTTGCATACATGCCACTTGCTAACTTCAGATGTCGCGTGCGGACCTTCGCTCTGACAGCTTTCAGTCACGGCACATATCTTCTTTCATTTAACAAACTACTTCATTTAGGAATAATAATTAAATCACACTTACACAAAAATACTGCAAAACACAGCTACATTTTTTTTTCGTATTGTGTACTGGCTGCGAAAGTTTCAAAGACAGTACCACAAATTCTGCTCTTATACTATTCGGAAACACTTAAATCTGTCTTCTCATCTTTGAATGGGTCACTCTTCAAATACGAGTACCACTAATTGTAATGGTAATTGGTGTAACTATGGAACCCCTATAATTTTCGTAGCTGTTTTTTTATTCAATAAATAGCTACTCCTAGCGATATTAATTATTAAAACCCTTAAACCATTACTCTTCAGCCACACTTGCCATAACATAAAATCCTCCCAACATTTTGCATTGACATCATTACAAGGGTGAATGTTATGCACTGAGTATGAATGTGTCGCATAACAGCAGGATTAGTCCACTTGCACAGAGCCGGGAGGAATGGAAAGAACGGAGGGAGGGTTCCTTTGCCCTTCCATAGGACAGGAAAGGTGTGGTTAGTTACAAGACAAGCGGAGGAAGACCAAATAAACTATGGATGGTTTTTGAGACATGACCGCCAAATATTCCCAACCACTGCAACTGTTCTCCTCAAAGCCAGAATCAACAGTGGTAACACATTGAGTCAATGAAATTCAACGAGTCCTAGAGAAACAATATAAATGTCTTGGATCCCGCAAAGAAACTAATCAGAAAAGTACTTTCAATTTGGCTTGAAAGGAGGTCACTATTGAGATGAGGACAGCATAGAGGAAGCAGAAGACGGCTGCGCCAACCCCAAACAAATTAAAGGAGGATAAAATTTGTTTTCGTTGACTTTGTTTAATGAACTAAAAATGTTTCAATAAAATCTTTTTTTTGTTCAAATTTACCAAAAAGACGAGTGTTAGGTATAAGTTTGACGTGTGCATCTTTGTGTCTGTCTGTAGCATATTGTAGCTCCTATTTGATGTAGTTCTTTTTTTTTACTGAAAGTAACTATATCTTTATAAGGTTTTTTAAAATAATTTTTAGTACTATATGTAATAGGATTTTATTTAAATCTCTACTTATGTACCTAATTAAAGATTCAAACCTATCTTCATTGCATTTTTCCAGATTGTATTTTAATTATTGGTGAATTGTTTATAGTGAAATGTATTGGTATTGTATCCAAAGGTATTTTTTGGCAATAAACTTATTTTATTTATTTTATTTTTTTAGTTATTTATTTTATTTATTTATTTTACTTTAAAAATAAAAGTAAAAATAAATTGGAGTTTCTTTGCAAAAATAATCTAACTGACAAATTATGCTTACTTTAAACGGTGTTACAATGGTGAAAATGACATGCTTATCTTGTTAGAATCTATCTACCTTTTGTTTATTTATCAATCATTTACATTGATAGAATAATTAGATCAATAATTTAAGAAGGATTTAAATATTTCCTAAAATAATATCGCAAATTTTAAAGTTTTTGTTGCTTAATAAGATAAGTCTTTATTGTAGCAAAATAGTATCTACGCCGTAGAAGTGTCCTCGTAGCACGCGTAGCGCGTAGCATCCCCGTAGCACTTATTTCTCCGTAATTAATCATTGGAATGGCCAATACGTTTTAGTGTTTCATAGTATTTTTGTGTGTACCTGTATGTTTTGGTTGTTTACAAAGATTGTAACATGAGAGCAAATAATAAAAATAATGTACGTTGTGTGGTTCAAAATATCAAAGTTGGGAACAGCGAGTTTTTTTCTAGCTTCTTATTTTACTAAACAGCAGTTGAGGTAAGTGATTAAGCGAAATAACGAATTCGACTCTTAACAAAATATCGTGAAGGGTGTTTACCTAAGCTGTTGGCAAACGTACCAAAGAGATCATGCGCTCTATGGAACGGCGAGTGCGCCAGATGCTGCAGCTGCAGCGGTGGCAGCGGCGGGTGTGGGCGCGGCGCCAGGATGCTGTCGATGGTGAAGAGAGGCGCGGCGGGCCGCTCGGGCAGCGCGCCGCCCAGCAGCAGCGCCGTGCTCAGCAGCGCTGGCGCCTCGCGCGCCCAGCCGCCGCCCGCGCCGCCCATGCCACCTTCCTGCGTCGCCACGGCGCCGACCAGCTCCCGCGCGACCACGACCACACGACCCTCACCGGCCCCCCAGGGGCACGCGCGCCGCACTACCGACTTGCACCGCACACCACATCATACCCAACTTAACAAAGTTTTTACAAACATTTTAAACACTCGCTTTTAAATATTTTCATTCACTTTGTCCAACATAAATACGTTAATTAATTGTAATCAGCGATCGAATTAACTATTAGCCTCGAAACCGGAAAAGCGTCGATTTTTGATGTGATGATGGGATAATGCTCGGGTGATGCGATTGCGAGAAAATCGTTTTAGTGAGTAAGAGCGGGCGCAGCCGACTACCGGGCGCGGCGTGTGTGGGGTGAGCAGCAGGCGTGCGGGGGGCGTGCGGGGGGCGTGGGGGCGTGGCGCGCGCGGCCCCGCCCCCGGCACAGCTTAATGGATGTGACAATACGACGCGACGGTCCCGAACAGTTGATATAATAGTAATCTGTGTATCCCTCGCCGTAAGTTGTAATCTGTTATAATGAAACGCGTAGCTATGTCGCATACGTTGCATCGGGCTCGCTGAACCTGCTGGCGCTCCACTTCATATTAATTTATATGAAGTGGAGCGCCACCACCACGAATTCGTGGTAATAACAAAATTATTCATGATGATCTGACTGACTGAATAACTGTCATAAAAAATATTGTTTACCCACATACTTATTGTAATCACACGTGGTAGCCAGATATAATATTCTAATTCAATTCATGATATATATTACACTCGCTGTCCATATAAGAAGTGCTTACCCTCCGCAATATGGTCTCATCTGACTTCCTGCAATGCCTCAAGACAAAATATTTGACCAGTGTGAAAATATCATCAACGATGACTGATGTATGACACTGAAAATGTTCGCTCTCATCAGAAGACTGAAAGTCACCCAAAGAGCAATGTTGAGTAAACTATATAGCACTTCGCCCGCGACTTCGTTTGCACGTGTTTAGTTGGTACCTACTCCATGAACTTCATCTCCTGTATTTCCTTCTTTATAAGGTTATGTGTAAATTATTTAACGTAAGGCAGTTCGCCCGAACCGCAATATTTTTCTTACTTAGAGCATTTTAAATACCCATCGTAACTTTTAAACGAAAGGACAGATTTGAATAATTTAATTTGTGATTTACATGCACGTAATCAACCCTAATTATAAAACCATTTAAGATTAGGATTCTACTGGTGATTTTTTCGAATCGGTCAAGTAGATTCATAGCCTAATATTCATTGCAAACAAATAAACGTTGTTAACTAAAAAAAATAAACGTTATTTTATTTGTATTTGTATTTGTAACTCTTTAAAGATGGTACGGAACCCTTCGCGCGCGACTCGCACTTGGCCGGTATTTACTAAGTATTCTTATTTTTACACAATTTTTGTGTAAAGTTAATACGCTGTATCGGCTGTATTTAGTTCTTCTATAAATCGAAAGACGTAGGTATTCAAATTAAGTGGTTAAGTTAGCGCTCGCAGTGCCCGTGTACCGACGCCGCGGGCGACCGCCCGCGTGGCCCGGCTCTAAAGCGCCTACTGTTCCAGAGCGATCCGATGATGATGAGCAGATGAGATAACCTGGAGAGCTGCTTAAGTAAAGAGGCAGTGGGTACATTGCTCGCCAAACGAATGCTCGTTTGGGGCCGAAAGGTTTTGTAGTGGTGAATACGAAATGCACACTGCACAGTTCTGGTTGGTGGAAGTCTATGTCCAACAGAAGGACAGTCTTACGACTGAAATAGTGACTGAAATCTTGTCTAAACCACTTGTCTAAACTTCTTCGGGAACCTTTTTTTTCGGTCCAAGATGCCTGAGCCCTGTTAGATAGATTAACTATTTATCATACTTATAAGCCTGGATTTTTTCCTAACTCCAGGGCAACGGCCATTAACTCTCCTTCTACTTTTCTCTCTCCAGGTAGTCCTTGATGTAGTTTTTTCGAAAGAGACTGTTGGCTCAAATAGTTTTGAGCCACCAGTCTTTTTCGAAAAATCCAGCACATCCCACAATCTTTGCCGCGATGGCGCCTGCCATGTGAAGGGATTTTTACTTTTTTATGAATTTCAAAATAAATACAATTATAAGGCTTTACCTACGTTACTTCTTGTAAAACCACGATCTCTCCACTCACTATTTTCTTTTGTTCACATTCCGCCCACTCACTTTATCCGCAGTTTA
Source organism: Ceramica pisi (assembly GCA_963859965.1). Lineage (NCBI taxonomy): Eukaryota > Metazoa > Arthropoda > Insecta > Lepidoptera > Noctuidae > Ceramica > Ceramica pisi. The sequence goes on along the minus strand of OY982536.1, from coordinate 15,553,561 downwards.
ATATACCTCTTATATTCTCTTCTTAATACAATTTTATACGTCTTCTACTTCCGAGGAATTCGGGGCACATGATCACGACAGCCTTTTTGTGACAATTGTGGAAACACGAGGGATTACAACTTGTAGGTACCAAACAGCGAACAAATTGAATAAGTTGTTTTGACAAAAGTTGCGCCCGCGGCGTTCGCGACGTGTTCGCCTTTTTCAGCTTATGAGAATCGTATAACAATACCTAATACTCGCACACAAACACACGTCTTGTATTATACGGATAAAGGGTAAAAAAGGTTCTTGTCAATCTGTGAAGGTACAAGAAATTAAATGGGTGTTATTAGATAGCATAAAGCTGTCGTGAAAAGAACATTGAATTAAAATAAATAAATATGTGCGATCCAAGCTTAACAAATACAAACATTTTTTTTTCCTTTATTCAGCAATTGGCTGTAGCAATACTCTGTATTCAGAGATTCAGAATTCCATTGTTTCACAAATTTAAGGATAACCAACTTGAAATCTCAAGCAAGCATTATACTGCTGAACATCTCAAATATTCCTATCATCTTTTATTTGTAACTTAATGGTAGAGACGTGATCGTTTTGGAACTAGTCAAAAGTGTAAGTAATCTCGCGCTGGAAAGTTCCCCATTAGTGGTGTAGGTATGAGGATGACCTTGTGCATTAATAATGTCCTCGGCTAGCGACTGTGCGGCGCGCGGCGTTGCGTACACGAGTGTCCATTCCGGGCGGGAGCGCGGCCACTCGCCAAATATTGACAAAGGTGGAGCGAAACCCGAGCACGGCTCTGTTTGCCTGTAATTGATGTAATTAGTCGTGTCGCCCAGCTGCCTACGATAAAACCTCCGATCCAATGTTTGCACTGTTAATATGATACTTTTACGAACCGGAAACATCTTTACGGTGTTCTATTCCGACAAATATTGGTCACTCGACGATGCGTGACAGTAAGTCAAGATTACCTGTCATATCGAGGTAACTTTTTTCTACCAGATGAATACAAACAATTTAAAATTCGTTTACAGTTGTTAAAACAACAATCGAAAATATTCTCTACTTAGGTAAAACATGAGTACTGGTTTGGTTGAGTGAACAGACCTACGTCACTATCAGATAAATACCTATATAAGTTAGGTACCTACCTACAACAACACATACAATATGGGAACACTTATTGACACATCATACATTTACCTACCGAATCATACCTAACCGAATCACAACATCCGGTGACGTTGTTTGAATAAAATATTGATTTGGCATTAATATTGTCAAAATTAACTAGAATGTAACGTGGGACAACATAATACATGTAAATAATACATTCGGCGGACTGCACGGATGTCGCCGGTCTGTGTCGTGGCAGTAAGCAGCTGCCAATCCCTCTGATACGAGCCAATGGAAAATTAACTCTGTATAATACGGCGATTATCCGCGTATGACTTAATACAGCGCACACACAAAGGGCATAAGCATTAAAATAGCTAACAATAGCCCGGATTATCCGGGGCTAACCTCCTGATTGCTAACAATGTGTTGTTCAAACCGCGTTCGCCATGCTGTCAACATTACATGGGTGTCACACACACGCATTTATCAAGTCTGTATAGTACTTACAATGCGAGCGTTTAAATACATGCTCGCTGAATATATAATTCCGAGATAGTAGTTTGTTAAAAATAATTAACGATGTGAATTATATTCGTTTCTTTCTGCGTTTTTCTATTGTGTTACTTAGTACGATATATTGTGAGTGTGAGATATTTTCTTCACTAGACATTATTTATCAAACTAAGTAACGCATGAATTTGTTGGCACTAATTTTATTTTTATCACAAATCCAGCTGAAATCGTGAATCTAATATTAGTTAGATGAGAGGACTGGTTGGTCTTTTCTAAGAATAAAAGTCACAAAATAGGAAGTTAACAAGCGAACATCAAATATTGTACTTAAGTAAAACTCCTACCGACCGTCTCCTAACTAGTCCTGCGACCCCTCGACACAACCACAATTCTACTCACCTATATCTAAATATTGTTTTAATCCTAAGAATATAATGTTACAGTAATAACAGTGTTAGTAAAGGCCACTAACAAGATCGAGTGATGTAGGGCTAGGCTACTTAGCACCTAATGCCCTAAGCACGGCGCCCTGGATGCACTAAGAGCATTAGAGCCGTGTGCCACACTGGAACTGGGACTCCGGCCACCGTATACGATTTCTTTGAACAGATTTACGAGTAATAAGTTCATAGCTTCATATCACCTGCAGAGTGCTTATGACTAATGTGTATGTTATACGAGTAAAAGCAAATATTAAACTTTCTTTTTTAGTAAATTTATTCATTTAGACAGGTTTACCAACAGTTTATTCTGTATTTGCTGTAAACATCAACTTAATATTTTATTTAGTTGAATTAAATTCATTAAATTATGAAGGTTCACTAACGGTTTCTGTACAAAACATAATAAATTAGAAATAACCAGCGGCCAAGTACGAGTCGGACTCGCGCACCGAGGGTTCCGTACAAACCTGTAGGTATATTTTATAAGCCAAAGTTGCGGTTTACGATTTATGACGTATTAAAAAAAAACAACTTACTAGATCTCGCTCAAACAAATTTTCGGTGGAAGTTTATATGGTAATGTACCTACATCATATATTTTTTTAGTTTTATCATTCTCTTATTTTAGAAGTTACATTTTACCACTTTAGAAGTGTCTCTCGCGCAAACTATTCAGTTTAGAAAAAAATGATTTTAGAAACCTCAATATCATTTTTGAAGCCTATCCATAGATACCCCACACTTATAGATTTAGGCTTAATGCGGTTCACAGAATACATCTACTTACCAAGTTTCAACAGCATAGAACTTATAGTTTCGGAAAAAAGTGGCTGTGACATGCGGACGGACAGACAGACAGACAGACAGACATGACGAATCCATAAGGGTTCCGTTTTTTGCCATTTGGCTACGGAACCCTAAAATGAGGGGTATCAAAATAAAACTTACCTATGACGAGGTATTAATCATTTAAAGTACCTACTTATGTTTACATTTATAAATGATACATTGGCTTATTTTCCAGACCTTTTAATTTTTAATTATTCAACACATTCAAATTTAGTCAAAATATCAAGAAAACTTGGATAGTTGGTTCTAACCTTCGCGCGTTTTTAGCGGTCTCGTATCGTTCACACACACAATATGATGCCCGAAATTATGGAGCTAAAGAACACATTTTAGAACACCATCAAACTATTATTTTAACATCGAGAAATGTCTTTTGTATGAAGCATTGAATGCTACACACATACACATTTCCAACTGCTACGAACATGTGCTACGGCTACGAGACTGCTACACGGATTTCACATCTACGACCGACGCGACGCTTGCCGGTGTGTGTAGTCACACGTTATCTCTAATCTAAATACATAGTACCTATTGTCTGGTTCTGTCTGTCCAATTACTTCTTTAAAACGAAGCGACAAATTTTGATTAGATCTTCACTAACAGAAGAGCGAGAAACGAGGAAATTTGTGAATATAATTGTATTATATTGTGTGTTTTTATGTTTTGTTTTGTGTATTTTAGTTTTCTACTACTTTCCTGTTTTTACCCGTGAGAACCTGTAATTGGCTCTATGTCTCGTAAAAAATTTTTACCCATCTCATACAGCTGTTGGTTCTCCTATGATTAAATAAATAAATAAGTGCAAAGTCCTCCGGCTTCGATGAATCGATAATATGATATCAAAAACTCTTTAAAATCCAATCATTTCCTTTATTTCATTATTGATATAATATGATGCTAGCAAGATTTTCATGTTGGGGAATGCTTTTAGAGAGTTACCGCGGCCCTGTAACGCAACACGGGTGTTTTGTTTGTAGGATCACGAATGTGTTCAGTAAAACTCTGACACTTCCTGATGATGTCATTGGATGATTTCCCACAACATCCTCAGTCACGACGACTTGTGAACGCGAACACATCAACGACAACCCGACGTGCTTTTAGGTTTTTCATTCTGGAAGATGGGTGGACTTTTATGCGAGAAGCATAAAAGTCCACCCTATATGCAGAAAGATCAGTCGATATGGTGATGCTGGGATCCCTTCTTTTCGCATAATGTTCTTTGTCCTAATATACTTCGGCATAACTATTTTGACACAATTTGTTTTGGCATAATAATACTTCGGCATAATTTTTTTAGGCATACTTTTTATGTTGGCATAATCATCTGAAAGACTTATTTGTTTTGGCATAGATTTGATTCGCATAACGTTAGTAGGCCTAATGACTATATTGCTCGGGGCTCGGCTGAGTCGTCCTTTCACGGGGATACACGTACCCCCGCGGCGGGACGGCACAGGCCGCCAGGCATTTCTTCTCGTGCAACCGAGCGGGTGGGCAGGTTGCGGATAGCCCAGCTCCGGCTGGGGAACCGCCATCTGACTACTCGATGTCGATCCCCCGGCCGGAGTGTCTTGAATAAGACTCCGGACAAGAGAAGTTTCCCGAAAGCCAGTACCTAGGCCTAGGGTCAACCTTTTACCCCACTTCCTTAATTTCACCCACTCCAAACTCCATTCCCTCCTTGCTCCCAGTTTTTTTTTCCCATCGGTCCAGAGGAGGGGTAACCTCGATTCCAAAAAAGCCCAAAACAACCCCAACCACAACATCATGAAGCAGCAAGTTAAAAAAACTACCCAGGTGGGTCCCGGCCAAGCCGGGGAATCCCACACCGACACGTCGGTCAGCTCCCATCGTATTCTGGGGGGGAGCAACCTACTGCCTAATGATAACGCGCCTTCAGCGCGATCGGCTGCTCTTACAGCGCCACCAACAGACGACAACACAAACTCGGCAGCGACTAACGCGCCCCTAACACCGATAACGGCTGCGACACACGCGCCAACCCCCACAGATCCGGCTGCTACTCAAGCGCCACTACCGACACAGACGAAGCTGTCCGCGAGCGCCTGGCAACAGTGCATTGTCCGGAACAGCTTTAGGAACAACCCAGACCATGACCAAAGAGATACGGGGGAGGCTGCCTGTTCAGGTGGTTCCATCTCGACCCCGGCGGGCGAAGTACGCATGCGTAAGCGCGAAAAAGCCTTAGCTGGGGAAAAGAAACACGGCGACCGGACGCGCACAATCTGCGAAGGCACTAGCCAGCGCGGCGCGCGAATGGTTGCCATAGAGCAAGTACGCGACCAGCCGCGAGTCCGCGAAGGGTTAGCCCAGCGCGAAAAGCGGCCGGACGCGGAAACGCGCGACCGGGGACGAGTCCGCGAAGGGGAAACCCAGCGCGAAAAGCCCTCGGAAGCGTTGGAACCAACCGGAACGGAGCGCCGGAACCCTGACCGAGACGGACCCGACACCAAACGACCACACGGAAAAGAGGGAGGGGGAGAAGGTCCGGAACTTCACACGGGGCGGACCGGGAGCCGGGAGCTGTTCTGGGCACCTCCGAGCCACAACCTGGGCCGAGCGGCTTAGGGGCGGCAAAGAGGGAACGCCCGGACGATACAGCCTCGCCAAGCACACTCCAGGGGAACCCGAAACGTGTGAGGATCCAGACCACTCAAGGGGAGCAGAGAACCTACGCGCGGGCAACAAAGGATATCCCGGCGCGGCTCGCCGTAGCGATCTGCTTCCCCCCCCCCTCACGAGACCTGACACAAACTGAGGCGATCTACGTTCGGACTGAACTGACGAGACTCGTCCTTGAGGCTGACACGACACAACCACTCCCGGCCTTCCGCGGTTACGCCAGGGTAGCGGATGGCACTGTGCAGATGTGGTGTGAAGACGACAACGCCCTGACTTGGCTTAAACAGACTGTGCCGCAAATGAGACTCCCAGACACTGACCGTCATGCGACAGGACGAGATACCGACCCGTGTCCGAGCCGCGCTCTTTGTTCCCCAATATAATGGGGATATAGCGCGGCTCCATAGTATTCTGATTCGTCAGAATACTTGGTATGACATAGGGAGGTGGTCACTGTACAGGGCAACTTCGGTCGGCGGGGATAACCACGGGACATACTTGACCGTGGGAATCCCGGCCGATGAAATCAAGAAGGTCCTGGGGCGGGAGCGGCGTATATCGTACGCCCTTGGCTCCATATACGTCCGCTTCTACTCCGAGATCCAGCCCTCTGACGTCAGGACCGACACCAAGACTGACACGGAGACGAAGACGACCAAACCGACCCCGACTGACGACCGAAACATGGAACGACTGGAGGAGGAAATGGCGAGAGCAGCCATGGCCGATGCAGACGTCGACCCTGCTCCACCCACATCACCCGGGTGGTCATCGCAGCTGCTCGCATCCTCACCCACCCGCGACAACTGGCCCGGAACGGAGGAGGGAGGTGGACTATCCGATGGATCTGTCTCCTAATTCCACAACATCGGCGTTGCCGCCCACACCTAACACCATCCAGATCATCCAGACAAATCTCCAGCATAGCCAGGCCACGGCTAGCCTGCGCAGGGCACTGGAGGTACATCCCCGAACAATCGCACTGATACAAGAGCCGTGGATCAGAGGCGACAGGATATGCGGCCTTGGAAACATCGGAGGTAAACTAACACTTAACACGCATAATGCCCAAAAACCACGAACTTGCATTTACACCCCCAAAGACGTGACTATCGCGCCCCTAACTCAATTCTGTTCCAGAGATCTCACAGTGATTAGACTCCACACCGGCAGCAATACCCCGGATCTCGTACTGGCATCAGTCTACATGCCCAGCGATGACGAGAACTGTCCACCGAAGGAGATGACTGATCTGGTCCAACACTGCGAGACCGCCAATCTGGACCTGATCATCTGCACCGACGCGAACGCCCACCACCCACTTTGGGGCAGTGAAGTATCGAACACCAGAGGTGAGACCCTAACCACATATCTATTCTCGACTACCCTTAACATCGTGAACCATGGCTCTGAACCCACTTGGGTCACTGCCAGGGGTCAAACGATTATAGACCTTACTCTAGCAACAGAAAATGCAACTAACCTTATCTCGAATTGGCGAGTATCCGACGAGCCCTCTTGCTCCGACCACAGGAGAATTCGCTTTACTTTAGTTGCCAAAACAAAAGAGCCCACACCCCGGCGAAATCCGCGACGCACCAACATACCTGAATTTAAACGCCTTCTAGCCTCTTTACTAGCCAAACATCGAATACCCCAAACCTCGATAACGGACTCCTCTGAAATAGAAACCACGGTAACAAAACTAACTGACTACATAATAGAAGCGTATCACGCCTGTTGCAAACTAAAGCCAACAAACGCCAGGGGTAAGGGTAACCCCTGGTGGAATGCTGAGCTTGGCAAACTCAGAAGCACATTACGCAAACAATTCAATAGAGCAAAAAACAGTAGACTTCCAGAGGATTGGGAGACATACAAAACTACCCAATACACTTTCAAAAAGCATATCAGAACCGCCAGTAAAAAAGCCTGGCGGAACTTCTGCGAATCCATAGAATCAAACAATGAGGCCGCTAGAGTGCGGAAAATTCTATCAACTGAACACGACCGCACTCTCGGCGCACTGAAAAAACCAGATAACTCCTACACACGAACAGATCACGAGACAAGTAGGGTGCTTCTGGAAACGCACTTCCCAAACTGTAACCTTTTAGAGGACAGGACGTGGACGGGCGACTCGGGACGGCCCCCTACTGACTAGGACTGGTCTACAGCACGTAATATAGTGACAAAAGAACGAATAACATGGGCCATAAAGACCTTTCAACCATACAAATCCGCAGGTCTAGATGGCATTCTTCCCGCCTTACTACAATGGGGGGAGAGTGTCATAACACCATGGTTGATAGCAGTCTACCAAGCCTGTATAGCACACCGATATGTACCCCTAGCATGGCGCGAGGTCAAAGTCATTTTCATTCCCAAACCTGGAAAAACAGATTACACACAACCCAAAGCATATAGACCAATAAGCCTAACATCCTTCCTACTAAAAACCCTGGAGCGGCTCTGTGATAGGTACATTAGGGATGGGCCCTTGTGCAAATATCCGCTACACAGACAACAACATGCCTACTCCACGGGGAAATCCACGGAATCTGCACTGCACAGCGTAGTCTCAAAGATCGAATGTGCGATAAACCACAACTGCTCTTCACTAGCTGCCTTCATTGACATTGAGGGCGCCTTTGATAAAACCATGTTTAGGAGTATTAGCGCGGCCCTTGGAAGGCACGGTGTAGACACAACCCTGAGTGGATGGATCACAAACATGCTCAAACAAAGAGCAGTACAAGTCACAATAAATAACACAACTCGGGCCATCGTGGCGAAAGGTTGCCCCCAAGGGGGCGTCCTATCGCCACTACTATGGAACCTCGTCGTTGATAATCTTATAAGCTAGTCTATTCTGTAAATAACCATTTCGATATCGACTTCACCTGAGTGACTAAGCTTACAAAGTGAACTTTATTGCACACATCATAAGGTCTTATATTTATACGAATTTGAAACTCACCTCGGATTCCGCTGTCGAGACAAGAAAATGTTGTTACAGAATAGCACTGCAGAAGACTCAAGGATAAAGGCTACTTCACCGTTGGCTACGCTGATGACATAACCATAATAATAAACGGAAAACATGAGAACACACTATGTAATCTCATGCGCCAAGCCTTGAAAATAGTAGAGGATTGGTGCAGAGAATACGAACTGGCAGTGAACCCCACCAAGACTGAACTAGTTCTCTTCACCAAAAAGAGGAAGTTGCTACCACTAGCATTACCACACTTCTTCGGAACCACCCTAAGCCTTTCAACTGAAACCAAATACCTGGGAGTCTATTTGGACAAGCAGTTGAACTGGGCAAAGCACACTGAATTCACCACCTGGACCGAAAACTAACCAGGCGCCTTCTGCGACTGGATAGGCGGAGCCTGCGAATGGTGACGGGGACCATCACCGGTCACTGCTCATTAAATAAACACTTGCACACGATAGGCATAACGGACAGCCCTCTATGCAGAGCATGCATGGAGGGGGAAGAAACGGTATCGCACGTACTCCTTGATTGTGGGGGCGTCGCCGAAATACGGCAGCAAACTATAGGGTCACCAAACTTGCTCACAGATATCCTGAACACGCCGAGAAAACTTATCTGTTTCTGGAGGGAGGTTGGATGGTTGGAGTGACGGCCGCCATGGCTCACGTACAATGGTCCAACGTCAGGACTAAGTGCGGAAACCAAAACCCCCTAATAGATAGATAGACTATATTGCACATGCCATAACATCATTTGCCATCGACATTGGGTATGTAACGGTTGTTATATCAGGAGAAACTGGATGCAATCGGGACTTTAGGGCACTCCGACTCGGATAGGTTAGGTTAGGTTATTTTTTTTATAAACCACACAGAAGTAGGAGCCCTGCGAAGGGGGTCCGTCGACCAAGCCCACCATCAACCATGCATAGAATATTTTAAGGTTTGGCTGTGCTTAATAAATTTATGCTTTAGAATATTATGCTTAATCATTATTATGGTTAGAGAAATTATGCTTAAAAAAATTATGCGTAAGCTGCTATGCGTAATTATATTATGAGAAAATATAATTATGCCAAACAAAATTATGCTAAGTTATATTAGGTCTTAAAATTTTATGCAAATGGATAGGGAACCGGTGATGCTGATGATTATGAAAGTCAGGCTTAATTAACCTAACCTAACTCTTGGTCTGTAAACGCCTATCCTGACCACAAGGATAATATCAAATCAAATTAAAATATTTTGTAATGAGGGTCAATTTGTGTAGTGAGAGTGTAGGTATGCGTGTCCAAACCCATGCCATTAGAAACCCGGATAGTATATACTACACATATAGTCTAAATTCAACATTTATTAGGTAACTTATTCAACTTGTCACTGAATCTCATGCAACTACAATACAAAAGTAAATGTAGGTAATTATATTTTGCAAACAGCTGTCAACCTACTTTAGTTGTCAATTGAATTAGTAAATAGGTATACTTAAGGCGCGTCCCCGAGCATAACGCAGCGCTAGCCGTTTTTTGTGCAGTTTTTTGGAGCTATATACTCTTTATCCAGAAGAAATATCAACTTATAAAAAATACATTAAATTTCTACATAATCTTGGCTTCAAAACGGTAGATTTTTATTTTTTTATTACTAAGTATAATGTAGTAATCTCCTCACAACGAAACCACAGAAACGTGAAAAAATTACTGAAAACATGCATCTTTTCGAAAACTAACGATTATTTTGATTTTGTACTTACACTAATGGATAGGCTATTTAATTATGAACATTTTGGTAGAAATATTTTTTTGAAACCACCAATTTTATTACGATTTTATTCAACATTCTGAGCGTATTCGCTATTGTATCTCTTGCGCTGTTATTGAGGGAAAAAATGCTCAAGGTTATTTGGTCAGAATACGGCCTTAAATAACACATAAGTATACCTACCTACTTACAGGTACACTTTGTCAGGTATAGCTATTCATATCATAGATTGATTTTACTAGATTACCTAATATAATAACTGAAGAAATGTTGACTGTCGGATTGGACGTGATGTCGGGTTAATGATGTCAAGATGTCTTTTGACAGGGAAGAATAAATGTATTGTGCTAAACCTAGAATAAATGTTTTTTTTTTAAAAAGATGGGTTATAAGCAAACATCAAGAAGGTGGTAAAGTTCACTTCACAACCATAGTGGAATTTTATGTTTATCAGTAGGCATTCTAGAAACATTTTATTAATTGGACTATAGTACCTACACAAATTCGATTTATTTAATAACATATTTACATGACATAAATTCTACTCCAGTAAATAACAAGTCCACATAATGTTAAGGTAAATCTTCCATAGCAAGCGAAAGTACTTGAGAAGGCCACGGCGGCGGCCTTGAAAACTCGGGGCTCTTTTGAAAGCGAACCTTTAGAAAAGAGCTCGATGGACCGTGACGATCATGAACTTACTGCTCATAACCATTCATTTGTGCAAGAACATATTTTTATTGATATTCATATTACCTAATTTAATTTACATACTTAACTACTTATTACTTTTTATCGTTTCTATGTAGGTAAGTAGTATAGTCGGGAAACTAGCTTGAAAAACTTTCTGAGATCTTGCTAATGATGTATAAGGAACAAAATGTCCAAACAACAAGAGATACCTGGTATTTTTTCAGAAAAGCACTTAGCAAAATAATAAGATAGGTAGATATGTTATATTACATGAAGTTGTTAAAATATATATGACAGTTTACGTCCCGTCAAACCTAATTTGCAGTAAATTCATTTTGTATTAAAGTGTTGAGTCATCTACCAATTAACGTAACCTAGTAATGCTGCACGGGCTGCGCCAGTCTAAATTTGAAAGTGTTCGACATCTTTTGCAAACTGTGGTCTTTCTAACACTTTATTTCATCATATTTAAATGGAAAATTTGTAGCCTTTTATCGTAGTCGTATCTACAAACCTACTCAAAACAGTTAAAATATAACAACCGTCAAAATGATTAACTTTATGTTAAAAACTAACAGACTTGGCATCACACCAAGTAGGTGGGTTGTAGGTAGATAGTAATAGTTGTACGAATTAATTTATGGGAACGAGTATAAATAATGAACGAAGGAATCCCCAGAAAAATTCCAACCTACGTACAACCAACACACGTAAAATGTATGCCAATATAATAATGTAAATAGGTACCTACAATGACTAGAATGTTAACAAAAGACTGTGATGAACTCATAAGCGTTAATAATCAAGCTGAATACTCAAACAGATCTGCATTATGTTGTAGAGATCCGGACATGGACCAACAAGGGCGAGGATTAACCGTGCTAAGTCATTCGGAAGAATTGTTTAACGCTATCCAAATAGCGGCGAATGGAACGCGAAAAGACCCACTAAGCAGATAATTTTCGATAGACTTCAGCTTATGAGCCGTCAATCAACTGTGTGTTACGTTGAATGAAGATTTCTACGAGGTGAGGTTCTGAATGCCGCCATTGATGTCGAGGCCTATTCATACGAGTCTACGTTAGCTACGCACTCGCTCGACCGGCAGTGCCCTACTCGGCAAATATGAACACTTGCTCATAATCGTGTACCTGAAAGTATGGATCTCATAGTTATCACAACCTGTTTGTGAGTGTGTGATTTTATGTGAAAATGGCCCTCAGAGAATGGACTTTATAATCTTATTCTTAATGAGGAAATCGTTGTTACTATCAGGAAAATTAATAACAATAGTTTAATTACACATGCATAAATTTAGGGCGCCACTGCACCCTCAATGAAACCCACTAGTTTAATTAATGAACACCTTGTATCTCTGCAAGTCTGCATGCAGGGGTGACCACGACGCGCAGCATAGTAGGTACCTAATCGTAACGTAAGCTCTGCCCCAGGCGAATGCCCGTCAGAGCGAGATAAGGGTGCAGAAATGATTGTATGAAACAGTCCTATAGGTTCAATTAATTGACAGTCAAATATGATACGTAAGTAGGTACTAATTGTTCAGAAGTTATAATTGTCTGTATAAATCCTTTAGGATTTGTCCGTATAATACAGTAAAATCTAGCCATAAAAATTTACCTACATAATACGAATGGAGAAACAAAAAAACGCCTTATAAAGTCGGTTAAAAATAGACAGGGGTTAGGCTTCAAAGAACTTCGGAGTACATTGTTAGCTGGAATAACTTTAATAACAGTTTTGATAGCTACCAGATAGGAATAGCGTTATGAAGTGGGATTTTTAAGTTTTTTGTGTTAATGGTTTTTAAGTTTTAAGAAGTCACTCCATATGGCTCCTGCATACTGAGGAGTTGTCGATGCATTATGGAAAAAAGGGGACACCAGACAAAGGGTTGATATTTTTATAAATCGGAGTATGTCAAAAGGCCCAGTCCATATATCTTATATATAAAAATTTCGTGTCACGGTGTTTGTTATCGAACTCCTCCGAAACGGCCGGATGTTTTATGTTTTTTTTTTATAGATTCGGTAGGTCTGAGAATAGGTTGTATTTTTGCCTTATAATTTTTTTGGCAAAACCACTTTTGCCCGGTCAGCTAGTATACCTATAAAGATAAGACGGACGACCCCCAAAGGAGAGGATACACTTACCTATGTTCCTAAGTACCTAGAAAGTAAATTTAAATGGATAAAGTACCCAGATATTTGTTTTAAGGATTCTCTCTGGACTCGATTTGAACATTTAGACTCGAGTGTAAATAGAGACTAAATCATTGTATAAATACCTAAAACATAACAAAATGACTGTTGCATTTTTTAGTTTGTCCATGAACTAGTACGGGCGCTTGCGGAATAATTTCTCCACCGCTGTAGACGGTGCTCTACTACTTAACGATATAAATAGGCAATCAATGTATCAGAGGTCAGTTACAACCGGACTTCCTCTCAGGACTTACCTACCGAGGAAGTACAACACTAATCATGAGGGTGCTTCTAGTAGTCGGTGTGCTGTGCCTGGTGGCAGTATGCTGCGCCACCGAGGCTGACCGCGACGACCAAGCGGTGGCCGCGTCCGGACACCACCACGAGCATGGCGGCGGCCACGAGCACCACGCGCACCATCACCACGATCACGGCGGCCATGGACATAAGGGCCACAAGGGACACCACCACCACCACAAGGGCGACCACGGTGACCACGGCAAGCATCACCATGAGGAACATCACCACGAGCACGGCGGCGGCCACAAGAAGCACTGGGACGAGCACGACCACCACGGTGAACACCACGAGCACGGACACCACCACAAGGGTGGCAAGCACGGACACAAGGAGCACCACGACAAGGGCGAACACGTCGACGGCTACCACAAGAAGCACCACAAGGATCACTTCCACAAGGACCACCACTTCCACGACGGCCACCACCACGAAGGCAAACACCACAAGCACGATCACCACCACGGACACCACGAGAAACACGGTGGACACCATAAGAAGGGTGGTCACCACCACTCCGGCCACCACGAAGGACATCACGGAAAACACGGCCACCACGACAAGCACCACTACGACGAAGACCACCACGGACACAAGGGACACCACGGACACGAAGGACACCACCACCACCACCACGATCACGGCAAGAAGGGCGAACACGAGGACCACAAACACTGGGGCTTCCACCACGGCAAGCACTGATACCGCTCTGTATGCTGATTGTTATGAATTATTACTGTTAAGAATGGATGTTGTTATTGTTGTTGTTCTTATTTTTATACAAAGTAAATAATTTTTCGTAAATCTGCTTTCTCTCTCTTTAAACATTTTTTACCCTATAAAACTAAAAAGCTCGTTTCAAGATGCGTCAAAATAGCAGAAGGTCCAATAAGCTTCAATGGGTACATAATAATCACAATACTCGTTTGCTTACCCATATAGCTAATAGTTTTGATTTCTTAGTAAAAATGTCGACCGTGTAGGTACTGCGTAGGCCCTGGAATATTCATACAATTAAAGAAAAGATTATAACAAAAGTGTGCGATCAATCAGATAAAAAAAAAGAAAAACTGCTGGATGATACTGAATAGGTAGGTACTTTAATTAAAAAATAGTGTTTTTTATTCAATATAACCTAATTTCTTCAATGAACGTCAAAAAAACCGTGTGCGTCTCGTGATGCCCGACAGAAGTGATAACTTAAACTGGCCAGACAGACTGGCGCCGTAACTCGTTAAGTTTCGTAGCGGCTTACCCTCGCATAAGAAGTTATCAGTTCAAAAAGAAAGCACGTAGATCTACGAACTTTTCATAAGCACATTTTACAAATTCTACGTATTTTTCTAATCTCGTCTACGCTTTTTTAAAAATACGAGTTGGCAACATTGCTCTCTAACAACGCCATATTATTATGTTTGAATATACGACCTGAGGGCCAATTCTACCCGGCCAGCGTAGGCGCAGGCCTGTGGACGGCGAGCTATGGGTGGCTCGCCGTCCGTCCGTCTAGTGACGACAGGCCGTGTCGACGGCGCGTTAGTGTTCCACGCGCGCCTCAAAGAGAGTCAGCACACAGAGGGGCCCGAAAGGGCCGACGCCTGCCGGAGTCGCGGGATTATTCGCAAGAGACACACCGTGGCTCCGGAACACAAAGGGCAATGAAGGAACATGGATGGGTTTTAGTCAGTAGAAGTCTGACACTCCGCTCTGGGTGTAGCGGGAGGAGTCATTGGATGATTTCCCACCCTAAAAAAAAAAGGGGCCAATTCTACTAGTTTTTAAACAACTTTCGCATTCACATGTCAATCGTAAACCGTCAAAAAAGCCTTTATTTTCATACATTTTTGACAGATTGCGATTGAGTTGCGAATGTGAGTAGAATTGGCACTCTGCTAGTCTATTCTGTAAATAACCATTTCGATATCGACTTCACCTGAGTGACTAAGCTTACAAATTGAACTTTATTTCACACACCATAAGGTCTTATCTTTATACGAATTTGAAACTCACCTCGGATTCCGCTGTCGAGACACGAAAATGTTGTTACAGAATAGCACTGCTGGTCACGACTTCGGTCTGCGGTGTACGAGTGAAGTATTCAGCGGCGTAGCTAAAAACAAAAACATTTCTAAGACAATTTTGTGGCGGTAATGGATACCGAGGATTAATCACAGGAATTTTAAATTGACCGCCTTATGGATGTCAAAACATCCCCAACATAAGTATAATTTAAAACATAAAAAGGTTGTGAGAAGAAATTAACAGTTCTTTCCGGAATTTTCTGGATTGGTGACGTGACTACTCTTTTGGATCTGATGTGCTGTTTTAAATATAGGCACTTATTTGTGCTACAGAATGTAATCAAAATTTTTCACTCATTTTTGTGTAAGTACACATGAAACGCCGCTCTGTTTCGTGGCATCGCTCTCATTCACTTGTACTTTTGTTCCTGCCGCTCCCCCCGCACCGCGCGCTGCTACTAGCATTTCGCTCGGATAAAACCGCGCGCGTTTTCGCTATGAGCGGCGTCTCGTGGCGTGCTTCAAACATTTTTATACGTTTGAATTTTGATCTTACCGCTCGCCGCCCGTCGCTTAGCTGCCCCTCACAGCGGCAAGGTCGTGAACGGGCCGATAGTGCGGGCCGCGTCGCACGCGACGCGCGACGCCCCGCGTCTCCGTAAACGACCACTAACAAAATTAATTTACAATTTGTTAGTGTAGCACTCGTTCCATCATTTGGTATAGTTAACTAACTTTAACCCGCGTGTGCCCGCGACTTCGTATGCGCATATCCCATTTTATCCCGTTCCCTTAGGAATTTCGGGAAATCTTCTCTTAGTGCTCTACGAAATGTGCGGGAGCTACCTAGGTCTCGGACTTTAATTGATGAGCCACTTTCAAACTTTCCGATTTTGCAGTTTTATACATTCACGAGATTACACGATTTAACACGAACTTAAAAATCTGTGCGAATTTCTATTACCACTATAACAACAAATAAGTAATAAAGATTTAACAAAATTAAAAATTAAAGGAGGCTCCCACACAAGAAACATGTTTTCTTTTTCGATTTGTGGTTCGGTACCCTTTTTTTCTTGAGGGACTGTCAGACTCTTACTGACTAAAACCCATCCATGTTCCTTCAGTGCCCTTTGTGTTCCGGAGCCACGGTATCTCTTTCGAATAGTCCCGCGACTCCGGCAGGCGTCGGCCCTTTCGGGCCCCTCTGTGTGCTGACTCTCTTTGAGGCGCGCGTGGAACACGAACGCGCCGTCGACACGGCCTATCGTCAGATGACAGACGGACGGCGAGCTGCCCATAGCTCACCGTCCACAGGCCCGCGCCTACGGTGGCCGGAGGTCACCAGGTGGCCTCCGACGCCCGCGGCGTCTACCACGGCGACCGGGACGAGAGGTTCTCTTCCTCTCCCACTCCGCCACCTCCTTCGCTAGCATGACTGCTTCGCAGAAGAAGGTGACGTGGTTCGGTACCCTTCGTGTGCGAATCCAACTCGCACTTGGTCGGTTTTTTGTGGCATTTATACATAATAGCTAAAACATTAAATAAGTACAAAAAAAAATAACGGGTTGAACTCCGGGATTGCTGGCAGAACTGAAAACTGGGTCAGTGGGTCGTCTTAGGGGCGGATTAAAAAATGAAAGGAAATATAATTTACGGGCGATCTGAGGTCGGGAAGTGGATGGGGGTGCGAGTTTAAGTGTAAAAAACGATTTATCTCGATTTCCGGCAAAATCTCTACTTTCTGATGGTGAAAAAAATATACAGTACTATAGTAAATGTTCTCAAAAATGCAAAGAAACTAAGGATAAAATTGGACGAGGAAGATATTGTACGGGAAGGCATTTTTTTTTTATAAATATTTAGTTCACTAGACAATGACTATCGTGACGTAGGTGGTACTAAGAGAGATGAGCATGGTTTTAGTATAGGTGTGTGCGAGAGCGTGTATGTTCACTTGCAGGAGCACGGTATTGTGGCTTCACTTTTTTTGTTCGCGGTGCGCCGTCTTCGATCGTCTTCATTTCTTTGCAGTTTTTGAGAACATTTGCCTTTTTTTTCATCATCTGAAAGTAGAGATTTCCTTTTTTTTAAAACCAACAACTTTGCCATTTTTCTTTTTTCCATAAGACTTGTAGCTTTGCCGGAAATCGAGATAAATCGTTTTTTACCCTTAAACACTCACCCCCATCCACTTCCCGACCTCAGATCGCCAGTAATTGATTTTTCCTTTCATTTTTGTTAGATTCTCTTTACTTTCCAATAGGTTTCATTCTACTATTATTTTTTTCACTTTTTACCATTTTCAAAGGCTTCTACCCTGGTCTATTAAGTAAAATCGATATATATTAAAGCCCTCCAGATCGAATTTCAGCCTATCCTATTGAAGATGTAATGAAAAAACCGGCCATGTGCGAGTTTAAATTCTTCTGTTTCTGAGTGACTGACACTACAGACAACGCACAGCCGAAACTACTGATCGTAGAAAGCTGAAATTTGGCATGTAGCTTCTCTACACTCAATAGGGGGGCACTAAGAGAGAATTTCCCGCAATTCCTAGGGGAACGGGAATAAACGGGACATGCGTGCGAAGTCGAAGAATTAAATAAAATTCATAATCAATTCTTCCATGATGGCGACTGTTAGGTAATATTCATTTTTATTAAGGTTTAGGTATGTTGATGATTGTCATGAACGTTTTCAACGCGTTCGAATAAAATCGTGAGTTCGAGCTCTTCCAAAATTGCCAACCAATCATAATTTTTCCGTATGCTAACGTTACTATGGCTACGCCAAACCAATTTCGCTTGGTAACGGTTGCTAGACTTTTAATTGGTTAACTTGGGGTAGTCACTCTGTACTATGTACGAATGTAGATTTAATAACCGACAAAACCCGATTGCATTACCCGGTCAAAATACGAACAGTATCAACTGGCTCATCAATTAAAGACCGTGACTTTACATGGCATGCCAAATTTCAGCTTTCTACATCCAGCTGTCAGACATTCAGGGGGACTAAAAAGGCCACTTTAGCAGAGAAAAGCTACCCGTCTCTGTCAAATTTCCCAATTAACCGTGACCCTAATGCGTTAGCGTCTTAGCGATATAGATGAAAATGACGTTTGACAGATTGTTGTGTACCTAGATAATTATTATGTTTCTGCTAAAGTGGCCTTTTTAGACCCGCAGTTCAGACAAAACGTGCAATACAGTAGGTACCAATACCTTTCCCTATGCCTTCTTAAATACTTACTCGAACAATAAATTATGAACCGTTTTTAACTTGGTTTTTAATTACTAGAGAACGTAAAGGATCACGATAGAAGTCGATTCAGGACAGCTTTATGTTATTATTTCGAAAGTTATTAAATGTATGTGGGTCAATGACAGTTATTGCACGGGTAAGTCTGAGGTCTTGGGTCTATCATAGTCACCAGTAGGTAACGGAAGAATCTTATGTTATTTCCGACTTTTTACATCAAGCAAGCGATTTAGGAAAGCGAGGAGGTAGGTACGAATTAGGAAACCAGAGGCTTTTTCGAAAAAACATTATAAAATAATTTACCAAAAAGATTTTGGATTTTGATGAAAGCCGGTTAATAGCTCATTAATTAAATAAAGATATTTGAACGCCTAAAATAAAATGTTAATCTAAGTACCTACTATTAAAAATAGTCATTTTTCATTGAGACCAAGGGGATACAGGAAAATGAAATGCCTTTATTTTTTACGGGGCTTCCGTGCTTGGGTTATGAAGTTTAAATGTGTTCTTAATTTCATCTGAATCGGTCCAGTCCAGCAGATTCGTGCCAAATTGGCTGTGTGAGGTGGGCAGGATAAGGTAATAAGGATTTGACTTTTCATACGGGTTTTCGGAACCCGAAAAATACCTACAGACTTCTTTTTTTTCGACTTCCGACTTTGGAAGAAAGCTGCAGAATATCAATGGAGTTCAAAAATGAAATAGCTACCTTGCTAGTTTAATTTTATCTATAAATATAATAAAATTGTAGAGTTGCCGTGTTTGTAAATTGAATATTTTCGCATAAAAATACATAGAAATGTCAGAAAAAAAGACAAAGAACACAAAAATGCAATTTTTGAATTTTTTGTCTGTTTGTCTGTATGTCTCTTGTCGGTGCGTTTGGAGGAGCATCACGCATAAACCACGGATTGGATTATTTCATCAAAATCGACCCATAAAATCAAAAGATAGTAGTTTACAAATAAACTTCATCGAGCGTTAAAATAGGTTATTTGAGTTATTTTTTAAACTTAAAATGTAGCAAGATAAGTGAACGTTTTACTATCTCATCGTTATTCATCGTAACGTGTGAGCTTTTAAGTTCGAACTTACGAGTATATTTCACACTTCAATTACGTTGTCGATAGATGGCGTTGTACTTATGACGCGATTCTTCTGAATCGCGGTGTTAAGATTCTCCGCAGTAGCATCACCTCAGCCCCATGTTTTTTGTTGATTATTCCGATGTTATAATATATAACGGGGTGACGGGAAGCCGAGCTGCTGCATCTGACTGCTGATTCGTGTCCTCGTCAGCACGGGAATCCATAGATAGTGGGCGTTGGAATTCAGGAAACGTTGAAATAAAATAACTTTGTAGCGTTGGCTATTCACTATTTTAATCATTCAGACACTTAAATTACTCAAACAATTAAGGATTACAAGTGATTTAGAGCCAATGGGTTTGCGAGTGATCACCACGTGCAAAGGCTATCCACCACCCAAATCATTTTTCAAGACGTTCGCCCGCCATGACAGACGCAACTCCATTCGGTGTTACCCGCTCTAAATTAAAATAACCTTTTAGTCGAATACAAATTGAACATAACAGAATTATTTTACCAATTCTTTAAAAAAATAACAAATAAATTATAACTCTTAAAATTAACTGATTTTCATTAGGTATTGAATAATGTCACGCGCCGTTATATATATTATCTTGATCTTGAAGTCATAAATTTTGTATAGCTATGAAATTGAATGACTAGATTGTTTTTCGATTGAATTATCGAGTTTACTTGGAGGAGAGTTAGAGTCGTAAACTGTATCCATAAGTAAACTGTTTTTAATAACAGAAGTGGTGAATTTTTGGTATTATGCTTCAAAGTGGCTAAACTATAACAGACGAACGGGTCAATCTTCAAGGTTAAGCAACACTTGCTGAGGTCAGTCTGTGGATGGATGACCATTATAACAACCTAGCCTTTTCCTAATTATATTGGCTCGGCTTCCAGACAAACCGGATTCAGCTGAATACCGGTATTTTACGTAGAGCGGCTGCTTACCTCCACAACTCATTCAATGCAAGACTTCAGTGAGTTTACTGGCTTCTGACCTATCCGTAACGACTGCCAAAAATCTACAAATGACAGCCGGGACCAAAGGCTTAACGTGCTTTCCGAGTTACGAAGGAAACTCGGTCACCCATCCACAGACCAACCTTCGCAAGCGTTGCTTAACCTTGAAGATCGACGCGTACGGTTGTATTTATTTAGCCACGAGCTCCTCTGTAATAAATCGATTCTATAATATAATATATAATATAATTTAATCTATGAATCCAGTAAAACTTAAAATGTTAAAACAAATTTAAATTAATCAGTATTCTACAATCAGCAATATTGTCAGTAAAAATCGGAGAAAATGTGTTTATTTTTGGACTGTGCTGGACGAAATTAAGAATCCACTTGATTCACCACCATTCGTTCGATAGTCGCGGTTTTGTTTATTTTGATTCAAGATAGGTTTGTACCAGGAGATTACCTGGGCTGGTCGGCATTTCAACCGGTAGAGATGATACAATGCCCAGCATGAGGTACCTACCCTCTTCCTATATTCTTTATTCTGAGAGAAATCAGGATACGTAACTGAACGTAGATTTTGTATATTATGCAACACATCACATCATTTCCCGACGTCCACGCGAACGAAGTCGCGGGCACAGCTAGTTACAATATTACTTCGTTCTCATTCTTCGAGTTCGAAACTGTGATATTTCTGTTTTTGGGATATCGGACAGTTTCAGCGATTTTTTATCATGCCTAAAAGGATATCACAACTTTCCCGTCAGACATCCCAGACATGAGACAAGAGCAGCTCGAGTACGCCGTACGGAAGAGCCTCTCGAGGAATAGAGAAAATATTTCGCAAGCACGCGCTGGGAAATCTAGCTCCGAGCGTTCACAGCGGCTTGCTAACCAAAGCTGGAGAACATCGCAGGTCCGTGCTCGGGAATCTAGCGCTGAACGTGCACAGCGTCTGTGATTTAAAGCAGCATGTCTCCGCAACAAGGGACAGGGAGTCTAAACGCTGAGCGCTCGCAGCGGCTCGCTAGCCTAGCTACATACATATTATTATGCAATAAAAACAAAACCCTCCTTTTGGCCGCCAGGAAATAAATCTTAGCAGTCAGTAACCGAACCACACTCATAATTTCATCACAAGTTAAAATGTTTACCGCCCAACGAAGTGGGCACGGGTCAGCTAGTAATAAATAAAGAGCGAAGCGAGTAAAGGACAAGCAGGAGTTTTCCAAATCATGCAAATTTAGTGTTTCATAAGGTAATTAATGAATTTGCTGTGGGAAATAAAAACAGCCGATCTTCTAGGTTAAGCAACGCTTGCCGATGTTGGTTAGTAGATGGGTGACCATCCATTACATTCTTACCGTGACCCCTTCGTGCCTCAGAAACCACATCAGTCGTTACTTGGTCCCGGCTGTCGTTTGTAGAATTTTTGGCAGTCGTCACGTGTAGGTAACTAGGTATACCTACACCGTGTTCTTCACGTTATCCATAACTTTAGCAAACCCTTCTATAGCTCTAACAAATCAAATTCAACAAAGGAAGTAGGTATCCTTAGTTATGTTACAACTAAGGCAGGCAGACAGATCGGCCAGGTATTAAATGTCCGATAATGGCTGTGAGCTGCGTTGCTTTTTCCAATCAAAAACCTAGTAAGTAGGTACTCAGCTCGATCAATTTGAAAATTGAACTTCATGCTAAACAGGTTCACTTTGTGACCGACCACTATTCGAATCAATAATTACGATGACCAGGCATTACGCAATCTTATAAAAAAACATCGAAATTTATACCAAATTTTTAGTAACAATAATTGAATTGTTATTAGGTGTCAACGTACCTACAACAGTTTCTGTGAGCACATTGATTGTTTTGTTTGTGAATTTAACTGATAAGTACCTACCTGTCTACCTGTATTATTTTTTGCGTAGGCTTTTAGACATGTCGCAATGGCAAGGCGTAACGCGTTGCGAGCTGACGGCGTGGCGTCCTTGCCGATGGTTTCACCGACTGCAACCCGCAAATCTAATGATATAAAATGCTGTCACGGGCGGCTTACAGGCAGTTCAGTCCCAGTAGCCAAATACAGAACAAACAGCGAGTAAAACAGTAACAATGAGGTCGCTAGTGGCCCTTGCCGTGCTAGGATGTGTCATAGTAGCGTGTGTGGGGCGGGAAGAGGAGCAGGGAGACCTTGTCGCCGCGGCCAGCGGTCACCATCACGAGGAGGGCGGCGGCAAGGAGCACCACTCCCACCATCACCACGAACATGGTGAAAAGGGACACAAAGGACATAAGGGACATCACCACCACCACAAAGGTGAACATGGTCACCACGGCAAGCACCACAAAGCCGGACACCATCACGAGCACGGAGGCCATCACAAGAAGCACTGGGACGAGCACGACCACCATGGTAAGCACCACGAGCACGGACACCACCACAAGGGCGGCAAGCACCACCACAAGAAACATCACGATAAGGGCGAAGAAGTTGATGGCTACCACAAGAAATACCACAAGGACGAGTACCACAAGGATCACCACTTCTACGATGACCATCACAAGGAAGGCAAGCACCACAAACATGGCCACCACCACGGACACCACGAGAAGAAAGGAGGTGGTCACAAGAAGGGCGGTCACCACCACTCCGGTCACCACGAGGAACACCATGGCAAGCACGGCCACCATGACAAGCATCATTATGATGAGGACCACAAGGGACACAAGGGCCATCACGGACACGAAGAACACCACCACCACCACCACGACCACGGCAAGAAGGGTGGCCACGAGGACCACAAACACTGGGGATTCCACCACGGCAAGCACTGAGAATGTACTGTTAAGATTATGTTATTGTTTATTTTGTTACTTTACGCATTACCTCTTTGTAAATAAACTAAAACCAATTTAAAAAATATCATGTTTAATTCCCAACTCAATTATTCAGTTACTATTTTAACCACATCTACAATCTTGATTCTATACTTACTGAATAGGTAGTCTAATAGTTCATATAAAGCAAGCCAATAAGTGCCACTATAATAATTAGCAGTCGGTCTAACGGAACTAATTCAGTTTAACCATAACATGATGTCGTCAGCGCCACCGCGGCGTCGCCGTCGCGGACTCAGTCATCCAGAAATCTGCAGCAACAATTGCCAAACACCACTCTGTAATCGACGTTAGATGAAAGCGATCTAATCTATAAATTCAAAGTGCGGAAACAGTTTTGACACTGTTATCGTAGCTGTGGTGACGGCAACGTCTTTAGTCGAGCCAGACAAAGTGAGTTGGACTTATTTTACTATTCATAAATTCACAACTTATACGCCATTACTAATAGGATGCATTCACAATTCACATAGAAAGCATGCGGCTGGCGCCGGTTTGCCAACGCGAACCGTCGCCTGCAACTAATTCTGGTTCACCAGCTATCAAGTTTCAAGATAATCCGCTCATAGTTACTCAGCTATAACTTTTATATAATAATTATAGAACCTACCTACTTTTATTTTTTCTTTTTTTTTTTCAGTCATGAGGCTCCTGATTTTGATAGAGGTTCTGGCATGCGTGGTGCTCGTCGCGCATGCTCGGAATGTAGCCAATGCTAAAGGTGAAAAGGAAATCGCACCTGTCAAGGCTGCCCCGGAATTAACAGCACCAACAGGCGGCGACCTGTCGGCAGCCGGTAGTGAACCCGGCGACCAAGCGATAGCAGGCACCGAGCACAAGAAGGCGAAGGACAGCCACCACGAACAAGGCGGCGGCCATGAGCACCACGCCCATCACCATGAGGAGCACGGGGACAAAGGAGACAAGGGATACAAGTCGCATCACCACCACGATAAAGGCGAGCACGGCAAACACGCGAAACACCACCACGAAGGACATCACGACGAACACGGAGGGCACAAGAAGAAGCATCACGATGAACACGACCACCACGGTGAACACCACGAGGCCGCTCACGGTCACAAGGGAGGGAAATTTGGACACAAAAAAGGCCACAAAAAAGGTTCAAAGACCACCGGTTTCCACCATAAGTCCCATAAAGACGAATACCACAAGGAACACAAGTTCTATGACGACTTCCACAAGGGAGGACACCATCACAAACACGGTGACTTCCACGGCCATCACGATAAGAAGGGCGGACACCATAAGAAAGGGGGCCACCATGAAAAGGGTCATCACGAGAAACACCATGGCAAGAAAGGACATCACGACAAAGGACATTACGACGAAGACCACAAAGGACACAAGGGCCACCACGGTCATGAAGAACACTTTGCGCACCACCACGACCACGGCAAGAAGGGAGGTCATGCCGGCGGCAAGGAGCATGGTTACAGCCACGCAAAGAAGGCGTAAAGAGGATACGCTGCACCCACGTAATTATTTGTTAAATTATGTTGTTGTTGCTTTTTACTATTGTTACGTTTTTCAACAAGTCATTGTACATAAAAGTTTACGTAAGACATTAATAATTTAAATGAATATTCAATTCAAAAATTGTCACAAGACTATGACTCATTTCTTTAACCCAAACATTAACACGTTACACCAAGCCAAATATTAATATTAACAGGAATTAGGTATTTATAATCCAAATAAAGGCCTTTGTAAGGAGTTTTAGTGACATATAAGTAAAGTTTTATAAGTGGAATATCCTAAATACTACCTTATTCTATGTAATCATGTAGGTATACAAAATAGTCTGTTTTTTGTATCCTGTCAAACTCAAACTAGACTAAAGGGGCAAAGCATTTAGCGAAGGAGGTGGCGGAGTGGGAGAGGGAGAGAACCTCTCGTCCCGGCCGCGGGCGTCGGAGGCCACCTGGTGACCTCCGGCCACCGTAGGCGCGGGCCTGTGGACGGTGAGCTATGGGCAGCTCGCCGTCCGTCCGTCTTATGACGACAGACCGTGTCGACGGCGCGTTCGAGTTCCACGCGCGCCTCAAAGAGAGTCAGCATTGGGAAGGGCCCGAAAGGGCCGACGCCTGCCGGAGTCACGTGACTAATCGAAAGAGATACCGTGGCTCCGGAACACAAAGGGCAATGAAGGAACATGGTTGGGTTTTAGTCAGTAGAAGTCTGACACTCCCTCTCGCTCCGCCCAGAGCGGGAGAAGTCATTGGATGATTTCCCATACCAAAAAAAAAAAAAAAAAGGGGGCAAAGCATAGGGGCAAAGCATTGCCAATCCTGGTAATGAAAAAAAGAAATCAACTAGCACAATGCACAAAAACGAATAAACATAAAGTTATTCCTAAGTGGTGATGAAAGCAATCAGAGCAAGAAATGACACAATTATTTTACTTTTAATTTATTCAATGCAAAGTTGCATAAGATTTACAACAAAGCCATCAGTGGAGCCAGATGGTCGAACTCAATCTTCTCAGTGATATTCTTTGTCTTTATATTTTCATCTTGGTTAGCAATGAAGATAAGGTTTCCATCATCTCTCCATCCATATTTTTTTACCCAGTGTTTCAAGGTAACATCTAAAAACAGACACAAACAGATTGTATGAGGGATTTGCAGAGATACTATTTACTTCACTTCTAACAGTTTTAACTACCCGCTGCTAAAATATGCAAGTGGATCATCTAATATATAAAAATCACGTGTCACGGTGCTTGTTATCGCATTCCTCTGAAACGGCTTGACCAATTTTTATGAATTTTTTTGAGTACTCAGTAGGTACTTATTTTTTTTTGTAGTAACAATGTTTGCCTGGTCAGCTAGTAGAAATATTATGGTCACTCTTATTCCAAAGTGATGGCAGATCAGAGACGGCAACTTGGGACATAGCAGATGAAGGGCAAGTGCTGTTGCCTTCTTGATTGTTCGTCTTCAGAATTGCTCCAATCAAATCAAGTTTAAATTTATTTGATTTATAAATATTCGATAATAATAGGATTTTCCGTTTATATGCTGTAGAAATCTACAAAGAAGTCCCTAAATATAAAAGATCTGTATGCACAGGAACAGATCAATTAACATTCATCTGTTATTGTGCATAGAGATCCTTATTCCTCTGCCATAACACTACTCTACAAGTTAAAATAAAATACTGACCATCAATCCCTCCTAATAAGTTAGCAAGGTTGTTCTTATCAATTGTCTGGAAGGTAATGCCAACAACATGGCAAACAAACTTCCTGATGGAGTCATGGAAACCGCTGATACGGTTGCAAAGTTCAGGCATTTGATGTACTCTATTCCAAAACTGTGCAAAGTCACACTGCTCTAGAATGTCAGCCAAATATTTTATTTGTGATATGGTCTCATTCTCCACCTAAGAGACAAAAAAATTAACAATAATTATTATTAGCAATTAATTTTATACTTTATTTTTATGTTATTCCGATTTATATCAGTGCCGTCCAGTGGAACCAATGGTTCCACTTCGGGCCCAACTGGTTAATGATGACATGGTAATGTTGAGCAGGTCTGATGATGGAGCTGGGAGCAGAATAGCAAAACCTGGTCACTTCATTGATGGCTTCATGGAAAGTAAACAAATTTTCACTGCCTAGTAAACCCATCTACTGCTAGTAACCATTCAAGGGTGTCATATTTAATAAGCTTCAAACAAATTATCAAATACTAAAACAAAGACCATTAGAAGAGATATGCCATAGTTTTGTTATCAGGGGCATCCAGGGACACTCTGGATGCCTGCGTTATGAAGTACTAATTCACGATTCTGTTTTGAAAAGGGATATTACTAAATTACTAATCATTCTTAACTCATAATTGATGGCTAACAAGTAACAATTACAATAATTATAGTTAGCGAATTCATCGGTAAAAATTAGTCTCAACAGTTTCTAACAATATTTTTAACACTTACCACTGATTCCAGAAGCAGACATTTGCACAAAGTAAAATCAGTATGTGGGAAGTTAGTCAAGGCTTTCAAAAGTATCTGACACGTGATGTCAGCATTGAATTTCTCTGGATTGAATTGGTACAGTTTTAAAACTGCCAGATTTGCTTCCAAATCATAAGTATTCTCTCGTGACTGCATTTCAACATACCTCTCCAAAGTTTGAAGATTAGCAGGATTGTATCTATAAAAAACGTAACAGAACAATGTTAGCTACATTCATTAATATCTTAAATAAAGAGAGCCGAATTTATTCTTATCATAAAGTAACAAAAAAAAAAATTGTATTAAATCCAATACATAACCTTACACAAAACTGAATGTCAGTGCATGAACTTACCTTTCAATACTTTTTAGTATAGTTGCGACTGTTTGCTTCATAGTCTCAGCCATTGTTAAGGCTTATTAAATCTCTGTAATAACGAGAAATTAAATAAAATATTCAATAAGCGTGGCAGTCATCAGTAGCAAATGCATCAAAGGATGACATGACATGACATGACATGACATTGACACTGACATGAAATTATTATTATCGGACCCATAGAGAACATTTTATATACATCATAAACTAAAGATAAATCTACACTAAGTACAAACGCGTATAACAAAATAAATCATTGGGCATCAAAAAAAAAATCCACATCGCTGTCAAAGTGTCAATGGCAAAAGTGTCCAGAACACTGGCAGCATTGCCACGTTGAATGGCAATGCTGATTCTTTGGCCGAAGAAAAGCCCAGCTGCAGCCCTCTGGTCACGTGAACCGTCGACAAGTTGTTTGCTGATGTCCCGAAATACTCTATGTGCACTCGGACCATTTACCATACCTTCATGACTCGGACCCCATGGGCCATACCGGCCATGGATACCATCCCCATAGAGATATATGTCTATGGTCAGACCACAAAGTTAAGTGGGTGATAGACGTACGAACTTATAGTACGTGGTTTTTATCGTGACCTTACTCGTTGCGACGACGTGTCGGAGACACACGTGAAGGCTTGCTCATTATTCTGGTCTTATAGGTGGATCGCGATGTCGTCACTTGAGGAAACTTTTGTATTTCAGAAATTTATTATAGCCAGACAGGATACTTGTATGAGAGAAGCAATTTTACATTGAGTAACAGTTGACTTTAGTGCCTTATAATTTCGGCACATAATTTAGAATAAGAATAAGAATTATTTATTGCATAACTGAGTACAATTAGATCTGGTACACCAACAGCAGTACATGCACAAGAGAAACAAAAACCAAAATATTAGTTCTGGTATACATGCCTATTAGAGGTATACACAGCTTACACCATAATTATTTACAACATATTACAGTACGAATAATTTATTTATGTTTGCCCATGGGAAGTACGTCGCAATCGATTGCGCAGAATGTCAATTTGACAAGAAACTTATAACAGCGCATGCGCGGTTAGGTTGCGTATGCAGTCTCAGTCCCTCGTATATGTCGGCGTGTGATCGCCGATCGTTGTCAAAGTCACACAAGTAGAACAGTAAATGCACAGGGAAACGTTGTATGAAATAATAGAGAGTAACTTTACTTTACCAGGTTGTTTATTTCACGAGCAGCAAAAGAATAATAATCAGAACGAGAGTCAGAATAGTAATCCCCTTAAATTTGAATTACATCGGTCTATCTATATACACAGTAAATGACAAGCATGAAGTTGGCAGTGGATGCTAAAATAACAATTATGGCGGGAAACATTAAAGAGGAAGGTAACAGAATAAATCTTTCTACTTTTAACACAGGCGGTAGATAAATATTTAAAATAATTAAATAGAACGGAAATCGTCAAGTGAATTCATATTTAAATATAATCAGATGCTAAAATTAAATAAAAAGAAGGTATAAAATTAAATACATAATAAAATCAAACAGGAAGTTACATTTCTTTAAAGAATTAGAAAGGAAGTTGTCAAATTAAATCTATATAAATTCAACAGGATATTGCAATAATGGTTTAGCGCCCATATATACGTTCGATGCATCCTTGTGTCCCGCTTACTCAATGCAATAGGACTGATGGTACGAAAAGTGTTATTGATTTAAAATATTTATTTTGGTTTTTCCTACTGTTTCATTTGTGTTTTGTGTGTTTTTGTGGTGTATATGTTTGTTGTGTTACTTTGTGACCTTGTTATTGTTACTGGTTGTGTTTCTTACTTGTTAATAATACAAAACGTATAAATCAGAAAAATATTCCACGAACGTAACACTTTTTTACGCGATGGGACCTGCGCGGTCGTCACAAAGAGCAAACTTCGCATGGGTAAAGATAAAATTAATATTCGTACTGTAAAAGTTTTCAAAATAAAACAAATAAAATAAAATTAGTATCTTAGGCCGAATATAAAAAAAAACATCTTGTATAAATCAAATGCATTTACAAAAGAGGCGAGAAATAAAAACTAAGTAAGTATAAAAAAAATTATAGATTATTATAACTTATTATAACTACGAAACAATTGGGATTTTGGGAGCTTTATACACGTGTTCCCATACCTCCGAGACTGGTCAATGGTCAGTGTAAAATTGCTTCTCTCATACAAGTATCCTGTCTGGCGTTAATAAAATATTATTCCTAAACAACAAAAAGTTTCATTCTTTGACGATATCTTGGTCCCCCTGGTACCAGAGTAATGAGCAAGCTTTCACTTGTGTCACCGTCTCACCGACGACGAGCCGAGTGTTCATACGTCTATCACCCACTTAAGAAAAGCTAAACCACTAACCCATTATTTGATTTATTAGGGTTGGTGCAACTTTTGTTAGCGCGATTTAAACTTCAATAAGTACAGTAGCGAGTTAAGAACTCAGACAGTTACGTAATAAGTAGTAAGTTGTAAGTAGCATCCAAACGGGCGGAGTGAGTTGAGTAGTCATAAGTTGCCGAGAAGAAGACTAGTCGCGTCACTTTACAAAAGGGACTGTACTAAACGCGCCTGTCTACATGCCGGCCAGTTAAGTTGGTGGGGTGCGGGAGACGTGAAGCCCGATTTACACTTCAATAAGTACAGTAGCGAGTTATATTGCGTCATCGGCGAGTTAAGTTGTTATGTTGTTTGCACGGCAAAAGCGAGTTAAGTAGTAAGTTGTTGATTAAGTTGAGTTGAATAGATCGCGATCCTATTTTTTGGCGAGTCCAGTGCGAAGTAGCCCCCTCTCTCACGTCTCCCGCACCCCATCAACTTAACTGGCCGGCGCCGTTTAGTACAGTCCATTAAGGTGGAAGCTCCAGGGTAGCCCGCGAAATTCTCTTAAAGTCTACTTAAAGTCTTCTTCTCGGCAACTCACTCCGCCCGTTTGGATGCTACTTTCAACTTACTACTTATTACGTCTGAGTTCTTAACTCGCTTCTGTACTTATTGAAGTGTAAATCGGGCAAGAGAGGGGGCCGGTCAAATGTCAAGTGCGTCAAACGTCACATCTGTCAACACCCGGCGCATTTTGTCGCAATTTGACACGCTACGATTCTTGTAACATAAAATTGTCTGACGTTTCTATTGGCTCTAATCACATACTGTAAACTATTTTCTGGTTCTTGAATAAGCTGACCATACTATAGAATGTAAACATTACTTGTATTACGAGAGTGGTATTTATAAACAAATGTTGATAACGGAGAACTGGCTGAAATATTGTTTGTTCCCGTGTTCTATCGTTTTTATAAAACTACTGTATCAATCCATTCGAAATTTTGCAAGTTACATAATGAATAAACAAGTAATCTAATAACAGCGTTTTTTTTTTGACAATCCTTTGTAAAATTTTCACCTTCACCTTCGACGTTCCAGACCACTTCCAGACAAAGTGAGCGTGTGAATTTCAATGATCCCATCATATATTTTTAAAATTGGAATAGCTTAGTTGAACGAGAATATCGTCCCGCGACCACTCGCGGGATGATATTCTAAACCTTGCCACATGATATAAGACCTTGCGTTTATTAATTATAGCACAGACATAATTATAGACTTTAAACCGCGTGATGTTGATAACAGAAGAAACGGTTTATGGCACACGTGAGTGCCATCGGGAGCTAACCGGGTAGCGTATTGCCAAACTGTATACTGACCCAGACACCCGTAGTCTGTACTGAACTACATCGTGCTCATTAAAATCACAAATAAATTGGAGCAAAATGCACACGAGCTCAGAGCAATCTGAGAAGGTATGCATTTTACTCGCAACAAATTGGAGCAGAGTACCTACACTGAGAATGTATGCATTTTGCTCGCTTGTATGTAAAGCAAACTGTGACACGCGAACATCTGTAACTAACTTTAAAACGGGTATGTAATTTATGCCATAATAAAGTTTAATAAACGATAATATAATAACACTTGAAATAACGTTCACATGATATAATTTCATATGCTATAAAAACAAATAACCTAATTTCATGTGATCTAATATTACATTTCATATTTATAAACTTCTTTTGCTCTAATAACATTTAGTATAACGTTCTTCTCATATAATTTTCAATTAGTATATTGCTATTTGATAACGTTCAGTTGACCTAATTTTCATATTTACTCATTTTCTGCCCAAATTCTGTAGTGAATAAGTAAATATCAGAGCCAAACATCGAATACCCCAAACCTCGATAACGGACTCCTCTGAAATAGAAACCACGGTAACAAAACTAACTGACTACATAATAGAAGCGTATCACGCCTGTTGCAAACTAAAGCCAACACACGCCAGGGGTAAGGGTAACCCCTGGTGGAATGCTGAGCTTGGCAAACTCAGAAGCACATTACGCAAACAATTCAATAGAGCAAAAAACAGTAGACTTCCAGAGGACTGGGAAACATACAAAACTACCCAATACACTTTCAAAAAGCATATCAGAACCGCCAGTAAAAAAGCCTGGCGGAACTTCTGCGAATCCATAGAATCAAACAATGAGGCCGCTAGAGTGCGGAAAATTCTATCAACTGAACACGACCGCACTCTCGGCGCACTGAAAAAACCAGATAACTCCGACACACAAACAGATCACGAGACAAGTAGGGTGCTTCTGGAAACGCACTTCCCAAACTGTAACCTCTTAGAGGACAGGACGTGGACGGGCGACTCGGGACGGCCCCCTACTGACCAGGACTGGTCTACAGCACGTAATATAGTGGCAAAAGAACGAATAACATGGGCCATAAAGACCTTTCAACCATATAAATCCGCAGGTCTAGATGGCATTCTTCCCGCCTTACTACAATGGGGGGAGAGTGTCATAACACCATGGTTGATAGCAGTCTACCAAGCCTGTATAGCACACCGATACGTACCCCTAGCATGGCGCGAGGTCAAAGTCATTTTCATTCCCAAACCTGGAAAAACAGATTACACACAACCCAAAGCATATAGACCAATAAGCCTAACATCCTTCCTACTAAAAACCCTGGAGTGGCTCTGTGATAGGTATATTAGGGATGGGCCCTTGTGCAAATATCCACTACACAGACAACAACATGCCTACTCCACGGGGAAATCCTCGGAATCTGCACTGCACAGCGTAGGCTCAAAGATCGAATGTGCGATAAACCACAACTGCTCTTCACTAGCTGCCTTCATTGACCTTGAGGGCGCCTTTGATAAAACCATGTTTAGGAGTATTAGCGCGGCCCTTGGAAGGCACGGTGTAGACACAACCCTGAGTGGATGGATCACAAACATGCTCAAACAAAGAGCAGTACAAGTCACAATAAATAACACAACTCGGGCCATCGTGGCGAAAGGTTGCCCCCAAGGGGGCGTCCTATCGCCACTACTTTGGAACCTCGTCGTTGATAATCTTATCAGAAGACTCAACGATAAAGGCTACTTCACCGTTGGCTACACTGATGACATAACCATAATAATAAACGGAAAACATGAGAACACACTATGTAATCTCATGCGCCAAGCCTTGAAAATAGTAGAGGATTGGTGCAGAGAATATGAACTGGCAGTGAACCCCACCAAGACTGAACTAGTTCTCTAAACCAAAAAGAGGAAGTTGTTACCACTAGCATTACCACACTTCTTCGGAACCACCTTAAGCCTCTCAACTGAAACCAAATACCTGGGAGTCTATTTGGACAAGCAGTTGAACTGGGCAAAGCACACTGAATTCACCACCACAAAAGCCAGTATTTGCATGTGGCAATGCAAACGCATGCTAGGTAGGAACTGGGGGATTAGCCCCAGTATCACCTACTGGCTATAAGCCACGGTTATTAGACCAATAATCACATATGGCTCTCTAGTCTGGTGGCCCAGGACCGACTTGAGCACGGCACAAAAAGACCTTGAAAAACTGCAACGTCTTGCCTGTGTGGCAATCACTAGCAGCATGAAAACAACACCCACTGCGGCCCTGCAGGCCATGCTGGGACTACCACCACTGCACCTTATAGTGCGAGAGGTGGCGGCCCTAGCGGTCTTCAGGCTCAGCGCATCTGGAACCTTAGGTACGGACTCTAGAATAAAGCACACGCGCATCATGGAAGATGCTGTTAAACGACAACCCATGATGACATCACCCAACGACAGAGTTCAAAAAACGCACCACTTTAAGAAACATTACAACATAGTCCTAGCAGAGGAATTGGACGACCACTCAGGTCCCAACGAGCTAAGAATCTATACTGACAGATCAAAGACAAGTACTGGTACGGGAGTTGGAATTTACTCCAATGACCTCAACATTAAAATATCCAGATCGCTAGGTAAGCTCAACACCGTCTACCAGGCGGAATGCGTGGGCATTATCCTGGCAGTTCATGCCATAGAGGCCAGGGAAGTCACGGACACCCACATCCGGATACTTTCCGACAGTGCCTCAGTCCTCCAATCCCTAAATAAAAGCTACACTACCTCGAAACTCATACAAGAATGCCACAATGCACTCGAACACGTCACGGTGGCCAACCGCAACACCGTGACGCTGCAGTGGATAAAGGGACACAGCGGATCACTGGGAAATGACGCGGCCGATGAACTGGCCAGGAGGGGATCTGGTGCCGTGGCTATTGGACCCGAACCCATAGTACCGCTCCCCTTCGTCCAACTGCGCACATGGCTGCGTGAACACACCCACAAACAAGCGGAACGCTGGTGGGCCTTGGCACCAGGCTGCAGGCAGTCCAAGGAAGCCATGCCAAACCTGGACCGAAAACTAACCAGGCGCCTTCTGCGACTGGATAGGCGGAGCCTGCGAATGGTGACGGGGACCATCACCGGTCACTGCTCATTAAATAAACACTTGCACACGATAGGCATAACGGACAGCCCTCTATGCAGAGCATGCACGGAGGGGAAAGAAACGGTACCGCACGTACTCCTTGATTGTGAGGGCGTCGCCGAAATACGGAAGCAAACTATAGGGTCACCAAACTTGCTCACAGATATCCTGAACACGCCGAGAAAACTTATCTGTTTCTGGAGGGAGGTTGGATGGTTGGAGTGACGGCCGCCATGGCTCACGTACAATGGTCCAACGTCAGGACTAAGTGCGGAAACCAAAACCCCCTAATAGAATAGAATAGAAGTAAATATCAGAAAACATCATACTGTTATAACCTCATCTAACCCAAATTATTCACCAACAATAGAAGGAATCTGGCGCTCGGCGGCCGCTGCCGCGGCACGCTCGCTTCGCTTGCTCGCCTTCGCACGCTAATGGTCATAGTTCTAACCTAACCTAACTCACATGATTCACCAACCATAAAGGGGATCTGACGCAGTTATAATCCAATCAGTTTTTGCAAAATTATACAAAACAAAGTAGACGTTTCAAAATTATCCTCTCTCGTACGGAACGTTTCTTACGTCCTTATCGCCCCGCGGGCGGGCGCTCATTCAACAGTAATCTGACCCGAGCCACTTAAAACGTTATCGCGGCGTTTCTAAAGCTTGTATCCTCACACTTGAAATGGTTTCGAGTTCCTTAATTATGTCGTCATGAAATAAATCACAAACAAAAGTCTTATTAGTACTCGAGAAATATATATATCCTATTGAAATGAGAGAACTTGCTGAATGTAGTTATGTTGCTGTTTATGTTATTTCTGACAAAACTATTGCATCAATTTACACCAATTTTTGGGATCTAGCTTATGAAAAGAAGAGTAATCTAATGACAATGATCTTTTATATGAGTTCTTTAGCCGATTATAGCAATATTCAAGCTCAAACTTCATAAAGCGCGGCGCCATTTGTTGTTTTTTATTGCGTAATTCAATGCGCTATTTTGATAACGATTATCAGAGTTATATCAAACAGATTCCAATTGGAAAAGCTTGTAGAATACTACCTATATATTCATCAACGCATTGTTAACTATAAATCGTTACAATATGCTTACTTTAATTGTAAACATTGCCAGAAACCCAAACAATAACAATGTTGACGTTGACGAACACTCGGAACTACGTAACTTTTGTTGGCTCGACAAAACAAGTTTTGAGATGTTATTTCATGCAAAAAACTAGCTACATACTTGTAGAAAATAGTGATAAATGATTATTTATCCACTTACCCTAGAATATTGCACTAAAAACACACAAAATTCACTAAAATCACTTCACCACTTGCGCGCGAAATCATCGTGACATAGAAACTTTTGACTAGAGTTTTTGAAATGTCAGGTGTCATTTTTTTAGTATGTTTTTTTTTCTAGAGTTGGCAAATTTTATACACCATAGAGAATATTCATAGACAAACGATTCTAAAGCTTCCTATTCACGAAATAAAAGTTTTAATCAGTCGCGGTGTGCCGGTTCACATGTGAACCAGCGGGGCTCAAGTGCGATTTGACATTACTGGTTCACATGTGAACCACACGGAAGAGAGAGGTATTAAACGTTACTATAGAAAATATAGAATTTGAATATTAGGTATACTAACTAAATATTATATCTGAATATTAGTTCAAATGTGCATTATAGAAAATGTTTACTAAACCATATAAAATTAGGTAAACTGAAATTATAACAATAATTCATTACATAATGTCATCGTTATACTAAAAAAAAATTATATCATGAAATTAGGTCATGTGCTCGTAAGAACTTTTGATATTATGTCTGTAGTGTCTAGTGTGTTGGGATTAATGAAACACACGCACTAACTTTTATAAAAAGTTTATTAAATAGGTAATATCTATGTATGTAACAAGATCACAATAACAAGATCACTGCGTGAATACATAATATTCGGCAATGCGCGCGCGAGCAATGTTGGATGCGGACTAGCGAGGGCGAGCGAGGGGCGAGGCTCGAGAACGCGGGGTGGAGGCACAGTATAAATATGGACAGTACGGAAACTACCTACAAACGCTCGAAACGGCTCAATCACACAAACATGCGCACCGACGAGACTTTTCGGTGCCCGTCGCGGTACTCTCAGTAGTGAGTGCCGACTGCCGCCGGCCGCGTCAAAACGAGTTTAGCCCCGCGATCTTTTAAAATGCTACGAACGTATTGCGTAGTATACGGTTGTTTGAACTCGGTTTCATCACAACCGGAGCGAAAATACGTTATATTTTAAACTTCCTGCTGATTTTGAAAGGTAAGAATCAATGAAATTGTTATTTAGTCGTTATCGAATTATAAGTCCGTATGATCGATCAAAATGAATTCGTGAACTTCAAAACTATTAGGTACCTACTACTACTTCTTGTAAATCCAAGATGGCGCCTGCTATAGGTATAAATTTTTTCGTCATGGGTGTCGTTTTCATGGTTTTCCAGGGTGTTGAAGCTGATAGCGCTGTCAAAACGTGAATCCAAGATGGCGGCTGCAATAGGTACCAATTTTTTCGTCATGGGTGTCGTTTTCATGGGTTTCCAGGGTGTTGAAGCCGATAGCGCTGTCAAAACGTGAATCCAAGATGGCGGCTGCAATAGGTACCAATTTTTTTGTCATGGGTGTCATTTTCATGGTTTTTGAGGGTGTTGAAGCCGATAGTGATGTCAAAACGTGATTCCAAGATGGTGCCTGCAATAGGTACCATTTTTTCGTCATGGGTGTCGTTTTCATGGGTTTCCAGGGTGTTGAAGCCGATAGCGCTGTCAAAACGTGAATCCAAGATGGCGGCTGCAATAGGTACCAATTTTTTCGTCATGGGTATCGTTTCCATGGTTTTCGAGGTTGTTGAAGCCGATAGCGCTGTCAAAACGTGAATCCAAGATGGCGGCTGCAATAGGTACCAATTTTTTCGTCATGGGTGTCGTTTTCATGGGTTTCCAGGGAGTTGAAGCCGATAGCGCTGTCAAAACGTGAATCCAAGATGGCGGCTGCAATAGGTACCAATTTTTTCGTCATGGGTGTCATTTTCATGGTTTTTGAGGGTGTTGAAGCCGATAGTGATGTCAAAACGTGATTTCAAGATGGTGCCTGCAATAGGTACCAATTTTTTCGTCATGGGTATCGTTTCCATGGTTTACGAGCGTGTTGAAGCCGATAGTGCTTTCAAAACGGGAATCCAAGATGGCGGCTGCAAAGGTACCGAGCGCCCGAAACGTTTTCGTCCAACAGCAACTTGCGTACCCGCCAAAACTTTGAAAATGTAACGCCGTAATGACAAAGTTAGTGCTACAAGTTGTTGTGTGTAAATATTAAATTGTTTTCCGTGTTTAAAGTATCGTGTTTTGTTGAGATTAACCAACGCCATGAGATTACCTATTTATTGTATTTGTAAGCTAGTTATTCAAATTCGATTGATTGATCACTACAGAACAAAAATGTTAAAAAAAATCAAAAACATTAAAAGTGACAACCCTTTTGCTTCAATGGAGCGTAGGTAATTATATTCTCAAGTAGGCTTAGTTTCCGTACTGTCCATATTTATACTGTGGTGCAGTTCTCCGAACTATATTTTGTAGGTACTTTGGCAAGGCGCCGGGCGGGGCTCCGCTAGCGGCTGGACTGTAGGTATAGCTAAGGGTGTGTACAAACGTGCGGAAGCATAAGGCTGTGTACAGGTGTAGAGTATTTATGTTTTGGTTAATATTCTTATGCGTGTATTTATGTGGTAAGTATGTGGTATGTAGGTATAGGTATGTGAGATTTATTGTATATGGATTATTTGCATATATGTATTATGTACCTATGTAAATGTTAGGTACCTATGTAGGTACCTTAGCTATATCCTACATGTCAAATGGTACGCATCCCTTTAAAACGTGTTTCATAATTTCCCGTACCTATTTTTTTTGTTATGCTGTTATGCCTATTCGTGGAGCTGAACAACTTTTCTTAAAAACATACCTAATGTGAATTAATTTAAGTTTTATCTAAAGAAAACCCGTTGTAAGTATGACTAAAAATTAATTTGAACTGTAACAACTAAACAGGCAGTAAATTGTACCTATTTTTAATTTCGGTGTAGGTAATGACCCAATTAGGTCGATATGATAAGTGATTGATAACAAAGTAAATTAATGAATCAAGAACAGAAAATCGGCGATTTTCATTAAGAGTCCTATTACGAATCGTAAATGCTCGTTTGCAATAGACGAAGTTACGTTGGTCTGCGTTGGGAGTACATCTATAGTCCGCGAAACAATTTTGATACTTACTAGTCTGAATAGGATTATAGTTTATTTGGGCGCTCGCGCGAGACTGAGGAGCGCGCGCGCTGAATTGACGCAGAATATATAGTACTTTAATTTTATTTATTGTAATTTTGTTTAATTATATTGATAAACGAAAACTAATGAAACGTGTTCATTGTAGATTGAAATTTTATATCATATTAATTTATTTGATAAAATTGTTTTTATTTGGAATATAATGGACGCTGAATCAAGACATTTCTGGCTTAAATTAGGCTTTCTTTACGTTTTTTTTCCGTGAAAACTCAAGGAATTTAAAGAAATTCTAGAACTCCAATAAACAAGTAAAACATTCAACTTACCTTTTAGTAATTTTAGCTTTTAAAAGAATTGATTGTAACAATGTGAATTAGACAGTCAAAGTTCCATCGCCGACATTTTTTCTTGCAAACTGAGTTCGTAAACTATTTATAGTAAATTACACGAAAAGAAAAATGAAAATGTGTAACTCTAACTTACAAGAAAGAGACTGGCACTATCGTTATTCAGGATCAAATGATTAAAATATCTTACTGCTGCTGATAATTACAGCGTCAAAAATCATGAATTTCCGTAAAAAATGTAATAGGACTCTTAAATGCCGAAAACAAACTCAAATAGCAACTCGTATGTATTTTGCTCTAGTATTTTAAAGCAAAATGTATATTGATTCAGACACTCTCTGAATAGGTATACAGTTTGCTCATCAACTACTCAGAACTCAGAGCAACCCCGGTCTGGGTTAGTATACAGTTTGGCAATACGCGACCGGGTAACTGAACAACTGACTACTTCTCGCTTTTGCCGTTAAAACAACAACTTATCCAAACTTATCTCGCCGATGACACAAGTTAACTCGCTGCTGTACTTATTGAAGTGTAAGGCTGGCCGCAAACGTTCGGTTTCCGAATTAGGTTTCCAGATCAGGGATTCAGATTCGGAATTCCGTGAAACTAGCGCAAACGTCTGGTTTTTTTACTCGGAATTTTATACGATCAGTACGCAAGAGACGCTTGTGAAAGCATATACACACACGTAATCATGGAAAACGAAGACGAATTGATTGCTATTGCACTTTTACTGGCGCTAAACAATAAGAAGAGGAATCGTCGTTACTGGGTACACCCGTTGAATACCCGGAGATTAACAGACAGTCAATAAATTCTATCTCAAAAGAGCAAAATTACGAGCACACCCGGAAGAATACTTCAAATATTATAGGATGTCAATGAAATCCTTTGATGAGCTTCATAATGGCATACGAGAGAAAATACAAAAGCAAAATACACGCATGAGACTGTGTTTGGATACTGAAGAAAAATTGACCATAACAATAAGGTATGTATTTATTTTAAATCTAATTCTTGTACACATTAGACATTTTTCTTGACATATTAACATTTAAAATTAATTTATGTATTTATTTCAAATCAAATACGTGTTAACACATAATTTACTTATTTAAATTTTAAATAATTATGAATATTATCCAAATTCTCTTGGGAACCTTCAGACTGGAGAATTAAAAGTTTTATCTTCAACACTAGTCACGGGATAGTTTTGCGTGGGATTTTGTTGGAAAGTTGAATAGGAAGGTGTGACATTAGTTACTGAGTGGATAACAAGCTTAGGCTTAGGTTTGGAGGTACTTGTATATGGAACATTTTCCTGCTGGGAGGATGAATGAATAGTTAGTTCAGATGGAGATGGACTTTTATAATATATAGGTGAATTTCGCGGTACATACACATTTCGTTGCAAAGATGGTACGTGAGTTGGTGATGGAAATGAAAAATTGTAAGGCGAGCTCTGTGGTACAGGAGTGTATGAACTATGGACAGAAAGAGGGCTTGGCAATGACACTGATGAATTGTCACAGTACGTGTATTGAGACTGTGACGATGTTTCGTTTCCCGTAGTGACTTTTTTGACGATGATTCATTTTCCTCATATAACTTCTGAAACTTAGTAAAAATTTGGTGTCGTCATCTTCATCAGTATTGGATGACTTAGCATTTGTTTTCTGTCTTTGTTGCAACATATTTAATATCTGACTTGGGACGTCTTTCTTCCTCTTCTGTGTAACCACAGGTGAAGTCGGTGCTGGTGATTCAATACAATTGATATCTTCTGTTTCAATATTTTGTTCTTCATTTACAGATTGTAGTTGTGATTGAGTACAAGCAGAATCTTCTTTTGGATAGTTTCCCTCAGAATCTCTTTTAGCAAATATGGCTGTTAGAAAGTAAAGCAAATGACTATAAATATATGTTTTAGACTTTTTAGCTGCACTGCCAGTAGGAACATTTTTGTTTTTTTGAAGTTATTTTCGGTAATAGTCTCTAATATTAGTCCACTTCTTTTTCAAATCGGCACCTGAAACACGTTAAAAATAAAATTATATTGTTTTTTTTTTTCAGATTTTTGGCAACTGGTTGTAATTTTGAAGAAATAGAAACAGATTATCTGGTGGGAAGTCGAACAGTGTCTGCGCTCGTTAAAGAAACTTGTGAAGCTATTTGGGAAGTGTACCAACCCTTAGAAATGAGACCACCGTCATCAAAAGAACGTTGGATAGAAATTGCGGATAAGTATTACAGAAATACCAACTTCCCCAACTGTGTAGGTGCAGCAGATGGAAAGCATATCCGTTTGATCTCTCCTCTGCACAGTGGGTCTGCTTTTTATAACTATAAAAATTATTACTCTATTGTATTGATGGCAGTTGTAGATTCAGACTATCGGTTCATAGCTATTGATGTGGGAGCTTTTGGCAGAGATAGTGATAGTAATATTTTTAACAATTGGGTTTTTGGGAAAAGGAAAGAAAATCGCCTTAATTTACCCGAACCAAAACCTCTGGCGGAAAGTAATGGGCCACCTCTACCATATGTGTTTCTAGGCGATGAGGCTTTTCCACTGAACAATAATTTTTTGAAACCTTATCCAAGATGTAACCTCAATAATCAACGTCGAATCTTTAATTATCGACTGAGTCGAGCTCGACGTATTGTAGAATGTGCTTTCGGCATTCTTTCAAACAAGTGGAGAATTTTTCATACGAGTATGACCATTCCACCAGATTTTGCTGTTCTCGTAACGAAGACAGCATGACATGTGTATTGCATAATTTTGTGCGCAGACGAGATGGTTATAACTTTAAAGATACGTTAACGCATTACTTTGAGGATTTATCATACAGTTCTTCACGACAATCCACAAACCGAGGGAGAACTATAAGAGATCAGTTCGCTGAGTACTTCATGACGCCGGCTGGAGAACTAACATATCAATATAGCGAAAGAATAATTAACCCACATTAATTCAACAATAAAGGAATATTATACTATACTTGCATTTGTTTCCTTTGTCTGTGCACGTGTCCCAATCATTATAAACCATTTTACAGATCTGCTCCCAAGCTAAGTCCTTTATATCTCTATTGTGATAGTCCGCATTATTAATATCCCATATGCATGGATATTGTTCTACCGCCATTATTAAATTTTCAGTTTCACACATTTTTTTAATTACGACGAAGACGCGTCGGTACACGTCCACTCAGTGCACGGCTCGCGCGAAACTGAATGGAAATTTCCGTGCGTGTACGGCGGACGAGCCAAAATGTACGCGAGCGCTGCGTTCGGGGCGGTTCGGGATGACGTCATTCAGTTTTTTCCGTTCTTACGATCCGAACGCATCGAACCGAACGTTAGGTTTTTTTTCCGTTCGGAAAAAATAAGATTAATGTGCGCCTTGTCTAATCCTAAACTTTTTTTGTGATCCGTTTTTATATAGACAATATTCCTGATTTAGACGCGTGCGTGTAAGCGGCACTTTTGACAACCAAAAACAATAAGTCTGCTGTCTGAGTTCCACAAACAAACTAATAATTTGAAAATGACATGCCACTGACGTCTGACAGCCACATGTTTGACAATTCGGTTGGCGATGGAGGCAACAAACTGTGAACTGAATTTTCTGATGCTTTTCGCTTTCTGACGAATGTGGAAAGACGGTGACAGAGTATTTTTATGGCGGTGACTTAGATAATATTAACTTACAGACCAATCATTTTTTGGTAATTGATTGTAGAAAAAAACCATTCCTAACAGTGATTCAGATTTTAGTTCGATACTATCAGAAACTGAAAAACAAACTTCAAAATGGATCAAATGCTACCGAGTCCGTACAACATACCTGGCATAGGTACTCCTTTGCATCAGCCAGAAGAAGACCAACAGATTTTGCCAAATGCTATGCAACAACAGCATCAGCAGCAGCAACAACAACAGCAACAAGCTCTCGCTGCTATGGGCTCCTCACCACTCATCGGCTTCGGTGCATCGCTAATGGGAACTCCTCAACGATCAGTCCATACATATGCGCCAGCCGCCAGCTATGCTACACCTCAACAAATGATGCAGCCACAAACACCAGTAATTATTGCCGTCTTAATATTTTAAGCAGTCTTACAAGTTCTAATCATGTTATATAGTTGCTACTTTACACCTCCCTTTCTCTATCCTGATTTTCTTACAATTTAACCAGAATTGATTGCTCTATTAAATTTCACAATGTTAAATAATCAACCTATTCCTTGTTACACATGTCATATCCCAGGATTTCACCACTATTCAAAACACCACAAGCTATTATGCCTCTAAATTGTTACTATATTCTATTAATATTTACTTATTTTTATTTAGCAAAACTTAATGTCTCCCCTGATCACAAGTAGCAGTATAGCAGCCCAACAGATGATGAGCCAAGCTAGTCCGGCGCCAATGACACCTATGACTCCACACTCAGCTGACCCTGGAATCTTACCACAGTTGCAGTAAGTAGTTATGAACATGTTTTGTTTGATCAGACTCTGTGAAATAAACAAAATTAGATAAATCATTTTTAAGTTTTCTGTAGTTCAAAACAACTAACTACCTAAATGTGTAAAACTTATCTAAATATTTTTTTATTTCAGAAATATAGTTTCAACAGTGAATCTGAATTGTAAATTAGACTTAAAAAAAATTGCCCTCCATGCAAGAAATGCAGAATACAACCCAAAGAGATTTGCTGCAGTAATTATGAGAATAAGAGAACCTAGGACTACGGCACTGATATTTTCATCAGGAAAAATGGTTTGCACTGGAGCTAAAAGTGAAGAAGACTCTCGTCTCGCTGCTCGGAAATATGCTAGAATTATTCAGAAGCTCGGTTTTTATGTAAGTGTTAAACCATAATAACATTTTTACTGTTTATTA
This sequence comes from Ceramica pisi, assembly GCA_963859965.1. Classification (NCBI taxonomy): domain Eukaryota; kingdom Metazoa; phylum Arthropoda; class Insecta; order Lepidoptera; family Noctuidae; genus Ceramica; species Ceramica pisi. The sequence continues at coordinate 15,508,885 of OY982536.1, read as the reverse complement.
TATTTTTTTTAATTATAAGGGAATTATTGCTGTTAATATGGTCAATAATATAAATGACCTACCATGGCTCTGGCTGAATTGCAACACTCTGTTTCTATTTTGTAATCTTGGTAATTTTTAGTTAACTGGCATTAAAACCTCAACCCATGCTACCTCAATAGAGGTAACAAGTTTCTTCTTCCTGGTTACCCAGATATTGGTAATCTAAGTCATAGAAATAACCAAAATTCTTCACTGTACCTTAATAATTTATAAAGGTTTTTGGTCAATACAAAATTAATTGGTGACAATAATAAAATTGTATCCGACAGAATTATGAGCTGCAAATATTTGCACCCATAGCATAGTATCATAAATTCAACTTGAAACTGTTCTTTGTAATAGTTTAGTTCAGTACATTTTCAAGACTGGACAACTTATTGGATTTTAATGCCCATAAAACCCTATCTTAAGTTCGTAAATAAAAAAACCAACATGATACGATAATTTTTATTTTTTACAGGCCAAATTTTTAGACTTTAAGATACAAAACATGGTTGGAAGTTGTGATGTGAAGTTTCCTATTCGACTAGAAGGCTTAGTACTGACACATGGACAGTTCAGTTCATATGAACCGGAGTTATTCCCAGGCCTTATTTATAGAATGGTAAAACCAAGAATAGTATTATTGATCTTTGTTTCTGGAAAAGTGGTGTTAACTGGTGCTAAAGTAAGAGAAGAAATATATGAGGCATTTGATAACATTTATCCAATATTAAAGAGTTTTAAGAAGCAATAAGTTGTAAGTTTGTTTTTGCTTACTTATTTGAATTAATAAATTTTGTTCTATTATTATTTTATAAATTTTATTTTGTAGTTTTATTTGCAGTATTTCTCTGAATTCCTTTCTTTCCTGTTATAAACAAACTGCACAATTGAAGCATCTGATATATACAGCTAACTATTTTTAACAGATTACGGCAAAGGCTAAATAAAGGCAGGGTTATGATTTTAGCAGTCTATTGTATGCTTATATTTATTTACGAGGTATGTTGACCATAGTGTCAAAACTACATAATCGATTTCTTGTTGGTGTTAATCACGCCATTACTAAGTTCTGGGCAGCAAAGTAACTTATGAAATGTCACAGACACATCAAATAAAATAATACGTGTGTTAAGGATTGCCAATAGGGAATATGCATGAAAAAAGTATTTATGATCTGAACAGTTTATCTAAAAGTATTCGAAAATATAATACTAACTGTGAAATTAGAATCTAAATTGCCCGAAAAACGAACGAGATACAATTATTTTAAACAAATATATCTGTCCCTCTCGCGAAAACGCTGTTTTCTATGGCAGCTGTATAGTCATCATGTAATTTGACGTCACATTACGTATCGGACTTCTCTTTCTAACTGTAGTCTTTGAAGCTTTATAACTTAATAAATGATGAAGGTATTTAAAAAATAATTTCATGATTGTTTACTAGAGCTAATAAGTATTTTATTTTGCAAATAAAAAAATTGCATGCATATTCCCTATTGTTGATTTTTTTTCGTGTCCGTTACCGCAGCAAAATAATGTCGAAAATAGTCATTTAAACCAGGGATTGAATAACCGGAAAAAATATGGTACCGTAATTTAAAGGTATGACGTCATCCCTTTAAATTTCGGTACCTTAAAATAAAGGTACCTTTAAATTACCATACCTTAAAGTAAATGTACCTGTATATTTTCGATATTGTAATATTGAGGTATCATTACTTTTTTAAGTACCTAAATTATGAAATAAAGGTTTTCTTTATACCCTGCCACCCGCGCCGAGGCGGCCGCAATGGGAAGGGAGTAGGTACTTGATCGAAAATTTATATTCGTGCCTCGGCAGCCAGATAAAGGTGGGAGTGAAATAGCGGGTGTACCATAGCGAATTAAATTATACCAATTACCAAACAAATATACCTAAATAGTACTATTTAATACCTACCTAGCTCTATTTGCAAAAATTGTACCACCTCCAGGACAAAATTAAGATACACCCGCCATATTGACATTAAGATGGCGGGTGTTCTGTAATATTTTATTATTTAATCATTACTCACAAAATATAATTACTCCAAAAAAATGTACCTAAAAAGTACCTCAAGTAAAAAAAAACACACACTTGATCAGTGGGATAGGTCCTGAAAAATAAAACAACCGTGTCTCGTTTAGGTACTTATGTTTTTTTTTTTTTACTTTCTCGGGTCCCTGGAGACCCGGTCCTTTGGTAGGCATACGAGGGGCCGAAACCAACTCGCAGAGGCCCGTTAGAAATTTCAAATGTAATGGGGCACCAACCGGCGATTATCCCTGTATGCACTAAAAGTATTCCCAAGGACAATCCCCGGCTGGAGCAGGCGGCTGTACTATTGCAGATTATGGAAACAAAAACTGAAACGCTATGGGTTTGGGTGGTTTAGTGGACTGATAATCGCTTATTATAGAAGAACTATTGGCCCCTGCCTGACCACTAACAATATACACGGCTTTTAAATGGCAGGGGGTGACTTGCACACTCAATGAATGGGCCCCCGAAAACGGTCGCTAGCACAAAGTGACGTAGCGCCAAGGAGGCAACACAGCCTAAGGTACTAGAGGAGTGGAGAGGTATACCACGGCTATCAGGACAATCCCGGAAGTGCGGTCAAGATCTCTACCAGCATCTTACTGGATTATACATCGTTCTCCCGAGCACGTGTGCTCTAGCGAATCTCCACCCAGACCGGCCAATTAAGGCAAGAAAGAGGTGGGAGCTCTGTTCCTCGTCAGTTTTCACACTGGCCAGCCAATAAAGGCAAGCCGTAGATGAGGAACAAGACTTCTCCCGGGAGATAAGGTTCGTGGGGTCACTACTGCCCAACAGTTCGCCACAAAACTGCCTTGCGGATTGTATCTCTCTTTGTCTGGCCCCTCACCTTAGGTATGACCTAAGGTCCATCGGGACGTGCAAGCCCCACCACGACGTCAACGTAGAGATACTGCGGTAGGGAAGATACTACATACGGTACTTATGTTATTATTATTATGAATTATTGATCTAGGTACATATTTATATTATATTTAAGGGTATCATGAATGTAAATAACGCGTCAATGTTATTAGGTACCTCTTAATTTCATCCATACATAATGCAATTAGCGATAAGTGGATTCGGAGTTTTGGTAAAATTATTAAGATCATCAAAACATTTCCATTCAGCATTATGGTGGCAATGAGCTCGATAGTGGCCAATGTTGTGGATGTCTGTAACATTGCCGCCGCGCCGGTGGTTAAAAACTCAATTAATCCAAGAACTTTGTATTTTGTATTTTTTTATGTTATTTCCATAGGTATGTCTTTGAGACAAATTACATCTGTTTGATTCAGCTCAAAAGCTATTGTATAACTTAGTTTGTATTTTAATGTTCGTATGTCGTTGCAGTCATTACGTCTACGTTGTACAATATTATTATCTTCATATAATAATATACACTCTGCCGATTGGTTGAGCATTGATAATATATTTGGCAAGTTAAAATTAAGTGGCAAAATAGTAATTCTTCATTGTACTTTGTTAATGACACAATCAGTATTCGTACATTATTCTCAGACGTACTATAGATTGCATCGATCAAAATATTATCAAAAATAAAAGATACATTGCATTCGCAAGAGATCAAAACTTTTTGATTAATAACAGTTTTGTTTTGTGTTGTTGCTAAATCAAAATTATTAAGTGACAAAATAATAAAGTAAAAGCCACGTGGCAAATCATTAACAATGAAACGAGCAAATCGGTTAAACGAGACAATCAGTTAGAGATTATAGTCAGTTTGCATGCTCTGTCTATCGCATCATATTTTACACTATGCTTGTATTATATTGCTTGTGTTTTTAGTACAAACAGTGTAACAATTGTAGATAGGCCAATAAATAATAAAAAAAAAATAGTCGACAACAAATTAATTAGTGAATCTGCTACCGTAGCATTTAATGAGTTTTTTCCAATAGTCCTATAACTAGAACTCGCTCCTTGAATTCGTCTCCTTCTAAAGCTGAAAACCTGTGATTTCTGGGGCATTTTCATAAAACTTTTGAGTAATATAATAGACATAGTAGCCCCCTATCTTGCTGTAACTTTTAATTTATGCGTGGATTTAGGAACTTTTCCTGATCTCATGAAGAGTAGTAAAGTCATACCTTTATTTAAATCAGGTTATAAAAATTACATAGGCAACTTCCGGCCTATCTCCATCTTACCTGCATTTAGTAAAGTATTTGAAAAATTAATACTGAAGTAGTTGTTAATACATTTTAATTCACTCACATAGACTACTTCATAATGAACAGTATGGCATTTCAAAAGGCCGTTCGACTACAGACAGATGCGGGTGTCGCTCTTCTAAAACATAAATTTAACGCATAGGAGAGCTCGCAAAACGCAATTGGAGTTTTCTGTGATCTCTCTAAAGCTTTTGATTGCGTACACCATGACACAATGTTACGTAAACTACGTCATTACGGTCTCCAAAGTGAAGCTCTTAACGTAGTTGATTCATATTTACTTAATAATAGGTTCCAATGTGTTGATGTCAATGGTGTAAAATCTTCCGGGCTGCCAGTGCATTTAGGTGTGCCTCAAGGCTCAATACTGGGTCCATTCTTGTTTCTGGTGTACATTAACGATCTACCATTTTCTTAAGGGATATCTGTGACGTACTATTGTTTGCGGATGATAACTCTCTTATCTTTAAAGTAGATAGAAATAGACAAGATTTCTATAGCGTAAACAGCGCTCTTTCAATGGTTACGGATTGGTTTACTGCAAATAATTTAGTTCTAAATGCTAAGAAAACGAAATGTATAAAGTTTGCCTTGCCAAACGTTAGAAATTTAGGTCCCAATGTAATCTTAAGTGAAGAAGTGCTTGAAACTGTGGACACTGCAGTATTTTTAGGCATAACTGTTGATTCCAAACTGCAACGGCCCACATATATCAAGCCTGTCGGGAAGGCTCAGCTCTGCCGCATACGCCGTCAGGAAAGTTAGACAATTTACTGACGTTGACACTGCTCGGTTAGTATATTTTAGTTATTTCCATAGTGTTATGTCCTACGGTATTATATTGTGGGGTAAAGCTGCTGATATACAAAATATATTTGTCTTACAAAAACGTGCTGTGCGAGCAATATATCAGCTAGGGTCAAAAGCTTCATTAAGAGAAATTTTCAAAGAGATTGGAATTCTCACGGTAGCATCTCAATTTATTTTTGCAAACATTTTATACATTAGGCAAAATATACCTACAGTTATACAGTAAAACGAGTGACATCCATAACTAACAAGCACAAACTACATGCTCCTTCACACCGACTTCGTAAGGTCCATGATTCATTTGTGGGGCTCGGTACCCGTTTATACAATGTATATACTTCCACTTTCTTTTCTCGATCTGCCTTTTAACTCATTTAAAGCTAAAGTAAAATCTAACCTCTGTTCGAAGGCATACTATTCTGTTAGTGATTATTTAGATGATAAGAATAGTTGGTCGCTGTGTTGAACGCAAGACTTATTATCATGTTCTTTTTCTATAAGCAGTTCGTTTATGACGGGTTATATGTATTCATATAATATTGTATTTAAATTTCGTTTTTGTCTTTTTTAACCGACTTCCCAAAAAGGAGGAGGTTATCAATTCGGTTGTATGTTTTTTTTTTTTTTTTTTTTTTTTTTTTTTTTTTATGTTTGTTACCTCATATCTCCGACAATTATGAACCGATTTGAAAAATTTTTGTTTTATCTGAAAGGATATACTTGCAGATTGGTCCCATTTCAATCATATCAAAATCGGTTGCGAACTTTGGATTTTAAATCGAAATAGCTGGAATTTGACTATTTAGATGATTCTTTGATGATCGAATTTGCGTATTTTGCTTTTCTGCGATTTTGGAGTGGTGTTGTTAGGTGTAGGGCACCACTAAAAAGTGAAAAATAAAAAACTTTTTACAAAAAAATACAACCGACTTCCAAAAAAAAAAACACTACAAAGTAAAAAATAACTTTAATTTCGGAAGTCGGTGTCAAAATACGAAGAAACTAACAAAAACACCGACTTCCGAAATTAAAGTTATTTTTTACTTTGTAGTGTTTTTTTTTTGGAAGTCGGTTGTATTTTTTTGTAAAAAGTTTTTTATTATACTTTATTTATCTGACTATGTAGGTCAATCTTTCAACGTCAACACTTGCTTGAGTGTGTATTTTGTTTTATAGTATCATTTTTTTGTTTTGTGTCATGTATTAATTACTTTGCTTTCTACTCATTTTATACATTCTAGTTCCTAAAACGTAACAGACAGATGTGTAGCTGGGCAGTTTGTTGGCAACTTCGTCTCCACAGCAAAAACACTAGGAAGTGGTGAAGGGCGGGCGTTTTGGGGGACTGTCTTCTGTAGAACTTGACGTTTAAAAAGCGCTGGCTCTCAGGCTAATTTGAATAATGACTTGAATTTTGGCATACGAACATTAAAATACGAACTAAGTTATACCATAGCTTTTGAGCTGAATTAAACAGATGCAATTTGGAATATGGAAATAACATCAAATAATACAAAATAAAAAGTTCTTGGATTAATTGAGTTTTTAGTTCCGGCGGCAATGTTACAGGCATCCACAACATTGGCCACTTTCGAGCTCATTGTTATTGTAATGCTGAATGGAAATGTTTTGATGATCTTAATAATTTTTTAACTAAACTCCGAATCCACTTATCGCAAATTGCATTATGTATGGACGAAATTAAGAGGTATCTTATAACATTGACGCGTTATTAACAGTCATGATTTATAGTCAGACATGATATATATACTTCTATACTTCTATATCTATACTTCTATACTAATATTATAAAGAGGTAAGTTTGTATGTAGGGGGTAATCTCAGGAACTACTGGTCCGATTTGAAAAATTCTTTCAGTATTAGATAGCCCATGTATCGAGGAAGGACATAGGCTACATATCATCACGCTAAGACTAAAAGGAGCCGAGCATTAATGGAATATGTGTCGCAGACGAAGTTGCGTGGGTCAGCTAGTCTACACTAAGAGGAAAACTTTGTTTGTATGTTTGTTTGATTGTAATGAATAGGCTCAAAAACTACTGGACCGATTTTAAAAATTCTTTCACCATTCGCAAGCTACATTATCCTCAAGTAACATAGGCTATATTTTATTTTGGAAAAAAATAGGGTCCGTAAGATACTTAGTTTGGGTTTTTCGGGCACAAGGTGTAAAAATCAACCAGAAAAGTTTACTTATTTTGCGTACGCTGCCTAAACTACAAAAGATAGAACCATAAATTGTTCTAATTAATTGAAGATCTTATAAATATCTACAAAAAAGTCCGCAACACACTATACCTATCTATGTCGAGTGAGGCACAACAACAATTTTTTTATTTAAAAATCTTGATTTTTTTTGGACTACATTTTAACGTGTTTATTTTACTCATGCTATTAATCCTTATCAAAATAAAGTATTTCATCAGTAAGTACAGCTATGTAGATAATATTTGGTCTTTGAATGATTAAAATCGGACGTTTTGTTTTGAAGTTATGGCGAAATTAAAATATTACGATTTCTGCTGCACGGCCCGTTGCGAAGTGGACGTCACCAAGGCGGGGGTGCGCGTGCGGGAGGGGAGTTTAGATCTATGAGTAAGGTACCCGCGCGGCTCAGACGCAAGGTAACAGTTTTTCTGTAGTGTATTTAGTATCAGCATAGCACCCGTGCGAAGCCGGGGCGGGTCGCTAGTATAATATAAATATGTACCAACATCAATAATTCATAATAATAATAACATAAGTACCTAAACGAGACACGGTTGTTTTATTTTTCAGGACCTATCCCACTGATCAAGTGTGCGTTTCTTTTTACTTGAGGTACTTTTTAGGTACAATTTTTTGGTGCAATTATATTTTATGAGTAATGGATAAATTATAAAATATTACAGAACACCCGCCATCTTAATGTCAATACGGCGGTTGTATCTTAATTTCGAAATAATTTTGTTCTGAAGGTGGCACAACATTTTTAGAGCTAGTTACTAAATAGTACTATTTAGGTATATTTGTTTGGTAATTTGTATATAAATTATTCGCTATGTTTTTGTGGTTTTGCTTATTCATTCAATTTGACGCCGTTTCCGCATCTACTTTGTTTGTCAACTTAATCACAAGTGTGCTTTGTTGTAACTTTACTACTAGATTGACGCCAAGATGGATAAAAGTACAAACTCATTAAGTATGTCTTAACGTTATTATACCTATAACTTTGTGTTACTTTATACTTTTTTAGAATAAGGCCAAACGAATGTAATTTTTCGAGTTTTGAAATCGTAAAGTCTCTACATTCGCTTTCATACAGAAATTCTAGTCTAGCAGTCAACTCTTTGCGTCGCCGCGCTCTGTGTGGCACAAACAGAACTTTTGTATGCAATCGAATGCAGCGACAGGGACACATTTTACGGACTCACAACTCAGAATATTACCTAAACACACGCGCCCCGCGCCGTCGCGTCGCCGCCGCTTCGCGCTCGCTCTTCGTCGCATAATTTTTTTCTGTACCGAAATTATTTCGGAAAAGGTACTAGTAATATATAGGTATAACGATACCGTAAAAAAATATATGTATAATTCTTTTTTTATCGATACCACAACCGTAATTCCCAACCGTTTTGGTTCAACCTTTAAATAGAAGCTGTATCGTAATTCTATACCGGTACCATACCCTTATACCTTTACCGCTTTCAACCCCTGATTTAAACCATTAGATAATTAGTTGGCCAGCTTCTGTAATTGAATGTTGCACACATTTTTAAATTTGTTGCATTTATAGGTTTTTAGTTATTTCACAAAAACATTTTCTGCTGTGATAACGTTACTGCAGCAAAATGTTTTTCTTTTTAATGGGAATATTGAAATAAATACTAGCTGTTTAATTAGTTGTCTATACGAGGTAAATGTTGCACCTTATTTTGTAAGTACCTATTTGTTACCTATTTCTTCGGCTGTGAAGTTATTCAAGATTTTGCTGGAGTAACGTTATTTTATTGGTTTTGCTGGATCTCTAAAACGGTTAAGCGGATTCTTATCATCTTTTGTACACGACTTCTTAGGAAGTAGTTTAATTTGTTGTGCAATAAAAAAAAACAAAATATTGCACCGTTTAAAGGTTATTCAATCTATACTAATATTATAAAGCAGAAGAGTTTGTTTGGTTGAACGCACTAATCTCAGGAACTACTAGTCCGATTTGAAAAATTATTTCAGTGTTAGATAGCCCATTTATCGAAGGCTATAGGCTATATATCATCACGCTAAGACTAACAGGAGCGGAGCAGTAATTAAAAATGTTACGCAGACGACGTTGCACGGGTCAGCTAGTATAAAATAAAATTTATAACAGTCACAGATAATAACAGATAAAGTTTAGTTCACGCTATGCCTACCTAGCTACTTATGCCTACTATCTATTTGTATCGTTTAAAAATCATAGATCAATGGTTATTAAAAAAAAAACCGGAACTGCGGAAGGAAGCGCACACGCACTCTACAAGACGAATTGCAAACACTGAAGTATCCCTTCGCTTCACCCCTATCGCGTCCCACTTAGGGCCGTGACACGTGTTATCGACGATTCTTGGTTGTAGTGATGCATTCATTATTAGTATGCGAATGCTCATTTAGCAAATTAAATTTAGTTGCGAAATTCTGTTAAGTGCGAACTGAATGTAAAGTTAAGCAATTAATATCTTATTATCTTTGATTTTCTCGTACTTAGGGTCGTATATTGTTTGAATACCGTGTGATCGTTTAATTCGTTAAAATTATTAGCAGGGTGATGCGAAGAATGGGATTAAGCAAATTATTACTTTATTTCGTATAATAACAAAATTCATTTAATTATTTATTATCAATTATCATGCTAAGAATCAAGAATTCGCTTGCAAATGAAATTTATGCGAAATCGCATTAATTACCATCACTTCTTAGTAGTATTATGCGATTCAACTAAGAATAAATATCTTGGCGCCAAATTGTGACTTCATGCACGCTTTTCTAACTCTTACACGCTCGTAAATAAATAATGTGAAAATAACATTACCAAGATAATAACGATACCTAATAAACATTTTAGTAGGTAATTATTTTGCACAAAATATTTTTGTTAAACGTAATTATCGTCACAATATGGTGAAAGTCATCATTTTCTTCGTTGAAACACATAGTATGTGCAATTGTGCACATAATAGATACCTACCTATTTAATAAGTAGCCGAAAGATAATAATAACGTTTTCTTAACATTAAAGATATAAAATTGTTATGGGTATGTAACAGTGTACGCGTCTGTACCGAACTTGTAAGGTGTATTATACTAAACATTCTAGAAGATAGCAAAATGTACTACGCGTTCGCTTTTTTGTAACCACCTAAACTTGGTCGGGTTACCACGGTCTTTCACTTCCTAATGACTTTTATTTTATTATCTCGTTAATCATTGTATGTAGTACGCTGAAATTTTACAGGTGTAAAGCTGTACTAACCAACTAAAAATTGAGATAACATTCAGTTTGTATATCCACACACAGGTTTATCAGTGGCCAAATAACTACGCACGCATTGTGACCGTGAAAATGGAGAACTGAAAATCATCATAACTTTTTAATTACTTGCAGGATACTAATGCAATTTCACAAACATTTGAAGGCAGTTACAAGCTACAAAATAACGCTTAAAGCAAGTCTTTAGAGCTCTTATTCAGAGTGTTAGGATCTATTGAAGTGTTTTTATATTTAATTGAATAACCTTTAGACGGTGCAATATTTTTTTATTTTTTTTATTGCACAACAAATTAAACTACTTCCTAAGAAGTCGTGTACAAAAGATGATAAGAATCCGCTTAACCGTTTCAGAGATCCAGCAAAACCAAAAACGTTACTCCAGCAAAATCTTGAATAACTTCGCAGCCGAAGAAATAACAAATACAAAATAAGGTGCAACATTTACCTCGTATAGACAACTAATTAAATAGCTAGTATTTATTTCAATATTCCCATTAAAAAGAAAAACATTTTGCTGCAGTAACGTTATCCCAGCAGAAAATGTTTTTGTGAAATAACTAAAAACCTATAAATGCAACAAATTTAAAAATGTGTGCAACAATTACAGAAGCTGGCCAACTAATTATCTATACGTTTTAAATGACTATTTTCGACATTATTATTTTGCTGCGGTAACGGACACATTTTTTTCCTATAATTTGGGGAATAATAATTATTAGTGTGTGTAGGATAAATTATACGAGGAAGATATTGTTTAGTATAGTATTGTACAGTCGCCAGCACATCAAGCTATTCAAAACTGTCATATTTTCCCAATCAAATTTTAACCTTACGGCTTTGACATAAAGTTAAAAATCTACCAAAAAATTTTGACAGATTGTTGTAGCTTGTTGTGCTGGCGTCTGTACCTACCTTAACTGTTTAGAAAGACTTATATTCCTAATTTAAAATATTTATTACATAAAAAAATTAAAAAGGAATATAACTCGAAGTAACCTAAAATGCATAGGTAGCATAATACATAATTAAGAAACGATGTTACATATTATTTGATGTGCTTAGAAGACAAGTGAATCCGTGAGACTTTTTGTGTGATTTGCTGCTGTTTTTACAAGTTTTCACTACACTGGAAGGTACAATTATATTTTTAAATTTTGAGTTCACTAGACGACGACCAACGACGACGACTCATGACACGTACTAAGAGCGATGAGCATGGTTTTACTGTAGGTGTGTGCGTGAGCGTGTATGTTTACTTGCAGGAGCACGGTTTTGTGGCTTAATTTAGTTCGCGGTGCACAGTCTTCCTTTTTTTGTTGCTTTGAGGGTAGGTACCTATTGTTACGTGCCAGAATTAATGCCTGGTATACAACGTACTACTAGCGCCATCTAGTATTGAGTAGCGGAACTAATTGTATCACGATCTTTCTAGAATTTTCGATGCTAGAACATTCTCGATGTTGTTTCGACACCTGGTCAGGATCAACGGGAAACCACCTGATGCTCACGCAGTATAACCGATTATGCGAATGACTTGCGGAACAAAATTAATGACATTTATGAGCACATCAGACAATCGGGCCAGGTCTAAAAAGATGAAAACCCGTTATGACCGCAAAGTGAACAATAAAGGTTTCGACGAAGGTTCGCTGCAGTAAAGGGAAATCTAAGCTTCAAGCTAAATGGGACGGGCCGTACCGGATTGTCACAAAAATCAATGACGTGACCTATCGTATCCAGAAAGGTACGAGAAGTGCACCTAAGATCGTCCATGTGGATCGACTGGCGCGTTATTATGGGACCGATAATGCTCGGGACAAGCATGTCTAGGAGGGGGCAGTGTTACGTGCCAGAATGAATGCCTGGTACACAACGTACTACTAGCGCCACCTAGTATCGAGTAGCGGAACTAATTGAATCACGATCTTTCTAGTGCCATACGCGATTTTGTTTTTTTTTTCATAAAAATTTCAAAGTATTTTATAATGAATGTAATTTTAATATTATGTTATTTAAAGATAAGAAAAACTTAAAATTAATTTGCCAGACATTAATTCGATTGTTAAGCCTTGAATTAAAATGAAAAAGTCATGAAAAGTATTGGAAGTATGATGCTGGTAGTCCGAGAGAGACAGCTTAAAGTGCGAGAGAGCGCAACCATGAAGGTATAGATAAATATGGAGTCCACACACCTACTTGAATGGGTTTAAAACTTGTTTAAAAACTACAAACATAATGTAGGTGGCGACACTGTTGAGTGTTCCTAACCAACCGCCATATTGTTTGAATGCGACTTGTTTGTCTTAGTTTGTTTATGAATTAAATAGCTAAAATGTACGCGACTTTGAGTGTAGTTAAGTTAAAAGAAGAGTTAAAAAAGAGAAAAGCTTCCACAGCTGGCAAAAAAGCAAATTTTCGACCATTTTGTAGGCTTCCAATTTTTTCTCCTAACAGCCTTTTCCCACAGTTTTCTTCTTTTGGCATCTTTAGGAAATAAATGTATCCCTGTATTTTTGCAATCAATAGCAGCACAAACTGTCATATTCAGAAAATATAACAAAAATATTACACTTGTTTACAACAACTTTACGTATAATGACAGTTGACAGGGCAACAGTAGCGACATCTAGTGTGAGAAATGAGCAGTTTTTTACCCCATTGAAGCAGAAATTAATGTACAGTACGAATAATCTAAGTTTACCCATGCGAAGTACGTCGCAATCGATTGCGCAGGATGTCAATTTGACAAGAAACATAGAAAAGCGCATGCGCGGGTACGTCGCGTATGCCGTCTCAGTCACTCGTATACGTTTGATGCATACTTGTGCCTCGCTTCCTCAATGCAATACGACTGTTGGTGCGAAAAGTGTTAAACGTTGTTATTGTTTTAATTAATTATTCTGGTTTTTTCTTACTGCTTGACTTGTATTTTGTGTTTTCATGTAGTGTATGTGTTTGTTGTGTTACTTTGTGATCGTGTTATTGCTATTGCATGCATTTTTTCAAAATTCAAATATAACACGTACACAAAAAAAACATAATCTACGAACGTAACACTTTTCTACGCGATGGGACCTGCGCGGTCGTCACTAACAGCCAATTTCGCATGGGTAAAGTTAGAATATTCGGACTGTAGTATCGCTCAATGTGGTCAAACCCTCTCTTTCTAAGTAGAGTGACCGTTATTTTATTTTTCTCAGGATAGCACTTTTAAGTAGTTGCTTTTTGTTGAGTGGACAATATGTATGTACCTATGCGGATAAAACAAGCTGTTTGTTACAGTGTAAAAGTTTTAATGATTATTTCAATATTAAAGAAGGAGATATAGGAGATGCAAGTTCATGGAGTATTTACTTAACCCGCTCCAACGAAGTCGCGGGCGAAGTGCTAGTAATGATATAGAAACCTCAAAAATGAAATAAAAACACTCCAAATTAAAATCATTTAGTAACTTTTCTTTTATACATGACTAAATATCATTGCTCTGTGTAGTTTCTGTCCACGTAAATCACTGAGTACCTATATTTTCTGTATGACTATTATGTAAGCACGTATATGCATGTTAGAAAATGTATTTGATATTTTTTTAAGCAGTATGGTTTCATGCAATAAATTGAGTTCATGATCGGATGGTTAAATATTTCTTGTAACAGAGGAGTAAAATGTTGTGATACAATATTATTTATTTATTTTTGATGTTATTTACTCTAAGTTGGCCCATCAAAATATGTACGTTGAAAAACGGCACGTTTCACTCCTGTTTCCTTAAGTGGAGAATTACTTACCTAAGTGCCAAAACTAGCACTTGGTACAGCCAGATCAGTTATTTGCACGATATACTCTTCATGTAATGATATTGATATTATCTGAAAATTATATTTAAAGAACATTAATTTTTGCCATCATATTTAAACCAGTATATTGCTAAAAACATAATAATGTGTATGGAGGTTTCCGTTAGGTAGTTGGATCAGGCGCCTGATTCAGTAACCGGTAATTCTTGACTCGGTGCATTGTTTAAAGGTTCCCTCTAGAGCCTCTCTCTGGAGCCCTAACTGTAGGTAGCTCGGGGCTTGTTCCTGATACCAGTCGGCTACTATTTTTGTATTCGAATATGTAAAATTTTATATGGAAACCAATAAAAGACAGTTGTAATATGGATAATTAAAATTTTACCTTGCTAAGTCATACTGTTTCTTGATTTGTAAGTATAGTAGGAACTGCTGTTTGTTTTAAGCGCCTTCTTGTTGGATCATTATCTGATTCTTGAAAATGCAAACTAAAAACCCTTGCACTTTCATAAAATTTCAATGGTGCAATGGATGGCTACAATTTTCTCTGAGTACTATTTTTAAGAAATCTATAAAAAAAAACTGTTGATTCAATATATTTATGCTCTATAAATAAATAATTAATTGTAAAAGATCTAACAGCATAAATTCGTTCTCTGTATGAGTATGTGTATGATATAATGACTAAGAAACATGATCACATTTAATTAAAGATCCCGGAGAAAGTCCGAGATATTACCTCAATATGGTCACACTACTCCAAAATGACTTCCGATATAAATAAAAAGATAAAATTGCACCAAATCAATGAAATTCAATGAAAACCTATTTGATATTTACATAGTTATCATTATACTCATCTAATAGTACGTTGAAAACATTGTTTAAGCCTTATTGGAAGTAATTCATAGAAAATACAAAGAAATATGTTTAAAATTACTCAATGTCAGAAATCACGATTTAAACACTTAGGTACCTACACGTGAAATTGTATATCACCTCCTGGACACCACGTATTACCGCAACCACGCTCTTCACAACTGTGCACCATTTCTTTCATTATACCTTCAATTACAGAAAAATATATTGCCCATGCACAAACTTTCTACTTCAGGAAGTCGATGCGCTCTGTGACACGGGACGTGTAATCCTGAGGGCTGATACCAGTCCCCGAAAACGCTCGTCTCACAAAGCGCATCACGCGTGGTCGAGTGTTGCCCTCCCTGAAACAGTATACTTTGCCAATGAGTGCCCTTGCCTAATCGATACGCCGCTTGATCTTGCACTGCCAAGCTGGTGCATCAGGCTTTTGTCGTATAACTTCGTCACAAGTTGGGAACTTGACGTTGGCTATACGACATGCTGCAACAGCCCCGCAAAACAGAATTGACTGCGTGTCAACGAGGCTCTCGCTGTTTATAAAGATGTTCTTTTTTTTTTTTTTTATTCAAAACGGGGAAACTCTTGGCCCAAATCTCACGTGATGGAAAGTGATGATTAGGCCGAAGATGGAAGCGAGTTTCACCCGGAATCCTCTTACACAGAGGAACTGGCTATCATACCTCTAACTGCCGGAACACAACAATGCTGTTAACATTGTTGTTATGGCGACAGACTCAGACATGATGGTGGTAGCTTGCCAGGCGGACTTAGAACAAGTCCTACCACCAACCAAACCGAGCAAAAGATTTGCCCCCGCTGGGAATCGAACCCGGGACCTCTGGGTCTGAAGTAGGTGGTATAATAACCACTGGACCACGGAGGCGGTTAATATCACCTGTTTAGCACCACCCGGGGACCACGTGTAGGGATTCGCTGAAGGGTACCTATTCTCCTACGGACGCGGGTGACTCGGCCCCCAAAACTGTTCTACTATTATTATTATTATAATGTACAGTGACAAGTAATTTACTTTTGTAATGATTCTCTGTCTCATTCTCGACTTATTCTGCAATAGGGAATATGCATGAAAAAAGTATTTATGATCTGAATAGTTTATCTAAAAGTATTCGAAAATATGATACTGACAGTGAAATAAGAATCTAAATTGCTCGAAAAACGAACGAGATACAACTATTATAATTATAACAGAGGTATGTCTGTCCCTATCGCGAAAACGTTTTTTTCTATGGCAGCTGTATAGTCGTCGTGTAATTTGACAGTCACATTTCGTATCGGACTTCTCTTTCTAACTGTAGTCTTTGAAGCTTTATAACTTCATAAATGCTGAAGTTATTTAAAAAATAATTTCATGAGTGTTTACTAGACCTAATAAGTATTTTATTTTGCAAATAAGAAAATCGCATGCATATTCCCTATTGTTTCTCTCGGACTACTAGCATCATACTGCAATACTTTTCATGACTTTTTCATTTTAATTCAAGGCTTAACAATCGAATTAATGTCTGGCAAATTAATTTTAAGTTTTTCTCATCTTTAAATAATGTGATATTAAAATTACATACTTAATAAAATATTTTGAAATTTTTATAAAAAAGAAAACAGAATCGCGTATGGCACATAGTTAGCAGTGTCAAAAATGTCTGGCAATAAAAAAGGTATGTTCGGTAGACTTAATTAAAAACAAAAAAAATACAAATTACACCTCTTAAAATGTTTTAAAAATTCTGGACAAGTAGGATGCGCACTAATGAACGCAACCGCTCCCGCCAGCCGACTCTAACCGAAAGAGCATGAAGGACGACATATCACAAAATCAGCTGACCTAAAATTCTTACTTTTCAAACGTTGCTAGCTCCCGTACCACTATCCGAAATTTGCCGGCGAAAATATACACCGCATTCGACCAGTTGTGACAGCTTGACAGCTTACTAACGAATGCGATAGATAGTGTTGTCACTACTGACGTATAGTGGTTGTCACAAAAATATAATTAATCAACTTTCCACCCAAATAATAAATGTTGCCATAAAACTAAAACTGTTTCTTATGTGAGCGGATTTGCTTATAAATTGCTTTTTGGGCAAAGATATCTTGATTGGCAAAGTTGGCATATTTCACGGTACTCATAGTAGCATGAGATTGTTTGTTTGTTTGTTTTTATAACTGCTGCATATTTGAACTTTGTAGTTTAGATATAAGCACACTTCTGTAGAATGTAACTGAGACACTCAGACGTTATAAATTTCGCGTAGCATAGAAGAACATAGGGCGAACCACGGAACAGAAAAAACAGTGGAAGTGCAGAATAGGCTTGGCTTGGCGCGCGTGCGTTGCGTAGCTACGCAACTACAACCCAGTTGTGTTCCAACAACGCGACGAACCGATAGTCTCGCTGACTATGACTGACGAAATAAATATATAATTTCTGAACCATTTATTTAAAGACAAACAACAAAGCATACACCAAAATACATGATGAAGTACACGTGATGAAGTATAATTATGTACATTCTGTAGTGTAGCCTTAAGGTGGATGACTCTTTCACGAAATCACATTCAATCGAGTTATAAGAACTTAGAGGATTACATTGATGATTCAAATGGTTATAATCCTTTAGATAAATGCTCTTTGCGGTCGCAAACCATATTTTGTTCAACATACAGCTTCTTAATGACCTGCAAATTGCAAAAAACATAAAAATATTTGAATTTCGCGGGCTACCCTGGCGCTTCCACCTTAATTATAGGCTGCCACGCATTGAACATAGTAGGTACCTATTAGGAAATTGAAGGTTGTTACAAAATTGATTTGACTTATTTAGATAGGTTTGATTAACCAAAACAATAAACTTAGTTCGACGTTATAACGGTAAAAAAGCAAAAACTACAAAAAAATAGCAAAAAATACAATAATTTTTTTAATCTTTCTGTTAGTGAAAAATACAATAAAAAAACAACGGGTTGCACTCCGGGAGTGCCGGCAGAATTGAAAACATGAACATTAACCCTTAATTTGGCATTGTATGTACTGTCATACAAGACTTTAAAAAAAAAGATTTGTTAAAAAAAAATCAACTTCCGTGTGATGAATTAACTGTTTCTGTTATATTTGGTAGAAAAACTAAAATACGCATCTAGCATAATCAATTTTGACATTACTTCAAAAAAATGCCTACCTGGCGAACGTCATATGTGCTGTTATGGTATTTATACTATTATTATAAATATTACATAGTTTATGAAAGGTGCAATGACTAAAATGTATGCTTTAGTGTGTAATGGAATGCGTGTGATAATAATTTTGTAGCTTTTATAATGTAAAATGGTTCTATTTTGACCACTAACATGATGTATGCTGTGACATACACTGCCAAGTTTGTAACGAAACACCCTCCATTTTGTTTGTATGTCACGGCATACATTGCCAGTTTGAGGTTTATAGCACGATTTTTTTTCTTTGTCGGCAGCAAAAGTTTGAAACTCGTGGTGGTTGGATTTTAGCATTTGTGCCTGCTGAAAATGCACCCTCTTACAGTAGTGAACATTCTGACCTTGATGATGAATTACGCGTGCATACCCCGCTTTCTAATTCAACTTCTTCTGCACCTTCTATTGACAGTTCTATGGAAAGGCAATATTTTGGACGATGACGAAGCTCCCACCACCAACCAAAATATTCTACTCACACCAGTTATTCAAAGCGTCTATTCAAGCCCTTCTCTAGAACTTAACTGTAAGAAAGTGCCAATACTGAGTGACATTCCGTCATTCCCAGCAACTAACACTACTCCTGCAACTCCAGTAACCCCTGCACCGCCTGCTCCCACTGAACCAACAGCAAGAGGCTTTACGACTCTAAGCTTAGCTTCAGCTCGCATAGGGGCAACTGCTTCTTCTAAGTCGCGTCCCAGAAATACCAGATCTCAACGTTCCACTGTTTCTACTACATGACCTAGACGAATCACAAAGTTCACTCTGAGCTATCAATGGAAAAAAGCGGTTATTCGACACAGGGCAACTATAGAAGAAGACTCAGATAACACCAGCATTCTCGGCCTAACTTCCCTGGGTTATTTCTACAAGTTCACGTGTGCCTCAAGCCAACCCAGTTGAATCATCACGGTATGATAATGTTGGCCATTTATGAATATGACCACTCAAGGTCGATGTAGACTATGCTCGAAGCTAACGTCTGTTTTATGCATGAAATGCCAAGTCCGTCTGTGCTTCGTTACTGGAAAATCTTCTAGGAATTGCCAACTAGATTATCATATGCGTGTTTAGTGAGTTCTAGGTGTTTTCACCGTTTTTTTAATATCCTATAATTGTATTGAAATTGGCAATGTATGCCTAGGCATACAATACATTTATTCAATGTTATTACGTGCATTTGGCAATGTATGCTCTGGCATACATAGTTTTTCAGGAAAACTGAAATTCCTATACTTTTTTCATTATTTTTCTGTAACACCTATAAACTTCTACAATAAATTTTCATTAAAAAAAATTGGATTTTATTGCATTTTATTCTTTGCCAAATTAAGGGTTAACGTGGTGCACTTTTGAAACATCCGTCTTACGAATTTTCGATCAGAATTTCCGATATCAGTCTGAAAATGCCTATGCAAGACAGACTTGACTTTATGTAAAGAGTAAGACATATCGATAATACTAATTACTAATAATAATCTATACTAATTTATAAAGAGGTAAAATTTGTTTGTAAGTTTGTATGTAGGGGGTAATCTCAGGAACTACTGGTCCGATTTGAAAAATTCTTTCAGTTTTAGATACCCCATTTATCGAGGAATGCTATAGGCTATATATCATCACGCTAAAACAAATAGGAGCGGAGCAATAATGGAAAATGTGGCGCAGACGAAGTTGCGCAGGTCAGCTAGTAATAATCTATACCGTGATCTATACTAATATTGTTACAAGCTTGGGGTTTGTGACAATAAAAACAGCCGATTAATTAACCAAAAATGACACTTTAATAATCAACACTAATTATCACTTTAAACGCACTAATTATAACACACAATCGCACTATTAAACACTTCACTTCACTTAATTCGCAGTTGAAGTTCGCTTCCGATGTATCGCTTGTAACGCCAATTCAATACTGACTCAGTCGCGAGCGATTCGCACCTTATATAGTCCGACAGTAATTTCCAGAACCTTCGAGAATGGAAATATCTAGAAAGTTCGGGAACATACCGGTCCCGACTGACTAGGTGACGAAACATCGAGAATGTTCTAGCATCGAAAATTCTAGAAAGATCGTGACCCAATTAGTTCCACTACTCGATACTAGATGGCGTTAGTAGTACGTTGTGAACCCGGCATTAATTCTGGCGCGTAACACTGCCCCCTCCTAAGACATGCTCGTCCCGAGCATCGGTCCCATAATAACGCGCCAGTCGATCCACATGAACGATCTTAGGTGCACTTCTCGTACCTTTCTGGATACGGTAGGTCACGTCATTGATTTTTGTGACAATCCGGTACGGCCCGTCCCATTTAGCTTGAAGCTTAGGAGATTTCCCTTTACTGCGAACTGGATTGTGCAACCACACTAGTGAGCCTTCGTCGAAACCTTTATTGTTCATTTTGCGGTCATAACGGGTTTTCATCTTTTCAGACATTCGCTGGCCCGACTGTCTGATGTGCTCATAAATGTCATTCATTTTGTTCCGCAAGTCATTCGCATAGTCGGTTATACTGCGTGGAGCGTCAGGTGGTATTCCGGTGATCAGGTCTGCAGGCAGCCGTAATTCTCTACCAAAGTTTGCGAAAGCTGGTGTCATCGAGGTGCTTTCGTGAACAGCACTTCGGTATGACAGCAAAAACGGTTGTATATGCTTGTCCCAGTCGCGTTGTCGGTTTTCCACAACTTTAGCCAGGTATCTCTCCAATGTCTGATTAAATCGTTCCACCATTCCATCCGATTGTGGGTGGTAAGAAGTTGTTCTCGTTTTATGAGTACCCATAACTCGGCAAGTATCCTGAAATATTTGTGATTCAAAATTCCTTCCTTGATCGCTGTGAATCTCCAAGGGTACTCCAAAACGACAGAAGACTTCATGAACCAGTTTATCTGCAACTGTTGAAGCTTCTTGATTCGGAATGGCGAAGACTTCCGGCCACTTGGTGAAGTAATCCATTACAATCATGAAATCCTTGTTACCACTGTCACTTTCCGGAAACGGTCCCGCAACATCCAGGGCTATCCTTTCCCAAGGTGCACCCACATTGTACAATTTCAACGCACCTCTGCTACGAGTCTGAGGTCCTTTAACAGCCGCACAACTTGTACATTTGCGACACCAGTCCTCGACATCGTCACGACAGTGTACCCAGTAAAAACGTTCCCGTATCTTCAGTAGAGTCCGTTTCACTCCCATATGGCCTCCTGAACATCCATCATGGTACAGCTGTAGAACATCCGGTATTTTCGCTTTAGGGACAACCATTTGCAAATGACAGCTGTCTCCCCGAGCATTCTCCCATTTACGGCACAGGACTCCATCCTGAATCACTAAGCTGTCCCATTGTGCCCAATAGCTTTTTGTGATCGAACTCATCGCTGAGACGTCGCTCCACGTAGGCTTAGGTGCACTGGTCCTTATCCAGTCCAGAATCGGCTTGACGTCCGAATCTTCCTGCTGTGCACGTTGTAAACTTTCCTTCCACTCGTTGCTGAGGTCTGTCTTAAGCATCCTCACAGGTACGGCTTCTTTACCCTCTTGCCTAGTACAATGCTTGCAGTCTTCAGGGCAAGGTCTTCTTGACAATGCATCTGCGTTGCCATGAGATTTCCCACTGCGATGTTCGACCACGAAGTCGTATTCTTGCAAGAGTTCAATCCATCTCGCAACTTGTCCTTCTGGGTTTTTAAACTGCAATAGCCATTTCAGTGCAGCATGGTCAGTTCGTAAGTGGAATTTCCGGCCCAGTAGATACTTATTGCTAAAATGCTGTACTGACTTTACCACAGCAAGCAATTCCCTTCTCGTGACACAATAATTCCTCTCTGGTTTCGACAACGACTTGCTGAAGTACGCAATCACAACTTCTTGATCGCCATTCCG
Source organism: Ceramica pisi (assembly GCA_963859965.1). Lineage (NCBI taxonomy): Eukaryota > Metazoa > Arthropoda > Insecta > Lepidoptera > Noctuidae > Ceramica > Ceramica pisi. The sequence goes on along the minus strand of OY982536.1, from coordinate 15,486,477 downwards.
TTGGGACAACACACCGCCAAGTCCGATATCACTTGCGTCTGTGTCACCTATAAATTCCTTGTCGGCATCAGGATACCCCAAAATCGGTGTTTTGCACAGACGGTTCTTTAGCTCCCGGAAGGGGATGTCGCAACTTTCATCCCAACAAAACTGTCGCTTCTCCTCGGTTAGTTTGTGCAGGGGTTTGGCTACATCTGCAAAGTTCTTGACAAATCGCCGATAATAGGAGCATAGACCTAGAAATGCTCTGACCTGCGTCTTGTCTTTTGGGATTGGCCAATCTTTGACAGCGGCGATTTTCTTTGGATCCGTGCGGATACCTCCTTCCGACACGACATAACCCAAAAAGTTAACTTGCCGTTTGAAGAGAGAGCACTTTTTCGGACTCAACTTGAGGTTGGCACTCTGGATCTTCATGAGCACGCGTTCCAGGTTTTGAAGGTGTTCATCAAACGTGCGGCCTACGATGATGATGTCGTCCAAATAGACGAGGCATGCATCGCCAATTAACCCGGTTAGTACAAGTTCCATTAACCTTTCAAACGTTGCCGGAGCGTTACACAATCCAAACGGCATAACTTTAAATTGCCACAGGCCCTTTCCTGTCGAGAATGCAGTTTTTTCCTCGTCCTTGGGGTCAATTTCTACTTGTCAGTAGCCACTTTTTAGATCTAATGTGCTAAACCACTTAACTCCAGTGAGCATGTCCAGCGTGTCATCAATTCTTGGCAAAGGATAGCTGTCCTTCTTCGTAACGTCGTTCAGACTACGATAGTCAACACAAAACCGCATGCTGCCGTCCTTCTTTCTTACCAGCACTACAGGTGAACACCATGGACTGGATGAAGGTTCTATAACACCATCCTTCACCATTCCCTCAATCATGGTTTCCACTTCCTTTTCACGTGCTACCGGTAATCTCCTTGGCCGCTGACGAATAGGCAATTCTTCTCCTGTATTTATTTTGTGTTGAACTAAGCCAGTCTTCCCGATATCAGCATCATTCGAAGAGAAAACATCGGCGTACTTGAGTAACATCCTCTTCGCCTTGACCATTTCGTTTTGAGACAGAGCGCTGCGGCAGTCTTCTAAAAGTGCGCTGACTCTTGTTTGGACATCCTTGCTGAGGTTACCAGTTGATGGATATTGGCATCGACGCAACCACTCCACTTCCTCGCAGGTACCCATCAGTGTGCCTTTTTCTATCACCTGTTCCTTGTCACAAAGGTTCAGCACACGTACCCCTGAGATGCCGGTAGCTCTGACCAAAGTTCGTGCAACTTTCCATGGAAGGTCATTGTCTACCCTTTCCACGAGTACACAACGATGAGTCTTCCCAGGATTCCGAGGAAGACTAACCGGCACAATCGTTTCAGATCTCGGAGGAAGAACAATCTTCTTTAGGCTATATATATTTCCTGGTAATGCCCCTTCCATGAACAGTTCCTCTTGCCCACATTTCATAACTCCTTGATGATAAGGCTGTTCCCGTCATGGGTTTGTGAGATCGAAATCCTTGGGGCTCTTTGAACCTCAGCCAGTACCCGCCCCGCAGTCCTGGCTTTTACTCGTTTCCCTGCTGCTGCTGAGTGGTGCTGTTAGCCGCTCTACCCTCTGGAGATTGGCTACCTTCCCCTTCTGCAGTTCGCTTAGGGCAACTGGATCGAAGGTGGCCCCTTTCACCACAGCCGTAGCACCTAGGGCTATATCCTTTAAATCGATCGCGAACTGTAGCCGCTGCGATCTCCCTGACGCGGTGGGAACGATGATCTTGCCGCACAGCTTCCACCTCCAGTGCATGGGCCAAAGCGTCCTTAAGTGTCGCGTGGTGCCCGAGCCTCACTGCAGCCCTAACTTCAAGGTCGCGGATGCCGTCAATGAAGGCCTGGACCAGGTTCCCTTCAATAAGCGCAGGTACAGACTGGTATGCCTTCCGCACCAGCTTCTCCACTTCAAGGGCCCACTGCTGCAGGTTTTCACCACTACGCTGTACGCGATCTCTTAGTTGCGCACGAAACACGTGCTCCAGATGAGCGTCACCATACCGGGATTCCAGTGCTTCAAGGAGCTGCTCGTAAGTTACTTCTTTACCGAGAGCTTCTAAGACAGTTAAGGCCTGGTCGCGCAGGCCTAAGGTGAGGGCAGTCATGGCCTGATTTTTACTCCAACCGTTCGCCTTCATGACGGCCTCAAATTGTATTCTGTAGGCCGACCAAGAAGACGACCCATCGAACGGCGGCACTTTGAATCCACGTAGCGAAGGTGTAGTAGCTACGGGAGTTGCAATCCCATCTCCAAGTTTAAGGTTGCCCAACTCCTTCTTCACATCAGCAATAACGTCATTAAATTTGCTGATCTGTGTTTCAGCATCTGACAGGCGGTTGTCATGCTGAGCAACCTTATCCTTCACTTCCTTCATGTCTTTCCCGCAAGACGCGTGAATTTCCTTCATGAGGAGCATCTGTTCTTCCTGGCGGCGTGCCTGCTCCTCCTTGTCAAGCTTGAGCTGTTCTTCCAAGCGACGGGCCTGCTCCTCCTGTCGGCGGGTCTGTTCCTCCTGCCGTCGGGCCTGCTCCGCCTTGTCGTGCTGCAGCTGTTCTTCCAACCGACGGGCCTGTTCCTCCTGTCGTCGGGCCTGTTCCGCCTTGTCATGCTGCAGCCGTTCTTCCAACCGACGAGCCTGTTCCTCCTGTCGGCGAGCCTGCTCCTGGAGCATCATCATCAGAGCAGCAAAGTCTGGTGATGATGATGCCGGAGCTGCTGTGGACGGACCGGCCTCCATGGTCGGTAGCTGACTTTCCGACGTCTGCGGCGTTGCACCACCAAAACGCCTCTGATCCGTCTCCTGCTGGCGTTGACTACGGGTACGTATACCCTCCGTGTCGTCCTTTGGCAGAATCGGCATGATAATCCTTAATTCTGACACCAATTGTTACGAGCTTGGGGTTCGTGACAATAAAAACAGCCGATTAATTAACCAAAAATGACACTTTAATAATCAACACTAATTATCACTTTAAACGCACTAATTATAACACACAATCGCACTATTAAACACTTCACTTCACTTAATTCGCAGTTGAAGTTCGCTTCCGATGTATCGCTTGTAACGCCAATTCAATACTGACTCAGTCGCGAGCGATTCGCACCTTATATAGTCCGACAGTAATTTCCAGAACCTTCGAGAATGGAAATATCTAGAAAGTTCGGGAACATACCGGTCCCGACTGACTAGGTGACGAAACATCGAGAATGTTCTAGCATCGAAAATTCTAGAAAGATCGTGACCCAATTAGTTCCACTACTCGATACTAGATGGCGTTAGTAGTACGTTGTGAACCCGGCATTAATTCTGGCGCGTAACAATATTTTAAAGAGGTAACATTTGTTTGTATGTTTGTAAGTTTGTATGTAGGGGGTTATCTCAGGAACTACTGGTCCGATTTGAAAAATTCTTTCAGTATTATATAGCACATTTATCGAGGAAGGCTATAGGCTACATATCATCACGGTAAGACTAAAAGGAGCCGAGCATTGATGGAAAATGTAACGCAGACGAAGTTGCGTGTATATAAGTAATAAGTATCTATTGATTAAAAAACCATGCCGTATTGTTCCATTTTGGATTGCAAAAATGATAGAAGAATAAATCTTAAAAATGGAGGTGTTTCATACCATCGGAAAGTACGATTTTATTTGTTTTCTAATAAAATCTTAGCATATTAAATATTCTAAAAACTTAAATTTAAGTCTATTCAAAATCAACCTTTTCCCGTTAGCATAGAGTTAATTTTGCATCGATTCAGTAACTTATTCGTTCTCGAAAGTTCTTCGCGGTTCACCCTTGTTTGGTCGAACAACGTTTGATACAATATTACTAAATCGAACAACGTTTACGAAAATCATCACTTAGTATAATATCGTTTGACAGAATTTTCAGTTCGTCGAATATTTATTTGCTATGACAACATTTGTGCTAATGATCAAAAGGTATAATATTCATTTGATGTAATTTTCAGGTGATATAACATATATTTTATTACGAATTATTTAATTTCTGCCACTCGCCGGCCGCTGCCGCGGCACCGCTCGCTTCGCTCGCTCGGCTCGTGCGTAGGAGGTCACAGTTCTAACCTAACCTAACCATTTTTCTTTTAACAATTAACCCCGCCTAACTAGTTCGGTTCTCGCTAGCCTACTAAAAATAATCTCTTTTGTCTATATAATCTAGTCGTAATTGAGAGTCGTAATATTCGATACGATCTTTCGACTAAATCATTATAAAGCGGTTATTACATTACCCAATCTATCGGGCCCGATAACTAGGGCGAGTGTAGTGTAATAAGAAAACGGGTGTAAGGACCCTGCCATCGGGCGATCGGGTGGCTCCGATCTCCCTGCTCTGTCTATCACCTAGTGTAAGTAAGAGACAGGGAGGCAGGCCACTGCCGCAGTGGCGGCATTGGGTAGATTTGTATTCAGATATTTATATTGATTATTTTAGGTGCTAAAATATTCGATCAAATAATCAAAATTGATTTCCCTGTTTCGCGCAACATGAATTTATTATTTTAAGGAATTAGAAATTATACTCGAAAAATAAATGTGAAATTATAGTTGCGATGTGTCTGTCTAATGAATTTGATAAAAAAAAGAATGTACGCCTTCCTTGGACCTATACTACGCCTTCTTTGGATGTACGAGTGAAATGTCGTTGTCACCTTGGTGCTAGGCACCCGGGGCGGACCAGCCTCCTCCGCCCCCACATTACGCCGCCACTGCAGTTAGGGCACGATAGATTGTGTAGTGTAATAATCAGCACCCAGCCGCAGGGACAGGGCGCCCTAGTTATCGCCCTAGTTATCGCCCGATAGATTGTGTAGTGTAATAACCGCTTTTAAGTCTAGTGAAACATCTATCTATACATATAATAAAACAGTAAATCTAGAGCTTGTATGTTTACGATTGGCGCGAAAACTACTGAACAGATTTTGTCCAATTTTTGCACAAATAATCCTTATATGTATAGTCAACATTTATGCTATATATTATCACGCTATGTGCTATGGAGGGCGAGCAATAATCAAAAATGGGTGTTTTGAACGAGAAAGTGCACATGGTTCGAACCCCGCAAACAGATATTATTTTTGTATTTATTTTATCTTTGAACTGTATTTTTATGCCAAAATAATAATAAAATGGGGGTCTACGTACTTTAAATAACACTTAAATTTTTATTCGACGTTTTTCCAAACAGTTTAGCGAGGAATAAAAAAAACACAACATATTAGAACATCATGAAGCGTGTTAAGGACGGCTATTTCACAATAAAAACTAATCAGCGCGTAGCAGGGCGGTTGTACGTCAGGGGCCCGAGTCTGCTATTACAATAGTGTCAGAATGGTCGATCACTGATTTCAAAATGGTTGATTTTGACAAGTTTGGTAATCTACTAACATAATGGCGTCATTATGACATTCCAATGATCAACCACTGACACGCCATTGAAAGAATGCTATATGAATGGTAATCTCGTACATAATGACAGATTTAGTATTTACGAACTTCTCACTACTTCAGATTGCTTATAACACTAATAAATAATATGTAAAACTAAATATAAATAAAATCTGGCATGAATAAATGCTCAAATTTAGCTCGGTTTTATAATAAGGGCAATACAGCATTCCTACCGCAATTCTATTACGAGACCATTGACGTGCCAGTGACCGGCCACTGACGTACCAGTGACCGGTGCCATTATGAATTTAGCAGATTACGAACTTTTAGCAAAATGACAATGGCATGACAATGGGATCGTGTCGGAATGACAAAGAAGGTTGGCCAAAACGTACCTGGCGTCGAAACGATAGTGTCCCTAAATGCTATATATATGAAAAATTCTCTTATTTTTTAAGGTCATAAAAAACACAAGAAATATCTTTTTAAGTGGCCACAAAAAAATTATCCTTATTTTAGTTTTTGTCTTTTTTTCTAAATTATTTTCGAATAATAGTTTCAGAACGCACCTATTGACGATTCATTTCGCGTATGAAATGACTTTTTATTCAAAGTCAATGAATATTATTTTTTTTCTGAATAGTTGTTAACTGTTTTTGTTTAAATTAGTATTTAGGCACCATATCACTACTATGTTGATTTATTATGCATTAGATCTTTGTCATTAAAGATAATTAAGTGAAAGCGTTTCGTTCAATTTCATTTATCATCGACAAGCTACCTAATCTGTGGTCATCGACCCGCGCCATTGATTGACACCCGGTAATCATACTGCATCTACATTTCGTTTGACAGATGCCTTATTTTTTGGGAAATTCTTAAATAGAAATCGCAACAAATAGAAACAAGATCGCTAATTACCCTCTTTGCTTATCGCTAAGTACACTTTTAGGCTACGCAACAGTCGGATAAAAGGTAATTGTTGCTTCAAAACTCAAAAGTATATTTTACGCTTTTCCAAAAAAATGTGGCTATTTAGAAATGATTTTCAAACGGGATGATGTATCCAACATTAGAACAAACCAATCTAAATGAAGCTTATTTTGGGACATGAAAAATAAAAGTAAGGTCCAGCTCCTATAGAAATTTGACCAGCATTGTTCTTTATAAAAATAGCAGACTCGGGCCCCAGGTCTTGTGTTTGACGTGGCGAAGGTTCGAATCTTGCCCATATGGATTTTGTTTTTGTTCATTTTTAATTCATATTTTTTTGTATAGTAAGCACAAAGAATTTTGTTATTATCTAATTATGTTAAGTAGATAATTAATTTCTTCAATGTCGTTATATCCGTATGAAAAATATTGACTTGAAAAGGGCTACCCAGAGTGATTGAATATCAATCTGTCTGGGTAGCGGTTTTCCAACAAAATTGAGGTCGGCTGCCAGCGTTACTGCATGCAGCTGAATACCAGTATTTTTACATGGAGTGAATTTCTATCTGAACTTCACATCCCAGTACCTATCTGGGTGATACCCTTTAGCAAGACTGCTGGTCGATTTTCTGGCGTCTGACTACCCGTAACGACAGACACCTTTAAATATATCTAACTATTTGTGAAATTACTAATCGAATGTTGGAAGAATATTTTTTTGTGTTTATAATGAAACCAATGGAAGAGTTTTTAGTGACTAAAGGGAGACACAAACCTAACGCAAGACTACAAACTCTTGCGTTAGGTTTGAAGCTGGCCGCATGGTACTCAATGGTTCGATTGAAACGTCGCCGCGTCGTGCACCATCGATGCTCTGCATCTGCATGTCGCCTGTGGTACCGAATTTATTGAAAGTAAAATTGCATTATCTATATCTATATTATCTATACATATAATAAAATAGTAAATCTTGATATGTGTGACTACGATTGGCGCGAAAACTACTGAACAGATTTTGTTCAAATTTAGCACAAATGATCCTAATAGGTATAGTGAACACATAGGATAAATATTTTCACGCTATATGCTACGGAGGACGAGCAATAATAAAAAATGTGTGTTTAAAACGCGAAAGTGCACATGGTTCGAACCCCGTAAACTGATTTTATTTTTGTATTTATTTTATCTTTCGATGTGGTTTTTACACCATTATATTATCAAAAAAATAATGAAAATGGGTTTTTGCGTACTAAAAATAACATTTGACTTATAATTTGTCATTTTTCCAAAGAGCTCAGCGAGGAATTGTTATAAGAAGCCACAACATGTTACAAAATTGCACATACTAATAAGATCTAATCTTAGAAATTATTACCTTTGGGGAGGTAAGCAGTGAAAAGCCATGACATAAATATAATAGACTATTTTAGCCTGGTTTCCCAACAGCGGTCGTATAGCCCGTTGGGTTGTAAGACTGCCTTTCGAATGACCCGGTGTGGGTTCATGTCTCATCAGTCGCGATTACTTTTGGATTTTATTTAACTTTTGCATTTCCTTACTTTTCTCATTCTTATTAATATTTTCAAATATTTATAACATGTTATTGTTTTATTTTGGATAGTTTAGTATGCCAAAATATAAACGCCAGCGTTTTAAAGTATAATTAAGAGTACCTATTTTCTGTTTGTATGTAGGTATTTCTTTTTACATCACGTTAAAAAAGTACAAAACCGCATGAATATAACTTTAACATGAATATAAATTGAAGCAATGTCTTAGAAGATTTAACATATCTACTACGTAACGCCGATACCCGTAATGTCATCTATTGACCGAATTAGTACCTATTATCAAAAAGGTGAAAATTACACCAAAACACATTTTTTTAGTAAGAAGTGGTACTTTCCAAGGAATAAAACACCATCATTTTCTTTAGAATGAACTTCTATTTTAATGTAAAAAAAACCGGAAAAGTGCGAGTCGGACTCGCCCACCGAGGGTTACCTACACATTTGTAGGTAGGTACAAGGTATTATTTGAAATAAAGGCTATTTTTTTAAGTATTTATTTGATATGTAGCTTAAACGGCCTTATTTTTATTTTACGTTGACTAAGAAGTTTGATTTTTTCACAGCTTCAAAGGACTGTAGTTCTGAGTATATTATTTCAACTCAATACCTCCTACCGTTCCCGAGATAAAGAGTCTTGATAGACAGACGGACGGACGGTCAACAAAGTGATCCAACATCATATTCCATAGATGGCGTTATACCTACATTTGATCTCACTTTTTTATCGTGGAATTTGTTTGAAAGAGTCACCGCGGCCCTGGAACACAAAGGGCATTAGAAGGAACACGGATGCTTTTTAGTCAGTAAGAGTCCGACACAGATATTCGATGATTTCCCATCTTTTAATAAAAGGGGTCACGTCATAACAACCACGATTAGATGGCAAAGTCCCATGGTAGAGGAGTCGAAAGAGTTGCATTAGCTCCGCTGAATAGGTATAAAATTGTTTCGATTTGCGTTCCTGGGTCGAAATAAATAAAACAATCAAATTGATTCATCAAGATTGGTGGAGTTTCAAGAGCATGGTTAAGTAATTTTAGATGATAGCATGTGCTGACCGGTTGCTTCACAGCTTGGATCCATTTCTTCTGTGTACGGGAAAGCAACAGCCATCAATACGCAGAATATTAAGAAATGTTTTCAGATTAAGTTGTATGATTTCTATTTAGAAATTTCAAAACTTTGTAGAAAAAAAGAAAAAAAGGCACACGGCTGAAATTCACATATATTCAACAAATTGCTTAGTTTTAAAACTGTTCAAATATCCCAGTGAGCCTATGAAACATCATGACCAGCCCAGGGCCAGCAATTATCCATTGCGGGCTTTACTCTCCAGTTGATCAAGGGGAACAATAGATCTCTAGGCGTTTTTTTTTTTCACTTTAAAAAACGTTGCCCCACACTAGGAATTTCTCCTGTATCGTGGGTGCATTTACAAACATAAAAAGTCACATACACAAACAAACAGCCAGACCCGGATCAACTATCTGTAGAATAGAATAGAATACTGTATGTAGGTCATAAAAATATTTTTTCCGTGCGGGAATTGAACCCACGACACGCAACGCAGCAGCCAATCGCTCAACCACTGCGCCAATCGTATCGTTCATTGACGACACAGACGAACTCGCGAAGATAGGTTTTGAGGTGGTGTAGCTTTTTTTTAAGGATGGTATATCGTCAAATGACTCCTCTCGCTCTGGGTAAAACAGGAGGAAGTGTCAGACTCCTATTGACTAAAACCCATCCATGTCCCTCCTAATGTCCTTTGCGTTCCAGGGTCGCGGTGACTCTTTCGAACAAATCCGCAACCCCGGCACTGGCCCGGCAGATAGGGCCCGCTAGCCCCATCTGTTTTGATGAAAACTCCTTGAGGTCCGCGTGGAACACAGCGCACAGCTTAACATAGCTATTTTAGACTGCCTGCAATCTATTGCCGAATTCACGTAGGATACTGTGAATACAGGTCCAGCTCTACCACCTTTGGGCACGCCACAATCACGGCGGTAAGTCCCCTTTTGACGAGTGGCAAAAGCGGCGCCACAGCGTCCTCACCTTCCGCCTGACGCAGTTACTCACCGGTCACGATTGAACTGTTTCGGTTTCAGCGGGAGGACACGACCGGGTGTCAACACTTTAAGGATCACCTGGATGACACGGTGGAACATAAGATGGATGTCTGCCCTTCATGGGCGGAGCACCGCTGGGTCCTTATCGAGGCGATAGGTGGCGGCGACCTCTCGCGACCGGCCTTGATTCAATCTATGGTCCGGAGCGAGGATGCATGGCAAGCGGCCACTTTATTTTGCGAAGCAGTAATGCTAGCGAAGTAGGAGGCTGAAAGCGTGAGAGAGAGGAAAATCTCACGCCCCAGCCGCCGCAACAGAAGAAGACGCCCTGGGCGAAGGGAGTAACCGGGCGATTCCCTGCCACCGTAGGGCGCGGGCCTGCGGACGGCGAGTGTTGGGTTGCACGCTGTCCGATCAAAATCAGGCTCGGGTCAAAGGCGAGTTGTGTTCCACGCGCGCCTCTAAGAGCCAGTGCCTGCCAGGGTAGCGGAATTTGATCAAATAGTCACCGCGGACCTGGAACGCAAAGGGCACTAAGAGGAACACGGATGGGTTTTATTCAGTCAGAATCTGACACTCCGTTATGGTTCGCCCAAAGCGAAAGAAGTCATTTGATGATTTCCAGTCCATAAAAAAGGCTGGCTAACTTAGCCAGGACACCTGCGCACAACGGACAGAAAAGGAGTCTAACATGGTGCGGATACCGGAGTCTGTATAGTAGTGTCGGTGTAGTATCTGTTGCAGGGGTAGGTTGCTGTCTGGTGTCGGTTGGTGTCTTCCCATGCCCAACCCACGTTTCTCATTACGAAAAATTATTAGGACTGGTGGAACAGAAGAGGTGAAACAGCCAGTGCCTTGCATAACACTCTTCCAAGTTCCTAATGCTAAGAGGAGTCAAGCAATACTAGATATTAACAGTTCGTATATCTTAGAGATCTAACCTAACGACATTTTACTTTCCGACATACACGCGAACGAAGTCGCGGGCAACAGCTAGTTTGAATAATAAGTATAATATGATTGTGTACCCAACTAAGTAATAAAATACTATCGTAAGCCACTTTGCATAGAGAGTTCTCGAACTGAAGTGTAAACAACTCCCTTTTTTGACGGCATCGGCAGCCGAGTAAGCTACCAGAGTCATGATTTTGTAAGACTTGTGGTGTGAAATAAATACTGGCCAAGTGCGAGTAGGACGCATGTAAAAGATTCCGAACGAATTTCTTTTTTGTAACAAGTTATTTTAACACTAGAGAGAGACTTTAAATAGGTTTTCCTGTTATCTGTAGGTTAGGACTATATTATCTACATATTTTTCAAAATTTTACGCTCAGTAGTTTCGGAGATAAGGGGTCGGAATGGTAGGTAATGTTTGGTCTATATAATTTCTACACTATTTATTTTATTTATTTTTTAAATCCTTCGCAATAAGTCCTTTCATTTGATATGTCTCACGATACAGTTAAAAAAAACTAGTAGTGCTAGTGTACATTTCTAGTTTGACCCACAAAAGTTACCCCCCTTACTCAAAATTTATTATATAATATACGTAACGCGTCCGTGTTTGGGTCACAGAACTCTATTCGTCTACCAAATTTGAACAGAATCGGTCCCGTAGATCCGAAAAAACCGGATGTGGCAGACTGGCAGACAGATACCAGACTGATCCTACAAGGGTTCCGCAGTTCCGCTTCTTACGGATGTCGGAACCCTAAAAATTTTATGATATAAATAAAACAAAATGTTTTAATATAACGGTTTGTATTTTTGTTTCTATCTACTTTTATACAGTAAACTGGGAATGTTTCGCTCACGCTGATTTCAAAATAGAATTAACTTAAATTACAAGGCAAAACTAGAATAATCCATTTTAAATGCGATAGCTTATTTGATAACGATTCCAACAACTTAAGTTTCATATATAGCTCCCATACAAAACTGCAACTCCAAACGAATCACATTTTATGGAATTTATTTTGAAAAAAGTTTTCCTATTTATCGATTTCGACATAGGTTTATGTGCTACAGCCCTGATCGAGTAGCAACTTTTAGTATCCCACATAGACTAATGAAGCGAATTTCAACCTTATTGTGAAGGAACTTAAGTTTATAATTGCAACTATTGAAAATACCGCCACCTATGGTCAAGTAGCGGTATTTACTCGTAAATTCAACTTGTAATGATATTTTCAGAAAACGAAACGCCGTGACTACCTTTTACCTTTAAGCAAAATAAATCGTAGATGTAAGACCGAAGGTATATTTTAAAATATAGGTTCTGTGACTTATGCTTGTTTTGAACACTATGGAAACAACCAATCAAACGTGTCCTTTATTTGTGGTGGATAATATGATTATCGGTTTATTTGTGTGAGTTTGACGACACGGTTCCGACATAAAATTCGTTGCATAGCACTTTGCAAAATTCGTCGCACACTTTTCTGTTCCGTGGGGCGAACCACATGGGTACGAGCGCGATACACCCCTTCATGATAATGTTGGTAGAATTAGCGTGCATGGCCGCGGTGAGATTCGTTCTCTTTGAGGAAATCCAAGGTTTTGACTAAGCATTTATGGACGATGATATCATGACCAAACAACCAGATACAGTCAAGGACGGCATGGTCATCTGTCGGGCATGTCACCGACCAGTAACAATCAATCCACCGGATTATCTCTAGTGCTTGTAATACTTGCATAGTACCTACTGGGATCAATTCATCATCGCTGGCAGGTGGCTAATAAGCCAATACCTTGTAATATGAGACCGAATCATGCTATGATTGTTGATTTAATTAAGCATCCCGCATGACGGTAGCCTCCTGAAAGCCGAAAAAGTTAAGTAAGTGAATTAAATATATTCATGAGACTTCGCTCGCGAGATTGTTGTCATTTGGAAGTCATGATTGTACCGATAGGCTAGCTGTTGTGTGAGCCAATGGCTGAATAGTCACGACCCTCGACCCTTTTGGGGGCTCTTTGAGCTGAATGAGGATGAGAGGCTTGATTCAGAAAGCGGTCCTTCAGCAAAGCTATTCCCATTCATTCAATTCCATCTCGAAATGAATCTAGCTGTTATTCTGTAAGGTTAGTGTATCCGTGCAAAAAAATAAAACCCAAGATATTGATAATAAACGTGGATGAAGTCGCGGCCAACAGTTTTTGCATAAGTCTCTCAAAACATTACTGATCAATCTTTCGGCAGTTCGGTAAAGGTGTGAATGAGTGCAACAGAAGATGTATGAACAATATAGCAGGTTTCCAGACGAAACAAGATAGTGGACTGACGTATGTACACGGAACAGAAAAAACAGTGGAAGTGCAAAGTAGGCGTGGCACGCTTGCCGATATTATGCGTAGCTACGCAACTCCAACCCAGTTGTGTTCCAACAACGCGACGAACCGATAGTCTCGCTGACTCTCGAAATAAATTTATAATGTCTGAACCATGCCGTATTGTTCCATTTCGGATTACAAAGATGATAGTAGGAGAATAAATCTTAAAAATGAAGGTGTTTCATGCCATCGGAAAGTACGATTTTATTTGTTTTCTAATAAAATCTTAGCATATTAAATATTCTAAAAACTTAAATTCAAGTCTATTTAAAATCAACCTTTTCCCATTAGCACAGAGTTTATTTTGCATCGATTCAGTAACTGATTCGTTCTCGAAAGTTCTTCGCTACTCAAATAGTGATGTAGTCGGGTGGGATACTGTGGATGGATATCGATAAAGAACATGTTTTTGTAGTTCGTCTAGATATTTTATTGAAATTACTAATTTTATCGAAATTATCTAGATGTGTTTATTTATTGAAGTAAATAAGATTTTTTTATAATTTGAATAATATATGACTGTGTACCCTACTAAGTAATAAAATACTATCGTAAGCCACTTTGCATAGAGAATTCTCGAACTAAAGTGTAAATAACTCCCTTTTATTGTCGGCAGCCGAGTAAGCTACCAGAGTCATGATTTTGTAAGACTTGTGCTGTGAAAAAAATACTGGCCAAGTGCAAGTTGGACGCGTGCAAAGGATTCCGAACGAATTTCTTTTTTGTAACAATTTTTTTTTTACACTAGAGACTTTTTATAGGTTTACCTGTTATTTGTAGGGTAGGGCTATAATCTGCATTTTTTTTTTCAAAATTTTGCGCTCTGTAGTTTCGGAGATAAGGGGTCGGATTGGTAATGTTTGGTCTATATAATTTCTTGAATAAGCACCATTTTTTTTAAATCATTCTCAATAAGTCCTTTCATTTGATATGTCACACGAAAAACACAGTCACAGTTAAAAAACTAGTAGTGCTAGTGTACATTTCTAGTTTGACCCACAAAAGTTACCCCCCAATACTCAAAATTTATTATATACGTAACGCATCCATGTTTGGGTCACAGAAATCTATTCGTCTACCTAATTTGAACAGAATCGGTCCCGTAGATCCGGAAAAAACTGGATGTGACAGACTGGCAGACAGATACCAGAGCGATCCAATAAGGGTTCCGCTTCCTACGGATGTCGGAACCCTAAAAATTATATGATGTGTTATTTTTATTGATTTTAATGTATTACAAGGTATATTGATATAAATAAAACAAAACGTTTTAATATAATGGTTTGTATTTTTGTTTCTATCTACTTTTATGCAGTAAACTGGGAATGTTTCGCTCACGCTGATTTCAAAATAGAATTAACTAATTACAAGGCAAAACTAGAATAATCCATTTTAAATGCGATAGCTTATTTGATAACGATTCCAACAACATAAGTTTCATGTATAGCTCCCATACAAAACTGCAACTCCAAACGAATCACATTTTATGGAATTTATTTCGAAAAAAGTTTTCCTATTTATCGATTTCGACATAGGTTCATGTGCCACAGCCCTAATCGAGTGGCAAATTTTTGTATCCCACATAGGCTAATGAAGCCAACCTCAACCTTATTGCGAAGAAATTTAAGTTTTTAATTGCAACTATTGAAAATACCGCCATCTATGGTCTAGTAGCGGAATTTACTCGTAAATTCAACTTGTAATGATTTCAGAAAACGAAACGCCGTGAGTACTTTTTACCTTTAAGCAAAATAAATCGTAGGTGTAAGACCGAAGGTACATTTTAAAATATAAGTTTTGTGACTTACGCTTGTTTTGAACAATATGGAAACAACCAATCTAACGTGTCCTTTATATGTGGTGGATAATATGATTATCGGTTTATTTGTGTGAGTTTGGCGACACAGGTTCCGATACAAAATTCGTCGTATAGCACTTCCACTTTTTTTTCTGTGGCTCGAATTTCCTTTATAGCCCGCTGCTGTGGAAGTTCGTAATTTTTTCGTAGATAGTACTCACAAATAGAACGCTTTTTACAAAGTTTCAATATGCGGAGAATCACGATTTACGAGATAAAATTCATTAAAGTTTCAAAAATGTACGAAAATAGTACGCCATTTGCAAATTTTTAGGTTAGATAAATTGTCATGGTAGACGTCAAAGTTGACATTTCACGTTCCGTTGACGTTAAAAGTGTTTTTTGTTCAATTTAAAGTCTTGTTTTTTTCATAAATATAATATTTTTATATATTCACATACTTAAAGTATGTAATAAATGTGAACCAAGTGAAGTGTCATTGATGCAAGAGCGAGCGAAGCGAGCTCTGGACTTGTGGGCACCCCGACTCGGACAGGTTAGGTTAGAAGGGAATGGCGGGGTCGAGTGAGCGAGCGAAGCGAGCGAATAGACCCCGCCATTCCCTTCGTGGTTATTTTTTTATAAACTACTCAGAAGTAGGAGCCCCGCGAAGCGGGGCTCCGTCGACTGGGCCTCCGGACTGAATATAAAACTTTTTGAGGTTAGGTTACTATAATTAGTTTTTCTCAAGAACGGTTTGTCGCCTTTACATGGGAGTGGTGCTAGGGCATAGGGGGCACCTCCCCTTCCCTCCTCCTGCTAAACGATACTCAATTTTACCTCTTTTTCTAACGCAAATGCTATTCTAACCTCAAAACTTTAACCATGGATATCTCCATAACCGTGGGGTTCCGGGGGGTGGGGGTGGCGCAGAGGGCCCCCCCTCCCCCCCACCTCCCCCCTCCACCCCCTCCCGACCCTTAAATCAGCGGGCTATAAAGTAAATTTTAACCTTTTCTGTTCCGTGCGTATGTATAATTCAAAGACATTAAATTTATAATTATAAAAACACTGACGTTGACCAAAGACATTAAATTTATATAACGTTGACTAAATACGTCAGTAGTGGCACTGACGTAATTTATACGTCAGTGGTCAGCATAGAGCATGAAGGTATAGATAAATAGCATAGAGTATGTAAGTGGTCAGTGGCTTGGCTATTCCGAGCACTCAGTGATTCCGAGGAGTGGGTTGGAACAGATAAAATTAGAAACCTGTTTCAGTTACAAGAAGAAAACAGTTCCAAAAACCTGTTCCATAAAAACAGCCTGTTCCACTGGAACTAAAGACTCATTGATTGCAACAGATTCAGAAACAGTACCCTGAAAAGTTCAGAAACAGTGACAGGCAGGGAACAGGTTCTATCTCTTTCTATTACAATGAACCAGAGGAGCAAAGAGCTTGTTCCAAAGAACAGATGTTGTCTCTTTCTATTATAATAAGTCAGAAGAGAATGGAGCATGTTCCATTAGAAACTGTTTCACATAGGTCGTTTCGTTTTGTAAATTTGTATGTTGAGTTACGGCTACTACGGTTGTTTGAGGAACAGGCGAAATAGGTAGGAACTGCCTGTTATTTCGGTTCTGAGATACCTGTTTCATGATGTTAGTTTGAAATAGGTACCTGATTTTTTAACTGTTTCGATAAATACGCCTCACTCCTAATTCCGTAAACCTAATGGTTAGTGGTGGGTCGTTGTCGAATTTTAGACGGACGAAACGCAACCGTTTTCGCGACGACGAAAACGGTTGCAGAAAACGGTCGTCGTTGCAACTGGTTTGAAGACGGCGACGAAGTAGAAACTCATCCAAGTTTCTCCTTCGTCGCCGACAACCGCATTTCATGGAATAGAATTGCGTTTTCGTCGAGTAAAATAGTTGCAGTTTCTTGCAACTGGTTTGAAGACGGCAACAACTGGTAAAGTGGTAATACAATAGCGACTGTATTGCATTGTCATAAAGTTTACTTTTTATTGTAAGGACTGTTTTGTAGAACGCGGAACGTATAACGAGTCGACGACGCGACGACGACGACTGACTTTATTAAGAAATATAGTTTCATCATTGCGTTCTCGACTTTATTTTCATAGGCGTAAAATAAAAATTCGCACCAAGTAATTGGAAGACTAGTTTGTGCAACGAAGACTGTTTGAACCCAGAACGTAAAACGGTTCCATCGTCGCAGAACACAAAACGGTTCTTTGTTGCAACGCCCACCCCTACCAATGGTCCTAATGTCAGAACTATTTTCTTATAGTAATAATAATATTATGTACTCTGTAACTTTAGAAAATTAGAGAACAACATAGCGGATCAGGAGGATCCAATCAATAGGGATTCTGTTATTTGGGCGGAGAATTAAAACAAGTTATAGGATCATTTAAAGCAGTGTTTTAAGTATTTTTTGTATCGTTGCAGTAATTTAATTTCAATAATAATTGATGAAATAAAGTACATAGGTAAGATTTTATTATTTTTGATCACAGTTCATTACAAAGTTCCTCTACAGTCTACACAATTATCAGTTATTAAACACGTCAGCAATACTAGATCAGAGGGACATTGATCAGAGAAAAATAATTCCATTTTGGTAAATAGACCACTAGGTATTAGACAGCAATGAGAACTGACATAGAGAAAGAGGCTGGGACTTGGCTTCTCAAAAGATATGGCCAGTTTTTTAAAGCGCAGTATCAAGATCTTGCATCTGCAATAAAAGGTGAATTCTGGGAAGAAAACAGAACCTATTTGCCTCTACAAGTTGTAATGACACCAGAAGAACTCATTCCAATACCAGAATTGGTCTCATCTGATAACACTTTGATGACCAAGGTGTTGAGTGTGCTCACTTCATTGTGTATTGAAGTGGTGGCTCTTAAAAAGGAAGGATTTGAAAGGTATGATTAAGAAATGTATAATTTAGCAGAACTCATTTTAAGAAGAAACAAAAAATTATGTTAAAGTGAGCATTCTATTACAGGCATTTTAGTTTTTTATCAGTGTATGAAGAATATAATAACAATGATATTAGTACACAAATGGAGTCAATTTGTTCACTGAGTGCATTCACTAGTCGCTGTGATGAAGTGCTGCGGAACCTATGTAGCCAAGTGTTTGCTATATTCACCAAGGGTGCCATTAATATCAGTAAGTTGATATCACCCAGGTTTTAATCAAAGTAAAAAATTGCGATTTTCAATCTATTTGTACAATTATTTATTTATTTATTTATTTATATATGCTTTATTGTACACCAACAAAAATAAAAACATAAAGAAAACCTTAAACTAAAAAAACAATTTATATTTCAGATGGAATACAACTACATTACATTATAAACCACATAGGAGAAATATTTGCAGTTCTTGTTTTGCTAGAAATATTAATATCTAACACTTCTTTGGTCACTAATTGGAATAAATACTACAAAACTATGAAATCCTTCAGCCATGTACCAGAAAATCTGAATTTAATGGAGGACCAATTCAAGTCTATAATGGGGGCTATAAATACTATCACAAATAAAGTTATGAATGATGACATTGTGCAAAGGAGTCTTCAGAACCTTACAACATTAAGAAGCAGTTTAGTTGACAAGAACTGTTCACTGGTAGCAACAGAATTCAGTCAGTACCTGAAGCAGGCAATAGCTAATCTAGACAGGCTGGTACAAGAGCAGCCCGATGTGAGCAATATGTACAAATGCATCAAAGTGAATGGCTTGTATGTACTTTCTGCACACTTGTTTGGAAACAGCGATAGGAAGATATTCAAAGCTTTAATTGATTTGAATACAAAGGTAATTAAGTATAACAACTAAGAACAAAAATAAGTAATAGTTGCATTATCCACCTTTCTGTTCTAACATTTTGGCATCAAAGAAAACCCCTTTTTCCTAACTGCAAATAATAGTTGGTTTAAAAAAAACCGACCAAGTGCGAGTCGGACTCGCGCACTGAGGGTTCCGTAAGCAGAAGTTGCGATTTACGATTTATGACGTATTAAAAAAAAAACTTCTCACTAGATCTCGTTCAAACCAATTTTCGCTGGTAGTTTGTAATGTACATCATATATTTTTTTTAGTTTTATCATTCTCTTATTTTAGAAGTTAAGGGGGGGGGGACACATTTTTCTACTTTGGAAGTGTGTGTCGCGCAAACTATTCAGTTTAGAAAAAAATTATCTTAGAAACCTCAATATAATTTTTGAAGACCTATCCATAGATATCCCACACGTATGGGTACGACGAAAAAAAAATTTTTGAGTTTCAGTTCTAAGTATGGAGACCCCCAAAATTTATTGTTTTTTTTTTCTATTTTTATGTGAAAATCTTTATATGTGGTTCACAAAATACATCTACTTACCAAATTTCAACAGCGTAGTTCTTATAGTTTCGGAGAAAAATGGCTGTGACATGCGGACGGACAGACAGACATGACGAATCTATAAGGGTTCCGTTTTTGCCATTTGGCTACGGAACCCTAAAAAACAGGTTGCACTCCGGGAGTGCCGGCAGAAGTGAAAACTTGAACATTAACATTGTGCATTTTTAATCATCCGTCTTACGAATTTTCGATCAGGTCACGTGTCCTGACGCGAGTTTAACAATTTATACCCATCACAAGAAAAGTGCTCAACGCCGCTAAAGAAGTTATTACTTCAAAAAATCTATACCTTGCCTGAAGAAAAGCTCAAAGCTCTATTTAATTTACTAAGTATGTGTTAAATCAAATAAAATTGTACATTGTTCCAGGCACACAGTATAAATATTATTGGAACAACAATCTGGTTTCCTGAACAATTTCTTCAAAGACATGTTGCATCACAGTTTGCCAAACATGACAAAATATCACAAACAATGGTTAAAGCAAGACAAACCTACATCAGTACAAAGAAAAGTAGCTTAGCCAAGGACATTGCAAATCTTCACATGATATGTACACAGTGGGTGCTTCATATTGAAGAAATATTTTCTTCTAATCAGTACAAATTGAGTGCTGCTGAAATGAGTTTGCATGCTAAAACTGTTTTGGAAGGTCTTGATATTGCATCCAGAACAAACCATTCAGTGCTCACATTAATTAATTTACATCTCACCCTGGGTATACCTCTGCCTAAAAGTATGTTGATATCTTTGTTTGAGACAATGTACATGTTAAAAACCTTAAAGAACGCAGTAACCCGCAATCGTAATCAAATAATTATTTCGATTAACATGATTCTGCAGCACCTCGTGTTTCAGTCAACTTCCTCTATACTTGAAGTAAAAAAGTCTTTAATGACTGATAAAAATTACGCAAATAAGCGACTTGATGAACTGACATGCCTAGTGATTGCGGAAAGAGCACTTAAAGGAGCTGCAACCATCGAAAGAAATATAGCAGCTAATATTGCCTTGAGCTTTGTTCCGGACACAACTTATTTGGAAGACAGCTACATTAGACTTGGGAAACTACTTGAGAAAATCCAAGCTTTATCAAATTTTATACACTCAATGGATAATTTATGCAATTGTTCATGGTTATTGTGGCACCAAAATATTATCCCCTTTTATTTTGAACAAAATTTCAGCTTGCAGTTGAATACTTTGAAATTGAAATATTTTCTTATGGTCTTGGAAGACTGCATTGTATTATTGCATAAAACTGATAAATATTATGCGATGACAAAGTACCAACAGTTTCTTAACAACATGAAATCTGTTATCGAGAATAATGTAATACTAAGTGCAAGTCAAAATATAGAGACAAATTTGAGACTTCATATTCATTCACACTTACAGTTGGATGTAGTCAATCCATTTACATTTGATATGACCAAGAAATTATTGGTAATTGTGGATAATTTTAGGATGCAATTCCTTTACATGTCCATTGTGCCTTCAGTAGAACATTACTTGTCTACTATGTACTACAACCTGACAACAGTTGTTCTATCCGATTGGAAAACGTATGGTGAAATGCGACAAATGGCGAAATTCAAATTTAATCTTAAGACGGTACAAGATAATCTACCCACGCAGACATTAGAGCAAGGTTTAGATGTGTTAGAAATAATGCGCAACATTCATATATTTGTTTCCAAATACTTGTACAACTTGAACAACCAAATATTTATTGAAAAAAGCAGTAATAACAAACATTTAAATTCTATAAACATCAGGCACATCGCAAACTCTATAAGAACTCATGGAACTGGAATTATGAATACGACTGTGAATTTCACTTACCAGTTCTTGAAGAAAAAGTTCTTCATTTTTTCTCAATTCATGTATGATGAACACATCAAATCAAGATTGATTAAAGATCTTAGAAACTTCAAGGAAACTGCTGATGTTAATGGAAATGTATATTCATACAAAAATGCCGAAAAATTCAACAAAGGTATACGAGTGCTCGGAGTAAATGAAGATGGACTGAGCTATTTAGATTTGTTTCGTGACCTCATAAGTCAAATTGGAAATGCCATGGGATACGTTAGAATGATTCGGTCAGGAGGCCGACACTGCTGCTCTGATGCCACCATGTTTTTGCCAACTCTCGATAACGTCGAATCATTAAAACAATTTAGTGAGGAAAGTGATCTTGGACCAAGAACTATCGAATCATCGGAAAATCTAGATCGTAATGTTAGTGACTTGATAACGAATTTTATTCAAGGAACAGAATATTTTAAATTACTAGTCGATGTATTCGCACCTGTATTTCGCAATCCGAAAAATGTTCATCTTAAAAATTTCTACATCATAATTCCTCCGTTGACTTTAAATTTTGTAGAACACATGATATTGTCTAAAGACAAAATGTCAAAGAAAAATAAAATCGGTGCAGCGTTTACTGATGATGGCTTTGCAATGGGTGTCGCTTATATTATGAAATTACTGGACCAGGTATGTGCCAAACATTTATAATTCTTTTATTTTAAAGGCTATTTGGCCATTCAGATTGTGGCGATTTTCACTACGCTGTAATTTTTTTTTATACCATAATATAATGAAACTGGGATAATAGAGTGCAATAGTCATTTCAAAATATTTGGTAAGTGTGGCTCATTTTTGTGGACAATTCGCTCTTGATCAATTTTAACAAAGTTTCCTCGTTTACCTTGCTTTCTATTAATAAACACCCTATCAACATGTAGGTGAAATAAGCTAGAAGCAGACAGAGCCAAACAAATCTTTTTTTCAAACTGTCCATATTTATAAAATTCCATTTAATATTTGCAGGACTCAAACTTTGAAGGTCTTCATTGGTTTGATTCTGTTTGGAAGCACATCAGTGACGAAAGGAAACTCCTGCAAGAACAACAACATAAGGGCTCTGTGCAATTGCAGCAGGCGTTAGCGCTCACTGAGAAGAAAATCAAAACTTTGGAAGAAGAGTACAAGTTACTGTATTATAGTCTTACGAGTGCAAGGATATTTTTCAGATAGGAACATATTTTAGGCTCCTCCCTTATTAATGGGGATGGCCTTTACATACCTACTATCTCTAAAAAGCCCTTATTCAGTGACAGACTGACGCGATGGACGAAAATGTATAGGAACCTTGTGTCTCCAGTATGCCCCTTCCGCGCGACACATGCACTTTAGTCGCGCATACACCCGCATTTCTAAAAACATTACGTGCAACACAATCTATCTTCTATATCTATACTTATAATAAATCTGTAGAGAGGTCAATTCTGTACATGTAATATATTTCCAAAATAACTATCAGGGGGTGATTAGGGATCGATACTGATGCCAAAAATGCAATCAGTTCAATTTTTGTCTGTCTGTCTGTCTGTCTGTCTGTATAACCGTTATAGAAACAAAAACTACTCGACGGATTTTAACGAAACTTGGTACAATTATTATTTATACTCCTGAGCAGGTTATAGTATACTTTTCATCACGCTACAATCAATAGGAGCAGAGCAGTGAAGGGAAATGTTGGGAAAACGGGAGAAATTACTCCATTTTTTAAGCTTCCGTCGCGTGTGCAACCTTAATGGTGAAAGCTACACAGAAATCATGTATGACGGAAATGTTCTCCTTAAAATTATATAAAAAATATCCAACGACAGCATAATGTCTATCTTTTATGATTGACGCACAATAACACGTATAACTCCCGATAGCTTAGCAGTTCGAAGCTTTCTGATTATATTTGTCTACTCTTACGTTTATAACACTCTCAGTCATCCCTAATTAAAAAAGTTAACATTATTAACTATTCCATAAAAAAGATTCATAGAAATCGGTATAGAAACACCAAACTTATCCTACATGAAATACGCTAATAATAAGCCATCGCGCGTGAATCATGCTATAAGGATTATTTTTGTACTTATAAGGTCGCGAACGCACAGGCAGGCGGCTAGCTTGGCGCCTAGAGGCTAGCGAGTAGATTCGTTTAAAAAAAACTTTTTTACTGGGTACAGTATATAGGTATATCTATACTAATATTATAAAGCTGAAGAGTTTGTTTGTTTGCTTGAACGCGCTAATCTAAGGAACTATCAATTGGTCCGATTTGAAAAATTATTTCAGTATTAGATATATAGCCCATTTATCGAGGATATATACCTATATCATCACGCTAAGACAAGTAGGAGCGTAGCACTAATGAAGAATGTTTCAACATCAGGGTTTTTCATTCGATTTCAATTAATATCGCAGTTTTAAAATAACATCGCAGCAAAATAGTGATCAAGTACTGCGCGCGCATTTATGCTAAAATAGCTCCTTAACGTACTTATTATTTCAAAATATTTTCACCTTCTACGTAAACGAAGTCATGGGTTAAAGTTAGCGCTAGCCCAAAGTTACTATTCCACGCGGACGAAGTCGCGGGCAGAAGCTAGTCAATCATAAAACTTATTCCATCAAACACAGCGTGTATCTGCCGCTATCGTTGTGTTATGCAAAAGCAATTTATTTTACATATACTGCAGTGATTGACTAAATCGGAAAGCGAATGTTCCATTTATTTTTGTACAAAAAAAATGTTGCTGGCATGAAAATAAAAAAAATGGCATGTCCAGAAAATACTATCAACACTCCATCCTAAAGATTAATTAGGTACATTATTTTATTAAAGTTGGTCACGCATTTACTTACTACGTTGTAAAATAATACGTTTGACAAATTGAAAAATAAACTATTACTTATGTACAACAAAATTTCATTCGTCAAACGACATTGTCGTCGATAGCCTACCTAAGTGAATCTGTGTAAACACATGACTAACTCGTCGTAAGAAGCAGCGGCAGTACTACGCATTGTACCCGCTTAGTAAAGTATCGTTTTGTGATTTGTAAATTGCTTGTCTGTCCATTCACTTAGTGACAAACTGAGGTAGTGGTTAAGGAGCAATGTATTTATTGCAAAAATAGTCTATACTAATATTATAAAGAGGTAACATTTGTTTGTAAGTTTGTATGTAGGGGGTAATCTCAGGAACTACTACGGGACTAACTACGAGAGAACTAACTACGGGTCCGATTTAAAAAATTATTTCAGTGTTAGATAGCCCATTTATCGAGGAATGTTATAGGCTGTATATATATATCATCGCGCTAAGACAAATAGGAGCGGAGCAATAATGGAAAATGTGACGCAAACGAAGTTGCGCGGGTCAGCTAGTATAGTATAAATATACTATCTTAGATACTATTTTAAATTGGCGATAGCTTAAATGATACCCGTTCAAATGAACGGGATCATTTAAGCTATCGCCAATTTAATTAGTTTTGTGTTTCTTACATAATAGGGTTTGCCCGCAAAATAGTTGATTTGTCACCAAACAATATCAAATCAATTCCACAATAAATCACCTAAAACATGGAGATATGGGGTCTAGTCCATACTAAAATTATAAAGAGGTAACATTTGTTTGTAAGTTTGTATGTTTGTAAGTTTGTATGTTTGTAAGATTGTATGTTTGTAAGTTTGTATGTTTGTAAGATTGTATGTAGGGGGTAATCTCAGGAACTACTGGTCCGATTTGAAAAATTCTTTCAGTGTTAGATAGCCCATTTATCGAGGAAGGTTATAGGCTATATCATCACGCTAAGACAAATAGGAGCGGAGCATTAATAGAAAATATGACGCAAACGAAAGTTGCGCGGGACAGCTAGTACCAAATAAATGTTTTCGTATGTATAATAACAGGTTTGTCCTAATAAGTATCTAAGCAAACTATGTCACTAGAAAATTTCATAAAGTTCCAAAAAAAAATGTCGTCATCATCGTTTCAACCAAAAGAGTCTTCTACTTAACTGGACATAGGTATGCCTGCCTCCCCCAAGGATCTTAATTTCCACAGGTAGTATAAATATATTTAAATAAAATTTCTAGCAGAATAGTAAATAAAACACTTAATTAAAGTCAAAATAATCAATATTTATTGTTACAAATAATAATCACTGAATAATCAACGCTGGTTTGGCTTTTGAAGGGCGCCCCCCTTTTTTTTTCTGGCCGATAAGCACATTTTTTGCTTCTGGTGGGGGGTTGGTCAGCGTATGGCTGTTTGCACATATAATTTTTGAAAACGCGGGGCAGTTGCATTTCCCATGCATCCAATCAATATTGTGTGGTACTCTCCATTTGCTGAACCATTGGACTTTGTAGTCATCAAAATCAGTCAATGCATTTTCCAAGTTTTGTATTTTGTCTGCCTTACCAGCCGGTACTTCGTAGTGTTTAAAAGTATCGTCACTATACGTCAATATTACTTCTTTAGGCAACTTCGCCCTTTGGTAGGCTTCTGTCCAGTCTTTCAGAGTCATAGTTAGTAATGTCGCAAATACTTCATCAACAGCTAACGACCATCCATTTAAAAATTGTGAAGCAACTGTCAAGAAACGAGACAGTGGCAAACGTTCACTCACGGAGCGTGTATTCATCTTTGATTACTCGGTTATGTGATTCTAATGCATTATTAGTCCCTGGTGAACCCATGTGATCCCCCAAATAGGTACCAGTTGCGGTTTTGTATGAGCCATTGCTCCTTAAAATAATGGATAAAAGTTGTCTCATTCTCCCGTTTCTTCAAGAATGCTTTTGAAGCTAACTCGAACGTTTCTGAATCAGTCACTGATTGGAGAGAATCCACATCTGTCAACAAAAATCTTTGTGAACATTTTTGCGCGTATGTTTTTCTACATGAGCTTGAATTTTTTTCAACCCCAAGCCCGAATGGATGAAATCGTTGGTTTATATTTGTCTGTACTTTCAACGGCGAGAACGGGGAATCCTAGCCAGCCATACCAACTTTTAGCATCAGCATGAATAACTTTTACGTCACGTGCTTTTTGCAGCAAATATTTTGTTGATAGTACAAATCTAAAGCGTGATGAACTAGTTTCTTTAATCACTTCATACCCAATAAGATAAACTTCATGTTCGTTGTCAGGAATCGGCGAATGAGACCTCAGCCAAGCTTCCAATTCGCCTAGGCTGATCGTGGGCAGTCCATATTTACAACGGTGAACGGCGGCAAGAACGAAGTTTATATTCATTTAATGCACTACAATTTTATTGGTAATCCATCTCTTATTTTTTTTACACATATTATATTAACATTAATTTGATAATTCATACCTGGGAAGTGGGAACAGTTTTTGTTTATCTGAGATCGAAAATGTTTCGTGGCGATAGATCTATTTATTAAATGATACAACTTGATGACTTTGTCACGATCGCGGTCGAAAACGCACTATTTCGCCGAGACGACCATTTGCTTATGACATCATCATGTCATCGTGAGCATGTTACGCGGACACTGACACACCCCTTGCCACTTCTCCTATTTTTATGTTTCTATGGACTACTCACCACGCATTATACCTATAGGTATTTCTCCTGTATCGTGAGTGCGTGTACAAGCACACAACGTCACATACACAAACAGCCAGACCTAGAACAACTATCTGTAGGTCACACAAATATTTGTTCCATGAGGGAATCGAACCCACGACGACTCTCAACCACTGCGCGAACCGAGTCGCCAAAATTAAGGCTAGGCAGTCAATTAATATCTCGTGTCCATATTGAGACGTCCAATACGAAAACAGTTATTTGATACGTGTTAAAATTCTGTTAGGTTAGTCTTCGTTGACGTTTCAGTTATCGCGAAATGATTACAAGTACCTACCTACACTGCCGTGCTGCCCGCGTGTACGTTACCCCAGCAAGAAAGTATCTCCTAGAGTTATGTGAGTAGAACGTATAGTTGGTGCCTTTTCTGCTGTAAATGTGCCCCCACATAAAAAATGTGTGCCCCCTGTCGTTTTGGAATAAAACCGAAAAAACGATTCTTGCTGGGGTAACGTTTTTCTAGCAGGAAAATTCTTAACGAATGATCGGAGAGAGAAAAATTGTGCATGGCCAGAGAGCTTACATGTGTGCCAAAATGTGCCCCCAAAAATAAAATCTGTGCCCCTTCAGATTTACGAGATATTGCATTTCCTGCTGGAGTAACGTTTTGATGAATCGTATATCTCTATAACCATTGCATGTGCCCCTGTAGAATAAACATACACTAGTAGCTCTTAATGTGTGCCCATATGTGCCCCAAATTAGATTTAAGAAAATATTTATAGTTTTCAAGTTATCGCGGTTTTAAGAAAACCCGAAAAAACATCGCAGCGCCTAAATGAGACAAGGTATAAGTTCGCTTAGAACTGTATTCGGTCCTTCTTGACGCTAATAATAACCATACAAAGTTTCAAAACTGTTCATGCATGCGTTTTTGAATAATCTTGCTAAAAGTCAAAACGATGGTGTCATAATTTTGACGGCAAAATACAAGGAATCGGCTCAATCCCAGATATGTAGGTGTAAACCAAAATCTTGTGCCTTTAGTCAAAAATATATGGTGAAAATATTCAGCTTGGAATGTTTCGCATTATGTAAATAATAACAAAAAACCAAAATATGTAATCAACGGCTGGTTATCCGACCAAATTTGAATGACTACTAAAAAGCGACTGATTCATACAAATCGGTGACCTTCTTTATTGGACGTATTATACCTAAGCTGTTGTCATATATTCGCGTTCAAAAGTTTTGGGGGCTAATTAAAAAATATATGAAATGGATCTTGTGACTATAATGAAACAGCTTGTTGATGTGGAAATTATTGTTTTAATTCTTAAAGTAATTATTGCATCAAATCACAGATCAAATTTCCTACCTATAAATATTAGAAATTTATTTGCACGTTGTGTAGTTACATTATTATTTAAATCACAGATCAGTTTTCATCTAAGTCTAACATATAATTAGTAAATTCGCATCACAAAAATCACAGATCAGTATTAAGTATAAGTAAGTATAATATTTTGTAAAAAAAAATGTTAAATTGGAAATCACAGATAAATAATTTTCTTACGAGTAATTTGCTTATACATAGATTCATATAGAGTGTGTTCAAAATTCAATGTGTTAGTGTTCAGTGTGTTAGTATAGTAAACCGCATAAAGATATAACTGTAAACATCGAATGTGCACAAATTATCTGATGGTATTGGGCTATAAATAAACATATTTATCCCATATACAGAATAAAGCATATAAAGAACTGCGAACGCACAAAACATGGATAGACGGATTAAAACGAAATGAAATAGTCCTAAACAACCGGAATGAAATCATTTCAGTAGCAACAGATTTTTATAAAAATCTGTACAGCGTTCAACATCCACAAGATATAAATAACGCAATAGTCCTCCACACTGGCAAGGAGAGTGAATGCGCAATAGTTCCCAAAATCGAAATAAATGAAGTCATAATGGCACTACAGAACCTAAAAACTGAAAAAAGTCCTGGACCAGACAAAATCACCAATGACACCTTAAGAATTGCCTCAGAAGAGCTCGCGAAACCATTGACGAACCTGTTTGACAAAACGAGATTTCGTTTTGAAAACAGGAGAGACACCTACCCAGTGGTCTGAGTCTAATATAATCCTAATCTATAAAAAAGGTGACTCCAAAGATATCGCAAACTACAGGCCGATAAGTCTTCTGCCATGCGTCTACAAATTATTCTCTTCTATAATAAATCACAGAATAAGTAGCACACTTGATGCGAGACAACCGGTAGAACAAGCCGGCTTTAGGAAGGGATTCTCGACTGTAGATCACATACACACACTGGAACTTCTCATCGAAAAATTTCAAGAAATGAGAAGCCCACTCTACTTGGCATTCATAGATTATCAAAAAGCATTTGACACCTTGTTACATGACAGTATATGGGAAACATTAAAAACACAGAACGTAGAAAAAGAATATATACAAGTACTCAAAAATATCTACAGTAATAGCAGAAGTAGAGTGAAACTAGAGAAAATCGGGCCGTGGTTCCCTGTGAAAAGAGGTGTAAGACAAGGAGATCCGATATCCCCAAAGCTATTTATTGCTACACTAGAGTCCGTAATAGGTCAATTAGACTGGAGTCGATACGGCATAAAGATTGGAACGAAGTGCCTAAACCACCTACGATTTGCGGATGATCTAGTCCTTATATCACAATCTGGGAAGGCTCTCTAATCCATGATAGATTCCTTGAATATAGGTAGTAACAAAGTAGGCTTAGAAATGAATCTATGCAAAACCATGCTGATGACAAATAGTGTAAAGAGAACAGTACCGGTCGGCAGCGTACCTCTGACATATACAGACCAATACTTGTACCTAGGTAAGCAAATCAGCTTCACTCGCGAAAGTAACGAACGAGAAGTCGAACGAAGGTCACAACTAACTTGGAATAGGTACTGGAGCTTAAGAGATATATTCAAAGGCAACTTACCAATCTACATAAAAACAAAGGTTATGAACTCTTGCCTCTTGCCCTGCTTAACATACGCCTGCCAAACGTGGAAATTCAGCAATAACGTTAGAAACAAAATAGTAACATGTCAACGCGGAATGGAGCGTAGCATGTTGAACATCAAAAAAGTCCAAAAAATACGCCACACAGAAATCAGAGAAACAACTAAGGCCAAAGATGGACTGGTACAAGCTCTGACTCTAAAATGGAAATGGGCTGGACATGTAGCACGCTTGCAAGACCAGAGATGGACCAAAAAAGTTACAGCATGGAAAGGCCCACTTGGTAGGAGGAGAAGAGGAAGACCCTGCGCAAGATGGGAAGATGACGTAGTTAAAGTCGCCGGTGTGGATTGGTTTGAACTAGCCAAATCTAGAGAAGACTGGACCGCCTTGGAGGAGGCCTTCACCTGCAGAGGGGTTCTAGCAGAAGAAAAACACCAGTAGATTGTAGTTACTTAAATTCTCAGATACTTTTTTTCTTTTTAAGTATTTTTATTTTTAAATCAATTTTTAGATTTTTTTAAGATATTTTTAGTTACTTTCATTTTATTTACTACCTTCTGTCTAGAAATAAAAGGCTTTTTTATTTTTTATTTATTTTTATTTATCCCATATACGTAACAATATTATCACCTCATCCGTAATCCGACATACAAAATGGAAACACGTTGTTGCAACACTGATCATAGTGCGGTTGACTATAGGTATACACTAATTACAACTCTCAAAACTGCAGGTACCAAAATTTATTTGGTTGAGGGGAATGCTCCTACGCCTTTATGAACTTGGAAGGTTGTATTGGTGATTTTGATGATTATAATTCTGTAACTACATACGTCTTACAGCCGCGAACAATATTGTAATCAACATACAACCTAGCACTGGCCTGCAAATTGAAAAAAACGCAAGAAATTTTGATTCACGGGCTGGTTGGAGGATTCCCGTAATGATGAAAAACTAACTGTTACTCATCAATATATATATATATATAAATACATATAAAAAGACAAATACGGGCTTATTATTTATATACAAAAAAGAGCTTCCTCTTTTTAATAGTTGGTATTCATCACACATTTCATGAACTATTTTTTTTTTAAACATCGGGACCATCAAATTTTGGCTCAAAGACCTGGCAAATATCAAATATCTGGATGTATTTTTTTCGTTCACACATAAATTACTGGATGTATTTTAAGGAAATTTAGAATGGAGAAGATAGCTTACCTTGGAATAGCATTTAGGCTACTATTTATAACAAACTTAATGATGTGTAAGGTCATAGAAACAGCTAGTAGAATATAATCCATCAACTTTATTTTATTACTTATTACTTTTCTACTTCAGTGTACCTACCTACTCAGGCACAACTCGTGTGAACCGGTTAGTGAGTAAAGTAAAGAAGGTCATCGATATGTATGAATCCGTCGCTTTTTAGTCGTCATTCAAATTTGGTCGGATAACCAGCCGTTGATTATATATTTTGGTTTTTTGTTAATATTTACATAATGCGAAACAATCCAAGCTGAATATTTTCACCGTATATTTTTGACTAAAGGCACAAGATTTTGGTTTACACCTACACATCTGGGATTGAGCCGATTCCTTGTATTTTGCCGTCAAAATTATGACACCATCGTTTTGACTTTTAGCAAGATTATTCAAAAAAGCATGCATGAACAGTTTTGAAACTTTGTATGGTTATTATTAGCGTCAAGAAGGACCGAATACAGTTCTAAGCGAACTTATACCTTGTCTCATTTAGGCGCTGCGATGTTTTTTCGGGTTTTCATAAAACCGCGATAACTTGAAAACTATAAATATTTTCTTAAATCTAATTTGGGGCACATATGGGCACACATTAAGAGCTACTCGTGTATGTTTATTCTACATGGGCACATGCAATGGTTATAGAGATATACGATTCATCAAAACGTTACTCCAGCAGGAAATGCAATATCTCGTAAATCTGAAGGGGCACAGATTTTATTTTTGGGGGCACATTTTGGCACACATGCAAGCTCTCTGGCCATGCACAATTTTTCTCTCTCCGATCATTCGTTTAGAATTTTCCTGCTAGAAAAACGTTACCCCAGCAAGAATCGTTTTTTCCGTTTTTTTCCAAAACGACAGGGGGCACACATTTTTTATGTGGGGGCACATTTTCACCAGATAAGGCACCAACTATACGTTCCACTCATTTAACTCTAGGAGATACTTTCTTGCTGGGGTAACGTACACGCTGCCCGCGCCGTACCGAGCGACGCGACGCCGTGAGCTTGAAAGGAACGGTTCGATACTTCGCAATAAACGCAACCCGCGGTTTCGTGTGAATGGTCGCATATATAAGAATGCCTAAACTTACACGGGAAACCATTAGACAAGGTACATTCGGGTAATTCCGAATGGTGTTCAGACAAATTGATGGAATGTTTGTATTTTGATGAACCAGACAGAATCAGTGGATTGTATGCCTTCTACATGTCACTTCGTCTTCTTGAATGTATAGCCTATAGCTCTATTCGGAAATCTTTCATAAATATCGTAGCAATTAAAAAAACAGTATTTAAAAACTTAAGTACTTTTTTTTTCTTTACACTAGTGTAATTCCGAATCATGTACCTACGGTCAATTCCGAATGACTGGTAAAAGTGGACTTTATTAACTTTAGACAAAAGCTTTCAATCGTCATTACCCTCCAAAAATAGCATTCATGATATTTGTCATAGAATAACCTGAACACGTTTGTGTGAAATTTATACTTCGGACATACTCGCCAATTAGTAAATGGTTCTCAGGGCCTCTTTCACCATCTCCAAGTAAAGCGTTGATTAGTTACTTCCCAATTAAAGTTAATCGGCAAGTAAAACTTACGAGTATCTTCTGTCAATTTCACAAGCGAAAATAAAGCTTCGAGTAACAACTTACCGGTTAATTGAATGACTTAACAAATCATACGTTGCATTCGTTCAATATTACGTCAACGTTACTCGTCAAACGTCATTGGCAGGTTAGCTGTCATTTGTCATTTCATTTTGTGTATTGTTTGTTGTGTTTTTGGTTAGAAAATTATTGCGTGTGGATTTCTTTTTTTTATAAATTTTCATGGATAAAGTTAAAAGAGATAGAAGTGCAAACTTTTCACTTGTACAGAAATACCAAACTGTGTTAGTGTCGGCGATAAGTCCCGTCCGCGTCCATAGGCGCAAGTAATGGTGGACGCGACCGTATCAAACAAGGAAATTGTAAGGAAAACTAATTAGAATGGGGTTAAAAACTACAAACATAATGTAGGTGGCGACACTGTTAAGTGTTCCTAACTAACCGCCGTATTGTTTGTATGCGACTGGTTTGTCTTAGTTTGTTTATGAATTAAATAGTTAAAATGTACGCGACTTGGAGTGTAGTTATGTTAAAAGAAGAGTTAAAAAAGAGAAAAGCTTCCACAGCTGGCAAAAAAGCAAATTTTCGACCATTTTGCCTCGACCATTTGTAGGCTTCCAATTTTTTCTCCTAACAGCGTTTTCCCACAGTTTTCTTCTTTTGGCATCTTTAGGAAATAAATGTATCCCTGTATTTTTGCAATCAATAGCAGCACAAACTGTCATATTCAGAAAATATAACAAAAATATTACACTTGTTTACAACAACTTTACGTATAATGACAGTTGACAGGGAACACTCAACAGTAGCGACATCTAGTGTGAGAAATGAGCAGTTTTTTACCCCATTATAATTGAATCAGATTAGGTTAGGTTTAGCATTCTCTAATTAGTGTTATAAGGCTATTTTCGCATCATAGGTTTAGTTAGATTCTAGTTTAAATGCGAATTGAGATGTAAGGTTTTTGTATTGTGAATAATTACGTAGATTGAAAATGTGATTTTTTGTTTTAAGTGATAGGGTGTTTAGTGAAAATTTGTTAACCGTCAAGTAAACACTCTAATTGGCAGACGACGTGGCAAGTAAGTTACTGGTCAGTTTAATCATTGATTAGTGCTGCTCGAACGTCGTGAAATTGACACGTGCAGTTACGGGTGACTTTAATTGGCGATTAGTCTACTCGATACTTTTACTCAAGGGTGGTGAAAGAGGCCCTCAATCTTTTAGCAGGTACAGAGTGGATATGATTCTTTTACTCACATGATTATTCTCATAGTTTAAAAGATATTATTATATCGTAATCTAAATGATCGCTATAGCTATCCTACTAAAAGTAACATTCGGATCTTTGTATGGATTTTTATTCTACCCCTAGCGATATACGCGGCCGTGAAGCGCGACAGCTTTTATTTTAATTTGGAATGATTCTGAAAAAACTAAAATTTATACATTACAAAGTGTCAATAAGGTGAGTAAAAATTTGGTAGGTACATATTAAGCGAATTCATTTTTCATTCAAATAAAAACTAATTACGCGCGAGACGTGGCAACCGACTGCCATTTGCCTACCAATAGGTGGGCCGGCCGATCATAACTAAACTGTGGAATGACATCCCCCTGCTTATTAGATAATTTCCTTTAGACGGAACTGACCTACTATCGGAATTACCAAAATAAATTATAGATTGATAATATTGAGAACCACTGAAAATCTCCATAGAAAAGCAACATCGGCTAAATCCGAATTATTTTTTATACGGATTTACCCTCTTCGGGTAAATACAATAAAAACAGAAAAAGATACCTAGGATGCATTGAACCCATTAAAAACTATTTTAAAAACGAAAATCTATGAAAAAAAAAACAATCAGTTAAATAACTTACCTACCAAATTTCTAGCTCAGAATTTTGGTAAGTGGTAAGGGCTCAAACAATCAATCAACAATCAAACAATCAGCTAACGGAAGTTAACTGATTGTTTTTTGCACGAATGTTCGTGTAATTCAGTTTACCAGAAAACGCGCGAAAAATGACACACTGCGGGAAATGCGGCATTGTGACTCGTACCTACAGTAGCGACCTGAGTCGAACTAAAGCGCGGGAGTTTTAAGATGACGTCAAGATAAATGTAGCCATAATATAAAATATCGTTGCGTTTGCTAGAAAATTGAAATTTTCGGAATATGGCGATTTTCGCCATTACCCGAATGCACCTTACCACCCAGGTACACGGTATCTCTTCGCTCGCTTTGCGAAACAGGTGTGGAACCACGACTGCGACGCAATAAATGTTTTCGCAAGCAAGTTTCGCTACCCATAGCGGTAGCGATATGTGCCTAAGTTTAAACAGTAGGATTACCACATATCCACTTCGGTTTCCCTACTGCTCTGAGTAGTGGAAGATTGCAGCAAGTTTCGAAGCAAGCACTGCTATAAAATATAAGTTTTAATATTTTATATATGTAAGACTGACTAAGTGTATATTTTGTATATTTCATTGTATCTGTGGTATCAATAAAACATATGTCTATTTAAAACAATATTTATTTAAATGGAATCATTTGTACTAGCTATAATTTGGTGCATTTGCAGAAGTGCTCCATATTCAAGATGATTTTCAAGATATTTGGCATATTTCATAATAGAACTTCCTGCACCTTCTCCTTGTAGATAAGAAACAATTCTTTTCATAGCCTGATATGCCTCCATTCCTGACGTTGACTGACATACTTTTTGACTTAACACTTCAGCAGCCTGCATACTTTCATCCAGTTGTCCACAAAAAATACATGGCAGTTTTTTATCACAATAAATATATTTATCTAATGAACTCAAGCAATGTTCTGAATTTAGCGGAACATTGTACATCTTGCACCACCTAGATAAACTATTATCACTGTCACTGTCCTCTTTTACATTAAAGAATAGACTGCCATCCGTGGGTGGGAAGCATAGGCTCCAGACATACTTCTGGGGTATATTATACCATGCCATGCCTATCATATGAATGTAATCCATAAATGATGAGTTGTCTTTACCATAGGTTAGAGATCTACTTATTTGTAATCTTCGATAATGGTACTTAAAACATTCAACTACCCTTTCTAAAATATTTGTCACATAGTTCAGGTCAGCAGTACTGACTATTCTTATATTTTCAAAATGTAGGTTTTGTGTCAAGTTTTGTGGGATATCTAACACCAATGTTACATGGTTACCTTTAGATCCTAATTCATTTTCCCATTTTGTTAAGAAACTCTGGACTATAGAATAATTAATTTGTGAATTTATACAACAGTAATAGTTAACTGGCAAGCTTCTAACATGCGATTCCTGTTCCATCAAGTCTTTACCAACAACTGCCACTTCCCTTTTAACAGTTCCTAAAGTATTGACTATAAAAAGTAATGAAACATAGCTATCTGCATGCTGCCCACTTAGGTAGCTGTTGTAGTCAAGATTGTATGATAATGCACAAACACCACCCAAATAAATATCAGTGGATTCTGAACTATTAAGAAAACTTTTCCAATCCTCTTTAGCTTTTTCACTGCAAACATTATCAGATGTGTATTTAGAAATATTATGTCTTGTGCGAAAACTTAACAGCCAGTCATCAATGCAAGTCAATTCTTCACTCGATCCCTCAAGTATGTCCTTTGCTTTATTGCAAAGATTATCTTCGGTGATAACATTGCCACTTTTAAATTGTTGTTCAAACCAATCCAAAAGGTTTTGTTCTAGATTAAGACTACGAATTTCCTTTAGAAAGTTATATTTCTGGGCATATTTCTTTATGATAGAATCTTTCTGTTTGTAAATATATGTGATAGTCTGGGGGTGAACACCATATTCTCTAGCTATGTCGGCTTTACATTGACCATTATCTAGAGCTTGAATTACTTGTAGTTTTGATGTAGCATCAATTTTTGTGTATGGTTTCCTGCGTAAATCTGTTAGACATTCCGATTGATCTTCAACCACATTTTTGTGACCAGAGCTCCACATTGACATGCTTTATATATAGCGAAACTTTCACCACCTACTTATACAAAATTATTGATTTTAACTTATAAATTTCTCGATGTTAATACTTATTTATTCATAACGCGTATAATTTTCATTACGTTTACCAAATGTCAGTCGTCTTATCACTAACTGTCAACTCAGGTGGGATGTCATCATCATCAATGTCATGTCTGTCACAGAAAATAACACTGACGTATAAATGTGATTTATACGTCAGTGGAAAATAAAGTAATGTTTCGGATAATTGTTGTGCATTACAAAGCTACTGCCAGAGTCTGCCAGTGAAAACATGCTGATGAAAACAATAGATTTCAATTTACATAATTAGGCTGAGAGCCAGCACTTTTTGAACGTCAAGTTCTACAAAAGACAGTCCCCCAAAACGCCCGCCCGTCACCACTTCCTAGTGTTTTAGCTGTGGAGAAGAAGTGGCCAACAAACTCCCCAGCAACACATCTGTCTGTTACGGAACTAGAATTTATATACACTGAGAAAACCGCAAAGTAATTAATACATGACAAAACAAAAAAAAATAACAGCTAGCACTATAAAACAAAATACACACTCAAGCAAGTGTTGACGTTGAAAGATTGACCTACATAGTGACCTACATAAATAAATAATAAAGAGACAAAAACGAAACAAATAAAAAAATATTTAAAAAATAAAAATAAAAACAATATTATACGAACACAAAGTAATATAGTTTATTATTTCAGACTACATGTATATACCTACAATTAAATAGAATAAAAAAAACTTAATAAAACTAACATATGGCGTCGAAAACTTCGTCCGCATCGCTAGCCACTGGTAATGAACCCAAAAGGCTGGCAGCATTGCCACGTTGTATGGCAATGCTTATCCTTTAGCCGAGGTAAAAGCCAGCCCTTGGGTCACACGAAGTGTCAACTAAGCATCCTGACAGAGACAAGTTATGAGCACTCGGACCCACGACCCGAGAGTTTCAACCCCAAACGGCTCGAAAATATAATTTCCAACGAGGTTATTATATTTCCGCCGCTTGAGGTTCTCTGCAGCCGCAGCGGCAGCGCCAGCACAGCACGAAGAGCTAGGAAGATGGGATGGCGCAAGAGTATCGACGCAGGTAGCGTCCCACACTAAAGGCCTACCCATCTTCCAAGGAAATAACGACATGCCGTCCGGTCTCTTGCCAGCCCATTGGGTTCTAATACAGCCGGAACACCGACGGCGACAAGAGCTCGTCGGATGATGTCATTAATGTTCGCGTGCCGCGCTATGCGAACCGCGCTACGGCTGCATGACAGGCCGTGGTGTCCGAGGCTGTTGACAACTTCGCCAAAGTGGCAGCGATGAGGAGAACAACAAGGAGCGCCAAGACGTAGGGAAGCAGCAAGGCGGAAAGCAGTATCGTCAAACAAGGTGCCTATGTTCGACGATGGTAGTGCGTGAAGCCAGAGTCCCGACTCCCATTGTCCCACAGCCAGCAGGCGCGCACACTCCGAAGCAGTCGCAGATGTGGCCATAAGGTCATGCTGAACTATTCTGCAGAGTGGCTCGTCCCACCGTCTTTGGGACGATGGGTAGTCGGGTAGATTTAGATTCGGGCAAGCGAGTCTCCAGGCATCCATAGCCTCAGTGAAGCACGGCACATCAAAACCAGTCGGTGAGGAAGCTAGAATATTCCTGACTAATTTCTCAGTGCCATGAACTGAGGATATGAAAGCCGGTAAACTGATACTCGTAATTTTGCGGACGCCGAGGCCTCCCATACGGATGGGAAGAGTAGCTTGACTCAAAGCTCGGTCGTCCAAGGCCACATGAACACATATAACCTGTCATAAACGAACTACATAAAGAAAAAGAACATGATCAAATGTCTTGCGTTCAACACAGCGACAAACTATTCTTATCTTCTAAATAATCATTAACAGAATAGTATGCCTTCGAACAGAGGTTAGATTTTACTTTAGCTTTATATGAGTTAAAAGGCAGATCAAGAAAAGAAAGTGGAAGTTTATTGTATAAACGGATACCGAGCCCCACAAATTAATCCCGGACCTTACGAAGTCGGTGTGAAGGAGCATGTAGCTTGTGCTTGTTTGTTTCTGGTATTAAAGTTATGGAGGTCACTCGTTTTACTGTATAAATGTATATTTTGCCTAATATATAAAATGTTTGCAAAAATAAATTGAGATGCTACCGTGAGAAATCCAATCTCTTTGAAAATTTCTCTTAATGAAACTTTTGACCCTAGCTGATAAATTGCTCGAACAGCAAACATATTTTGTATATCAGCCGCTTTACCCCACAATAAAATACCGTAGGACATAACACAATGGAAATAACTAAAATAGACTAACCGAGCTGTGTCAACGTCAGTAAATTGTCTAACTTTCCTAACGGCGTATGCGGCAGAGCTGAGCCTTCCCGACAGGCTTGATATATGTGGGCCCCATTGTAGTTTGGAATCAATAATTATGCCCAAAAATACTGCAGTGTCCACAGTTTCAAGCACCTCTTCACTTAAGATTACATTGGGTCCTAAATTTCTAATATTTGGCAAGGCAAACTTTATACATTTCGTTTTCTTGGCATTTAGAACTAAATTTTTTGCAGTAAACCAATCCGTAACCATTGAAATAGCGCTGCTTTAAAGTTATGAGAGGTATCATTCGCAAACAATACTGTTACGTGCCAGAATTAATTCTTGGTACACAACGTACTACTAGAGCCATCTAGTATCGAGTAGCGGAACTAATTGAATCACGATCTTTCTAGACTTATGCTAGAACATTCTCGATGTTTCGACAACTGGTCAGTCGAGACCGGTATGTTCCCGAACTTTCTAGATGTTTCCATTGTCGACGGAAATAACTGTGGGACCATATAAGGTGCGCATCGCTCGCGACTGGGTCAGTATTGAATTGGCGATACAAGCGAATCTTCGGAAGCGATCTTCAACTGCGAATTAAGTGAAGTGTTAAATGGTGCGATTGTGTGTTATAATTAGTGATAATTAGTGTTTTAATTAAAACAATTTTTGGTTAATTACGAGTTGGCTGTTTTTATTGTCACGAACCGCAAGCTCGTAACAATTGGTGTCAGAAGAGTGGATGATTATGCCGATTCTGCCAAAGGACGACACGGAGGGTATCCTTATCCGTACCAGCAGTCAGTCAACGCCAGCAGGAGATGCATCAGAGGCGTTTTGGTGGTGAAACACCGCAGACGTCGGAAAGTCAGCTACCGACCATGGAGGCCGGCCCGTCCACAGCAGCTCCGGCATCATTAGCGCTAGACTTTGCTGCTCTGATGATGATGCTGCAGGAGCAGGCTCACCAACAGGAGGAGCAGGCCCGTCGCTTGGGAGAACAGCTCAAGCTTGACAAGGAGGAGCAGGCTCGCCGACAGGAGGAATAGGCTCGCCGACAGGAGGAATAGGCCCGTCGGTTACAAGAACAGCTGCAGGGCGACAAGGAGGAGCAGACCCGCCAACAGGAGGAGCAGGCACGCCGCCAGGAAGAACAGATGCTCCTCATGAAGGAAATTCACGCTTCTTTCGGGAAAGACATTAAGGAAGTGAAGGATAAGGTTGCTCAGCGTGACAACCGCCTGTCAGCTGCTGAAACACAGATCACCAAATGTAATAACGTCATTGCTGACATGAAGAAGGAGTTGGGCAACCTTAAACTTGGAGATGGGATTGCAACTCCCGTAACTACTACACCTTCGCTACGTGGATTCAAAGTGCCGCCATTCGATGGGACGTCTTCTTGGTCGGCCTACAAAATACAGTTTGAGGCCGTCATGAAGGCGAACGGTTTGAATAAAAATCAGGCCATGACTGCCCTCATCTTAGGCCTGCGCGACCCTGGCCTTAACTGTCCTGGAAGCTCTCGGTAAAGAAGTAACTTATGAGCAGCTCCTTGAAGCTTTGGAATCTCGGTATGGTGACGCTCATCTGGAGCACGTATTTCGTGCGCAACTTAGAGATCGCGTACAGCGTAGTGGTGAAAACCTGCAGCAGTGGGCCCTTGAAGTGGAGAAGCTGGTGCGGAAGGCATACCAGTCTGTACCTGCGCTTATTGAAGGGAACCTGGTGCTGGCATTTATTGACGGCATCCGCGACCTTGAAGTTAGGGCCGCAGTGAGGCTCGAGCGACACGGGACACTTGGGACGCTTTGGCCCATGCACTGGAGGTGGAAGCTTTGCGGCAAGATCATCGTTCCCACCGCGTCAGGGAGGTCGCAGCGGCTACAGTTCGCGATCGATTAAAAGGATACAGCCCAAGGTGCTACGGCTGTGGTGAAAGGGGCCACCTTCGACCTAGTTGCCCTAAGCGAACTACAGAAAAGGAAGCTTTGCGGCAGGATTTTCGTTCTTACCGTACCAAGGAGATTGCAGCAGTGCAATTAGGGCGGCTAACGACAGCGCCCAGCGGCTGCAGGAGAACGACTTGTTGGTGGCACATTGCAGCCAGAGATCTCATGGCAACGCAGATGCATTGTCAAGAAGACTTTGCCCTGAAGACTGCAAGCATTGCATTAGGCAAGAGGGTAAAGAAGCCGTACCTGTGAGGATGCTCAAGACAGACCTCAGCAACGAGTGGAAGGAAAGCTTACAACGTGCACAGCAGGAAGATGCGGACGTCAAGCCGATTCTGGACTGGATAAAAGCCAGTGCTCCTAAGCCTACGTGGAGCGACGTCTCAGCGATGAGTCCAATCACAAAAAGCTACTGGGCATAATGGGACAGCTTAGTGATTCAGGATGGAGTCCTGTGCCGTAAATGGGAGAATGCTCGGGGAGACAGCTGTCATTTGCAAATGGTTGTCCCTAAAGCTAAAGTACCGGATGTTCTACAGCTGTACCATGATGGATGTTCAGGAGGACATATGGGAGTTAAACGGACCCTTCTGAAGATACGGGAACGTTTTTACTGGGTCCACTGTCGTGACGATGTCGAGGACTGGTGTCGCAAATGTACAAGTTGTTCGGCTGTAAAAGGACCTCAGACCCGTAGCAGAGGTGCGTTGAAATTGTACAATGTTGGTGCACCTTGGGAAAGGATAGCCCTGGATGTTGCGGGACCGTTTCTGGAAAGTGAAAGTGGTAACAAGTATTTCCTGGTTCTAATGGATTACTTCACCAAGTGGCCGGAAGTCTTCGCCATTCCAAATCAAGAAGCTTCAACAGTTGCAGATAAACTGGTTCATGAAGTCTTCTGTCGCTTTGGAGTACCATTGGAGATTCACAGCGATCAAGGAAGGAATTTTGAGTCACAAATATTCCAGGAAACTTGCCGAGTTATGGGTACTAATAAAACGAGAACAACTTTTTACCACCCACAGTCGGATGGAATGGTGGAACGATTTAATCAGACATTGGAGAGATACCTGGCTAAAGTTGTAGAAAACCGGCAACGCGACTGGGACAAGCATATACAACCGTTTCTGCTGTCATACCGAAGTGCTGTTCACGAAAGCACATCGGCGACACCAGCTTTCGCAAACTTTGGTAGAGAATTACGGCTGCCTGCAGACCTGATAACCGAAATACCACCTGATGCCCCACGCAGTATAACCGATTATGCGAATGACTTGCGGAACAAAATGAATGACATTTATGAGCACATCAGACAATCGGGCCAGGTCTAAAAAGATGAAAACCCGTTATGACCGCAAAGTGAACAATAAAGGTTTCGACGAAGGTTCGCTGCAGTAAAGGGAAATCTAAGCTTCAAGCTAAATGGGACGGGCCGTACCGGGTTGTCACAAAAATCAATGATGTGACCTACCGTATCCAGAAAGGTACGAGAAGTGCACCTAAGATCGTCCATGTGGATCGACTGGCGCGTTATTATAGGACCGATGATCGGGACGAGCATGTCTTGGGAGGGGGCAATGTTACGCGCCAGAATTAATGCCTGGTACACAACGTACTACTAGACCCATCTAGTATCGAGTAGCGGAACTAATTGAACCACGATCTTTCTAGACTTTTCGATGCTAGAACATTCTCGATGTTTCGACACCTGGGGCCCGAGTCTGCTATTACAATAGTGTCAGAATGGTCGATCACTGATTTCAAAATGGTTGATTTTGACAAGTTTGGTAATCTACTAACATAATGGCGTCATAATGGCGTCATTATGACATTCCAATGATCAGTCACTGACACGCCATTGAAAGAAAGCCATATGAATGGTAATCTCGTACATAATGACAGATTTAGTATTTACGAACTTCTCACTACTTCAGATTGCTTAATAAGTAATATGTAAAACTAAATATAAATAAAATCTGGCATGAATAAATGCTCAAATTTAGCTCGGTTTAATAATAATAGCTATACGGCATTCCTAACGCAATTCTATTACGAGACCATTGACGTGCCAGTGACCGGCCACTGACGTGCCAGTGACCGTGCGATTATAAATTTAGCAGATTACGAACTTTTAGCAAAATGACAATGGCATGACAATGGGATCGTGTCGGAATGACAAATATATAAAAATAGCAGACTCGGGCCCGCTAAAAGTTCGTAATCTGCTACATTAATAATCGCACGATCACTGGCGCGTCAGTGGCCGGTCACTGGAACGTCAATGGTCTCATAAAAGAATTGCGGTAGGAATGCCGTATTGCCATTATTATAAAACCGAGCTAAATTTGAGCATTTATTCATGCCAGATTTTATTTATATTTAGTTTTACATATTACTTATTAAGCAATCTGAAGTAGTGAGAAGTTCGTAAATACTAAATCTGTCATTATGTACGAGATTACCATTCATATGGCTTTCTTTCAATGGCGTGTCAGTGATTGATCATTGGAATGTCATAATGACGCCATTATGATGCCATTATGTTAGTAGATTAACAAACTTGTCAAAATCAACTATTTTGAAATCAGTGATCGACCATTCTGACACTATTGTAAGTAATAGCAGACTCGGGCCCCAGTTGTCCGAAAATCTCGAGCAACTTATTATGATAACCTCGAACAGTTGATGGAATTTTCATTAAATGATTTATATCACGCACAGTGCTATAAATTATTTACTGCAATTAAAATACCGCGAGACTTTCAGTTTATAAGAGCAAAGTGTAGTGGAACGTAACAATGCACCGGAAGTTTCGGGAA
Source organism: Ceramica pisi (assembly GCA_963859965.1). NCBI lineage: Eukaryota > Metazoa > Arthropoda > Insecta > Lepidoptera > Noctuidae > Ceramica > Ceramica pisi. The sequence goes on along the minus strand of OY982536.1, from coordinate 15,442,384 downwards.
ATAGCTCCGAAACACGTGCTCCTGTTTCTGGAGAGTGTTCCGAAACACATGGTACTGTTAATTCCTTGTTAATTAATTAATTATAAAACACAAATTTTTTTAAGCATTTTTTTTTTATATATATATATACAATAAGTATTCTACTTAAAAAGCATACACTTATTTATTTGCTGAGCTTTTCAATTAATTAGGTTCAATGATTTAATTTTTTTTTTTTTTTTTTTTGTCAGATTAGGTGAATCCCTCTAGATAATCGTCAGATTATGAGACAGCACGTTTAGAACATAAAGATGAATCATATATTAACTTAATCTGACGCGCTTGAATATTTCAAAATGGCGAATTTTTTTACACATTATAAAAATGGCCGCGAGTTTACGTCACATCGAAATCGTCAGATTAGTGAATGAGAGCTTTTTTTTGGTGCACTTAGAAAATCTGACGCCCTCAATTTTTTTTTTTTTTTTTAATTTAAACCCTTACATACAACCACCCGCACTTAGAATTATTCTAAGCACCCGCATCATGCAAACGATCAGATTAACATACGTACATTATTAAAAATACGTAGGGCATTGATTCAATGCTATCAATATCTGACGCGCTCGAGAATGTCCATGAAACAGTATTTTTTTACATATTTAAAAATCTATAGCCGCTTCCCCCACCGATGAAAAGGTATATATCATATAACATTTTTTTCTTATCATCTAAGCTTTGCAACCCAATAGGTCTCTATGACGCTCGAGTAAATCCCCATTTAGCATCGTGGGCTCCCCTATTATTAGAGTTATCAAATACCTAAACAAAGTTAATGTTATAATCATGTCAGTGGTTCAAAATCAAGAAAGTGAGCATTTCTTATCATCCTGTGGGTTACGGTTTTACTTTTAACCGGTTAGATCCGGAGGTGGAACCATTGACGTAATTGATTTTGAAGTTAAGTTTTAAGCCCCACGCGCTTAGAATAATAACGCATAGAAGCCGCGTCTAGAACAAAACCCGAGCAAAACAACCGAGCGAGCCGAACAGAATGTCGGCCGAGTACAACATCATCGCTAAGGTCTGCGCCGTCGACATTCTTCATGATAAAAAACAGAATTTTAAAAAAGCTATCTTGTCGTGTGCCCAGGGTGGCCAAAACTGAATTTATTAAAATTTCTTTTTGTAATGATTGTTATAAAATTTTGTCTGTTTGTAATTATTAATTTTCAATTTAATTTAGTTTTTAATCTAATATAATTTAATTTTTATTTCCACCTAATTTAATTTCAATTTGACATGACATTTTTCTCTGACATGTTTAATTATTATTATTATTTATTTGTAATTTTTAATTTGCAATTTATTTTATATTCTGACATTGTATTTATATTATTTCTTATTTTCATGCGATACTTGATAATGAATGCTGTGATTATCTGTAAGTGTTGCTGCACTATACGATTTTTGTAAAAAGCGCTTGTTATATGCGCATGCAATGTTAATGATCCTATTAAATAAATAAATAATACCAAAATGGTATTATGCTACAAATTGGCTAAACTATACCAGCCGAACACGTCGATCTTCAAGGTTAAGCAACGCTTGCCAAGGTTGGTCTGTGGATGAGTGACCATTGTAAAATACGGGTCGATCGGCCCGTGTGACTTTTATTATTATTTAGCTACAACCTCTTCATTAAATAAGTCTCCTCAGTCAGTATCTACTAAATATCGATTAAAAAAAATGGATTATTCTTCACAATAAATCGATTCTATCATTATCATCTGCCTAGCCTTTTATATTGGGTCGATTTCCAGACAATACGGATTCAGCTAAATACCGGTGTTTTACGTGTAGAGGCTGCCTACCAGACCTCCACAACCCATTGACTGGGTAACACGGTACTTCTTGGCAAGACTGGAGTCAGATTTTACTGGCTTCCGACTATCCGTAACGACTGTCAAAGATCTACAAATGACAGCCGGGACTAAAGGCTTAACATGCTTTTCGAGGCACGAATTAAACTTGGTAGGTATTTTAAGATGGTCACCCATCCACAGACCAACCTTGGCAAGCGTTGCTTAACCTTGAAGGTCGACCCGTGCAGCTGTTTTTATTTAGCCACGAGCTCCTCTAGGTATTATAAATCGATTCTATAAACCCAAAAAAAAATATATATATCGACGCTTGAAAGGCAATCCTTACTAACCGACATAAATCCGTAAAATGAGATATTATACCATTCGAACCGCCAGATTTTTCTGCGTCGTTTGGTCTAGGTCTCATAGTTCTACGACGAGTTTTATTGTCGCTTAGATATTGCGTGATTCCGGTCAAGTCTACATTTTGTGCTTACTAAACGACCAAAAAAAAGTGTTTTTAAGAATATCCTGCAGATACGACATTCTAACAATTAGAAATATGAACTTAGTCGGTTTTTCATGTAGGTACTGACTTTTTTATTTATTTGTATTTACGTATCTTTACTTGTTGTGAAATTTTCCTTTGAAACCATTTAGTAGATTTTACCTACACTAAGCAATTGTAATTTATGTGGTTATGTATAATAAATACTTGTTAATATATTTTGTGTCAGTGTCATTTGTATAAATTAACCTGAAATAAAGTGGAAGAATATTAGAACTTAGATATTTTTACTTGTATAACATAATGTTTCTTTTTAATCCTTAGATATTTTTATTTGATAACTGTTAAATATTTATGATGTCGGTTAGATAGTCTTACCTGATTTGCTAAATGGCTAAGTATGACGCGTAGATAAATTTACCAGTACGCAAAATTTATTTTATCGTCGCTAAGGAACTGCACAAAGTTTAAAAAACGTCGTGTAGATACGCGCGAAATATCGCGAAAAATGAGTTACGAGCGGAAACGACGTAGTTCATCCATAGTCGAGATGGCGTTGGTCATAGCAAGAAATGGTCAGCAGATTGAGTTATGATCACAGACTACATAGAGATACTACGTATGATCTAAATACAGTAAGTACCCACTTTTTTATAGTTTGTTTGAGTACCTATTTATTTATATTGTAGGTTCACTTAGTATCCCTGGGCGTCGGGGTGTTGCAGGGCGATCTTCGGCCACCGTAGGCGAGGGCCTGCGAACGGCGAGCGTGGGTGGCTCGCTGTCCGATCCCGACCAGAGAGGCTACTCTCTAAGCCCGAAGTCCGTAGTTTCGGGCCTAGTTGCGTGCGTATTTTACTCTGTATCACCTAACCTATAAGAATTGATGACATCACGATTTGATAGTTACTGTCATATCGTGTTGCCATTCATTCTTGATTCGGGTTTTGGAGTTTGGGACTTAGTCTGTAAGTGATACAGAGTAGAATACGCCCGCAACTAAGCCCGAGACTACGGACTTTGAGCTTAGATAGTAGCCCCCAGGCCCGGGTCGATGGCGCGTTGTGTTCCACGCACGCCTGAAAGAGATGTCAGCATAGAGACAGGGCCCGTTAGGGCCAGAGCCTGCCATAATTGCGGAATTTTATTGAAATGGTCACCGCGGCCCTGGAACGCAAAAGGCTTTAGGAGGTATGACACGCCCTCCCGCTCCGCCTAGAGTGGGCGAAGTCATTTGATGGTTTCCCATCCACGTAAAAAAGGTTCACTTAATGTTAGTAAAAATACACAACATAAATTTAACATCATCGAATTGTTTTTTTTTGCAGTCTGCGGCTGGGACAACTAATAGCAATACAAAGCAGTTTAACAAAAAATTAGAACCAGCTTCTACCAGCATTGACACTACAAGAGATTTAGCTTTTCCGGTTCTTGCTGATAGCTTATGCACAAAAAAAATCACACTTTGCACAGTAGTATAGTCTTGCGCCGCTGTTATTTGGTAAGAATGTTATTTACTTTGTTTTAATCTGTCTCCTGCTTGATAAGGAGGGAAGTGGAAATTATGTTTATTTTTTCCTACTCCTCCGCTGTACTTTCTGATTAATTTCGATGCGGGATCCAAGACAGTTGAATCGTGTCTCAGGGACTCGTCGGGCTTCATTAGCTCGGCGTTTTTCTGGTGGTCGCCACTGTTGATTCTGGCTTTCAGGAGTTGCAGTGGTTGGGAATGTGTGGCGGGCTTGTCCCAATATTACTTTGTTTTAATTTTAAATGTGGCCTTGGACGACCGAGCTTGGAGTCAAGCTACTCTTCCCATCCATATGGGAGGTCTCGGCGTCCGCAAAATTACGAGTATCAGTTTAACGGCTTTCATATCCTCAGTTATCCGCACTGAGAAATTAGTCAGGAATATTCTAGCTTCCTCACTGACTGGTTTTGATGTGCCGTGCTTCACTGAGGCTATGGATGCCTGGAGACTCGCTTGCCCGAATCTAAATCCACCCTGCACTCTGCAGAATAGTTCAGCATGACCTTATGGCCACATCTGCGACTGCTTCGGAGTGTGCACGCCTGCTGGCTATGGGTCAATGGGAGTCGGGACTCTGGCTTCACGCACTACCATCGTCGAACATAAGCACCTTGTTCGACGATACTACTTTCCGCTTCGCTGCTTCCCTACGTCTTGGCACTCCTTGTTGTTCTCTTCATCGCTGCCACTGTGGCGAAGTTGTCAACAGCCTCGGACACCATGGCCTGTCATGCAGCCGTAGCGCGGGTCGCATAGCGCGGCACGCGAACATTAATGACATCATCCGACGAGCTCTTGTCGCCGTCGGCGTTCCGGCTGTATTAGAACCCAATGGCCTGGCACGTGACGATAGCAAGAGACCGGACGGCATGTCGTTATTTCCTTGGAAGATCGGTAGGCCTTTAGTGTGGGACGCTACCTGCGTCGATACTCTTGAGCCATCCCATCTTCCTAGGTCTTCGTGCTGTGTTGGCGCTGCCGCCGCGGCTGCAGAGAACCTCAAGCGGCGGAAATATAATAACCTCGTTGGAAATTATATTTTCGAGCCGTTTGGGGTTGAAACTCTCGGGTCGTGGGGTCCGAGTGCCCATAACTTGTTTAAAGATCTGTCAAGACGCTTAGTTGACACTTCGCGTGACCCAAGGGCTGGCTTTTACCTCTGCCAAAGGATAAGCATTGCCATACAACGTGGCAAAGCTGCCAGCCTTTTGGGCTCATTACCAGTGGCTAGCGATGCGGACGAATTTTTCGTGTAAGTTTTATTTTTAGTTAGTTAAGAGCAGGCACTCTAAAATAATTTCTACGCAAGCTCCGCCCCATGCACCCCGCCACTACCGCTATGGTGCTAGACGCTATGCTAGCCGTAATAAAGTTGAATACCGCATGCGCTCTTTGATCGCGTTCGAGCTCGAAACTAAATGTCGTAAGTCTCAATTCTTATTTCTTTTATAACTGAAGTAATAATTGATCTAGAGAAAAAATATCTTGTGACTGGATAGTAAACTATATTTTCTTACTGTTAATATTTATTTTAGACATAAAAGCCACGCAATCTTGAAAAAAAAAGGAATAATCTTTAAAAAAGACATGATTTTTGAATTAAAAATGAATCGAGTGAAAATGTTACAATTACGTAACTGTCTTGTACATGGAAAGAAAAACATCCAATAAATCATATACTAAAGTTCCATTTTGATATTATGTGTGACTGTTTCAGAATAAAAATTTAGGGAGCCTCCTCTTAAGAGTTTTTTGTTTGTTTAATTGTAAATACATGCAGTCTAAAACAATAAATTAATAATCTTTCTTTAATTGTTTGTTTAATAATAATTTATTTATTGACAATTGTGAGTTATAATGTTTAGATAGTGATTGATGAAAATGCTAGTGTAATTTATAAATTTGTGACGGCAATAATAATTGTTCAATTAAAAATATATTGATCTCAGACTGAACGTAAGTCATAATAATAGTTTCCTTATTAATTTTGTATGGTCGGCACTACGTAGCGTGTTTATTTAATTTTCAAAAAAGACTTTTATTAAATAATAATTGATTTCTTTTATTTTCGTGCATGATAATGACCTTACAGTTCTTGGTTAAATGTCAGTTACGAAGGGAGGTTTGGGGTAATTTTAATAACTAAGATAAAATTTCCACAATCAAAAAAATCATTAAATAATGCTAAGGTAAATTTACTTGATTTATTTTAAACTATCAGTTCTTTTAAGATTAGTCTTCCTGTTTCAAAATTCTAAACTAACTAAATTTACCTATTTTTACATGTATCATCACTGTGGTGTGTGTACTACACACACCACAGTGATGATTTAGATAATTTTACCTGTTTATCAAATCAGGTAAATTTTATCTAACCGACACTAACCGGCGTTTATAAAAGTGTCAGGTGTCTTAATTTAAAAAAATTAGATAGCTATATAAAAATGATTTCTACTTGTGTTAACATCATTTTAATCGAACTATTAGGTGATTTTTTATGATTTTTTTTTTAAATATTTGAACTTTAAATCACTCTCCTGAGAAGTTTACTCAATGTCGCTTAGTGAAGGTTGCCTTTCAAGCGTCGATATGTACCTATATATACCTATATATACAACGTGGGGATTTCAATACGACAATAAATGAAACTTCGTATACCTAAGGACGTTCCCAGTCTACATACAAAAATTCATGTGAAATTAATATCCAGCAGTTTAGTTTAGTCACAGGAAATGATTTTACTTTTTTAACATTTGCTACATGATGTATCTGTAAACACGGAAGCACCATCGGTAACATCAAAACATTAAAGACACGTTGCTCGCTCGCTACTTAAAAACTTTCGCCAAATTAGTTTTTAAATTTCATTTAGTGCAAATTATAACCTATGGCATAAAAGCCAAGCGTGTCATCAGAGTTCAATAAGAAAATAACGCATGCGGAAGTTGCCATGTACTCATATTAATACAAAATTTAGTGTGTACGAAAGATATAAATCTAGTTTCGTTTGCTTATTACTTCACTTTCTTGTCGAAACTTGCAACTACATTTAGGTCACGGTCACTCAGTGTATCGCCGGAATCCTGTGACAATCCACTAGGCTTGTTCTTACTCGGACACTGAATGGAACGCTCCGAAGTAGTACAATCGTTGAAATGAACTAGTTCGGTCTTCTAGTACTATTAGTTCATTATAGTTCACTGACCATTAGAACATAAAGAATAATAAATTGTCAATCAAAGAGCCAAGAAGAACGGGCAATATTAATTTTTCCATGCATTGAAAGTGATAATAGACCTTATTGTGATTGGTATAACATAAAACTTCGCGGAATATTCGCGAGTCGGTCATCGTACATCGTCCATCACGCTCGCACGCATGCTTCTCTAATCTTTCAACTTGCTCAGACACTCGTACTTATTCGTTCTGATGCATATTTCACTCGCTCCTCGCTCAGACTCTCGTACATATTCGTTCTGATTCGGCACTCGCGAGCCAGACGGTCACTGTACTAAATGAACTATTTAAACGACTGAAACAGAATAGTTCGTTCTCGGTCACCTAAAGGAATTGCGTCTTAGTAGTACATAGTACATGTACTACACAAGCCTACAATCCACGCGTAGCTCGTGTTTTTGTAATCTATACTATAATATTATAAAGCAGAAGAGTTTGTTTGTTTGTTTGGTTGAACGCGCTAATCTCAGGAACTACTGGTCCGATTTGAAAAATTATTTCAGTGTTAGATAGCCCATTTATCGAGGAAGGCTATAGGCTATAATATATCATCACGCTAAGACCAATAGGAGCGGAGCAGTAATGAAAAATGTTACGCAGACGACGTTGCACGGGTCAGCTATTTGTAACATAAGACTGTTATTATAAGTGCGAAATTAGACGCTAGATTTTATTGTGTTTTGGTGTTTTAATAAATTAAAAGACATGGCTGCAAATGGTGACCTATTTAACGTTAGAAATAACCTTCTCCGACGGTGTAATTTGTGACGGTGACGGTGAAAAACGAAAAATTTCGTGACATACCTACCTACCTACTGAGTTATTTGATTGAACAGTGATCCTGATTATGATTAATAATTTAAGTAACGCGTGGGTGAGAGGTGCCTGATTATTCGGTTAATAATCTGTGATTCAGTGTTATTGTTTTTACTTAGCATTAATAGTAGGGCCGAAAGATCAAGTCGCTACAAGACCGCGCTGTTGCCACTCTTAGCACAGGTTAGTGAACCAATGTTTATAAAGAGTGTGCCATTTTGTTTCCAGTTTTATGCCATTTAGTTTGTTTGAATTTTTTATTTTTATTTTGGTGTTAGTATTTTTTTGATGGTTTAGAATTATTTCTATGAACTTGTCCGTGTTTTCATTTATTGTCGTATCGTCCCCACTCTGTATAATCTAGGTAAGTAACTAATTCCTGGCAAAGTTTCATCAAATTTTACGAGTTGGCCGCGAGGTGGAAATGGACACTTTAAATTAAACTTACCTACCATCATATTCCGGAAAACATTGTTTAATTTCTTCCCACAACCTTTTTATTATGTGTTTATAATATTTATGTTGGGGATCTTTTGACATACCTACATAGGTACCTATAGGTGGTCGATTTAAAATTTGTGTGATAAATGCCTCGGTATCCATAACCGCCACAAAATCGTCTAAAATATTTAGTTTTTAGCTACGCCGCTGAGTACGTCACTCCTACACCGCTGTCCGCGCCGCTCTGTTTCGTCACTCCGAGTCCGCGGCGACTCCACGAAACTTTCGTGGCGTCGCACTCATAGATAATACCTACATTATAATACTGGGTCGCACTCATTCACTTGTACAGTCGCCAGCACATCAAGCTACCCGAAACTGGCAAATCCTAATCAACCTTGAACCTTTGTTAGTTTTAAGTTGAAAATCGAATGAAGGACTTTGACAGATTGTTGTAGCTTGATGTGCTGACGTCTGTACTTTTGTTCCTGCCGCTCCACAAGTCCACACACCGCGCGTCGCTGTAGCGATTCGCTCGGATAAAACCGCGCGCGTTTTCGCTATGAGCGGCGCACACAGGCGAAATATGGCAAAAAGCTAGCAAAAAATCAAATTTACAAATTACACATAATCTGGGTTTCAATTGTTTAGGGGACATCCCCAAAACAATGGTCTAGCTTAGGGTTACCATCTGACCGGATAAAGCCGGTCTAGACCGGATTTTTACGTGTTAGACCGGACTCCAACCGGATTTTTGTCATACTTGCATTGTATCTTTTTTAATACAATTAACGACAGCTCAAGAGTTTCAGAATTTCTGAAGATTTGTCAATATTTCTGTATTTTGCCACTCAACGCAAATGTGGAGAGAGTCTTTTCTCTCATGACTTCTCAGTGGACCAAAGAGAGAAACAGACTTTCAGTGGAGTCAGTGAGAGCCATATTGCTTACGCAATATAACTATAAACACGTGACATGTGAACAATTTAATTGCGAAGTAGCTGGAAAAGACAACTTTTTGCATGCGGTTGCTAGCAACCAAAACTATGGGTCTTAAATACTATGATTTTTATTTAATGCAGGTGCGCAACCGGACTTTTTTTTTTCAAAATCAGTTTTTTTATACATGTCAGATAGGATTTTGCATTTTTAGGCCTGATAACCCTAGTCTACCTACCTGCGCAAGCGCCACGCTAGCCCGGATCTCCAATTACGTAGTGTCCCAGTCCAAAGTTTGACTTGCTAAGCAGCGGATGTGTTTGGTTTTATTCAAACTTAAAATTCAACTCATCATATTATTAGGTTGTTCGGTGGAATAGTGTTTTAGTGATGGATTCTACTCCTGGCGGTAAGGAACTATTATTATAAACATTAAAAAGTTACTTTTCAATTGTATTTCTATGTTATTTCGTACTTATTTCTTCTAAAAGTAGTCGCTATTTAAAGACTAATCAAACTTCTCGTAGAGTAAAAGTACTAACTCAAGTGGACTCAAGCCCTCAAATGTACCTTAAAATGAGCATTACACATTCTTCTAGAAACAACAAGAAAGATACTTTTTGCGCATCTTGAACAAAGTTTGTCAATTTTTGTCCTAAGGTAGAATTTCATGAATTCATAATTATTTTTGTTTTTTCCAGGATCAAACTCTGAAGAGATTTATATTAGTAGAAGAACTCTTATTGAGTACTAGCTGAACCACGCAACTTCGTCTGCGTCACATTTTCCATTAATGCTCGGCTCCTTTTAGTCTTAGCGTGATGATATGTAGCCTATATCCTTCCTCGATACATGGGCTATCTAATACTGAAAGAATTTTTCAAATCGGACCAGAAGTTCCTGAGATTACTCCCTACATACAAACTTACAAACAAATGTGACCTCTTTATAATATTAGTATAGATAGTATAGATTATAGAGTCTACTTCTAGAAGAGACTCAGAAAAAATGCACTTTCTCTACAAAAAACATTTCAAGTGACACCAAATGTTTTGCAAAAGCTAATAAATCAATATAAATCAAAACTTGAAAAATATCAAAGACATTTTGAAAAATGTGTCAATGCGCTTATAGAATGGTTTGACCAATATGTTTGCTTTAACGTCTCGCAATCTCAGAAGAGAAAAGTATCGGCTGGTCGACCTTCTAAGGATTCTGAAGAATTAAGTGAACGCGCTAAACGGCATAGAACTGAAAATATGCGACGGCAATTATCATCCGCAGAATTGGCTTACGCCAAGCAAATGAAATATAGAGTGTGGTGGGACAGAAAAATCAAAATTATTAAAAAATATTTCTCAAGACGTTATTCCAAGAATGGACAACAACCATGCCACTCTTTGTCCTGATAAAGCCTTATCTATTGTTATTGTAGGGCAGCTTACCAAGTACCAGTTTATCATACCTAATCAGAAAAAGTGCAATGGAAGTGAATCGTAATTTATACCCAAATTATGAGGCAATTACCAAAACCAAGAAAAATTGTTATCCTTTTGGTGTTAGCACATCACAAAAACGAGCAGAAGTGTCTCTTCAAAGTCTTAAGGATCATACGGCTCAAAGGATATTACTGTCATTAAGTGAAGTCATTCAAAGTCTCAATGAAAGCGAACGTCAAAATTTGTGCTTGATCTCGAAGTGGGGATGTGATGGTTCTCGAAGTCATTCTCAATATTATACATATACCTATATGCAAAAATTCCAAGATGTCGAATCCACAGACGAATATATTACCTATGCTTATAACATCTCATCATCTCAGTATTACCATTACGCCTTGTGAGTTTGAATCAAGGGGGAAATATCGTCTGGCAAAATCCTCGCCCGTCATCGCCAAGATACTGCCGACCTTTGAGACTTCAGATGGCTCATGAGACAATAGAAGTATCCAAATTGGAAGCTGCTAATGTAAAAAACCAAATATCAGACATAGTACCTACTAGGAATGCTGAATGGTGTGTCAAACACGATCTAAAATTAAACGTGTTGGATGGTATACTGGTACAAGCTCAGTCATGCGATGTTATCTGTGTGGGCTTACCTCCAAAGATTTCAATCTGGTCAAAAAGTGCATCAACAGACGAGTGACTGTAGAAAATTTTGAATATGGGCTTTCGTCACTACATGCCTGAATACGATTTGCTAAGTGCATCTTGCATTTAGGTTACAAATTTAAACTTGGAAAGTGGCAAGCGAGAGGAACTGATAAGGAAATTCTGGCCAGTGAAAAAAAAAAGAAAGACAAGCCGCGCCAAGGAGGAGGGACGTCAACAGATGGAAACACTGCTCGTATACTTTTTCAGCATCCAGTCGAAACTGCACGAGTTTCTATAAGTCTCATTATTAGATTCCACACTATACTGAAAATTATTTCAAGTAGATACAAAATTAATTTTGTGAAATTTCATTTGTTTTGCCTACGAACTGCGTCAGCTTTAATATTTGTTTATATTTACCCATGGTTCAATATGCCAACTACAATACATAAAATTTTAGTGCATGGGCCCCTCATTGTAGAAAAGATTGGCATTGCTTTAGGGTTTTTTGAGTGAAGATGCTCAAGAAAGCAGAAATAAAGATATCAGAAAATATAAACAAAACTACTCTAAAAAATTCTCGAGAACAGTCGCCATGGAAGATACTTTTCTGATATTAATGGTGTCTTCAGTTCAGACCCATACATTACTGGATTAAGGAAATTACCACCAAAAAAGCTTGTAACTTGTCCTATTGAACTATCTTTAATCCATGACGATGAATAAATTATTAGATATTATTTATTATTGATTTTCATTTTATTTTCACGAATAGTATTAGTTTTAGTTTTTCTATATAATTTAGTAATAAAGTACTATAAATCATTTTAAAAAACTGCAATATAGATTTTTGCCAACTTTTTGTGATATTTTGCCAGTGTGCGGCGTCTCGTGGCGTGCTTCAAACATTTTTATACTTTTGATCTTACCGCTCAAGGCAAGGTCGTGAACGGGCCGTAAGCAAGTCAAACCTACTACGTGGGCGATTCAACGCGATGTGGTGACACCATACGCGCAAAAATTTCAAATCAACTGATCGCGTCCGCTTCGCACTTTGCCGTACCGCACCCACGTGTGGTTGGTAACAAAGGCCACCGCAAAAGAGTATCATTGTTTGTCCCATTCGCACCACTTCGCTTCGTGATGGCGTTCGCCTTCCTACGTACGGGCCGCCCTCCTCTCTCGCTACGCTTTCAACTACTTAATTATTCAGGGTCAAATTAAATAAGCTAGAGAAAACTAGCAGACCTGATGAATTTCCACCATCACCACTATTGTACATAAAGTTTAAATAAAGAATTAAAAATAAAGTAAATTTAGAATTATTTTATCGTGTTAGAAAACAATCATAACGTTTGCAAAGCTTTGCTAGTTATTATAATTTGATCCTGTGTAGAAATCGGAACACATAGAAGCAATATAAAATAGAAAGCATAATAGCAAGTAGAATAAAAATAACATTAATTCTATCATGAAACACTCAATGACAAGTACTAAAATGAATAATATTCCATTTAAATGTCACATTATGTAATCATGTATAAAAAACGCTGCATACAATATTGCTTGTAAACAATCTTTAGATAGTGTGTATTATCATGAAAAAATTCAATTGCATAATATATTTATTTATTACCCATCTATAATTATATCATAATAGCAACAAATCTGAGAGCAAGAATGATGTACTAGTAGATAAACTAATATCTTAACTTCGAGTTATTGAATTAAAATCTATACAGTGAATCAGTAAAATATCTTTTAATAACCTGGCCAACTAAAAAAATCACACGAATCAAACTGTAGCTTTGATTGCCTCTGCTATATTAAATAAACCCGATGCAATCTTACTGAAAGACTGGAATGCGTCATTTTTAAAACTTTTCAGAAAATTGTATCAACTGAATGCACTGCCCAGCTTCTACAATATAAATTATTGTATGTAAGTATTCTGTAACTAAATTCTAAATAAATTCTAAAACTTATAGCTAACAGACGACATAATTACGTCAGACACTTACTGTTTAACATGTTCTAAATAAACAATATTTTATAATAATTAGTAATGCATATTATAATATTATTCGTTCAGTCTCACAATGCGATCTCAATTATGCCTACTTTGAGAAAAATAAGAACCTTATTTTGCAATAAAACAGGGTGCCTTTCCACCAAAGATGTGCTATGCAGCTATGCTGCGAAAATGTAAAAGCTAAGCTACGAAACTAAGCTACCGACTGACCGTTTCCACCGATGCTAAGCTATGTAGCGGGGCGAGTAAGATGTGCTATGAAGATTCGCCGCCGCAAGGTAGCTGTGCAAGGTAGATGCGCAGCTCGAGCTATGCGACGTTTTGACAATAGGGAAGGCACGCACTGCTCTGCATATAGCTACACAACTCGCGACGATCCATAGCTTGCATCCATGGCACGCATCCATAGCACCGCAATGCACGCATCCTCCCATATAAAAAACATTCCTTAGTTGAATCTGTTTCCACCAGTGTTATGCTATGTGCACCAATGAATATGATTGGTGGATATCAAACGCATCCATAGCAACGTAGCATAGCACATTTCTGGTGGAAAAGCACCCTTAGACGTCACAGCGCTTTAAATGTTCGAAAATGCCGTTTCTTCTGCACTACTCATCAGTAGTGTCTAGAATTCTAGATGAACTTAAACACAATTCTACTTATTGTGCCAAGAATTCGCGCATTTCTCTTTGAAACACGACGTTGGTAGCTGCGCCGCGATGTGCCGGCCGCTATTAACACCAGATGACTAGACGGTTCTAGACGTCTTGCTTGTTCAGTTTTCTACGTAAGCATTTTAGGCACGATGTTTGTCAAATGAAACCGGACAAAGTTTCGACCACAGGACAATATTGGTTAATTTGATATTTTGCGACTGAACGAGATTCTTTACTACATCTTATTTCGTTTGTCATAGAGTCAATGGAACACTCAATATTAAATACATAAAGATGTACGCACTCACTATTTTTCTATTTATTTATTGTAGTCATTAAAATAACCAGCTAATGAAATTCAGTAGCACTTAGTCTAACACAAATACCTTTTCCAAATCGCTTTCAATTTTCGTAATTATGATACAGTTGAAAGTTTCTAAATAAATATTATGTTTCTTGTATTTATCTATGCGAGCATACGGAACCATAAACAATACATTACTGCTTAGCGCGCAACCCGCGACGTACGTGCGGGCTTGACAAGAGTTCATACGGTAATAAAGTAATTATGTTATACTCGTACTTTAAATTATTTCTGATTAGGCATGCATTCGATAGCATAATATCACGTAAAAGCATAACAAGTTTATGGCGAATAATCGTCAAGCTGAACGTGCGCGTCATCCTCAGCGACGTGTTCCCCGGGCACGGTGTGGGCGCCGGGGGCGGTGTGGGCGCCGGGGGCGGTGTGGGCGCCGGGGGCGATGTGGGTGCCGGGCGCAGTGTGGGCACCGGGGGCGGCGTGGGTGCCGGGCGCAGTGTGGGCGCCGGGGGCGATGTGGGCGCCGGGCGCGGTGTGGGCGCCGGGCGCGGTGTGGGCGCCGGGGGCGGTGTGGGCGCCGGGCGCGGTGTGGGCGCCGGGCGCGGTTTGGGCGTCGGGGGCGATGTGGGTGCCGGGCGCAGTGTTGGCGCCGGGAGCGGTGTGGGCGCCGGGGGCGATGTGGGCGCCGGGCACGGTGTGGGTGCTGTGCGCACTGGGCACGCTGCCAATGGGCGCGCCGGCGCTGGCGCCGGACGTGACGGTGGCCGGCTTGGGGTAGTCGTTGAAGATGTGGATGTGCGTGACGCGACGTCAGTCCGCCTCGTGCTCGTGCAGCTGTGCCAGCAGCGCCGCGCGCCGCGACTCCAGCTCCGCGTCGCTCCACGCCGTCGAGCCGCTAGACCTGTACATACGAACACGCGTGATCCTTCATTGTGTTTCATAGCCAAATTGAACGATCGGACTAAATACACATGCTAATAATAAACAGCTGATGCCTTCGTGTTATCGTACGACGCTTAATAATGAATTGGTCAAAACTAAGTTATGTAATGTAGACTGGAATAACCTCATGCTTGTTGAAGATCCTTTGGAATTGTATAGGCGACTGTGCGATATTTTTGGCAACATATACGGAACGTCGAAAACCACAAAATTAATTAAACAACGTGATTCTAATATCTGGGTTGATAAAAAGTTGCAAAAACTATTAGAATATAAAGATGCTTTGTTTCGAAAATGGAAAGCGAATCCTAAAAATATGACACTACGATTAGAATACACAAAATATAGAAATAAAGCAAGTAAAGCTGTAAATGTTGCTAGAAATGCGCACAGGCGACTAGAGATAAAAAACTGTAATGGAGACATGAGGAAAGTATGGGAGTGTGCAAACAAGTGGCTTGGCAGGAAAAAGATGAATGTTGATGACGTCATACAAAGGTATTTTATAACAAGTAACGAGAAACTGGATAGCGTATGTAACCATTTTTGTCAAGTATTTACCAATGAAATTAGTTCGTTAAAACAGAAACACTCATGCAGTCGTCTATTCTATGAAAGATGTGAATATGTAAAGGAAAGTGATGTGAGTTTCAGATTTAAAAAGGTATGTCCTAAAGATATATGTTTAATAATTGATAAATTAAAATGCAGCAAGTCCCCTGGTTCCGATGGTATTAGAGTTCAAGATTTAAAAATAATTAAGTTTCCAATAAGCCAAGTCATTGCTCATTTCATAAATAAATGTATAGAAAGAGAATTATACCCTAATGAATTAAAAATTTCAATTATTAGACCAATCTTCAAGGGGGGGAAATACAAAGAATACACAAATTATAGGCCTATCGCGATATTGAGCGTAATTAATAAAATAGTCGAAAAAGTAATTATGGGCCAAATAACAGTGTTTTTGGAAAGTAATAATATTTTAAGTGATACCCAACATGGTTTTAGGCCAAATAGAAGCACAACAACAGCGTTAATTAAGTTTACTGAAGATATAAATAGCTCATTAAACTCGAAAGAGGTGGTTTTATTGACATTTATTGACTTTAAAAAAGCCTTCGATACTCTGGACCATGAGGGCTTGCTGCAAACCATGGATGAGTGTGGAATACGAGGGCCTGTAAAAGGGTGGTTTGGGCAATATTTACACAACCGGTTTCTAAAAGTTAGAATTAAAGGAGCAGATAGTGAACTCGGTAAAATCAATTATGGGGTGCCGACCGGGTCGGTTTATGGACCGATTGGGTATATCATGCACGTCAATAGTATGGTCAATGTCATCAAACACTCTAATACTTATATGTATGCGGACGACACGTGCTTGGCATACAGTGGCCGGGACTGTGAACTGATCCAGTCGGCAATGCAAGAAGATTTGGATAATTTAGTAAAATGGGCGCACGATAATGGCATTCTAATTAACTTAAAAAAAACCAAATGTATGTTGATATCGTCCCCGTATAACCGATTAGCTAAAAATTCAAATATCTCAGTAAAGGGCCACTCGTATGATTGCCTACATGATCACAAGGTAAATTGTCAGTGTGAGTGTGTTGAGCGTGTAGCGAGCTATAAGTACCTAGGACTAACAATTGATGAGAGGTTTACTTGGGACGTACATGTAGACACAGTATGTAGTAGACTGCGCTCAGTGCTGGGTAAACTGAATAATTTAAAATATATAGTTAGTAAGCGAATATTGTTCATTTTATACCACGCACTCGCAGATGCAACAATAAATTATGGGTTGGCTGCTTATGGACTGACGTTTCCGGTACATTTAAATAAAATAGAAAAATTGCAAATTAGATTATTAAAATTACTATCAAACAAGGTAACTAAAGACAATATTAATAAGGAGTACGAAAAATTATTTAAAGTTTGTAGAATATTGCCTATACAAAAAAAAGTAAAGTTAAGTGTAATCTTAGGACACCACAATAAAAACGAACACAAAATTAAGCGAGTATATAACAGGCCAACCCGTCAAGCGACACAGAGAAACAAATACGTAGTTCCTAAAGTAATTAATTATTTCGGACAAAGGACACAGCGATGGCTAATTCCAACATTATTAAATGAGTTACCTGCACAAATTACAACTGCAGCAGTTTCAAAAAATGTCTTAAAAAAAGTCCTACGTAAGCATTATTTGGGTTTGTGTCCGTAGTGTTAAGACCATAGGCTAAGTGTTTTAAGTAGTTTTATGAAGGTGAGCAGTCTTGATGTGACTTTGTAATCTTTATTATTTAAAAATTAAGTTTTAAAGTGACGTGCAACTAAAAATAATTTACCTAAGTACAAGAACTATTACTTAATCAAGTGACTTGCAGTATTTTATTTGTTTGGAATGTGTTTGTCACATCGAGATTGTTTACCACTGGTTGGCTACAATTATGTAATGACTGTATAAGGCAGGCGCCGGCCGGCCGGGCTGGCTTGCGCGCGCGGCGGCGTGTTTCAGTGTTGTTGTCATTGTCACGTAATTAGCAATCACGCTGCCAGTCTGGTGGGTAGGACGACCTGATCCCCTCGTAAGCTATTTGTAGCCTCTTTATTATTATTGTAGCTCTTTGGAAATTGCATACCTAGTATCCACGAGAACACTGCCGACAAACTGTGCAGCAGTTTGGCAGAAGATATGAAGATGTTTTGTAAGATAGTTTACTGGAATAAATAAAAAAAAAAAAAAAAAAAAGGTAAGGTCGCGATTGACACATTTTGGCAAAGACCCTTTGTAAGTTTGATATGCACATGGTATCACACATGTGTGTACACACCGTTCTTTCTTGTCTTTCTTGTCCTTCTTCTTCTTAGGTTTGTGGGAGAGCTCGTGCGCCTCCTCCTCGGGACTGCTGGGGGCGCTGCGCTTCGACTTCTTACTCTTGTGGCGCATCGTATCCTCGTCCGATATGCCTCCCTCTTCCGGCGTGGGAGATTTCTAAACAAAAATTGTACTCATAGGTTTAGTAGACCGAAGCAGGAGCGAAGATATAGTGTGATTTTACCAGAAATGTGAATTTAAAATCAGATAAATTAATTGAATGGCTGCTGAGCAGTACTTACAGGCAACGGCGAGTGTTTGCGGTGCTTCTTCTTAGACTTCTTGTGTTTCCTGCCTTCGTCCGAGGTCCAGGTGCCGTGGCTGGGCGCGGGCGACGGCGAGCGCGCCGGCTGTAGCGGCGACGCCGAGCGCGAGCGCGACTGAAGCGTACACAAATACCATCAATGTTCGAGCTTGCATATACTAGAGTGCCCATTGCTTGTTCTAATGAGAGCAATACTATTTACAAGTGTGTTGTAGGTAAGCTGCAGTAGTGCGATTCACTAAGGAAGAACATCTTTACAACCAAGAAATCATCGTTGAAACATCTGATGTGGCATATATTTAACAGATGTTTCAACGATGATTTCTTGGTTGTAAAGATGTTCTGCCATAATGAATCGCACTACAGGTAGGTAATTTGCTTCCTCGTGTAGCGGCATCAATGCCGCCACAAGAAAAACTAACGATGTAAAATTACAACCGCAACAAAAAGAACCGCAGCGCCATCTATTCCGCCAGTTACGAACTACTGAATCAAACCCTGCATCGCGGTGTCGAAGTTTTTCGTGCGATTTGAAGTGAACATTTACAACTGTCCAAATATCCTAACAGGCAATTGCCAACCAGACATTACAACCATCCAGTCTGAGGATCTTCCTTTTACACCATTGAAAAATGACAGGGTACAGGGTACCCGCGCCCCTCTTTAGGTTTGCAGGTTTCAACACCTGTACCGCAACCCTCTATATTCGTATACGTCAGTTAGTTTTCGAAGGTAGTGTTGGGATTGAAATATCTTTTATAACCTTCTTTTTCTCATCGAGTGGCTGAAAATTACCACAGAACGCCACCTGCTATGATTTTACGTACTATTTTGGCTGCATGGTCATTCATACATATTATCAGGTTCAAAACACACGCCGACTGTACGCTATTTTAATAACCTAAACAACTCACCAATGAGGCCGAGTGCGATCGCTTCTTTTTCTTCGAGCGCTTTGCTTTTCTGGATTTAGGATGATGGTAGTGCATGCAGCTCTCTTCTTGCTCATTTTGGAAGTCCTGGAAAAAGACAATATTGGATTGTATATACTGCGTAATTTATCCATGATATAAGATGGTAACAGAAATAATAATCATGAACAGCTTCTTCATTTTGTGCAAGGAAGGAAATTGCTTGTAATATAAAATCGTTTCTAGCTCTAAGGATTGGTCTTTAACAGAGATCGAGGTTTCAGGGGAGAGTGCCACACATTGCTATCCCAAGGAAAGAAGTTCGTATGGACTCAGAGCCCACGACTATGATCATCGTACCTTTGGCTGGTAACAGGTAGCAAAGGTGTATCATATTGTCCCTCACTTACATGAAAGTATAAAGCTCTGTTTTCAATTACTTTATCTATATCTATACATATAAATAAAATTGGAGTGTCTGTTTGTAATATTGAAATAACCGTTTTTTACTACATGTATATGAATATAATATACGTTACATACCGACACCAAAATAACATTTTTTTCAATTTTTGTCTGTCTGTCTGTCTGTCTGTTTGTTCCGGCTAATCTCTGAAATGGCTGGACTGCTTTTGACGGGACTTTTATTGGCAGGTAGCTGATGTAATAAGGAGTAACTTAGGATGCGTTTATTTTAGAAAAAAAAAACTAAAAAATTAAAGAATCTACTGTTAGGCAGAACGAAGTTCGCCGGGTCAGCTAGTCTGAAATAAAACGAGAAATCACTTGGTTCATTATCTGTCACTTCGTAAGCACTCAACCCCCTTTTTTTTTTTTTTTTTTCGGCTGGGAATAAATGCGTTACGCATACCCTCTCCTCTCACTCGGGGGAGTGGGAGGGGTATGTGGGACTCCCCGGGCAAGCCCGGTATACCCACTAAAACAACCCAGCACTGAAATTCCCGCAGCGTCTTAGTGGGGGTGGACTGGGAGATCGGCGTAGCCTTTACGTCCAGTCCACCTCCGACGACCACCCGCCTTCACAGCGGGCCCTTCACGCCCCCCCCGTTGGGGGAGGGCCGGGAACCTCCGACGATGGTGGTGACGTGTGCAATGCGGGCCGAGGCGCCCCCGCGCCTGTCGCACGCCCATCACCACCGCGAGGAGGAAGCACTCAACCCCCTGTCAGACATCTTTATTTATTATATACTTTATTGTACAACAAAAATTAAACAAAATAGGAAACTTAAAACAAAAACACATACAATGGGCGGCCTTATCGCATTTCGCGATCTCTTCCAGGTAAATTGTAATTATACTTAGGTATGATACAGTATGCAACCCGAATGTTATAAATGCTCCCTGAGGGAAGATATAAAGACAATATATTGTGAGGAGAATCAAATAATAATATTATGATAAATGATTTGATATTAATCTAATTTCCTAGTGTCTCTATGGTTAACACAAACACTGTTTACAAATTTTATATGCTTGTATAAGGACCTAACATAAGGGAGGTGGCTTTATCTAACACTCGCGTACTTGTTAACACCTTCGCCCTTTCATTATTACACTGATACAGCAATGGGATTTCTGTAAACATGTCGAAGTGAACACTTAGGCGAAGTGAAAGACAAGTGAGCTGTCAAACCATACAAACAAGATGGCAAGATGGCTCACTTCTCGTTCACTCCACCAAAGTGATCACGGTGAGATGTCAACAGAATCGACCGGCAGTACACTATCTCCATAACACGCACGTTGCATGACCGGGCGCGCCCTCTGCTGCGGGCAGCGTCGCCGCGTCGCCGTCGTCGCGTTGGCGCGTCGTGTGCGCGGGCGCCTCCACGCGAACACTCCAATATAGGTATTATGCTGCTACCACGCCGATCATACAGTAGATCGCGGTGTTATGTCTTAAGATGGCAGACTGTCAAGTAACAATTCATTCCCTTTCATGATCCTGTTTTGTTTTCAATCATTTTAAGCTCTCGATCACTCTATCTCTATTCTACCAAGAAAAGACAAAGCTCTTTCTATCTAACTCGACATGACATGTCTTCTGCCCGAGCATGGCGGGACCCGTAGACTCGCGTTTCTATGAAGACAAAGACATATCTAGTATTTCCATAGCAACGGAGAAGTACCTAGTGATGTAGTCATTCTGCGAATACTACGATGAATTTACGTTTAGTTGGCCAAAAAAATGTGTCAAATACACAATTTTTAACACTTTTTGAACTTAACTCAAAGCAACAACAAAACGTGTTACTCGAAAATATTTTTAATCTTAGATACGGTTTATGTTTACAAAATAACTTAAATTATCGTCGCTGCGCTTTCAATAATCGCTATGTGATTTTTACACACTTTATAGGAGACGCAAAAATCTGATTTTCTCAGAAAATACCCGGAGTATTCAAATAGTTTATTTTTTCTTTAATGCATATAACAAACTTGCCTAGTTTTAGAATACTTTAGGATAGATAACATTATTAATAATGCCAAAATTAAACATAATAGGCTAATTTGACACATAGCATTAATTATTTGAGTCGTAAATGTAAATACTCGCTATCATGTGCACTTAGAAGTTTAGAACACATAACTACTATAAAATTCTATGGAATTTTAAAGAAACTGACTGTACGGTGACACATAGCTATTTTTGAAGAAAGAAATAAGTAATTCAAACAAACTCAATAAAAACATTCTTTTTTTATAAAAATTGAAATTTCACGTTATTAAATCAAACAAATCAAATATAATCAAATCAAAAAACAAGTAAAATCAAACATTAAGAGGAAAGTTACTAATGGTTTAAATGTTCGTAAAATAAGTGATAATCACGGTGCATGTATTGCTTTAGACTTTGTAAGTGACTAAATTTGGTTGAATCGATTGTTAGTTTTCGTTCTCCTTCGCTGCTAGAATGGGCTAGATTCCATCATCCACAAATTGCAAAACTATTTAGTCCGTCAGTTACAGTATTGAAAAATAATGGACACGTTTTTTTTGTTTTTGTAAATCAATGAATATTGACAAAGATAAAACGCATCAAAACTCGGGAGTGGGGGCTCGTGACGTCACGACTCACTAAAAATTATGCGAAGGTGTGACGTATTGAGAATTTTAAAAGCGTCGTAACTTTGTCAATTTTGGTTCCCGTAACAAAAGAAAAAACACGGGTCAAATATTTTTTGATAATCTAACTGACGGACTAATTAGATTTTTTCAGGACACAATCCCAATGTAATGAACAAATACATCCAAAAAATCTCTATGTGACGCTCGACCTGTGCGTTTTGTGATCGAACGAGTCTGAACTTGACCGAAAAAGTCGCTATGTGCAGTAAAACACATGTCGGGCGCAATTTTTGATTCCACTTTAGTAAACTTATTTTAGCTACCTAGGTGAATTATAACACTTAGCATATTTATAAGGTCTATGTATGAATGTCACATAGCGATATTCCGTTACTAGCCGTAACTCTTTAAATATTGCAACAATCACATACTTAGCTGTTTTTACAGTATAATGTGCGTATTGAAATAACGATTAAAACTGCATAAAAAATCGAAAATAGAAAAAAATACACATAGACTTTTGCACGCGCAGCGACGATAGATATATTGGTGTTGATTTTATTATCGTACCGATTTAAATTATAACTTTAGTGTTTATGATCATAGCGGCAAGGAAAAAGTAAGTCGATTTTATGATCAATTAAATTAAGTACTGATTATTCCAATAATTGTGTGTAATTTATGTAAGTGAACATAATATCCTACCATTCTATGAGAAGAGAACATAACAATATTCTAAATAAAAGGTGATTGGTGGCATTGTCTGATGAAAACTTTGCCATACACAGTGCAATGCGTTCTTTACTGTTATCTTTCTTCCTTTTAATATCGTCCGAAGTACCACCCGACAAATTGAGTTGTTGGTAGACTATATGTCTACCCCGACATACTTTCTAAGTTCTATTTGGCAAAAATAAAATTATTGTTGAAATAAATAATCCTTGTCTAGGTCCGATAAGATGTAGACTATTTGACATTTCAAATAGAGAGTTATTTCTACCCCCAAATGTCAAAAGTAGAGAAAATATTGTCAGCATGCTCGACGTTGTAGACTTATGTCGATCGAAGAAAAGAAACATTTCTTTTCTACGTGTCAAACATCGCCATGCTTAGGACGATAGAAATCTTTCTTCAATCCGTCATTTTGTCGATTCTCCGGTCGACAAAACTCGCTTGGTGGTCATGCTACGCGTGCTGATTTAAATAGGTAGTTGAATCCTTAGAATAATAACGCATAGAAACCTAGTACGAGTGCAAAAAGTGAGGCAACTAAAACTTAGCCTAATCCGTCAAACTTAGCCACCAGGCCGTCAGTACTCAATGTCACGTTCCGTCGAACACAGCTCGCGAGTAAATAATTGAAAATGACAGTTTGTTGCGTGAAAGGATGTTATAGCACATCAGGAAAACAAAAAAATGTGATAAAATAACATTTCACAAATAAGTACTCACATTCTATGCACTATTTTTACGTAAATCGATAAATAAAACAAAATTCTAATAACCTAACTTGTCATAACACAGTGTTGCTATTTGTGAGGAAAAAATACCCACATTGCTTTCATTCATGTTTTTCATTTTTGTAATTTTAAAATACAATACTTACTGTTAATTCATATCAAACCCGATGTTTTAACATTGTTTATAATTATAACCCGTCAAGCATTCTAAACGCATTGAACAATATCTCATTCTTTATGCGATTTATTTCCTTTTATTTTGAAATAAATTGAATTATACCTTCCGAAAAAATATGTCATATTACATGTAAAATCATGTTTACCTTTTCCAGTTCCCAACAACATAAAATACTTGCCTTGATAGCAAAATAGTAATGTGTCTTCCCATATTTTGTGGGTAACGGCTTAGTAATGGTATCACTGAAAGCTATATCTGTGTGCGTTAGAGAAACGTAGACACATTCGGCTCACGCACACAAAGAAAATGAAGTGGACACACGATTTTGCTCGGGTTTTGTTCTAGACGCGGCTTCTATGCGTTATTATTCTAAGGTTGAATCATTTAGCTAATTTACTTCAATAAATTATTCGTTATGAGCAAATAAACTGTTTAGACAAGAAGTTTATTTATTTATACTTTGTAAAATTATTATGAATAAACGTTTAGGTGTAAGATTTTTATTCTTAACCCCGTCATTCAATAAGAATGTAATAATTAAAATTATTGTTGCATTATTATTTGTTTCTCGTTTATTAATTTAATAATAAAAAAACAAATGAAGATAATTGTTGAAAAGAAAAATAGTCTCACTTGAAGATTCGAACCCAGACATAGGTATTGTATTTCACAATCCTATACGATACAATAGAAGCTATCAGAACATGATTAAAATTTGTGAATTTTAGCAATGCTATGAACAAACGTCATACAATTACATACTCTGCGTGTGTGAAAAAGCGACTAGATGTTTTTGTTTCGTTCGACGCCAGTGTTTAAATCCCGATCTATACGTCCGGTGATCAATGTGTTCCGCGTTAATATATCACTTATACACACAGATGTGGGTACGGCCTGTGCCGTGGGTTCACAGCTATAGATGGGCAATCTACCCACCCGGGTTTAAACCCAGGTGGGTATAAACCGGGTGTTTTGGGATAAACACCCGATTTCCACCCAAATTTCGGGTGTAAATGATTTTTTTATATAAATAACCTTTAGTTTTTTATTATTCTTTTATTTAATTACACGTGATTAGGTGAAATCAAATAATGCAAGAAAATACCTTTTCATGATGCTAAAAAAAACAAAGTACGTACTTAACAATCAATCACTATCGGGTTCTCCATTATCATCGTCACAGACGACAAAATGCAAAGGTTGTCTGGCTTTCCCTGACGTTGAAGGTAACCTACACCGTTGCAGTCATCCAATATCAATCTGGTCTATAGAACTCTCTATTCCGTTTTCATTTTCTTCGTTTAACCTGATAGCCCTCACTAAGTTGGTCTATAAAACTCTTTATTATGTTTTCGTCTTCATTTTATTCATTTAATTGTATGTTAAGTTTATGTTTAAGATTACGTTGTAACAAATATATTAAATTTTTGCGGCTCTTTCCGTTGAAAGTCGATAACTTTTGTTATTATGTATATATCCTTGAATACTGAAGGAACGCTCGGTTGCTGCTGATGTACACGGAGCTGACAGGATGCGTACCGCTACTTTGCTTAGCTCAGTCGAACTACACATTCCTTCGTATCCTACGGGGACACGCGGCGGTTGGGGCGTGTTCCTTTCCCAACGGGGGGACTGACCTTATCTATTAGGGTAATTTAGGAAAAACGAAAATTTTATCAGCCTAGGGTAATTTAGGAATAGTCACATTTGATTGAGCCCATTGTGTGGTGGTGGACAGGCCCAATCTGCAGTTCGACTGAGCAAAGCAAAGTAGCGGTACGCATCCTGTCAGCTCTGAATTCCATATAAATTCCCCGACGGGATTCCAGCAATAGGCTAGATTCCACCATCCACAAATTGCAAAACTATTTAGTCCGTCAGTTACAGTATTGAAAAATAATGAACACGTATTTTTTGTTTTTGTAAATCAATGAATATTGACAAAGATGAAACGCATCAAAACTCGCGAGTGGGGGCTCGTGACGTCACGACTCACTAAAAATAATGCGAACGTGTGACGTATTGATAATTTTAAAAGCGTCGTAACTTCGTTAATTTTGGTTCCCGTAACAAAAGAAAAAACACGCGTCAAATATTTTGGATAATCTAACAAGGACACAAGCCCATTGTACTAAAGACTTGTGCGTCTGAGTTGTCTTCGATCTTGACAAGCCTATTTCGCCTTTCGTTTGAGACTGGGAAAGTGCCGAAGGCTTGGAAGCAAGCTAACGTGCAGCCCGTGCCCAAGAAGGGTAGTCGAGCCGACCCGTCAAATTATAGACCCATCACGGTAACGCCCGTACTCTGTAAGAGTATGGAACGGGTACTGAATCGTAAGCTCCTGACATACCTAGAAGCGAACGATATATAGTGACCGACAATACGGCTTTCGCCTAAATCGGTCAACTGGGGATCTTCTAGCGTATGCCATTCACATCTGGAGTGAGGCCATTGAGAAGCAAGGGGAAGCACTTGCGGTTTCCCTAGACATATCGAAGGCCTTCGACAGGGTCTGGCACGATGGCCTTTATTAGTAAGCTTCCTTTCTTCGGTCTGCCCGTCGGATTGAGTGACTGGATTGCAGATTTCTTGAGGGATCTGTCATAGATGGCTGCTCGTCCGGACTGCTAGATATTAATGCCGGGGTTCCTCTGGGGTCAGTACTCTCGGCAACATTGTTGCCGAGAGTACTGACTCCAGCTATTGCCCAGCTCCTCCATTCCTGCTGCATATTAATGATCTGCTAAAACCCGGTACTTTTGGGTATGCAGACGACAGCACTGTTGCTGAGAGATAAGTGTCGGACGCACGAGCTGGTGGGTCACGATCCCGGTCTCTCCGGGAGGCTATGGTTGAGCGCTTGAACGTGTCCTTACAGGCTGTCTCCAAATGGGGCAATGCCAATCTGGTCAAGTTCAATGCTGCGAAGACCCAAGCGTGTCTCTTTTCCGCTAAAAGGAGCCGATTCGACCCTGATCCATCTCTCCGCGGTGTAACCCTGCCGATAACCGATAGACTTGAGCTTCTTGGTGTTACATTAACATCTACTCTCAATTTTAGCCCCTTCATAGAGGTCAAGGCTCAAGTCGCTGCTAGAAAAATGGGGATCCTGGTAAAGGTGGGACGGTACTTCACGCCGGAACAGCTTCTTAAACTGTATCAAGCGCAAGTTCGATCGTATATGGAGTACTGCTCTCATCTTTGGGACGGATCTGCCAGATACCAGCTTGATGCCATCGAGTCAATTGAAAAACGAGCCAAGAGTAATAGAGAGTTCTATAGACCAGATTGATATTGGATGACTGCAACGGTGTAGGTTACCTTCAACGTCAGGGAAAGCCAGACAACCTTTGCATTTTGTCGTCTGTGACGATGATAATGGAGAACCCGATAGTGATTGATTGTTAAGTACGTACTTTGTTTTTTTAGCATCATGAAAAGGTATTTTCTTGCATTATTTGATTTCACCTAATCACGTGTAATTAAATAAAATAATAATAAAAAACTAAAGGTTATTTATATAAAAAAATCATTTACACCCGAAATTTGGGTGGAAATCGGGTGTTTATCCCAAAACACCCGGTTTATACCCACCTGGGTTTAAACCCGGGTGGGTAGATTGCCCATCTATAGCTGTGAACCCACGGCACAGGCCGTACCCACATCTGTGTGTATAAGTGATGTATTAACGCGGAACACATTGATCACCGGACGTATAGATCGGGATTTAAACACTGGCGTCGAACGAAACAAAAACATCTAGTCGCTTTTTCACACACGCAGAGTATGTAATTGTATGACGTTTGTTCATAGCATTGCTAAAATTCACAAATTTTAATCATGTTCTGATAGCTTCTATTGTATCGTATAGGATTGTGAAATACAATACCTATGTCTGGGTTCGAATCTTCAAGTAAGACTATTTTTCTTTTCAACAATTATCTTCATTTGTTTTTTTATTATTAAACTAGCTGACCCGCGCAAACTTCGTCTGCGTCACATTTTCCATTACTGCTCCGCTCCTATTTGTCTCAGCGTGATTATATATATATATATACGCCTATAACCTTCCTCAATAAATGGGCTATCTAACACTGAAAGATTTTTTCAAATCGGACCAGTAGTTCCTGAGATTAACGCGTTCAACCAAACAAACAAACTCTTCTGCTTTATAATATTAGTATAGATTGCATAATATACAAAATCTACGTTCAGTTACGTATCCTGATCTCTCTCTCGAATTAAGAATATAATTATGAAGAGGGTACCTAATGCAGGGCACTGTATCATCTCTATCGGTTGAAATGCCGACCAGCCCAGGTACCTAATCTCCTGGTACAAACTAATCTTGAATCAAAATCAACAAAACCAACTATCGAACGAATGGTGCTGAATCAAGTGGATTCTTAATTTCGTCCAGAACAGTCCAAAAAGAAACACATTTTCTCCGAGTTTTACTGACAATATTGCTGATCGTAGACCACTGATAAATATAGTTTGTTTTAAGATTTTATAATATCAAAAAAGTTTTACTGGGTTCATAGAATCGATTTATTATAGAGGAGCTCGTGGCTAAAGCCGCACGGGCCGATCTTCAAGGCTAAACTATAACAGACGAACGCATCGATCTTCAAGGTTAAGCAACGCTTGCGAAGGTTGGTCTGTGGGTGGGTGACCATCTTGACATACCGAGTTTCCTTCGTGCCTCAGAAAGCACGTTAAGCCTTTGGTCCCGGCTGTCATTTGTAGATCTTTGGCAGTCGTTACGGATAGTCAAAAGCCAGTAAAATCTGACTGAAATCTTGCATTGAATGAGTTGTGGAGGTCTGGTAGGCAGCCGCGCCACGTAAAATACCGGTATTCAGCTGAATCCGGTTTGTCTGGAAGCCGAGCCAATATAGTAAGGAAAAGGCTAGGTTGTGATAATGGTCACCCATTCACAGACCGACCTCGGCAAGCGTTGCTTAACCTTGAAGATCGACGTGTTCGGCTGATATAGTTTAGCCACATTGAAACATCATACCAAATATTCATCTCTTCTGTTAGTAAAACAGTTTACTTATGGAAACAGGTAACTCCGGACTCCGGAGGAGACTCTCCTCTCCTCCCAGTAAATCGAAAAACAATCTAGTAATTCAATCAAATCCATACTTCCATAGCTAATAATTTCAACATTATACGTCTTCAAGTTAAACAACATAAAACATGGGGCTGACCTTATGCTACTGCGGAGAATCTTAACACCGCGATTCAGAAAAACGCGTCATAAGTACAACGCCATCTATCGATCTACAACGTAACTGAACTGTCTTTATGCTCATAACTACTCATAAGTTCAAACTTAGAAGCTTACACGTTACGATAAATAATGATAATATAATAACATAATTATATAAACATTATTCAAAAATACATTGTTTCGGGGTCTTTTCACACATTTCTTATTAAAAAATTTCTCAATAGATGGCATTGCAAGTATCTGAAGTCTCAATGAAAACAACCTATTTTAGCGCTCGATGAAGTGTCTTCGTAAACTTTAAAATTCGATATCTTTTGATTTTGTGGGTCGATTTTGATGAAATAAACACTAAATGTTGCTCCGATTATCACTTAATATTTCGAAGTACCTAAATTTTGAATCCAATCAGTGGTTTATGCGTGATGCTCCTCCAAACGCACAGACATACAGACGCACAGACATACAGACGCACAGACAAACAGACAAACAGAAAAGAATTTCAAAAACTGCTTTTTTGTGTTCTATGTAATTTTTCTGACATTTCTATGTATTTTTTATGCGAAAATATTCAATGTACAGACACGGCAACTCTACGATTTTATTATATGTATAGATTAATAAACGAGAAACAAATAATAATGCAACAATAATTTTAATTATTACATTCTTATTGAATGACGGGGTTAAGAATAAAAATCTTACACCAAAACGTTTATTCATAATAATTTTACAAAGTATAAATAAATAAACTTCTTGTCTAAACAGTTTATTTGCTCATAACGAATAATTTATTGAAGTAAATTAGCTAAATGATTCAACTACCTATTTAAATCAGCACGCGTAGCATGACCACCAAGCGAGTTTTGTCGACCGGAGAATCGACAAAATGACGGATTGAAGAAAGATTTCTATCGTCCTAAGCATGGCGATGTTTGACACGTAGAAAAGAAATGTTTCTTTTCTTCGATCGACATAAGTCTACAACGTCGAGCATGCTGACAATATTTTCTCTACTTTTGACATTTGGGGGTAGAAATAACTCTCTATTTGAAATGTCAAATAGTCTACATCTTATCGGACCTAGACAAGGATTATTTATTTCAACAATAATTTTATTTTTGCCAAATAGAACTTAGAAAGTATGTCGGGGTAGACATATAGTCTACCAACAACTCAATTTGTCGGGTGGTACTTCGGACGATATTAAAAGGAAGAAAGATAACAGTAAAGAACGCATTGCACTGTGTATGGCAAAGTTTTCATCAGACAATGCCACCAATCACCTTTTATTTAGAATATTGTTATGTTCTCTTCTCATAGAATGGTAGGATATTATGTTCACTTACATAAATTACACACAATTATTGGAATAATCAGTACTTAATTTAATTGATCATAAAATCGACTTACTTTTTCCTTGCCGCTATGATCATAAACACTAAAGTTATAATTTAAATCGGTACGATAATAAAATCAACACCAATATATCTATCGTCGCTGCGCGTGCAAAAGTCTATGTGTATTTTTTTCTATTTTCGATTTTTTATGCAGTTTTAATCGTTATTTCAATACGCACATTATACTGTAAAAACAGCTAAGTATGTGATTGTTGCAATATTTAAAGAGTTACGGCTAGTAACGGAATATCGCTATTACCAAGTTTCAACAGCATAGTTGTTATAGTTTCGGAGAAAAGTGGCTGTGACTGTATACGGACGGACAGACAGACATGACGAATCTATAAGGGTTCCGTTTTTGCCATTTGGCTACTGTAGTGTATGTAGATATCAATATATCGAACTACCTACAAACTGATAACAGTATTGAGACGTTGCCCAAAGTGGTAAAATGTGTCCAACCCCCTGTAACTTCTAAAATAAAAGAATGATAAAACTAAAAAAAAAATTATGATGTATATTACCATGTAAACTACCAGCGAAAATTGGTTTGAACGAGATCTAGTAAGTAGTTTTTTTTAATTCGTCATAAATCGTAAATCGCAACTTCTGCTGATAAAATAATACCTACAGGTTTGTACGGAACCCTCGGTGCGCGAGTCCGACTCGCCCTTGGCCGGTTTTTTTAATGACGTTTTAAATGAATTAAGTTTTCTCGCTTCCTAGATAGAAACATGGTACCATATTTTGTGATTTCGTTTTGAAAAATATAACGGTTTTTTTAATATACATTTCAACTAGTTAACTGCTGGGCCCAGAAGTCCCCTTCTCCTTTCGAATAAAAAAAGAATCCGCGCGAAATTGGTCATGGAAGAGTTGTTTTTTTTTTTAATTCTCAAAAATTGCCGCCTAATAATCTATTAACTGTAAAAGACTCCCTAAAAATATTAATTAGTGTTAATTGTATTTTATGCCTTAAAAGTATTTATTTTATAGTTACCAAGAATGGATTTATAAAAATCGCTCATTAAAATTAATGGAGTCGAATGAAATTTATTAAAATATCGATTAGCATAATAAGCTTTAAAAAAAAAATTAGTGTTGCGGTAATGAAATTACGTGTTATTGGAACGGTGCTTGTAACTTGCATTTAGATCTGGGGTTTTTATTGTTCTTCATGATATTTAGATTCATAATTCTCATACTTGTAATCGATTATACATTTGCGTTGGTGATATTTGTGTAAAAAAAAAAAAAAAACGCTAATCTTAAGTTTATGTTCACACCCACCTTTAGCCGTAACAGATACATTCGTCAGAAAATCAAATGATGAGCAAACCACTATCCCTGTAATGGTAATCCACAATTTGCATGTTTTTCAGCCTCAAACATCGCTGTCATCAAAATTTCAACGTAATTATTTATTGTCAAGATTCGTTCGTATTTTAGTTACGTATAAAAAAACTTACTGTACTTAACTTATGTATAAAAAAAGACAAAACGAAGAACGCAAATAGAATGATTATGTCTTAATTTTATCGTATTGCATTTTTTAAACAAGCGAGAACTTTGTTTACTTATATATTTTCAGAAAATCTAAGTTGACTACCTTTTTGAGAGGTGAAGTAATTCATATTTAAGACACATTTTTAAGTAGACTGAAGCGGTTTGAACGACCTTAACTTGTAATTTAAGATATTTCTCACAAACTTATCGTATAATATGGCTACGGAAACATAGTAAGTTCAACTGCCGAAATTTGATGTTATTTCTGAATTTGATGACGTAATTCGCAAAATCGCGGTGATGAGAATGTTGAGATGGATGTGTGGAGTAACAAGAATGGATAAAGTGAGAAATGACTACATTAGAGGTAGTTTAAAAGTGGCGCCAGTGATGGAAAAGTTAAAAGGGAATCGCTTGTCTTGGTATGGTCATGTCATGAGGAGGGAGGAAACGCATTTAACTACAACAGTAATGAACATAAATGTGGATGGATGGAGAGGGAGAGAAAGGATGGAGAGGGAGAGGCCAAAGAAAAGATGGATGGATTGTGTGGGAAGCGATATGAAAGAAAAGGGAGTTAGTGAAAGTTTGACAGCTGATAGGGCAGAGTGGAAGAAAAAACGTGTTGCGCCGACCCCATGTAACATGGGATAAGGGCAGGAAGATTATGAATTCGCAAAATCCCGTCGACTCAGCTGGTGTGTCATATGTCAAAATCTTGTCGTGCAGAGTGGTTAATCTATACTAATACTAGCTGTCCCGCGCAACTTCGTCTGCGTCACAATTTCCGCTCCTAAATAATATTGCAACAAAAAATTGAGATGTAAGCTACCCTATCTTTCAAGTTGGATCAAACTGCACACGGTGTGCAAATTTGATTAAAATCGGTTAAGTAGTTTAGGAGTCCATCGCGGACAAACAACGTGACACGTGATTTATATTATTAAGATTATAAAGCAGAAGAGTTTGTTTGGTTGGTTGAACGCGCTAATCTCAGGAACCGTATTCCGTACATTAAGGGTAAAAACGGGACCCTATTACTAAGACTTCGCTGTCTGTCTGTCTGTCACCAGGCTGTATCTCAAGAACCGCGATAGCAAGACAGTTGAAATTTTCACAGATGATGTATTTCTGTTGCCGCTATAAAACTATAAGTATTTAGTAACAGAATAAAATAAATATTTAAGGGGGGCTCCCATACAACAAACTTGACTTTTTTGCCGTTTTTATAGATAATGGTACGGAAGCCTTCGCGCGCGAGTCCGACTCGCACTTGACCAGTTTTTATAATGTTAAAATCCATTTTATCGATATCGACTATTTTCCTTTAATCAAGAGCCACCACTAATCATATGCTACCTACGCAACTTGACTAGACTCCTAGTCGCTCGGCCCGCTTTAGTGAGTCGCGTACTTAGAAGCAATCGGCGTACACGCTCTCTAGTGGTTATATTCTCTATGGCCTAAATCACTCAAAGTGCAATGGAGTGGGCAATGCTTTGAGTTTCCTTGCGTGATCGAATTAGGAATGATGATATCCGCAAGAGAACCAAGGTTATCGACATAGCCCGGAGGATCGCCAAACTAAAGTGACAGGGCACATTGCTCGCAGAACATGGTCGATGGGGCCGTAACTTTTGGAGTGGCGAATTTAGTGAGACGTTTTCAATGAATACTATCTCGGTACGATAGCGAGAAATATATGGGGTATAGGGGTGATTTCTTCAAAACACATGTCACGTCAGCGTTCTCCTGGTCTTCGTAACACTTGTCGACGTCGGTACTCACCATGCAGACAAATTCGAGCCTCATCGGAGAAGAGTAGGTACTTTACCTAGTGTCCAAGATTGGCAAACCAACATAAACAGCCAAAGTTACCGTGTGCGTTCGCCCAGCGGAATGTTGTTGAATTAAAAGATTTTAATTATGCAGATA
This sequence comes from Ceramica pisi, assembly GCA_963859965.1. Taxonomy (NCBI): domain Eukaryota; kingdom Metazoa; phylum Arthropoda; class Insecta; order Lepidoptera; family Noctuidae; genus Ceramica; species Ceramica pisi. Next base: position 15,408,149 of record OY982536.1, on the reverse strand, counting down.
TTTAGTGTATGACGTCGTATAATTGTGTATGGTATAAAAAAATTTGTGCACGCAGCCATTGTGGAGAAATTCACCAAAAACTGATTCCGCTGGGCGAACGTTGTCCTGGCGGAACTTTTTTTAATCCATAGATTTTAGAAGAAAAGAGATGTGTCCAAAAATTAGTGTGTATTTGTGTGTAATTGTGTATGTATGAATAAAATTAGTGCATGCATAAACTTCGGAGAAATTCAAGTTTCCGCTACGCGAACGTTTGGCCATTACCTAGTTTTCATATAAAGCGCTTACATAGAGAGCTGTAGATTTTTACATAAGTTGTTTTGAATTTGTTTATATTTGTTTAAAAAATAGATTTAGAAAAAATCGTAGGGCTTAAAAGATAAAAATATAAACGTAAAATACGCTTATTAGGTCTTAGTTCTTAAAGTATGCACTTTGGGGTCTAGATTTTCACGTTTATACAAACCTTGTAAGTGTCTGCAACATGTTGCCAAGTATCAATGATATTCCGTTAGTAATTAAAGAGTTATAGGACAATTTACCATGAATTGATCACTGTTTACAAAGCAGTCAAATATCACGACGTTCTAAAGGAATTGCATGGTAAAATGTATGCCAATAATTAGTGTATTCATTCAACTATTCACATGCAAAATTTCATGTCATTAAATTCAGTAATTAAAGAAAAACAATCATAATACTGACGAAGCATCGAAAACCTACATAACCCGACCAAGTTCGAATAGCTACAAAAAAGCGGCCGTGCAATATATTTAGGTAACATCCCAAAATTTACAGTATAATATCGGTATTGAATTGGTATAGGTGATAACACAATTGTTGTTTCGATATAATAATGTCATTTATTTTTGTACACCTACTTTTTAAATGTATTTGACTATGACAGAAAGTAGGTACTATTTACGTAGGTACTTTATTTAAGTATGCTTTTGAGACTTTAGATATAATCTAGATATACCTATTATTTAAGACAAATAAAATTCATACAGCTAATTTCTATTGAAGATTTCACGGATCAGGATTCTAACTAAGTATAGACCCCTTAGGGAAATTAAATAATTACCACATGTAAGTACCTACTACCGTTTAGGTAAATATTTATCATATTGTAGCTTATTACACTATTTAACCAATGGACTAGGCATGCACGAGCGTTCCCCTTTGCAACTTTAGTGGATCAAACAATCTAATAACTTAAAAAAACTACTTCTTGAATCGATTTTTTAATTGATGTATACCGTTGTACTGGTAGTGACTTATGTATGTTGAGGTTATTTACTGTATTTGCTACTCATTTAAGAATATTTTCTTGAAAATACCCTTTTTATACCAATGTTTTAGTTTATAAGCACTTTTTTAATGTTGATCAAATCTAAACAACTGAATAGTCTAGTTATGTGATGTGATTTTAATTTTTATTGAAGCTCGAAATATTATACTTACCCTTATATTCATAATCGTTTATTAAACCTATTTTAGTTAAAACACATTTAAGTCTATTGCTGTCGTTGCAAGCGTTTGTTAACGTTATCATAATTACCTACTTACATAATTAAGTATTATATGTAATTAAAAATATTTTTGTACTCGAATATTTAAATAGAGAAGTACTTGTTAATTGAAGATTTATTTTTATCGTAGATAGTGGCGTTATTATTAAAAAAATAATTTTCATTCAAGAAATGCAATTGTTTTATTTTTTCCTAACGCTTGTGTACGTAACTGTACCATATTAATAAATACAATATTGCAAGGTTAAGAACGTTTCTAAGATATATGGCACGGCCGCTTTTTTGTAGCCATCCGAACTTGGTCGGGTTATGTAGGTTTTCGATGCTTCGTCAGTATTATAATTGTTTTTCTTTAATTACTGAATTTAATGACATGAAATTTTGCATGTGAATAGTTGAATGAATACACTAATTATTGGCATACATTTTACCATGCAATTCCTTTAGAACGTCGTGATATTTGACTGCTTTGTAAACAGTGATCAATTCATGGTAAATTGTCCTATAACTCTTTAATTACTAACGGAACATCATTACTTGGCAACATGTTGCAGACACTTACAAGGTTTGTATAAACGTGAAAATCTAGACCCCAAAGTGCATACTTTAAGAACTAAGACCTAATAAGCGTATTTTACGTTTATATTTTTATCTTTTAAGCCCTACGATTTTTTCTAAATCTATTTTTTAAACAAATATAAACAAATTCAAAACAACTTATGTAAAAATCTACAGCTCTCTATGTAAGCGCTTTATATGAAAACTAGGTAATGGCCAAACGTTCGCGTAGCGGAAACTTGAATTTCTCCGAAGTTTATGCATGCACTAATTTTATTCATACATACACAATTACACACAAATACACACTAATTTTTGGACACATCTCTTTTCTTCTAAAATCTATGGATTAAAAAAAGTTCCGCCAGGACAACGTTCGCCCAGCGGAATCAGTTTTTGGTGAATTTCTCCACAATGGCTGCGTGCACAAATTTTTTTATACCATACACAATTATACGACGTCATACACTAAATATCTGCATAATTAAAATCTTTTAATTCAACAACATTCCGCTGGGCGAACGCACACAAAGTTACCATGATCCAAACTTCATAATCGGGGATCGTTCATACCTGTATTAGGGACATACACAGAAATTTTCAGGTTTTATAAATTACCGTCTGATCGCCGCGGGCTCTTGCTCTAGTATCATAACGCCCCATAACGATGTGGATGAGACATAATCATCATCTTCTGCCCTTATCTTCTTGTTACTTGGGGCCGGCGCAACACGTTTTTTTCTTCCATTCTGTCCTATCACCCATTACGTTTCATTCCTCCTCTTCACATGATCATACCAAGACAAGCAATTCCCTTTCAACTTTTAACATGTACCACTATTGTGCATAAAGTTTAAATAAATAAATAACATCAAAAGATTGATATTTGATGATAGATTGAGCGTTAGAACGAGAAAGTCACACACGTTAACACGTATGAGATAAGGACGGCAAAAATACATGACGTACCTTAAATATTCTAACTCTATCTTCCTCGTAGGGCACGGCCGCGAACTCCGGCGCGTTCAGGTCGAGCTTTTCTTTGACCTCATTCCACGGCAGCGTGTGGTCGATGTTCGCTTCACTAAGGGCCCATTTAAATGCACTCTCTACTTTCTTCTGAGCTTTGGACTCTTCTTTCATCTTCTCTTTATTTCTGGCTTCAGCCTGAATAAAATTAAAGGTTTGTTTAAAAAAAACGGGTAGCCTGTATCAGGGACGCAGCCGCAGTGTACGTGAAACGTCCGGTAAAGGAGATTGAGCACTTATAGATTCACTTTTTGACGCGTAAAGCCATTTGAGTTAATGTTATTTATTTATTTATCTATCTTCTATATCTATATCTATACTTATAATAAATCTGTAGAGAGGTCAATTCTGTACATGAAATATATTTCCAAAATAACTATCAGGGGGTGATAAGGGATCGATACTGATGCCAAAAATGCAATCAGTACAATTTTTGTCTGTCTGTCTGTCGGTCTGTCTGTCTGTCTGTCTGTATAACCGTTATAGAAACAAAAACTACTCTACGGATTTTAATGAAACTTGGTACAATTATTATTCATACTCCTGAGCAGGTTATAGTATACTTTTCATCACGCTACAATCAATGGGAGCAGAGCAGTGAAGGGAAATGTTGGGAAAACGGGAGAAGTTACTCCATTTTTTAAGCTTCCGTCGCGTGTGCTACCTTAATGGTGAAAGCTACACAGAAACCATGAATGACGGAAATGTTCACCTTAAAATGATATAAAAAATATCCAACAACAGCATATGTCTATCTTTTCTGATTGACAAACAATAACACGTGTAACTCCCGATAGCTTAGCAGTTCGAAGCTTTCTGATTGTATTTGTCTACTCTTACGTTTATAAAACTCTCAGTCGTCCCTAATTAACATTAATAAAAGTTAACATTATTAACTATTCCATAAAAAAAGAATCATAGAAATCGGTATAGAAACACCAAAGTTATACATGAAAAACGCTAATAATAAGCCATCGCGCGTGAATACTGAATCATGCTATAAGGATTAGCGGCTAGCTTGGCGCCTAGAGGCTAGCGAGTAGCTTCGGAAAACGGCTTACGACAGTTTGCAATATCCTTTAATAAATATAATGTCGAGGGGAAGATGGTTATAATTTCGCTTTTTCGGCTTAACGGATCTTAATGAAATTTAGAAAAAATATAGATTATAGTCTTGAATAGCACATAAGCTACTTTTCATCCCGGGAATATGTTCCCTAGGGATCACGCGGGCGAAGCCGCTGGCAGAAGCTAGTTTATTATAATATATATACATCGTGGAACAACAAAATAATCTACATTTGCAACTAAAAAGTATTAAGAGTTGTCATTATTATTATTCTTTAATTATGCCACTATTTTTCGTTAAAAATCAATTTCTAGGCAAAAATAAAACAATTATTAAGATGTTGTGGATTTGGAATGGATTACATTATGACGCCGTAGTCTATTGTTGTGTCACAACACTATTCGATGAAATGTCAAACAAATTGATGTAGTACATAACTATCGAGCAATTTGACTCTTTTTGTGCGTGTGCCGCGAAGTGAATAATGTTAGAACGTTTTTACGTCCACGGTGATTTGTTCTAGACTTAAAACATGTTGCGCTGTATGAATTATTATCTTTTATTAGCACACCCGCTGCCTAAACGCCAAATCAGAGAGGCAACGGATTCCATGGTCAATATTTTACGTACATGGATTTATCTTACCGCGGTAAGTAATCACAGATTGTTAGAAAAGTTGTTTTCTGAGAGGATTTCTAGATCAATGTGTTTAAATATCTCAAATAATGAACATAGGTAATACTCAATTATTATGAACCAAATAGTGTAAAATATTTGCCAGTTAATAGGGTTTCAAAACGAATTGTTTTGAGATGTAACATAACCTCAAAAGATACTCAACTTATGTTTTTTTTTTTTTAAACCACACAATATTTAATTTTGAATTTAACCATGTTTTAAAGTATAACACTACCCTTTTTGTGTCTATTTTTCTTTACTTTACTGTGTCAAAAGTTGCGCAACCAAGTGCCATAGTAACTTGCTCAATTTCCTTTAGATCCGAAAGCGTGCTATACGCAATAGGCTAGATTCCATCATCCACAAATTGCAAAACTATTTAGTCCGCCAGTTAGAGTATTGAAAAATAATGGACACGTATTTTTTGTTTTTGTAAATCAATGAATATTGAAAAAGATAAAACGCATCAAAATTCGGGAGTGGGGGCTCGTGCCGTCACGACTCACTAAAAATTATGCAAAGGTGTGACGTATTGAGAATTTTAAAAGCGTCGTAACTTCGTCAATTTTGGTTCCCGTAATAAAAGAAAAAACACGGGTCAAATGTTTTTTGATAATCTAACTGACGGACTAATTAGATTTTTTTCAGGACACAAGCCCATTCCAGCATCAATTACACCAGTGGAACAAGGAGTACCGAATAATAGAAGCCGTTACTCGGTAGTACCTATTTCACTAAATTACTATATTTTTTAATGCATTTTAATTTAGAGTAATTTAATGTAATTTAATGTGTTTCAATGACATCTAATGGATTCTAATGTAATTCAAATTATCTCAATCCGAATTAATTTATATAATTGATTATTTGATTGATTCCTTGTTCCGTATTTTATTGTTTCTTCTCTCTTTTTTTTTGTTTTATACCTTATTATTATTTTTTAAATGTATGATGTTGAACTACTATTAGTTAGCTAAATTCTTGAGTTCTGTGCACACTTTTAAGTGAAGAATTCGCGAATATTTTTTTATAAGATTATTATTTTTCTGTAAATGTTTCTGCAAACTATTTGTTGGAGTGCCTTAGTAATAAATAAATAATAGTACATATTCTGCAATAGTACTGCTCCAACCGAGGATTGTCCTTGGGAATACTTTCACAGTGCATACAGGGATAATCGCCGGTTTGTGGAATGTCTAACGGGGCCTATGCGAGTTGGTTTCGGCCCCTCGTACGCCTACGAAAGGACCGGGTCTCCAGGGACCCGAGATAGTAAAAAAAAAAACGGTACAGTCCCGATAGAGGCTATACTTCCAGAGTTCGTCGATCTTGCTATAACACATTTCGTTCTAAAGACCTTTTTCTACTGATCGAAATTAAAGCCGTTCCACGTCAAACAATTAAATAATAACACAAAATTCACCTTTTCAAGCAATGAATTATACGTGAGCTTGACGTTGCCCGCGTCCAAAGAGGCAGACTTGCTGTCTTCGCAGACGACGGTCGCAAACTCTTCGAAGGTAGTGTCAGGCTTCACTTCGAAACTCTTCTCTCTTAATATCTCTTTTATAACCTTCTTTTCATCATGGAACCGCGCTTTAAGATTTTCTACATAAAATTTGAATAAATCCAGCGGAGTAGATCCATTTTGACCTGAAAAGTTGGCATTATGATTATACTGGACCTGAGTTTTTTCTTATTGCAACATCCTATGCGGCGGGGGTCAGATCGAATGTTGTTGCGGCGACGCGTGGCCACATTATACAGGGTGTAAGGGACAGCCTTCCACAAATTAACAGGGTGCAATCAGCTCCTTATTTTGAATCATATTCCAGTGGAAATTTCCTCAGGAATTTTTTTAATTTTTTTTTCGATTTTTCATTTTTTTTGCTTTATTTCAATGTAAAGTTACATTATCTGTATGCAGAACTCCATTAATGTAAATAACACAGCTAAAATGAAAAAATAAAAAAATAATAAAAAAAAAATCTCATGAACGACGCATGAAATCAGCTGTTAAAACGTAGCGCGGGCGCAGCTATCCTTTCAAAAGCTCGCTGCGCTGCCGTTTGCTGCGTGCGTTTTGCAGAGGTAGCGATACATTGCGAGTGAGGTAATTAAACAAATCAGTTTTATTGGATTCCCATAAAGTTTCTGAAATAATTTCATGTACCGGTCAACTTAGTACGATATACTGAAATCACCCTATCAGTTTGAGGAGGGCTGTCCCTTACACCCGTTATGGTATAAAATATTTGTCTCAATAAAAAGAAATATATATTCTGTATTACATCAATATATTTTTTTGTTAAATAAATAATTTCATATTTTTCCTTTAAAACTATGAATATTTATTTCTGATTGTGTCGGGTAATAAAAAACGCGCTAAGTACACTTCCTCAAAGGTGGCGTGGAAACGTGTGCATATAATGAAGATTAGAATTCTTTAAACTTTTTCAATCGTTATATCTCAAAAGCGGTAGCTTTTAGGAAAAAAAGTATAAATAACCTTCCAATTTTCAACTGAGTGCGAATTTTTGTAATTTGTTCACTCCTATTTTTTGGTCTAATTTGACCGGACTAAAGGGTCTCTCTACATGTTGTTAAGGTCTCAGCTGGTATTTATTTGAAAAATTACAGGCTCGGTCTCCCAGTGCCCATGCACAGAATGTATACGTGTGTCACTCACCAAGCATAGCTGAGAAGCGCATATCCGCCGATATGACCGGGTATAACTCCACCCACAGCGACATGGACGTCAGTTTACCTTCTTCATGCAAACCGTCGAGCAAGACCTGCAAGTTACATAGACGTTCATGAAGTGTCCTTATATCGCGGACACGGGGCGTGCTCTATAAGTACGACGGACGCGGCTGCTCCATATATTATAATGGTGGAAGGAATCGCTTTAAGAAAAATGTCATAAAAATATATTTGACTAGCTGATGGCCGCGGCTTCGCCCGCTTTACAAATTATATACTTAAAAACCTTCCTCGAGAACCATTCTATCCATTGGTGAAAATGGCATGAAAATCGGTGCAGTTGTTTTACACAAAACACGGCAGAGGACTCTGTTTTATAATATATTGTGATTTAGCTATATGTTCTACTATCTGACCCGTGACCACTTCGTTGGGCGGTATTTTTAGAATTGAATACATTTTTATTGTAAAACATGAGTATACATCATAACATGTGCAAGGTCTTATAAAAATGGTTAGATCTGTTGTTTTGCCATTTATGGCGTACAATAGCAACATATTTGGTCTAAAATAACCACCAAAGATTTGATTCTAAACAACAAAACAATTTATTTTTTTCGGGTTAATATATAGCCTATGACACTCACAAATAACGTTGCTTTCTATTGGTAAAAGAATTTCCAAAATTTGTTCAATTTTTATGGATTGGAAATCATCCATGACACCTCCCACTTTGGGCGAAGCGGAAGGGAGTGTCAGGCTCTTACTGACTAAAACTCATCCGTGTTCCTCCTAGTACCCTTTGCATTCCAGGGCCGCGGTGACTCTTTCGAACAAATTCCGCAGCCCTGGGAGAGATTACCCCCTACAACCTCACAAACTTTACCTCTTCGTAATATTATGTTCTATGAACAAATTATTGCTCGTTTATTGCACGTGCAATATTTTTATAAAATTACAGACACGATTTTGCCTATCGCCAAAATAATGTAAAATGTGTACCAAAAAATTGTCTCTGTTTTTTCTTTGCTGCCTTTTGTTCCGTTTTTTGACCTGTTCTCGTTCTTGCAAGTATTCTGCTTCTAGATTTCTAATGTGCTGTTCAAACACTGAAAGAAATTACAAAATTAAAACGGTAACTTCGTAAGTAAAGTAAACCAACTACATATAATATAAGCTCTTGCGATTATTAAAAAAAAACAAAAGACAGCTTACCAATAAGTGCGTCCTCTTTGTCCATGCCCAGCAAGCTCACATCGTTCTTGAAAGCTGAGTTTTCTAACAGTAACACCTGCGCTTCGCTCCAAGTGCTACTGTATGTTATTTCACTCATATTCTCTAAAACCTGTTTTTAGTTAAAATACAATATATAAAACATTTCATAGCGTGAAATGGTAGTTACGAAATATAAAATACGCATAACACTAAATATTATTTTAGCAAATGGCAAAAACGGAACCCTTATAGATTCGTCATGTCTGTCTGTCCGTCCGTCCGTATGTCACAGCCATTTTTCTCCGAAAATATAAGAACTACGCTGTTGAAATTTGGTAAGTAGATGTATTTTGTGAACCGCATAAAGATTTTCACATTAAAATAGAAAAAAAAAACAATAAATTTTGGGGGACCCCATACTTAGAACTGAATCTCAAAAAACGTACCCATACATGTGGGGTATCTATGGATAGCTCTTTAAAATAATATTGAGGTTTCTAAGATCATTTTTTCCTAAACCGAATAGTTTGCGCGACAGACACTTCCAAAGTGGAAAAATGTGTGTCCCCCCCCCATAACTTCTAAAATAAGAGAATTATAAAACTAAAAAAAATATATGATGTACATTACCGTGTAAACTACCCGCGAAAATTGGTTTGAACGAGATCTAGTGAGTAGTTTTTTTAATACGTCATAAATCGTAAAACGCAACTTCTGCTTACGGAACCCTCAGTGCACGAGTCCGACTCGCACTTGGCCGGTTTTTTTATTTGCCTTTACTACCACAGCTGAGCAAAGGCGTCTCCCAAGTCTCTCCAGGAATACTTTTCCGCGCAACTTCGTACCAGCGATCAGGGCAAACGTCTAGGTCGTAGAGTATCTTTAGCACGAGTGATGGTTATGCCAAGTCGCTATGGAATGGAGTATGCTAAACAGACGGAAAAGTTACGGGATCCGAAACAGAACAATTGAAAACCAAAATTCAAGCTATAACAGTCACAGTGAATAAATTAAAATGGAGATGGCCATGTCATACTATTAAGGGAAAGGACAAATGCAGTAGAGCAGTAACAGAACGGATTCCACGGGATGGGAACCAAAGACCATTTAGATGATGGAAATACGAGATTAAGAAAACAGTAGGCAATACATATGGACCCTCGGAGCGGCGATCGGCGGCAACCTCTCGCGTTCGGCCCTAGTCCAATCCATGGTCCGGAGCGAGACGGAATGTCAAAACATACAAAGTCACTTATTCAAACAGCCAGACCTGGAACAACTATCTGTAGGCCATACAAATATTTATTCCGTGTGGGAATCGAACCCACGACATGCAGCGACGCAGCAGCCGATCGCTCAAGTATGCGCCAATCGTGCCGTCATAGATTATTTTTTTATGATTAATATGCACCAGGGAAATGTGAGTTTGTAAAGTAAGTAATAGACGAGGTTCATGAGTTTTTGGTGACGGGCGGGCGTTTTGGGGGACTGTCTTTTGTAAAACTTGACGTTTAAAAAGTGCTGGCCCTCAGCCTAATTTGAATAAATGAGTTTTGAATTTTGAGGAGAAGATTCTTGGATAATTTTGTGTAGTGAAACGAGTGAGTTACGAATATATTATAAATTTTTTCAATGGTCTTATATGTTACCTGTGCCAGCATCTTCATGTTCCGTTTCTTTAAAGCTTTTGCTTCTTCCTTTTCGCGTTTGGTGATCGTAAATATGCAATCTTCAAATATGTCTCTCCGATCGGATTCAGGAACACATCGCCATATCTAAGGGGATTTTTAAGAGAAATCGTTATAGATCGGATTCAGGAACACATCGCCATATCTTAAGGGATTTTGAAGAAAAATCTTTATAGATCGGAGCCAGGAATACGTCGCCATGTCTAAGGGGATTTTTAAAAGAAATCGTTATAGATTGAATCCAGGAACACATCGCCTTGTCTAAGGGGATTTTTAACAGAAATTTTTATATTCGATTTGTTTAAATCGCTGACTGAATTTGTTTTATCCTGTTTTGCAAGTTGCCAAATATATTCAGCTTCTCGTACATTAGTAGTAGAGTAGACTGGTTTATATAATTATACTAGCTGTCCCCCGCGGCTTCGCTCCCGTCAGGTGACAACTTTTTTTTTCATATGAACAATTTTTTTTTAGGGATGGGAAATCATCCAATGACTTCTCCCGCTATGGGCGGAGCGAGAGGGAGTGTCAGACTTCTACTGACTAAAACCCATCCCTGTTCCTTCATTGCCCTTTGTGTTCCGGAGCCCCGGTATCTCTTTCGAATAGTCCCGCAACTCCGGCAGGCGTCGGCCCTATCGGGCCCCTCTGTGTGCTGAGAAAATAATTTTATTACGACTCATGAGATTCGAACCCGCACCATGTCGTTCGGAAGGCATTCTTCAAACCGACAGGCTATAACTGCTTTTTTTTTTCATATGAACCTTCTTCTGACGATAACAAACACAACAAAAAAAGAATGAGCAAAATCGGCCCCTCCGTTCACGCGTGATGCGATGACCAAGGGAAATAGGGATTCATTTTTAGGGTTCCGTACCCAAAGGGTAAAAACAGGACTCTATTACTAAGACTTCGCTGTCTGTTTGTCCGTCTGTCTGTCACCAGGCTGTATCTCAAGAACCGCGATAGCTAGACAGTTGAAATTTTCACAGATGATATATTTCTGTTGCCGCTTTAACAACAAATACTAAAAAACAGAATAAAATAAATATTTAAGGGGGCTCCCATATAACAAACTTAATTTTTTTGCCTTTTTATAGATAATGGTACGGAACCCATCGTGCGCGAGTCCGACTCGCACTTGGCCAGTTTTTATACGAGTATATATAGATAACATCCTTACCTCAAGATTATTGAACATCTCCTCGCATTTATAATATTTCGTTAGTGAAGTAACACGGTCACAGCTTAGCAAAAACTCTTCCAAGTTTTCTCTATTTTTCTTAGTTTTCAATCTGGAATTCATGATTCAATTACCTAATGAAATAATATAAAAAGGCTTATGTTTAACTTACCACCAGATATAGTAACAATTTGCAGACAAAAGTAGTAAATGATCACCAAAATGAAACTCGCATTTTAATGTAAAATTATAACCAAAGTTTTAACACTTTGCTATCCTATATATGTAAAATGACTCCAAGTAAATCATGAGTAACCCAAAAATAGTAAATGATCACCAAAATTAAACCAATCTGGCTAAACGCTAATGGTCATGGTTCTAACCTAACCTAACCCACATGTTTCACCAGCCATAGAGGGGATCTGACGCAGACACGTTACTATAGAATTTGAATATTATACTAACTGAATATTAATTTGCTCGCTAAGTTTTCGTGATCATTTACTAAATTTGGTGGTCGAATACAATTTAAAGTGGAGTCGTGACTATTTTTCTGGTGTTAAGTAGATATTTTTGGTTACAAAACTAAGGGTATCAAAGCATTTTATGGTGGTCATTATATTTATTCCCATATAAAAATAATACTTTGAAGGAACAAAAATATATGATAATATTGTATTTTTTACCTCTGCTCCTCTCTTTCGTCTTTCAATTTTTGCGTTTTGTATGCATTGAATGCCTGTTTCTTCTCGTTAAGCTTTTTAAATGTTAAATAACGAGGATCTTTAGATATTATCTTTACACATTGTTCCCAAGTTGCATTTGATGGCACGTTCTGCAAAGTAAATTAGTTAATAAAATTATTTTGCTGAGAGAAACCTCAATACTTTTAATTTCAGTTGAATCTAGTTGTTGTGATCAGGATTCCCAGATGATTTAAAATCAAGTGTTTCTCATGAAAGAAATCTATGCAAATAAATAACATTGTTGTAATCATAACTTAAATTATTTCCATAATACTAGTTTACAAATGTTTTTGTGGAAGAAAATAAACGTTTTTATTTATTTATTGAATTGTCTGTTTGTATATCCAAATAAAGATTTTTAATAAATGCATATTATTAAAGTATATGCAGTACTTATAGCAGCTGCTCAAACTCTATAAGGGCAAGTTCGATCGTGTTTGGAGTACTGTTCTCATGCTTAGGTCGGATCTGCCAGATACCAGCTTGCTGCCCAAGAGTCAATTTAGAAACGAGCTTAGAAAATCTTCAGCAATGATAGGCTCGTTGAGTCAAAGTTCCAAAGTCTTGAGCATCGATGCCGAGTTGTTAGCCTGTCGGTTTTCTACCGGTTGCATTTTGGGTAATGTGCGACGGAATTGCATAATTTAATTCCGTCAAGCCCGTTTCATTATCGGACCACAAGACGAACGGTGATGCGTCACCAGTTCATGGTGAACCTGGGGGCCCACAAAATGCAACCGGTAGAAAACCGAAAGGCAGGAACCCCGGCATTAATATCCAGCAGGCCGGATGAACAGCCATCTATGACTACTCGGATAAATTATTTTAGATGAGTGTGTAGTGTGATACAATCCGTCGGGCAGACCGAAGGAAGAAATCTTATTATAGTGCGCGCGGAAGTAGTTGGCCACAGGTGGCGACAGGGGTGAGGGGGCGGGTTGCCTACTGCTCGCAACGCACTTGAGATTAGACAGTGAGGACCAATCTCGCTATATCGTGAACAATAAGTGTTGAATTATTGAAAAGAATAAATAAAAAACCATTGAACACGTAAGCTATGCCAGAAAGCTTTTTACACAGTTAAAGACTATCTTGAAGACAAAAAGGCTTGGGATTGAGCTGCTTCAATGATGTACATGGCCCAGTGTTTATATATACATCTATTTTTTTTTTTTTTTTTCGTTTATCTTTATACTTACTTTTATATTTTTTACAAATTGACATTTTTATATTATAATTGATTGTGTATTTTTGACATGAATGTTTACTTTTTTAAGTAATATCAAAAACCACCAGGTGGTTGTATTTCTTTATTTAATTCATTATTTTTGACATGAATACTTTCTAGTATTATTTTTATTGTTGTTTCCATTTATTCATTGTATACATAATACATATAATTTACATTTTTAAATATTTCTATAAAATTAATTTAAAAAAGAAACATTTAAAAATATAAAAAATAGTAGCCCACCGGTATCGGGAACAGGGTCCAAGCTACCGGTGGTCAGGGCTCTCGAGAGAGGAACCTCCTCACAATACGCGCCGTGTCCAGGAGTACTGCTTTCTGGATCAAGCCCTTGATCCAGCTGCCCAACGAGAGCCTCTTGAGGTGTTGGTCCAGGCTCTTGGCAATAATGCCATTGGCTGTCACGACTATCGACACAATGACTGCTGTGTTCACATCCCACATGTCGACAACCTCGCGAGCCAAGTCAAGATACTTTGTTTCTCTTTCTCAGACTTCACGAGGTTCTCGTCATGAGGGACTGCTATATCAACAATCATTGCGCGACGCTCTAGTCGGTCTATCACCACTATGTCAGGCTTATTGGCAACTTATTTATTGTTGTTTTATTATTATTTTTCAATTTTCTATTGTGAATATGGGGACTATGTGGGTTACTATTTTAATTTTTTTTTAAGTATTTTGAACGATGTCTGGCAGTTTGAGTACTTTTGTGGCCTACCCGAATATCCTTTCATTGGCACTGTTCGTCGAGTCGTTGAGCTCCAATTGGTTCCAAGTTGAGCTGATCGACTTCTGACCAAGGCTTGCATTGACTGGACAGGTCCACTCAAATCTGTGTGGTTCTTTCCTCAAAAGACCATTTCAGACACTGATCTGCATGGTCCTCATATAACGTATTGTGAATATGAAGACCATGTAGATTGCTATATTAGGGGTTTCTTTCATTTAATGTTAGTCTGGTGGTTTTATTTCTTTATGCGGCCTACCCAAATGTCCTTACTTTGGTATTGTTCGTCCTTCTCCTTTAAGTTCTAAGTTTGAGCTACATGATAACTGGCAAATGCTTGCACTGTCTGGACAGGTCCACTCAAATCTGTGTGGTTCTTTCCTCAAAAGACCATTTCAGACACTGATCTGCATGGTCCTCATATAACGTATTGTGAATATGAAGACCATGTAGATTGCTATATTAGGGGTTTCTTTCATTTAATGTTAGTCTGGTGGTTTTAGTTCTTTATGCGGCCTACCCAAATGTCCTTACTTTGGTATTGTTCGTCCTTCTCCTTTAAGTTCTAAGTTTGAGCTACATGATAACTGGCAAATGCTTGCACTGTCTGGACAGGTCCACTCAAATCTGTGTGATACTTTCCTCAAAATACCACTTCAGACATTAACCTTCATGATTCTCATATGATTTTTGACCAGTACGATTGTATGGACTTTAAAAGAGACATTGACCTCTGAGTTTGTTTCGGTGTTTCTTCTCAGAGCAGTCAGCTAGGAAACGCCGGCCTCATCTAGTTAAAAATGACCAAAAAAATTGACGTGTAAAAGTGTTATTTACAACCTACTTACAAAATAAATATCATTTATCATTTGAACTTTTAGAAGTTTATATTGTACCAATATAATTAGATAATTATAATGTAATTAATCCTACTAATATTATAAATGTGAAAGTTTGTATGTTTGTCCGTCAATCACGCAAAAACGGCTGAAAGGATTTGGATGAAATTTGGCATATGTAGGTCACATCCTGGAATAACACATGGGCTACTTTTTATCCCGGTAACATACATGACTTAATAGAGACAGAGGAAGAAGTGGAAGTCCAAAGTGTCTGCTACCTTAAAACTTCAGATTCAAAAGTACCAGGAAAACAGAAAAATGTCGAAATTTATTACCGGGCTAGAACTTTATTACGAGTGCTAAAAGATTCACAAGTACCAGGAGACCAACAACATGTCAAATTATTTTTGTGCAAGATTTTGTTTTAATAGCAGAGCAGAAACTTTTCGAAGTATTTTCGGGACTGGAATTCCGAGCGCTACAGATTCACCAGGAGAGCAGAAACACATCGAAGTATTCCGGGGCCGGAATTACGAGAGCTACAGATTCACAAGTACCAGGACAGCAATAACATTTCGGAAGTTTTTTTGGGGCTTGATATGAGCGCTTTAGATTCACAAGTACCAGGAGATCAGAAATATGTCGAAGCAACGTTATACATTCACAAGTACCAGGAGAGCAGAAACATGTCGAGGTATTTCGCCAGAAAATTACGAGCGCTACAGATAGATACCAGGAGAGAAATATCTGAAAGACTTAAAAAACAACTTAAAAAAAGTTGCTGGAATTATGAGCGCTATACATTCACAAGTACCAGGAGACCAGAAACATGACGAACGAAGCTTTTTCAGGGCTGGAAATTGTAAATGCTATAGATTCACAAGTACCAGGAACGCAGAAACATTTCGAGATATTTTCGGTGCCGGAATTGTGAGCGCTAAAGATTTACAAGTACTATACAGTTTTTCTTGAACTTATTAAGATAAGACGAGATGAGATGAGATGAGATTTTTCAAACCACAATCCTACTAATATTATTAAAAAAAACCAGTCCAAGTACTTTCGAAGCTGGAAATATGAGCTCTAAAGATTCACAAGTAACAGGAGAGCAGAAACATGTTGAAGTATTTTCGGGGCTGAATTTGTGAGTGCCAAAGATTCTCGAGTACCCGCAGAGCAGAAACATGTCAAAGTATTTAGGGTAGTTTTACTGGAAAATAGATGGCTTTCATTGCAAGCGATTCAAAAGTACCAGGATTACAAGAACATGTTGGAGTATTTCTGAGGCTGGAAATATGAGCGCTAAAGATAGTAAAGATATAAGTACCAGGAGACCAGACACATGTTTAAGTATTTTTGAGCAAGATTTTTTTTAGGAGTACAGAAACATGTCAAAGTTTTTACTGTGCTGGAATTGTGAACACTATAGACTCACAAGTACCAGGAAAGAAGAAACATTTCCAAATAGTTTTGGGGCTGGTAATGTGAGCGCTAAAGTTTCACAAGTACCAGGAGACCACACACATCAAAGTATTTCCGGGGCTTTAATTGCAAGCGGTTTGGATTCAAAGGCACCAGGGAACCAAACGTATATCGAAGTATTTTTATGACTCTGTAATGGTGAACAATTAGGATTTAAAAGACACCAGGAGAACAGAAACATGTTGAAGTAATATTGAGGCTAAATATATGAATGAGCGCCAAAGATTCACAATACCAGGAGTTATTCAAAATATTTTGCGCAAGAATTTTTCTGGGCCGGAATCGTGAAAGCTATAGATTCACAAGTACTAAGAGAGCAGAAACATGTTGAAATTTTTTCGGTGCTGAAATTGTGAGCAGTTAGGATTCAAAAGTAACAGGAGACCAGAAACATGTCGCAATATTTTTGGGCCTAAAATTGTGAGAGGTTAGGATTTAAAAGTGATAGTTCACATCCTGGAATAACACATAGGCAATTTTTATCCCGATAAGAGGCGTGACTTAGTGGAGGCGGAGGAGGAAGCGGAAATCCGAAGCCACTGCTGCCTTACGGCCGTTCCCAATAAAGCATCCATCGCCAGGTTTGATCTACTAAAGATAGAAAAATCTATCTATCATCGGTTTTGATGTCCCAATAACATACTGATGGTTTTGACAACTAACCGACCTACCCTATCTATCCATGGGAGGGGCTATCGCTTACTACTTGTAGATATTACTATGAAATTGCAACTTTTTGCATCCCAATATACTTTTGACAGCTTACTGTCAGTAATGTCAATACTAAAGATAACCAAATTAGTCAATCCATCGAAATGCAAGGTTAAGCAGGGTTAAGACATATTTATTTAAAAAAAAAGTGCAGTGTTTTCATCATTCCTAATAATGTCTGAGTCTAGCGAAAGTGCTTTATCTATGGTAATGGAATTATCTGATTGAGACAGTGATTTTGAAGATGAATCCCAGAAAAACTACAAGACCTGCGTAAACCATATCGAAGGGGTTTCTTGATCCGCAGGTTTCGGCTCCTATTTTCTTCCCGTAGTGTTGCCTCTTCGACGGCAGTGCTGCGACTGCGACTGAACCGAAATTCGGCTCTGCTTATATACGGCCCGTCGTTACCTTACTGAGAACCGTGATTTTTGGACTCGATTCGCGTGTAATTTTTACTTTGAGCCGAAACCTTTTGAGCCTTTATTTATTGTTTTTCATGTGAAGACCCTTATATATATATATATATATATATATATATTTGGATTCCTTAAACCTCATTCTATAACATGGAATACAAATTGTATCAATATCCTTCCATGACAAAAAGTTTCTAGAACAAAACCTCTAATTTTACATCATAACAAATTTTCATTATACATTTTTGAAAATATCTCGAAAACTATAAGTCCTATCAACTTAATTCTTTCTGCAAAAGTGGTTTTGGGTCGCGACCTTTATTTTAATTCCAATTTCAAATCGCTATCACTTAAAACAAAAAATCGCATTTTCAATTTACTTCTTTTTTTTTCTTTTTTTTTATACAAAACGGGGAAACTCTTGACCCAAATCTCACCTTTAATCAAATAATTCAAAACCTTACATCTAAATTTCCTAACATACTATCAAAATTCGTTTATATTTGACTTTCATTAGACCTAATATACCTAAATAAAACTTATAAAACTACTTAAAAGGTAATGAAAGCATAATCTCATCAAATTAGTCAAATAATTATGGGAGGGCTGGATAGCTGAGCTCATCTACCGATGACAATGGATAGTTAGACGTTACCGTCACTTGTGGGACGTAAAGTAAAAATAGATAGAAGTGTACTATTCATCGTCGATAACAAGAAATCGCTCACTGAGGTTAGGTTATTGGGAACGGCCGTTAGTATTTCAGATTCACAAGTACCAGGAAAGCAAAAACATGTCGAAGTATTTTCGGGGCTGAATTTGTGAGTGCTAAAGTTTCACAAGTACCAGGAGACCAGACACATATCAAAGTATTTCCAGGGCTTTAATTGCAAGCGGTTTGCATTCAAAAGTACCAAGGAACCAGAAATATATCGATGTATTTCTGACGCTGTAATTGTGAGCAATTAGGATTCAAAAGAAACAGGAGAACAAAAACATGTTGAAGTAATTTTGAAGCAAAATATGAGCGTCAAAGATTCACAAGAAATATGTCAAAGTATTTTGAGCAAGAATTTTGTTTACCAGGAGAACAGAAACGTGTCTAAGTTATTTAAAAGTATCGGGAGACCAGAAATATGATAAAACTTTTGCCGGGGCTGGAATTATGAGCGCTATATTTACAAGACCAAAAAACATGTCGAAGTAATTTCAGGGCTGAATATTACTTTCAGCCACACCGCAAAGACTCACACTATCTGGATACCAGAATCATGAAGATGCATTTCCAAGGATGATAATATGACGCATAAAAGTTGCGAGCCAGTTCTAACGTCTACGCAGACAAAGTCGCGGGAAGAAGCTAGTAGTAAAATAAACCAAAAACAAATTAAGTATATGAAATTATTCTGACATATCCTCTGAATCACTTGGTTCTGAACTCTCTGAACTTGATTCAGAATCATCTTGTAAGTTTTTAATGATTTCGTCCATCATAGTATCAAATCTCATATCATGATTCCAGTATTCTTGTTCGTTTTTTTGTACGTGGTTATCGTATTTTTGCCATCGTTCGGCAGAGAATTCGGAAAATAGTCTTGTTAGTGTTGTAATTTTCTCGTCCAATGTAGCATTAATGTGATCTCTGGCCAGGCAATTTTTAATATTTGCCCACACAAGCTCGATCGGGTTGAGGTCTGGATGATATGGAGGTAGTCTTAAAACAGTATGACCTGCAGCTTTCAGAAGTTCATCAACAGTGTATATTTTTTCTGATTGGGTCGTATTAATCAACCTCAAGAGTTCGGCTTTGATCATCGTGGGAGAAAATGGCACATTATGATTTTGCAACCAGTTCTGCATTTTAATTTTCTAACTGGACATAGTCGGTTTCTTCTAAACTTGCACACAATGATAGGCAGCATTATCCATAATATCCTATGACTGAAGTTAGGTGAAAGTTTAGGTATTCATTTTCGATCAACCCAGTTGTAAAAATTTGTAGAGTTCATGTCTCCATGATAATCCCCCGTTTTTGAATCTGATTTTAAATTAGCAAATCATCGTCAACTAACCCGTTCCGGCTACCAGCGTGAACTATCATTAAACGCCTTCCTTTGCCTGTAGCTGTATAAATTCCAGGCTCCGACGAAGATTGCCAACATTTTTGGACATTGTGACTTTGGCTAACGTAAGTTTCGTCCAAAAAGAATATATTACGTTTTTCTTCTCTGAATTTTCTTATGGCCCTCAAGTATTTCAATCGCCATTCAACAATGTTTGGTCTTTCTATTAAAAGGGATCTCTTCGATTTCCATTTTTAAATGATAATCCCAGTTTGTGCAAAAGTTCTCAAAAGTTAATCCGCAATCTAAAATATTATCCTTTTTTAACACAGCATTTAGTTTTCGTAGACTTGGATTTTTTGTCTCTACTGTATAAAACTGATTCATTTTTCTTCTTATCACTCCTAAATCAAAATCATCAACTTGTATATTTTCTTTTTTATTTCTTTTGTTTCCGCGGAGAACTAAATTTTGCTTCCCCTGTATATTGCAAGGATGTTTTACTTTCAGCAATCACTCTCCTTACACTTCGTTCTGATATCCCTGTTGCTTCTGCTACTAATTTATGTATATTCGCATCAGTTTTATATTCTAAACGATTAACATCGGCTTTTCGTTTTTTAAAAAACGTATGCACTTTAAATATTATTTCCTTAGATTGTCTTTTTATTGGCGGACTCATCTCGCTATTGCAATCTCATGTGCGTTTTGTCTAAACTAGCCGGAACTTTCTACGCGTGTTGCCGTCGCGAAGTACGGCGCACAGTGGGCCCATATTGAAAATTAGTGGACTTAGGCAACAAAGTTCCAATATCGATGCGATTTTTTTTTATTTGACGTGATATTCCTGACAACTTTTAGGGCCAGTTTCACCGGTTACGGATGTGTCGGTTAGTTATCTGATATTTAATACTATCTACCACTTAAAGGCTGGTTATAACTTTTTTATGTTTCACCGTCAAACTTCCTGATAATTTATCCGGTAGATAAGATACCGGCCACTTAATAACAAGCGGAACGGCAACGTCGCTTCTTTGCGTTTCGATTAAAATATTTTCATTTGAAAACAATTTTGAAAACTTACTTAATGAAATAATTTTTGTTCTAAATAATCCAAGTCAACTTTTTTACATTTTGAAGTATAATTTTATCATTGTAGACCACAGACATATAAATAGAAGCAGACCAAACATTAATACGTAGATATATTTTTTTATATGGTATGATTCTTTATCCTTTTTTTTCTAAGTGACAATTCATAAGCATGTCTCGTTCTGTCACGTGTTGTCACACTGACTCATACATAGACAAAATTTGACGCGTAGCTTGTCTGCCATATTGATAAGCATCAAATGTTTTTCAATCGCGTTTAAAATTGATAAAATATTACTTGTTTGGGACATAAAACACACGAGGACGGTAAAATAATATGGTGAAGTGCTGTGCGTATCGCTGTGACAGTGCTAGCTACCACAAAACACCTGGATTGACCTTTCATCGGTAAGTTTTGGGAAATCTTAGTGCTTTCTTTACTAAATTCAAATGTTTCCATACTGTTTATTCGTATTTTACATACAGTTTTTAACAAAGATGCGATTTGTCTGTACCGTCAGCCTACAACTAAAGAAATAAACCATAACAAGGACAAAATAGTCAGAAAGTGGCATCAAGTGACAGCTCAAGTACCTGTTCAATTAGTCAGGGACGAATTAGGCAACAAAGACGAAACTTTTAGTAAATTGCATTTGTTGTATGTATTTATGTAAAATATTTATTTCCATTGAATTATCAAATAAAGCCTCAGTTTAATGTATGATGTTTTATTCTTTTTTGGTGATACAATTCCAAAATACCTGTAGTAGTTTCAGTGTATGTACACATGTCATGCTAATATTAAAAATAAATTATAAAATCAATATTATGTTACCCAGTGTCTGTGTTATGGAGAACATGAACACAGGCATATGTATAAATACAGTATAGGCTACTCACATAACGATGAATTTTCATTCAGCAGGCAATAATTGAGCATACTAATATTTTTCCAGGTTTCGCAAGGATGAAAGTTTACGGAATGCCTGGATTAAAAACCTGAAACTCCAGGATTGGCAACCAAGACCTTCAAGTGTACTTTGTTCAAAGCATTTTGAGAATCACTTGATCGATCCCAGCGCTTTTTGAATAACATTACGTCCCGGAGCAATTCCTACACTGTTTACCGAATTTACTCCATATGTAAGCATTATGAGAGTGTAAGATAGAAGAGTGTCCCTGGAGTTTCTTGCACGTTCTTCTCCATAGAGATCTACGCTTTGGAACGTGCAAATAGCTTCAACTTTTTGGACAGACCGACCTTGACAATTAAAAAGTGCCTGTAAATGGTTTATTTGAAATAAATGCTTGAATTTTGAATTACATACATTACTTTTATTTCAAAAATCCTGATTTATTCCTAAACTAGCTTTCAGGCATACTATACCTTGACTCTCGGTTCTACAAAACATGGCATGCGGGTTAATGACTGCAGTGCCAGTTTTTCTAGCTGATACTGACGTCCGTCAATGGTTTGTAAACACCGTCAAAAGATAAAGAGTGGACTGCTGCCCATCGTCCTCTTAAAATATTCCCTTAGTCGCCTTTAACAATAACCACGGGAATGGAGTGTGGTTCTATTCGTTAAGACTATTGATGAGTAATCTATATTTCATGTACCCAGATAATATAGATTTTCACGGATTTTCAGAATATCGTTAGATAATACTGGCAACCGGTCCTAATTCGGCCCTGTAATGATATCATTCCCTAGGTGTGCGTAATGGCTACGCAAATTTTAGCGAATGTTTGGTCTGCTACTATTTATATGTCTGTGTTGTAGACATTGTACATTAGTAAGATTCCTATGATTAACGACATGTTTTAATTCCAAATGTGGGCATAGAAACGAAACGCAAGTGTCAATTGTTTTGTGTTTGATAGAGTTTGTTTTGGACGCTTTTGTTTGTTTCGAACTGCGAAAGTTTATTAAAGTTTCGTTTTTATATTTTTACCTTTTTAAAATGGAAAACCAAAAGCGGTTCAGTAGGTCATCTAAGCGCGAAAGAAGTACTAATTTTACTTCAGAAGAAACCAATCTTCTGGTTTCGTTAGCAGAGGAAAAAAATAAATAATCGAAAATAAAACAAGAGTCGGACTCGCGCACCGAGGGTTCCGTACAAACCTGTAGGTATTATATTATGAGCAAAAGTTGCGATTTACGATTTATGACGAATTAAAAAAGAACTACTTACTAGATCTCGTTCAAACCAATTTTCGATGGTAGTTTACATGGTAATATACATCATATATTTTTTTTAGTTTTATCTTTCTCTTATTTTAGAAGTTAAAGGGGGGGGGACATTTTACCACTTTGGAAGTGTCTCTCGCGCAAACTATTCAGTTTAGAAAAAAATTATATTATAAACCTCAATATCATTTTCGAAGACCTATCTATAGATACCCCACATGTATGGGTTTGATGTTTTTTTTTTTGAGTTTCTGTTCTAAGTAGGTAGACAGACATGATTCAAGATTCAAGATTCAAAGCATTTATTTCAAATAAACCATTTACAGGCACTTTTGAAATGTCAAGGTCGGTCAGTCAAAAACATGAGTTAAGAGATGACCAGACTCAACTGACGACGCCCATTCACGAACCTGACGCATGTATCGGCACCATTCAGCTAAACCATTTTGAAGGGAACCGAATGATCCAACACACACGCCGCCATCAGCAAAACATTTGAGTGAGCTCTATATCACCATGCTCGTTCATGTCAAACAAGTAAACTAATCACATATATACCTATTATGTAAATGGCCCCATGGTACTCACCATTACAAAATTTGAAAAAAATGCTTCTACTTTACACAAAACTATGGTTGTCAATGATCAAGTAATGAAAGATATATAACAAACAATTCAATAATAATTACTATAAGACATACATTCTTTTAAAGAAAAAAAAAAATTAATTATTGTATCATAAGTACAAAACAAAAAAAAAAAAAAAAAAAGAGGGTGAGCATCTCTTCCAGACATTAAAACCTAACTAGTGGACCCCCGCGGCTGTGACTGTGGAGAAGGACCGGCATTTAGCCAAACATTTTTATCGAGGATATAATCTTCCAGTTTATAATATGCTTTACTACATAGTGTGCGTTTTATGCATGCTTTAAATTTTCTCTCATTCAGTTCGAGAAAATCAACTGGTAATTTATTATAAAATTTAACACAGTACCCCATAAAAGAAGTATGTACTTTAGCCAATCTGAACTGGGGTTGATCTAATTTGTTCCTATTTCTCGTATTAAAATTACTTATGCCTGTACTAATCTTGTTAAAAAGATGAAGATTTTTCCGAACATACATAATGTTTTCGTAAATGTATTAACAAGGTACCGTCATGATGTTAATATCCTTAAACAGCTCCCTTAGGGAATCGCGCCGCCGCAGATTGTATATGGCTCTGATGGCTCTTTTCTGTAGAATAAATATGGACGCAATGTCTGCAGCTCGTCCCCATAATAAGATACCGTAAGACATGATACTATGAAAATAACTAAAATAGACCAGCTTCGCGGTATCTATATCAGTGAATTGACGGATTTTTCTGACAGCGTATGCTGCTGAACTTAGCCGCCCCGCAAGAGATATTAAATGAGGACCCCATTGTAGCCTTGAGTCAAGCGTGATCCCCAGGAAAACCGTGTTTTCGACGAATTCTAGTTTCTCTTTGTTCAATACTATATCGCAATCACTACTTTTAACATTCGGTAAGGCAAATCTGATGCATTTAGTTTTTTTCCCATTTAATACTAAATTATTAGCAGTAAACCAATTTTGGACCTGCTGTAGGGCGTTATTATGTCGTAAAGATTTATGGAACGCCTGTCTATCTTAAAAATTAAGGAAGTATCGTCAGCAAATAATACTATTTTAGGTTGCAAAAGATGGGGTAGATCATTAATATATACTAAAAAGAGGAAAGGACCCAATATTGAGCCTTGTGGTACCCCCATTTTGATTTTTAAGCCCTGAGAATTGACACCATTTACTTGAACTTGTTGCTGTCTGTCACTTAAGTAAGATTTCACTAGACTGAGTGCAAGTTTACCTAGTCCGTAATGTCCCAGCTTTAGGAGCAAGGTTTCGTGATTTACGCAATCAAATGCCTTGGAGAGGAGAGGTCACAAAAGATTCCTATGGCATCTTGAGCCTCTTCCCACGCTGTATATATATGTTTTAACAACGTGGCACCAGCGTCAGTGGTACAACTACCTTTGGTAAAACCATACTTTTGATCGTGTAAGATTTTATTGATGTTAAAATGATTGAGCATCTGATTGAGCATTACTTTTTCAAATACTTTGCTAAAAACTGGAAGTACAGATACAGGTCTATAATTATTGGTGTCTTTGCTGTCTCCAGATTTAAATAGTGGTATAACCTTACTGTATTTCATTACATCTGGAAAGACTCCTTGGTCCACACATAAATTAAATATTAAAGCCAAGTATGGTGCTATGGTCTCTATTATGGACGTGCACACTTTGATAGACATTCCCCATATGTCTTTGGTCAATTTGATTTTAATTTGCCGGAAAGCCTTTATGACTGTCATAGGGTTGATATGTTTGAATTGAAATTCAACCGTACAGCCTGGAACGTTTGCTCTTAATAAATTATATGAGACCTCGGGTGAAGAATTTAAAGCTTCCGTAGTTTTAGTTGATATATTGGTGAAAAAATTTACAAACTCTTGAGCTACTTCTAAATTAGAGCTTTTGGCACCATGTGCAGTCTCCAGTAAAAAAGCAGTGTTTCGCATGACGAATCTATAAGGGTTCCGTTTTTGCCGTATGGCTACGGAACCCTAAAAAGTGACGCTACGACTTGGCAAGATAAAGAATAAGCCTGGAAAGACATCGAAAAGGCTTTCAATAGTTCGTCGGGTTCGGTGTTTCGTGATCACAAACACCTGAACCACTGGTACCGCCTCAAATGCAATAACAAACTTTTCCCACTTGAAATGCAATGTTATCATAACTTGAAATCTATATATATAAAACAAAGACGGGTTTGTTACAACACTTATAACTCGAGATCTGCTGAACCAATTTTCATGGTTATTGATTCGTTAAATTTGTCTCCGACCCGAATAGCAGAATACATCTTAAAAACAATGAAAACTCGATATGTGCAATGAATACTTAATTGACGGGAGCGAAGCCGCGGGGGACAGCTAGTGTACTATAATGTAGATGATAACTTCCTTAACAGCCACTTGATTCGGCTGATAACTTAATCAATACTTTATCTACCAGATATCGCTATCCGACACGTGTGTAACCAAAAGTTTTAGTTTATCTGCCAGATAAGTTCCTAATAGGCTATCAGAGACTTTATCCGTAACCGGTGAAACTGGCCCTTATTCTTATAAAATTTCTTCTAAAGTTGATAGTTTATCGTAAAAAGAATTAATTAGATTTTTTTGTATGGAGCGAATCACGTTTAATTTTTTTTCTTCAATTGTACTAATATGTTGGGTGTGTGGCGTAAGTATATGATAGCTAGGGTCATTCTTTATCCACGAAAAAAAATCAGCTTCGACCATCCGCGGCAGCGCGAGTAATCATTCGGTAAAAAAAAATGTTTGTATGATTTTTTTTGCCATTTAAAATAAATTCAAAGTATATTTTTTGTCTCATTTGGCTGTTTTGACCTTCTTTTTAGTTAAATATATAGTTTTAATAGTGCATAGGTACTTAAAACTAGTAATTCTGGTAGAGATTTAGTTATTATTGCATGTTATCGGTAGCACCTGCATTGCGCGGCCAACTAGTTCCGCGCGCACTATGGTGCTTTCTTGTTCAACTTTTTTCAGCAGTCTCGGAAAAATATGAATTAGGTGTCATTCGATTTGGAGTTTCGAATCGAATGACATCTCATTTGCCAGTTCCCAGTTGGGAACACATTCCCCATCAAAAGTGGTGGGAAGCATGCCAAGACGATTATTTGCTGTAATCGCTGCAACGGGAGGTCATACTCGTTATAATTTCAATTTTTTAATGTTTTTTTTTTATTAAAAACCATAACAATTTAATTTCACTACACCCGTAAAAATGCCCATTTAACACGGCTCTCTGTTTACATTTACCGATTCCAAGAAATTTCCAGTCATCTAACTAAGCTAATAACATACTAAAAATATTAATATTATTCATAGAAAAGCCAATAACTGTAAGGTGCCCGATTTTTTTTGCAAAGGAGGGTGTCTTAGAATAATAACGCATAGAAGCCGCGTCTAGAACAAAACCCGAGCAAAATCGTGTGTCCACTTCATTTTCTTTGTGTGCGTGAGCCGAATGTGTCTACGTTCCTCTAACGCACACAGATATAGCTTTCAGTGATACCATTACCAAGCCGTTACCCACAAAATATGGGAAGACGCATTACTATTTTGCTATCAAGGCAAGTATTTTATGTTGTTGGGAACTGGAAAAGGTAAACATGATTTTTCATGTAATATGACATATTTTTTCGCAAGGTTTAATTCAATTTATTTCAAAATAAAAGGAAATAAATCGCATAAAGATTGAGATATTGTTCAATGCGTTTAGAATGCTTGATGGGTTATAATTATAATCAATGATAGAACATCGGGTTTGATATGAATTAACAGTAAAGGTAGCCATTGACGATACGTTCATCAATCCAAATGGAGTGGACGTCTTCCAAAATCGTTTCGTGAATGTGATAAACCTATGCCAATCAAATGGACATCTTCCAGCGAACGTCATCCGCGGCCGACTGTCAATGTCAAAAACGTGCGACACGCAATTTGGAAGCCGTTCGAATTGTCTGTGAATGGGCAAAACCGCGTCCAATTTTTTGTAAATTATGTCTCAGTTTTTGCTACGTGATGACGGGGGGTACATGTGCTACAATGCTAGAAAGAGCTGAGTCTATGAAAATCAGGACTGGGTTATTTGTAATCATGTCTACGTCTGCGCGTGACTTTGTATTAGAAGTCATTGAAAAATATAAATCGTACCTAGGCATGGGTCATTGATGGTTTTCTGGTTAACGTGATTTAACTGTTAATCGTCACTGGTCAACTGGTTGAAAAAAATGTTAAATTATTAACAGGTTTGAACGGTAGCGATTGACGTCAACGTCAATTTATGTCAACGTTTTCAATGGTTGACAATGTTGCAAATAATAAATTGATGTTCATTGAAGATTACTGATTTGTTATAAGAAATGGCGTTCCCTTCGTACTCTTTCCAGGCTTAATTCGCATACCAGACCAGTTGATTCTCAGAAATGAATAAATAAAATTAAGTTGAAATAATCCGTGAGCCGTTGACGAAAATTAACAGATTATTATAATTCAACTTGTATTTTCGTAGATGATAAACAGTTAAGTCGTTGACAAATGAAAAGTCGTTAAAAAAACAGTTTATTGATTCAACAACCACCTCTAATCGTACCCATGTTTATGGCAAGTGAAACATCCTGATTATCACGACAGGGAAAAGAGAAATGTAGTAATTAATGATTTGTTTTTTTTTATTATTGGTGTTACAAGTTGCAGTAATTTGAAATAAGTCTGTTCGTCTATCCTCAAGTAATTTCTCCAATCGCTGGGTTCTAATGATAACTCAGACACTAAGTTGGTATGTGTAAATGTAGGTACTTCTTTTTTCCAATCAGCCTTTCATCCATTTTCTCTTTCGTCTTTTTAACGAAATACACACTGCTATTGCCACCATTAAAAAATCCATTGTGATAATTTTATTATTCTTCCGTACGACGCGACGTCGACTTAATAGCATGCTATCTTTGAAGTGGCGGCTGGTGGCGGCGCGTACGTCTAAATGGAAGTAAGTCAATGTGCCTTTAAACTGAAGTACCTCCATAAGGAAGTATTCCATTTAGAAGCATTCCAAAGAGACGTCAATGGCTACCTTAAGTATTGTATTTTAAAATTACAAAAATGAAAAACTTGAATGAAAGCAATGTGGGTATTTTTTTCCTCACAAATAGCAATACTGTGTTATGACAAGTTAGGTTATTAGAATTTTTTATTATTTATCGATTTACGTAAAAATAGTGCATAGAATGTGAGTACTTTTTTGTGAAATGTTATTTTATCACATTTTTTTGTTTTCCTGATGTGCTATAACATCCTTTCACGCAACAAACTGTCATTTTCAATTATTTACTCGCGAGCTGTTCGACGGAACGTGACCTTGAGTACTGACGGCTAAGTTTGACGGATTAGGCTAAGTTTTAGTTGCCTCACTTTTTGCACTCGTACTAGGTTTCTATGCGTTATTATTCTAAGGAGGGTGTATTTTTTTGCGCCAACTACTACTCGTTGCCCCACACTAAGATTTTCTCATGTATTGTAGGTGCTTTTACAAACTAAGGGCGTTTGTGCACTACAAGGAATTTTACCGTCCGGCACTCCGATTTCTTACAATTATCAATGAATTTCAATGAATTCTCAATGAAAGTTGATGTAAATCTAACTGCCGGACGGTAAAATTCGGTGTAGTGCACTAACGCCCTTACAGTCACATACACAAACAGCCAGACCCGGAACAACTATTTGTAAGCCATGGATATTTGTTCCGTGTGGGAATCGAACTCATGACACGCAGCGCAGCAGCCAATCACTCAACCACTGCGTCAACCGTGTCGTCAAAATCTAAAATGTTGCATTTCTTACCCGATCTTTTAGAAGTTCTTTGAATGCCTCAATGGCTTCCTTCTTGTCTTTATACTGTGGTTCCGGCGGATTTTCTGAGTTATCATTATTACTGCCTTGTGGTGGTACCGTCATTTCTTCTGGTTTGCCTAAACAATAAAAAAATATTTACAATGTAACAAAAGTTTTATACTGTAGTGCTGCACTCTGTTATTAAACTACTTGTTGGCATTAAAAATAACACTCTGCTGATATGCACAGATACATGCAGTCGATTACAATACGACCGACGCGACGTATCTTGGCGAATTAGAACTTCGCGCAAACGGTTGCGTAGTAACGTTTTTTGTTTACTTCTTCGTTAGCTTCGGGCTTATTTTCGGCAATGCTCGGTAGTCGGTACTATAGTCCCCGCCACGAGAAGGTATAAGTTTTGTAAACACACATTCAATTGTTTGTTCCATGAGTCAAACTCGTTCCAGTACCACAAAACATTAGACGACAGCGCTTTATATCGATCAAATATAACCCGACCAAGTGAAATTGCTTGTTAGTTTCGTATAACACGTATGTTACTTTGAGTAGATTTAATTTGGGATTATTTTTTGTCGCTACGTAATTTAGTAGAAGTTCTTTGTTTACACAATTTATAGCTTCTCGTGTCGGGTACTATAGGTAGTTATATCACACTCACGCGCCAGCATTAGTGTCGTGTTCGGGTCAGAGACAGTAGTCTCTGTCACATACAGTTGAAAGACAAATGGGTAAACAGACCAAATAATAAAAATTAATTAATTATGGCATTAAGTCCGCCTTATGTACCACTGTCGTCGATACAAGTTTAAATAAGTTTTATGATGATTACCTACCTGTGTTTGTGATACTTGAATCTGCCAGTATCAAAAGGTAATTCGAGTCAAAATTGAAACTTGTATTTGATAAGTTATTTCTTTAGTTAATCTGGTAATAAAAGTTATTTATTTCACGAGTGTACATGCGCAGTTCGCAGTGCCTATGTTCAGTTCAGACTCGCTAATATCCGTCGGCCGTTATTTTACTTAAATCCGGCCGCGAAGCAGGAAGAATTTCGTCCGTTGACCTGTTATTACCTGTCTCTGTCACTCCCGCGTAAATAGAATGAGTCTCGCTCGCACAGATGCAATGGCCGCCGTCCTCAGGCATTGTAAACCTTTGCCTGAGAGTGTAAGGTTTCTTCTTGTTTGCATGTCACGTAAAAAAAGGACTCGAAATGAATAAAACTAGATGATAATGTAGATAAAACTGTTGATTCTTTTGTAATAAATGGGATAGGCGAGACGTTTTCGGTAAGCAGTAAGGGCTCGTACACAAAACTGCGATGCGACGTCGCATCGCAAAAATTTGCGAGCTCCTTCTACGTTAATGTGCGAGCTCCCTCTCGTTTTTTCTGCGTTGCGAATTCGCATCGCATCGCATCGCAGTTTTGTGTACGAGCCCTTCCTCCGATACAGAGGAATCGGATTCTGATTTTTGAATTTATTTATTTTTATTTTCTAAGTTGGTACTTTCTCCTTCAAATATTTCATGTAAACCGCACTTAATACAAAAATGTTTGTTACCACTGTCAGTAGGTAAAAAGGTCATTGTACGAAATTCTTCCTGCTCCGCGACTGGACATTACCAGGGATGTTACGGAGGTGATTTCACCGGAACCGAAATTGGAGTCGGAGTTTTAAAAATTGGTTTTTCGGAGTCAGAATCGGAGTCGGAGTCAAAGGCGGAGTCGGAGCCGCTATGCTTCGACCTCCAATTTAAAAGTATCGGAATCGAAGTCGGAACCGGAAGTGTAAGATCAATCGGAAGATTCGGAAGTTCCCACATATCGGAGTCGGAGTAGAAGCTCCGTAACATCCCTCTTACTAACATAAAACTACTAGTTAACTGGACTTAAAGGTTATGCAATTTTTTTTTGAAGTTGCTATAAACGACTAAGCAAAAACACTTACTTTCTTCTGGTATGGGTATGGAGTTTGCAAGTGATGGATCAATCGCTGCAAGAGTTTTTGCCATTGCCTCATCTAAGGCAGAACTTCCAGATTGATTTGATGGAGACATTGGCAATGGCACTTCTCCAGGAGGCATTTCTGCACTTAATGCTGCTCTGTAAGTAATTAGCGATTATAATAACACCACTGTTCTTAATAGAAAACATACATTCTAGCATCCACTGTAAAACTTACTACCGATAGCAAAATTCTTGTGTGTGTATTAATAAAGTTTTAAACGTCAGTCTCAAGTTTACCCGTTGCCGCTTTGTTTAAAAAATACACAATGGATTTTGAAGAGGTTTTTAATATATATGTCGGAGTTGGTTGTCAATCACAATAGTGGGTAGTTGCCAAATCTTATTAGAAATTGATTTTCGTATTACTAATCGGAGTGTTTTTTACTATCAATTATTGTCTCATAAATCGTAACTTAATTTATTAAGTACTACTAGTTGATTTTTGGCAACTTATTTCGATAAGTGTGAACGTTAGTTTTGTTTATGACAGTTGATGAATATGATGGCATGTTGCTTTAATTTTAAAATGATTTACTTTGTAATTTCATTGTCTACTTACGACAATTATTCTTGTATAATTTGATTATTTTCTAATGTAAATCTTATTAGATTTAGCACATTTTGTATTTAGTAAACGCGTGACGTACTTCCGTGCGTCAGCGGACAGAGTTGTCGTGGAGGGATTGCAAAGTGGGGACATCGTCCTATAAAACAGTCTACACTCGGTAAGCTCGTCAGTCGGTCTTCGGATTCGACTCGATACAGAGCTCCCCTGCTCCCGACAAAACTGTCGGTTTACTTAGTACAACGCTGCTGTATATTGCACATTTGTACACAGCTGTATTTGATACACTTTGTGTTTGGGTGGCTTGGCCACTATACGAACTGTGACCCTAAAAGTCTGTTCGCCTTACTGTTTTAATACCTTTTTACCTGCTTAATCTTTTTTCTGTTTACCATTCATATTGTGTACCTTTTGTATTGTGTTTTAATTACTGCCTACTGTAATAAATCTTTGTATCTAGTTATACAGTCTTGTTTATCCCAATAAAATGGGAACTACAAACCCTGACGATATACCCCTCGGCTCTCCTGATCCTACATCAGAAGTGGGATTAGGTTTAGCCCAGGAATCGGAAGGTGTTGGTGATCCATGGCGAGTAATGTTGGAGCTTCAGAATCATAATATGACTCAGTTGATTGAAGCGATTAAAACTAACTCCGCTTCATCTACTGTGATTCTTTTGCCCGATTTTAATCCAGACCTACCCGATTCCGATGCTCAATCTTGGAGTACAACCGTAGATATTTGCCTATCGGAAAAGCCTCTTCAAGGTGGCCCTCTTATAATTGCCCTCACTAAAGCATTAAAGGGCAGTGCCAACGTATGGCTTTCCCAAGTGTCTTATGCAGGTATGACCTGGACAGACTTTAAAGGTCTCTTTCTCTCTCGTTATGCCATTCGGATTACGAAATGCTCCTAGTGTTTTCCAACGTGCTGTAACTAATGCATTAGGTAACTTAGTCCATTCTTACGTGATTATTTACATCGATGACATCATGGTGCCAAGTAGAGATCCCTGTGAAGGTTTACATCGACTAGAAGAAATCCTTGAATCATTGACCAAAGCAGGTTTTTCATTAAATCTTAGCAAGTGCTCTTTTCTAAAGCGTAGGGTAGAATATCTTGGGTACGAAATCACATCTGGGGAACTTCGCCCAAATCCTCGAAAAATAGAAGCATTACTGAAATTAAACTCTCCCAAAACAATTCACCAGTTGAGACAGTTCATTGGTCTTGCATCCTATTTTAGAAAATTTGTAGAGAACTTTTCACAAATTATGAAACCTTTGTTCTTCTTAACTACTACTAAACATACTTTTAAGTGGACTGATGAACATGAGAAAATTAGGCAAAGAGTGATTTCAATCCTTACTAATGAACCAGTTTTAATGATTTATAACCCTGAATATCCCATCGAATTACATACTGACGCTAGTGCTGATGGTTACGGTGCCATTCTTTTTCAAAAAGTTGATAAGAAAATGCATGTTGTAGAATACTTTAGTAAAAGAACGACTGCAACTGAAAGTAAATATCATTCTTATGAGTTGGAAACTTTGGCCGTTGTTAACGCAGTTAAACATTTTCACCATTATCTGCAAGGACATAAATTTACTGTTGTTACTGACTGTAATTCCCTTAAAGCCTCGCGCAGTAAAGCTGATTTAACTCCCCGAGTACATAGATGGTGGGCTTTTCTACAAGCCTATGACTTTGATATTATGTATAGAGAAGGCAGATATATGAACCACGTAGACTTTCTTTCTAGAAACCCCCTTCCACAATCAATCAACAAAATAGAACAGAAACGCGTTGATATTACAACTCTGTCTAATAGTTGGCTTTTAGCTGAACAACAGCGTGATTCTGAGATTTTAGGAATCGTTTCTAATCTGAAAAATAACTCTCTAACCCCTGATATTGCCCAAAGTTATGAATTACGATCAGGAACCTTGTACCGTAAAATACAACGTAATGGACAAACTCGTTGCTTACCTATTGTCCCAAGAGCTTTTAGATGGTCTGTTATAAACCACATCCATGAAGCAATCATGCATTTAGATTGGGATAAAACACTTGAAAAGGTCTATGAGCATTACTGGTTTGATAAGATGGCTAGATATGTAAGAAAATTCGTAGATAACTGTATCACATGTAAAATCTCCAAATCTAACTCGGGTAAAATTCAAGCAGAATTACACCCTATAACTAAAGTCAGTATACCTTGGCACACAGTGCATATAGATGTTACGGGAAAACTTAGTGGAAAGAGTGATCTCAAGGAATACATCATTGTTTTAATTGATTCTTTTACAAAGTATGTTTTACTGTACCATACTACTCAGATTGACGCATCAAATTGCATTAAAGCCCTTAAGTCTAGTGTCTCTTTATTTGGAACACCTTCTCGGGTTATAGCTGACCAAGGTCGCTGTTTTGCTAGCAAAAACTTCAAAGAATTTTGTGATTCCCATAATATTGCTTTGCATTTAATAGCCACTGGTGCATGTAGGGCTAATGGGCAGGTTGAACGCATAATGAAAACGTTAAAAAGTATGCTTACCGCCGTTGAGACCAGTGAGCGCTCATGGCAAGATGCCATTGAAGACGTTCAAATCGCTCTAAATTGCACAGTTAATCGGGTTACTAAATCTAGTCCTTTAGACTTATTGATTGGACGAGTTGCTAGACCTTTAGGTTTGATGACTGTTGACAATGAGGAGATAGAAGTAAATCTGTCTCGTGTGAGGGAACAAGCAGCCCTGGGTATAACTAAAAATGCCGAATAAGACAAAGCCCGATATGATAAGACTAAAGCTGTTTTGAAAAAGTTTCAAGTTGGAGATTTTGTGCTTATTGCTAATGAAGAAAGAAACCAGACTAAATTAGACCCTAAATTTAAAGGTCCCTATAAAATTTTAGAACTATTAGATGGTGATAGATATTTGTTAAAATCTTTGAGTACCAATAGAATTTACAAATATGCCCATGATCGTGTACGAAAAATGCCTGAATGTCCAGTTACTGTTAGTGATGATGTCAATACTGACACTGATGATGATTCCTCTGCTGCTGACATACTATAGCTGAATTGACAAGATGTCTATGTTGACTCTTGTATAGCTTGATGCTTAATCGGATGTCTATGTTGACTCCTGGATTTGGATGTTGATCTTGACGCTTATGCGGGTTGTCTATGTTGACGCCTATGCGGGTTGTCTATTTGACTCCAAATTACTTGTCGAATCCCATGGTGTGATTTCGGCTGGGAGACTATGTCTCTACTTTAATTGAGCTATGTATTGTCAGTAACAGTATGGTAATCTTGAATGGTTGCGATGCAACTACTATTGATAATAATTTGATTTGGCTAACTCAGGATTTTTCTTTTCAACATACCATTTGTTAAGGCTTTTGTTTGTCAGAAAGGCCGATCGATATTCACAAGAGATTTTCTTTTTCAGGATCACACGAGGTCGTGTAGAACGTCAGTTCTGGCCGTGTCGGAGTTGGTTGTCAATCACAATAGTGGGTAGTTGCCAAATCTTATTAGAAATTGATTTTCGTATTACTAATCGGAGTGTTTTTTACTATCAATTATTGTCTCATAAATCGTAACTTAATTTATTAAGTACTACTAGTTGATTTTTGGCAACTTATTTCGATAAGTGTGAACGTTAGTTTTGTTTATGACAGTTGATGAATATGATGGCATGTTGCTTTAATTTTAAAATGATTTACTTTGTAATTTCATTATTGTCTACTTACGACAAT
This sequence comes from Ceramica pisi, assembly GCA_963859965.1. NCBI lineage: Eukaryota > Metazoa > Arthropoda > Insecta > Lepidoptera > Noctuidae > Ceramica > Ceramica pisi. The sequence goes on along the minus strand of OY982536.1, from coordinate 15,372,114 downwards.
TATTCTTGTATAATTTGATTATTTTCTAATGTAAATCTTATTAGATTTAGCACATTTTGTATTTAGTAAACGCGTGACGTACTTCCGTGCGTCAGCGGACAGAGTTGTCGTGGAGGGATTGCAAAGTGGGGACATCGTCCTATAAAACAGTCTACACTCGGTAAGCTCGTCAGTCGGTCTTCGGATTCGACTCGATACAGAGCTCCCCTGCTCCCGACAAAACTGTCGGTTTACTTAGTACAACGCTGCTGTATATTGCACATTTGTACACAGCTGTATTTGATACACTTTGTGTTTGGGTGGCTTGGCCACTATACGAACTGTGACCCTAAAAGTCTGTTCGCCTTACTGTTTTAATACCTTTTTACCTGCTTAATCTTTTTTCTGTTTACCATTCATATTGTGTACCTTTTGTATTGTGTTTTAATTACTGCCTACTGTAATAAATCTTTGTATCTAGTTATACAGTCTTGTTTATCCCAATAAAATGGGAACTACAAACCCTGACGATATACCCCTCGGCTCTCCTGATCCTACATATATATTTGGAATGGTTCTAGTTAACGAGTTAATTAACCAGAACCAGAATGATATTTTTATGTACATTAACAATAATAATTTACAACAATAATTTAATTAATAATTAATAACAATAATTTATTTCTATTTAAGTTGCCGACTGTGGTGCGTGAATTTCTCAAATCATCCGAAGGAAACAAGTTCCCGGGATAAAAAGTATCCTATGTGTACACCTGCCAATGAACCACTATTGTACGTAAAAAAACGGGCCAAGTGCGAGTCGGACTCGCGTGCACCGACAAACATTTTTTTTACAATATTATTATTACACTACAGACTTCTTATAGGCTTTCCTGTAATGTTTAGATGTAGAATTAACATCTGGTTTTTTTTTTAATATCAGGCTCAGTAGTTTCGGAGATAAGGGGGGGAATGGTCATTATTGGTCTTATTTCTTAAATAACTTGTAACGTATTTATATTAAAATTATTATGAAAAAAATATAATTAGGTAAAACCCTAACAGTAAGCCCTTTCAATTCATTTGTCACGCGATACAGTTTGAAATCCTTTTTTGTTTTTAAGTTTCTAGTTTACCCCCATTGTAAAAAAAAATTAATAATATACGTAACACGTCCATAAATGTTACCAACTTATTTAGAATAGCTGAAAATATTTCAGCAAAATTGAATTTGAGCTACTCCCATAATATTTTTAAAAAAGTATTGAAACTTACTGTGCAGCTTCCTCAGCAGCAATTTTTTCTTTGATCTCGTGAAGCTCCTGTGGTATTATCCAGCTTGATTCTTTAGTTTCAATGTTATGATAATACACACGCCCAGCATCAGTTGTGTATTCTTTCCAAACACATGCAGACAGTAATTTCTAGAAACAGAGAAAAGAATATGTTGTCGAGGTTTTCATTTTAGCAACCAAAATGTTTCCTATACATAAGCCATAACTTACGGAAAATATTTTGGTTTTGGTTAAAACATGCCTCAAGCAAAATTCAAAATAGCTTAAAGCTATGTATATTTTCTGAAAACTTTAATTTCTCTAATATGATATTATTTATACAAAATTATTTAATAATATACATATACAACTTACAAACTACTAAATACTAGACTTGCAATACTGACAGCATTGCCGCATTGAATGGCTGATTCTTTAGCGAGACCAACACCAATCGTTATATAATCATTAATATAAATTATTACTATCAACATCAAAGCATTTTTTTAAATGTACCAGTACTTTTTTTATACACCACGATGGGTGAAAGTGGACTATAGTAAAATCTTTCAACATTTTAGGGAAAAAAAATATTTTGTATATTTTATTTTTGTAAAATCTACATGTATTCTGGTATTTATAAGGGTTGTGGTGGATAGCAGTGTTACTTAGGTTGTTGATACAAAAAAAAATCAGAAATATTTGAAAAATTGTGGTCATGGCAGTTAAAAATACCATAAAGGGTGTCAATTTTCGAAGAATTTCAGTTTTTTATTTGTAATTTCAAAAACGATTTAGATTTATTTTTTTCCTTTTTTTTCTCGAGTAGTCATGAGCAGTTCCACCCTACGGTGCCCGCTTATCCTTGAATTTTGGGACATGTTGTATAAGCACGAGACTAATACCATAGTGATAAGTAGTGTTCCTTGACTCTTTTAAAAACAGGCAGTGATTGCGCGCGCTTTATTGACACAGGCAACGCATTCCATAAACGAACGGCCTGAACTGTAAAAGATGTAAGTATCTAAAAAAGTTGTGGAGTGCGTTGGCATTGTAAGTTTCAAGTTATCTGATGACCTAAGAAATCTTGAATGACAGTCACAAAGAAACTGGAAACGTTCTTTTAGGTAAGGAGGGGTGGTTGGGGAAAAAAGCACATTGTATAAGAGGGAAAGAATATGGGCATTCATTCCGGCGAAGGCGAATTGGCTACCACTCGAGTATAACACGGAATTCTGAACCATGGTCATATTTGCGCAAACCAAATTATGAACCTTATGCAGACATTTTGAAGTTGCTCAAGTTTATCAAGTTGTACTTCGATGAGGTCAAGATAAGATATGGGTAAGAGAAGATTGTGCAAGTGCAATCTTGGTGGCAGTCGGCAGAAAATTACGCAATCTCCTCAAAGATGCAGCAGATGCGAATAGCTTGCGGCTTACTTCCTGTAGCCGGGCAGTCCAAGAACAGTTCATGTCAATGAAAACCCCTAAGTTCTTAACTTTCTCCTTAACATTTTTTATTATGTCACCAAAACTGTGGGGCCATTGCCCTCGGTTTTATTTGAATTAAAAAATCTATTTTTATTTTCTATGAAATTAATTAAAAAAAGAACTATACTGCTATAGCATTACAATACTAACGGTAAAAAATACAGTATTGGTTTTTTTTATTGCGTTATTTTGTGTTTGTGGTTTATGGGATTTTCAAATCAAAGATCAGGAGTCGGGGCTTTGACGTCACTATTATGTGCAGTGTGTGACACGCGACGTCACACGAGTTTTCAACGCACTGCGTCGTCTTAATTTTTTGTTTACGTAAAAATATACGTTTCCATTATTTCTTTGAACGCTGTCTGACGGACTTCTTAGACTTTTTTAATCATCTACAATATCGTTAGTGAATTCTTTAATTATTTCTAAAAGTATAAACCACAATGTTTCGTAAAAAACGAGCTTTTTTCATAACGTATTATGCGAACAGCATCCAATCGTTTTGCTTTGCTTTTTAATTTTTTGTTTTTAATAATTGTTTTGATTTTTGATTTTTCTGTTTTGTTTACTTTTTATTATGTCTATTTTTGTTTAATTTTCTTTTGTTTACGATGCATATTTGTACGCACATAAGGTCGTTTTTTAAAAATGTTTAACTATTTTTTCTAATGCTGTGGGGGGGGGGGCTGGTGACTTGTACCACAGGTTTTGTTCCCAAAACCTTTTTCAGGCACCAGTCTCTTACAATGGTGAAATATAGTTATATAAATTATTAATAACCAATGTTAATTTAAGGCAACCATTGTGCAGAGAGATTAAATAACTTTGAATTGAATTATTATTTTTCCTTTAATACGCATGTGCAATAATAGTGACGGATTACTCTTCGACCCGATGAAGGACTGTCTACATTTCATGTCATTCATTACTGAGCTCAAATTGAAAACGATCCGTTTTGGTGGATATGTTCACCATAGTATCTTTTTATTTAGGACTGGAAAAGGCTAGGCATTAATTTCAATGGCGAGTACATCTGTACATCATCCACTCACCTTCGACTTGCTGACGATATAGTATTAGACATGGACAAAACCAAGATAATGATAAATACATACATGTAGCACCCACTCCTATTAAGATCGACGTTATAAACGAGTTTGTCTACCTGAGTATCTATAAGCAGTGCGTATTGCCAGTGATAACTTATGGTACTGAATCGTGGTCGCTCACAATGGGCCTCATAAGAAGTTTCCTTGCGTGATGAAATTAGGAATTATGATATCCGCAAGAGAACCAAGGTTACCGACACCGAGCCCCAAGGATCGCCAAACTGAAGTGTCAGTGGGCAGGGCACATTGCTCGCAGAACCGATGGTCGATGGGGTCGAAAATTTCAAAAGATGCGACTGCGTACCGGAAGACGAAACGTTGGCGCGGCCTCCCACAAGGTGGACCGATGACCTGGTGAGGGTCGCGGATAGCCGATGGATGCGAGACGCACAGGACCGGTTGTAGTGGCGAGACTTGAGGGAGGCCTATGTCCAGCAGTAGACGTTTTTCGGCTGATATGATGATGATGAGTATTTTTTAGCTTGTTTTAATTGGTATACTCCAGAGCGAATAAAAAGAGATCATCTTCACTCAGCCTCGAAAAAATAAAGTAACGGTTATGAATTTGTGGCGGCAAATGGCAGTTAACTGGAAGTTTCTATTCAAGCTAAATCTCTCCGAGAGCAATGACAGACATGGTCCCATTAAAAAAAGATTATGGAGACAAGTTCAAGTTTTTTTGTCATTGGCTGCCATTTTCAAATTTGGAACAAAATGTATGATGTCCTTTTTATAACCTTGTCTTGCTATGGGAGTTAATTGAAAAGTATTATTTTAAATTAAATTAATAGTAGGAGTTTCTGAAATAAGCTGCTTCTCAGACAGAAACCATAAGAGTTAATTTTTTTCCATTTCAGAATGAAAATCTAAATCAATTTGGTGTTTTCTTGTTTTTATGCTTTATAATAATGCTTACTTCTGCTGGAGTTTTCAAATCATCAGGTTTCTCCCAGAGACTTTGTTTACTAACTGAGTTGTAGTAATATGTTCTTCCATCTGGAGCTTTATGTTCAGACCAAGGACTGCTTTGATTAGCCATCGGGGCCACATCCGGAGCTGGAGCACTCATATCCTGCAATTGTTGGATGCTCTTACACATCATTAGTGAGTAAATGATTAGCAAAGCAGTCTTACATAAATAACAAATTATGAAACATTTTAGCAGCAGGGATTTATTCATTTACAAAAACAAATGTTCTTTACCTAAATAAAAGTGGTTTTCATTGAAATTGTATCCAATGATTTTAAGGCTTAAAACTAAAGCGGAACTGAATGGTAACATACTTTAAATCGTACAAATAACAAAAACAACTTGCCTATTTATTCTGTTAGCTTGCCAAAAAGGTATAAAAGTTAATTTAAAGATACGCGATTCGCAGTGGCGTGCGCAGGCTGTATACAATACGAAGCCTAAAAAATTTTATTACCGAAAAAAACTTTTATTTTTTTAAGATCAACAATAAAGAACGAACTCTTTCAAGAATCATTTTCGCGTAATTGACATAAGCGCTATCTAGTATACTAAAGAGGCGTTACCACGACATCGACTCCTTGACACGAATGCTCCATCGAAAACTACTAGATGCCATAAAATTATCGAATGTTGTTTTGCTATTTTTATTCAATTATTACTGATAAAAAACTTTAACTATAAACTAGATAATTCATAGTTGATCAGAATGAAGATATTCCCTTATGTTTCACTCCAACTCTACTACAAAAGATACCTATTCTTTTTTTTTATTCGACTTCTCAAAAAGGAGGAGTTTCTCAATTCGGTTGTATTTTTTTTATGTTTGTTACCATAACTCATAACTCCGACAATTTATGAACCGATTTGAAAAATTATTTTTATCTGAAAGGATATAGGTACCTACTTGCAGATTGGTCCCATTTTAATTTTATCAAAATCGGTTACGTTACGAACTTTGGATTTTAAATCGAAATCTGGAATTCGTCTACTTGGATCAATGATGGTTTTATGTCATCCAAGTAATGAAAATTGCGTATTTTGCTTTTCTGCGATTTTGCAGTGGTGTTGTTAGGTGTGGGGTACCTACCACTAAAAATTGAAAAATAAAAAACTTTTCTTTTTGGTGTTAAAATACGAAGAAACTAACAAAAACACCGACTTCCGAAATTAAAGTTATTTTTTACTTTGTAGTGTTTCGTTGTCGGTTGTATTTTTTTGTTTTAACAAGAGCCCTTTGAAAGTTTTATTTGAAGTTTACCAAAACTACAAATGGGGATGAAAGGAAACCATAATCACGTGTACAATAGAAGCTTGGATATACATAGATCCATGGCACCAGCTAAGTTTGTCATAACTTATAATCAAACAACCAAATGATAAGGTTCTTAAACTGCTTGTTCAAAGTACGTATTTGTTTCAGGAAGAGCGAAAAAGTTTATAAACTCAATTTTTGTATTGTATCTACATGTATATATCTGTTCTACCAATAATTTACTTCTAAGTTCACATCATTTTGTCTAGTCAGGAAGAACACTTATATATCATAACCATCAGATTCACAATGATTTCAAATAAGAAAACTTTAGCACCTCAAAATACTGTTTCAAAAATATTCAAAACAAAAACAATCTGCAAAATTAGCTGATTTGCCTTGCATGCAAAATTGCATCATCACTTCGTACACAACAACTTCACACTCATGCAGGGTTTGTACTTGTACAAACTTAATTATGAAGACTGGCGTTTATGTTCAAAGAAATCATAGTACTTAGCAATCTATCAACAAATGACAATTTGTAGGCGAAAACTGAGAGGGAGTGCTTGGTCCTCAGATTGGCTGCCGCAAGCGATTCGCGCTATCGTTACCTACGAGTAGAATACGCGCCATTTTTATTGTTTTTGTCTTATTGAGTTCATTAACATAGTTCGAAATGATTTAGGTTATGATTTCACATTCATTTTAATTTGGAAGTGTTCTATTGATTGGCGAAGAAATGCACCAGTAAAATGAAATGTTTATCAAGCATCCTTAACTAAAAACCCAGATGATTTTCTCTCGACATGCTGATTCAAACTCATGCCATGCCACAAACTAATCATGTATCTTTAAATTAACTTTTATTCTTCTTGAATTTTTCAAATCGGACCAGTCGTTCCTGAGATTAGCATGTTCAAACAAACAAACTCTTCAGCTTTATAATATTAGTATAGATTGTTGAATTAAGTTCTTTTAATTATGTTCATAGCTTAATTAAGGTGCCAGCTACAATTGCATATTCTAATGGTACCCATTCCATAGGTACTTTTCTATTTTTTGGAAATATGTCAAATATTGGGTAATTTCTAAAAAACCTAAAAATTAAAATATCTCGAAAACAATTCAATTTCAGCCATATGTATGGGGTATTCAATTTGTTGCATTTTGGCCCCCCTATCAGCACCTTTACGTCGAGTTACAAGTAGCCCTGTATAATATGACTGAGTACATCACATGCACAAGACATCAGGATGGTGTTAGAAACATAGTCCTATAGTAATTAACAAAAGTAAATGAACCAAAAATTTACCTTTTTTTAAAAAACTTACAGGTTTAAAAGCAGGAAAGCCTGGAGGCGGCATGGAAAATGGTGGTATCATAGGCGGAAAACCCATGGGTGGTGGCATACCGGCCATGTTTGTTGGCATTCCAGGCACTGGAGGCATACCAATGGATGGAGGCATAGGCGGAGGCAAGCCACCTAGCATTGTAGGAGGAATGAGAGGCCCCGAACCAATCAGACCAGGTGAACTGGTGCCAGAATTAGGCGGTTCCTGAAAACAATAATACGCAAAGCACTGAAATACCAACATTTATTTATTTATATATATATATGGATTCTTTATCAGTGAATATGAGACCAATTAATATAAAACGCTAGTTCTGAAAACAATAATACGCAAAGCACTGAAATACCAACATTTATTTATTTATATATATATGGATTCTTTATCAGTGAATATGAGACCAATTAATATAAAACGCTAGTTATTTACATTTCTGCATGATTACAAATAAGTTTAGAGCGAATCGGCTACCAAAAACACGTAAGTAATGGCAATAAAATATAAATACATGTCATACTTAACCTTACTTACCATAATCGGTTAGAGATCGTTTTTATTTCACTGTAACAGAAAATTTTAAAAAGATAAATTAAATATAATCGGCATCATTTCAAGGATATAAATAATACAATTATCATAAAGTACTACTATAGTACTGACAAGACAATTAAATTGGCAAAATATCTATCATTTTATGATGATGAACTGGATGAACAATAAAATTGTGAATTGAACCACAGACACAGAACACAATTATCCTAGCGGACCACAGACTACATAGAGATACTACGTATACACAACCTAGCGGCACAGATCCAAACCACAGAGTATACGTAGTATCTCTATGTAGTCTGTCCACAGAGTACATACATCATACATTTACAATTTCCAAACCTTTTCCAAACCCATTAGTCCAAACCATAGAGGATGGAGGAAAGTAAAGGCTCTAGTACACGTTGACCGAGTGCGCTCGGCGAGTGCGTTCAGTTAGCCAATGTGTAATAGGTCGTTTCGTCACGAAACGACACTCGCCGACGAGCCGAGCCGATTAGTGTCGGTTTTCCGTGCACAAGTCAAAGAATTTTGGCACATGCCGCAAACAGCAATCAAACGATAAACGAGTGTTCAGTTCATAGTTACGCGTCGGAGTAGATTAATATAACGTCCATAGTTCATCTAGTGCCTAACGCAGAATGATACACGCCAATTGCGCTCGGCCAACCTACAATATTTTCGGTAAGTGTGTGAATTATTCATTAAAAATTGCACCAGACATTTTTTATTAATTTTTAAACAAACTAACATTGTTTACAAATTAATATAACCTAACCTAACCTTTTTTTTTTCGGCTGGGAAATTATGCGTTACGCATACCCTCTCACTCGGGGGAGTGGGAGGGGTATGTGGGACTCCCCGGACAAGCCCAGTATACCCACTAAAACAACCCAGCACCGCAATTCCCGCAACGTCTTAGTGGGGGTGGACTGGGAGATCGGCGTAGCCTTTACGTCCAGTCCACCTCCGACGACCGCCCGCCTTCACGGCGGGCCCTTCACGCCCTCCCCGTTGGGGGAGGGCCGGGAATCTCCGACGATGGTGGTGATGCGTGCAATGCGGGCGGAGGCGCCCCCGCGCCTGTCGCCCGCCCATCACCACCGCGAGGAGGGAGAAGAGGACGTCTTTTCCGACCTCGCCTTCGTCTGCGGAGCGGCGCAGCGAGAGGATCGTCCTCCCGCGCGCGCTCCGCCGCCTCCTTCTGCGAGATGACATCCTCGCAAAGGAGGCTACCGTGGCCCAGGACTCCTCACTCCCCAGCATGCATCTGACCACGCTGGGAAGGGAGAGGTCCTGTCCGATCTCCGCAGTGAGACTGCGACGCGGCTCGGACCAAGCTGGGCACACCTCCATTGTGTGCTGCGCCGTGTCCTCCGCCGCGCCGCAGTCGTGACACGCCGGTGTCTCCTCCCTCCCGATCCGGTGCAGGTGCGTGCCGAAACAGCCGTGGCCTGACAACACCTGCACCAGACGGAAGGAGAGGAAGCCGTGTGGCCGCTCGAGCCAGTCTCGCAAGACTGGACCGAGCGCGTCCAGGGTAAGGCGACCAAAGGTGGCGGAGGCGAGGTCCTCCGTCCAATGGACGACGATGGCGTCCCTCGCCTCTCTCCGCACCGCCTCCCACTCCTCAGCGACAGGGCGCTCCCCGAGCGCTTTTCGGCGCGCCGTCCATTCGTACACTCTGGCGAGCACCGACGCCTCCAACTCCCAAGGAGGCTTTTCGGCGGCATGCGCTCTGGCCTGCTGGCCAGAGCGCATGCCGCCGAAAAGCCCAAACCTAACCTAAGTTGTATGTACGTATCGTTATTTTCATAACAAATGTTAATTGAATAAACAAAGCACTTCGATTGATTTTTTACCGAAGTTTTAGGTATTTAATGAATAAATTAAAAGGAAAAGAAAGTTCGTTTCAGACATAAGTATACCTATTGGTATGTTTGTAAAATATTATAAGTAAGTAATACAATTATCAAAGACAATCATCTATTTTCGTACCGAACAAATAAGTGTCCCTCGACTTGTCCCGGAAATAAAATGACTGTATCTGACAACCGTAGTCCTTATATCTACCAGAAGCTGCAGACCAAATCACTATCACTACATATTATAAAACAAAGTCCCCCACTGCGTCTGTCTGTCTGTCTGTCCACGATAAAATAAAAAAACTACTGCACCTATTTTCATTAATGAATAGAGTGGTTCTCGAGGAAGGCGAAGCCGTGGGCATGAGCTAGTATAAATACGCAACTAAGTGTGTTGGCACTGTGCAGAAAAGCACTACCTATATTTATTTTACTGTCAGCAGAAAATTCGATTCAAACGTGATATCCATCTAGTAAGATTCGAAAAGTCGAAATATTATTATGTGTAATAGTAACAAGTATCGATTACTTGTTGTTGTTGTTTGTAGTAGGTAGGTAATAATTATATGTAAAAAAAACATTAGAAACATTAGAAAAAGTTGGACAGGAAATAAAAAACAACATTTGTTTTACTAGAAAAGAATTTAAAGAGCTCTTCCTCTCTCCTAATTATTTTAAAGTTTGCTGTGCCCGACAGGGACCATAATTGTTTCAATGTTAATCTATTTTACCCACATTTTACCACCTGTATGTGTACATTATGGAATGCATTAATTTGATTTGATTTGATTTTGGTATCGGCAGCCATTTTATGTTCTGTATTTCTGTGTTAGCTACAGACGTTGATTTATATACGTCAGTGACTCAGTGGCCGCTACACTGACATAGTATTTATACGTCAGTGGGCCGCTAGGATAATGTGTTCTGTGCTCAGTGGTTAGCACAGAACCGTAGACAGAGAATAGATCTATCTACACCGCGCCGTAGACAGAGAACTGTCTACAGTGTCTACGATCTACACAATAACCCACTGACGTATAAATCATATGGACTGGGCATACCTACAAAAAAAAACGTGTTCACCTACCACCGACTTGGGCACTTAAAATGGCTGCCTTTCGTAGGGTTGTAACTGCGAGCAACATGCGCATCTGATATCGATATTCAACTCAATGTTAAAGTTTTTATCTCAATGCGTATAAACCATATGCACTGGGCATACCTATAAAAAAAACGTAGCTACCTACACTTTGCTGGGATGATAAAATGGCGGCTAATAGGGCAGCCTATGTCGATATGTCTTTACAATAACATCGATAAAAGATTGTTAGAATGTTTTCAAAATGTCACGGTACAATTTCAACGGGTATTTTTAGCACATTCTCAGCTTCACTTGTACAGTCGCCAGCACATCGTGCTACAACAATCTGACAAATTTCTGTAACCTACCAGATTTCCAACTTTATAAGAGAAAAGACTAAGTTCAATTTTGACTGGAATTATTTGACAGTTTCGAGTTATTTGATGTGCTGGCGTCTGTACAACAAAATAACTATCTATGTGAACAAATCTGAAAAGTTATCTTTGATCTACTTCCCGGTTTTTGATTTAGGCTAATACTTTGCGTAGGTACATGTTTAGTTTGGATGACATTGTTGCCGATTCTCTTGTTCATTAACTAAACTAAAATTAGATAATCACTATCTTTTTAACCGACTTCTAAAAAGGAGGAGGTTCTCAATATTTAATATTATTATATCAATGGGGGTTTGCGGGACATGTCTCTCTGTACCGCATACCCCCCAAAATATGTATCTATTGCCATTATTAGGATAAGTAACAAGGTACATCGAATAAGTTTTTGAAAATTCAAATGAAATGTACCTAAGCGTTATTCTAAAGCCTTGCGTTAGGTCATTCGAGACGGGGTGGAGGGAACAAAATCTAAGAAAAGAAATGACGCTGCATCCACGATGGGCTGCCGGCACGGACGTCTCCATCACCTAAGTATATTTTCTAACATACCGATGAAATTGGGTTTTAATTAAAAGTCAACAATAATTATTTACAACACCATTTATTTATTTTTACATACATATAATTTACATCCTACTAATATTATAAATTTATCCTACTAATCCATACCATCCTACTAATTGCTATACAATTTTTGTTTAAAAACATAGGTACCAGCATATTCAATGTGGGCACTGCGCTGCGCCATCATGTAACCTCATCACATCGAGGGTTCTGTTAAAACTAGATTCATCAAAGTGCAGGGAGCAGATATGCCACATTTTATGTCTATGGTTTATATTTCTCGTCTATCCATTTATTTTTGAAAAATTCATTTCCAGGAAATCTGTGGGTTAATAGCATTGCAATGTATTTTACACACTTTATCAATATAATAATATCGATACTTATCGTATGCGATGCGAACATCGCACATCACTAAGACAAATAAAAATTGTATGTAAACAATACTACGAAATTAGGAAAATAATAACGTAATAAGCCATACAAATATGACACAGGTTTCAATAATCTTTAAAAAGATCATCTGGTAACAAAACATTACACAAAATTCTACAATATTCAACTGGATTAGTGAAAACTAGTAACTAACCTGTGCAGAGTCAAATTAGTCTGATTTGTGTTATTCCTCGCACCATACTGGGAAGCACTTCGTTTTACAAACTTTCGGTTTTTTATAGTAGGTATTTTTTTTTCGGTAGAATATACCTTTTCTATAGTAAATTTGAAATTTCCAAAACGCGCAAATCCATAGGGGCTGAGAAAAAAATCGCCAAAACTTTCTTTCGGGACTGGTGGGATAGTGGGAGTATTAAGGGTGGGGAAGATTACGTGGCGACTCTATATAAGGTTTTAATCCAAATTAAGGTCAGGGGCATCTTCAAGGTCAAGGTCAAACCCGTAAATGTCAAGGTCAAACACTTCAAGGTCAAAATATGCCTAAAATCGTATAATATTGCCCTCTATTAAACTCCAACGTCAAGAATATACTCAAGGTCATACTCGAACCTCTCAAAAATGTTAATTTGAAAGAAAATGTCGACGGAGCCCCGCTGCGCGGGGCTCCTACTTCTGAGTGGTTTATAAAAAAATAACATCGAAGGGGATGGCGGGGTCTATTCGCTCGCTTCGCTCGCTCACTCGGCCCCGCCATCCCCTTCTAACCTAACCTATCCGAGTCGGGGTGCCCCCAAGTCCAGAGCTCGCTCCGCTTGCTCTTGCATTTTGAGTCCTTCGAAATGTTACCCACTTCTTAATGTATGTGTGTAATTCTGTGCGTTGGTTATTATGTAGTGTATGTAGGTTATAGGTAGTAATAGAAAAAAAAAAGATTTAACTGTCAAACGTAAACGTCGCATCACATCATAATATTCTAATTACGTTTCGTTACCCACAATCGCTAAAATACTTTTTATTTTATTTAATTAAGTCTATTATTTGCTTTTTATTTGAAAACATAATACTTGCGCAACTATTTAAAAATAAAATAAAGTCAAAAACTATAATATTCAATAAAAAAAAACTTTTAAATGAGTGGTCACTTAGTCTGACCGTAAAACGAAACGACCTTGGACCGATTTTTTTAAGTTATCTGTGGCAAAATATGTCATTTTTTCGTAAATAGGTTAGAAATAATTGAGTTTTTAGGATTTTTTTTCTCTGAAACTATGTGTTTGCGCGCTATGTGACTTTGTGATAGTGTTCTACAAGAAGAGTACTCTACCCAAAAAAATAATCAAGCTCCAAACCGAAAGTTTGTAATACGAAGTGGAGCCCCATACTGTATTATGCAACACGATGGCATGATTTTTCTCTTATTTTCCAAAGCCAGAACACAAAAAAAAAACCTAGCTTTCGACGTATTTATCTTTAAAACAACGAAAATAATAAAAGCAAACAACTGTTTGACAGCTCAACTACCATAAAACCACAGAGTAAGTACTTTGGGCACCTAAAATGGCATAGAGATAGGAAAAAATAAATGGCGACCGGCCACGCAAAGGCATGATTTTGACGTCACACAATAGGGTTGCGAAATTTAGTACTTGGCAAACATATACATGTCTCTTTTTTCATATGCAGCTCTTGGCTAGTTAAAAAGAGACAAAACGCTTTTTGACATGTTTGCGTCGATATGATAGATATTTGTATAACTGTTTATTTCTATAGTCAAACGTTTCAAGTCCATATGATTTATACGTCAGTGCAATAACCTAGCGGGTGGTTAGCTACCTACTGTCACTGTCAGTGCCAGTCAGTGCTGTGTGTCAGTGTGTCAGTGTCACCGGTGTCACCTGAGAACCTGTCACAAATTGATTGTTGTTATGTACTATTACAATATTAATTAGGCCAACCAGTTTCTGTAACAAAAATAAACGCAATTATTAATTTTTTTTAGGATTCCAGTAGGATTATAATTACTTGAACATACTTCGACATCTTTTGGTCAGTACTTTTTACCATGGCGAAATCTCGATTGAGGTATCTCTATCTGATAAGAATACAGTAGGTACCTATCTCGTTTATGAATATTATGATTCATAAGTACATTCTTGCTAGGCTCGGTAGGTAATGTTAAAAAAAACGTGTTACCTACAATGAAGACCTCTCAATTAACTATAAATGGCCAGACATACAATAATAGCCATTTTACAATAGGTTTAAGTCTTGCAATATCATCTAGTGTTTTTATCGGGTCCAGTTTCATTATAAAAAAAGTTGCTTTAAAAAAACTTCAAGCCTCCGGAAATGTTCGGGCATCGGCGGGTGGGTTTGCTTACTTAAAACAGTGGCTGTGGTGGCTTGGTCTGATAACAAGTAGGTACCTGACTATAATCACGAAAGATTCTCTAAACATTTCCAAGATTACTTTTACTGAAGAAACATTCCTTACAGTGGGTATTGGTGAAGCAGCCAATCTTCTTGCATATGCATTTGCTCCTGCAGCACTGGTGACTCCATTAGGGGCTCTTAGTGTTCTAGTTGCAGCAGTGCTTTCTTCCAAGTTTCTTAATGAGAAACTTAATTTCATTGGAAAAGTAAGTTATTGTCTTATATTATTGATAACATCTTTCTTAGGCATTGTTAATTTCTAAAAGTAAATATTTTATTACAGATTGGATGCTTTCTTTGTATTATTGGATCAATAATATTTGTGATTCATTCACCAAAATCAGAAGAAATCACAGGTTTTAGTGAGTTAGTAGATAAGTTATTTGATTATTTGTTCCTAACATATGTTGGAACAATTTTTTTTATGTGTTTTTTGATTAAACTAGTTTTTATACCAAGGTTTGGAAATACAAACATTGCAGTTTACTTGTTACTGTGTTCATCAATAGGTAGCCTGACTGTGGTATTCTGTAAAGGAGTTGCTTTAGGTGTAAGGGAAAGTTTTTCTGGACATGTAAACAATTTTTCTAATTATGTGTTTTGGTTATTATTTGTCACTGCTGTCATATGTATTATGATTCAAATGAATTATTTGAACAAGTCTCTAGACATATTCAACACAAGCATTGTTACTCCTGTGTACTATGTTATGTTTACCATACTAGTGATAATAGCATCAGGTATCCTTTTTAAGGAATGGGATCACATGAGTACTCCTGACATCATAGGTTGCATTTGTGGTTTTCTCATAGTGATTACAGCAGTGTTTATGTTAAATGCATTTAAAGATTTTAAAATTTCATTGAAAGATTTAAATCTTAATACTCGACAGAGGAGTAGCGCATTAAATTTGCACAGTGCAGAAGCAAGAGAACCTGAGAATTATGCATTAAGCTCACGCATGAGACAGCTGTAGCATGAACTACTGAATTTACATTTGCTTAAAACCATATAGCTATCAGTCAATGGATTATTCATGTTAAGTAGGATCATTAATTACATAATTTATGTAAGTTTAATAAGGTACCTATTATATATTTATTTTGTGTAAGCTCAACCAGCTCTCAAATTAAGAGATGATTAGAACTTTGAATTAATGATGTAATTCTTGAATGTAAAGAACTCTCGCACAGTAGACACGCAAGTTCCATCTAAAGAAATAGCTATTTATAGTGGTAGAAAGAAACAGAACCAATGTGGATTCCTAAATGAATGTATCTTGATTACTACTCATGGCTTTCGTAGGTACTTGAATATTATTATGGCTTGACAATTTAATTAAGTTCAGCCTTTCTTGACATGTAATGCACTATAGTAGACATTGAAATTTTTATTTGCAATGTAAAGAGTTCAAATAGTAGTAGATTTTATAGATGAAATCAAATCCATATTGGAATAGTCATGTTTTAAAAAATTTAAATAATATGTAATGGTTCAAAGACAAAGTTACCTATTTTAAAATTATTGATTAAATTTTAGTAATTGTATGATTATTACTATTCATAACTGGTCTGTTGACATTTGTTATGTAAAATAATTGTTTACCAAAACATTTAAAATAATGTTTTATTTTCAACTTATTGTTAGCATTTAATTATTTTATAAAATAAACATTAGCTTTCAATAATTCGAGTTCTCTACAAATTAGCACACAGTAAGTTTGACACAAATTTTGACAATGTTCATAATATGAGATTCAGATGAAATTATTGTTGGTCAAAAATAAAAATGCTTTGAACCCAAGGAATGTTATCATTAAATGAAAAAATTAATAAATAATCTGAATGTCACAAATACACTGTCACTGTATGATAAATAAATGTTCTGCAAATTGGACAAGTGCGCTGATATCCATACAACCGTCTACAACAATCTGTGCACAAGCATACATGGCGGCATGGCAGTGTAAGTACACATTTCTGTCTCTCTTGACATATCACACATAGTGAATCAGCAGCATTTGCAGCATCATCAATAGATGGGGAACTAATGTTAACATCTCTAGAAGCTAAGTCTTGCCCACCGGCCATTTGTGTTATTATGCCAACTTCAGAGTTGGTAAAATAATTTAAAAGTACATAGTATAAATACAAAACATTTCTTATTAATGACCAATACCACATGTTGATTTGAATAACTATTGTTTCTCTAAAATGCACACACAAGCGAACAATTATTATAGCACTTGTGATTCCCATAAAGGATTGTAAAGGCACTTCTGTTAAATAATTAGTGAATTTTAATAAAGTCATATATGCATCTATAATTAAACTCCCTACCACATGGCCAATATACTTGAATGCGGCCCGCAACAATTGTGGAAGATGTATAGGTAGAAATGTTACTATAAGCCACACCGTGTCTCCAACAAATATCACAGAACTCTTCACTAAATTCAACACCTCACTTAACATCACAATAACTGCTTGAGTTAACCAGTTAGCCGTAGCTAATAATTCACTGAAATTTGAGTAAATTTCGTCACAAACATTAATTATAGCATCTTGTATGTAAATTAATTGATAGATAATTGCATCAACGATCCCGTGAGCCGAAGCCGGTATTTCTTCAGTAAATATGGATACATTGTCTTCATACACAATTTGAAAGAAGAACAGTACGCTTTTGAGAGTGCCTAATATTACAGACACGATCCATGTTACAATTGAAACAATTAATTTTCCTGTAAACGATGCTAAAAGAAGAACAGTTTGAAGACTAGTAGCAAATATGTTGATAATTTTGGCCACTAGCGAAATCATGTTTGCATGCTCATGCTTGAGATCCTTAATAACATGAAAATTATTGTGTTATATACTTCTAGTAATTGCATGTATTATTATAGTAATTCCTTATTCCATGGATTACAGATGGATCACAACCACAGAATGACAGAACACAATAACTTCGCGATCACAACAACCCAACATCCTCAATTCAATTCAATTGTCAAAATCCTCGTCTATCAAACATTGACATCAGTGTTGCCAGATGATGATCTAGCATTCCCCCCAAATCTCACCCGAAATCCCCCCAAAATGTTAGTGTTTTGAGAAAAAACCCCCAGTAATTGGAAAAGTATTTATTTATTTATTAAAAAAAAAATCAGCAATTGCTTCCATGACTGGATCAGCATCTCCACTTGAGTCGTCTGTAGTTCCATACATTTTCTCCGAGTTAAATCTCTCAAGCATCTTTGAAGTTGGTTTACAATTTTAATATTGGGTCACTTTCCCACTCCTTTCTGTACCTTCTTACATAATTTTGTTTTGATAGTGCCGTTATCTTCAACAAGGCATCTGCGCCTTGAGAGACCACATAGGAGCACTCACTGCTTTTTATCAACGTTGTACACTCAATGGCGGTTGGTGGCGGCAAAAACCTGTTTATTTATCTGACCGAGCGACCGAACGCAACTGAACGGAACGGAACTCGGCTATCATCGTTCATCGTCGTGCGCCGCCGATGCAAACATCTATACCTTCATGGATGCAAACTGTGTGTGTTTGTGTGCGTTTCTATGGTGCGTTCAAATTAAGTAGTGTGTGGTTTAATATGGTGGTGGTCGCGTTCAGTTATAAAACTTTTTCAAAAAAATCCTCCAATTACCTCCAAGCCAATTTTTTTCCCCCCGCAGAACCCCCCAAAGGATTTGTCCCCCCAAAAATCCCCCCGTGGTCTGAAAATACCCCCAAATTTGGGGGGAATCCCCCCCATCTGGCAACAGTGATTGACATTGACATCAGTATTAGAGATGGGCGTTGAATTAACGAACGATTCAACGGTTCACCGATTGTCAACGGACTAGTTGAATTCGTAGACGGCTTAACTAAGACTCCAATACGTTCATGTCGACTTTTAACGCGACAACCGACACGTAAACTAAGTCGAGTAGTACAAGTTCACTCGCTCGAAAAATAACAACAACGTACGAACAACGAGCAATTTTTTGTCTCTGACTGCAGTTGCAAAGAGTTGATATTTCTATGGGGCGAAGTAAACCAGTTTGTACCTATTTGTTTACGTTCGTATCTAAGCCTGGTAAAGTATGAAAATAAGTTCAAATATTATCTGTAAAACTGATTTTCTACATACCTACGTGTTTACCTACAAAATAAGTTTCAAAACCTACAAAATATGCTGAATTGTCGAGACGTCGCTCGTTTCAACGTTGCGTCCGTCGCGTCGTCGCAAAGTCAACGAAGTTTACGTCATAGAGTATGTAAACTTTTCGGCCAATCTGGGGTAGGAGTTTCAGCGGAGGTAGCACGCTATGCTATGACAGCTTTTCGCTGTTTCGCATTCTTACGACGCTGTACGCAGCTGTTAGAAGCAGAGCTGTATAAGTGTGACCAAAACCGTTCAGCGAAATGGAGCTGAATAAATGTGTTTAGTCCCTTAGTTTGCGATTTTAAAAATATGTACGTCTATCACCCACTAAAACTCTGACTCATGAGAATGACAGCACATGCGCATTGAATTAGAAATGGGCGTTTTCGTATTTAGTTGCAAACGGATATGTAACCGATATTCAGTTTTCATATCGATTTCGAAAACCGTTTTCAAATATCGATATCAGTAGTACGATTTGCACAAGTAACGTGAAACGAACGAAACGCAAACTAACGACAAATGCAAAACTAACAACAAACTTGTGAGTTTGCGTTTGTCGTTTTTTTATACCGTTAATACATTGATATTAAAGACCGATTTTAATTTAAAAGTTTTATATACACACACTACACACTAAAAGTTAAAACTCACTAAAAGAATTATATTAATTTTTATTTACAATAAGAACCTAAATACAAACTATAAAACTAAAAAAAGGCAAATAATTATCGATAAGTACGGCACGTGTCGTCAAGGTCAAGTGCAAGTCAAAACAAAACTGTCCAAAAAAATACAAACCAAAATTCACTTGATGCAATTCTTATTCCAACAAAATAAATTCAACCTTAAATCTATTAGTAGGTCTAGTTTAAAGAATGCATTTCTCCCTGATATCGAGTAGCCACCGAAAACTTGCAAACTTATGGACTCTTTGTTGTAACTAAATGAATAGAAACTAGACCTTATTGCTACGGCGTCAAGATGTAGACATTACGCACGCAACCAAATAACCAATCACTATCCGAAGTTACGTAATATTCGCTTCATCACTTTTACACCAGTAAAATATTCGATGGTAAGACAGAGACAAAGCGAATAAAAACCGTCAATGTCATGTCGCTCGTGATGTGAAGTTTGCGTTTTGTTCGTTATTCGTAGTTTATTCTCGTTTTATACAACATAACTCGACTAACTCGATGAAGTTACTGTGAAAACGGTTATTTATATTTAGATAGATATCGATATGGTATGATATTAAACATATATCCGATATAAGTTACGTTTTGATATTATCGAACCCATGCCTACATTGAATTGACACGTCGACACTAGTCACACAACAGCTGGTTTTAGTGGATTGTCATTGTGTCAGGACAAAACATTTATTTCTTCACTGTATTTCATCGTATTTTGCTATAGTATTGTTTAAACGTATGATTATTCAGTGAAAGATCCTCGTATTAAATTGTTATTTTTTTCTGAAACTACTAAAGAATGCAATGCTCCCTCGTCGGCGAAACATCGGTGGTGTGACAGAGCGACCAGTTTTGGAAAACGATTCAGATTCTTATGATAAATTAGACAAAAAAGGGGCTCAAACGTCGAATAGTAATTCAAGTATTTTCAATCCGTTTCCAAAAATACAAGTGAAACAAGTGCAGTCAAATCATATAGCAGAACCAGATATAACATTTGAGATTCTTGAAGAGTTTATCTTCGAGCCCGTGATGGCTGCTAGAGACAGAACCAATGAATTCATATCCGCTGTACGAAGTTTGCAGGGTAGAACTCTGGCCAGGCCAGTAGTCAGAGATGAGCGAAAAGCTCAAATGCTGGAAACATACTCCCAGTTTATGGGCATGGCAAAAGTTATCAGTAAAAACATAACAAGTACTTATGCTAAACTTGAAAAATTGGCTATGTGTGAGTATAAAAAAATTAATGAGACAATTTCAAGCTTTAATATATTTTTATTAATAAAATGTAATAATTATGTGTATTTGTTTTCATTATTTGTTCAGTGGCCAAAAAGAAGTCATTGTTTGATGATCGGCCAACAGAGATACAAGAGTTGACTTATATAATTAAAGGAGACTTGAGCTCTTTGAATCAACAAATTGCCAGACTGGGTGAGATGCCAAGAGGTCGCAGAAGTATGCACAGCCACTCATCTAGTGTGGTGCTTGCTCTACAATCGCGTTTAGCATCCATGAGCAATCAATTTAAACAGGTAAAATAATACTTATTATAAAGGGCAGTCATGTAATTGCAAGAACTGCCACTTTTTGAGTAATTAGAAAAGTCAGTTGGACTGTGGTTATAAGATTTGTGTTATAGAGCTTATTAGTATAGTTTCCTGCATGATTATGCTTTTAAATAGTTTAATTTTGTTTTATGTTTACTTTTAAGGTCCTTGAAGTTAGATCTGAAAACTTGAAACATCAAAACAACAGACGAGAACAGTTTTCAAGAGTGGCACCTTTAGTTAAAGAGGTCCCATCTCTCTTGCAACAGGATGATGTTAGTATTGATTTGGGTGATGCACCAAGCATTCAAACACAACAATTAGCTATGCGAGATGACTCAGACACATATGTGCAGCAAAGGGCTGAAACCATGCACAATATCGAGAGTACTATTGTTGAGTTAGGAGGAATATTTCAGCAGTTGGCACACATGGTGAAAGAACAAGATGAAGCTATTGGTAGAATCGATGCAAATATTCAAGAAGCAGAAATGAATGTTGAAGCTGGTCACAGAGAAATTATGAAGTACTTCCAAAGTGTCACAGGCAATAGAGCCTTAATGTTTAAAGTTTTTGGCGTCTTGATATTCTTCTTCATATTCTTTGTTGTTGTAATGGCTTAAAAATTAAATTAATTTGTGATATAGTTTATTTGGAAACAATTAAAAACAGGATTGTAATCCTGTTAACATATTATGAAAGAAATTTGTAAAATTACTGATGATCACTTTAAATGTATGTATAGGCTAAACTTGCACTGCAGCACTGCACATTATGTACTGTATGGGTTCTCTATTCTAAATTGAATGATGTTTGATTAAATATCAAATGCATATTGTATGTATATATTAAACTTTTTGGATTGACCTACTTGGAATCAATATTATAAAGTAGGTACTAGCTTCTGCCCATAGTTTCACCTGCATGGAAAGGATTTTCATGGGTTTAAATTTTTTGCCCAAAACCCTAATCCTTTTCTAAAATAAGTTACTCCGTATAAAATCTATCTGCTAGTGAAAGCCCCGCCAAAATCGGTCCAGCCGTTCTGGACATTACTTAATTTTGCAACTTTTCTGAAATTGATGGTTGTTCTATAAAACATGTTGAGCATTAAGTTACTTTGGAAATTGATGTTTCATTATAGTGATCTTGCTAAAAGAAGGCACTATAGAGGTAACGTTTTCGAGCAAGTGATATAAGCATTAATCGATTTTAAGTAGAAAACCCCATAAGTATGCAGAAAGCCATACAAATTTATGTTGGTATTATTAATATTTTAGCTGAGTATCAACCTCGAAATTATGAGTCCCATTCATTTTGTATAAGTAACAACATTTGCTCAGAATGTTATGACCACATTATGACCTTTACTTCTAAAAAAATTCATTTGACATACTTAACGATAAAACCAATTAAATCTTATACAGTGAAAACATTATAACTTCTGGCATTTAAAAAGGCATTAATTTTTGTGTATATGACAACGGAAGCTTATATGAAATGAATTTTATCTCTTGGATGTATATCTTAATAATAATGTTGTTCTGTTATTTACTTAACATAATACAGCACATAATTATTGCCACTTTCAAAAACAATCTAAAGGGCTTGTGTCCTGAAAAAATCTAATTAATCCGTCAGTTAGATTATCAAAAAATATTTGACCCGTGTTTTTCCAAAATTGACGAAGAAACGACGCTTTTAAAATTCTCAATACGTCACACCTTCGCATAATTTTTAGTGAGTCGTGACGTCACGACCCCCACCCCCGACTTTTAATGCGTTTTATCTGTGTCCGTTACCGCAGCAAAATAATGTCGAAAATAGTCATTTAAACCATATAGATGATTAGTTGGCCAGCTTCTGTAATTGTTGCACACATTTTTAAATTTGTTGCATTTATAGGTTTTTAGTTATTTCACAAAAACATTTTCTGCTGGGATAACGTTACTGCAGCAAAATGTTTTTCTTTATAATGGGAATATTGAAATAAATACTAGCTGTTTAATTAGTTGTCTATACGAGGTAAATGTTGCACCTTATTTTGTATTTGTTATTTCTTCGGCTGCGAAGTTATTCAAGATTTTGCTGGAGTAACGTTTTTGGTTTTGCTGGATCTCTGAAACGGTTAAGCGGATTCTTATCATCTTTTGTACACAACTTCTAAGGGAGTAGTTTAATTTGTGGTGCAATAAAAAAAAAAACAAAATATTGCACCGTTTAAAGGTTATTCAATTAAATATAAAAACTCTTCAATATATCCTAACACTCTGAATAAGAGCTCTAAAGACTTGCTTTAAGCGTTATGTTGTAGCTTGTAACTGCCTTAAATGTTTGTGAAATTGCATTAGTATCCTGCAAGTAATTAAAAAGTTATGATGATATTCAGTTCTCCATTTTCACGGTCACAATGCGCGCGTAGTTATTTGGCCACTGATAAACCTGTGTGTGGATATACAAACTGAATGTTATCTCAATTTTTAGTTGGTTAGTTCAGCTTTACACCTGTAAAATTTCAGCGTACTACATACAATAATTAACGAGATAATAAAATAAAAGTAATTAGGAAGTGAAAGACCGTGGTAACCCGACCAAGTTTAGGTGGTTACAAAAAAGCGAACGCGTAGTACATTTTGCTATCTTCTAAAATATTTAGGATAGTGTTACAAGTTTAGTACAGATGTGTACACAAGTTTTAAAAAAAATTACATGTTTCTTTAAGATTTTTTTTTACAGGTAAAATAATCATTTTAATTGATCTTTAAAATATAAATATATACCTAACTTACAAACAATCACAGATGGCAAATGTGCTTTTATGGTATTTTCCATTATTTTTTTAAATGAATGATTTAATACAGTTAACACTTTTTCTTTAAAAATATAAATTAAAATTTATAACAATCACAGATAATAACAGATATAGAATTAATGTTTTTAGTTCGCACTATGCCTACCTACCTACTTATGCCTACTATCTATTTGTGTCGTTTAAAAATCATAGATCATTGGTAATAAAAAAAACGGAACTGCGGAAGGAAGCGCACACGCACTCTACAAGACGAATTGAAGGGCACAGGAAAAAAAGGAGCTCATTAACATTCTCATTGTTTCGAGTAATCAAAGGATTAAACCTAAAATTTCAATTTCTACACTTATACCTCTACTGGAATTTGATTTGTACATTCTATAAAAAAGGAACAGTGTATATTTAACCTAATAGGTTATTATTTTATGACATTGGGTTGCTGAATAAATAATAGTTTGACCTTTAAGTGCCTAACTCCATAATGTAACTGGCAAGAAGGTGCTCATTGTCACAATGATCTCCTTTTTACATTTTACAACTAAAATGGTGATCATAAACAATGTCTAATATACCTATAATCTGTTTTTCCTGTTTACACAATAATGAAATAAAACACATATTAATTGGCATGAAATTTTATTTATGGGATAAATTCGTGTAATAAATAATACTTTCAGGGGAACAAAACTTTTTTAAGTCCTGAAGGTCACTATATTTTTCAGCAGAAATTGGCAATTTGTCTGTATACAACCTTCCAGGCAAAATGAATTCACTGTGTTGTACAGTGTTCATCTCACTAGTTTTCTTTTTTCTTCCACTTATGCAAGCAGACTCCCAGGGCCCATTATAAGTAGAGCGGAAGCCTATTTTGGTACTCAACTTGTCAATTTTGAGAACTTTTATAGGGCGCGAAGGAAAACATGACTTTTTAGCATAAATTGTGTCCAAATGGCTAGTCCATGATCTGAAATAAGATGTGTCCACCTCTATGACTTCAAATGGACTCGGCTTACAGCGGGCATTTTGAAAAATTTCGGTCCAATCCGATGGAAGTTCTGCTCTGGTCTTAGATTTCACCAAACCCATATTTTTATCGCACTCCATATACGAGTGGCCTCTCACTGGAAACGTCATAGTAATTCTTTCCAACTTTTTCTCTTTATGTACTAAGTGATGCAAGAAACGGAACATAGTAAAATTTTTATTTTGCCCTCCGCAAGAGTCACAAAATATTTGAAGGTGAGTTGTAGTAGGCTTCATGTAGTTATAGACGAAGTGATGGACAAGTGAGCATACATCATCGCTTCCTTTTTTACCTTCCGTTTCTGGATATAGGTAAAAGATGCTTTGTGATGAAGTTAATATATGCACATTGAAAGCATACACTGATAGCTGTCGTTTATAATAAGTATCGTTTGTTTGTATGTTAGGAGCACAAAGATTTTTACCATAGTCAAAACATATTGCCTCCATTGAACTGCCTGCTTCTCTACTTTGCAACCTTGCCATTCGTTTTCGGTAGTAAAAAGTGCTTGCTTGTAGCTTATGTAATTTGTTTTGATTAAAAAGATTCAAAATTTCCCGATCCAATGTGGACTTGGCAATTGTATCAGTGCATGTCTTCTTCTTAGCCTCCAATGCTTTTGTTTTTGCAATGAATTCATCGCAAATGCTGCATGTATCTGTACGAGGATAGCCAAAAGCAATGTTAAAATCAGTGCAAAAAATATTTCTGTAAGTTTCGTAAGATACAGATACACCTTGATTATCTTGGAGGAACATTGCATGCATTCTTTTTACATTCAAATCTTCAGACAAATATGTTTTATTTGTATCATGTAGACTGTAATGACTGGAACGACCTATAACAAAATATAAAAAAAATGTGGTATCATGATTTATAAAAAAAACAGAAAACATTATAACAACATAGTTCTATAAAATGATACACTACCTTTAAATGAATTAATATGCCCTCTAATTAAACTTTTGACATCATCATTGAGTTTTACATGATTATTATGTTTTCCTCTCTTATCAACCGGAGCACATCCAGTTTTCTTCAAACTTGTTACTAAATATTCAACTTTTTTTCTCGATATTCCATGTATCGACATAAAAGCCTTCTTGCATATAATTATTTCTTTTATTTCCGAATCAATCATGGCAAGTACTCTGTACTTGTAAACAGCATCATAGTGTAATACTCCTTCTTTTTTGGAATGCCTATTAACTGGGAGAACGGAGATCAATCCACTTAAATAGCTGTTTTGGGCATCATGTGATGCTAGTAAATTAAAATTCTGGAGAATCTGGGTTCTTGCTTCTGCAGGAATCTTAATGAAACATCCCAATTTGCAACCACAGGCTGGACCGGGTTCATGACTCGATAATTTTAATTTTTTCAATACTTCAGACATCCGACCGTGTGACTTCCTCTTTTTTGTAGTCTTATAAACATAATTTTCATCACAATCACTACTATTTTTGTCCATTGTGGTATAAACAAGCAAAAAGTTTTAAAAGTTTTCACAATTTCCCGCGTCGTAAAATTTCTGAAGGGAAGCTTATCTGACAGCTGTCACTTGTATGGCAAAAAAATTAAGATGGCCGACTATGAGCGCGTTCTTTGTTACAACCGCTGCAATCAGCCTGTTCTAGCGTGGTTTCATAGATAATGGGCACCTTTTTACTTGGTATAGAATGTAATGAGCGCGTTTTATTCTAAAGTAGATTTTTTTTCGTTGAACTTTACGCATAATCAGCCCCTTTTATCATGTTTAAAATAACGTGCTCTGATTGGCCATAGAAAAACGAAGTAAATGGTACAGTTAATTCAAAAAAGGCAAAATTGTCAATGAGCTCCTTTTTTTCCTGTACCCTTCAATTGCAAACGCTGAAGTATCCCTTCGCTTCACCCCTATCGCGTCCCACTTAGGGCCGTGACACGTGTTATCGACGATTCTTGGTTGTAGTGATGCATTCATTATTAGTATGCGAATGCTCATTTAGCAAATTAAATGTAGTTGCGAAATTCTGTTAAGTGCGAACTGAATGTAAAGTTCAGCAATTAATATCTTGTTATCTTTGATTTTCTCGTACTTAGGGTCGTATATTGTATGAATACGTGTGATCGTTTAATTCGTTAAAATTATTAGCAGGGTGAGGCGAAGAATGGGATTAAGCAAATTATTACTTTACTATCTTTCTTTCGTATAATAACAAAATTCATTTAATTATTTATTATCAATTATCATGCTAAGAATCAAGAATTTGCATGCTATTGAAATTTATGCGAAATCGCATTAATTACCATCACTTCTTGGTAGTACTATGCGATTCAACTAGGAATAAATATCTTGGCGCCAAATTGTGACTTCATGCACGCTTTTTCAATTCTTACAAGCTCGTGAATAAATAATGTGAAAATAAAATTACCAAGATAATAACGATACCTAATAAACATTTTGGTAGGTAATTATTTTGCAAAATATATTTTTGTTAAACGTAATTATCGTCACAATATGGTGAAAGTCATCCTTTTCTTCGTTGAAACACATAGTATGTGCAATTGTGCACATAATAGATACCTACCTATTTAATACGTAGCCGAAAGATAATAAATAGTTTTCTTAACATTTAGGTAAAGATATAAAATTGTTATAAATAAAAAAAATGCTCTTTAATAAGGCACTAAGTCCCAATATTAAAACATTGCAGGTGCTCAACGTCGGCAGCACTCCGACCTTTGACACCATCAGAGGCGGCAAATCCTACACCAGCTTCGTTGACGTAACAGCGTGTTCAACCGAATTGCTGGAGCTGGTGGAGGACTGGAAGGTTGACGAAGGCATGACGAGCTCGGACCACAACGGTATTGTTTTTAAAATTTATCTGGAAAAATCACAAGGAACCAACATTAGAAGAACTACCAGGGTATTTAACACAAGAAAAGCAAATTGGAGTCAGTTTCATGAGAAACTGGCCCAATTACAAGCAACTAATCAATTAAATATCCTGGAAATAGAAAAAATTAATAATAAAACACAATTAGAACACACTGTAAACAAATACATAGAAACAATAGTAAAAAATTGTCAAAAAACAATACCCAACATAAAAACCAAAAATAAACTTACCTTACCGTGGTGGTCCACCGAGCTCGCCGAGTTGAAGTCTGAGATCAACACCAAAAGACGCCGCACACGATGTGCTGCACCAGTTCGGAGGCAGAAAGTCGTCGATGAGTACCTGCAAGCAAAGGAAAAATATGAGTCCCAAACAAAAACAGCGCAGACCCAAAGCTGGAAGGCCTTCTGCGAGAAACAGGACAGGGAAGGAGTCTGGGAGGGGATCTACAGGATCATCGGTCGGACCTCCAAAAGGCATGAAGACCTGCCACTAGTGAAGGACGGAGTATCACTCGATCCGCAAGATTCGGCTCTGCTGCTGGCTGAGACCTTCTACCCCGAAGACCTGGAGGACGAGGATGATGACGACCACCGTCGGACGAGAGAAGCGGCCAAACGTGTAAACGAGTGGTCGCATGATGAACAACATGACCCACCGTTTACGCTTTTGGAGCTGAGAACCGCGGTGGAAGCCTTCAACCCTAAGAAGGCACCCGGGGCGGATGGTCTCACAGCCGACATTTGTGCGCAGGCCATTCTCCCGGAACCAGGGGTGTTCCTGGCACTGGCCAACAAGTGCCTCGAGCAGGGTTACTTCCCTGGGGCCTGGAAAGTGGCCACGGTGGTGATACTCCGGAAACCTGGAAAGGATACCTACACAACCCCAAAGTCGTACAGGCCAATCGGCCTTCTGCCTGTCCTGGGCAAAATCCTGGAAAAAATGATGGTAGCTCGTCTGAAGTGGCATTTGATCCCGCGGCTGAGTACTCGCCAGTTTGGCTTCATGCCCCAGAAAAGCACCGAGGACTCCCTCTACACCCTGATACAGCATATCCATGAAAAGCTAGATCAAAAGACTCTCAAACTCTCAAACTCTCAAACTCTCAAACATTTATTTCAATTAAACCATTTACAGGCACTTTTGAATTGTCAAGGTCGGTCGGTCCAAAAAGATGAAGCTATTTGCACGTTCCAAAGCGTAGATCTCTATGGAGAAGAACGTGCAAGAAACTCCACGGACACTCTTTTAAAAATAATAAATTGTTACAAAGTTTTCTTGACATCGTGTTGAAATTATACATACATGTGAGAACGATGTGACGAGCATGATAAAAACATCCGAACTAAAAAAGGAACAATTCAAAGAAATAATTAAAATAAATTAAAATAAACCATGGCAGCTGAGAAATGACCAGTCCCAACCGACGGCGCCATGACATACGCCAGGCCCATTCGTCTCAACCATTTTGAATGGAGCCACATAATTTAACGCATACCGCCGCCACCATCAGCTAGGCTTTTGAGTGAGCATGACACTCCCAACCGCCAGGGTACTTGAGTCTATACAATGCAAACACACACATATTTAAAAATGTTGGTACTACTGATTTATCAAATAAAGAACAATAAATCAGTGTGTGAGTTAAATTAAATATAAAAGTCATTAAAGACATCTATAGATATACTAAATATATTAATACAAACATTATCAATAAGTTTGACTTTGTTTACTACACCTCAGACTGTCCTATGGAGCAGGACCAGCATGTTTCCAAGCATTCTTATCTTGAATATAATCATCTAATTTGTAATATGCTTGTTTACATAGTGTGCTTTTAACATAATTTTTAAATTTTCTTTCATTTAATTCTAATATGTCACAAGGTATTTTATTGTAACATTTAATACAGTACCCCATGAAAGATGTTCGTACTTTGGCTAATCTATAAAATGGCTGATCTAATTTATTTCTATTTCTAGTATTAAAATTATGTCTATCACTAATTTTGCTAAAGAGATGTCGATTTTTCCTTACATACATAATATTTTCATAAATGAATTGACATGGGACTGTCATAATATTAATCTTTTTAAAGACTTCCCTAAGAGAATCGCGTCGACGTAGATTATAAATGGCTCTGACAGCACTCTTTTGTAAAATAAATATGGATTCAATGTCAGCAGCCCGACCCCATAGCAAAATACCATACGACATAATGCTGTGAAAGTAACTAAAATAGACCAAACGCGCAGTTTCTACATCTGTTAACTGTCTTATCTTTCTAACAGCATAAGCGGCTGAGCTTAGCCGCGCCGCAAGAGATGTTATGTGAGGTCCCCATTGCAATTTCTCGTCTAAAGTGATTCCCAGGAAAACCGTCTGATCAATAAATTCCAATTTTTGTCCATTCAATACGATGTCACATTCGTTACTTTTAACATTTGGTAAAGTAAATTTAATACATTTGGTTTTTTTTTCATTCAATACTAAGTTGTTTGCCGTAAACCAATCTTGAACTTGATGAATAGAGTTATTGACATCATCAAGATTTTGTGACCGTCGTTCTATCTTAAATATCAATGATGTGTCATCAGCAAATAACACCATCTTTGGCTCATTTTGAAGCAATTTGGGCAAATCGTTTATGTACACTAAAAAGAGGAATGGACCCAATATTGAACCTTGCGGAACGCCCATTGTCATTTCAGACCCCAGTGAGTTCACGCTGTTTACCTGTACTTTAACCTGTCTGTCTTTCAAGTACGATCTAATCAGATCAAGAGATGTATTCCTAATCCCATAATGCTCCAGTTTCAACAAAAGTGTTTCATGGTTAACGCAATCGAACGCCTTCGAGAGATCGCAAAAAATTCCAATGGCGTCTTGCGAATCTTCCCAGGCATTAAAGATGTTCTTTATTAGAGTGACACCGGCGTCAGTTGTACAACGCCCTTTGGTGAAACCGTACTGATGTTCATGAAAGATGGAATTTTCATTAAAATGTAGTAACATCTGGTTAAGCATTAACTTTTCAAACACCTTACTGAGAACCGGCAGGATTGAAACCGGCCTGTAATTGTTGGGTTCTTGACTATCACCAGATTTAAACAGTGGAACGACTTTACTGTGCTTCATGAGATCAGGAAATACTCCCTGGTCTACACTAGAGTTAAATATAAGAGCTAAGTCCCCACTTAGCTCTTATATTTAACTTTTTAACAATAGTTTCAATAATAGATCTACAGACTTTTACAGACATTCCCCAAAGATCTTCTGTTGATTTAATTTTAAGATCTTTAAAAGCTTTTATAATGGCTAGGGGGTTTGTATGTTTAAACTTGAACTCTGATGGACAAACCTTGACATTCTTCCTAAGTAAGGCAGCAGAGAGCGCGGGTGACGAGTTAAGAGCTTCTGTAGTTTTACGAGGAATATCAGCAAAGAAGTTTTCAAATTCCTGAGCTACCTCTGCATCTGAGTTTATGGGACCATGTACGGATTTTAAATTAAATTCAGTTTCACGCTTTTTCTTCCTACCTGTTTCATTATTAATTATTTTCCAGGTAGTTTTTATTTTGTCATCTGCTGATTTTATTTTATTACTAATAAACAGAGCTTTTGCTATTTTGCATACACTTTTAAATGTTTTTGAATATTTCGCGACATACTTATGAAGAAGCTGATCACTGTTGTGTCACTGGATATAGAGGGAGCCTTCGATAGCGCATGGTGGCCGGCCATCAAAACCAGACTGGCTGAGGAAAAGTGTCCGGTGAACATCAGGCGGATGCTCGACAGCTACCTCAATGAGAGAAGAGTCCGGGTCAGGTACGCCGGAGCGGAGTGCCAGAGGAGTACGACCAAGGGGTGTGTACAGGGTTCGATTGGAGGTCCGATCCTGTGGAACCTAGTGCTGGATCCCCTGTTGAAGGGGCTCGGGGAACGGGGCGACCACTGCCAGGCGTTTGCCGACGACGTGGTGCTCGTCTTCGACGGGGATACAGCACTGGAGGTCCAAAGGCAGGCCAATGCCGCCCTCGAGTATGTTCGGGGGTGGGGCGTCAGGAACAAGCTGAAGTTTGCGCCGCACAAAACCTGTGCCATGCTAGTAACGAGGAAGCTGAAGCATGACGTCCCACTCCTGACCATGGGCGGGGTCGACATTGGCATGTCCAAGGAAATAAAAATACTGGGGCTTACTGTGGACCACAAGCTCACATTCAACACCCACGCTGCAAATGTCTGTAAGAAGGCCCTCGACTTCTACAAACAGTTGTCCAGAACAGCCAGAGTGAGCTGGGGTCTACACCCCGAGGTGATACGCAGTATCTATACCGCGGCGGTCGAGCCGGTTATACTGTACGCAGCTAGCGCTTGGGCGCCTGCAGCAAGGTCAGAATTCAGAAGCTCCTAAATTCAGTCCAGCGGGGGTTCGCTCAAAAGCTCTGCAAGTCCTACCGCACCGTTTCGCTTAACTCCGCGCTAGTGCTGGCTGGGATACTCCCACTTGACCTCCGAATACAGGAAGCAGCCGCACTGTACGAGGCAAAGAGGGGGGTGCCCCAGCCATCACTGGCTGGCCGGGAGGTGGAGCGGGTGGTGGGTGGCATTTGCAGAGACTCCGCACCCGGCGAAACATATGGCTTTGGAGTTCGTGAGCTTGGTGGACCAGTCACTTGTGGAGGCCCACAACAGCCAAGACATAAGATTGTTCACCGACGGCAGCGGGATTGACGGCAAGGTCGGGGCAGCACTGTCCCTGTGGGACAGGGAAGCTGAAATCAAAACCGTCAAGCTCAGCTTGCTGTCGTGCTGTACGGTCTACCAGGCGGAACTCCTAGCCATATGCGTAGCCACACGCCAAATACTGCGGCGAAAAGAGGGAACCTATGGAATCTATAGTGACTCAATGGCCGCTCTACAGTCAGTCACGAACCAAGGTTCCCTCCACGCCCTGGCAGTGGAGGCAAGAGCGAACCTCAACGTGGCTTTATCCCAGGGCAAAGATGTCTCTTTGTTCTGGATAAAGGCACACGCTGGACTGGAGGGAAATGAGCGCGCAGACCACCTCGCAAAAGAAGCCGCACTGCATAGCAGGAAAAAGCCCGACTACGACCGCTGCCCGGTATCATTCGTCAAGCGACAGATCCGCTTGGGGTCACTTGACGAATGGAACCGGAGGTATAAGGAGGGCACAACCGCCTCCGTGACTAAGATCTTCCTCCCAGACGCTATCGAGGCCTTCAAGATCGTCACCCAATTGAGGCCAACCGGAGTGGTAACCCAAATTATGACGGGGCACGGTGGATTCTCCGAATACTTGCACCGCTTCAAGTGTAAGGAGAACCCATCGTGCATCTGTGAACCGGGCGTGCCGGAGTCCGTCCCGCACATTTTATTCAAATGTCCCGCGTACGAAAAGGAGAGACTTGAACTTGAAATAAAGCTAGACGCAAAGATTAGTATAAGTAATTTAAACATCTTATTCAAAACACAAAAACATAGAGACACCATATTAGAGTACTGCATCAACCTAACAAACAGAATAATTAAAAGAAACAAGTAGTATAATCTGTGCTTTCCTTGTATACTTTTATATCACGCGACAAGCACAGAAATAACGTCTTATAGTAAATTCTAAATTGTATTAAATATATCAGTCTTGCATAAATTTGGAAATCTTTAAGTAAAAATGTTTTTCTTTTAATGTCAGTCCATATTGTAATTTGAAACAAAGGTCTCTGACCATGTCAGGGGTGTACTAGAAAGGCAGGAGTGGGTTTTAGCCGGTAAGAGTCCGGCACTGTCTCGGTCGTCTCACAGAGTGGGCGGCCGATTCGTCCATGAGGATTTCCCACTCCTGCCAAAACAAAAAAAAAAAAAAATATTAAAACATTATTATTATTTTGTTATGGGTATGTAACAGTGTACGCGTCTGTACCGAACTTGTAAGATGTATTATACTAAACATTTTAGAAGATAGCAAAATGTACTACGCGTTCGCTTTTTTGTAACCACCTAAACTTGGTCGGGTTACCACGGTCTTTCACTTCCTAATGACTTTTATTTTATTATCTCGTTAATTATTGTATGTAGTACACTGAAATTTTACAGGTGTAAAGCTGAACTAACCAACTAAAAATTGAAATAACATTCAGTTTGTATATCCACACACAGGTTTATCAGTGGCCAAATAACTACGCGCGCATTGTGACCGTGAAAGTGGAGAACTGAATATCATCATAACTTTTTAATTACTTGCAGGATCCTAATGCAATTTCACAAACATTTGAAGGCAGTTACAAGCTACAAAATAACGCAAGTCTTTAGAGCTCTTATTCAGAGTGTTAGGATCTATTGAAGTGTTTTTATATTTAATTGAATAACCTTTAAACGGTGCAATATTTTGTTTTTTTTTTTATTGCACAACAAATTAAACTACTCCCTAAGAAGTCGTGTACAAAAGATAATAAGAATCCGCTTAACCGTTTCAGAGATCCAGCAAAATCTTGAATAACTTCGCAGCCGAGGAAATAACAAATATAAAATAAGGTGCAACATTTACCTCGTATAGACAACTAATTAAACAGCTAGTACTTATTTCAATATTCCCATTAAAAAGAAAAACATTTTGCTGCAGTAACGTTATCCCAGCAGAAAATGTTTTTTGTGAAATAACTAAAAACCTATAAATGCAACAAATTTAAAAATGTGTGCAACAATTACAGAAGCTGGCCAACTAATTATCTATATGGTTTAAATGACTATTTTCGACATTATTTTGCTGCGGTAACGGACACGTTTTATCTTTGTCAATATTCATCGATTTACAAAAACAAAAAATACGTGTCCATTATTTTTTAATAGGTACTCTAACAGACGGACTAAATATTTTGGCTAAAGACGAGTAAATACGAGGTCGACTATTCATTTAGTAGATATATAAAAAAAATATTAGGTCGGTAAGTACCTGTATGTTTTATTCTAAAGTTATTTCGTTTCCTTATAAAATGAGTGAAACAATATATACTTAAATAAATAAATAAATTGTATAAAATAGGGAATTTGCGTTGTTTATTTCTTGAAATGTCTAGTTTTTAGGGGTCCTTACCTCGAAAGGAAACAACGGAGCCCTTATAGTCATCACGTTGTCCGTCCGTCTGTTGGTCAAAACCCTTTTTCTCGGGAACGCGTGGAGGTATCAAGCTGGAATGATCAAATACTCAGGTCTACTGTCCCTTGGGAGCTGTGACAAAATACTTCTAAGCCAACGCAATCAAAAGATACAGCCGTTTATGCCGCAATTTTTCGACACTCCTATGGGAACCAAAACCTACAGGGTACTTCTCGTGAACTCAGAATCTTGAAGAAATTTGGTACGAAGCAACGTCTTATAGCACAGGTAAAGGAAAGATTGCGAGAGAATAAGGAATAAGGAGAAATCGTATTTTTTTAGTTACATCATATAAAAATAATTTTAATAATAGGTATTTTTAAACTCTTCATTCCTCATGAACGCGTAAATGTAGGTATTAAACTGAAATTCATATCAAAAACTCGGGGTCTATAATACCTTTAAGCTGTGACAAAATCAAACTTTTAGGTAGGTACTTTGCATACCCATGTAACGGTAAAACATGGAGAACTTCATTATTATAAAAACAACTATGTATGTACCATACCCATGTTTGCAAAGCAATAAAATGATTATGATTATGAACGCAATCAAAAGAAATTAAGCCGCATACTTTCAAACTCGCAACTACTCGCGAGGGAATCAAAATCACATGTTATAAGTAAAGGAAAAAATCCGAAAACCTTACATTTTTAGTTAGTAAGTTCTTTATTATTATTTCAGACTAGATGTATATACAATTAAATAAAATACTTAACAAAAAACTCTTATCTAACTAAAACTAAAAATAAAACTAACATAATTATGGCGTCGAAAAATTCGTCCGCATCGCTAGCCGCTGGTAATGAGCCCAAAAGGCTGGCAGCATTGCCACGTTGTATGGCAATGCTTATCCTTTGGCCGAGGTACAAGCCAGCCCTTGGGTCACACGAAGTGTTAACTAAGCGTCTTGATAGATCATTAAACAAGTTATGAGCACTCGGACCCCACGACCCGAGAGTTTCAACCCCAAACGGCTCGAAAATATAATTTCCAACGAGGTTATTATATTTCCGCCGCTTGAGGTTCTCTGCAGCCGCGGCGGCAGCGCCAGCACAGCACAGCACGAAGAGCTAGGAAGATGGGATGGCGCAAGAGTACCTATCGACGCAGGTAGCGTCCCACACTAAAGGCCTACCTATCTTCCAAGGAAATAACGACATGCCGTCCGGGGCCCGAGTCTGCTATTACAATAGTGTCAGAATGGTCGATCACTGATTTCAAAATGGTTGATTTTGACAAATTTGGTAATCTACTAACATAATGGCATCATAATGGCGTCATTATGACATTCCAATGATCAACCACTGACACGCCATTGAAAGAAAGCCATATGAATCTCGTCATGAAGGTATAGATAAATATGGAGTCCACACTTCGAATACCTACTTGAAGCAGAAATGAAGTATCGCTATCTCGCTCAATGTGGTCAAACCCTCTCTTTCTAAGTAGGGTGACCGTTATTATTTTTTCTCAGGACAGCACTTGTAAGTAGTTGCTTTCCGTTGAGTGGACAATATGTACCTATGCGTACAAATTACGCATAAAACAAGCCGTTTGTTACAGTATAAAAGTTTGAATGGTTATTTTATTATTAAAACGGATACATAGGAGATGAAGTTCATGGAGTACTTAGTTAACCCGCTCCAATGAAGTCGCGGGCGAAGTGCTAGTACCTAATTATATAAAAACACTTTCCAAATTAAAATCATTTAGTAACTATTCTTTAATACATGACTAACGATCATTGCTCTGTGTAGTTTCTGTCTCCACGTTAATCACTGAGTATATTTTCTGTATGACTCATAAGTAAGCACGTATATGCTTGTTAAAAATAGTATTTGCTATTTTTTAAGCAGTATGGTTTCATGCAATTCATAGCAATAAATTGAGTTCATGATCGGATGGTTAATTTCTTGTAACAGAGGAGTAAAATGTTGTGATACAAATGATACAATATTTATTTATTTTCGATGTCATTTACTCTATCTGCCAAAATTAGCACTTGGTGTAGCCAGATCAGCTATTTTCACTATAGACTCTTCATGTGTCACTTGATATCTGAAAATTATATTAAGAACATTACTTTTTGCCATAATATTTCAACTACTATATTGCTAGAAACATAATACTGTGTGTGGAGGTTCCCATTAGGTAGTTGTAAATGCACTTTCATAAAATTTCATTTTCAATGATGCAATGGATGACTACAGTTTCCTCTGAGTACTATTTTTAGGAAATAAAAAAAAAATTGTTGGTATATTATTTTATGCTCTAAATAATTAATTATAAAATATCTAATAACAGACATTTGTTCCCCGTATGAGTATGTGTATGATTTAATGATTAAGAAACATGTTCACATTTAATATTAAAGATCCCGGAGAAAGTCCCAGATATATTCTCAATATGGTCACACTACTTCAAAATTACTTCCGATGTAAACAAAAATAAAAAATTGCACTAAGTCAATGAAAATCGATGAAAACCTATTTGATATTTACATAGTTATCAGTATACTCATTTATTAGTACGTTGAACACATTGGTTAAGCGTTATGTGAAGTAATTCATAGAAAATACAAAGAAATATGTTTAAAATGACTCAATGTCAGAAATCACGATTTAAACACTTTCACGTGAAATTGTATATCACCTCCTGGACACCACGTATTACCGCAACCATGCTCTTCACAACTGTGCACCATTTCTTTGATTATACCTTCAATTACAGACAAATATTTCAAACGAAGCTGTGAACCGTAATGTAAACAAGCGCCATGTTGGAACATTTTTACTGACAACTTGACATATGGCGGCCAATGTTGCCACACTACCAAATCCCAAGGAAATGGGATTAAAATTCACATTATATGCCATCTCGAAAAGCATCCGTGATCTACAATTTTAGGATTTTTTATATAAGTAATCGTAGTTCAACTATTTATTTGTAGACACAGTGTCTAAAAGTGTTTTACTTCAGATTCTGTTAGTTTGGTGAGTCTTTTTAAGAAGTTATAAGGAAATTTCATAAAAGAGATTTCCACACTAAGTCCACACAAGAAAGAGAAGTCGGCCACCATAGAGTGAGATAGAATTGCGTAGGTATTTGACTCAAACAGTTGTTCCAAGTCTGGACTCCATATTTATCTATACCTTCATGAATCTCGTACATAATGACAGATTTAGTATTTACGAACTTCTCACTACTTCAGATTGCTTATAACACTAATAAATAAATAAAATCTGGCATGAATAAAGAATAATGATGAATTTTTAGCTCAGTTTTATAATAATGGCAATACGGCATTCCTACCGCAATGGGGTTGGCAACTGTCAAAGTGGCGCTAGCGTAGTTTGTTCCCAAAACATTGCCTTTTCATATGGTCAAATACAGAAAATAATTTCTAACAGTTACAATGACGCGCTGTATTGTCTCTAAATGCTCTGAAATTGGAACGCATCAAATACCGAAGGATATAAAAATACGAACGCGTTGGTTTAGAAGCTATCCGTCGTGAAAAAGTGATTCATACGAAAAGTACGAGGTTATGGGGTAGCTAAACACTTTGTAGAAAGTGATTATGAAATAACACGTAAATACACAGGCAAGCTGTAAATAAAGGCTTGACTATATTTTTTTTTAATAATCCGTACACTCCTCATCCTATAATATTTCGTACCTGCCTGTGTGATATCAATGTTAAAAATCACTTGCCCGATCAATCGAAATCTTGACAACCTATCGCCCGTCGTTCTCATGGAGGTCGTTCTACAAGGATTCTATACTATGATTATGGTTTGTTTGTTGAATTTAAAAACAAAACACCAAAATCTTTCATTAAGATCCGCTTTCTTTCCTCGTAAGGGAGCTCCACGTTTTTTATGTTTTTTTTTGAGTTCCTTGACTCGCCAGTAAGAAAACATGACGTATAATTATGTGCTCCACTTATTTTAATTGTTTTACAGCTGCCTTTAATTAAGTTACAAAGTAAAGAATTTAGACGTTTCACTGCAATTAACACAACATAAAAAAATAACAAGGGAACAAACTATGCTAGCGCCATCTGCTTTTAGCTTGCACCGGCCAACCCCATTCCTTTACGAGACCATTGACGTGACAGTGACCGGCCACTGACGTGAAAGTGACCGTGCGATTATGAATTTAGCAGATTACGAACTTTTAGCAAAATGACAATGGCATGACAATGGGATCGTGTCGGAATGACATATTTATAAAAATAGCAGACTCGGGCCCCGTCTCTTGCCATCGTCATGTGCCAGGCCATTGGGTTCTTATACAGCCGGAACGCCGACGGCGACAAGAGCTCGTCGGATGATGTCATTAATGTTCGCGTGCCGCGCCTATGCGACCCGCGCTACGGCTGCATGACAGGCCGTGGTGTCCAAGGCTGTTGACAACTTCGCCACAGTGGCAGCGATTAGGAGAACAACAAGGAGCGCCAAGACGTAGGGAAGCAGCGAGGCGGAAAGTAGTATCGTCGAACAAGGTGCGGTTCGACGATGGTAGTGCGTGAAGCCAGAGTCCCGACTCCCATTGTCCCACAGCCAGCAGGCGCACACACTCCGAAGCAGTCGCAGATGTGGCCATAAGGTCATGCTGAACTTTTCTGCAGAGTGGCTCGTCCCACCGTCTTTGGGACGATGGCTAGTCGGGTAGATTTAGATTCGGGCAAGCGAGTCTCCAGGCATCCATAGCCTCAGTGAAGCACGGCACATCAAAACCAGTCGGTGAGGAAGCTAGAATATTCCTGACTAATTTCTCAGTGCCATGAACTGAGGATATGAAAGCCGGTACTCTGATTCTTGTCATTTTGCGGACGCCGAGGCCTCCCATACGGATGGGAAGAGTAGCTTGACTCCAAGCTCGGTCGTCCAAGGCCACATTTAAAATTGAAGTTAGTGTATGACGAATGATTTGGTCCATTTTTTCTAAAAGGTGTGGGTGCTTCCATAAATGGGAAGCACGCAGAAAGTATGTTAATTTAGGGCCGAAACAGCAGTAACGGATTAAGGTGATTGCCGAATGCAAATTAATTTTGAGTAGGTAACCTTTCCGAAATGTCATTAAAATTTTGTATTTTTTCCTCAACAAAATTGGGAAAAGATTGCTCAAAAATTGGAGACACAAGGAGGCGAAGAGAAGTTTTTTCCATTACTTTGATTTCTGAAATATTGCGTTAAATTTGGAAAGTGTCAGATGTCTGTCGCTACTGTTAGAAATGAATAATTCTCACTTCGAAAGGTTGAGCTGTAGTCCTATAGATTGGAGTTGATTTTTTAAAACTTGTAAATCAGCTAAAACCGTGTCTACATCACCTCCTAGGGTTCCATCATCTAGATACCAAACATTAAATTTGGAATTTAGCTGTCGAATGATTGGGTGAATAGCTAGACTAAAAATCACTGGCCCGAGGGGATCGCCTTGTTGGCAGCCGACAGCGGATTCCAGAAGGTTGTCCCGGTAGAGTAATTTAGATGGATGTCTGTAACATTGTCAAAGGAAACTAAAAATTTGTGGTACTTCTTTTTTAATTTCTGCCAGCAAGATGTCCCTATTAACCGAATTGAAAGCATTTTTGATATTAACCTTCAGGATGACCTTTCCTTTACCAGAATTTAAATAGGTCGACAAAGCGTGTACGGCAGCCTCACAGCCCCCTTTGGAGCCGTCACCGAGCTACAGGGGCTGAATTTTTTTCGAAATATCCTCACCATAAAATTTGCAACAAACCTTGGCTGCCAAACGACGATAAGTAGTGCCCACGGCAATGGGACGAATGCCATCATCCCTCTTGTGCAGAGCACATAAATTGGCCCCGTACAAGACGTCGATGACGGCTTCAAGCACATTACCCGAGAGCATGAGATTAGTCGCCGTGAGCTCCTTCAAGAGTAACTCACCGGCTTCCCCGGCGCCTGAGCAGATGAGGTCCTTCAGATGCTGAGGACTAAGGCCGTCGAGGCCACCAGCAGAGTCACTCCGAAAAGTGCACACGGCCGTATTAATAAATACTATATTGCAAACCACAACACACTTAACTGTGCCATATTAATAAATACTATATTGCAAGGTTAAGAACGTTTCTAAGATATATGGCACGGCCGCTTTTTTGTAGCTATTCGAACTTGGTCGGGTTATGTAGGTTTTCGATGCTTCGTCAGTATTATAATTGTTTTTCTTTAATTACTGAATTTAATGACATGAAATTTTGCATGTGAATAGTTGAATGAATACACTAATTATTGGCATACATTTTACCATGCAATTCCTTTAGAACGTCGTGATATTTGACTGCTTTGTAAACAGTGATCAATTCATGGTAAATTGTCCTATAACTCTTTAATTACTAACGGAACATCATTGATACTTGGCAACATGTTGCAGACACTTACAAGGTTTGTATAAACGTGAAAATCTAGACCCCAAAGTGCATACTTTAAGAACTAAGACCTAATAAGCGTATTTTACGTTTATATTTTTATCTTTTAAGCCCTACGATTTTTTCTAAATCTGTTTTTTAAACAAATATAAACAAATTCAAAACAACGTATGTAAAAAGCTACAGCTCTCTATGTAAGCGCTTTATATGAAAACTAGGTAATGGCCAAACGTTCGCGTAGCGGAAACTTGAATTTCTCCGAAGTTTATGCATGCACTAATTTTACTCATTCATACACAATTACACACAAATTTTTGGACACATCTCTATTCTTCTAAAGTCTATGGATTAAAAAAAGTTCCGCCAGGACAACGTTCGCCCAGCGGAATCAGTTTTTGGTGAATTTCTCCACAATGGCTGCGTGCACAAATTTTTTTATACCATACACAATTATACGACGTCATACCTACACTAAATATCTGCATAATTAAAATCTTTTAATTCAACAACATTCCGCTGGGCGAACGCACACGTCTAGGCCGCGGGGAATCCGCTTTAAAAGAGGAACTGTTTTTTTGAATTTGGATAGGGTTTTCCAAAACTGGTCAAAAGTGGGTGTAGCTGGTGTAGTAAGTGTTGGTATAACTGGTGGTTGGTGGATCTGGAAGTGAGTGCTTATTGGGGTTTGTGTGCCTTCCCAATATGCACATTCAGACCCCGCTTACCTTTAAAAAATCGTGCCTGGGAGCACAGAGGACACCTCTCCAGGATGTTTAGCGATGTCGAAGTTTGACTGGCACTATCTTCCGACACAACACTGCTGCCACTTAACATTAAAAAATACGTTACTACACTATCTTAGCGCAATGATATAACTATCCTCTTCAAACCTGAGTCTTAAAGAAGCAAGTTCAAAGTAATTTTAAGCTAAAACATGATTAGTTAGGGATCAAATAAAATGTTTTTTTTTTTTATGAAATAATAATTTTATTTTTATTCTGTTAGAAAACATAGGTACACATATGTGTACCTCAGGTTTGAGGATGCACTTTAGGTAGTAAACACATTATTTTTGAGTATGAAATAATTCGAAGCAATTATTTCTTTCGACACAAAGGTAGAGTATACTGATAACTATGTAAAGATCAAATAGGTTTTCATCGATTTTCTTTGATTTGGTGCAATTTTATCTTTTGTTTATATCGGAAATAATTTTGAAGTAGTGTGACCATATTGAGGATATAATATCTGGGACGTTCTCCGGGATCTATGTGAACATGTTTCTTAGGCCCGTATTAATAAACGTTACTCAGCCCGTGAGACCGCACTTGATTTGAACGTTGAGAT
The DNA here is from genome assembly GCA_963859965.1 of Ceramica pisi. Classification (NCBI taxonomy): domain Eukaryota; kingdom Metazoa; phylum Arthropoda; class Insecta; order Lepidoptera; family Noctuidae; genus Ceramica; species Ceramica pisi. Next base: position 15,329,333 of record OY982536.1, on the reverse strand, counting down.
GCTGCAAACGTGATTCTTTATGTTCTCAAGTTGTGGATTAGGCGTACTTCATCAACTGAGTGATGGACTGATTAATAAACGAAACTCGGCCCACGAGCGCGTGTTGCTGAGATGCTATACTTATCGTGAGTGGCAGATAGACCGTGACTTGAGGAGTGATCAGCGTGGCGCGAAACATGGAGTTTGATAATATAGAAAAATTAATTATTGCGATGAAATAGATAACTCTGTCGATATTTTGTGGCCTTTGCGATTTCGTTTACCAAACGTTTAGGCTGCTTCAAATCGTTTTGAGTTACCTAGTGAAAAAGTAATAAAAATCGGCCAAGTGCGAGTCGGACTCTCAGACAAAGGGTTCTGCACCATAAACAAAAAAAAAACACGTTTCTTGTATTAAGTAATTTTTAATTTCATTTCATTTTTATTATTTTGTTGCTATAACGCACTCTGTAAAAATTCAGTTGTCTATCTATTACGGTTCATGAGATACAGCCCGCTAACAGACAGACAGGCTTAGTAATAGGGTTCCGTTGGTTACCATTGGGGTACGGAACCCTAAAAAGTATCATTCATGATACTTTGGTAGGTACCTACTGTGAAGGTTGTGTCCTGGGTGTAAAATACCTACTTATTGCTTCAGGGCTTTATCAGCATTGTCATTGGCCGTATGTAAAAGGAAGGATTGGAACGGTCACCTGAAAAGTATAACGTTTTTTGATTTATGAAAGAAAAGAATTGAAGTGTTTTTTTATGGCATTCCTTGTATTGATTTGAAGTCGGGCGCATGTCGCCAATATAATTCGATTATTGCTGCATTTCTTCTTTAATTTACTAACTCCACCATCTCCCATCATCACAAATTCAATCCTATATAACTGTATGCCGTCCTCTAAGCTCTTCTCCGTAGTCTTCACCTCCTCCTCTTCCTGGACTAAGGGATTCCTACTCAAAAAAATAAGTGTTTTTAAAGATTGTATTTTTTTTTTGTCGGGTCGGACCCCTTCCCCCGAAATCTCATGACCCAAGACCAAAATCTTCTCATATCCAAAACTACATTTACTCGGTTTCAAGGTGAGATTTGCTTTCCTCAATCGCAACATAATCTCTTCTAATGAAATAATAAATTCATCGAAACTATTTCCCCACACTACAATATTATCTACATAACAAATCGCCTTTGTGTATTTAATACCAGCCAACACTTTATCCATAATCCTTTGGAAAACAGCTTGACTTGTTTTCAGACCGAACGGTAAAACATTAAATTCATATAACCGCTTGACTGGGTCAGCTGCGCCAAATATGAGTCACGTTATGACGTAGATTGCGCGCGGCTCGACTAAAAAACGCGGGATCTGCGCGCCAGCTGTTGACATATCGTAAACATTTTTTGTCGTCGCCTCCTATTACAGAGGCCACTTAACTATTTCGTTTGTTCGAAAGCAGATAATCGGCTCTTTAAACTTACGTTAAGTGTATGATAACGGTTAGTTTCTATATTTTTTAATTAATTTGTAAACATTGATTAGTGGTGAAAAAAACACATTATGTGAACTTTGAACAGGAATAATTTAAAAAGTAGATCGATAACATATATATTTTATGACTTGTATGGGTAGCTGGGTTATATCTAAAAACGATAAATAACAAACAACATACTCCACCGTACAAAAACATATATAAAAAAAAAAAATCTACCACCAAACATTAGCAATTTCCCGCCATTTTTGCATTGTTTACCTTCCGACCCACGGAACAAAAATTCTAATCATAACGTAAATTTCGTTTGTTTTGTTTATGTTTTGGCTGAAATCTATTGCCCAGTAAACATAAAATGCGATAATAATTACTTTTTAGTCAGAACAAGTAGCTAGACTTAATAATTAACAAATTACGAAACCGTTCTGACAACATGGACGCCTTGTGTATCAAGGGTTATGAAAATGAATATAATACGTGCTAAAACTTACCCACATGTTGAAATCCTACCTGACGAAGTTATAAACGCCGTCTTATGCTTATCTTCCTCACACAAGCGATGTTGCCAGTAACCCGAATTTAAGTCCAGATCTGCAAAATATTTTGCCCCCGATAGATAAATCATGATATCTTCGATAATAGGTAAAGGATAGCTATCTGTTATCACCTTTTTATTTAACTTCCTATAGTCTACACAAAATCTCCATGATTGGTCAGGTTTTTGTACTAACACCAGTGGGGATGCATATGCACTTTTGGATTCCCGGATCACCCCGTTATCTAGCATTTCCTTAATTTGGGTATTTATTATGTCCAGCTGTCTCGGTGATACCTTATATGGAGGATGATGAACTGGTATATCATCTACAGTTGTAATACTAATCTCTTCTATACTACAATTACCTAATTCAGAGGCCTTGAAAGCAAAGTTATCTAGGGATAACTTTGCTGCTTTAATGAGGTGAGAAGGGTTCTTAAATTGTTTTTTCTCCCCGAGTCTAGATTTGGATTTATATTTATTTCATTAATAACATTACCTTCGTTAACTACTCTTGGTAGAACATCATCTTCACAATCTCTAACTATATTCGAAAAAAAATAACCAATCAGTCTCCGACACAAAGTTCAAATCCCCTTCTCGCCTATAACCATGTCCATTTATGATGTTATTTTTATTTGTTTCATCATTCTGGTCATGACATACCATTGGTTGTGACATTGACGCAGCATTTTGTTCAGTAAATTTATAAAAATTAATTCGACATCTTCCGTTAAGAACCATACATTCGTTATGAAAATCTATAACCGCTCTATACTTATGGAAAAAATCTTGTCCTAAGACTACCCTCTGGTTAATGTCTCTGATAGTAAAAAAATCGGTTACAAATACACAATAGTCTATTATAAACCTTATTCTCGTCTTCCCGACGATCTTCAAATACGAACCGGAAATTGACTTCACCAAATGATTTGCCTTGTCACTGGTATGTTTTAGGTTAAGATTTAATGCAAATTGCTCTGATATACACGAAATTGATGCTCCGGTGTCTATCAGCGCAGGGTAGGCCTGTTCAGCTATCGAAATTTTAATAAATGGACTGAGGTCACCGTGTTTGTTAGTTTGCTTTGGGAGTAGACCTCTTTCGGACACAGCCTGCAACTCCCCATCATACTCTATCGACTGTGCCCCGGCGCGTTTGGGTGGCTCTCCGCATTCGGGAATCTTGACCTGGGGGTATTTGGAAAGCGATTATTCCTATTATCACACGGAGGTCTCGGCCGTAAATTATATCTCGGCGTGTGGTACGTTTCTGCATCACCAGCGTGCTGTGGCGTCGACCTTGATGTGTATGGCCCCGGGCTCATTGATCTCGGTGATGTTGGGTATCGTGGACTTCCATCTGGAAAACGCTCAAAAGTAAGTCGCAGAGGATGCAACTGAAAATTTGCCGTTTCCGGTTGCGCCTCCTCAAATATTTCTTTTATCTGATCAATAGTGGCCCGCAACTCGGCTTTCGAGGCATATATTCGCGTCCCTAATTTTAATTTGTAGTTCATGCTTATACCCTTTAAGAATATCTTGATAAATGTTTTTTCATCGGTGATTCCGGATTGTAAGCGGTAATCCGACAATCTATAGAAAAATGCGACTATGTCTTCTTTACCGTTTTGACGCGCATTGTAGAATTTTTCCACAAAATCTATTCCGGATGGGAACTCACTCTTTAGGCTTTCACATAAGATCTTGAATGACAAATCTTCTTTATAAATAAATTTATAGTATGCTAATGCCGGTCCGTCTAAATATGCGCCCATAATGAGAGCTAGATCGCTTTCCGGCCATCTATTTATTGCCGCGATCTGGCGAAATTGCGTATGGAAGTCGTCGAAAGAGCATGTAGAACCGATACCTGTAAAGGATACCACTTTCGCCATCGTGCTATTTTATATTTCAATGAAAAACCACTTAGTTTTATTTCCCGTTTCTTCTTTTTCAACAAGTAACGCGCCACCAGCGCTAAATTCTCCTCCTTCAAGCCGCTTTTCTGCAAATGAGGTTTCTTCGTACAAAGTTGGTTGCATCCAGCACCCTCGCATCTCCCATACGATGTAAGCCTCGTATACGCTCAAAAATAACTAAGTTCGTGCGCCCTGGGTTTTTATTTAGAACTAGCTGACCCGCGCAACTTCGTCTGCGTCACATTTTCCATTACTGCTCCGCTCCTATTTGTCTCAGCGTGATTATATATATATATACGCCTATAACCTTCCTCAATAAATGGGCTATCTAACACTGAAACATTTTTTCAAATCGGACCAGTAGTTCCTGAGATTAACGCGTTCAACCAAACAAACAAACTCTTCTGCTTTATAATATTAGTATAGATTGCATAATATACAAAATCTACGTTCAGTTACGTATCCTGATCTCTCTCTCGAATTAAGAATATAATTATGAAGAGGGTACCTAATGCAGGGCACTGTATCATCTCTATCGGTTGAAATGCCGACCAGCCCAGGTTCCTAATCTCCTGGTACAAACTAATCTTGAATCAAAATCAACAAAACCAACTATCGAACGAATGGTTGCTGAATCAAGTGGATTCTTAATCGTCCAGTACAGTCCAAAAAGAAACACATTTTCTCCGATTTTTACTGACAATATTGCTGATCGTAGACCACTGATAAATATAGTTTGTTTTAAGATTTTATAATATCAAAAAAGTTTTACTGGGTTCATAGAATCGATTTATTATAGAGGAGCTCGTGGCTAAAGCCGCACGGGCCGATCTTCAAGGCTAAACTATAACAGACGAACGCATCGATCTTCAAGGTTAAGCAACGCTTGCGAAGGTTGGTCTGTGGGTGGGTGACCATCTTGACATACCGAGTTTCCTTCGTGCCTCAGAAAGCACGTTAAGCCTTTGGTCCCGGCTGTCATTTGTAGATCTTTGGCAGTCGTTACGGATAGTCAAAAGCCAGTAAAATCTGACTGAAATCTTGCATTGAATGAGTTGTGGAGGTCTGGTAGGCAGCCGCGCCACGTAAAATACCGGTATTCAGCTGAATCCGGTTTGTCTGGAAGCCGAGCCAATATAGTAAGGAAAAGGCTAGGTTGTTATAATGGTCACCCATTCACAGACCGACCTCGGCAAGCGTTGCTTAACCTTGAAGATCGACGTGTTCGGCTGATATAGTTTAGCCACATTGAAACATAATACCAAATATTCATCTCTTCTGTTAGTAAAACAGTTTACTTATGGATACAGGTAACTCCGGACTCCGGAGGAGACTCTCCTCTCCTCCCAGTAAATCGAAAAACAATCTAGTAATTCAATCAAATCCATACTTCCATCCATAAATAATAATGTCAACATTATACGTCTTCAAGTTAAACTACATAAAACATGGGGCTGACATTATGCTACTGCGGAGAATCTTAACACCGCGATTCAGAAAAACGCGTCATAAGTACAACGCCATCTATCGATCTACAACGTAACTGAACTGTCTTTATGCTCATAACTACTCATAAGTTCAAACTTAGAAGCTTACACGTTACGATAAATAATGATAATATAATAACATATAAACATTATGTGTTTAATTAAAAAATAACTCCAAAATACATTGTTTCGGGGTCTTTTCACACATTTCTTATTAAAAAATTTCTCAATAGATGGCATTGCAAGTATCTTAGTAGATTTTTTTCATTTTTAGGTCCATTTCTGTACAATAGATTAAATAGAAAACTAAGTATTTATAAGTTAAATTATTATAGCTGTAAAAAAACAATTTTACAATATTTACAAAGCATTTCTTACGTAGAGACAGAAGATCTTCTTTCGGTCTGTAAGTAAAACTTGTTGTGTCCTTTTATTTTAATTTTTTAATTGTAGTCATTTGATTTATTGTTAATTTATTATTTTAAGCTAATTAGGTTTAAATAAGCACTTTCTAGCCTGAAGCACAGGTTTATCCTAGTTCAGGCAAATTAACTATTGTGTTCTTATAACTGTAAGTCATCTTTAATGTAATGTGCCGCTTGTATAAATAAACGATATATTATATATTATTATATATTATCTGAAGTCTCAATGAAAACAACCTATTTTAGCGCTCGATGAAGTTTCTTCGTAAACTTTAAAATTCGATATCTTTTGATTTTGTGGGTCGATTTTGATGAAATAAACACTAAATGTTGCTCCGATTATCACTTAATATTTCGAAGTACCTAAATTTTGAATCCAATCAGTGGTTTATGCGTGATGCTCCTCCAAACGCACAGACATACAGACGCACAGACATACAGACGCACAGACAAACAGAAAAGAATTTCAAAAACTGCTTTTTTGTGTTCTATGTCATTTTTCTGACATTTCTATGTATTTTTTATGCGAAATTATTCAATGTACAGACACGGCAACTCTACGATTTTATTATATGTATAGATATACCCGGCGCCTCCACCATTTGTGATGATGGGAGGAGGTGGAGTTAGTAAATTAAAGAAGAAATGCAGCAATAATCGAATTACATTGGCGACATGCGCCCGACTTCAAATCAATACAAAGAATGTTATAAAAAAAACACTTCAATTCTTTTCTTTCATAAATCAAAAAACGTTATACTTTTCAGGTGACCGTTCCAATCCTTCCTTTTACATACGGCCAGTAAAGCCCTGAAGCAATAAGTATTTTACACCCAGGACACAACCTTCACAGTACTAACTAATACTTCCTGATAGATGTACCTACCTAATTATTTAATTTATTTATATTCGTGCGATGTTTGTGTTAGTAAACAATGTAAACAAATGTTTGGCGTTCTTTTTTTGACACTGATGCTACATTGCGTTAGTGCCCGTTAACGGAGAAGCGGGGCGTCGAGCGTCCACCGCCGCGTACAACAATTATTGTCATACTAGAGGCCGCCTGCGACTTCGTCCGCGTATAAATTCTCGTTATTCCTGTGTAAATCCCAATCCCTCGTGTCCGTTACCGCAGCAAAATAATGTCGAAAATAGTCATTTAAACCATATAGATAATTAGTTGGCCAGCTTCTGTAATTGTTGCACACATTTTTAAATTTGTTGCATTTATAGGTTTTTAGTTATTTCACATAAACATTTTCTGCTGGGATAACGTTACTGCAGCAAAATGATTTTCTTTTTAATGGGAATATTGAAATAAATACTAGCTATTTAATTAGTTGTCTTTACGAGGTAAATGTTGCACCTTATTTTATATTTGTTATTTCTTCGGCTGCGAAGTTATTCAAGATTTTGCTGGAGTAACGTTTTTGATTTTGCTGGATCTCTGAAACGGTTAAGCGGATTCTTATCATCTTTTGTACACGACTTCTTATGAAGTAGTTTAATTTGTTGTGCAATAAAAAAAAAACAAAATATTGCACCGTTTAAAGGTTTTTTAATTAAATATAAAAACACTTCAATAGATCCTAACACTCTGAATAAGAGCTCTAAAGACTTGTTTTAAGCGTTATGTTGTAGCTTGTAATTGCCTTCAAATGTTTGTGAATTTACATTAGCATCCTGCAAGTAATTAAAAAGTTATGATGATATTCAGTTCTCCATTTTCACGGTCACAATGCGCGCGTAGTTATTTGGCCACTGATAAACCTGTGTGTGGATATACAAACTGAATGTTATCTCAATTTTTAGTTGGTTAGTTCAGCTTTACACCTGTAAAATTTCAGCGTACTACATACAATTATTAACGAGATAATAAAATAAAAGTCATTTGGAAGTGAAAGACCGTATTAACCCGACCAAGTTTAGGTGGTTACAAAAAAGCGAACGCGTAGTACATTTTACTATCTTCTAAAATGTTTTGTATAATACACCTTACAAGTTCGGTACAGACGCGTACACTGTTACATACACATAACAATTTTATATCTTTACGTAAATATTATGAAAACGTTATTATTATCTTTCGGCTACTTATTAAATAGGTAGGTATCTATTATGTGCACAATTGCACATACTATGTGCTTCAACTAAGAAAAGGATGACTTTCACCATATTGTGACGATAATTACGTTTAACAAAAATACTTTGTGCAAATTAATTACCAAAATGTTTATTAGGTATCGTTATTATCTTGGTAATGTAATTTTTTACTAAATATTTTTAACATTATTTATTTACGAGCGTGTAACAATTAAAAAAGCGTGCATGAAGTCACAATTTGGTGCCAAGTGTTAGTATATAATGGAACGCAACCAAATCAGTTTTTTCTTTTTATGCGCATGTAGCGCCTCTTTTCAGGTACTGACAAATAGTATAATAAAAGTCTGATATTATAATTAAATATCTTTAATTATTTACCACAATCACGCAGTATATTCCTTCATGGTAGCAGAGCGTGGTTCAGAGGTGGTACAGTTGGAAATATCAGAAAAGTGAATTAACTTTCAATCCGTAAAATTGTCGGTGCAATTTAAATTTGAGGTTAAGGAAATTTCCGATCACAGTTGTAATTGCATATTCTGTTGAAGAAAACCAGCAAAATGGTGTTAGGTTTTATAAAATAAATAAATGTTTGAGTTATTTAGATCGTTTAGTGGGACATTTTATTTCTTACACTGGCAACACCAGTGTGATCGAATGACATTTAGAAATGACGTTTGAGGTTGATGGAAAGGACTCGGCCTATTTTGCTGGGGCTAGCATCGAATACGGACGTGTTACCTGTGTACAAGGAGAAAATATAACTACCCTTCAAATAATTAATGTGAGTTTTATTATACTTCTTAATATTATATGTGAGTGTCTTACATTTCAGAAGTGGTATTAACCTACGTATATGTGCTTGTGCAGTACTATACTGCTTACATATATTGTATCAGCTAATAATAGTTCTAAGAATCCCGTGCTTGTGTGAAATATTTAGTGACGGTTATTTTTATTTTATTTTTTAATAAAGTGGGTTGTCTCGAAGTCATTTTAGTTGGTCTACAGGATTACTTTATTTTTATTCCCCGGGTGTAAGGGGGCACAAAATGTCGTTGTTTTTGAGCTAGGAAGCCCCGTTTTCGAGATATTTTAAATATACCGCCACAGTCAAAAAAAAATATTTTAATCGTGTATATTGAGGAGTTACATCGCTTACGTTTACAAGTTTCAGAATAACGATGCCACGTTCGAACGAATCGTCTCCACGGAGGCGTTTAAGGACGCCGACCCTTCGAGAAGCTGATCGAAATGCAGACTCAAGTAGACGGAGTCGTAGTCGCACGCGCCGAGAAGGCGACAGCTGTCGCAGTCGCACGCGCCGAGAAGGCGACAGCTGTCGCAGTCGCAGTCGCGTGCGTACTCCAGGCCAAAGGCAAGGACGTGACAGTGTCGGAAAATTGGAACACGAGCTGGAACACCATCGCGAGCGGCTACGCGCTTTGGAGAGCGAGTTGAGCCGGGAGCGCAGTCTTAGACGGCGGGACACACCTCTGGCTGGTGCTGAGCGCAACGACCGCTGCGGGTCGAAGAACAACGAACGGGACCGGTTGCGGGCTCGAGATAGAAGCTTACCTCGAGAACGCAGCCCTACAGTGCGGAGATCCCGTGAAGTACGTGATGCTGTTGACATCGCGCCGACGACATCACGGAATGTAAGGTCAGACAGCCCGACTTTTACCTCCAAAGAAATTATGAATATTATTGTTACGCGCCAGAATTAATGCCGGGTTCACAACGTATTACTAACGCCATCTAGTATCGAGTAGTGGAACTAATTGGGTCACGATCTTTCTAGAATTTTCGATGCTAGAACATTCTCGATGTTTCGACACCTAGTCAGTCGGGACCGGTATGTTCCCGAACTTTCTAGATATTTCCATTCTCGAAGGTTCTGGAAATTACTGTCGGACTATATAAGGTGCGCAAAGCTCGCGACTCAGTCAGTATTGAATTGGCGATACAAGCGATTTATCGGAAGCGATCTTCAACTGCGAATTAAGTGAAGTAAAGTGTTTAAGAGTGCGATTGTGGTTGTAATTAGTGTGTTTAAAGTGTTAATTAGTTTTGATAATTAAAGTGTCATTTTTTTTGGTTAAATAATCGGCTGTTTTTATTGTCACGAACCCCAAGCTCGTAACAATTGGTGTCAGAAGTAAGGATTATCATGCCGATTCTGCCAAAGGATGACACGGAGGGTATCCGTACCCGTAGTCAAAGCCAGCAGGAGACGGATCAGAGGCGTTTTGGTGGTGCAACGCCGCAGACGTCGGAAAGTCAGCTACCGACCATGGAAGCCGGTCCGTCCACAGCAGCTCCGGCATCATCAGCACCAGACTTTGCTGCTCTGATGATGATGCTGCAGGAGCAGGCTCGCCGACAGGAGGAACAGGCCCGTCGGTTGGAAGAACAGCTGCAGCACGACAAGGCGGAACAGGCCCGCCGACAAGAGGAGCAGGCCCGTCGCTTGGAAGAACAGCTCAAGCTTGACAAGGAGGAGCAGACCCGCCGACAGGAGGAGCAGGCCCGTCGCTTGGAAGAACAGCTCAAGCTTGACAAGGAGGAGCAGGCGCGCCGCCAGGAAGAACAGATGCTCCTCATGAAGGAAATTCACGCTTCTTTCGGGAAAGACATTAAGGAAGTGAAGGACAAGGTTGCTCAGCATGACAACCGCCTGTCAGATGCTGAAACACAGATCAGCAAATACAACAACGATATTGCTGATATGAAGAGAGAATACTTCATTTGGCGCAAAACGGCATGACAGAAAGAATGAAAATACTGCCAGTTCCGGTCTACAAAAAAATACAAACTCAGGCAGTCAGAAAGATAAAATAAACATGGAGGAGTTGTCCACTTCTGCACCTGTGATGTCCGGTAAAGACTCAGATACACAAGGTAATAGTGATGACTCGAGTGAGTATGACACTGACACCGGGGAACTTGATGAAACTTACTATCCTCCACATGCTATTGGACAAGATTTCAATAGTAATGTGACATTAAGGTCAACACGCTTAAAGAATAAGCCAAATGAGGCAGGAAAAGACAAGATGGGCTTATTGTGTCTATTTGCTGATTTAAGTGACCCACAGACTGTTGAGGAAGCACTCGCATCTCCACAAGCGACAGAATGGAAGAGGGCCATGGATGAAGAATATTCTTCTCTGATGAAAAATAAAACATGGACATTGACAGATCTGCCCCCAGGCAAAAAGGCTCTTCCATGTAAGTGGGTGTTTAAGAGGAAAACAGATCAGACTGGAAATGTTATGAGATATAAGGCAAGGCTTGTGATAAAGGGCTATGCACAAAGATGGGGAACAGACTATGAAGAAATATACTCACCAGTGATCAGGTACACAACTATCCGCTATTTATTTGCTCTAGCAGCTAGATATGGGCTAGCAATAGATCAGATGGATGCTGTATCTGCTTTTCTGCAGGGAGAGATTGATAGAGACATTTACATGCAGCAGCCAGTAGAGTATAAGCAAGGATCTCAGGTATGCATGCTACACAAATCTATTTATGGACTAAAGCAAGCCAGCAGACTCTGGAACTTGAAATTAAATTCTGTCCTGCATGACTTAGGAATGACACAATCGAAAACAGATCCGTGTGTCTATTATAATGCAAAGAAGAATACTTTTATAGCCATCTGGGTAGATGATTTAATTCTGTTTACTTCTGAAGAAAGTACAAAAAAATGCTTTCAAAGAGAAATTAAAACAACACTTAGAAATGAAAGATATTGGTCCAGCAAGTCAATGTGTTGGTCTACATATTACTAGAGATGGGGACAAAGTATTACTAGATCAAGAAAAATACATAAGTGAAATATTAGCAAGATTTACAATGTCAGACTGTAAACCAGTGAAAACACCATTCGAAGCTGGTATGAAACTTGGTGACAAAAATGAGGAGGATAAGATCACTGACTGTCCATACCAACAGGCTATTGGCTGCTTACTATATGTGGCTCAAGGTACTCGACCTGATATTTCATTTGCAGTGAATGCACTGAGCAGATTTAATAAAAGTCCTACAGCTGCACACTGGACTGCAGTCAAACGAATTTTCAGATATCTGCAGGGTACCAAAGATATAAAATTGACATACACCAAAGATGGTAATGAGAAAATCATTGGTTATTGTGATGCCGATTGGGCGAGCGATGTACGCGACAGAAAGTCGTGCACGGGCTACGTATTTTTGTTACAGGGTGGTGCTATTTCTTGGCGGTCTCAGAAGCAGCAGACTGTGGCCCTATCCACTGCTGAGGCGGAATACATGGCGATGTCCTCGGCGGCGCAGGAAGCGCTGTGGCTCCAACAACTGCATGTTGACCTCTGGCAAGAGCAGAGCAATCCGCTCGTCATTTTCAGTGATAACCAGAGTGCAATTAAATTGTCTAATAATGATTGTTACTTGCCTAGGTCACGACATATTGACATTCGTTATCATTTTCTTAAGGACCATGTTAATAATTTAGATATAAAGTTTTGTTATGTTAAGGGTGAGGAAATGATTGCAGATAATTTAACTAAGGGCACTACAGCCGAGAAACATTTGTATTGTGTTACAAAAATGGGGTTGCGTCCCAAGGGAGGATGTTAGTATTATAATGGAACGCAACCAAATCAGTTTTTTCTTTTTATGCGCATGTAGCGCCTCTTTTCAGGTACTGACAAATCTATCTATCTTCTATACTCTATATACTTATAATAAATCTGTAGAGAGGTCAATTCTGTACATTAAATATATTTCCAAAATAACTATCAGGGGGTGATTAGGGATCGATACTGATGCCAAAAATGCAATCAGTACAATTTTTGTCTGTCGGTCTGTCTGTCTGTCTGTCTGTCTGTCTGTATAACCGTTATAGAAACAAAAACTACTCGACGGATTTTAATGAAACTTGGTACAATTATTATTCATACTCCTGAGCAGGTTATAGTATACTTTTCATCACGCTACAATCAATAGGAGCAGAGCAGTGAAGGGAAATGTTGGGAAAACGGGAGAAGTTACTCCATTTTTTACGCTTCCGTCGCATTTATGACGGAAATGTTCTCCTTAAAATTATATAAAAAATATCCAACGACAGCATATGTCTATCTTTTATGATTGACGAGCAAAAACACGTGTAACTCCCGATAGCTTAGCAGTTCGAAGCTTTCTGATTGTATTTGTCTACTCTTACGTTTATAAAACTCTCAGTCGTCCCTAATTAACATTAATAAAAGTTAACATTATTAACTATTCCATAAAAAAAGAATCATAGGAATCGGTATAGAAACACCAAAGTTATACATGAAAAACGCTAATAATAAGCCATCGCGCGTGAATACTGAATCATGCTATAAGGATTATTTTTGTGGTCGCGAACGCACAGGCAGGCGGCTAGCTTGGCGCCTAAAAGCTAGCGAGTAGCTTCGGAAAACGGCTTACGACAGTTTGCAATATCCTTTAATAATTATAATGTCGAGGGGAAGATGGTTATAATTTCGCTTTACACCTAACGAGTAATATTATAAATGTGAAAGTTTGGATGTTTGTTACTCAATCACGTCAGAACGGCTTAACGGATCTTAATGAAATTTAGAACAAAGATAGATTATAGTCTGGAATAGCACATAAGCTACTTTTCATCCCGGGAATATGTTCCCTAGGGATCACGCGGGCGAAGCCGCTGGCAGAAGCTAGTAGTATAATAAAAGTCTGATATTATAATTAAATATCTTTAATTATTTACCACAATCACGCAGTATATTCCTTCACCAAGATATTTATTCTTAGTTGAATCGCATAGTACCTACTACCAACAAGTGATGGTAATTAATGCGATTTCGCATAAATTTCATTAGCTTGCGAATTCTTGAGTCTTATGCATGTTAATTGCTATTGCTATGCTATTTGCTAATATAACGATTATTGATAATAAATAATTAAATGAATTTTGTTATTATACGAAAGAAAGATAGTAAAGTAATAATTTGCTTAATCCCATTCTTCGCGTCACCCTGCTAAAATTTTAACGAATTAAATGATCACACGTATTCATACAATATACGACCCTAAGTACGAGCAAATCAAAGATAATAAGATAATTTAACTGCCGGCGCGATTCTCTCAGGGAACTGTTTAAGATTATTAACATCATGACGGTACATTTACGAAAACATCATGTATGTCAGAAAGAATTTACATCTTTTTAGTAAAAGAGGCGAGAGACATAATTATGGTACTAGAAATAGGGACCAGTTAGTTCAACCAGGCTTCAGACTGGCTAAAGTAGCCTCATCTTTCATGGGGTACTGTTTAAAATGTTATAATAAGATCTCGTCTCTATAAAGCACTAGTTAGATCTCAACTCGAATATGCAGTGGTGGTGTGGAACCCTTTTTATAATAAACTAGCTTCTGCCAGCGGCTTCGCCCGCGTGGTCCCTAAGGAACATGTTCCCGGGATTAAAAGCAGCTTAGCAGCTTATGTGCTATTCCAGACTATAATCTATCTTCTAAATTTCATTAAGATCCGTTAAGCCGTTCTGGCGTGACAAACAACCAAACTTTCACATTTTCATTTTCTTTTTTTTTTTCTTTTTCTACTGATTGTAGCTTGATGAAAAGTATACTATAACCAGCTCAGGAGTATGAAAAATAATTATACCAAGTTTCGTTAAAATCCGTCGAGTAGTTTTTGTTTCTATAACGGTTATACAGACAGACAGACAGACAAACATTTTACTGATTGCATTTTTGGCATCAGTATCGATCCCTAGTCACCCCCTGATAGTTATTTTGGAAATATATTTCATGTACAGAATTGACCTCTCTACAGATTTATTATAAGTAAGTAGTATACGTTGAGATGCTAGAAAGAGTGCAGCGCAAATTCCTTAGATCGATGCACTATGGGTGCTACCACAATTTTCCAACCTATAAAAATCTTCTTAATAAATACAATCTAATGAGCCTGAAGTCTAGACGTTTATATCTAGAAATTATGTTTCTTTTCGACGTATGCTATTGTTACGAGCTTGGGGTTCGTGACAATAAAAACAGCCGATTATTTAACCAAAAAAATGACACTTTAATTATCAAAACTAATTAACACTTTAAACACACTAATTACAACCACAATCGCACTATTAAACACTTCACTTCACTTAACTCGCAGTTGAAGATCGCTTCCGAAGATTCGCTTGTATCGCCAATTCAATACTGCCCGAGTCGCGAGCTTTGCGCACCTTATATAGTCCGATAGTAATTTCCAGAACTTTCGAGAATGGAAATATCTAGAAAGTTCGGGAACATACCGGTCCCGACTGACTAGGTGTCGAAACATCGAGAATGTTCTAGCATCGAAAATTCTAGAAAGATCGTGACCCAATTAGTTCCACTACTCGATACTAGATGGCGTTAGTAGTACGTTGTGAACCCGGCATTAATTCTGGCGCGTAACACTGCCCCCTCCTAAGACATGCTCGTCCCGAGCATCGGTCCCATAATAACGCGCCAGTCGATCCACATGAACGATCTTAGGTGCACTTCTCGTACCTTTCTGGATACGGTAGGTCACGTCATTGATTTTTGTGACAATCCGGTACGGCCCGTCCCATTTAGCTTGCAGCTTAGGAGATTTCCCTTTACTGCGAACTGGATTGTGCAACCACACTAGTGAGCCTTCGTCGAAACCTTTATTGTTCACTAGCTTCTGCCAGCGGCTTCGCCCGCGTGATCCCTAGGGAACATATTTCCGGGATGAAAAGTAGCTTATGTGCTATTCCAGACTAAAATCTATCTTTGTTCTAATTTTCATTAAGATCCGTTAAGCCGTTCTGGCGTGATTGAGTAACAAACAACCAAACTTTCACATTTATAGTATAACTCGTTTGGTGTAAAGCGAAATTATAACCATCTTTCCCTCGACATTATAATTATAAGGATATTGCAAACTGTCGTAAGCCGTTTTCCGAAGCTACTCGCTAGCCTCTAGGCGCCAAGCTAGCCGCCTGCCTGTGCGTTCGCGACCACAAAAATAATCCTTATAGCATGATTCAGTATTCACGCGCGATGGCTTATTATTAGCGTTTTTCATGTATAACTTTGGTGTTTCTATACCGATTTCTATGATTCTTTTTTTATGGTATAGTTAATAATGTTAACTTTTATTAATGTTAATTAGGGACGACTGAGAGTTTTATGAACGTAAGAGTAGACAAATACAGTCAGAAAGCTTCGAACTGCTTAGCTATCGGGAGTTACACGTGTTATTGTTCGTCAATCATAAAAGATTGACATATGCTGTCGTTGGATATTTTTTATATAATTTTAAGGAGAACATTTCCGTCATACATGATTTCTGTGTAGCTTTCACCATTAAGGTTGCACACGCGACAGAATCTTAAAAAATGGAGTAACTTCTCCCGTTTTCCCAACATTTCCCTTCACTGCTCTGCTCCTATTGATTTTAACGTGATGAAAAGTATACTATAACCTTTTCAGGAGTATGAATAATAATTGTACCAAGTTTCATTAAAATCCGTCGAGTAGTTTTTGTTTCTATAACGGTTATACAGCCAGACAGACAGACAGACAGACAGACCGACAGACAGACAGACAAAAATTGTACTGATTGCATTTTTGGCATCAGTATCGATCCCTAATCACCCCCTGATAGTTATTTTGGAAATATATTTCATGTACAGAATTGACCTCTCTACAGATTTATTATAAGTACTTATATAGATTTTGCGGTCATAACGGGTTTTCATCTTTTCTGACATTCGCTGGCCCGATTGTCTGATGTGCTCATAAATGTCATTCATTTGGTTCCGCAAGTCATTCGCATAATCGGTTATACTGCGTGGAGCGTCAGGTGGTATTCCGGTGATCAGGTCTGCAGGCAGCCGTAATTCTCTACCAAAGTTTGCGAAAGCTGGTGTCACCGATGTGCTTTCGTGAACAGCACTTCGGTATGACAGCAAAAACGGTTGTATATGCTTGTCCCAGTCGCGTTGTCGGTTTTCCACAACTTTAGCCAGGTATGTCTCCAATGTCTGATTAAATCGTTCCACCATTCCATCCGATTGTGGGTGGTAAGAAGTTGTTCTCGTTTTATGAGTACCCATAACTCGGCAAGTTTCCTGGAATATTTGTGATTCAAAATTCCTTCCTTGATCGCTGTGAATCTCCAAGGGTACTCCAAAACGACAGAAGACTTCATGAACGAGTTTATCTGCCACTGTTGAAGCTTCTTGATTCGGAATGGCGAAGACTTCCGGCCACTTGGTGAAGTAATCCATTACAACCATGAAATACTTGTTACCACTGTCACTTTCCGGAAACGGTCCCGCAACATCCAGGGCTATCCTTTCCCAAGGTGCACCAACATTGTACAATTTCAACGCACCTCTGCTACGGGTCTGAGGTCCTTTTACAGCCGAACAACTTGTACATTTGCGACACCAGTCCTCGACATCGTCACGACAGTGGACCCAGTAAAAACGTTCCCGTATCTTCAGAAGGGTCCGTTTAACTCCCATATGTCCTCCTGAACATCCATCATGGTACAGCTGTAGAACATCCGGTACTTTAGCTTTAGGGACAACCATTTGCAAATGACAGCTGTCTCCCCGAGCATTCTCCCATTTACGGCACAGGACTCCATCCTGAATCACTAAGCTATCCCATTGTGCCCAATAGCTTTTTGTGATCGAACTCATCGCTGAGACGTCGCTCCACGTAGGCTTAGGAGCACTGGTCCTTATCCAGTCCAGAATCGGCTTGACTTCCGAATCTTCCTGCTGTGCACGTTGTAAGCTTTCCTTCCACTCGTTGCTGAGGTCTGTCTTGAGCATCCTCACAGGAACGGCTTCTTTACCCTCTTGCCTAGTACAATGCTTGCAGTCTTCAGGGCAAGGTCTTCTTGACAATGCATCTGCGTTGCCATGAGATTTCCCGCTACGATGTTCGACCACAAAGTCGTATTCCTGCAAGAGTTCAATCCATCTCGCAACTTGTCCTTCTGGGTTTTTAAACTGCAATAGCCATTTCAGTGCAGCATGGTCAGTTCGTAAGTGGAATTTCCGTCCCAGCAGATATTTGCTAAAATGCTGTACTGACTTTACCACCGCAAGCAATTCTCGTCTCGTGACACAATAATTCCTCTCTGGTTTTGACAACGACTTGCTGAAGTACGCAATCACAACCTCTTGATCGCCATTCCGTTGAGATAACACACCGCCAAGTCCGATATCACTTGCGTCTGTGTCAACTATAAATTCCTTGTCGGTATCAGGATACCCCAAAATAGGTGTTTTGCACAGACGGTCCTTTAGCTCCCGGAAGGCGCTGTCACAACTTTCATCCCAACAGAAATGTCGCTTCTCCTCGGTTAGTTTGTGCAGGGGTTTGGCTACATCTGCAAAGTACTTGACAAATCGCCGATAATAAGAGCATAGACCCAGAAATGCTCTGACCTGCGTCTTGTCTTTTGGGATTGGCCAATCTTTGACAGCGGCGATTTTCTCTGGATCTGTGCGGATACCATCTTCCGACACGACATAACCCAAAAAGTTAACTTGCCGTTTGAAAAGAGAGCACTTTTTCGGACTCAACTTGAGGTTGGCACTCTAGATCTTCATGAGCACGCGTTCCAGGTTTTGAAGGTGTTCATCAAACGTACGGCCTACGATGATGATGTCGTCCAAATAGACAAGGCATGCATCGCCAATTAACCCGGTTAGTACAAGTTCCATTTACCTTTCAAACGTTGCCGGAGCGTTACCCGAGGCCCTTTCCTGTCGAGAATGCTGTTTTTTCCTTGTCCTAAGGGTCAATTTCTACTTGCCAGTAGCCATTTTTTAGATCTAATGTGCTAAACCACTTAACTCCAGTGAGCATGTCCAGCGTGTCATCAATTCTTGGCAAAGGGTAGCTGTCCTTCCTCGTAACGTCGTTCAGACGACGATAGTCAACACAAAACCGCATGCTGCCGTCCTTCTTTCTTACCAGCACTACAGGTGAACACCATGGACTGGATGAAGGTTCTATAACACCATCCTTCACCATTCCCTCAATCATGGTTTCCACTTCCTTTTCACGTGCTACCGGTAATCTCCTTGGCCGCTGCCGGATAGGCAACTCTTCTCCTGTGTTTATTTTGTGTTGAACTAAGCCAGTCTTCCCAATATCAGCATCGTTCGAAGAGAAAACATCGGCGTACTTGAGTAACATCCTCTTCGCCTTGACCATTTCGTTTTGAGACAGAGCGCTGAGACAGTCTTCTAAAAGTGCGGTCACTCTCGTTTGGGCATTCTTGCTGAGGGTCTCAGTTGATGGATATTGGCATCGACGCAACCACTCCACTTCCTCACAGGTACCCATCAGTGTGCCTTTATCTATCACCTGTTCCTTATCACAAAGGTTCAGTACCCTTGAGATGTTGGTAGCTCTGACCAAAGTTCGTGCAACTTTCCAAGGAAGGTCATTGTCTATCCTTTCCACGAGTACACAACGATGAGTCTTCCCAGGATTCTGAGGAAGACTAACCGGCACAATCGTTTCCGATCTCGGAGGAAGAACAATCTTCTTCAGGCTGTAAATATTTCCTGGTAACGCCCCTTCCATGAAAAGTTCCTCTTGCCCACATTTCATAACTCCTTGACTAACGTCGATCTCACAACGATTCTTCCTCATAAAGTCTAAGCCCAGGATGCAATCGTCCATTATATCGGCCACAACAACGTTATGCTGGTAGATTCTGTTGCCTAGCTTTAACTCCATCTCTCTCTCTCCTTGGACGGGTATGCGCTGACCGGTGGCTGTCACTAAATTTATGCGGGCTCGGTAGTATGCAGAGTCCCCAAACAACCGACCTGCAAGTTGTGAACTGACGACCGTGCGAGAAGTTCCAGTATCTATCGTCAGCTTACATGGTGTTCCGTTGACCTCGCCCTTGATGATAAGGCTGTTCCCGTCATGGGTTTGTGAGATCGAAATCCTTGGGGCTCTTTGAACCTCAGCCAGTACCCGCCCCGCAGTCCTGGCTTTTACTCGTTTCCCTGCTGCTGTTGAGTGGTGCTGTTAGCAGCTTCCACCTCCAGTGCATGGGCCAAAGCGTCCTTAAGTGTCGCGTGGTGCCCGAGCCTCACTGCAGCCCTAAATTCAAGGTCGCGGATGCCGTCAATGAAGGCCTGGACCAGGTTCCCTTCAATAAGCGCAGGTACAGACTGGTATGCCTTCCGCACCAGCTTCTCCACTTCAAGGGCCCACTGCTGCAGGTTTTCACCACTACGCTGTACGCGATCTCTTAGTTGCGCACGAAACACGTGCTCCAGATGGGCGTCACCATACCGGGATTCCAGTGCTTCAAGGAGCTGCTCGTAAGTTACTTCTTTACCGAGAGCTTCCAAGACAGTTAAGGCCTGGTCGCGCAGGCCTAAGGTGAGGGCAGTCATGGCTTGATTTTTACTCTAACTGTTTGCCTTCATGACGGCCTCAAACTGAATTTTGTAGGCCGACCAAGAAGACGTCCCATCGAACGGCGGCACTTTAAATCCACGTAGCGAAGGTGTAGTAGTTACGGGAGTTGCAATCCCATCTCCAAGTTTAAGGTTGCCCAACTCTTTCTTCATATCAGCAATATCGTTGTTGTATTTGCTGATCTGTGTTTCAGCATCTGACAGGCGGTTGTCATGCTGAGCAACCTTGTCCTTCACTTCCTTAATGTCTTTCCCGAAAGAAGCGTGAATTTCCTTCATGAGGAGCATCTGTTCTTCCTGGCGGCGCGCCTGCTCCTCCTTGTCAAGCTTGAGCTGTTCTTCCAAGCGACGGGCCTGCTCCTCCTGTCGGCGGGTCTACTCCTCCTTGTCAAGCTTGAGCTGTTCTTCCAAGCGACGGGCCTGCTCCTCTTGTCGGCGGGCCTGTTCCACCTTGTCGTGCTGCAGCTGTTCTTCCAACCGACGGGCCTGTTCCTCCTGTCGGCGAGCCTGTTCCTCCTGTCGGCGAGCCTGCTCCTGCAGCATCATCATCAGAGCAGCAAAGTCTAGTGCTGATGATGCCGGAGCTGCTGTGGACGGACCGGCTTCCATGGTCGGTAGCTGACTTTCCGACGTCTGCGGCGTTGCACCACCAAAACGCCTCTGATCCGTCTCCTGCTGGCGTTGACTACGGGTACGGATACCCTCCGTGTCGTCCTTTGGCAGAATCGGCATGATAATCCTTACTTCTGACACCAATTGTTACGAGCTTGGGGTTCGTGACAATAAAAACAGCCGATTATTTAACCAAAAAAAATGACACTTTAATTATCAAAACTAATTAACACTTTAAACACACTAATTACAACCACAATCGCACTATTAAACACTTCACTTCACTTAACTCGCAGTTGAAGATCGCTTCCGAAGATTCGCTTGTATCGCCAATTCAATACTGCCCGAGTCGCGAGCTTTGCGCACCTTATATAGTCCGATAGTAATTTCCAGAACTTTCGAGAATGGAAATATCTAGAAAGTTCGGGAACATACCGGTCCCGACTGACTAGGTGTCGAAACATCGAGAATGTTCTAGCATCGAAAATTCTAGAAAGATTGTGACCCAATTAGTTCCACTACTCGATACTAGACGGCGTTAGTAGTACGTTGTGAACCCGGCATTAATTCTGGCGCGTAACACTATAACAGGTATAATTGCTCTGAGATTACTAATAAAATATGCTACTGTGTCCCAAGAACTGTTATTCGACGAGAGGTGCGCGCTCGTCCTCTTTTTGCTGTGTCCCATTGCCGCACCAATGCTGGTCTGCGGGCGCCTCTACGTCGCTTGTGCAAACACTATAATGACTTTTGTTCAGAAACTACAGAATTAGACTTATTCTCAGTGTCAGCAAATAGATTTCGTCTGCTTTGTTAAAGAAATTTAAGGATTCCGATATATAGTTATTTGATCAGTCTCTTACTCGCATAGATTGTTCAGTAGTATAGTCATATGAATTGTATATGCTGTGGATAACGGTGTGAGTTTCACATTTGTAATATCTTTGTTTATATTATTTGCGCAGATAGAGGTAGGACTTCTTCTAAGTCCGCCTGGCAAGCTACCATCATCATGTCTAAGTCTGTCGCCATAACAACAATGTTAACAGCATTGTTGTGTTCCGGCAGTTAGAGGTATGATAGCCAGTTCCTCTGTGTAAGAGGATTCCGGGTGAAACTCGCTTCCATCTTCGGCCTAATCATCACTTTCCATCAGGTGAGATTTGGGCCAAGAGTTTCCCGTTTTGAATAAAAAAAAAAAGATATAATGTGTTACTGTTTGTTTATCTATTCTATACTTATAATAAATCTGTAGAGAGGTCAATTCTGTACATGAAATATATTTCCAAAATAACTATCAGGGGGTGATTAGGGATCGATACTGATGCCAAAAATGCAATCAGTACAATTTTTGTCTGTCTGTCTGTCTGTCTGTCTGTCTGTCTGTCTGTCTGTCTGTATAACCGTTATAGAAACAAAAACTACTCGACGGATTTTAATGAAACTTGGTACAATTATTATTCATACTCCTGAGCAGGTTATAGTATACTTTTCATCACGCTACAATCAATAGGAGCAGAGCATTGAAGGGAAATGTTGGGAAAACGGGAGAAGTTACTCCATTTTTTAAGCTTCCGTCGCGTGTGCAACCTTAATGGTGAAAGCTACACAGAAATCATGTATGACGGAAATGTTCTCCTTAAAATTATATAAAAAATATCCAACGACAGCATATGTCTATCTTTTATGATTGACGAACAATAACACGTGTAACTCCCGATAGCTTAGCAGTTCGAAGCTTTCTGATTGTATTTGTCTATTCTTACGTTTATAAAACTCCCAGTCGTCCCTAATTAACATTAATAAAAGTTAACATTATTAACTATTCCATAAAAAAAGAATCATAGAAATCGGTATAGAAACACCAAAGTTATACATGAAAAACGCTAATAATAAGCCATCGCGCGTGAATACTGAATCATGCTATAAGGATTATTTTTGTGGTCGCGAACGCACAGGCAGGCGGCTAGCTTGGCGCCTAGAGGCTAGCGAGTAGCTTCGGAAAACGGCTTACGACAGTTTGCAATATCCTTTAATAATTATAATGTCGAGGGGAAGATGGTTATAATTTCGCTTTACACCAAACGAGTAATATTATAAATGTGAAAGTTTGGTTGTTTGTTACTCAATCACGCCAGAACGGCTTAACGGATCTTAATGAAATTTAGAACTAAGATAGATTATAGTCTGGAATAGCACATAAGCTACTTTTCATCCCGGGAATATGTTCCCTAGGGATCACGCGGGCGAAGCCGCTGGCAGAAGCTAGTCCCAAATAAATAAATAAATGAGACGAAATGTAAGTCTTGTATTAAACGCACACTATGCAGGCAAGCATATTATAAGTTGGGGGATTATATTGAAGATAAAAATGCTTGGCTGAATGCTGGTCCTGCTCCACAGCGACTAGGGAGCACAAACTATTCTGTAAATATTTCGGACATTGTTGGACCGGCTGAAGATTGTAAGTAAAATTTGCTTTGTTTACAATCAACTTACTTAGCATTGTATAATTTCAGCCATTAACAGCACATGTGGGAGTACTGTGTACCTTTAACTTTAACTTTAATTATCAGTTTTAGGTATGTTTTTGTCTTGAATGTACCCTGGCGGTTGAGAGTGTCATGCTCACTCAAAAGTCTAGCTGATGGTGGCTTATGCGTTTGATCATTTGGCTCCCTTCAAAATGGTTGAGCCGAATGGTGCTGGCGCATGCGTCATGTTCGTGCACGGGCGCCGTCAGTCGGGACTGGTCATTTCTCAGCTGCCATGGTTGATTTTTATTATTTCTTTGAATTGTTCCTCTTTTATTCCGGACGCTTTTATCCTGCTCGTCTTTTACATCGTTCTCACATGTATGTATAATTTTAACCCGATGTAAATAAATCTTTGTAAAAGAATATTATTTTTAAAAGAGTGTCCGTGGAGTTTCCTGCACGTTCTTCTCCATAGAGATCTACGCTTTGGAACGTGCAAATATCTTCAACTTTTTGGACCGACCGACCTTGAAAATTCAAAAGTGACTGTAAACTGTAACTTGAATTTTGAATTTAACCTTACATTCACTTCGCACTTAACAGAATTTCGCAACTACATTTAATTTGCTAAATGAGCATTCGAATAATAATAATTAATGCATCACTACAACCAAGAATCGTCGATAACACGTGTCACGGCCCTAAGTGGGACGCGGAAGGGGTGAGGCGAAGGGTTTCAGTGTTTGCAATTCGTCTTGTAGAGTGCGTGTGCGCTGCCTTCCGCAGTTCCGGTTTTTTTTTTATTACCAATGATCTATGATTTTTAAACGATACAAATAGATAGTAGGCATAAGTAGGTAGGTAGGCATAGTGTGAACGAAAAACATTAATTCTATATCTGTTATTATCTGTGATTGTTATAAATTTTAATTCATATTTTTAAAGTTAACATTTATATTTTTAAAGAAAAAGTGTAAACTGTTAATGTGCTTTTATGGTATTTTCCATTAATTTTTAAATGAATGATTCATTTAAAAAATAATGGAAGATACCATAAAAGCACATTTGCCATCTGTGATTGTTTGTAAGTTATGTATTACTAGCTGACCCGCGCAACCTCGTCTGCCTCACATTTTCCATAACTGCTCCGCTCCTATCTGTCTTAGCGTGATGATATATAGCCTTCCTCGATAAATGGGCTATCTAACACTGAAAGATTTTTTCAAATCGGACCAGTAGTTCCTGAGATTAGCGCGTTCAACCAAACAAACAAACAAACTCTTTTGCTTTATAATATTAGTATAGATTAATATTTTAAAAGTTCAATTATTTAACCTGTAAAAAAAAATCTTAAAGAAACATGTAGTTTTTTTTAACACTTGTGTACACATCTGTACTAAACTTGCTACATATTTTAGAAGATAGCAAAATAGCTCTTATTCAGAGTGTTAGGATCTATTGAATTGTTTTTACCTATATTTAATTGAATAACCTTTAAACGGTGCAATATTTTTTTTATTTTTTATTTTTTATTGCACAACAAATTAAACTACTTCCTAAGAAGTCGTGTACAAAAGATGATAAGAATCCGCTTAACCGTTTCAGAGATCCAGCAAAACCAAAAACGTTACTCCAGCAAAATCTTGAATAACTTCGCAGCCGAAGAAATAACAAATACAAAATAAGGTGCAACATTTACCTCGTATAGACAACTAATTAAATAGCTAGTATTTATTAAATTTCATTCAATATTCCCATTAAAAAGAAAAACATTTTGCTGCAGTAACGTTATCCCAGCAGAAAATGTTTTTGTGAAATAACTAAAAACCTTTAAATGCAACAAATTTAAAAATGTGTGCAACAATTACAGAAGCTGGCCAACTAAGTATCTATACCGCGTGTATCTGACATCGACGCACAAACGATTTCCATGGGTCCGGGGCATGATTCTGGACACCCTAGACTTAGAATTTTTCGTCGGCTAATTTCTCATTTTTTATTTTTTTCAAGGGTTTCTTTACTTTAGATTGCTCATAATCGTTATTCTGACCTAACCCAAGGAGATTTTTAATAAAAAAAAAAATTAATTAGCTACTTTCACTAAAAAGAACAATCTGAATAAAGCCACAAATAGATATCAGCTGAGCTGAGCTGATACTTTGTGGTACTCTTGAAAAAAATGAGAAAAGAACCGACGAAAAATTCCAACACTGGGGTGTCCAGAATCATGCCCTGGACCCATGGAAATCGTTTGTGCGTCGATGTCAGATACACGCGGTATGGTTTAAATGACTATTTTTGACATTATTTTGCTGCGGTAACGGACACCAATCCCTCGGGAACTCTGGGTCTTCAGGTACCCACATACCAAATTTCATCGTAATTGGTTCAGTAGTATTTGCGTGAAAGAGTAACAAACATCCATACATACCCACAAACTTTCGCATTTAACGCTTTCTTGGGTAGAAACTAACTTTATAAATTTACTAGCTGTCCCCCGCGGCTTCGCACCCGCATTTTCTTTTTCTTTCAAAACAACCTTCTCCTGAGAATAACAAACACAACAAAAAAAGAATTAGTGAAATCGGCCGAGCTGTTCACGCGTGATGCGATGACCAAGGGAAATAGAGATTCATTTTTATATAATATAGATGACTAGCTGTCCCCCGTGGCTTCGCTCCCGCATTTTTTTTTTTCTTTTAGATGAACCTTCCCCTGATAATACCTAACCCACCAAAAAAAGAATTAGCGAAATCGGCCGAGCCGTTCACGCGTGATGCGATGACCAAGGGAAATAGGGATTCATTTTTATATAATACTAACTGTCCCCCGCGGCTTCGCTCCCGTCAACTGGTTTTTTTTTTACATAAAAATCTTCTCCTGATAATAACAAACACAACAAAAACAGAATAAGCGAAATCGGTTCTGCATTTCTCCAGATTTGCGCTTAGCAACACATTCAGCGATTCATTTTTATATTATATGTTGGAAGTGTTAGCTAGCTCCCAATGCGTTTTACGACTTTTCTCCAAAGGATGATGTAGAGGCAAGAAATAAAATAACTTTGTTGCGTAAAATTGCTGCGGTGAAAGTGTGACGTGTGACGTGGGCGGCGCTGGCCGATAGAATGAACATTGAGCAATTTTTTTTTTCGGTCGGGCCACTCGCAGTTCACCCCATCTGAGGGACGGAGACTGCTGAACCGGTCTATTGAACATTGAGCAAGCGCGTCGCCCGTATTTATAATGTAGCCGCACATGTCAGCGGCGTGGTGTGTGTCTGTTCAATGTGGACGAATAGGCAGCTTATATATTTGATCAATTTCTTAGAATTAGGTACATGGAATGCTTAAATCTAGTAACGATTCCAATAAGAATCTTATAGTACATTTTAAAGTATGTTCCTAGTTGAGATTTTATTGTCTCATAACGATTAGCATTGAGTTTACATATAAAGTAGCAACTTGTAACTAATTAGCGTTTTTAGTCAACACAATAATGGAAATTGGTCTTTATTAGACTTCTAAGTTAATATTAAAGAACGTATAAAAGGTAAATAGGTAAGAAAATTAGGTATAATAAAGAATATGGCAAAAGTAAACAAAAGGACTTAATCTACCTAAATAACTAGCTATTATTTACGTCTAACTTAAATGTCTAGAGCTGTTATTTACAATCTCCCCCTCGTGCGCAAGCACCACCATAACTTGGTGATTAGTCCGTTGTTATCACGATGAGACGAGAGGCTGGGCGACGAATTAATCCGGCGGCTGTACGGATTTCGGTAACTCGAACACGTCCATCTAGTCCGGGGTAAACTTGGGTCACCTCTCCTCTGGGCCACACTCCTCGAGGCATTGTATTGTCTACTATCATGACAATGTCGCCGATTTTTAGGTTTCTATGTTCAGGATTGGAGCCGGGTCGGGGCATCAGCAGTGGTTTGTATTCCGCCGACCAACGTCCCCAAAATGAATCAGCTAATGCCTGGGTGGCTTTCCATGTATGTACGTCTATCGTGGTATCTTTGAACGAGCCGAATGGTGATATCCCGCTTGAGCGTCCTATTAGGAAATGATTGGGAGTCAACGCTTCTTCATCAAGGTTGGGATTCACTGGCGTCAGTGGCCTTGAGTTGACCACTTGTTCGGCTTCTAGCAACAACGTGTGTAGCACTTCATCAGAGGGATATTTCTCTTTCAGGGTAACTTTTAAAGCTGTCTTTATTGATCTGACGAGGCGTTCCCAGGCACCGCCCATACTCGGGGCGCCCGGTGGTATCTTCTTCCACGTGATCATTTTCTCGGATGCGAAGGCTTTTAAGCTTTGGTCGTTGCCTTGCATCGCTTCTTGTATTTCTTTTTCAGCGCCGACGAAGTTCGTTCCATTG
Source organism: Ceramica pisi (assembly GCA_963859965.1). NCBI lineage: Eukaryota > Metazoa > Arthropoda > Insecta > Lepidoptera > Noctuidae > Ceramica > Ceramica pisi. Next base: position 15,301,402 of record OY982536.1, on the reverse strand, counting down.
TCGATGTATATTACAGTTGGCGCGCCGCGGCGTGCTATCAGTCGTCGTAGGCTCATTATCATGGAAGAGGCCGTGAGTGATGTGACCATCTCCATATGTACTGCGCGTGTGGTAAGGCATGTATATAATGCGACCCACCTTTTCTCGCGTCTTCGCCCGACTGTAGCGTGCATGGGCCCAAAATAATCCACCGCAGTGGCTGTGAATGGCGGTTGATTTTGGGCCAGCCTTTCAGTAGGTAAGTCGCCTAGGGGAATTTTTGAGGGGATTCCCTTGTAGGTCCGACACCATTGGCATTGGTTGCATATGTAGCGTATAACATTGCGCAGTCCTATTATGTAGTATCTTTGTCGTAATTCATTCATGACAGTTTGATGGTTGCCATGGTTGAAGGTTGCGTGCGTGTGATGCACCAACAGCTGTGTAAAGCCTTCTTTGGCATGTAGGACTGGCATGTTTTGCTCATCTTTTACTCTGCTGTCCAAGCACAGGATCCCGTTGCGGTCGATCTTCACGGAGAGCTTGTAGAACGGCGACTTCTTCGGTGGTCGTCGCCCAGCCTCAATCGTCACAATGTCTTCGGTAAACGAGTTATATTGGCTTCTTCTTACTAGCAATAACTCGGCTAGTTTCATGTGGTTTGGTGTGAGTTCAATTCTCGTAATTCTATTGAGTAGTTTGGCTTTGAATACGTCAGCGGCGAGAAGTACAGTAGCAGCAGCACGGACTAATCGAATGTATTTTGAGAAACGTTCTACTTTCGGTAGGTAGGTAATCACTGACGTCATGCCTAATAGTCACGTGAACTTGTTTTATTTGTCGTTCTTCCCCTGAAGGGGGTGGCGGCGTCACGACTCGTTTCTCTTGCGGCCATTTACAGGGGTCGCATCGTATGAACTCGGGTCCACTAAACCACCTATGTGTGGCATTAAAATTGGCGGGAATGCCCTTGGTCGCGTCGTCCGCGACGTTATCAGCGCTGGGCACCCAACGCCAGTTTGCTGGCGTAGTTAAGCTTTCGATCTCGGCTAATCGATGCGCAACAAACGATTTAAAGGTACGCGGGTCGGATTTAATCCAAGCTAGTACTGTTTTTGAGTCTGACCAATAATGGCATTTTAATATTTTATAATCGGACTCGCGCTTGACCGATTCGGCTAACCGGCTGCCTAATACAGCGGCTTGTAGTTCTAGACGGGGAATCGAAATAGGTTTTAGTGGGGCTACTTTGGCCTTTCCTACCACTAACCGAGACGATTTGCTACCATCTGTCCTAGTACTGACGAAATATATTGCAGTCGCGTAGACCTTTTCGCTGGCGTCGCAAAAAATGTGCAACTCCCCCTCGTTAGAGGGCGTAGCAGGTATGTACCGATCTATTTCTAACTGTTTTAGCAACTGTAAGTTATTTATGAACGATAGCCACGTCACGTGATGTTCGCTAGTTATGGGATCGTCCCAACCTATTCCGCTACGCCATATTTCCTGTATGAGACATTTACCTATCATCGTAATCGGTGAAACTAAACCTAGCGGGTCGAAAACTGACATGACAGCGCTAGTTACCTGCCGCTTGGTAGGTAAAGTGTCACCTTGTATGACGCTAGCCGGTGTGTTTCGTAGGTTGACGTTGAAGCCTAACGTATCGCGCGCGTGATTCCATATAAGACCTAACGTTCGCTCGGTGTCGCTTTTACCTAGCGTGGTCGTATCACTACTGCGCGTATCTGTGACGTCACTGATTACGTCGGGCGCGTTCGATGCCCACCCGCGTAACTGAAAAGATGCTGCTAGATGGACTTTATTTAGGGAGTTTATTATTTCTTTCGCTTTACTCTCGCTATCAAAGGCGCCTAGATAATCGTCCATGTAAAAGTTACGTACTGTAGCTCGAGCGACCTCAGGATATTGCCGACTGTGACTTTCTGCGTTTTTATTTTTAACATAAATGGCGGTACAAGGTGATGACGCTGCCCCGAATATTAATGACGTCATTCGGTACTCTTGTGGCGGCTCTCTTCTATCCTCACCCCTCCATAAAAATCGCAGACTGTCGCGGTCTTGCTCGGCTATTTTGACCTGTAGGAACATCTCCTTTATATCGGCTACTACCGCGATTCGACCTTCTCTAAACCTTACTTATACGCCGAATAGCGACTGCAACAAGTCTGGGCCTGCTAGGAGTGCATCATTTAGACTTTTGCCTCCATATTTTGCAGCTGCGTCGAACACCAAACGTATTTTTCCCTTTTGCGGGTGCACGTCGGAAAAATGGGGTAAGTACCAACTACGTGGCGATGTGGCCGGGAAATCTACTTTTTCGGCGTAGCCCGCTTCTATTAAATTATTTACCTGTTTAGGATATTCAATTTTTAAGTCTTCATTTTTGTCTAGTTTCGACTCTAAACAATGCAGACGGCTGAGGGCTTGTTTTTTGTTATCTGGCATCATCTCAGTGTCTGTGCGCCATAATAAACCCGCTTCGTACCTATCGCTATTAGGCATCTTTTTACATGTTTTATTTAAGATATCTAGGGCGCGCTGGTCTGGATCCGACTTAGGTTTTCGCGGCTCTATACCTAACGACTCGATACTGAAGTAATCTCTTATCAGCTGTAAGGCCGGGTCGTCAACTTGAGCTGGTCGCATGTGGTTTATAGTTGCGACGGTATTACGCGGTCGTGAATCCTGGCCATGCAGAACCCATCCTAATTTAGTCAACGAAGCTACGGGTTGATATTTATTGCCGACGCGCAACTGCCTAGACGTTATTAAATGCCAATTGTCTTGGCCTATCAATACGGTAGGTTTACCTAACTCGTAACATAGCTCCTCTTCTATGTCGGCGAGATGACTACAATGGCGCGTTAGATCGCTGCTTACCTCTTGCGGTGATAGATTTAAATCACCTATAGTTTGCGCGTTCATAGTCTCTATGTTTCTATTATATAAGCCGCGAATAGATAACTTAACGTGACACGATTCCGTTTCGTCGATTCGATTTCCCCCTACTCCTTCTATAGATAAGAGCTGGCCGCGTCCCCTAGGAATGACACCGTCCGCCACCTCCTGTTCGACCAACGTCATTGTCGAGCCTTCATCTAACAAGGCGTGGGTGGTGACGGTACCTAACGGCCCGCTTAACTCGACCGGCACTATCTTTAAGTAGGTATTCGACTTATGTACGTGGTTAATCGAGCTTACGTTCCCGCGTGCAGATTGAGACGACGAAGCCGGCTTGTCTTCCCTTTTGCTGCCACCGTGTAATAGCTTATGGTGCGAAGCTTCACACCCGCTCACCCCGCACGGTATATACTTGCATTTAAATACCTTTATGTGCGAGTCACGTAGGCATCGGAAACATAGTTTATTATTTTTGACCGTGTCCCATCTATCACTTACGTTTAATTTTATGAAGTCGGCGCACTCGGCGTTGCCATGACTACCTGCACATAGAACACATTTAACCGACTGCGTCGGTGCTACAGGCGGTCGCGACTTTTGAGACTTTGGCGCTTGTTTTCTCGTAGACGGTTTATTTAATGAGGCTACCGTCTTTCGAGTTTCGGTGTCTGATTGACACGAACTATCGCTATCTTCGCTGTATGAGCGATCGCGGTTATGTAACTTCTTACGAGTCGTATTTACTGCCCGCGGGTTTTGCTTGTATTTACGATCTTCCCGCGCTGTTTCGAATGCGAACATGGCGCCATATCGATCGGCCGTGATGTTTAGGAATCTCGATAATAGCTCGAGCTCGGGGGCGCCACTGTGCTCCGACCTGAACTCGTACCATTTATATTTAAGAATAATACTTAGCTTGTCTACTATTCTATTTACTAATTCGGGCGAATATAGGTATTGCGGCTGTTTGAGGGTTTTGATTGCCGCTACCGTATTCGCAACTTTGCTCGCGAAACTACACAAGTTGCGTCCATCGTCGGACATGCGTGGCATACGTTTAATATTTTCTAGTTCGGATAAGACGAGTAATTCTGGTCTGCCATACCGTCGTTCTGACGTATCTATTATTTCGTACGGATCCGATACTGTAAACAATAACGCCCTAGTCGTTTCGCGGGCTGCGCCTCGCAGCGCTTTTCGAAGGCGGGCCACGTTTTGGACGTCCGTAAACATATCCTCCGTGTATATACCGCCTTAAATGACATCCACTCTGCTATTGTCCCGTCGAAATGGGGCAGTTCATGGATATACTTTGGTACCGATGCGCTAGATTTGTTGGAGTTAACCGCCTGCACTATCGCGTTGGCTAGCATTGACATGTCGTTTCTATCATTTTGCGACGTGTTCTCGCCTACGCGTGGTTCACTCCTACTCGCGTCAGGAGGCCGTATGGGCTGTCCCGAGATTCGAGGTTCGTCTGCTATTGCCGGCCTACTAAATACGTGTGGCTCCGATATCCAACCTTCAACACGAGACTTTCCAACATTAGGCGGTTCCGCGCCGTTTGAACTTTCCAGTTCTATTCTGGCTATCTCCAAACGACTTAAAGCAGCTGCGGACGCCGCCCTAGCCTGTGCTAACTCGGAATTATGCAACTCTAATTCGGCTTTTAATATTGACAATCGACTACTCGCTCGGTCCGCGGGGACATTTACAACTGTGCCCGGCGCACTTACGACTTGAGTATTTAAATCTGCTGTCGGATTTATATCGCTGGCTATTCTATCGGCCCTATCTGTACGTGTGCTGCTGTCACCGGACGCATCCTCTGTGCCGGTGCCCTTACTCCACGTTTCTGTTTCTGTAGAGCCTGTTTGGCCCGACGCCGGCGTGGCGTCTGTGGCTGGCGTTGACTTGCCTGAGCGCGACATTCGCGCGTTTTCCATTGCGCACGAGGGGTCCCTACGCCTAATTATAACTTAAAATTAACACTTCACTTTCACTTTCTACTAGAATTGTTCTGGAACCTAACTTGCCTATCAGCCTGGCCGAGCTCCTAACGCGGTGATGTCGGACCAGGAATGGGAACGATAAGGTAAGGAAGGGTAGGAACCTCCCGGCAGAGGATGCGGGCGCTTTATGGGTGTATCAGAGTGTGGTGGGAAAGTCCAACACTCGTCGTTGCGTGCCAACCTGTGGCTCCAAAGCGGTCCACACCGTACCGGCGGGGTCTGACTGTGACACCTGTGGGGTGCGTGGAGTCGTCAGGTCGTCCACTATGCTTCCGTACGCTTGTGGCCGTTTATCACCGTTAGGTGGCCGCGTACGTAGGTAAGTATATGATGATTGCTTCCAAGTATCTTAGTGTGGCTAAGCAGACCACACTACTCTCTAACTCGCGCGTACTTGTTTCTTTCTTGCAATACTGGATTTCTTGAAATTCTTGTCTGTTCAGCCTTGATTTCTTCTGTTTTCTTTGCTTGACACAGGAAATCTTCTTGTTTCTGGCTTGATTCAGGAAATCTTCTTGTTTCTGGCTTGATTCAGGAAATCCGACGACGAAGGACCATTGTTGGAAGTGTTAGCTAGCTCCCAATGCGTTTTACGACTTTTCTCCAAAGGATGATGTAGAGGCAAGAAATAAAATAACTTTGTTGCGTAAAATTGCTGCGGTGAAAGTCTGACGTGTGACGTGGGCGGCGCTGGCCGATAGAATGAACATTGAGCGAGCGCGTCGCCCGTATTTATAATGTAGCCGCACATGTCAGCGGCGTGGTGTGTGTCTGTTCAGTGTGGACGAATAGGCAGCTTATATATTTGATCAATTTCTTAGAATTAGGTACATGGAATGCTTAAATCTAGTAACGATTCCAATAAGAATCTTATTGTACATTTTAAAGTATGTTCCTAGTTGAGATTTTATTGTCTCATAACGATTAGCATTGAGTGTACATATAAAGTAGGAACTTGTAACTAATTAGCGTTTTTAGTCAACACAATAATGGAAATTGGTCTTTATTAGACTTCTAAGTTAATATTAAAGAACGTATAAAAGGTAAATAGGTAAGAAAATTAGGTATAATAAAGAATATGGCAAAAGTAAACAAAAGGACTTAATCTACCTAAATAACTAGCTATTATTTACGTCTAACTTAAATGTCTAGAGCTGTTATTTACATTATAGATTAAGAAAATGTTAATAGCGTGTGATATTCTAGCTCTGAAAAGAACTGTTGGTTAGCCCTGAAAAGAACTGTTGTTTGGCTCTGAGAAGAACTGTTGTTTAGCTCTGAGAAGAACTTTTGCGTAGGTGTAGTTTTATGAACGATATCTAAAAAAAATCGCACGAAAATTAGACTTCGCGCACGACCGCTGCGTAGGGAGCCGACCTCGTACCTTACTCATAGATCTAAACAGTGCCAGAAGGTTACATTTCTTACATTTTTCGTAACTTTTGACCCCCTCGCGTAACATGTAAGGAATTTTTATATATAGGGCGATTTTCGTAACTTTTGAGAACAACGAGATTTGCAATACCTACTAGACTTTTATTGCAAATAGTTTACGAACGCATTTCAATTCAACGCATCCAAATTGAACGCACCTAAAACTGGCGTGTCTAAAAAGTATTTCATTTTATAATTTGATTTTGCTTGAACATGTGCGCACTCTTCCAACTTCGTGAGTTCCCGCTGTTCGCGGTTTTGTGGCTACAGATTTCGCGTCTCAATGTTGTGATTTCAGAATAAAGAAAAGAACAAAAATTAATAAAAGCCTGTAACAGAGATTCACTATTACTGAATTAAATGCACAATAAAGAGAGGTGACAAAATCATCGTAGATAATGTAAGATCTTTATTGTATTTTTTTTGCATTAAGGCGTTATTGCTTGATGGATGCTCCAGGGCAGACCGGGAAATTAAAATTTTCTTACGTATTTTGCAATTTTCAGGCCAGTGCTAGGTTTTATGTTGTTTTTTGTTGTGGTTTTTTAATTCCCAGCTGTAAGACATAAGTAGTTACAGAATTATAATCATCAAAATCATCATTGAAAAAGTCATTCCTACTCCAAAAACTTTGTATTTCGCGGGAGGATTCTTCAAGTATCGAATATTATATATTATAGTAGTTAGTTCTGAGTAGATATAACAGATGCACTATCTCGTAGTTTTGGTTCAAACTAATAGAGTAAGTTAGGTGCTAGATAGACTACATACCTAGCAACAACAGTGAAGATGGCGCTGCAAAGAAATGAAACTAGTCTGTCTTATCCTAAGAATAAATACACCATTAGACATCATAGATTCCTTTATATTTCACCACTTTGCTGACATCAATTTGACTCCGACCAGCTACAACCACACAACACGTAAATAAAAAAAAACAATAATGTAACTTTTGCAGCAAAAATGTAACATTTCAAGAAACGAAATGTAACTTACGACCCGTGTTGCCAGAAGGTTACATTTCTTACATTTTTCGTAACTTTTGACCCCCTCGCGTAACATGTAAGTAATTTTTGTATATAAGACAATTTTCGTAACTTTTGAGAACAACGAGATTTGTAACACTAGATGTTTATTGCAAACAGAACAGTTTACGAACGCATTTCAATTTAACGCACCTAAAACTGCGCATCTAAATAGTATTTCACTCCATATCACACTCACAGAAGGCTCTGTATGGAAAGCGCCACGACAAAATGAATCGTAAAGTATTTGCTTTAAAACTTGATTTTGCTTGAGCGTGTACGCGCACTTTTCGTACTTCGCAAGTTCCCGCCGTACGCGGTTTCGTAGCTACAGAAATGACTGATTGTGATTTGTTTTGTTTCCTTGCGTTTTGTTGTATTATGTGCGTGAGTGAAGTTCTGATGAATACATTTATTTTCAACTAATATTTTATTTTGTTGGCAAACTGCATGTCAAAGTTTGCAACTTATACTAATAAAAATACAACATCTGTATTTTATTGCAGATGCAAACAAGTAAAATATCTACACAGAAACAAATCAACGATTTTTGATAACTGTGATTTAAACCTCAACGAGTATTACATTACAATCTATACTAATATTATACAGAGGTAACATTTGTTTGCAAGTTTGTATGTAGGGGGTAATCTCAGGAATTAACGGTCCGATTTGAAAAATTCTTTCAGTATTAGATAGCCCATGTATCGAGGAAGGATATAGGCTACATATCATCACGCTAAGACTAAAAGGAGCCGAGCATTAATGGAAAATGTGACGCAGACGAATTTGCGTGGGTCAGCTAGTACATACTAAAGAGAGATGACGAAATTTTATCCTTAGGTTAAATACACCATTACACATCATAGATTCCATTATATTCCGCCATTTTCCCCACCGACCCCAAAAATACTTAATTTAAAAAAAATACAATAATGTAACTTTTTGAGCAAAAATGTAACATTTTAGGAAACGAAACGTAAGTTACGACTCAAGGGCCCTGGCAACACTCTAAACTCCCCTCCCGCACGCGCACCCACGCCTTGGTGACGTCCACTTCGCAACGGGCCGTGCAGCAAAAATCGTAATATATTAATTTCGCCATAACTTCAAAACCAAACGTCCGATTTTAATCATTCATAGACCAAATATTATCTACATAAACTGTACTTAGTGATGAAATATTTTGATAAGAATTAATAGCATGAGTAAAATAAACGCGTTTAAATGTTATAAAAAAATCAAGATTCTTAAATAAAAACATGGTTGTTGTGCCTCACTCGACATAGATAGGTATAGTGTGTCGCGGACTTTTTTGTAGAAATTTTTAAGATCTACAATTAATTAGAACAATTTATGGTTCTATCTTTTATAGTTTAGGCAGCGTACGCAAAATAAGTAACTTTTCTGGTTGTTTTTTACACCTTGTGTCCGAAAAACCCAAATATCTTATGGAACCCTATTTTTTTCCAAAATAAAATATAGCCTATGTTACTCGTGGATAATGTAGCTTTCGAATGGTGAAAGAATTTTTAAAATCGGTCCAGTAGTTTCTGAGCCTATTCATTACAATCAAACAAACATACAAACAAAGTTTTCCTCTTTATAATATTAGTGTAGAAGTGTAGATATACCTACTCATACGGGGAACGAATGTCTGTTATTAGATATTTTAAAATTAATTATTTAGAGCATAAATGAATATATCAACAATATTTTTTTTTATTTCCTAGAAATAGTACTTACTCATAGGAAACTGTGGCCATCCATTGCACCATTGAAAATGAAATTTTATGAAAGTGCATTTTCAAGAATCAGATTATGATCCAACAACAAGGCGCATAAAACAAACAGCAGTTTACAAATCAAGAAGCAGTGTGACTTAGCAAGGTAAAATTTTAATTATCCATATTAGGTTTTTATCGGTTTCCATTTACAATCCTACTAATATTATAAATGTGAAAGTTTTTATGTTTGTATGTTTGGATGTTTGTCCGTCAATCACGCATAAACGGCTGAAGGGATTTGGATGAAATTTGGCACATATGTAGGTCACATCCTGGAATAACACATAGGCTACTTTTTATCCCGGTAAAATACATGATCTAATGGAGACAGAGGAAGAAGTGGAAGTTCAAAGTTTCTGCTACCTTAGTACTTCAGATTCACAAGTACCAGGAGAGCAAAAATATGTGGAGGTATTCCGGGGTCGGAATTACACGCGCTACAGATTCACAAGTACCAAGAGAACAGAAATATCTGGGAAGTTTTATTGGGGCTTAAATTATGAGTGCTTTAGATTCACAAGTAACAGGAGATCAGAAATATGTCGAAGCATTTTCTGCGCTGAAATTGTGAACGCTATATTTTTTCAAGTACTAGGAGAGCAGAAACGTGACGAATTATTTTCGGGACTGGAATTCCGAGCGCTATAGATTCACCAGTACTACTAGGAGAGCAGAAACATGTCGAGGTATTCCAAAGCCGGAATGTCATGCGCTACTGATTCAAAAGTACCAGGAAAGCAGAAACATTTCGGACGCTTTTTTGGGGCTATTATGAGCGCTTTAGATTCACAAGTACCAGGAGATCAGAAATATGTCGAAACATTTTCCGCGCTGAAATTGTAAACGCCATATTTTCACAAGTACTAAGGAGAGCAGAAACATGTCTAAGTATTTTCTGGGCTGGAAATTGTGAATGCTATAGATTCCCGAAAATAACCAGGAGAGCAGAAACATGTCGATTTTATATTCGGGGCCGGAATTGTGAGCAGTCAAGTTTAAAAATACCAAGAGAACAAAAGCATGTCGAAGTTTATTTTCGGGATAAATTAATGAATTTTATAGGTTCAGAAGTACCAGGAGAGCAGAAACATGTCGAAGTATTTTCGGGGCTGGAAATTGTGAACGCTATAGATTCTCAAGTACCAGGAGAGCAGAAACGTGTGGAAGTATTTTTGGGACTGGAATTCCGAGCGCTACAGATTCACAGGTACTAAAAGAGCAGAAACATGTCGAGGCATTCCGAGGCTGGAATGTCAAACGCTACAGATTCACAAGTACCAGGAGAGCAGAAACATCTCGGACGCTTTTTGGGGCTTAAATTATGGGCGCTTTAGATTCACAAGTACCGGAAGATCAGAAATATGTCGAAATATTTTCCGCGCTGGACTTGTGAACGCTATATTTTCACAAGTACTAGGAGAGCAGAAACATGTCTAAGTATTTTCTGGGCTGGAAATTGTGAACGCTATAGATTCCCGAAAATAACTAGGAGAGCAGAAACATGTCGATTTTATTTTATGAGCTGGAAACTGTGAACGCTATAGATTCCCGAAAATAACCAGGAGAGTAGAAACATGTCGATTTCATATTCGGGGCCGGAATTGTGAGCGGTTTAGTTTCAAAAATACCAAGAGAACATAAACATGCCGCCGAAGTTTATTTTAGGGCTAAATTAATGAATTCTAAAGATTCACAAGTACCAGGAGAGCAGAAACATGTCGAAGTATTTTCGGGGCTGGAAATTGTGAACGCTATATTTTTTCAAGTACTAGGAGAGCAGAAACGTGTCGAATTATTTTCGGGACTGGAATTCCGAGCGCTATAATTTCACAAGTACTAGGAGAGCAGAAACATGTCGAGGTATTCCGAGGCCGGAATGTCAAACGCTACAGATTCACAAGTACCAGGAGAGCAGAAACATCTCGGACGCTTTTTTGGGGCTTAAATTATGGGTGCTTTAGATTCACAAGTACCAGGAGATCAGAAATATGTCAAAACATTTTCCGCGCTGGACTTGTGAACGCTATATTTTCACAAGTACTAGGAGAGCAGAAACATGTCGAAGTATTTTCTGGGCTGGAAATTGTGAACGCTATAGATTCCCGAAAATAACTAGGAGAGCAGAAACATGTCGATTTTATATTCGGGGCCGGAATTGTGGGCGGTTTAGTTTCAAAAATACCAAGAGAACATAAACATGCCGCCGAAGTTTATTTTAGGGCTAAATTAATGAATTCTAAAGATTCACAAGTACCAGGAGAGCAGAAACATGTCGAATTATTTTCGGGGCTGGAAATTGTGAACGCTATAGATTCTCAAGTACCAGGAGAGCAGAAACGTTTCGAAGTATTTTCGGGACTGGAATTCCGAGCGCTACAGATTCACAAGTACTAGGAGAGCAGAAACATGTCGAGGTATTACGAGGCTGGAATGTCAAGCGCTACAGATTCACAAGTACCAGGAGAGCAGAAACATCTCGGAAGTTTTTTTGGGGCTTAAATTATGAGCGCTTTAGATTCACAAGTACCGGAAGATCAGAAATATGTCGAAATATTTTCCGCGCTGGAATTGTGAATGCTATATTTTCACAAGTACTAGGAGAACAGAAACATGTCGAAGTATTTTCTGGGCTGGAAATTGTGAACGCTATAGATTCCCGAAAATAACCAGGAGAGCAGAAACATGTAGACGTATTCCGGGGCCATAATTACGAGCTATACTATTCACATATACCAGGGAGCAGGAACATGTCAAAGTATTTTCGGGGCTGGAAATTGTGAACGCTATAGATTCTCAAGTACTAGGAGAGCTGAAACATGTCGAGGTATTCCGGGGCCATAATTACGAGCTATACAGATTCACATATAATAGGGAGCAGGAACATATCGAAGTTTAGTGGGGCTGGAATTACGAGCGCTATAGATTCACAAGTACCAAGAGACCAGAAACATGCCCAAGTTTTTTCCGGAGAGCAGAAACATGTCGAGGTATTTTCGGGGCCGGTATTATGAGCGCTGAAAAAATCAAAATTACCTAGAGATCAGAAACATGTCAAAGTTTTTCTGGGGGTTTAATTGCAGACCATTAGGATTCAAAGTTCCAGGGAACCAGAAACATGTTGAAGTATTGCCGGCGCCGGAATTTTGAGCGGTTATGATAAAAAAGTAGGTACTAGAAGAACAGAAACACGTCAATTATTTTGGCGCTAAAATTGTGAGCGGTTGGGATTAATAAGTACCAGAAGAACCAAAACATGTTGAAGTAATTTTTAGGCTGCAAATATGAGCGCTAAACATTCACAAATACCAGGAAAACAGAAACATGTTAAGTAATTTTGAGGCTAAAAATATGACAGAAACGTGTCGAAGTTTTTCTGGGCTGGAATTGTGAACGCTATAGAATTACAAGTACCAAGAGAGCAGACACATGTCGAAGTTTTTTCGGGGCTGGATTTTGGAGCAGTTAGGATTCAAAAGTAACAGGAGAACAGGAACAGGCCGAAGTTTTTTCCGGGCTGGAATTATAAGCGCTAAAGATTAACAATTACCAGGAGACCAGAAACATGTCGCAATATTTCTGGGGCTGGAATTGTGAGCGGATAGGATTCTAAAGTACTTGGACACCAGAAACATTTCAAAGTATTTTTTCGACAGGAATCGTGCGTGAGCGCTTAAAATTCACAAGTACCTACCAGGAGATCACAAACATGTCAATGTAATTTCGGGGCTGAAATATTACTTTCAGCGCACCGCAAAGACTCATAATATCTGGTTATCTGAATCATGAAGTTGCAGTTCGAAGGATGAGACAATGAGGCAAAAAAGTTGCGCGGCAGTTCTAAAGTCTACGCAGACGAAGTCGCGGGAAGAAGCTAGTATTACATATTCGGATACAAAAAAAAGTAGTAGCTGACTGGTATCGGGAATAAGGCCCAAGCTACCTGCAGTCAGGGCTCCAGAGAGAGGCTCTAGAGGGAACCTTCAATGTACCGAGTCAAGAATTACCGGTAACTGAATCAGGCGCCGCCGCCGGGTCCAACTACCTAACGGGAAACTCCATACGCATGTTTTTAGCAATATAGTAGTTGAAATATTATGGCAAAAAGTAATGTTCTTTATTAAATATAATTTTCAGATATCAAGTTCATTACAATCATGAAGAGTCTATAGAGAGAATAGCTCATCTGGCTATACCAGGTGCTAGTTTTTAACCGACTTCCCAAAAAGGAGGAGGTTATCAATTCGGTTGTATGTTTTTTTTTTTTTATGTTTGTTACCTCATAACTCCGTCAATTATGAACCGATTTGAAAAATTTTTGTTTTATCTGAAAAGATATACTTGCAGATTGGTCCCATTTAAATCATATCGAAATCGATTACGAACTTTGGATTTTAAATCGAAATCGCTGGAATTTGACTATTTAGATGATTCTTTGATAATCGAAATTGCATATTTGGCTTTTCTGCGATTTTGTAGTGGTGTTGTTAGGTGTGGGGCACCAAAACACTACAAAGTAAAAATAACTTTAAATTCGGAAGTCGGTGTCAAAATACGAAGAAACTAACAAAAACACCGACTTCCGAATTTAAAGGCACTTAGAGTAAATGACATCGAAAATAAATAAATAAATATTGTATCACAACATTATTTTTACTCCTATGTTACAAGAAATTAAGGTGGCACTAGTCGCGGGCTCGAAATCAGTGGTAGGCATGGCCAAAAAGCACGCTGTTTCACCTCGCATCATGCCCGACAGAGATAGTATCAGTGATGAGCAGTTAGACGCTAGCCTTCATGCACGTCTAGTTCGCACGCTCTCAAACATCGTTCCGAACCGTTCCGAACTAAATCGAAGTTACACGATGCACACATACCGCCACCGCGCGCCGCTGCGCATAGTCGCTCGACGCTCGCCGAGAAATCAGCAACTACCTACCTAAAAACTCTTACTAAAAATAGTAGGCGCTGTGTTATCGTTTTATACCTCTACGGCCCTATAGGTACCTAATATGGATTGCTTATTCTATTATCCACGCCGCCACCGACAGATCTGATGCTTACTTGAATAGTCATCGCAGTTTATGTCCGTAGGTACTAGATACATCTACACTAATATTATAAAGAGGAAAACTTTGTTTGTTTGTTTGATTGTAATGAATAGGCTCAAAAACTACTTGACCGATTTTAAAAATTCTTTCACCATTCGAAAGTTACATTATCCACGAGTAACATAGGCTATATTTTATTTTGCAAAAAAATAGGGTTCCGTAAGATATTTGGGTTTTTCGGACACAAGGTGTAAAAATCAACCAGAAAAGTAACTTATTTTGCGTACGCTGCCTAAACTATAAAAGATACAACCATAAATTGTTCTAATTAATTGTAGATCTTATAAATATCTACAAAAAAGTCCGCGACACACTATACCTATCTATGTCGAGTGAGGCACAACAACCATTTTTTTATTTAAAAATCTAGATTTTTTTTGGACTACATTTAAACGCGTTTATTTTACTCATGCTATTAATCCTTATCAAAATAAAGTATTTCATCACTAAGTACAGTTTATGTAGATCATATTTGGTCTTTGAATGATTTAAATCGGACGTTTGGTTTTGAAGTTATGGCGAAATTAAAATATTACGATTTCTGCTGTACGGCCCGTTGCGGCGGTCACCAAGGCGGGGGTGCGCGTGCGGGAGGGGAGTTTAGATCTATGTAAGGTACCCGCACGACGACGCAGACGTGAGGTAGGTAGGTAACAGTTTTTCTCACGGTTTTTCTGTAGTGTATTTAATATCAGCATTGCACCCGTGCGAAGCCGGGGCGGGTCGCTAGTACCTAATAATGAAATTAGTTCTACCTAAGTACCATCCTTAGAATAATAACGCATAGAAGCCGCGTCTAGAACAAAACCCGAGCAAAATCGTGTGTCCACTTCACTTTCTTTGTGTGCGTGAGCCGAATGTGTCTACGTTCCTCTAACGCACAAAGATATAGCTTTCAGTGATACCATTACTAAGCCGTTACCCACAAAATATGGGAAGACGCATTACTATTTTGCTATCAAGGCAAGTATTTTATGTTGTTGGGAACTGGAAAAGGTAAACATGATTTTACATGTAATATGACATATTTTTTCGGAAGGTATAATTCAATTTATTTTAAAATAAAAGAAAATAAATCGCATAAAGAATGAGATATTGTTCAATGCGTTTAGAATGCTTGATGGGTTATAATTATAAACAATGTTAAAACATCGGGTTTGATATGAATTAACAGTAAGTATTGTATTTTAAAATTACATAAATGAAAAACATGAATGAAAGCAATGTGGGTATTTTTTCCTCACAAATAGCAACACTGTGTTATGACAAGTTAGGTTATTAGAATTTTGTTTTATTTATCGATTTACGTAAAAATAGTGCGTAGAATGTGAGTACTTATTTGTGAAATGTTATTTTATCACATTTTTTTGTTTTCCTGATGTGCTAAAACATCCTTTCACGCAACAAACTGTCATTTTCAATTATTTACTCGCGAGCTGTGTTCGACGGAACGTGACATTGAGTACTGACGGCCTGATGGCTAAGTTTGACGGATTAGGCTAAGTTTTAGTTGCCTCACTTTTTGCACTCGTACTAGGTTTCTATGCGTTATTATTCTAAGGTACCATCCTATAAATTGTTATCAAAATTACTTACTTACCTACCTGTCTTCTTAATTTTTAGGGTTCCGTAGCCAAATGGCAAAAAACGGAACCCTTATAGATTCGTCATGTCTGTCTGTCTGTCCGTCCGTATGTCACAGCCACTTTATTCCGAAACTATAAGAACTATGCTGTCGAAAACTCTAAACTTGGTAAGTAGATGTATTCTGTGAACTTACTACCTACCTAAACCTGTAGGCCGGTATAGTATGGATAGGGGTTCTAAAATGATATCGAGGTTTCTAATATCATTTTTTTCTAAACTGAATAGTTTGTGCGAGAGACACTTCCAGAGTGGTAAAATGTGTGTGTCGTGTAACTTCTAAAATAAGAGAATGATAACACTTTAAAATATATGATGGACATTACCATGTACCTAAACTACCAGCGAAAATTGGTTCGAACGAGATCTAGTAAGGAGTTTTTTTAATAGGTACGTCATAAATCGTAATCCACAACTTTTGCTTATATTATAATATTTGTACGGAACCCTCGGTGCGTGAGTCCGACTCGCACTTGGCCGGTTTTCTATTTTTAGTTACCCCTATTGGTTGACACAGACGTGTTTAGATTTGCATTCATTATTAGATTGCTTTAAATTATCAGACAAGTGCACAGTATATTGTGAGTGTGACAAACTGACAAGTTACATATAAAGATTGTTTACTTAGCTCCTACATAGGTATGTAGGAGCTAAGTAAACAATCTTTATTATTTCAATCTTTATTTTAGTAGACGCTAAAATTTTAACGTTAGATAGGTAGGTACCTATCTAACGTTAAAATTTTAGCGTCTACGACGCCAACGGTTTGTTTTATGGCATCTTTGCTTTTAGGTAAGTACCTACCTACGTTAATATAACAGTAAGTACCTATTAGGCAGAGAGCTATGTAAACTATGATGTTGCAGAATTTGTTCGAAAGAGTTACCGCGGCCCTGGTAAGTACAGTACGCAGAGGGCATTAGGAGGAACACGGATGGGTTTTAGTCAAGAAGAGTCTGACACTCCCTTCTGCTTCGCCCAAAGCGGGAGCAGTTATTTGGTTTCCCATCCATAAAAAAGTCTTGTCCGCCGCAAAAGTACCTACGAACACAAAATTAGGTTTGTCAATTGCAAGAAACTATTTTGAAAGCAAATAGAATGAACCCAGTAACAAACATTACATTGACCCTGGCTTGAACTTTGGATTTCGCTACCTGCTACCTAGGTACTCAACTAAACGAGCGACACGTTGCCGCTGGCGGCCGGCAACCTTTGTCGTTGGCTGTCGACGGGCGCTTCAACGACCACCAACGACGCGTGCAGTCAAGGGCGTAGCCAGGATTTTGTACAGGGGGGGGCAGGTTGAGAAAATCATAGAGAAACTGAATGTATGTTTTCATACATAAGGTATAAAGGTGAAAGTTTGTGAGTGTGTGTGGACGGATGCATGTTTGTTACCTCTTTCAAGCAAAAGCTACTGAACACATTACGATGAAATTTGGTATGTAGGTAGCTGAAGACTCAGAATAACACATACATAGATAGGGGTAGGGTAGGTGTAGGGTAGGTTTAGTTTAGTTAGGGTAGGTGTAAGATTGATTACTGGGCAGGACGACGTCCGCCGGGTCAGCAAGTGTAACAATAAAAAAACGAATTTTAACCAGAAACAGAATAGTTTTAATTACTTAAACAGTAACTTGCGTGGTTGTTCACAAAATCTATTTAAAACTTTTTCAATAACTTCGCCTTTCTTTCCTTCTACCATTTTCCTATGTACGCTTAACATACATAGGCCGTTCAGACGATTTTCTGACATTGTAGACCGCAACCACGTTTTTACTCGCCGTAAGGTGGAAAAAGACCGTTCTATATTGGCCGTGGTGCATGGTTGCGCCAGTAAAATAAGAATGGCCCTCTTTGTGGCGGGGAAGAAAGTATTTGCCTCTTTAAGCGTGTCGGTAAAATCCATTTTCTCTAACTCTTCATTTGGAATCCCCTTGTCTTTCCACAATTTATACCACAATTCTGCTTCAGGCTCGATAGCGAGCTCGTAAAAAATGGTGAATGCTTTGCAATTCTCTTGGAAATCACTGAGGGTCATTGATAACATTGTGTTTGGGTGCAATGACATTAGGCTGAAGGCTGGCAGATGCTCATTCGAAAAGCGTTGATCGAGTGCGGAAATTAAGGAATCTAAATAGGGTATTATAATGGATCTTTTCCAATAGTCTGAAGAGCTCTGTGCCGGGTGATTGGACCGATGTTGTTGCCGAGACGCAATGCGTGGGACTTGTAAGTCGGTACCAAGGGCAGATGCAGTTCCTTGAGAAGTTTCAATTATATTTTCACTTTCTGTGTCTACGTTTTGACGGTGATCTTTTACTAGAGAAATAATTCTCTTAATATGGTTCGTACATGTATGCATATCAATAGATTTCGACTGAAGTGCGTTAGCAACAGGTTCCAGTATTGCAGAATATTTGGCTATCAGTGTCACACATATGATGAATACTGATTTCGTTGCAGCACAATGTAATTGATAAGCATTTTTTCTGGCTGCAGCATTTCCGTCTTTAGATATGTTCTCGAGTCCATGAATGATCTCCTCAAAATGCTTGTAAAACATGGCCACACTTTTATATTTGTGAGACCAGCGGGTCTCGCATAACGCCGGAATATTAGGTACGTATTTTCTACGTAAAGCAGATTCTCGAAAAAAAATTATTATGTCTTTGATTGTTCCGATGGTGTTACGAATTTCTGGAACTTGGTTCAAGTCATTTATTACCAAATTAAGCCTATGGCTAGCGCAATGAAAGTATAAGGCTTTTTTATATTTATCTCTAATTTTTTTTTGTACGCCGCTAATACTCCCCGCCATAGTCGAACAGCCATCGTAGCCTTGGCCTACGCACTTATTGGATTCTAGTCCGGCGCTTTCTAAGAATTTATCAATTTCTGTCGCAATTGTATTAGCATCCATGGCCTCTAATTCTACAAATCCTAGAAATTCTTCACGTATTATATTTTGATCTTCGTCAAAAAAACGGATTCCGATAGATAGTTGTTCTTTACCCGCTATATCACATGACTCATCTGCCATGACACTATACGCATAAGCTTTCTTTGATTCCTGTATAATTTCATTCTTTACGACCAAACCGCACAATTCAATAATTTCGTTTTGTATCTGTGGGGAAGTATACATAGCATTTTTTTTGCCATGTTCTAAATGCTGCTTTAAATCTTGATCACCAGATTCAATTTTTAGATTGAGAAGGTCTTCAAGAATGCCTTCATGATTCTGTTTACCCCTCAAAGGTAAATCGTGAGTGCCACAAAAAATTACTGAAGAAATTATAGATGCCAGTATCTTTTTATTTGTCTCAATTTCTTTCTGGTGAGCAGTATTCATCATTATATCCACAGGCATTTTCTCCGACAAATGTTTTGCATCGGTAACTGCTGATTTATGATATTGTGATGAGACATGCTTAACGCAGTATTCATGAATATATTTGAAACGGCAAAAAGGTCGAATTACGAATGAGCCCAAAACTCCAACAACTGTCTTTGGAGGGAATAGTACGCAATATAAACACAGCGCACCTTTAAGATGTTTCGAATAAACAAGCCAGGGCGAATAAGTTTGCAACCAACTATGATTGAATTTTCGCTGCAGATCAGCAGCTTTGGCATCCTTAGAAAAGTCATAATTTTCAGGGGGCACCCAACAACGTTTAAGCATATCCAATTTTTGACTTGTGGTCATCAAAGAAGTTCGCCCTACCCATTTGCCTAAATCGTTATCACAAACGAATTCATCTGCAGCCACTTCAGGTGTATTTTGAACTCTAAAAGATCCAGCTTGAGCCAGCGCCAGCGAACTTTCTTCCTTTTTCTCGTCATCACTACTTTCACTACTAGTTTCTGCTTTTTTTCTTTTTAAAGTCCCTTAAACAAAAATTCACGCGTTTTTAAATAAATATAAATATCATATCGTTATTAATCTAAAATTAACTGTGATAATAAAAAATACCTTACCTTTGAAAAACTTTCTTATATCCATTTTTTAAAACAAACACCAGTCGTCCAACACACCCACCCAAACACCAGCGAAGCGACAGCGAAAAAACAAATTAAATTACAACAAAAATCTCGATTCACGACTTCGAATTGCACGATAATTACGAACAGACGTTATAAGAGGACCACCGAGACAAGATTGAATACAAAATCTGTGTACAAAATAATATTGTTTGTTGTTACGCGCACGCGCGCTGTGCATCAGCTGCCTGGTCTCACCCCGTACCCGTACCCCGCTCCGGCTCGACGGCGCGGCGCGTGCGGCCGGCGATGGCGCGGCGCGGCAGGAACGAACGTCTGTCTACCGAGCTACTAAACTCAACTAAACTATAGAATAACACTAAACTGTGCTAGCGAGGCGAAAGATAACAATATTACCATAATTATGAGTATGACATAGCTTAGCTCAGTAAATTTCTATAAAGAGGTGAAATAAAATTCGCTCAGTTCGCCAGCCCGCCCGCCTGCTAGGGGGGGGCAGCTGCCCCCCCCTGCCTCCCCCTCGCTACGCCCATGCGTGCAGTTGTCCCTGTCGTAGACGCGTGCGGCGG
Source organism: Ceramica pisi (assembly GCA_963859965.1). NCBI lineage: Eukaryota > Metazoa > Arthropoda > Insecta > Lepidoptera > Noctuidae > Ceramica > Ceramica pisi. The sequence continues at coordinate 15,280,911 of OY982536.1, read as the reverse complement.
CGGTGGCACGGCGGCGTCATGTCGCTCGATTGTAAGAACGCTTAGCCACCGTACGCACGGACGTAAAAATATTCCGTTCTGCCGAGCGTTGAGAACCCAGCACTCAGCAGAGTTAATCCCAACGCGTCAAAAAAAGACACCGTTTCAACTTATAATTATATCATTGGTTTCAACATCGAGAGTTGAAAATTCATTGCGCGATAGCATCCCGCCGCGATGATTTTACACTGCAGCGGGCGCGGGCAGCGACGCGGTGTCGAAGACCCGGTCACGACGCCAAATTATGACTTTTCTACCCATTGTTTATAATATGTGGTTTTTAAAACTTTTTCAATGATTCAAAACAATGTCACGTACTTATGCAGCGTCCACTCAAAGCAACAATAACAATTTCAAACGCAAATACGGAGTCCAAACTACAGTGCGAAGTCAAACAGATATAAAATATAATGTTGAAATCCAAAAATCAAGCCAATGAGTCAATATAAATTAGAGCGCAAGTATAGTCTACCTACGTATGTAACGTATGAACGACATAGGCCACAGCACACCGCAGCAGACACAGTCGTAACTTGAATACGCACGTGTGCGTGAGCATTGTCCCCCCGCACCGCACCGGGGGGAACATTATTCAGTGAGAGGCACGATAATTCATAGTAAAACGCGCGCATAAAAAAATATGAGAAGGCCTTTCGTAAATCGAGTTTTATGAAAAACTACTGCATATATCGATTAAAAATAAAAGTTATTGAATTCTTCGATAGTTGAGCTTTGTCGGTACCGACTTGGTTTTAAAGATTTTACATTGTGTTTATTACTTATTTACGCCCAAAGATGCGTTAAAATTGGCAAGAAAAACGAAACTTTGGTGGCTCTTAACTTTTTAATGGCGTTTTATTTTACCATTCTGTTTCCATACAGACAAAACTAATAATATGACAAAACGATATTATGTTTAACTTTTGATGTACTCTGTCAAACAGCGGAGTAATACCCTCCCGAAGTTTCTATGGAAAAAATATCGACTAGTGCCACCTTAACCATCCGATCATGAACTCAATTTATTGCAATGAATTGCATGAAACCATACTGCTTAAAAAATTTGCAAATACATTTTTTAACAAGCGTATACGTGCTTACTTAAGAGTCATACAGAAAATATACTCAGGGATTTACGTGGGTGGAGACAGAAACTACACAGAGCAATGATTGTGAGTCATGTATAAAAGAATAGTTATTAAATGATTTTAATTTGGAAAGTGTTTTTATTTAATTTTTGAGGTTTTTATATAATTACTAGCACTTCGCCCGAGACTTTGTTGGAGCTTCATCTCCTATATATCCGTTTTAATAATATAACCATTCAAACTTTTACACTGTAACAAACAGCTTGTTTTGTGCGTAATTTATTATAAGCATAGGTACATTGTCCACACGGAAAGCAACTTATTACAAATGCTGTCCTGAGAAAAAACAAATAACGGTCACCCTACTTAGAAAGAGAGGGTTTGACCACATTGAGCGAGATAGCGATACTTCATTTCTGCTTCAAGTAGGTATTCGAAGTGTGGACTCCATATTTATCTATACCTTCATGGGCGCACGGTAAAAAAATATTTTTAATAGGTTATCGCACAGGGCATCTGTTAGGAAATCCTACTAATATGTGAATGTGTTTGTTAGGGTTCCGTAGCCAAATGGCAAAAACGGAACCCAGATTCGTCATGTCTGTCCGTCTGTCTGTCTGTCTGTCCGTCCGTCCGTATGACACAGCCACTTTTCTCCGAAACTATAAGAACTATGCTCTTGAAATTTGGTTAGTAGATGTATTCCGTGAACCGCATAAAGATTTTCTCACAAAAATAGAAAAAAAAAAACAATAAATTTTGGGGGTCCCCATACTTAGAACTGAAACTCAAAAAAAAAATTTCATCAAACCCATACGTGTGGGGTATCTATGGATAGGTCTTCAAAAATTATGTTGAGGTTTCTAATATAATTTTTTTCTAAACTGAATAATTTGCGCGAGAGACACTTCCAAAGTGGTAAAATGTATCCCCCCCCCCCCCTTAGCTTTAAAATATGTGAATGATAAAACTAAATAAAATATATGATGTACATTACTATGTAAACAACCAGCGAAAATTGGTTTGAACGAGATCTAGTTAGTAGTTTTTTTTAATACGTAATTAATCGTAAATTGCAACTTCTGCATACGGAACCCCCAGTGCGCGAGTCCGACTCGCACTTGGCCGGTTTTTTTGTGCATTTTTTTGGAGCTATCTACTCTTTATCCAAAAGAAATATCAACTATTAAAAAATACATTAAATTTCTGCATAATCTTGGCTTCAAAATGGTAATTTTATTTTTTAGGGTTCCGGAGCCAAATGGCAAAAACGGGACCCTTATAGATTCGTCATGTCTGTCTGTCCGTCCGTCCGTATGTCACAGCCACTTTTCTCCGAAACTATAAGAGCTATGCTGTTGAAACTTGGTAAGTAAGTAGATGTATTCTGTGAACCGCATTAAGATTTTTACACAAAAATAGAAAAATAAAACAATAAATTTTGGGGGTCCCCCCCATACTTAGAACTGAAACTCAAAAAAAATTTTTTCATCAAACCCATAGGTACGTGTGGGGTATTTATGGATAGGTCTTAAAAAAATATGCTGAGGTTTCTAATATCATTTTTTTGCGCGAGAGACACTTCCTAAGTGGTAAAATGTGTCCCCCCCCCCCTTAACTTCTAAAATAAGAGAATGATAAAACTGAAAAAAATATATGAGGTTTAATACCATGTAAACTACCAGCGAAAATTGGTTTGAACGAGTACTAGTAATTAGTTCTTTTTTTAATACGTCATAAATCGTAAATAGCAACCTACAGTTTTGTGCAGAACCCTCGGTGCGCGAGTCCGACTCGCACTTGGCCGGTTTTTTTTTGTATGTTCCGTGTCATTGTCAAGATGTGACTTTTTTATTGTATAGGTACTAAGGGTGAATTTCGAGATGGTAGACGTAATTTTTTTTGAGTTTAACTGGAGTGCTTGTTACGAAAAAGCCATCCTTTTTGAAATCCAAGATGGCGGACGTCATTTTCTTATAATTTGATATGGGTGTCAATTTTGAGTTTAATTGGGGTGCTTGTTACGAAAAAGCCATCCTTTTTGAAATCCAAGATGGCGGACGTCATTTTCTTATAATTTGATGTGTCAATTTTGAGTTTAATTGGGGTGCTTGTTACGAAAAAGCCATCCTCTTTGAAATCAAAGATGGCGGACGTAATCTATAATAATATTCTAAAGAGGTAAAATTTGTTTGTAAGTTTGTAAGTTTGTATGTAGGGGGTAATCTCAGGAACTACTGGTCCGATTTGAAAAATTCTTTCAGTATTAGATAGCCCATTTATCCGGGAAGGTTATAGGCTATATATCATCACGCTAAGACTAAAAGGAGCCGAGCATTAATGGAAAATGTGACGCAGGCGAAGTTGCGTGGGTCAGCTAGTTTTCTTATAATTTGATATGGTTGTCCATTTGAGTTTAATTGGAGGTGTTTGTTACGAAAAAGCCATCCTTTTTTAAATCCAAGATGGCGGACGGACGTCAATTTAAATGTTTTTATAATAATTATGATATGGGTGTCAATTCCAAGGTAAATTGGCATACGATTGTAGGAGTTATCGACTGTTGCAGTTTTACGGTTTTATACTAAGGAAATAATTTCAGCCCGGCCACCTATAACCGCTAATATCTCGTATGTTATTGCGTTTTAGGATTCGATTTTGTGTTACATATGCATAAATTATAGGGTACATTCGATCTGAAGCAAAATATTGTCAGTACCTTTTGTAGATTAGTGGTAAACAAGGTGGCCGGGCTGAAAACGTCAGGCTGGCCCGGCCACCAACTTCTTTGAAAAAGAGTTACATTGAAAACGAAGATGTTACAAATATTGGTACAAGCGGGTACATTCGATCGATACCAATCCCATTATCCAATTCTAGGTGGCCGGGCCAGGCTGACGCACATCTCTAAGGCACAACATTTTGCTGGGGAGGCACACCTGTAAACCTACATGGACTGCCGATACGCGGAGTCATCTAATGCCAGTTCCTCGGTTTTGCACTATCCCCGACGATATGAGGCATTTCCGTTGTCGAGTAATAGTCTTGCCAAGGGGGATACCTAACGTTTCGAACGTTACTCCAGCAAAATCTGTTTTTCTCAAATAACTTAAATTACAATTCACACAAATTTTGCTATTAGTAAACAAATTACTCCTCATGATACACTGACTATTTTTTAGTCTCACCTCTAAGACAAAACATTTTGCTGAGGTAACGTACACGCACAGAACAGTAGCGCGTACACGTAACTTAGACCTTTGAGATGTGACTGCGCGGCCTCTACAAGTCTTCGTAAAATGGAATAACTATAGGTAAATAAAAATGTACCATGGATATGTTTAGCCGTTTTATTTTAAGTATATATATTGTTGAATAGGCACTTAAAGGTACATGATTAAAATTATTACTACGATCTACTCAGTTTAAAATTGTCAGGTATATATTTTATATTATAATGCATTTTATATGGTTGTTTCTTTTCAGTGTGGCATTAAAAGTCATTTTGCCCTTTTAACGTCTATGTAGAAACCTCAACAAAAAAACTACCTATATTTATTCTGATTCATTTATTGTAGGTTGTCTTGAAAAGATCGCTTTTAGCGATAAGGCCGCCCATATTATGTCATCCTATGTAATGTTTTCCTCGTCTATCTTTTCTGTAACCTAAATGGTGTAGTTGTACATAATAATTTTATTCTTTATTTAATGCGATCTAAACGCACACCAACGTACTTGTTGAATAGGACCAATTCACAAAAAAAATATTTTTTTCTTATAATCACATTGTTTAAATTGCAACTATAATTTTTTTTACATAGTTTTAGTACTTGAAGCTTAAAGAATAAAAGGGCAAAAACAATCCCATATTTGTTTGAATATGGGATTGTTGTTCAATGTTTTATGTTTCTAATGAATAGGCTCTAAAATTACTGGACTGATTTTAAAATGTTTGCCCAGAAGAAAGCTTTATTACTACTGTTTATCGCTTACGCTATGCAACATAGCTAATTTTATTTTCAGAAAGTTACAAGTGCTAGATTTTTCTCAGCCAATTGAAAAACAGTTTCATTGAGAATCATGGTAGATGTCGAGTCAGGACAAGTCTTAGTAAAGGGCTACATTAGTACTATAACATGGTTCCAAAGCAATTAAGTTTATTTGGTACAATGACTGCTATTGTCATGCTAAAAAGTAACAACTTTGTGATGAAATCGGAATATTGTTTAAAATTAAATCTGACCATAATATTGTCCTCTTCAATTAAAAAAGATGTGGAAACAAAAAACACATTAGATGCGAAAACCAGATCATTCCAAAATTTCCAGGTAATTACTACCATGGATGACTCGAACTAGGAGCCACAGCTCATACATTCATCCTTATTCTGTAAAGAGCAAGTAATTGCGGCCATATTGGCATCATCAACCTCTGACTTTCCATTAGTTTCAGATTTTCCGTTTGTGACCCTACTTTTTACCTTAGATTTATCAACAGTAAACTGTATAGCATTCACAGCAGGTTTTGTGCGAAGGTAGTACATTCCAGTTTTCAAACCCATTTTCCACGCATAGAAATGAATAGATGATAATTTACCATAGTTTGGTTCAGCAACATGGATATTAAAGGATTGGCTTTGGTCAATAAATGCACCTCTGTCAGCAGCCATTTGTATTGTAGTTTTTACAGAAATTTCCCAGACAGTTTTATATAAGTCTCTTATTTCTTTAGGAATAGATTCAATGTTTTGAATAGATCCATTATTGTGGATTATAAGATTTTTCATATCTTCATCCCATAAATCAGCTTCAGTTAGATCATGTAACAAGTGATGATTTACCACTTGGAACTCACCTGACAAAACACGTCTTTGGTAAATGTTTGATGTAAATGGTTCAAATGATTCATTATTTCCCAATATCTGTGCAGTAGAAGCAGTTGGCATAGGTGCTAACAAAAGTGAATTTCTAAGACCATATTTTGCAATCTTTTCTTTTAGTGAATGCCAGTCCCACAAATCAGTTGGGGTCTTGTTCCACATGTCATACTGCAATATACCTTGGCTTGCAGGGCTGCCTTCATAAGTCTCATATACTCCATGCTTCTCGGCTAAATCACAGCTAGCCTCTAGTGCACCATAGTAGATTGTTTCGAATATTTGTTGATTTAATTTTATAGCAGCTTCGCTTTCATATGGTATGCGCATTAAAACAAAAGCATCAGCTAATCCTTGAACTCCAATTCCGATGGGTCTGTGCCTCATATTTGATTTTTTTGCCTCTGGTATAGGATAAAAGTTCACATCAATAATTTTGTTAAGATTTTCAGTTATAGTTTTAGTGACTTCCTTCAATTTTAAAAAATTGTATGTTTTATCATCATTTACAAACATATTTAGTGCAATTGAAGCTAAATTGCACACAGCAACTTCATCTGCTGAAGTATATTCCACAATTTCAGTGCAAAGGTTGCTGCATTTAATGGTGCCTAGATTCTTCTGGTTACTTTTCCTATTGCATGAATCTTTGTATAGCATGTATGGAGTTCCTGTTTCAACTTGTGCTTCAATTATAGCTTTCCACAAGATCTGAGCTCTCACTTGTTTTACAAAGCGTCCTTCCTGTTCATATTTCTCATACAATACTTCAAATTCTTCTCCCCAACAATCGGCTAATCCAGGGCAGTCATGAGGACACATTATACTCCAATCCTGATTGTTTTCAACTCTTTTCATAAATAAATCAGGTATCCATAAGGCATAAAATAGTTCCCTAGCGCGTACCTCTTCTTTCCCAGTATTCTTTTTCAAATCCAAGAATTCAAATATGTCAGCATGCCATGGTTCCAAATATATGGCAAATGCGCCAGGTCTTTTATTACCTCCTTGATCCACATAACGCGCCGTGTTGTTATAAACTCTTAACATGGGCACAAGACCATTGGACACACCATTTGTACCAGCTATGTATGTACCTTTAGATCGAATGCAGTGAACATGGAGGCCAATCCCACCTGCTGATTTAGAAATGAGTGCACATTGTTTTAAAGTATCATAAATTCCTTCAATACTATCATCTTTCATAGCTATGAGGAAGCAAGAAGATAGTTGAGGACGTGGGGTGGCTGCTGAGAAAAGAGTTGGGCTTGCATGTGTGAAATATTTTTCAGATAGTAAATTGTAGGTGTGAATAGCTCCGTCAATATCTTCACCATGAATGCCAATGGAGACCCGCATGAGCATGTGCTGCGGCCTTTCTGCAACCTGAAATGGTGTTGTGTGGTTATAACTAAGGTGAACATTTAGCCCTTAATTAACCATGATGATAACAAAACTTAAATACATTTTTATTATTAAGATTCATGTGTACCTTGTTGTTAATTTTCAACAAATATGACCTTTCTAAAGTCTTAAATCCAAAATAGTTGTATTTAAAATCTCTGTCATACACAATGGCGGAGTCCAACCTCTCTTTATTTTGAATGATCAAATTGTAATGAAAATCAGAAATCATTGGTGTCCTTTTCTTGGTATGTGGATTAATTATGTTGTACAAATCAGACACCACATCTGAAATAATAAGAAATTATCATTAAACCCCATACGTTTTTTTAGTTCCCTCATATTACCTTTGTGACATAAGTACCCCACTGCCACTTCACTTTTTTTTAAGTTGCGGTGTAATATGTAACTTGCATTTACAGTGCGAAACTTTATAATGTGCACATACGAAAATGAGAGAAACTATACCTAATTTTATCGACGGAAAACGGTTTAAAAAAAACTTTTATTTTTAATTTTTAACGATTTTTTAAAAAGTTTGTTTCATGTTTGTTCACTGTGACACCAGTGTAAATGAAACTGTGTCATTTTATGTCATACTAGCTGACCCACGCAACTTCGTCTGCGTCACATTTTCCTTTAATGCTCTGCTCCTTTAAGTCTTAGCGTGACGATATGTAGCCTATATCCTTCCTCGATACATGGGCTATCGATACATCAGTATTACTGAAAGAATTTTTCAAATCGGACCAGTAGTTCCTGAGATTACCCCCTACATACAAACTTACAAACAAATTTTACCTCTTTATAATAGTAGTTTAAATAACTCAACAACTTTGTCTCTGTCATTTCTGACCAAGACTAAGGTCAAGAGCAAACCCATCACAAAAAAAAAAATAAAAAAAAATAAAGGTGATTTCACCTAAATGATCTATTGTAATGAAGCAAACTCCTTAAGTAATTTAATTAGCCATACCTACTTATAAAACAGTGTAAACTACCCTCAATTGTAAGTAATCGTGTATTTTTGGCAAGAATCTGTGATTTTTTTTCATAAATTTTTACAGTAATCGTAAAATTTCTCAAAAAGACGATTACCTACCTTTTTTACAACTTCAAGTTTTTCTTCATCATATTGCTACCCAATGTTGCATGTTTATAACTCATACAGAACATTTTCTATCAAGAGTCAAAAAAAGATGGCACTCCGAACGCACCATTTATTATTGTTTATTATTAATCGTAAAACTTCTCAAAGCGACGCCCGTGTTATTGAAAAGTTTTACGAATACAACCAGCGCACATTCGCAGCAAAATTCATAGAAAAAATGGCTGGTCTACCTGCTTAATAATGTGCATATGCTGGGCCTATCTTTGAAAGTTGATAAGATGTGTTGGGAATTGGGATTGAGTTAATAAACATGCAATTTTTACTATTTGGTAGCTTATACAATGAAGAATATACTAAAGTAATAAAAAAGGTAGCTAATTGGGACGTCTTTTTGAGAAATTTTACAACTACTGTAAATATTGATGAGAAGAAAACAGATTATTGCTAAAAAAAACATCTTAATTTTAGATTTATCCTTATAAAATGAAAATAGTGTAACAACCCGTTACGTACATACCCGTTTTTGTTACACTATTTTCATTTTGGATGGCTAATTACTTCCGATCATTAAGGAGTTGAAAAGTTAGTTCCTTTTCCACTGGGGTCACAGTAGGCTTGTTTACTGAAAAAATCTAATTAGTCAGTCAGTTAGATTATCAAAAATATTTGACCCGTATTTTTTCTATTGTTACGGGAACCAAAATTGACGAAGTTACGACACTTTTAAAATTCTCAATAAGTCACGCCGAGGCATAATTTTTAGCGGTTAGTGACGTCACGAGCCCCCACCCCGATTTTTGATGCGTTTTATCTTTGTCAATATTCATTGATTTACAAAAACAAAAAATACGTGTCCATTATTTATCAATACTCTAACTGACGGACTAAATAGTTTTGCAATTTGTGGATGATGTAAACTAGCCTGTTGAGAACAAAACTTTTAAAAATTGACAAAAATTAAAAAAAGTAGATTTTTTTTATGTTTTCAGTCTATTAAATTAGGTATAGTTTCCCTCATTTTCGTATGTGCACATTATAAAGACTCACACTGAGTGGTAAAGGACTGAATGATTTTCATTGTTCTCACATGGTGACTACCTAATGAAATATCTCGGCTATGGGACACTTTACGGCACCATCATTCTGAAATTTTTTGTTTGTTGAAGTAGCGGACGCTACACATTGAAGCAAACTTTGGAAAAAAAAAAAACAAAATGCCAGCGTGGGCCATGCTGTAAAAGTAATGTAACAGGACTAAAAAAGGTCACCGTCACCATGTTGAGATAGAATGCCATATGCTCAAATGATAAAAACTCAAAAACAACTTGCGTGTACTGTTGCATGTAAGTTTCATGAACTGTTGCATGTATCACTTGAATGTAACCTGGCCTGGATGCCCAGCCTAACCTGGATGTATCACTTGAATTGCTTATGAGCTCAACATACCCAAGTAGGCTGGAGTAAACAAAACTAAGCAAAATGGGGTTTAATGAGCTCATCTCATGCCCAATGTGAGTGTGGTGCCCCTGGCCAGAACATTAAGTGCTCATATACCTGCACTTTTTATGTCTTTATGTTCTAACTAGTCTCCAAAATGGCTAGACTAATATTGACAAGACTTATTGGCAGATAGCTGATAATTACCAGAAAAGTGTTTTTTCGTTTCTTTATGTAAATTAGATATGGCCAATCTTGCAGCAAGTATTGCATAATCTGGATGATCAGTAGTCATGGTTGCTGCTGTTTCAGCAGCTAAGTTATCAAGTTCCACAGTTGTCACTCCAGAGTATATGCCACTGATGACTTTCAGAGTTATAGATACCTGCAATTATAATAGTAATTGTTTACTATAGTCCCACATAACAGTTACAGTACGAATAATCTAAGTTTACCCATGCGAAGTACGTCGCAATCGATTGCGCAGGATGTCAATTTGACAAGAAACATAGAAAAGCACATGTGCGGGTACGTCGCGTATGCCGTCTCAGTCACTCGTATACGTTTGATGCATACTTGTGCCTCGCTTCCTCAATGCAATACAACTGTTGGTGCGAAAAGTGTTAAACGTTGTTATTGTTTTAATTAATTATTGTGGTTTTTTCTTACTGTTTGACTTATATTTTGTGTTTTCTTGTAGTGTATGTGTTTGTTGTGTTACTTTGTGATTGTGTTATTGTTATTGCATGCATTTTTTCAAAATTCAAATATAACACGTACCCAAAAAAAACATAATCTACAAACGTAACACTTTTCTATGCGGTGGACCCTGCGCGGTCGTCACTAACAGCCAACTTCGCATGGGTAAAGTTAGAATATTCGTACTGTACCTTATGAAAGCTGAGAAATATAAAAATAAAGCATCTTGATTTGCACAAGTTATGCTGAAAGTAACTTGTGTTTGAGATCAGAATAGAAAATTACTTAAATATTGTTTCAATGATTATTAAAAGAGTTGCTAATACTTACTGGATCCACAAAGTCCATATTGAGACCGTAACATAACTTCTTTATTCTTGAAGTGATCTTATCAATATGTACCTCTTCCATTCTTCCACCTGTAACAAATCAATATATTTTCTCAGAGCACCATATTTAGGGAACACTGTGGCTATTAAATCAATCTTAATTAGTGGAATTTTTAATAATTATGTTATTCTGGTACCAATATAGGTTCCAGGATAATAACTATGAAACCTTATGCTAGTCTTCTCCAGGAAAAGTGCTCCATACTCGAAATCAGTGGGGTATAGAATACAGTGGAGCCCCCAAAACCAAACTCAAAAAATGGATGACAAAAAAGGTTATGCCTAAACATGACATATGTACAAAATAATTGAAAACTTATTCCTGTTTTGGGAAGTCTGATTTGTTTTTGTATTCTTAATTAACCATGTTCCTATGGTTAAGGGAACTCTAACTCGGTTAGTGACCGTGTCAGATAGGTATCTAGTTGCTAGTAAGTAATAAAAAGAAAAAAATAGTCAGTAGGTCGTCTTAGGGGCAATTACTACCTACCATGTTTATTGACAAACCCATACGAGTTCCTTACCTATAGTATAATGTACTCTGTGCCTTACCTCTTTTGAGAACAAACAGCCTATTGAGTTTGCCAACCATGATGCTTATTGATCAGTACTTTAGTGTAGTAGATACACAAGTAGATACGTTTCGAATACAAACACTTATCAAAATTGAGAAACTTCGGGATTCGGAAGGAAATGATAGGTATTAATAAATTCGAAATTGCGAACTCTTTCGCGAACGCAAAGAAAGTTTAACAAAGCAATTAAGCAAGTCGGAGCAAGTCCAAGATGACGTTATTTATGGCGGGAATGCCGCCGGGCACAGATTACTAATGTGTCATGCACTATATGCAGCAACTTAGCAAGTAGTGGTGGGCGTAGCGACGAAGAACCGTTACCAAAGACCGTTTTCTGTTCTGCGACGGTGAAAGCGTTTTACTTCCTGTTTAAAAAAAAGTCTACGTTGCACAAACCAGTCTTTTAAAAACGTGAGGCGATTTTACGTCTAAGTAAACAAAGTCGAAACTCCATACGGACGGTCTCTATACGGTTTTCACGTTGTACTACTGGTGTGGAGGTCACGCTTTTTAAAGCGTACTGCACGTCCCTATATACGTGTAGCCTGTGGGCTGACTATAGTGAAAGGGCATACAGTGCCCTCCGAGTCCATCAGTCCAGTACAACAACGCGTTCCGGGCTGTGTTGGGGCTGCCCCGTTTCTGTTGTGCATTAGGGATGTTCGCGATGGCCAGATTGCTTCCACGCATCTATGCGTAAGCGGTGCGCGTCCCTGGTGAGTCGGGCTAGTCCCAATGCTATCCTGGCAATGATCGCCAACAGGTTGGACTGCCCTTATAATATATACGGCATTGTTGTGGCAGACATGTTGCTGTTCCAGTGCCGGTTAGGAATTTGTAACTAGTGTGTTTATTTTATGTTTTATTTTGTGACCAAATAAGACATGAATGAATCAAATTCTATTAATTGTATGTCGTGTAGTCTAATTTAATTTAATTTTATGTCTTGCATTTTGTGTGCTGTCCATTGAAATTATGTTTTAAAATATATTGTCAAAATGAGTCTATGTTACTTGATCATCAATAAATAAATAAATAAATAGCGAATAAGCGAATTCATACAACTATGACACACGTCGGCCGTCGCGAACGTCGCGTCGTCCTTATCATTCCACGTTTGTTTACAAAACAGTTCTTACAAAAACGTTCTGCGACGGTGAAACTGTATTTGCGTCCTGAGTTAAAACAGTCTTCGTTGCAGAAACGGATTATCCCTAAGGCAAAGTAGGCACGTTCCTAGGGGCGAATCAAAATCAGATAACGAAGGGGCACACGAGCAGGATAAAAGGAAAAAAAAAATAAGCACCTACTTCACTACTTACATAGATTAAAAAAAACATATTTTATAGAGCTTCCGAATAACGCCCTTATTACTATCAGATTACTCCTAAAAGTCCGGTCTCAATTTAAACCAATATCTAGGCCAACTGTTTACTGATAGCGGTCTGGAGTGCTCTCATGGCGATATGGACACAGCGACTGTCGCAACTCAGGACTGAGCAAGCCACAATCCAGGCGATAAGTGCCCACTATGAGGAATGGCTCGAGCATGACACGGACTCCTCACCTTCCGCTTGACGCGAGATACCTGTTACGAATTCGGCAAGAGTATACTCAACAATGTGAAGATCGCCCGGAGGACACGGTGGAGCATACGATGGAGGTCTGCTCTACTTGGGCGTAGCACCGCCCAAATTTGTTCGAAAGAGCAAAGAGTCATCGCGGCTCTGGAACACAGAGTGCTTAAAAAGAATACGGAAGGGTTTAAGTCAACAAGTCTGACACTCCCTTCTGCTCCGTCCAGAGAGGGAGGAGTCGTTTGATGATATCCAAAATTCCCAACCTTAAAAAAAGGCCATCTGTTTACGGCATTCACAAAAGCTCTCTCTTGCTTATGACTGTCTCGTCGTAGTGATCGCAAGTCTGCTAAGCGGGACTTGGATTTGATTCCCGGATTGAGCAGTCTCATTCTGATTTTCTATTAGTAATTTTTCAGTGCAGCCTGGAGTTTGAAAGTTGGTGGATTCTAGCTGATATTCTATAACTTCTAGTCACAGCTACTTCAAGAAGTCTAATCTAGTAAAGACCCAAGTTTTTAGTTCTTTTACATCATTATTTGTAAGCATTCTAGGCATAGGTTGACAAAAAGCTACTATAGAAGTACATGAATGACTAAGACAAAATCTTCCGCATAACGCAGGTACTCAACGAATACGGTTGTTTCGGGATATACCTGTTTCTAATTCGGCGGGAGGACACGCCTGGGTGTCAACACTGTGAGGATCGCCCGGAGGACACTGTGGAACATACGATGAAGGTCTGCCCTGCGCAGCACCGCCAGGTCTTCGTCGAGGCGATAAAATTCAAAATTCAAAAGTTTTTATTCAAATTAGGCTGAGAGCCAGCACTTTTTGGACGTCAATTTTTATAAAAGACAGTCCCCCAAAACGCCCGCCCGTCGCCACTTCCTAGTGTTTTCGCAGGCGGCGGCAACCTTTCGCATCCAGCCCTGGTTCAATCTATGGTCCGGAGCGAGGAAACATGGGTCCAAGCGGTCCACCTCCTTCTGCGAAGCAGTAATGCTAGCGAAGAAGGAGGCCGAACGCGTGAGAGAGAGGGAAACGTTACGCCCCCGCCGCCGCAACGGAAGAAGACGCCCCGGGCGTCAGGAGTCGCAGGGCGGATGGCGAGCGTTGGGTGGTGGTTCGCTGTCCGATCAGAACCCCGGGTCGACGGTGCGTTGTGTTCCACGCGCGCCTCAAACAGATGTCAGCATAGTAGGACTGGGCCCGGTAGAAGCAGTGCCTGCCAGGGCTGCGGAATTTGTTCGAAAGAGTCACCGCAGCCCTAGATGGGCACTAGGAGGAACACGGATGGGTTTAGTCAGTAAGAGTCCCTTTCGCTTCGCCCATAGTGGGAGGAGTCATTTGATGATTTCCCACGCACAAAAAAAGCGCTTATTACACAACACGTTATTCAGGGCCCGCGCGCCCGGTGGCAAGGGTAGGTGTAACTTACCGGTCGATTTGGCTCTAACTCAGTTGTGAAGTGACCATCGTTGCCAAACTGTGAATCTCAAGTTGATTGGGGATTGGCAAGATGTGCAGGGATTCTGAATATCCATTTGATTCTTCTGATATTATTCTAAATACCGAATTTGTGGTGAACTATTAGATTTTTGTCCCCAACATGAGGAAATTGACTTGTATTTTCGGAAAATGAAATTGGTGTTGGGAACCTAAACCTCTAAACGCTACATACGTCAGTGAAACGCTATAACACTATAAGGGTCCTATCTCCCTAACTATTAATCGGAACTTAGGGCCCTGGATAACGTGTAGTGTATAATAAGCGCTTATGTAATGCTGGGACTAAAGGTGAACGCAGACTTGGCCGCACCGCAGTTTCCGCATTCCCCGAAGTCATCGCTTCGCACATCTATCCGCACCGCAGTCACTGCAGTCGTTCCCGTCGGCGCACGCATCGCACTTGATTTCTTTCATTCAGTTTGTAATATAAATTAAAAGTGGGCGTGTATTACAGTATGGCTCTCGACGAACAACTTGTTGTCAGTTGCTTTTGATTGTGTACAAACAATAAGACACAGCGGCTACATGACATCTATGGCGTTATAACTCTGTTCCCTAAGTACCCCGTGCACCATAGTTCTCAGCGATTGAGGCTTGCAGTACTCTTCAAGCCCGCCCGCTGAAAACTCTGCCAAGTTATTTGTTGGCACCGACTCGAATAGTTTGTCCATTTTGCCTTGGAACTGAATAAATAGCATTTTTATACCCTTTGTAAGTATTATTATAAAATATTAGGTCCTTACATATGAAATTTGCGTTTTATACGGGAGGAATATAAAGTCAATTTTATTTTTTTAAATGTTTTTATTAATTAATCAAAGTATGTAGTTATGCACCCTTGTTATCTAAGTACTAGTTCATTGATCCCTATTCTAAAAAAAGCATCGGGGCGAGAACCAATAAACTCTAGGCGGTATCCAGCCGCATCGGAGTTGATTTTTTTTCCTTGTAAGAAGTTGTCCAAATTCTGGAAAAAGTGGTAATCTGTTAGAGCAAGGTCCGGGGAGTACGGTGGATGTCGCAGACATTCCAATTGTAGCTCTTCTAACTTAGTGGTTGTTTGTTGTGCCGTGTGTGGTCTTGCGTTGTCGTGATGCAGCAGTGGCCTAGAGCGAATGACTATAATCTCGGTTGTTTAGCAGCAAATTATTCCTTATGGTTTGCAGTTGCCGACAATAGATATCAGCCGTAATCGTTTGGCCCGATTTCAGGCGCGTTTTGACTTGCTCTCTATTTGACGCTTACGCGATTTAAGAGCGCTTTTACAAAATCGAATTGCTCAGGTTGACTAAAGTTGAATACCGCGCGTCACAAGATTTATTGATTTTTGCATTGCATACAACAATTATTTAAAAATATTTACTTTACTTATGATTAGACCATTTTTTTTTTTCAAGCAATATAGCAACGCCACCTTAATTATTAAATATTTTTTATTTGAATTATAATTTCATAGATAAAAATTATAGTTTCGTACGGAAAATTGTCAATAACTCTCAGTTTTACAGAATTATTTTTGGTGTATTACTGTATGAATTGTAATAAATTGATTTGAAAATTCCAAAGTAGAAGATACAGTTGTACCGTGGACATTTTTATAAATAATTAAATTATAATATCTTCGGTGTACCAAGGCATCAAAAGATTCCCTAAAGCAACATTTTGTGAAACATCCTTTGCGGAGTCATGGATTTTACTGATGTACGTGAACAATTTGAAATATTTATTTAGAACACTCCCAAGATCAAACTGTCTTAGGCATAGTTTTGTTTTTTTTTTAAGGCTATTTCTAAAGCAAAATCACACATCAAAACTCGAATAAAACGCTAAAATTCAAGAAAAATTGTGATAGCCCTCTTAACACGAACGAATTCATGATCAAGTGGTCGGGGAAACTCCACACAATTGGAGAGCAGCTTATCTTACCAGCCATTGCGGAGGTCCTTAATAATGTATTGCACAAACCAGCACATGATATTTTAAAGAGAATACCTTTGAGCAATAACACCGTTCAGAGACGCATAGGTAGACGAGATGGGACGCGATGTGGAAAACATTTTATGCAAGTTCTTACAGACCAACAGATTCTCTCTGCAGTTGGACGAGTCAACATTACCCGGCAATGAAGCTCTGTTGTTAGGATATGTTCGATATATCAAAGATGAAAATATGTGCCAAGAACTGCTTTTTGCTACATATTTAGAGACTGATACCAGAGGAGAATCGATTTTTCAGGCCGTGGAACATTTTTTTACTGACAAAGCTATTCCATGGAAGAACATTGTTTCTGTTGCGACTGATGGTGCACAGTCTATGGTTGGTCGTCATCGTGGTTTTATAATAATAATATAATATATTGTTTATTTATACAAGCGGCACATTACATTAAAGATGACTTACAGAACATAAGAACACAATAGTTAATTTGCCTGAACTAGGATAAACCTGTGCTTCAGGCTGGAAAGTGCTTATTTAAACCTAATTAGCTTAAAATAATAAATTAACAATAAATCAAATGACTACAATTAAAATTTAAAATAAAAGGACACAACAAGTTTTACTTACAGACCGAAAGAAGATCTTCTGTCTCTATGTAAGAAATTATAGCTTTGTAAATATTGTAAAATTGTTTTTTTACAGTTATAATAATTTAACTTATAAATACTTAGTTTTCTATTTAATCTATTGTACAGAAATGGACCTAGAAATGAAAAAAAATCTTTTTACAAACACATATTTTGAAATCGCATTAGAGTCGCATACAATGTCATTCCGTCTCTTATTGGTATTTTCTTCGTTGTATGAAAGCAAGGTGTGCTGTTTTAATACCAAGTGCATAATGAAAAGCTGGCGAACAGTTAGTACGTTGCAGGATTTGTATAGGAGATCTGTGGGATAGAGAAAGGGATGGAAATTGGCAACTTTTAAAATAGCTCTCTGAGCTCTTTCGAGAGGGAGTAAGTGGGTTTTGAGTGCACCCCATGAGGTGATGCAGTACTGGATTACAGATTGAGCAAGGGCCAAATAAACTTGTGTGATTAATTTTAAATCTGCAATCGTCCGCAGTGTTTTAAAAACATAGATTAATTTGCGCACTCTTTTAACCAGACTTTCAATATGTGGTCTAAAAGAGAGTGTATCGTCTATTATAACTCCGAGATATTTAACGTTGCATGTTTGGAGGATAAATGGACAATCGCATGTACTGATTGAGTGGGATCCACATTTATGAACAAACAGGTCAGGATTAGTACCGTTAAATTGAGGCTTGCGCATGGAAAAGTGAATATATTTTGTCTTGTCAGCATTTAATGTTAGTAAATTGCTTTGAAGCCAATTAGTCACAGTATTGAAACCTAATTGAGCGTGTTCGTACAATTCTTTATTGGTTTTAGCAGTAAATACTAAAGCCGTGTCGTCAGCATATGAGATAATTTTGCCATGTTTAATGTTTAAATTGCACAAATCATTAACATAAACCAGAAAAAGGGTTGGGGCCAGAATGCTGCCCTGAGGAACACCAAAACCAGTATTTTTTTGCTCATCGCTCGTGATATTGTCTATTTTAACACATTGATATCTGTCGTCTAAGTAGTCAGCAAAGAGTTTAAGCGGCGTACCTACCCCTAATTCCCATGGCCTCTAATTTGGTAAGGAGCTTAGAAGCAGAAACTGTGTCAAAGGCTTTTGCTAGATCATAAAGACCCCCAGGGTCTGATTTCCTTTGCCAAGTTCCACTGAGACATAGTCGGTCAGATGGTGCACCGCACCGGCATTGGATAATTTGGCTCTAAATCCGAATTGTGCAGATTATGATATTAAATTATTTTTTTCTAGATAGTTAACTAGCCTGCTGTTGACAATTTTTTCGAGCACTTTAGATATTGATGGGAGTATCGATATTGGCCTAAAATTATTAACTAAGTTTTTGTTCCCGGATTTGAAGATAGGGATTACAACTGCTTTTATTAGGCATCTAGGAAAAATTCCTTCGGAAAAACAAATACCAAAAATATGTGTTAAAGGAGGTACCAGGATATGCTTGAATTGTTTTAGGATTTTGTTGCTAATATTATCCCATCCCACTGCACAGTCATCTTTTAGACCACTAATGATTCTGGTTACTTCCTCCTCGTCAGTGCCTAGCAAGCCAAAAGATTTTAACGTGCGCCCATTATTGAATATTTGGGAAGGTTGAACACAGTAATTCTTAGGAATCTGATTGGCAAGAGTTTTCCCGACATTCACAAAAAAAATATTGACAAGGTTGGCTGATAAAAGAGGTGAACTATTAGTTAGCAATAAATTCGAATTTGACTCACGTTGTTTTGACCTATAAGCACCTAACGTTTTTAATGTGTTTCCAAAGTAGCTTGCTATTTTTTCCTGCTTGATTTAATACATTTTTATCGTAGTTATTTTTTAAACTCTTTAAGAGGTTGTTACAAAAATTTCTGTATCTTTTATAGATGGTTTTAAGGTTATCATCCCCTAGGTTTTTTCTTGAGGCCTGATGAAGTTTGTCTCTGTGTCTTATACACCGGATAAGGCCAGGAGTAATCCAAGGTTTGATATTATGAAGTTTCTTGTTGGTCTTAATTAAAGTAGTATTACGTAATATTGCTAATTGAACATGTTTTATTAAGTACGATAAAGCAAAATTTGCGTCAGCAGTATTGTAAACTGGGCTAAAGTCAAGTTGGCATAAATCATATTCGAGTTTGTTTATGTTAAATTGCGTTTTGGTCTCGGAACGATTTAGCTTAGGCAGCATTAAGTTTAGGGTTAGTAGGATAGTGATGGTCAGTAATAGTTGAGTTAGTAACAAGCGTAACATACGATAGACTTGATTTGATGATCATATGATCGAGGCAGGAACCGCTATCATGTGTAGGTAAGGTGTGTGCCGGTAGAAAACCATGGAACGAACAGATATTAAGATACTCTTGGGTCCCTGCATCGAGGTTTTCAGAGTTTATGTTTATATTTATGTCACCTGTTAGTATAACATTCTTGAATGAGCTGAGGTCTTGAAACAATTTGATTTAGGGAAGCGTTAAAAGAATCTAAGTTTCTAGTGGAAGGAGATCTGTACATAGCGATTATTGCTGTAGTTGTACCAATTTTGATGATCAAACAATTAGTCATTCAGTCTTGTAAACTAGGTTCTTCCAAAGTGACCATTAATGTTTCCTTATAATAGACCACGACACCATCATTTTGGTCGTTATTTTGTTTGGTATACAATAAGTTGTACCCTGTTATTACTGGGAGGTTATCTTGGCAAAATTGAGTCTATGAAGAAAAATGTTGAAGCTATCTATATTCTTATAAATACTGCGAATGTTTTGGGTTAGTACGGTTAGTGACTTTCGGTAAACTGAAAGATATTGTATGCAATCCTCAACCTGGCATGACTTTGAATCGGGTACAAATGTGTTATCTATATCGGTAATTCAATGATTATCCATATCTAGTATGAAGAATATAAACAGTAAATAAGTCTAAAATATGAATATATTATTGGCGCTCTTAGGCGCCTTCATAGTCGATCGAGTTTAGATACCTGTTTTCGGCAGCTTTTTTAGCAGGACACTCTGAATCTCCCGTCTTATGGTTGGCTGGTTTTTTGAAGCGCGAACATGTTGCACATTTTGGCGCAACGGCTTTTTTTGTACAGTCTTGAATAGCATGTCCTTCTTCACCGCAGTGTCCACATGTAGAGGCAGCAACTTTGCACGTCTTAGCTGCATGACCGTACTGCTGGCACTTGTAACATCTCGTTACCAGGGTGAAGTCTCGAACCGGACAGGATGTCCAATTTATAAATAAACGGTCCTGTGTGATGAGTGCCTTACGGATGTTAGCTGGAACTTCAACTATATAGTTACAGTGCTCTGCATCCTTTCTGCCCGATTTGTGGCTTAGTTTTATTGAGGACAAAAAAGTTTCACTGGAGATAGACGGCTATTTGTCGGCCAAGTTTTGGTCATAAATACATTTGTAAACCTCGTTTTCAGCCATAGATGCAGGGACTCCTATAACTATTACACGTGGTTTGCGCTTTCTAGGCTCATCGATGGTGAGAGCTGACGAAGCCGATTGGACTGTTTGTTTGAGCTTTTCCAGGTCTACCTTAGTCTCCGTGCTGATTATGAGTCCTCCTTTTCCTATTTTGCGTACACCTCTGACTTTCAGTTTCATTTCACCAGGGCATATGATTTTTTGGACTAAGTTCTTGGTTTCGTCACTGGTCTTTGAATTGTCGCTAGGAAAAATCGCTACGGAACTGAAAGTATTTGGACGAACGAAGTTGTTGGACCCCTTCTTCACCATCTCGGCAAATGATGTTGTTCCTGTTTCTGGCCTTGCACAAGACTCCTTAATGGTCCGGTTCATCTCCATTACGTAGTCCTTAAGATTGCGGTCTTCATGAAATTGGTTCAGGGAGTTGTGGGTCTTATAAGCATATTGCTTAAGGAACTGGTATTGAACGGCCATTTGCGAAACTCCATGTCCCACTTTACGGCATAGAGTGCTTATTTTTAGCTTCTGCTCAGAATTTAACTTCCCATCAGAAGCAATTGCACATACCTCATTCAAGCACTGTTCAATAGAGGTCATCCAGTTCTGAATCTCAGGAGTCCAAACTGTCTCCATTTCCTCGTTTCCTACAGCTTGGTCACGTCTTGATTTTTGGGGCTGTGTCGATGTGGGTGTTGGGGGAGGGCTGCGACGCGTCAACCCGCTGCCTTCCATATTTCAGATAATGAATATGATCGACTCAGTCCATTTTGTTTATTTGACTTAAACAACACTTATAAATTGTATTACGCAAACACGCT
The DNA here is from genome assembly GCA_963859965.1 of Ceramica pisi. Classification (NCBI taxonomy): domain Eukaryota; kingdom Metazoa; phylum Arthropoda; class Insecta; order Lepidoptera; family Noctuidae; genus Ceramica; species Ceramica pisi. The sequence goes on along the minus strand of OY982536.1, from coordinate 15,259,359 downwards.
TGTAAGAACACTTAAATGTAGGTCACTAATTATGCAAATGTTAATTTATTATATTTATTGTACATTGATGAGCACGTCTGTTTGCATTGAGCGCAAATAGCAAAGGCAAATGCAAAATATTTATAGCTCACTTAAAGCGACAACTGCCTGATGTACTGGGGCCCGAGTCTGCTATTACAATAGTGTCAGAATGGTCGATCACTGATTTCAAAATGGTTGATTTTGACAAGTTTGGTAATCTACTAACATAATGGCATCATAATGGCGTCATTATGACATTCCAGCGATCAACCACTGACACGCCATTGAAAGAAAGCCATATGAATGGTAATCTCGTACATAATGACAGATTTAGTATTTACGAACTTCTCACTACTTCAGATTGCTTATAACACTAATAAATAATATGTAAAACTAAATATAAATAAAATCTGGCATGAATAAATGCTCAAATTTAGCTCGGTTTTATAATAATGGCAATACGGCATTCCTACCGCAATTCTATTACGAGACCATTGACGTGCCAGTGACCGGCCACTGACGTGTCGGTGACCGTACCATTATGAATTTAGCAGATTACGAACTTTTAGCAAAATGACAATGGCATGACAATGACATCGTGTCGGAATGACAAATTTATAAAAATAGCAGACTCGGGCCCCTGGTCATTCACTGCGTGATTCACAGGCAGCATTTAGTAGCAAAAAAGCTGAGTCTTAGATTGCATAAGTCTTTACAATATGTAATAAATGCTATCAACAAGATTCGAAGCTATTCTTTGAACTCTCGGTTATTTGCTCAGCTATGTGAGGAAAACGACGAAGTCTTTACTCGATTACTTCTGCACACTGAAGTTCGCTGGCTATCAAGAGGCTCTTGCTTAGAAAGATTTTCAGCCATTTTTGAATCTGTGTTGGAGTTTTTACAAGAAAATGATTCGTATTTGAAAGAAAGTTGAAAAATTGTAAACAGATATTTATTACTTGACTGATATCTTTGGAATGTTCCACAAAGTTAATTTGCAGCTGCAGGGTGACGATCTTAACTTGATTAAAACAAAACAATAATATCGGCCTTCGTGAGCAAACTAATCCTTTATTAACAAAATTTTGGCAGAAAAGAATATTCGCAGTTTCTGCATTTGTCAAAATTACCAGAAATGCTTCAAGATGATGACATTTTATTATAGTCACTCACTTGGACGCATTACACAAGGTTTTTACGGAGAGGTATTTATTTATTATTATTATTTATTTATAATAAATAAATATTAATATATATATATATATTTTTAGGGAACACATCCCTATTGTTAGACAACGTCTATAAAAGGCGGTGCGCGCCCAAGAATCGGTCATTTGCTCGCTGGCACAGACTACATAGCTTTCGTACGGAACGGTAGTTGTCGACGCGATTTGTGAGTACTTGTAAATTATAATTTGCGCTGGTAAATCTGTAAGTACATGATATCTTCAATTGTATAAGTGATTGGTGATTTATTTTTTAATCTTGAGGTTATGTAAAAGTCCCTTTGAAGGGAGATTATTAGCTACTATTTTGTTTTTGTAATTAAACGGTTCTTAAGGTGTAAGATATTTGTTTTTTTTTTAATGATTTGTATTCCTGGAACCTAAATTCAGAAGTGGGATTACTGACCTTCATTATCGAAAAGAAAAATAACGCCCACGATTTTAATTTTCATACTGCATCTACCCTCTTGATTTGTAAAAAAAAAAAAAACGCCAATTAACGGTTAATTTTTCTGTTTTCTAATCATTGTTTGTGTGTGAATATGTCTGATAGACGACATAACTCTCGCAGCAAGTCGCGTCGACACGATAGGGATCGTAGTTCTCGGTATAGATCTCGTTCTCGGAATAGAAGTCGAACTAATTTTCGATACGGATCACGATCAAGAAGTAGAACGCGTTCGCGATCAAACCATTATACTAAAATAAATAAATAAATAAATAAATAAAAAAGATCGAGTACTGATACAAACCGCCACGACGTACAGGTAGTATCGGAGTCGGCTCGAATATTAGCTGAAGCAATTAGATCCGTAAACTCAGACAGAACACAAAAGTACTTCGTATCTAACTTTGACCCAACTATTCACGATATAGACGCATGGTGTGAGGAAGTTGAACGGGCTAGGTCTTCTAATAACTGGGGTGATTCAGAATGCCTCTCACGCGTATCAATATGCCTCAAAGGTGACGCGCGTACTTAATGAGTGGGTAACTAGCGACCGAACATGGAGCAGTTTCGTTAAGGAGTTCAAACCTTTGTGCCCTCGAAAGCTCGATTATGCGAATATCCTATATGATATAATGCATGCTACTTCTGATAAATACAGCACGTACGCCGAATACGCAAGAAGGACATTATTGCGTCTTAAGATTGTTAAGGGACTCAGTGACGAACTGAGAACCCTGATAGTAATTCGCGGCATTACGGATCCTCAAGTCAGGGCCGCGGCTGCTAATGCTAACTTGCAAACCTATGACTTGGTTTCATTTTTGTCTATTTACGTGAAACCTACCCGCACTAAACCCGAGAATCGGAATACTGTCTCTAAGCCAACGCCTCCTAATCGTCCGTCACATCTGAGATGTTTTATTTGCCGACAAAATGGGCATAAGTCTCACCATTGCCCCAAAAGGCCAAAAACCGATCAGACTTCTAGCGTTAATCCCCCTACTAACGATGCTAACAAAATAGTCTGTAATTTTTGTAAAAAACCAGGACATAGTGAAGATGTATGTTTTGCTAAGGAAAGGTCAGGCACTCGTAATAAGAAAAACATAAATTTATGTAGAACACACGTGGCTGGTTCCCCGCAAAATAATGACCTTAAAACTGCAATTATACAGGGTATCCCTGTAGATGTCCTAATTGACAGTGGTGCTTTAAACGTCTCATTAGTTTCCTCTGAAGCATTGAAACATTTTACATGCGAACGGAAGCCGAAACATTATATTTTGAAGGGAATTAGCGACGCTACCATACATGCCGATTCTTTTGTAACATTAACGATCGAGTTTGATGATATCTCTATTGAGGCCGACTTCGTGGTAGTACCAGGGTCTTGTATGACTACGCCCGTAATTATAGGAACTGATATCCTAAACCGCGACGGTATCACATACGTACGGACCAAAGATATGCAGTATCTGACTCGAGCCGACGGGAATGTTCATGCAGTATCCATTGATGAGGGCTCGCAGATCAATACACCCCTTAAAGGTACCGAGCTTGAACGTCTTACAACGTTAATAAAACAATTTTCAAAATATTTCATTTCGGGTACTGCATCGACTACCGTTACCACCGGCAAGATGTCTATCAAAGTAACGGACGACACACCCGTCGCTTACCGACCTTACAAGCTGTCACATTCAGAAAAACTCAAAGTCCTAGAAATCGTGAGTGTCGATGACGTCCTTTGCATGAGTGTCAGCGTAGATGAGGGCATTTGTTTATTAAAAAAGGTGCTAGAAACGTTAACTAGGTCTGGCTTTTCGATAAACTTACGAAAATGTTCATTTCTGTCAATGGAAGTTGAATACTTGGGGCGCGTAGTTAGTCAAGGTCAGGTCAGGCCGAGTCCACATAAAATCCAAGCCCTAGTCGATGCACCGGTACCTCGTAATGTCAAACAAATACGACAATTTTTGGGCTTGGCGGGATATTTTAGAAGGTATATTCGAGACTACGCGACAAAGACCGCTTGCATAGCACGTTTGATGAAGAAGGACGTGAACTTTTGCTGGGGTACGGAACAGGAGAAGGCTAGGCGGGAGATAATAAGTTGCTTAACTAGTTCACCAATATTAGCTATTTTCGACCAGTCCTTACTCACAGAAGTTCACACCGACGCAAGCAGCATCGGCTATGGTGCAGTACTGATGCAGAAAAAGGCTGATGGTACGAAGCATGTAGTCGCCTAATTTAGTAAAGCCACACAGGGTGCCGAAAGCAGGTATCACTCTTACGAGTTGGAAACCTTGGCGGTCGTGAAGGCGTTGCAAAATTTCCGTCACTATCTCGTAGGGATTAACTTTAAAGTAATCACAGATTGCAATGCTCTCAAGGCCACCGAAAAGAAAAAGGATCTGCTCCCACGTTGCCAGGTGGTGGATCTATTTACAAGATTTTAACTTCAGCATTGATTATAGAAAAGGCACCATGATGACACATGCAGACTATCTAAGTCGAAACCCAGTCACTAACGAAGTACATCAGATATCTAGGCCACGCAACTGGGCACAAACTGCTCAGTCAGCAGATTCTGAGACGCAAGGTATTTTACAGAAATTACAGGACGGAGAACTAGATTCTCAGCGATATGTCCATCAGAATGAAATACTTTATTATCGGTGTACCAGTGGGTGAGGAAGCCAGACTTCTTTGTTTTATCCCCAAAGGACACCGGTTAAGTTTATTGAGGATTTTTCATGACGAACACGAGCACATTTGTGCGGAGAAAACTGTGGACTTAATCCTCAGATATTTTTGGTTTCCCGGACTTCACCAATTTGTAGCAAAGTATATAAAACACTGCCTTGTGTGTGTATCCTGTAAACGTGTACCTAGAGCCCCTCATCAACCAATAACATCCTGGGAAAAACCCAGTCTTCCTTTTCAAACGTTGCACGTAGATGCCCTCGGGCCGTTACCGGAATCTAACGGCTATAAATTTGTGTTGGTGATAATAGACGCCTTTACAAAGTTTTGTTTACTGTCTCCAATTCGTAAACAGGATGTAAGTGAGCTTAAGCGCACGTTCACCAACGCGATTTCTCTCTTTGGCGTTCCTAAGCTTTTAGTAGCTGACCGCGGACGAATGTTCGAATCCTCCGAATTCTCTACTCTGTTAACTGAGTTCGGTTGTGATATCCATTTTATAACACCCGAAATGCACAATGCTAACGGACAGGTAGAGAGATACGTCAGAACCGTTCTGAACATGATTCGTATTGAAACTAATCATAGACATGCGGAATGGTCAGAAAAACTATGGAGACTCCAGCTCACCCTTAACATAACTAAGCAGAAGACAACTCAAGCTTCAGCACTGAAGCTCTTAGTGGGCACTGACGCTACGACGCCTATTGTGCGATCACTAATTCGTGACATCGCAATCGAGAGATCTGAAAACCACGAGGCCTGGCGAGAGCTATGCAGAACAAGAGCTCATCAACTGTTGACACAAAATCAAGCCAAACAAGATTCTAGTGTCAACCAGCAGCGGCGAGCAACACGTGCATACAAAATTAACGACCTAGTTTTCGTAATCAAATATTCTCAGTCTACAGGAAAACTAGACCCTGGTATGCGCGGACCTTATCGGGTGATTAAAGTGCTACCCAATGGTCGCTATCAGTTGAAACTCATCAGTGGCTCATATGGCAAAACCACACAAGCTGCTGCCGAACACATGATACCCTGGAACGGAGAGTGGTGTCCAGATTCATGTGCAGCCTTTTTCGAGGGTGAGTATTGAATTAGTGTAATGCGGAGAATTGGTGAGTTGCTTCGCCATAAACTTTCCACGTGCACTTTGTTTTATTTTTCATAAAACTGCTACATAAAGAACTATTTTCAATTTACTCTCTTAATTATTATTCCCTAAATGATCAAGTTTTGGCGCACTAACTCGCTGGTCGATCGATGCATTTAACTAAATGATGGACTTTTGTGTTGTATGTGCGATTCAGAGATGCCTCCATGCACACAATTATGGCGTTACATTAAGGACGTGCGATTCAGAGATGCCTCCGTCCACACTTAGTATAAAAACCTTTTTTGGTTTTGTGACAAAGGCGTTGTACACTGGACGCGCGATTCAGAGATGCCTACGTCCAAACAGACATACTAGTACCTATACTGAGAGGTATTGGTTTATGAACTAAGTACTGAAGTGTTGACGTGCGATTCAGAGATGCCTCCATCAACCTCAGACAGAGGGGACGCCTTCTCTCTGATTTGTTCACAGATGCAGCTTCGGAACGGCGAAAACTCGCTACGAAGACAGGAACACGATCAAGAGAGCTCTCACGAATTTTAACGCTTTCTTATACTAACAAAATTGCATGTGGCCACATACTATAAAATGTTATGGCAATGTCTAAAATGTGTTCATATTTCAGACAACGAAGTACGTGATCCTAACACAGGGTCATCATCAGTGTCCCTTCAACCCGGTACTGAGAGGGCTGCACCCAGTGGCGAATCTCCAGGTGCAGAGTTGGACCCAGTACCCGCCGAGCACCATGAAGACCACGTCGAGGACGACGCTTCGTCAGGATAGGCCGATTTAGGGAACACATCCCTATTGTTAGACAACGTCTATAAAAGGCGGTGCGCGCCCAAGAATCGGTCATTCTATTCAGCAATTCATGAAACGCCTTACAAAGCATTTCATCGAAACTGCTGAAAAACACTCCAACCCCTTTATCGCATCGGCCGCCCGATACGCTCCCTCCTCCATCAGTAGGATTCGCCGCCCCCGTCACACCCTAGTCGAACCAGACGACCCCATCACCCTGTTTCAAGAGAGCTGTAGGGAAACCAGTACTCTTCGTAAACACACACACAGACCGCCGCGGACCGCCATTTTCCGGCCTCGCCGTCGAGGCCCATCGCGACGACCCAGTAATGATATTACTCCCCGTCTTTTGCAAAACGAGCCAGCCCGCGAAGCTGAGCCAGTAGTTGTAAACTCCCTAAATAATGGAATCATGACCCAGCCTGTCCCTTGCTGTCCTCCCCAAAACGATGCCGCTGAGCCGAGGCCCGTACCCCACAGGGGGTGCCCCCAGCGAGCGGAGTTGTAGTTTGTAGTTTTTGTTGCCTTGGCTGGGGGCCTTAAATTCATTAGAGGCCACCACAGGATAGACCGGTTCAGCAGTCTCCGTCCCTCAGATGGGGTGAACTGCGAGTGGCCCGACCGAAAAAAAAAAAAAAAAAGAATCGGTCATTTGCTCGCTGGCTTTCGTACGGAACGGTAGTTGTCGACGCGATTTGTGAGTACTTGTAAATTATAATTTGCGCTGGTAAATCTGTAAGTACATGATATCTTCAATTGTATAAGTGATTGGTGATTTATTTTATAATCTTGATGTTATGTAAAAGTCCCTTTGAAGGGAGATTATTAGCAACTATTTTGTTTTTGTAATTAAACGGTTCTTAAGGTGTAAGATATTTGTTTTTTTTTAATGATTTGTATTCCTGGAACCTAAATATATATATATTATTTAAATATATTTTTTATTTTTTTTGAGGATCTTTTAAATTTACAAATTCCTCAATGGATAATAAATCCGTACAATAGCCATAGAAGAAGCCAATGTGATAATGCAAAAGAGTTGATTACCATCAGCACAGACGAAGAGCTTTTTAAGCAGAAGTTCAACCAAGCCTATCAGAAGTTCTGGTTGCAACGCAACATTGAAACACAGTATCCTACATTGTGGAACATTGCTGAAAAATACCTTATCGCTTTTCCATCATCATTACCTAGTTGAAAAAAGCTTCAGTGTGGTAACAAACATTTTGACGAAATAAATCTTAACCGTTTGAAAATCAACGAACGTGGAGATTTAAGGCTGCAACTCACCAATATTGAACCGGATGTAGCTAGATTGGTAGATAGTCACCAGGGGCCCGACTCTGCTATTTTTATAAATTTGTCATTCCGACACGATCCCATTGTCATGCCATTGTCATTTTGCTAAAAGTTCGTAATCTGCTAAATTCATAATCACTGGCACGTCAGTGGCCGGTCACTGGGACGTCAGTGGTCTGGTAATAGAATTGCGGTAGATTGCCATTATTATAAAACCGAGCTAAATTTGAGCATTTATTCATGCCAGATTTTATTTATATTTAGTTTTACATATTATTTATTAGTGTTATAAGCAATCTGAAGTAGTGAGAAGTTCGTAAATACTAAATCTGTCATTATGTACGAGATTACCATTCATATGGCTTTCTTTCAATGGCGTGTCAGTGATTGATCATTGGAATGTCATAATGACGCCATTATGATACCATTATGTTTGTAGATTACCAAACTTGTCAAAATCAACCATTTTTAAATCAGTGATCGACCATTCTGACACTATTGTAATAGCAGACTCGGGCCCCAGGTTCATCCATCACACTGAATGTTTTATTTTCCCTTAGCAAATTTATTAATACTTTTTTAAATATAATTTCCTACCTACTTAAGATTCTTTAAGTACCTACCTAATTTGTAATAATCATTATAAATTAAACTTGATATTTACTGAATTGTATGTCTTTTTATTTTGTTAAATTTTGAAGAGAAAATGAAGTCAACTTTACTCACTTAACGAAATGCAAAGTTTTCCAATTGGTACTTTAATACCTAGGTATTTTGTATCAATAGTGTTACGCGCCAGAATTAATGCCGGGTACACAACGTACTACTAACGCCATCTAGTATCGAGTAGTGGAACTAATTGGGTCGCGATCTTTCTAGACTTTTCGATGCTAGAACATTCTCGATGTTTTGACACCTAGTCAGTCGGGACCGGTATGTTCCCGCACTTTCTAGATATTTCCATTCTCGAAGGTTCTGGAAATTACAGTGGGACTATATAAGGTGCGCATCGCTCGCGACTGAGTCACTCCCATTACCCTCCTCCAGGAAAGTTGTAGGGAAACCAGTACTTTAAATAAACACAAGCACAGGAGTTGCAGTGGTTGGGAATGTGTGGCGGGCTTGTCCCTAAACACAAGCACAGACCGCGTTCCGTATTCCGACCTCGCCGCCGAGGTCCATCGCGACGACCCTGTAAATCTCCCCCCCGTCTTTTGCCAAATGAGCCAGCCCGCGAAGCTGAGCCATTAGCTTTAAACTCCCCAAATAATGGAAACATGACCCAGCCAGCCCTTGCTGCCCTCCCCCAAACGATGCCGCTGAGTCGAGGTCCGTACCCCACAGGGGGTGCCCTCAGCGAGCGGAGTTTTAGTATATATTACATAGCCTTGGCTGGGGGCCTTAAATTCACCTAGGCCACCACAGGCAAGTCCGGTTAAGTAGCTGCAACTTTCTAGAGTTAGTAGCTGCGAGAGGCCATCGACAAAAAAAAAAAGCGACTGAGTCAGTATTGAATTGGCGATACAAGCGATACATCGGAAGCGATCTTCAACTGCGAGTTAAGTGAAGTGAAGTGAAGTGTTCAATAGTGCGATTGTGTGTTGTAATTAGTGTGTTTAAAGTGTTAATTAGTGTTGATAATTAAAGTGTCATTTTTTTTGTAAAAATAATCGGCTGTTTTTATTGTCACGAACCCCAAGTTCGTAACAATTGGTGTCAGAAGAGTGGATAATTATGCCGATTCTGCCAAAGGACAACACGGAGGGTATCCGTACCCGTATTCAACGCCAGCAGGAAACGGATCAGAGGCGTTTTGGTGGTGCAACGCCGCAGACGTCGGAAGTCAGCTACCGACAATGGAGGCCGGCCCGTCCACAGCAGCTCCGGCATCATTAACGCCAGACTTTTCTGCTCTGATGATGATGCTGCAGGACCAAGCTCGCCGACAGGAGGAACAGGCTCGTCGACAGGAGGAACAAGCTCGCCGACAAGAGGAGCAGACCCGCCGACAGGAGGAGCAGGCACGTCGCTTGGAAGAACAACTCAAGTTTGACAAGGAGGAGCAGAACCGCCGACAGGATGAGCAGGCACGTCGCTTGGAAGAACAGCTCAAGCTTGACAAGGAGGAGCAGACCCGCCGACAGGAGGAGCAGGCACGCCGCCAGGAAGAACAGATGCTCCTCATGAAGGAAATTCACGCTTCTTTCGGGAGAGACATGAAGGAAGTGAAGGATAAGGTTGCTCAGCGTGACAACCGCCAGTCAGATGCTGAAACACAGTCTGTACCTGCGCTTATTGAAGGGAACCTGGTGCAGGCATTCATTGATGGCATTCGCGACCTTGAAGTTAGGGCTGCAGTGAGGCTCGGGCACCACGGGACACTTAAGGACGCTTTGGCCAATGCACTGGAGGTGGAAGCTGTGCGACAAGATCACCGTTCCCACCGCGTCAGGGAGGTTGCAGCGGCTACAGTTCGCGATCAATTAATAGGATACAGCCCGAGGTGCTTTTGCTGTGGTGAAAGGGGCCACCTTCGATCCAGTTGCCCTAAGCGAACTGCAGAAGGGGAAGGTAGCCAATCTCCAGAGGGTAGGGCGGCTAACAGCACCACTCAGCAGCAGCAGGGAAACGAGTAAAAGCCAGGACTGCGGGGCGGGTACTGGCTGAGGTTCAAAGAGCCCCAAGGATTTCGATCTCACAATCCCATGACGGGAACAGCCTTATCATCAAGGGCGAGGTCAACGGAACACCATGTAAGCTGACGATAGATACTGGAGCTTCTCGCACGGATGTCAGTTCACAACTTGCAAGTCGGCACATTAGATCTAAAAAGTGGCTACTGGTAAGTAGAAATTGACCCTAAGGACAAGGAAAAAACTGCATTCTCGACGGGAAAGGGTCTGTGGCAATTTAAAGTTATGCCATTTGGATTGTGCAACGCTCCGGCAACGTTTGAAAGGTTAATAGAACTTGTACTAACCGGGTTAATTGGCGATGAATGCCTTGTCTATTTGGACGACATCATCATCGTAGGCCGTACGTTTGATGAACACCTTCAAAACCTGGAACGCGTGCTCATGAAGATTCAGAGTGCCAACCTCAAGTTGAGTCCGAAACAGTGCTCTCTTTTCAAACGGCAAGTTAACTTTTTGGGTTATGTAGTGTCGGAAGAAAGTATCCGCAAGGATCCAGAGAAAATCGCCGCTGTCAAAGATTGGTCCATTCCAAAAGACAAGACGCAGGTCAAAGCATTTCTGGGTTTGCCAAACCCCTGAACAAACTAACCAAGGAGAAGCGACATTTCTGTTGGGATGAAAATTGCGACATCGCCTTCTGGGAGCTTTAGGACCGTCTGTGCAAAACACCGATTTTGGGGTATCCTGATGCCGACAAGGAATTTATAGTTGACACAGACGCAAGTGATATCGAACTTGGCGGTGTGTTGTCTCAACGGAATGGCGATCAAGAGGTTGTGACTGCGTACTTCAGCAAGTCGTTGTCAAAACCAGAGAGGAATTATTGTGTCACGAGACGAGAATTACTTGCGGTGGTAAAGTCAGTAAAGCATTTTAGCAAATATCTGCTGGGACGGAAATTCCACTTACGAACTGACCATGCTGCACTGAAATGGCTATTGCAGTTTATAAACCCAGAAGGACAAGTAGCGAGATGGATTGAACTCTTGCAGGAATACGATTTCGTGGCCGAACATCGCAGCGGGAAATCTCCTGGCAACGCAGATGCATTGTCAAGAAGACCTTGCCCTGAAGACTGCAAGCATTGTACTAAGCAAGAGGGTAAAAAAGCCGTGTGAGGATGCTCGAGACAGACCTCAGCAACGAGTGGAAGGAAAGCTTACAACGTGCACAGCAGGAAGATTCGGACGTCAAATCGATTCTGGACTGGATAAGGACCAGTGCTCCTAAGCCTACGTGGAGCGACGTCTCAGCGATGAGTTCGATCACAAAAAGCTATTGGGCACAATGGGATAGCTTAGTGATTCAGGATGGAGTCCTGTGCCGTAAATGGGAGAATGCTAGGGGAGACAGCAGTCATTTGCAAATGGTTGTCCCTAAAGCGAAAGTATCGGATGTTTTGTTCTACAGCTGTACCATGATGGATGTTCAGGAGGCCCTAAGGGAGTTAAACGGACTCTACTGAAGATACAGGAACGTTTTTACTGGGTCCAGTACTGTCGTGACGATGTCGAGGATTGAGTGTCGCAAATGTACAAGTTGTGCAGCTGTAAAAGGACCACAGACTCGTAGCAGAGGTGCGTTGAAATTGTACAATGTTGGTGCACCTTGGGAAAGGATAGCCCTGGATGTTGCGGGGCCGTTTCCGGAAAGTGAAAGTGGTAACAAGTATTTCATGGTTGTAATGGATTACTTCACCAAGTGGCCGGAAGTCTTCGCCATTCCGAATCAAGAATCTTCAACAGTTGCAGATAAACTCGTTCATGAAGTATTCTGTCGTTTTGGAGTACCTTTGGATAGTCACAGCGATCAAGGTCGAAATTTCGAGTCACAAATATTCCAGGAAACTTGTCGAGTTATGGGTACTCATAAAACGAGAACAACTTCTTACCACCCACAATCGGATGGAATGGTGGAACGATTTAATCAGACATTGGAGAGATACCTGGCTTAAGTTGTGGAAAACCGGTAACGCGATTGGGACAAGCATAATTATACAACCGTATTTGCTGTCATACCGAAGTGCTGTTCACGAAAGCACATCGGTAACACCAGCTTTCGCCAATTTTGGTAGAGAATTACGGCTTCCTGCAGACCTGATCACCGTATCCAGAAAAATACGAGAAGTGCACCTAAGATCGTCCATGTGGATCGACTGGCGCGTTATTATGGGACCGATGCTCGGGACGAGCATGTCTTAGGAGGGGGCAGTGTTACGCGCCAGAATTAATGGCGGGTACACAACGTACTACTAACGCCATCTAGTATCGAGTAGTGGAACTAATTGGGTCACGATCTTTCTAGACTTTTCGATGCTAGAACATTCTCGATGTTTCGACACCTAGTCAGTTGGGACCGGTATGTTCCCAAACTTTCTAGATATTTCCATTCTCGAAGGTTCTGGAAATTACTGTGGGACTATAAAAGGTGCGCATCGCTCGCGACTGAGTCAGTATTGAATTGGCGATACAAGCGATACATCGGAAGCGATCTTCAACTGCGAGTTAAGTGAAGTGAAGTGTTCAATAGTGCGATTGTGTGTTGTAATTAGTGTGTTTAAAGTGTTAATTAGTGTTGATAATTAAAGTGTCATTTTTTTGGTTAAATAATCGGCTGTTTTTATTGTCACGAACCCCAAGCTCGTAACAATAGGAAAAAACTTAAGATAGGCCCCCTTATTCATAATAGTCTGCTAACTTCAAGCATTGCTAATTCTCACTCTGTCTTCTTCTATTGACCTAAGTCCTAATGAAAAATAACACTCTGTAGCAGCTGTTTTAAGTTAGCGGACCATTATGAATTATAGGGGTTGATCTTAAAAGTAGGTAATTTGGCCATGGGGGTCTGAGGTAACAGTTCATTTTGGAAAAGGGGTCACTTCATCACTTGTCCCAAATATGTATTTTGGGGATACCTGGTGTAGACAAACAGAACGCAACATTCCCAGTCGTCCGCAGTGTGGACGACGGGGTGTGGACGAGCGGGAATGGCTCGGCCAAACACCACGAAGTGACGCGGTAAATCACTGCTTTGCCGCTACTACAAATACCTAGTTTTATTCATATTAAATATTTTAAAAAATTATCTTACCATGAAAGTTGAAGCTTGCCATGAAAGTTGATATTTTTTTTAGCAAACTATGAAAAACGACTAGGATAAACCTAGGTACTTTTTTATTGGTCTGAGGATAAACCATAGACATATAAATAGTTTGGACTGGAAATACCTACAAAAAAAACGTGCATACCTACCTACAACTCAAAATGGAACATAAAATGGCTGCCGATACTAGGGTTGTACCAATCAAGTACCTATATTAAAACAAGTAGTCGATACTTTTTACTATTACTATACAATAGTATTTCGAGTCTTACTAGATATCACGTTTGAAACGAATTCTCTATTTATATTCTTACAGGCCGTTGTATTCGAAAAATAAGTACGTTCCATTCCCATCTGATATCTGACAGTAAAATAAATATAGTGCTTTTCTGCACATTCCCAAACACGTTGTGCTCACATTTGCGCTTTCGCTTAATTTATACTAGCTCATGCCCGCGGCTTCGCCTTGCTCGAGAACCACTCTATTAATTAGTGAAAACAGCATGAAAATACGTTCAGTAATTTTTTAGCTATCGTGAAGTGAACAGACAGACGCGGTAGAGGACTTTGTTTTATAGTATTGTTACGCGCCAGAATTAATGCCGGGTACACAACGTACTACTAACGCCATCTAGTATCGAGTAGTGGAACTAATTGGGTCACGATCCTTCTAGACTTTTCTATGCTAGAACATTCTCGATGTTTCGACACCTAGTCAGTCGGGACCGGTATGTTCCCGAACTTTATAGATATTTCCATTCTAGAAGGCTCTGGAAATTACTGTGGGACTATATAAGGTGCGTATCGCTCGCGACTGGGTCAGTATTGAATTAGCGATACAAGCGATACATCGGAAGCGATCTTCAACTGCGAGATAAGTGAAGTTAAGTGTTTTATAGTGCGATTGTGTGTTATAATTAGTGCTATTAATTAAAGTGATAATTAGTGTTGATTATGAAAGTGTCATTTTTGGTTAATTAATCGGCTGTTTTTATTGTCACGAACCCCAAGCTCGTAACAATTGGTGTCAGAAGAGTGGATAATTATTCCGATTCTGCCAAAGGACGACACGGAGGGTATCCGTACCCGTAGTAAACGCCAGCAGGAGACTGATCAGAGGCGTTTTGGTGGTGCAATGCCGCAGACATCGGAAAGTCAGCTACCGACCATGGAGGCCGGCCCGTCCACAGCAGCTCCGGCATCATTAGCGTCAGACTTTGCTGCTGTGATGATGATGCTGCAGGACCAGGCTCGCCGACAGGAGGAACAGGCCCGTTGGTTGGAAGAACAGCTGCAGCACGACAAGGAGGAGCAGACCCGCCGACAGGAGGAGCAGGCCCGCCGACAGGAGGAGCAGGCCCGTCGCTTGGAAGAACAGCTCAAGCTTGACAAGGAGGAGCAGGCGCGTTTTTATTGTCACGAACCCCAAGCTCGTAACAGTATGTATAGTGATAGTGATTTGGTCTGTAGCTTCTGGTAAATATTGAGGAATACAGATGCCAGATACAGTCATTTTATTAGAAAAACGCGTCATAAGTACAACGCCATCTATCGATCTACAACGTAACTGAACTGTCAAATATACTCGTAAGTACGAACTTAGAAGCTTACACGTTACCATTGATATATAAAAAATCCAAGATGCACAGTCAACGTCTCAAAACCGTCCGCATAAAATCAGCGCGTCGTTCTAAATGGTGCGCTCATTTCAAATAGTCTCGCTTCGCTCGCGTCCAGGGGCCCGAGTCTGCTATTTTTATAAATTTGTCATTCCGACACGATCCCATTGTCATGCCATCGTCATTTTGCTAAAAGTTCGTAATCTGCTAAATTCATAATCGCACGGTCACTGGCACGTCAGTGGTCTCGTAATAGAATTGCGGTAGGAATGCCGTATTGTCATTATTATAAAACCGAGCTAAATTTGAGCATTTATTCATGCCAGATTTTATTTATATTTAGTTTTACATATTATTTATAAGTGTTAAAAGCAATCTGAAGTAGTGAGAAGTTCGTAAATACTAAATCTGTCATTGTGTACGAGATTACCATTCATATGGCTTTCTTTCAATGGCGTGTCAGTGGTTGATCATTGGAATGTCATAATGACGCCATTATGATACCATTATGTTAGTAGATTACCAAACTTGTCAAAATCAACCATTTTGAAATCAGTGATCGACCATTCTGACACTATTGTAATAGCAGACTCGGGCCCCAGGTGCACTCGTTAAAAATGCCGAAGAAGGCCGAAGTGTTCTCAGACAAATTGTAGAAATATTACGTCAAAAAGGTTAATTAAATATATTTTCGGTAAGTAAAAGAGTTTATTGACTAGTTTTTGTTGTTTTTATGACTGAATATAGGAAGTAAATATGCGATTTTATTTAGTCTAAAAACTTCATTCAACGATCAAAGTATAATACGGCAAATTTCAATAGCCACTTTTTCAGTGTATGAACGATGCATTTTAGCCTCCTTCTTAATTATGTTAGTCGCATAATAAAAATGACCAAGAACAGGGCCAAAAGAGTCGATTTTTTTTTGTTCTGTTTATTTTTTTAATTCATAAGTTTATGTACTTTTAAACTTTTTTGTATTTCTTTTTTTTGACGAATAAGTTTACGTTATAAATAATTTAATATAGGTGAAAAGGTAGTCAATTTGACGATTTTTTAAAATGTTCGGTAATATTATAATATCAACAAAATACGGTTCGCGATCGTAAAGAGCATTTATCCAAAGGATTATAACCATTTGAATCATCAATATAACCCTATAAGTTCATAGACCTCGATTGAATGTTATTTCGTGAAAAAGTCATTCAATCGAGTTGTTTCATCATGGACATGACGCAGCGAATTACGGGCATTGTTTCTATGCTAGCAATAAAATCATCGTGCAACGAGACGAAGTTAGCCAGAACGGAACGCGAATAAGAAAAGGTTAGGTCGATTAACGCTGTCAATCCTAATCCTGTCGGTAACAACAATTGTAAAATTTCATATGCGGACTCGTTGAAACTACGTTTGCCAAAAGTGGCTCCAGCGATTATGGATTCTCGTCCACCGCTACCTTGTGTGGTGGCTTATCCGACTGCGGCTCGATCAGCTGATTATAGCACCTCATCCGAAGCGACAAAACAAGAGCTTATGAAGGCAATTAAACCTAGTGATGACGGTTTCCAAATAGTAGGCGTGAAAAAAACCGCGAAATCCGGTGTTGTATTACGCGTCGCTAATGAAAATCAGCTAAAGGAATCGGTAGAAGCAATCAAGGCCGCTGGTTTACGTCTAGAAAAACCAAAAGGTAGACGCCCTCGAGTGTTGGTTAAGGATGTACCATCTTCAATGGAAGATGGCGCTTTTCTGATTGCTTTATACCGTCAAAATATCAAAGATGAGCTTCAAATAAAAGAGGATGACTTTATAAATCTACAAAAATTATCCGTAGGCGCACGTTAGATAACGGTCGTAAATGGATCGGAATTGAAATAGAGCCTGCCGTTCGTAAGCACTTAGTGTCTACAAAGGATAAATTATTTATTGATTGGGCTACCTGCAGTTTTATTGATGACTAGCTTCTGCCCGCGACTTCGTACGCGTTCCCGTGGGATAAAACAGCCTTTGTGTTATTTCAGACCATAATCTATACCTGTTCCAAATTTCACCCCGATCCCTTCAGCCGTTTTGACGTGATTGAGTAACAAACCTACACACAAACTCACAAACTTTCGCATTTATTATATTTTAATTTCGCCATAACTTCAAAACCAAACGTCCGATTTTAATCATTCAAAGACCAAATATTATCTACATAAACTGTTCTTAGTGATGAAATACTTTATTTTGATACGGATTAATAGCATGAGTAAAATAAACGCGTTTAAATGTAGTAAAAAAAAATCAAGATTTTTAAATAAAAAAATGGTTGTTGTGCCTCACTCGACATAGATAGGTACAGTGTGTTGCGGACTTTTTTGTAGATATTTATAAGATCTACAATTAATTAGAATAATTTATGGTTCTATCTTTTATAGTTTAGGCAGCGTACGCAAAATAAGTAACTTTTCTGGTTGATTTTTACACCTTGTGTCCGAAAAACCCAAATATCTTACGGAACCCTATTTTTTCCAAAATAAAATATAGCCTATGTTACTTGTGGATAATGCAGCTTTCAAATGGTGAAAGAATATTTAAAATCGGTCCAGTAGTTTTTGAGCCTATTTATTACAATCAAACAAACAAACATACAGACACAGTTTTCCTCTTTATATTATTAGTGTAGATATTGCAAACTGTCGTAAGGCGTTTTACGAAGCTACTCGCTAGCCTTTAATGCGTTCGCGACCATGGCTTATTATTAGCGTATTTCATGTATAACTTTGTTGTTTCTATACCGATTTCTATGACTCTTTTTATGGAATAGTTAAAATAACTTTAATTAGGGACGACTGAGAGTTTTATAAACTTAAGAGTAGACAAATATAATCAGAAAGCTTCGAACTGCTAAGCTATCGGGAGTTACACGTGTTATTGTTCGTCAAACATAAAAGATAGACATATGCTGTCATTGGATATTTTTTATATAATTTTAAGGAGAAAATTTCCGTCATAGATGATTTCTGTGTAGCTTTCACCGTTAAGGTTGCACACGCGACGGAAGCTTAAAAATGGAGTAACTTCTCCCGTTTTCCCAACATTTCCCTTCACTGCTCTGCTCCTATTGATTGTAGCGTGATGAAAAGTATACTATAACCTGCTCAGGAGTATGAATAATAATTGTACCAAGTTTCGTTAAAATCCGTCGAGTAGTTTTTGTTTCTATAACGGTTATACAGACAGACAGACAGACAGACAGACAGACAGACAGACAGACAAAAATTGTACTGATTGCATTTTTGGCATCAGTATCGATCCCTAATCACCCCCTGATAGTTATTTTGGAAATATATTTCATGTACAGAATTGACCTCTCTACAGATTTATTATAAGTATAGATGTCGAAGTTGTTCGTTGTTTACATTGTCAACAGTTTGGTCACGTTAAAAAACACTGCGTTAATAAAGAACCTACCTGTGCTGATTGTTCAGAGGCACATGAAACAAAAGATTGCCCGCACAATGACGACTTAAATTTTAAACCAACTTACGTGGCGTGTAAACGCTTTAAAAACCGTGTGATCAATGCTGCGGATCTCAAGAGTAAATAAATAAATAAATAATAAATAAATCTTTTATTGGCATAAAAACACGTTCAAAAAATGTGAGACCCTGGCCCCAAAGCTAGGTTAGAGTACCTGTATTTCAGGAGCCAGTGACTTCTTCCGTTTGGGTTACAATTGAGCAAGTTTTAAGCATCAAAATGGTGACAAAAATTAAAATATGTATTTAAAATTAAGTTCAATAGTTATTATTCAACATTTAATTACTTAGGCAAAAAATGTAATTAGAAAATAAAATTAGAATAAAATCAGGATTAAAATTTAGATTAATAATTGAATTTAAAACAATATTAATTTTTTAAATAATAATGGTAATACAAAAATAAAAGTTTGTAATCAAATTATAATAAACTAGCTGACCCGTGCCCACTTCGTTGGGCGGTAAACATTTTAACTTGTGATGAAATTATGAGTGTGGTTCGGTTAGTACTGACTGCTATGATTTATTTCCTGACGGCCAAAAGGAGGGTTTTGTTTTTATTGCATAATAATATGTATGTAGCTAGGCTAGCGAGCCGCTGTGAGCGCTCAGCGTTAGACTTGACGTCCCTTGTTGCAGAGCCATGCTGCTTTAAATCACTGAGACGCTGTGCACGTTCAGCGCTAGATTCCCGAGCACGGACCTGCGATGTTCTCCAGCTTTGGTTAGCAAGCCGCTGTGAACGCTCGGAGCTAGATTTCCCAGCGAGTGCTTGCGAAATATTTTCTCTATTCCTCGAGAGGCTTTTCCGTACGGCGTACTCGAGCTGCTCTTGTCTCATGTCTGGGATGTCTGACGGGAAAGTTGTGATATCCTTTAAGGCATGATAAACAATCGCTGAAACTGTCCGATATCCCAAAAAACAGAAATATCACAGCTTCGAACTCGAAGAATGAGAACGAAGTAATATTGTGATTGTGTTTTGAGAAACCGAGCAACCAGAACAATTTTAAAGACCAACAATATTCAATCAACTACGTACAACTTACCTACCAAACGACAAAAGTTAAATAATAACTGGAGAGGGTCATTAATCCGCGGAAAATCTAAACACCACGATTCAGAAAAAGGACGTTATTGCACAACGCCGTCTTTGGAGGATGTAAAACGTCCGTACAAAGCATGTTCTAATGCGGTTCGTGAATGGACGGCGCGGGCGGCGTTTTGCGATTTAGTAATTTTATATTATCTTCGAAACTATTCAACCAATTGACATACTGTTTTGGGCAAATCGTACCTCTATGATGTTCTTGTGATCAAAATAACATTTTTTTCGATAAGGTTTAATATTTTGTTGTTTAAAAAATCGTCCAAAGATAAGTACGTCGAAAAATACTTTTTTTAACACATAAAAGCTACTATATCTGCTAAAATATAAAAGATAGAAATATGGTGCCGCGGACTTTTTTGTAGAACTATTATAGGCGGACCAGGTTGCCATACATTGTTTTCAATTATATACAACTGTTAAGGCAGCGCACGCAAATAACTCTGTTGTAAGAGCTATTTTTTTCCGCCTGGATAGACAAAAATTGAGATAGTTCGACTAATATGCATGATATCTTTATAATTTATAGCCTATAGCACTCACGGATAATGTAGCTTTCTACCAGTGAAACAATTTTTCAAATCGGACCAGTAGTTCCTGAGATTACCCCCTACATACAAACTTACAAACTTACAAACAATTTTACCTCTTTATAATATTAGTAGGTATAGATTACAATTCAGCTAGGATGACCAAAATAATATTAGAATTATTAAGGGTGCAGGTATGTCAATGTGCATGTGGGCGTGTGTGTGAGTGGGTGTGTGTGTGTATGGGGTGTGTGTGTGTGTGAGTGTGTATGTGTGTGAATACCATTGTTCTTATATATTTATGTTGATTGCAGTAAATATTCAGTTGCGTTGTAGTCCTGTGTCAGTAACCAGATTTTTACTTTCTTTTTTAAGTCACGAGTCGTAAGGGGATTTATGTTTAGGATTTTGTTTAATTTATTATAAAGAAAAGCGGCAAGATATACCCGCTGTCGCCTAGCAGACGCCGTGTGACAGCGTAAAGGTAAGCAAACGTTTTTTATAGTGCGCTTCTTATTACTTTGTGCATTTTAAGGGGTAATACTGTGCTGCTTATAAACTACTTGCAGAATATAATTCTGTCTTACTGTGAGTACTTCACACTTCTCGTATAAGACTTTGGTGGGAAATCTAAAGGGTCTGAAAGTCATAACTTTTAGCAGAGATCTTTGGGCACGTTCCAGGTGAATCATAAAAGTCTTGCACCCGCCACCCCATACAGTTACGCAATATCCCACGACTGACTGCACGAGCGCATAGTACACAAAGCGAAGGAGTTCGAAGTCTGCTACGTGTCTAAGTTTTTTAAATGCCCAAATCAGTTTTCTTATCCGCGTTGAAGTGAGCTCTATGTGCTGTCGCCAGCAAAGTTTTTCATCTAGAGTCACACCAAGGTATTTTACATGTGTAGACTTAGTGATTGTAGAGCATGCGCATAGCGTTGAAGAAGTCAAGTTGCAGTCATGCAATCTAATATCTAAATTGGCAGGTTTAATTTTAGAAAAAGAGAATTGTAGGAATGTGGATTTCGAAAGGTTCAAAGTGAGTCGGTTAGCTCTCAGCCAGTGGCTTACCCTATGCAGTCCCAGATCGGCGCTTCGTCGAACTTCGTCCCAGGTCCCTCCATTAAATATTAATGCCGTATCGTCAGCATAGGTAACGATCTTGCCATTTACAAGTGACAGCTGACACAGGTCATTTATGTAAATCAAGAAGAGGCTTGGGCCAAGAATACTACCTTGTGGGACGCCATAGGTAACCTCAGCATCAGAGCTAACGTGTTCTTTTATTTTAACTCTTTGCGTACGGTCACAGAAAAAATCCTTAAAAATGTTTAGAGCGTTTCCGCGAATTTGTTCCTTTGTTTACTCATGGTTCCTCACACTTAATTGAAAATTTTAGATATAAGAGTAAGGGCGCGAACTGGGAATTCTTTAGCTCACTTTTTGCTTGTCATGCCAAAGACTTCACTCGCGATGGACTGTCAGCTGAGAAAAGTGCTGAGATAATGTCAGACACTTTCAGTTACTGTGCTGACATTGCTATTGGTCGTGCATCTGTGACCAATATTCGTAGATCATGTGATTGGTGGAGTGACTACGTAAAAGTGACCTTGCTGAACAACGTAAAAGCTATAGCAGAGCGCGTAGACAGCTTAATAAGCTTAAAAAACGTAATGTTACCGGAGACCTTTTTAATCTTGCTATAAGTACTTTTCGGTTGAAAAATCTATAATCGGTAATTTACTCCGGAAAATTGTTGATAAACTTGATAAGGAGTGTGCGTGGTCTCCTTTGTATCACGAGTTTAAGGCTAATAGATCGGTCGACCTTGCATACGTTCAGAACATTAAAGTAAATAATACCTACACATACCACCGGCATTGAAGAAACAACTGATGTTCTGCTTGATTCTCTTATACCAGACGATTCATCAGTAAATGATAATGAATACCATTTATTTATTTATTATTTATTATATACTTTATTGTACACCTCATAACAAATACAGGAAAAAACTTTGATCAAAACAAGTGTACAATGGGCGGTCTTATCGCACAGGGCAATCTCTTACAGACAACCTTTGGATGGATTTA
Source organism: Ceramica pisi (assembly GCA_963859965.1). NCBI lineage: Eukaryota > Metazoa > Arthropoda > Insecta > Lepidoptera > Noctuidae > Ceramica > Ceramica pisi. Next base: position 15,237,052 of record OY982536.1, on the reverse strand, counting down.
GCGAAAGAAGTTAGATTTAGGGCGGTCAGTGTACAACATCATAAATATTATTAATTAGACACAATAATGTGAAACAACAATACAAAAGATAAAATAAGAATAATAATAAAATATTACATACATATATACATATATATATCTATATACTAATAAATATCAGATATACAGTTTGGATAAAAATTATAGTGAGAGATAATGCTCCTTCACCATTTTTTTAAACGTTGGTAGCGTTTGAGCACGTCTCACATCTATAGGTAAAGCATTCCACAAACGAGCTGCTTGAATAGTAAATGATTTATCAAAGAACGATGTGGAATGCATGCGGATACTTAATTTAAGAGTTTCCGATGATCTCAAGGACCTAGAATGTGTGTCACAGAGAAACTGAAAGCGTTCTTTGAGATAAAAAGGAGTAGAAGGATTAAAGAGTACATTATAAAGCAGAGAAAGGATGTGGGCATTCCGGCGAAGGCGAATTGGAAGCCATTTGAGCTTAGTACGAAATTCAGAAACGTGGTCATACTTGCGTAAGCCAAATATGAACCTGATACAAAGATTTTGAAGTCGCTCAAGCTTGTCCAATTGGTCTTGGGAGAGATCAAGATAGCTGGCGTCAGCATAGTCCAAGATTGGAAGAAGAAGAGATTGTGCTATGGCAATTTTGGTGTTGATGGGAAGAAAATTACGAAGGCGTCTCAGAGAGCCCGCTGAGGCGAACAGTTTACGACTGACCTCCTGCAGTTGTTTAGTCCAGGACAGAGTGCTGTCGATAAAAATCCCCAAGTTCTTCACAGTGTGAGTTATAGGAATAGTAGTGCTATTGAAGGAAACCTGGGGAAGTGTCGACCAATCAATCTTAGAGACGGTCCGAGAACTACCAACAACAATAACCTGCGTCTTAGCTGGATTGATCTTCAGCCCAAACTCAGTGCTCCATTCAGCTATTCGAGCAAGGTCTATATTAATATTCTCAATCGCATCAGATAGCTCTCCGAGAGGGGCTTGTGTGTAAATTTGGAGATCATCAGCATACAAGTGGTAGAAAGAAGACAGTTTTTTAGTGATACTATTAATAAAAAGTGCGAAAAGTAGAGGAGATAACACGCCACCCTGTGGCACACCGGCAGAGGTGTTACACCACGAAGAAAAAGATTCTTCAATGCAAATACGCTGCCGGCGGCCAAACAGGTAATCATGAAACCAGTCAATTACCGAAGGAGATATGTTAAAAGAGCGTAGAACTCCAAGCAAAATGTCGAAGTCAACAGTGTTAAAAGCATTGCTAAAATCAAGCAGAGCGAGTGCCGTTAACTTCCCCATTTCCATGCCGGATCTGATATCATCCATAATGTGTACAAGAGCTGAAGTAGTGCTGTGTCCAGGTCGAAAACCAGATTGGAAAGGATTTAACAGATTGTGCTTGGAAAGGAATGTGCTAAGTTGCTGATGGACAAGTTTTTCAAGGACTTTGGATAGGAATGGAAGGATGGAAATGGGACGATAGTCAGAGAAACATGCAGGATTTGATTTTTTAGGTAAAGGTATAACATAGGCGTCTTTCCAGGTTTGTGGAAATACCCTACTGGAAACAGAGAAGTTGAGTATGTAAATGAGGACCGAGAGAATGTTATCAAGGATGGGAATGATCATCTTACGACTGACACAGTCACTACCAATAGCGTTGGATGTAATCGATACAATACTCCTTTTAACATCACAAGCAGTGAATTGACTTATGACAAAAGGGGAATAATCAGGTATCGGAAGGTTTGAAAGATGACTTAGTGTGGCAGCTTTGGTGGCTCTATCTAGTAAGGGCGAAGTAGAAAAATGACTATTAAGTAAGTTGAAGTCTAAGTCCTTAGGAATCCTGTCATGAGACTTTTTTCCAATACCTAATGATTTGAGAAAACTCCAGACCTTAGCTGGATCACCATTTTGAACAGAACTATGGATATGTTGGCGGTTTGCGTTCCTACACACCTTGTTGCAGTGGTTTCTAATTGTGACGTATTTTTCCCTGTTGATGTCGTTGGGCCGAATTTTATACTTAAACTTTGCGGCTGCTTTTTTCCTTAGCAAAAGTTTAATCTCATCATTCAGCCATGGCGCAGGGAGATGCTTTACTCTCACAGCTCGAATAGGTGCATGTTTATCGTAGAGCTGAATTAGGGTAGACGTCAAGATATCAACTTGTTCGTCGACGGACGAGGATGTGACAAGAGGCGTCCAGTCAATGCTGCTGGCATCCTCTCGAAGACGATCAATGTTCATCCCATCAAAATTGCGAAGCAAAAGAGTTTTGGACTTATGCTTAGGTGGGCGAATTTTAAAGGAGGTGAAAATCAGGTCATGATAGGAAAAGGCGTCAGCTGAACATTGACCATGTTTAGCGACGTGATCAAGAGAAGATACAAAAATAAGATCGAGAAGTGAGGGAGCAGAGTTAGGAAAATGATGAGTGGCCATCAGCAGATCAGGGCGTGGGCCGCGGTACCACCTGAATCACCAGAGTCAAACCTTCCGCCCACTGACGAATTCATAAACGTTATCAAGACACTACCTCTCAACAAATCATACGGTGAAGATAAAATATCTAATAGAATGATTATAGAAGCGTGTAAAACGTCGAGCGATGCGATTTTATCAGTATATAACCGATGCATTGCGGAAGGTATTTTTCCTCGAATATGGCGACAAGGCTTTATACGCATTATTCCGAAGAGTGGCGACAAGCCCCCGGACGACCATAAGTCTTACCGGCCCGTAACACTACTCCCATCCCTGGGGAAACTTTTAGAGCGACTGATCGTTCCGCGCTTGCTACCGAACGGACCTAAATTTCATAATAATCAATTCGGGTTTACTATTGGAAAGTCTACCACCGACGCGGCTATCTCTGTCCGTAAAATCGTCAACTTATCTCAACATAAATACGTAGTTGGAATCTTTCTCGACATTTCTGGCGCTTTTGATAACGCTTGGTGGCCGATGTTACTACTTAAAATGAAAACCCGTGGTTGCTACAAAAATATATATACTTAATCTGATTTTTTCGTACTTTCTAAACGGCTCCGCGAAACTCAAACTTGGACATCATTCCATAAAGTCTCTAACCATGGGATGTCCTCAGGGCTCAGTAATCGGTCCGTATATATGGAATTTTGGCTATGATGATTTTCTAGCGCTTCCGCTCCCATGCGGCCGGTATTAATCGGTTACGCGGACGATGGCTTGCTGCTCATTCAGGCAAGTACTCGGGCTGGACTCGAGAACTTAGCTGACACATGCCTACGTTTAATATCTCAGTGGGTTGATCGAAACCGTCTGACCTTTGCACCGCATAAAACCTATCAACTTCTTTTAAAAGGAAACCTTAAATCCTGGCCTAGTATTAAATTTAATAACGTACCCGTTAAAAGGAAAGAATCCGTGTGCTACCTCGGTATGCTACTAGAAAGAAACTTTTCATTTATTGATCATATAAAAACAGTAGGAGAAAAAGCAAAAACGAACTTCTACGCCTTGACGAGAATATCAAAGGCTACTTGGGGTCTATCATTTCAAACCTTAAAAACCATATATGGGGCTACTTACTTGGGTTGTATGTGCTACGGGGCACCTGTCTGGGACGATAGGGCCACCATAGGGGCGGTACGACGTAAATTACTTCAAAACCAGCGTTTGGCTTTGATATTCTTATGCAAGGCGTATAGGACGGTTAGTACTGAAGCCTTACCGGTGCTGGCGGGTGTTCTCCCAGTCGATCTAGAGGTGCAGCGGCGTGCTGCAATGTACTACTACGCTAGAAAGATCACGGACCCAGAGTTTTTACCGCAACGCGACCGTGCTAAGATCTCTAGATTACTAAAACCCCAGACTGACGTCTGGGAGGAACTTTTATGCGAATGGCAATGTAGGTGGGAAAATTCCATCAAGGGCCGACACCTCCACCAGTTTTTTCCATCCGTTCGTGAGCGGCTGGAGAAGACATGGCTGGAGGTGGATCACTGTGTTGCCCAATTTCTCACAGGTCATGGCAACTTTAAGAGTAAATTATCTTCCTTTAGGCTTGTGGCCTCACCTTTATGTCAATGCTCTACAGCTGACCTTGAATACGAACAATCCGCACATCACATCTTGTGGGAGTGTATTCTTTGGCAGACTAAAACGTAATATTATGTTAGATAGTAGGTTACATCTGGAGTAGTTTACTATACGGACCTTGTAGAAACCAGAACAAATTTCCGTGCGTTCAGGCGATTTTGCTATACCTATTACTGGAATCAAAAGTAGCTCACAATTTAGGATAGGACCCATTAGTTATAATCCGTGGTGCTTGGCAACTGGGCTTAACCCAGTTGTATTATATGTCCCTTGGTGCCTATTGGCCTAGCTCTAATCTGTCTCCTGCTTGATATGGAGGGAAGTGGAAATTACATTTATTTTTCCTACTCCTCCGCTGTACTCTTCTGATTAATTTCGTTGCGGGATCCAAGACAGTTGAATCGTTTCTCCGGGACTCGTCGGGTTTCATTAACTCGGCGTTTTTCTGGTGGTCGCCACTGTTGATTCTGGCTTTCAGGAGTTGCAGTGGTTGGGAATGTGTGGCGGGCTTGTCCCATTAAAAAAAGCAGCGGGCTATAAAGGAAATTCGAGCCAAACATGGTGCTATCTATCGTTTCACAATAAATCAGCACGTAAAAATAACGTTTACGTTAACAGATGGTCTGAGCACTGGTTAACGTTACTTTAGTTGCGTCAAGTAGAAAAATACTGTGTTTCTTTTGAATGCCTCAATAGCAGTTCTTCTGATGTCACAAAAAAGGTGAAGGTATATGTGATAGTTCCTTTATTAAATTAGAATGAATTGAAATCCATGACATCTTTTATTTAAAAAATAAATATGAACAGCATCTTTATTTATGGAAAAATCATTATAATATTGCGGATTATAATTTAAAGTCCAGGGAAATTAAAAATAATTTTATCGATATTTAGTAATACCAGAGTTTACCCTCATCACTGGCTTCGGAAGTTGGTGCTTTTGATTTTGTTTCTTCTGCTTTTGACACCGACTTCCGAAAATAAAGTTACTTTTTACTTCAATTGTTTTTTTTTTTTGAAACTTCGAAAAAAAATAACTTTTTGTAAAACAGTTTTAAATTTCTAACTTTTTAGTATGATTCAAGAAACTCATAATTCCTGCACGGAAAAAACTACGCTTGCAATGAAAGATATATAAAATTTCCAGTTCAAAAAAATAACTGCCCGACAAATACACTGGACAGCAAATAAACCGATCCACCCGTTACCTAGGAACTCTAATTCGATTTTCTCAAAAAGTAAAAAACTTAAAACTATATCAAAGTTATACCTACAGAAAGTGCGTTTCATGATGATTAAAATGAAAGGAAACTCATTGGGGTTTAATCAATTTAGGATCTTACAAAGAAGAGTCGTTTTCCAGTCGTGTCAATACCTAATAATAAAGTAAAAAAAAAAATTAAAGCCAGATACAAAGATAAAATAAAAAAAAAGCTCGGAAAACTGTCAGCATCCTCGTATTAATCGACCTTACGAGCCTGAAGATAAAATCTTGAGGAATTGCATTCCGCTCCTCTTCAATTGCGATTCGCAGCTCTGGAAGCCTTGTTGGAGCAGGTACCCGGGCTCGGACCCGACGTTTCAGTTCATCCCATAAGTGTTCTATCGGATTCAAGTTCGGGCTTCGAGCTGGCCAGTCCATCTCACGAATGCTGACGTCGCGTCGCGTAGATACTCACCACGTGAGCAACATGAGGCCGTGCATTATCATCCATCAATTCCATATCCTGCCCGATATATCCTAAGTAAGGTACCACATGGTCTGCGAGGATTTCTGTAATGTAGCGATGATAAGTCAATCCACGTGTACGACCCGTCGCTCGTCGGTTCGATGAAAACTAACGCTGCATGTGCAGTTAACGAGATGCCGCCCCAGACCATTACAGATTCGGGAGGTTCCTGCACCGAATCGGGCGGGAGGAAACGCCCGGGTGTCACCACTGCGGGGATCGTCCGGAGGACACGGTGGAGCACACTGTGCAGGTGTGCCCCGCTTGGGCGGGGCACCGCCGTGTCCTCGAAGCGGCGATCGGCGGCGACCTCTCGCGTCCGGCCCTGGTCCAAGCCATGGTCCGGAGCGAGACGGAATGGGACGCCGCTTGCCTCCTTCTGCGAAAAAGTCATGCTAGCGAAGGAGGTGGCGGAGAGGGACAGGAGACCCTCTCGTCCCGGCCGCCGGCCGTGGTAGACGCCGCGGGCGTCGGGGGCCACCACCTGGTGACCTCCGGCCACCGTAGGCGCGGGCCTGTGGATGGCGAGCTATGGGTGGCTCGCCGTCCGTCCGTCTAGTGACGACAGGCCGTGTCGACGGCGCGTTAGTGTTCCACGCGCGCCTCAAAGAGAGTCAGCACACAGAGGGGCCCGAAAGGGCCGACGCCTGCCGGAGTCGCGGGATTATTCGCAAGAGACACCGTGGCTCCGGAAGAAAGAAAGAAAGAAAGAAAGAAAGAAAGAAAAAAAAAACCATTACAGATCCTCCTCCATAAGCAACAGTTTCCTCGATGCAACACTGAGAATAACGTTCTCCAGGGCGACGATATACTCTCTGACGTCGATCACTTCCATGTAGACTCACCCTGGTCTCATCAGTGAAGAGTACATTACTCCACTGCTCTAACGTCCAATCCCTATGCTCTCGAGCAAATTCAAGTCATGCTGGACGGTATGCTACCATTTATGCTGGGCCTGTTGCAGCTCTCTTTAGGAGTCAGGTTCCGTTCAGCAAGTCTCCTTCTGACGGTATCTGAACTTATGACCACTTGGCGTTCGTCACGCAGACTTTGTTGGACTTGCACTGCGTTGAGGTGGCGATTTCGCAGAACAGTAAGTTGGATATAACGATTATCTGCTGCTGATGTAGCCCTAGGTCTGCCCGTACCTGGACGGCGGCGGCGATCGAATGCTCCAGTATCTAGGTATCGTCTGTAAACTCGTTGCACTGAAGATCTGCTGATTCGAAGCCTTCGAGCGACCTCGCGTTGCGCAATGCCTGCTTGAAGTTATGCTACAGCTTGAGCTGGTTCCTGAGGTGTCGTATCCACTATTAAACGAAAAAAGTAGCAAAAATACACGCGTCTGACCAAACGATGAACAAAACTAAAGAAATGATAAGAGAAATATCCGACTTAACTAATTGTAGAAAAAAAAAACTCCAATCGCGAACTCTAGTCAAAACAGAGCAAATCGTTAGCATTGTGTTTGTTGCTTGATTACAATGTAAGTTGACGGTACTTTCGAATTAATTTATTAAATAGTCATTTGCTGCATTTCAGCATGAAACGCACTTTTTGTAGGTATAACTTTGATAGTTGTAGGTTTTATACTTTTTGAGAAAATCGAAGAGTTCCTAGGTAGCGGGTGACTCGGTTTATTTGCTGACCAGTGCAAGTGTACTTTGACATGTTTCTGCTCTCCCTAGTACTCGACTATCTTTGGCACTCACAAATTCAGTCCCGAAAATACTTCGACATGTTTCTGCTCTCCTGGTAGGTACTTGTGAATCTGAAGTACTAAGGCAGCAGCAACTTCTGATTTCCACTTTCTCTTCCGCCTCCATTAAGCCATGTCTTGTAACGGGATAAAAAGTAGCCCATGTGTTATTCCAGGATGTGAACTATATGTGTGCCAATTTTCATCCAAATCCCATCAGCCATTTTTGCGTGATTGACGGATAAACATTATTATTATTAGGATTTGTTGTCATAGTGGCAACAGAAATACACACTCCGTGAAAATTCAATTGTATATCTTTTACGGTTCTTGAGATACAACTCGCTGACAGACGGACGGACTGAGGCCACGGGCACGAAGTCAGCAGGCAAATAGCGGCGGCGGCGCAGACCCGGTCACGAAACCAGCGGACAGATCGCGGCGCTAGAGCGGCGTAGTGTTGTGTTATGAGAAATTAGTTTCTTGTTCGTTAACAAAATTATCATGTTTCTTACAAATTCTCGAAACGCATTTTGAAACGTCAGTTGTAAAAAAGCATAAAATAAAATGCTCAAAACTATGTCACTGCAGACGCGCGGGCCCCGCTCGATTGGTGCGCACCGCTCCTACGCCGCCGCCGTGCCGCTCATCGCGCGGCGCCGATACCTTCGTGGCCAGTTCCACAAAAATCTATGCATTTGAATGCGCCGCTGCCACCGCCCGTTGCCGCCTCGCGCCCGTTGTCTTCGTGCCCGCGTGCTGAAGGACAGCGGAGGCTTAGTAATAGGGTTCCGTAATTCCGTTGGCTACCCTTTGGGTACGGAACGTGGCGAGTCGCTAGTCAACAATAAAAAAATATCTAGTATTAAATATTTAATTAATTATTAATTAAATTATTGCTGCACCTAGTGAATGATGATTAAATAATTATGTTCATGAATAAATTAACTTATTCGATAACTTCTTAAAATTGGATAAATTATGTCCAGGGCTTCGTTAATTTCACCTCTTGTTTTGCCACCTGCAACAAAAGAAGTAGTACAACTGAGGGATCTATCAGATAATAATTTAACTGTCACGTAAACACGCTAATTGGCAGACGACGTGGCAAGTTACTGGTCAGTTTAATCATAATGATTAGTGCTACTCGAACGTCGTGAAATTGACACGTGCAGTTACGGGTGACTTTAACTGGGGATTAGTCTACTCGATACTTTACTCAAGGGTGGTGAAAGAGGCCCTAAGACTAGTTATGTGTGATGCGTTGTAGTACGCGCGAAATTTAAAGTTAATGTTCTTATCATTTGTATGAACATGTTCTTTTAAAGTAGCTATGACTTTTTACTGCAAGGCACACGTTTGAAGCAGGTAACGCCGGGCGTCTGGGCTAATATGAAGCTTTCGCCGCTGGTATAAGTATGCCCACGATCGCATACGAAAGATTCCTGTAGGTAGTGTTCCTAACGAGTTTAACGTAGAAGACGATTAGGAAAGTGGAGAGTACCTCCACTGAATAATAGAGAACATACCATGGCTATTTGGTCGCACTGTACGCACTTGACTATATTCGTAACTGCAACCAAAAACGGCAGTGTCAAGTGTAGGTACATTCGCGACTAACATAACGACTACTCAGCCGAAGTAAAAATAACTTCAGTAAAATAATAGGGACAATCACGGGCTAATGCCCCCTAAACACACATCTCTTTCACATAGGCGCCACAGACAGCCCTTTTTGGAACGAAGTTCCTTAACGCGCGTTGCGAAAGGGGGCTAGACGGAAAAAGTTCAGACGAAAAGTTGTTACGACACTTTTTGCTATAGTAAGCTATTGTAAGCCGTGCGGCGTGCGCATGTTTCTCTGTCTGTCTCTCTCTCTCTCTTATAGAAAGCAAGCCAGTGTTCAAATTCGTTAGTCAAAGTCAGAAGTCAAAGTCAGAAGTCGAAAGTCAGAAGTCAAAGTCAGCAGTCAAAGTCAGGAGTCAAAGTCAGAAGTCAAAGTCAGAAGTCAAAGTCAGAAGTCAAAGTCAGAAGTCAAAGTCAGAAGTCAAAGTAAAAAGTCAGAAGTCAAAGTCAGAAGTCAAAGTCAGAAGTCAAAGTCAGAAGTCAAAGTCAGAAGTCAAAGTCAGAAGTCAAAGTCAGAAGTCAAAGTCAGAAGTCAAAGTCAGAAGTTTAACAGTCTTTTATCAGGCGGAAACAAGGTGCGTGCCTTCAACGGTTGGGTCATTCCGGTCTTGATGTACTCTTTCGGCATACTCAAATGGACTCAGACAGAACTTGACGCCCTGGTTAGAAGGGTACGCTCACTGCTTACCGCAAATCGGATGCATCACCCACGGTCATCGGTGATGAGGCTGTATATCCCGCGGAAGTGCGGGGGTCGTGGCTTCTTAAATGCTAAGACTCTTCACAACCGCGAGGTATGCAGCCTTAGGGAATACTTCCTAGAGGCCAACGTGGGTATGCATCGAGATGTGGTAGCGGTGGACAAAGGCCTTACCGCGCTCTCCTTGGCTAACGAAAACTGGCGCAAACCTGTGGTATTACATACTAATGACCGCAGGGAGGTATGGCAGAGCAAGGAGCTTCACAGACGCTTTTATCGGGTCCTACATGGGCCCGATGTAGACTTTTTAGCGTCCGTAGCCTGGCTGCGTTTTGGTGACCTCTTCAGGGACACCCAAGGGTTTTGTCTGTGCGATCATGGACGAAGTTATGATGACGAACAACTACCGGAAATACATTGTGAAGGACGGTACGGTTGACATTATGTCGGGCATGTCACCGACCCGGGGAATCCATCCGCCACATTATTTCCGGTTGTTCTAGTCTGGCTAACGGAGACTATTTGCACAGGCATAACCTTGTAGCCAGGATCATCCACCAGTAACTTGCTCTGAGATACAATCTTGTGGAATCGGAAGTACCGTACTATAGGTATGTGCCCGACCCAGTTCTCGAAAATGGCAATTGCACGTACTGTTGTTGTACTGGGATCGGTCTATCATCACTGACAGGACTATTGTTGCCAATAAGCCTGACATAGTGGTGATAGACCGACTAGAGCGTCGCGCAATGATTGTTGATATAGCAGTCCCTCATGACGAGAACCTCGTGAAGTCTGAGAAAGAGAAACAAAGTAAGTATCTTGACCTGGCTCGCGAGGTTGTCGACATGTGGGATGTGAACACAGCAGTCATTGTGCCGATAGTCGTGACGGCCAGTGGCGTAATTGCCAAGAGCCTCGACCAACACCTCAAGAGGCTCTCGTTGGGCAGCTGGATCAAGGGCTTGATCCAGAAAGCAGTACTCCTGGACACGGCGCGTATTGTGAGGAGGTTCCTCTCTCGGGAGCCTTGACCACCGGTAGCTTGGACCCTGTTTCCGATGCCCGGTGGGCTACTATTTTTTATATTTTTAAATGGTTTTTTTATTAGTTTTATAGAAATGTTTAAACATGTAAAATATATGTGTATAAAATGAATAAATGATATAATAATAAGGGACCGAATGGGACTCTATATTTCAACAAGTCATTTGCTGCCCGAATTTCAGATGTAGCAACTGCGATTCGCGATTTTGTCTCTACATTAACTGAATACAAATATTTATACTTTACCTGTAAATACAATCTTTCCATTGACGAATATTAATAAAACCACTCTAGGTCGTACCATTCTATACACTAGACCAGGAAATAATTCGGGTTCATAAGATGCAAATTGGCCATGTGCTTGTTGTAGTGCCTCTAATCGTATTGGAAACCTTAAATCAGCAGTAGCGATAAAATTTTGAATTTTAAAATCTAAAAACTTAGCCTGAAATTAAAAAAAAAAACAATGTTTATCCAAGCATGATCAATCAATTTCATACATTCTTTATAATTATGTTCAGAGTAGGTACATACAGGATATCCAAGTTTTTGAATAATTCGTGCAAATTTTCTAGCTGCTATATAGGAATCATGTTCATTTCTCAGCCCGGTACAGAGTACCTTCCCAGATCTGTAAACAGAAATCTATGAAATGAAGGAATTATTAATTCAGACCAATCTGTTGTGAATAAAATAATAAAAAACTTTTTACAAAAAAATACATTTTTTACTTTGTAGTGTTTTTTTTTTTTGGAAGTCGGATGTATTTATTTGTAAAAAGTTTTTTATTTTTAACTTTTTAGTGGTACCTCACACCTAAAACACCACTGCAAAATCGCAGAAAAGCAAAATACGGAATTTCGATTACTTGCATGTCATAAAACTATCATCAAGTAGACGAATTCCAGCCATTTCGATTTAAAATCCAAAGTTCGTAACCGATTTTGATAAAATTTAAATGGGACCAATCTGCAAGTATATCCTTTCAGATAAAACAAGAATTTTTCAAAACGGTTCATAATTGTCGGAGTTATGAGGTAACAAACATAAAAAAAGAAAAAAAAAACATACAACCGAATTGAGAACCTCCTCCTTTTTGGGAAGTCGGTTAAAAACCAATGTCCACTACATAAGTTTCCAAGATGGAAGGCGCGGTGCCTTCCCCAAGAAGCACTTACTGTCAATGTGCATGACCTGCGCAATCCCATTTGAGCCTGGCATTGCAGTCTCTTATCTATGACCAGTTCTTGGAGCATGGTCTATCTATAGTTAAAAGTTTCAGTGGCCTAAATGCGATTTGTCAACAACATAGCCTATGTTGTTGGTAAATCGGAGATTCTTCAGCCTATTATGAATCGACTTCTATGCCCCTGGTGTTCCACGAGGCACAATTTTAAAAGAAGATTCTTTGCATTTGATTATTCAAATAAGTATGACATTTTTTACCTAAACACCAATGCTGTAGCTCTTGGGTCAACTATTTTCATGACTACACCATGAAACCTTGCTGGATTATATTCAGAAAAACGGGTTCTACAGTAAACATCCAATAGTTTTAACTCACAACCCAAATTTATAGTTGATACACAGTTTCTGTAACAAAAATATATCAACAGACTTAGACTGTAAACATACACACATATTAAACCTACATTCAAGCAAAATAATACATCGGAACCTGAATCTGTGTTTCTACGAGTGATATGCGAGGATGCATGCATAGTGAGGGATGTTATTGTTAGGAATAAGAACCAATAGAATCGCTTGCACTGATAGAGGCTACGTACATGAAATTCCATATCCATTCACCTATTCTATTTCAATCAAGTTTGTCTAAAACTTATTTTTTCACCAAATTGCTATAAGCCTGATTAACACGTTCATTGCCAAGCAAAAATGCTGAACTTACATAGGTGGCCAAATTAAAAAAAATCGTTGGATGTGGTTTTTATTGTGCCAGTAATGCTTTTATATAAGGAATCTACCATTATATAATATATAAGTTCATAAATATATGTGTATATTTTTATCACGCGAAGACGTGTGATCGGCCATACGGGACGCATTTATTATATACATATTACCCACATGGCCGGTAACGCGAATTCGCGTGATTTGTATTTACATGGCAAAATAGGCTTTTATTAGTAAAAAAAACATTCCAATTATTACTCATTATAAATACAAAGTTTTGATGTAAACAAAACGAAAACAGCCGAGAAAAAACAAAAACACTCCTGCCCCACGTGGCTGCACAGAGCAAACTAGTGCGCGACTAGCTGCACGCGAAACAAAAAATTCAAGATGGCTAACCGCAGGCCACGCCCACAAATAGATAGGTAATTTCCTTCCCTAGTGGCCAAAACAAATACCAGAATCCAATACGCTGCAGCCGCTATTTTGTGGCTCATATACAATTGTAAGGCACCATCACGCGACGTCGCGTGAACAGCCACAGCGTAATAGGCCGCTTCGCGCGACGTCGCGTGACGTGGCAATGAACGTGTTAATATGTTACAGTAAAGTGATTAATTTGCTATTATACATAACGATTGCTCATTTTAAGTAATATCTAAACGGAACATTATGAAAAGTTAATCACTTTATCTGGATATTATTCATAGCTGGTCAAAGATCGACGTGAAGAGGTGGGTAGTGCAGCACGCCGAGAAGCAGATGACACGCTGGTTCGTGGTGCTCGGTATCCCCGAGGACCAGGTTCCGACCCTGATGAGCACCGAGCGCCGACTCTCAATTGGCTTGGGATCGGTGTACGTCAAGTTTCAGGGTCCGAATGGACGGTTCGTCGACCGCCCTTGGGGGTGGGACCGGGTAACGAAGCAGCTGCTGGAAGAGGCAGGGGAGACCATTTCAACTGTGACTGAACCTGCTGGAGTAGCAGTGTCGGCCGCCCCTGCCGCCGCCGTGGACGCCGTCCCTTCATCGGGGGGAGCTGGACGACGTAATGTTGTCCCGGGCTTCGGACCCAGATGGGACGGTTTGGACGAGGGCGACCTGTTTGCCGGGCTGCGACTGGAGAGTGACGAGGAGGGTCTCGCCTGCGATGGCGTCCCTTTCGTCGGCCTGTAAAGTCGTGCAGGCTTACTTCCACCACAGCCAGACCATGACGGCTCAGCTCCGCAAGTGGCTGGAGGTCCAACACACGGCCATAGCCCTGATCCAGGAGCCATGGATTAGGGGAGGCCAAATACGAGGACTATCCAATCTCCGTGGTTAGCTCCTTGTTACTGAAGACCATGATCACCCTAGATGGTGCATCTATGTCACAGGTAACCTTAAAGCATAGCTCTTATGCGACTTCTGTTGCAGAGATGTCTCTGCAGCTAGGCTGAATATGCAGCGTGGAGCCACAGGGATGGCCGTCGTCTTCGCCTCGGTGTATATGCCTGAGGCGGAGGAACCGCCCCCACACGATCTTGACCGCCTCATCACACACTGCGGCAGCAGAGTCCAATTCAATTCAATTTCAATCTTTATTAAGTACTAAATACAGTACATAATTATACATTCTAGCTGTTGGGTGAATGCGCAGTTCACTGTATTTCACCAATATAGGCATGCAAAATTACTATTAGATTTCCAGTGGGTGGTTGGGTTTTATTCCCAGTGTGGGGGATGGAGACGCAGAATAAAAGGGGTAAGGCATTAGTTGATTATTTGTTCACAACTAACCTATCCCTACTAAACACAGGTTCGTAACCAGCTTTCGTAACCAGACGCAGTCGTAAAATTATAGACCTCACTCTGGCAACGGAGGGAGCAGCGGAACTCATCACCGGGTGGCAGGTCTCTAATGAGGCTTCCTGCTCAGACCACAGATAAATCCGCTTCGACATCCATGTCTGTATACCACTTAAACAACCTAGGCGAAATCCGCGCAATACGGATGGAGCGGTATACACACGCAACCTCGCTTCAAGGCTTGCCTCACAAGAGGATTCGGGGTCTCTTGTGGACACGGCACAGATCGACGTGCAAGTACTACAACTCACCGAATCGCTGATAAACAGCTACCATATCGCCTGCCCGGAAACGATTCCGCGCGACACACCAGGTAAATAACAGTAGTGGGGCGCGGATCTGCAAACGCGGTAAGGTAAGGAAGGCTCTTAACAGAGCCATGAATAGGTACATGTAGTGATGAGGACTGGGACGATTATTACGCAGCCAAATTCAGCTACAAGAAATGCATCAGGTTCAGAAGAACTCACAGAAATATAAAAAACAGGAGAAGTGGCAAGGGGGCGTTTCGGTGTCCGCGCTGCATGCGCTCGTGCCACATGCAATACGCAAATAGCCGTCGCCGAGACTTTCGACCGCGATCGTGACAAATAATAAGAATACCGTGTTGTTCAGTGGTTTCTTGTAAAAACCGAAGCACAAACGAAGACTTTGATAATCATGGAATCACTTATCATATGTCAGCACAAGAATTTTACTAATTTGTCTTTAAAATCAACAAATCGTAAAACATTTCTTTCTCTTTCTATGTTATTTTTGTTTCCAAATATCACAGCGACTGTACTATTTTTGCAATAAATGCATTACTCCTTAACCACTACCTAAGTTTGTCGTTAGGTGACTGAACAAGCAATGTAAAAATCTCAAAACGATAGTTTACGCGTAGTACGGCCGCTCGGATGTTGATCGACAACAATGTCGATTGACGAACGAAATCTAGCTATAAAAAAATATTCAATTTGTCAACCGTTTTAACCCGGTTAGAAGATCGATGTAAAATAACGTTTACCTATTTACTTATTTTAATTATTAACAGCGTAATAGAGAAATAAGTAACAAACTTTCGTAAAGTGAGTTAATTAAATTTTAGATTAATAATAATTGGGACTGTTATAATATTTTCTGGATAATTATGCCGTTTAGCCAAATGGCAAACACGGAACCCTTATAGATTCGTCATGTCTGTCGGTCTGACTGTCTATCCGTCCGTACGTCACAGCCACTTTTCTCCGAAACTATAAGAACTATGCTGTTGAAACTTGGTTTGTATTCTGTGAGCCGCATTAAGATTTTCACCCAAAATTTAGAAAGAAAACAATAAATTTTGGGGGTCCCCATTAGAACTGAAACTCAATATTTTTTTTTCATCGAACCCATTCGTGTGGGGTATCTATGGATAGGTCTTCAAAAATGATATTTAATATATTTTTTTCTGAAGTGAATAGTTTGCGCGAGAGACTTGCAAAGTGGTAAAATGTGTCCCCCCCCCCCCCTGTAACTTCTAAAATAAGAGAATTTTGTGGTTCGATAGCTTTAAATTTGAATTTAGGAACAAAAATGCTTGCTTGATATAGAAGAAACTTACCGACGTCTTTTCTCCGCTTTGCGCTGTCCCGGGACTAGGAATCCATTTACAGAGGTTCACAGCACTTAGCACAAGGGAATTAAACAGTTTTCACAGTTGATAATAAGTAATTTCTAGAGTTTTCTTAATATTTTACGGAGCCGAGTACGCGTTTTTTCAAGATGTCTCTCAAGGTGGCGCTTTCGCTCATTCGTTCCGAGCGCTTTCAGATTTCCGCGCGTCTCATTGGTTGAGCGCGTTGAGGCGGGAAAGATGGTTCGTTTCAAATCAAGCCAGCAAGAAATAAAACCAACAAGAATGATAAAACTAAAAAAACTATATGATGTATATTTCCGTGTAAACTACCAGCGAAAATTGGTTTGAACGAGATCTAGTAAGTAGTTTTTTTTTTAATTCGTCATAAATCGTAAATCACAACTTTTGCTTATAAAGTTTGTACGGAACCCTCGGTGCGCGAGTCCGACTCGCACTTGGCCGGTTTTGATATTTGTTTGGTACATCACGGTCGTAATTTTAAGTTTCGGAGGAGCGAAGTGCCCTAACACAGGCAAATAATGTCTAAAAGGTCACTTCAACCACTAGATGTAGTACTAATTTTGTGATATCAAATAAATTATTTGTATTTGTATTGTTTATTTTATTTTTAAGACTGCAAAAACTTTTTTGTACCATTATAAATGGGAGATTCGATAACTTTCGGATTTAGTCAATCACTAGTGTGTATCTATACTAATATTATAAATCTATTCTTCTATACTAATATTAGAAAGAGGTAACATTTGTTTGTAAGTTTGTATGTAGGGGGTAATATCAGGAACTACTGGTCCGATTTGAAAAATTCTTTCAGTAGGTTTTAGATAACCCATTTATCGAGGAAGGCTATAGGCTACATATAATCACGCTAAGACCAAAAGGAGCCGAGCATTAATGGAAAATGTGACGCAGACGAAGTTGCGTGGGTCAGCTAGTGTAAAATAAATTGGTTTTCGCACAGCACAACGATAGCGTCCACTGTTTGTGTGTGGGTAAGTTGTACGGTGCATGGTAAATACACGCTGTGAGTGAAACGATAAGGTTTATAATTGATTGTATAGTACGTTCTGTTTTGAGAATTTCGGGTGTGTGCGCGATTGCGTATCTATTGCTTTTACTGAAGTGCATGTGTAGTAAGTAGTTGGCGTTTGGTGGGGCTGTAGTTGCGACACGAGATTCCTATCCATTTCCGTCCAGCGGGCATATCTCCTTATTTATTATATCTATGGAAGAACTACAGGATGGCGTACATTCTGTGGTAGCATTGAATCATGCCAGCAAGCAAACAGGGTAAGGAAAATACTGGCGAAACAAGACACACCTGAGGTCGCTACACTCCGGAAACCAGACGCATCGTGGAGAGATGGTGTGAAGAATATGATCTGACAGTTAACCCCACGAAGACTGAATTAGTCAAGTTTACTCAAAAGCGAGCACTAGGCCACTACCGGCGGCTACCTAAGCTCTATAACACAGAACTCCAGTTGTCTAAG
Source organism: Ceramica pisi (assembly GCA_963859965.1). Classification (NCBI taxonomy): domain Eukaryota; kingdom Metazoa; phylum Arthropoda; class Insecta; order Lepidoptera; family Noctuidae; genus Ceramica; species Ceramica pisi. Next base: position 15,219,270 of record OY982536.1, on the reverse strand, counting down.
CAGTAATTCGGCCCATGATAACTTACGGGGCTATTGTGTGGTGGCCACGCACAAAGCTAGTTACAGCCATAAACAAGCTACAACACATGCAAAGGCTAGCCTGCGTGGCGACGACGGGCTGCATGAGGACTACTCCGACTTCAGCGCTGGAACCCATGCTGGGACTGCCCCCGCTACGTTTCTTTATGCAACTGGAAGCGACGATGGCAGCAATACGCCTTAAAAAATTGATCTCTGGGGTAAGAGAGAAACACGACACACCGCTCTGCTCGAGGAGCTCAATAATGAACTCCCCTTAACAAAAGCAATCAATGATCGGTACCCTAGCAATTTATCTTTGATAAAAAATATAAAATCCAATTGTATGAGGATCATCGCTGCGAGGGCCTATGCCCGCCCTGCAGAGCTGCGGATCTTTACCGATGGATCAAAAACAGGTACTGGCACTGGTGCGGGAATCTTCTCAGAGATCTCCATATCCACATAGCCACACCATTGGGGGTCCACAACAGTGTTCCAAACTGAATGCATGGGCATTTCTCTGACGGCATCAACCATCCTAACCAGGGAATTTAAGGACCATTCAATACGCATACTTTCGGACAGCATGGCCGTCCTGCAAGCTCTGTACAGCCACACAGTTAACTCTGGGCTGATTCTCGAGTGTCACCAGCATCTCAATCAGGTTGGTAGACACAACCAAGTTACCATTCAATGGATCAAAGGACACAGCGAATCCCGAGGCAAGGATGCAGCAGACGAGCTTGCCAGAAAGGGTTCGAGTATGATTACGATTGTACCTGTTGTAGGCTAATTATTATTAATTTAAGGTGGAAGCGCCAGGGTAGCCCGTGAAATTCATTTATATTTTTATGTTTTTTGCCGGTCAGTGTGAAGCTGAATGTTAAACAAAATACAATTCGCGGCCGTAACGCATATTTATCTAAAGAATTATACCCATTTTAATTATCAATATGACCCTCTAAGTTCATACAACTCGATTGAATGACTTTTTCACGAAAAAACATTCAATCGAGTTCTATGAACTTAGAGGTTTATATTGATGATTCAAATGGTGAGAATCCTTTAGATAAATGCTCTTTACGACCGCGAACCGTATTCTGTTCAACTTCTGACTGCTTCACACTGACTGGCAAATTGCAAAAAACATAAAAATATTTGAATTTCGCGGGCTACCCTGGAGCTTCCACCTTAACTTAATAAGTGCTGTTGCAGTGCAGTTGAAGTTAAGTTTCGATCAAAACAATGCTTTTCGTATTCTCTACCGCTGTCAAACACGCTCGCGTCAAGTTCGCGTCACGCGAGCGCAAAAACGGCATTTTACTGTTGCGCGTCTTTGGTGCGTGCTTCGGAACGCAACATGATTGGTATTCTATTTTTTTGACGTCTTAAAATGACAGCTTAAAGTTTAAGTTTAATATTCTAATAATGTCATATTAATTGAAATGTAATCGATTTTTAGTAATAATATGTTTTCTCTCCACCGTTAGTTATCAGTTTATCAATCAAACTTGAACTTAACTGCAACTGCACTAAAACTTTATCGGCGCGTCTTATTATTACGCGAATTAGCCCCCTGAACCCTTCGTGCCGCTGCCTTTCGTGTACCTACGCTGACGCAATCTGGTAAGGAAACGCACCAGAGACATTACATCACAAGCTATGGGCTGACCATGGTGAGTGTAGGCAGGCCAAAGAGGCACTTCCCTCTATTTATGGCCGGTTCACAAAACAAGCCCTAAGACTGACCTGCTTCTTAGTTGCCCGGTAGTCGCGGCTTACAGGGCCAAGTACTTCGGTAACCCAGGTACCCTCTGTGAGATAGCTGGTAACACCAAGGCGTTGCTGGCCTTCCTTGAGGAGCGGATCGAATGACACATTTGTCCCACCTACACGCAAAATACGCGCCTAGTCGTGGAGATGCGGAAAACAGCCCAATTTACATACATACATAGCTGGTCAAAGGTAGCCAAAGTAATAATAGTCTCGTTTAATGAGTTGCCAAGCTAGGTAGTGGAATATAGGGCACAACCCAGGAGCTTTAGGGCTCCCCACACACAGTGCCGCTAGCTAGCCGCTAGCACTACTGGCGCCCTGGGCGAGAATTTTACGGCGCCCCCTAACTGGATATAATGAAATATCTATTTATTAAAATAAATAAACGATTGTTATTAAAAAAGTAAGTACCTACCTACTAAATAAAAGTTTGCTTTTCTATCGGCGATTTTTTGCACTTTGCCTCCAATTTGCCTCGGATTGTTTTGATTTTCTTTTCATCATTGCCTCAATTGATTTTTTTGACTGTTTTTGTTATTTTAGACTCAATTTTGTTGACTGACACGGATAAGCAAATTTTTGCATTCGACCTCAGTTTAAGGCACTTTATGGACTGATGTAAGAAAGCTCATTAATTGAAAGAGACAAGATCACAAGAACGAGCGACGGCGAGCTCGAAAATTTTCGCATTCTTGGGGTAGGTTTTATTTTGTTGTCTCATTCAAAAGATCTCATTTAAATAGAATTAACTTTATGATCTAATAAATTAATTAACTGAGAGAGGGCAGGACACAAGAGCGAGCGAAGCGAGCTCGAAAATTCATGCACCCTGGAAAGGCATTATTTTCTTTTGATTACTCATATAAACATAATCATTTTGTTGAGTTCTGCAGAAAAGGTGTAGAACAATGATAGTGCAGAATATAACGCCCCACGTCGGACGGGTTTCATTACGTCACCCATTTAGGGGTGACACCCGAGAGTAGGTACAAAAAAAAAACACTACAAAGTAAAAAATAACTGTAATTTCGGAAGTCGGTGTTTTTGTTACTTTCTTCGTATTTTGACACCGACTTCCGAAATTAAAGTTATTTTTTACTTTGTAGTGTTTTTTTTTGGAAGTCGGTTGTATTTTTTTGTAAAAAGTTTTTTATTTTTCACTTTTTAGTGGTGCCCCACACCTAACAACACCACTGCAAAATCGCAGAAAAGCAAAATACGCAATTTCGATTATCAAAGAATCATCTAAATAGTCAAATTCCAGGTATTTCGATTTAAAATCCAAAGTTCGTAACCGATTTTGATATGATTTAAATGGGACCAATCTGCAAGTATATCCTTTCAGATAAAACAAGAATTTTTCAAATCGGTTCATAATTGTCGGAGTTATGAGGTAACAAACATAAAAAAATAAAAATAAAAAAAAACATACAATCGAATTGATAACCTGCTCCTTTTTGGGAAGTCGGTTAAAAACCAGTCAACGAACGGTGGGGTGTCGAAACGGTGCGGGCCGCCCCGGTGGACCGCCTGCGGCGCCCCTCTATATCCGGCGCCCTGGGCCGTCGCCCAACCGCGCCCTACCCTAACGCCGCTACTGCCCACACAGATACATTACCTCCCGGGCTCTGTCGACCACGCATAATTATTATTGCCATTTAGAAATAAGAGGCCCTCGCCTCGGTTGCTAGTGACAGGATCGGCACCTGTAATTAACTTGCACTTCAGAGCCGCATGCAAGCTTCGACTTAGTCGAATTTCGAACAATGTGCCCTATGTTAACTCTATTGATCTACATCTTGAGAATTACGTGGCAGAGGGGATTATTAAGGAGGGCAAATTTTGGGATAGGGCTCACCGTTTTCGAGACATAATTCTGTTATTGCACCATGACATCCAAGGCGAACTCGACCTCAAAGTCACTTGACTTGACCCTAAGGTCACTTGATCTTGACCTCAAGTTCACTAACCATGAATATTGACCTGGTTACTGCTCCTGAGAATCACGGGTTTCTTTCGGTATTTTAACCTTGACCTCAAGGCGAGTGAACCTGAGGTCAAGGTCAAGGTCCTTGAGGTGTCCTATGGTGTCTTCTCACCCTACTACTCTGCCACGCCCACATCCCACCGGGTCTTGAAGGGCCATCGCCTAATCAAGCCTGCAGCAGTGAAAACCATATAAGTTTTAGTGTGAAATTTTGTTCAGACTTTTTTTCATAGTGCCCCCGTTTTGTATCCACTGACCGGAAAACCAAAATAAAACTTAATAACCTACACCTAGGCTTGTTATTTATTACTTTTTCGAAGTCTTACAAGATACTATATATATGGCTCGATTTTTTTATAAATTCTGTGTTAATAATCACTTTGGCCAAATTGCCGCTAAATTATGCAAGCGGGTTCTACGTAGGGCACGTTTTGACCATGTAGGACGTATCGGGGCCAAACTAGCATAGCACCCTCCGGTAGTAAGCAGTTCAGGGTCCCTGTCGAAAGCGGTTGAAACGAACTTTTTTCGACCCACTTTGCCTCCAATGTTGAAACCTGATGGGTCGCTGGCTCACTCTGCAAGTGAGAAAGCAAATTTATTTGCATGCAAGCATTTCACGTCTGGACGCTGGCTCCAAGCAACCACCAACTTTATCTCGTTGTGACTCTTTGATGCCGGAGGTCACAGTTCACATAGAGGTCCGGAGAATATTGTCCAGTCTAGGCGTGAATAAGGACAGCGGACCTGATGGCATTCCAGAGAGTCTTGAGGCAATGTGCGCCTGAACTGTCTCCTGTGTCCTGGAAGCTTGCAAATGTGCAACCGGTGCCAAAGCCCAAAAAGGGAGACCGCACGGACCCTGCTCATTACCGTCCGATCGCCATTACCTCCATCCTATGCAAGGTTATGGAAAAGGTTCTAAACAGTAAGTTGCTGACCTACCTTGAAGACAATGATCTCCTCAGTGACCGTCAATATGGCTTCCGCCGGGGACGGTCCGATCTTCTTGTATGTCACGCACTGCTGGGGCGAGGCCATCGAGAGACACGGCGAAGCACTTGCCGTGTCACTCGATATCTCGAAGGCCTTTGACAGGGTCTGGCACGCAAGTCTAATCAGCAAGCTTCCTGCTTATGGCATCCCAGCTGGTTTTTGTAGCTGGATATCAGACTTCCTCAGTGAACGGTCGATCCGAGTCGTTGTTGACGGTTGCTCCTCTGACCTCATGGCTATCGATGTCGGAGTTCCTCAGGGGTCTGTTCTCTTTGCAACTTTTTCCTGTTACAGTACGGTTTTAGAGAGATACATGTCCAGCGCAACAACCGTTGAGAGAGGCCATGGTAGAGCGCAAAAAGGAGTCATTTCGACCAAACTCCCACTTTTCAAAGCCAAAACTGCAGCCAAAAAGCTGGGCATCCTGAATAGAGTGAAGCAATACTTCAGGCCTGGACAGCTTTTAACCCTTTCCAAAGCACAAGTCCGATCCTGCATGGAGTATTGCAGCCACCTTTGGGATGGCTCAGCTAAGTACCAAGTTGCCGCGCTTGACTCGGTGGAACGCAGAGCTAAAAGGCTCATCGGTGATGAAAAACTGGTGGTTGCCAAGCTTCACAGCTTGGCTCATCGCCGCAAGGTTGCCTGCTTGTCGGTCTTCTACAGATTGTACTTCGGTGAGTGTGCCCAAGAACTCCACAAACTCATTCCACCGGCCCCCTTCTACCATCGGACATCCAGACACCCTGCAACTTACCATCCCTACCTTGTTGCTATTCCACGAATTTACGCTAAGCGTTTCCAACGTCTTTTATAATGCACACAGCAAAGCACTCTCTGCCTGCGTCTGTGATTCTAAACGCTTACAACCCTAATCTCTTCTAAGTTAGAGTAAACAGGCTCCTACTGGGTAAGCTCGCTCCATCTTAGACTTTGTCTCTGTCATCTCTGACCAAGACTAAAGTCAAGAGCAAATCCATCTCAAATAAAAAAATTATTGAGTTGATATTATACTTAATGGCTGGATAATATAACATAATATCCAGATTAATCACTTTGACTGTTATAATTATATTTATCTTGCAAATATAGCACTTTGGTGCAAGTGGGAAAGCTGTTATGGAGCAGAGCCGAACTTCATAGAGCAATTCCACCATGATTAATTATCTTTCAACACATTTACTCAAAAATAAGGCTAGTATTATTGATTAGAAATAGCCAATTGACGCTAGATAGAAAAATAATAATAACAATACATACATTTATTATTTTAGCTCTGGACAGACATTAAAATTGTGTTTGAATGTGTGTGAGTTTACTTTGCCCCACTGCTGCACTGGTTTGGCACACTGTGGCAAAGTAGAATATATAATTTGTATTAATGTTTGCCTTCTGCTTATTATGAGGTGGTATAAAATATATTCTATATAGGCTGGAGCTTTAAATAATAGTAATTGCAACACAGAGGTACTTACTGGACTTTTATACTGTTCTTAGCTTGATCTGTTCCACTCACCATTGGTGTGATAGCAGTCATTGCACTATGTGGATTAATGGCTTGAGGAGTGAAAGTACTGTGGGTTGGTGTAAGTGCAACATCCCCAGCAATATGTGACTGTGAAGTTGGCATTGCAGGAGTAGTCAGTGAGGAGCCACTAGCTCTAGAGAGGACAGGAGTATGACTCATATTTGTACTGTACCCCTTGTTTATATCACTTATCTGATTTGATACTCTACTTATTACAGAAACCCTGCTATTTGAAGAAATGTCTTCAGTGTCATCTTGCAAATTATTTTCTTTCTTATTTCCAGCCCTTTCTTTGTTGCCAGTCTCCATCTGATAAACAGATTTTTATTTAATAGGTGTACTAGAAAGGTTGGGTAGTTAAATAAATGAAAATTACCTTGATGTGACAAAAACATACTAAACAAAGTAACTATTGCTAAACTGAGTTTTTAAATAAAAAGATTAACCGTTCGATTGTGATAGAGGAACAAAAGTAAAAAAAAGACACCTCAAGATTATTTACCTTTATCTAAATACCTAAACCATTCTTCATTTAAGTATAATAATATGAGACATTGATCATTAGAGCTGCGAGATACCTTCCGAAAAGCGTTACTAAATTGTGGATGCGAGGGTCAAAACAGAGTTCTACTTCTAGTTAGTGTTAGTTAGTTCATAGAAGTAGCAATCGATTTTAGCCCAAAGCTCAAACAAGAATTAAGTATTTTACCTCATCGTTCAAGTTAGTGGACCAATCAGGTGTAGGAACACATGGCGTTTTATTCTCTATGTTTGGTACCGACATTATGTTACTTGAAGAAACGGAAAAATCAAATGATAGAATTAATAGAGAATTCAAGAATGGTTCTGCGACTGAGTGGAACTGATAAGGACACAAAATAATACTATGCATGTAATCGCCAGCACATCATGCTACCCGAACGAAACTGTCAAATTTTCCCAACCAACCTTGAACCCGCTTGAACCCCTTGCTTTGAGTCTCCCTATATACAATATACTCTGTGGCTTTGAGGGTGCTTTGAGCACTGACGTATAAAGCTTTGAGGTATATACGGGTATAGTTGAAAATCTATTGAAGAAATTTGACAGATTGTTGTAGCCACAGAGTCACAGAACACAATTATCCTAGCGGCGGCACAGAATACTTTTTGGTTGTAGCCACAGACTACATAGAGAAACGTTGTAGCTTCAAGTTCAAGTGCTGGCGTCTGTACTAAGCACTCGCGCGAATGCGCGATACAATACCTACAAGACTTGTAGTATCGCAAACTTGTATCACAAGTTTGACTTTGATTGAAGCAAAAGTAGCCTCCACACTATTCCCGAAGTTGATCGAAGTTGAGCGAAAACTATAGTGTGGAGGGGCACTTCGCTTCACCTCGGGCGACTTCCAGTTGTTGTCGGTTTTTGCGCCCGAGTCAAAGGACTCGAAGTTCGAACACGAAGCGTCTGTCCACACTACTCGGCTCACTTCGGCTTACTTCGGTACGCGTCAGCCTTAGTAAATACGCAAGTATTTTTATAAATAAATAAATAAATATAACGCGAGAGTACACATTGCAACGGCAGTTGCCACATGAACGTTATCCATTATGCCTATCGTGAGGGGAACGGGCGACCACCGGGCGACTGAGCTCCTCGCGAAGTTGCTCGAGTGTGTGGACACCTACTTCGGACTTCGGTCAACTTCGGAGAGCACTTCGCCTCGTGCAACTTCGGAATAGTGTGGAGGAAGCATTTGTTTGACAGATTCAATCAAAGCAATAATAATAGGGATTAGGGATGCGACGTATTTACCATACGAGGGTAAACTTTGCTTCAAAGAACGGCGCCCAGGTACGAGGCAGGAAAACTTGCAAGTGTGGAAGTATTTGCTACGCTATCGGGCACAGGTAGAGCTCGAAAATACTTTCATAGAAAGTTGTTCCTTTTTCCACTTAATTATAAGGTGTACAATAGTATTTGTAAAATACGTTTGAATATCCAAATATATTTTTCGATGATGCGATTATGATCCTAATTTGTTTAGAGAAACGAATCAGTTTTCTGTTGCAAGTATTTTGGTGTTGCCGCTAACGACACGAGCCCCTCGCTGCACGCGGCTGCACTTTGTGTGTCCGATGTGAAATTATATGCATAGGAAATTGATTCGTTTCACCTAAGTAATAAGGAGAATAAAAATACAAGTTGTACTTGAAAGTTGCAAGTAAGTATATTTCATTTGCAAATGCGATTGTGCTCCTTGGCCTCCTTGTTATTATAAAGTCACGGGTTAATTTTCTATGAAAGTATGCCTAACTCTCAGGGGCTTTAGACAAGTAGACTGAACTGCACATTTGGGTCAAAATAATTTCAAATATTGTAATACCTTGTTTCCGTCCCCAGTATTTTTGCAAACTCGTACTTTTAAAGACCAGGCATTGATATTTGCAAGTATCTCATCCCTACTAGGGATGGCCAGGGATCCAAAGAGTAGTATTATGACCAGTATGTCTTTTCTATCACAACAATCACAACCCACTAGGTCCAGTGTTGCCAACGAAGGCGATTTTTCGCCATTTAGGCTACTCGGATTGGAAATCGGCGACAAAAAAACCTTACTCGAACTAAAAAAACTTGAAAAAATTAAAAGTTCTTTTAGTTGAATGATCGAATCTCAACACAAATGGGCCTAAGCAAAAGAAAAAAAATTATACCCACGCAATAGCAAAAAGTGTAGGAAAATCAAGATAAAAAGATGGCAACACCCTTCGCCCTTCGTTATTGTCGGGGAATACCCCGTATTTGTCGTATCTATAACATAACCAAATTTATGATCCAACCAAGACAAAGTATTCGCTTGGCTGTTGATAACCATTGTAATTATACGTATTATAAAAATACAAAACGACTAAATTGTTTGAGAAAACTTCAGTAAATTTTAGTCACTTATCCAGACTTATCCTGTGCGTGTTCAGTCAGTTCATTGTTCGTTCGTCGTCTGATTTTGTATTGTAGTTGTGACAAAAAATGGGAAAGCACGGAAAATACGTGAAGCATTATCGTGACGAATGGGAAAAAATTCCAGCATTTAATTAAAAGTAAGTACATACTTACGAGATGATTTTTCTTTATTTCTGACTATATATAACATTATTTTTATGCATTGTTTATTTGTGAAAGTTTGTGAGGATGAATGTACGGAGGCCATGGATGTTTTTTGCTCCATTAAATAACTCATGCTTCCTTGATTAAATAACTCATTTTAAAGCTATAAAGTTCCAACGGGAAAATATGTTCTTGCGGAAATTTCAAACGCGGGCGAAACCTCTTGACGAAGGGTTTGATAATATTAATAATCTCCAACTAACCCACACTTTTATTTTATAGGTTGGCTAACTCGAGCACCCGTGGAACTAACAGATAGTGGAAAAGGTGAGGCATATTGTAAATTATGTGTTTCACCACTCCGTGCACACAAAACTGATTTAAAAAAGCACATGAAAAGTAAAACACATAAAGACAAGGAATTAAGATTTGCAAAAACACAACCCAAGCTTGCATCATTTGGCTACTCCTCAGTTAAAGACACTTCAACAAAAGATAAAATAATGGACATAAAAATTTCTACTTATATCGCTGCTCATAGCTCCATCCGTAGCATAGACTATTCGACAGAAGTTTTGAAAACCTGTGATATAGGCAGCCCTCTCGAAAATATACAATTACACAGAACAAAGTGCTCTGCCATTATAAAGAATGTCGTGGAACCAGCCATGCTTAAAGAACTGTTAGAAGAACTTGGTGGGCAAAGTTATTCTATAATACTGGACGAATCCACTGATGTAGCAACAGTAAAGTACATGGCGTATTGCATCCGATACTACAATAAAAAACTAGAAAAAATTGTTGTAGATTTTTTAGGCTTTCAAGAAGTGTACGAAGCAACAGCTGATGTCCTGTATACATCCTTTAAGAGATTTTTATCTGATATGGGCTTAAATATTCAGAATCTCATCGCAATCGGAACTGATGGAGCTAGTAATCTTTGTGGCAAAAATCACTCCCTTTTCACTCTTTTAAAAGCAGACATACCCCATTTGCAGTTGTTGAAGTGCGTGTGCCACTCCCTTAGTTTGTGTGCATCCAAAGCGTGCACTGAATTACCATCTTGCCTGGAATATTTACTTAGGGAAACCCGAAATTGGTTTGCTCACAGTCCATTGCGAATGAAAGTCTATCAGAACTTATTTGAAACTATTAATGATGGCAAAAAGCCCTTGAAACTAACTCAATTGTCTGCAACTAGATGGTTGGCATTTTATGCAGCTGATAATACAAACATCAATCAGTGGCTTGAGCTCAAAACCCATTTTAATATGGTTAAATCGTCAGAATAGAGATGTTACACAGCAAAGGAGCTTGCTGCTATGTAGACACGAATTTATTATACTTATTGTTTCTATGTCCCATACTAAAAGAAGTAACAAACGTGAATGTTATATTTCAAGCAAGTAATGCAAATATAACAAAAGTTTACAACGACCTTCGGATTCTTCTTCTGTCCATTGCAAGACGTCTTATCAAACCATTATTTTTGAGAGGTCAAAGTATGTCCGAAAACGCCTCATTGGCAATGCTTCATGAAGCGGATATAGCAGCTGTTAGGCGAGCTTTAGAAAAAGCCGAAGCACCAGTTGAAAATTCATTGCTTCCACAGGACTCGATCGATTTTGGAGAAAAGTTCAATGAATTACTTTCAAAAAGATCTGTTTCTGACAACAAAGCAAAAGAAGTCATACAGCGATGCACAAACTTTCTCGTGCGCTTAGTGAAGGAATTAGTTGATAGGTTACCAGTCAATGTGTCGGTGGTGGAAAAAATTGATGCTTTGTCACCCAACCGCTGCCTCTCAACCAGCAACAGACCTAACATTGATGATTTTCCCTGGCAGTTATGTGAACCTAATATTGACAAGGAATCTATAAATAAACCAATTCCGCACTTTAAGTACGATGCGTATAGAGGAAATAATTGGCACTGCTTCTCCTATTGATACTGTAAATTTCTGGGTACAGGTATTGAAAATGCAGAATGCTGGAGGCAATCCCATGTTCAAAGATTTAGCGGAGTTTTCCTTGCGTTGTCTTTCATTACCTTTAAGTAATGCTGTCGTGGAAAGAATTTTCAGCGTGATGGGTACGATAAATAGAACAGAATGCAATTACCCATGCTGATCGCCATTCTAAGAATTCGTACACATATGAATGTCAGAAGCATTTGCTGCAACAACTTTGAACCAAGCAATCATACGATAAGTTTACATGCAGGAAGAAAAATGTTCGATTCCAGCGGAGCTTGCGCCAGCACTAGCACAGCATCCACAGTAAATGTTGACGACGGCGAAGTTATTCTGGATGCTTTGCTATTGCTCGCAGCAGATGAAGCAGAATCGGAGTGTATTTTAAATAAATAAATTGTTAAAAAACTGTTTTTTATTTTTTAGTTTCGGCGTATGGGCTACTTTAGGCTACCTCATTTCAAATTCGGCTACTTTAGGCTACTCAAGCTCTGAAAATGGGCGACACCAGGTCCCGACTTGTTGGCAACACTGGCTAGGTTATTGTGTTCTGTGCATAGATAAGTAGGTATCATGAAGGTATAGATAAATATTGTGATTTTGTGATCCAAACAGAGCACTGACGTATAAATCAACGTCAGTGCCCGCTAGGATAATTGTGTTCTGTGGTCAGTGCCAGTCAGTGCAACAGCAGAGTAAGAGTACTTTTCAGTGTTGCCAGAAGGTTACATTTCTTACATTTTTCGTAACTTTTGACCCCCTCGCGTAACATGTAAGTAATTTTTGTATCTAAGGCAATTTTCGTAACTTTTGAGAACAACGATATTTGTAATACTAGATTTTTATTGCAAACAGTTTACGAACGCATTTCAATTTATCGCACCTAAAACTGCGCATCTAAAAAGTATTTCTCTCCATATCACACTCAGAGATGGCTCTGAATGGAAAGCGCCACGACAAAATGAATCGTAATTTCTATGCTTTAAAACTTGATTTTGCTTGAGCGTGTGCGCGCACTTTTCGTACTTCGCAAGTTCCCGCCGTATGCGGTTTCGTAGCTACAGAAATGACTGATTGTGATTTGTTTTGTTTCCTTGCGTTGTGTTGAATTATGTGCGTGAGTGACGTTCCGATGAATACATTTATTTCCGACTAAAATTTTATTTTGTTGGCAAACTGCATGTCAAAGTTTGCAACTTTTACTAATAAAAATAAAAATACAACATCTGTATTTTATTGCAGATGCAAACAAGTAAAGTATCTACACAGAAACAAATCAACGATTTTTGATTACTGTGATTTAAACCACAACGAGTATTACATTACAATATTAAAAAATAACTGATGCCAGGTTCAGGTTGGCGAATCCGATGATTTTTTTTTGTTTCAAATTCGTGATTGAAGAAAAAAGAATAGAACAGAAATTAATAAAGAAAGAGATCACCAGTATGTAATACACAATAAAGAGTGATGACAAAGTTTTATCCTAAGGTTAGATACACCATTACACTTCATAGATTCCATTATATTCCGCCATTTTCCCCGCAGACCCCATCATCTACCTAGCCTTTATCTCAACTATATTGGGGTCGGCTTCCAGTCAAACCGGATTCAGCTGAATACCATGGTATTTTACGTGGAGCGGCTGCCTACCAGACCTCCACAACCCATTTACTGGGTAACACGGTACTCTTTAGCAAGACTGGTGTCAGATTTTCTGGCTTCTGACCCCCGCAGACCCCAAAAACACGTAATTTAAATAAAATACAATCCCAAAAATACGTAATTTAAAAAAAATACAATAATGTAACTTTTGGAGCAAAAATGTAACATTTTAGGAAACGAAACGTAACTTACGACTCAAGGGCCCTGGCAACACTGGTACTTTTATATGTCGCCATTTACGAAGAAAGTAACATTGAAGTCAATTTTCAATGTTTAATTCCTATTTAAATAATATATTCAATCAATGTACTCTATGATTGAAGTAATTTAATACAAAGTAAATAAAGTAATGGAGTTAGTTCTTTGATTATACTGTTTTTTCGTTCTTGATTAAACTATTTTCAACAAATTACAGTACGATTACCACTGAAAGTAATATGAACATGCAACAAAGAGAAGAAAAGCAACTGGAGACTACAATTCAAGCAATATTAAATAGAGTTAATGATTTGAAAACTGCAATCCAGGCACTAATAAATAAGCTCGAAAATGAATACGAAACTATCCACTGGCCTACGTTCCTGGATAACTATGCAATTTTATCAGGACATGTAAGTGTTTGTATTGTACTTGTTTATTTATGTTGTATTTTCCAATTCCAGATGAATTTTGCTACCAAGTCACATGTTAACTCATTGGGATGAGAATAAAATCGAAAATTGACGCTCCATTAGATCAAATTTCGGTCACGACAGCCAGTCCCTTCGAAAAAAAAAAACTTTGTGTATTTGTTTTGCTGCACAACTATTTAAAAAAATTAAATTGAATGAAAAGGGGGCTCCCATTGATACAAGATATATGTTTATACTAGCTTTCCCCCGCGACTTCGAATGCACAAATTTAGTTTTTTTCCGTTTCCATAGGAATTTTTGGAAATCCTCCCTTCGTGCACCCCTACGGAGTGTTGGGAAGCTACTTGCCAAATTTCACCTTTCTACAACCAGTAGTTTCGGTTCTGTGTAGATATTATTAGGGGTAAAGTATGAAATTGCCAATTTGTACTGAAAGATTGAAATTTTTTTTTTTTTTAATTTATCATATTTATTTAGTCAAACATATTACCAATAGTATCTGTACATTGCTTCCATCGAATAGGAAGGTCATTATGCCTTTGCGATAGAACTCTGGTGATCTAGATTCCACAAACTGTGTGAAAGTATTTTGTACTGCCTCCTGAGAAGAAAACTTTTTATCACATAGAAAATTCTCCAAATCAAGAAATAAATGGTAGTCCATTGGAGCAAGGTTCGGCGAATACGGAAAGTGACAAATAGTTTCTAATTGCAGTTCCTCTAGAGTTAAAACGGTTTCTCGTGCTGTATGAAGTCTCGTGTTATCATAGAGCAATAATGGTGAATATCGATTCATGAGTCTGGGCTGTTTCACTGCTAGTTTTGCTAGCATTGTTCGGAGTTTGGCTCAGTAGACATCTGCCATAATTGCTTAATCAGATTGGGGAAAGCTATCTATATATCTTGAGCTGTATGTTTACGATTGGCACGAAAACTACAGAACAGAATTTGTTCAAATTTAGCAGAAATAATCGTTATACGTGTGGTCAACATATAGGCTATACATTTCCACGCGATGAGCTATGGAGGTCGAGCAAAAATGTGTGTTTTGAACGAGAAAGTGCACATGGTTCGAACCCCCCAAATAGATTTATGTTTGTATTTATTTTATCTTTTGAACTGGTTTTTTACACTGTAATATTGCCAAACTCATAATTAAAATTGGTTTTTGCACACTAAGAATAACATTTGACTTATAATTTGACATTTTTCCAAATAGCTCAGCAAGGAATTGATATAAGAAGCCACAACATGTTACAAAATTAAAAGCAATGATTATCAATACGCTATACCTTTGGGGAGGTAAGCAGTAAAAACCATGACATAAATAAGATTGACTATTTAAACTAATTTGCCAAAAGCAGTCATAACCTGTTGGTTTGAAGACTGCCTTCTGAACGACATGGTGCGGGTTCGAATCTCATGAGTCATAATAAAATTATTTTTAGATTTTATTTAACTTATGCGTTTCCTAACTTTTATATCTTATTTTACCTAATATTTTCAAATATTTATGAGATGTTATTGATTTATAATTTAGTTTGGCAAAATATATAAGCCAACATTTTAAAGTATAATTAACAGAACCTATTTTCGTTACATCACGTCACATCACGTTAAAAAGTACAAAACCTCATGTAGGTAACTTTTACACATAAACCCAATCGGAATTGTAGCAATGTTTTAGAGGAATCCACCTTATCTACAAAGTAATGCTGATACCCGTAATGCCATCTATTGACCGAAATAGTACTAAAAACATATTTTTTAGTAAGTAGTGGTACTTTTCAAGGAATAAAAAACCATCGTTTTTTTAAGGTATTAAAAATGTAAGTAAAAAATTATCGTTCTAAATGAACGATAATTTCTAAATATTAAAAAAAAACGGAAAAGTGCGAGTCGGACTCGCCTACCAAGAGTTTCCTTCAAATTTGTAGGTATATTTTTTAAAGTAGGTATTTATTTAATTACTTACATTAAAATGTGAGTTTTCAGATTTTTAAGTTCTATGTCAACGGAAAATACCCTATAAATTTTGATTCCTGTGAGAGTGTCGAAATGTACGTTTTTTGTAGCATAAACGACCGTATCTTTATTTAACGTTAACTTAGAAGTTTGATTATTGCACAGCTTCAAGGGACTGTAGTTTAGAGTACATGATTTCAACTCGATGCCTCCACGCGTTCCCGAGATAAGAATCTTGACAGACAGACGGACGGATGGTCAACAAAGTGATCCTATAAGGTTTTAGTTTTTTCATTTTGAAGTACGGAACCCTAAAACGATATTTTTCGCTTACGGTTATCGTAAAGAATCCACTTTTCTTCACATGTCACAAACAATACAATCCAATATTCCATCATTTCTGTATCGATTCATCAAGGCAACACAAGTTTCAACACGAGTTTCTTTCTGCAGATCAGTCTATTATGAGGTATCCGTTTTTCGTATTTATTTATTTTATTGATTTGACGCATATGAGTCAATATTGTTGGTAAGGTAATGTTAAACCATGCCGCTAATCCCTGGGTAGTTTGGCTCGAATCGGCTTCCACCATCACTTTCAATGGGCTTGTGTCCTGAAAAAATCTAATTAGTCCGTCAGTTAGAATATCAAAAAATATTTGACCAGTGTTTTTTTTTGTTACGGGAACAAAAATAGGCGAAGTTACGACGCTTTTAAAATTCTCAATACGTCACACCTTAGCATATTTTTTACTGAGTCGTGACGTCACGAGCCCCCACTCCCGAGTTTTGATGCGTTTATCTTTGTCAATATTCATTGATTTACAAAAACAAAAAATACCTGTCCATTATTTTTCAATACTCAAACTGACGGACTAAATAGTTTTGCAATTTGTGGATGATGGAATCTAGCCCATTCATTGTTATTCACCTGTGTGGGCGGTCTTCCACGTGGTTCCCACGGAAGCGTTTAAACCAAAATCACACTGTGCGTTCATTAGCAGTCCCCTCTCTAAACGCAACATTGATATTGCGAACTGTTTCTGCCGCGTTAGTTCCGCGTTGGAACTCGTATTCAAAAATCTCTTGTCTAAGCTGAATAAAAAAAACAGCTGAAATTCGATAATCGAATGTTGCACATTAAAAAAAAAGAACTTTATAGGTACCATGTAAAAAAGTTTCACCCAAAAATCTTCATCCATGAAGGTTCTATGTCAATTCGACAATAAAACGGCAATTTCATACTTTATGTATGTATGCATGTAAATCGGGCTGGTTTCCGCAACTCCACGACTAGGCGCGTATTTTGCGTGTAGGTGGGACAAATGTGTCAATCGATCCTCACCAGCTCCCCAAGGAAGGCCAGCAACGCCTTGTGTTACCAACTATCTCACAGAGGGTACCTGGGTTACCGAAGTACTTGGCCCTGTAATCCGCGACTACCGGGCAGCTTAGAAGCAGGTGTGCTGCTGTCTCATCCTCCTTCATACAGGCTCTGCAAAGCGGGCTGTCAGTGGCTCTTATAGCATAGAGGTGTTTATTAAAAGACCCGTGGCCAATTGTTACGGCTGTTACTGAACGCAACTGTTGTTTAGTCAGTCTTAGGGCTTGTTTTGTGAACCGGCCATCAATAGAGGGAAGCGCCTCTTTGGCCTGCCTACACTCACCATGGTCAGCCCATAGCTTGTGATGTATGTCTGTGGTGCGTTTCCTTACCAGATTGCATAGATACCCGAAAGGCAGCGGCACGAAGGATTCAGGTCCAATCGGTGTCATACTCGAACCCCTTCTGGCAAGCTCGTCTGCTGCATTGTTGACTCGGTAATTTCATACTTTAATACCTATTATAGGTAAGTCAGTGAGTCAGGTTTGCCTTTTATATAATAAAGTATATAGGTATGGATTTATGGTATGGAACCATAGAACCCTTTGTATGTGAGTCGCACTTGGCTGGTTTTTAGAATAAATATCAAGATTGTATGAAATAATTATTTCTTTTTCAACAGTTGACTGGTTTGAGTAAAATATTACAAGCAGAACTAGCAGCATCACTTAGGTCGCGTATTGTGTTGCCTCTTCAACTAAGCTGTGAGCGAGATGAAGCATTAGCACGATTGACGGAAGGTCGTGTTCCAGCATGCACTCATGACCTTGTCCCAGACTTACTTCGTACCAAACCAGAGCCTCAAGCTGAACAGAGGCTTCAACAATTTAATCATAAAGCCAGTACCCTAAGCTATGACACAGCACAGGTAAAATTTTGAAGATAGTACCTATTTTAGTTTCAGCTACATAATAATAAAAGACAATGTGACTTATTTTTAATGTTTTTCGTTTTAGAAACAAGTTGCTCAATTCACTAAGGTGGTGAGCCATGTTTGGGAAATAATAACCAAAGGTCGGGAAGATTGGGATGGAGAGTCTATGCGATCAGCTGGTATGTATGTTATGCAGCAGAATAACTTCTTTCTTTAGTGACATAAAAGAAGAATTTTAAGTCTAGAAACAGATACGTGTTTGCTTTTCAAATAGACTTTATACTCGCATTATTCCTAATTTTAGCTCAACACTTAATTGGACAAATTTCGTATTAATACACTGACTTACACAAGAAACTGAATATGAAAATGTCCAGTATTGGAGAGCATCTGCGCTATATTGTTGAAAAAATTGAATTGCCTGCTTTATGTCGTATCACTTATTGGGCAGAATAAATAAATCATGTTTTTATGTTTTTCGTGTTCGACGTTAAATCATACGACCTAACATTTTCGTGAGCCTTAGTTTCGGGAACGAAAATGATAGCAAACAAATATGATACAATGAAGGGTTCAGATTTGGGGTATTTTTTTTTAATTTTTGTCTGTTTGTCTGTGCGTTTGGAGGAGCATCACGCATAAACGACGGATTGGATTCAAAATGTAGGTACTTAAAAATATCTATACTAATATTATAAAGCAGAAGAGTTTGTTTGGTTGAACGCGCTAATCTCAGGAACTACTGCTCCGATTTGAAAAATTATTTCAGTGTTAGATAGCCCATTTATCAAGGAAGGTTATAGGCTATATATCATCACGCTTAAACAAATAGAAGCGGAGCAATAATGGAAAATGTGACGCAGACGAAGTGCGCAGGTCAGCTAGTTAAGTGATAACCGGAGTAACATTTAGTGTTTATTTCGTCAAAATCGAACCACAAAATCAAAAGTAGTCGAATTTTAAAGTTTAGGAAGAAACTTCATCGAGCGTTAAAATTGGTTGTTTTTATTGAGACTCCAGATACTTGCAATGCCATCTATTGAAAAAAGTTGTAGTAACAAATGTGTGAAGAGACCCCAAAAAAGTGTATTTTTGAGTTATTTTTTAATTAAACTTAAAATGTAGCAAAAGAAAAGTGACCATTTTAGTATCTTATCATTAGTATCGTAACTTGTAACTAAGTTCGAACTAACGAGTATATTTGACAGTTCAATTACGTTGTCGATAGATGGCGTTGTACTTGACGCGTTTTTCTGAATAGCGGTGTTAAGATTCTCCGCAGTAGCCTGACGTCAGCCCCATGTTTTTTTGTTGATTATCTAGGGGTTAAATATCTTGAAGTTTTATATTTGTATAGCTATGGAATTGAATTATCTAATTTACTTGGAGGAGAGTTGTAAACTGTATTCATAATAGAGATGTGCTTAAACTAGAGATGGGCCCTTAAAACGTTAACAAATAATAACACTGCTAAATGCTAATGCTAAAAATAATTAACACTTAAAATGTAGCAGTTATTTTTAGTAACTGTCAAATTTAGTCACATACAGATTTTTAACACAATTAATTCTCATTTCCTTCATACTTTTCACAGGCTTATTTTTAGCAACTGTTAAATTTAGTCACAGACAGATTTTTAACACAATTAATTCTTATTTCCTTCATACTTTTCACAGGCTTAGGACTGTCAAATCTTTCTGTTGGAGTATTTAAAATGAGAATCAATTTATTTACAACGATTTCTTTTATTTTTCATATCTGTTTTTTTTTTTAGTATTCGTAAATTTTGTATAATAATCTTTTTTTTTACTGTCCAGCCAGCAGGACTATTATTGATTTGTTGTGAGTTGTGACTGCTAAATTTAACAGCTATCTCAGAACTTATTTAACAGGTGTTGACACTAAAAAAAATAGCAGTGTTAATTTAGCAGCTTATTAATTTTAGACCCATCCCTAATCCATAAGTAAACTGTTTTACTAACAGAAGTAGTGAATTTTTGGTATTATGCTTCAAAGTGGCTAAACTACAACAGCCGAACGCGTCAATCTTCAAGGTTAAGCAACGTTTGCCGAGGTCAATCTGTGGATGGGTGACCATTATAACAACCTAGCCTTTAGTAGTAGCCGGTAGAGTTTTAGCAGATCATTAATGTGCAAACGTGCTGCACAGAAGTCCGACGCACGAGCTGGTAGGTCACAGACCCGGTCTTTCCGGGAGGCTATGGTTGAGCGCTTGAACGTATCCTTACAGGCTGAATGGGGCGATGCCAATCTAGTCAAGTTCAACGCTGCTAAGACCCAAGCGTGTCTCTTTTCCGATAAAAGGAGCCAATTCAACCCAGCTCCATCTCTCCGCGGTGTAGCCCTGCCGATAACCGACAGACTTGAGCTTCTTGGTGTTACGTTAACATCTACCCTCAATTTGGGCCCTTTCATAGAGTCCAAGGCTCAAGTGGCTGCTAGAAAGTTAGGGATCCTGGCAAAAGTGAGACGGTACTTCACGCCGGAACTTCACGCTTAAACTGTATCAAGCGCAAGTTCGATCGTGTATGGAGTACTGCTCTCATCTTTGGGACGGATCTGCCAGATACCAGCTTGATGCCCTCGAGTCAATTGAAAAACGAGCCAAGAGGATCATCGGCAATGATTAGCTCATCGAATCGAAGCTCCAAAGTCATCGACGAGTTGCTGGCCTGTCGGTTTTCTATCGGTAACATTTTGGGGAGTGTGCGATGGAATTGCATAATTTAATTCCGCCATGCCCGTTCCACCATCGGACCACAAGACATACGGCGATGAGCCACCGGTACATGGTGGACATCCCACCTATACGCACAAAACGTTTTGGGAATACATTCATTGTGCGTACAGCTAAGGAGTGGAATTCCCTGCCTGAGTCTGTGTTTCCTGATAGCTATAACCTGGGAGTCATTAAGTCAAGAGGGAATAGGTTACTTCTAGGCAAAAGTGCTCCACCTTAGACCGCATCATCGCTTAACATCAGGTGAGATAGCGGTCAAAGGTATGCCTATAAATAGGTAGTAAAAAAAAAATACCAACGAGCAATTCAAATTTGTCTCTAACTAACTCCAGTTGCAAAGAGACGATATTTCTATGGGGCGAAGTAAACCAGTTTGTACTTACTTGTTTACTTTCGTATCTAAGCCTATTAACTGTAAAACTTATTTTTACATACCTATTTACCTACAAAATAAGTTTCTAAACCAGAGGTACTAAACCACATTTAATAAAAGTAACGAGACGCTATGCTACGCTAGTCTACCTACAAACTATGTTGAATTGTCGAGCCGTCGCTTGTAGACGTCGCTCGTCTCATCGGTGCGTCCATCGCGTCGTCGCAAAGTTAACGAAATTTACTTTATGAACTAGTCGACGAATTTAACTAGTAGATCGACTAGTCAATGAACGAAAATGGATGGTCTAGTTTCGTTGACGATAAAAACGTCGACGACCCATCTCTAAACTTCAAGATAATCTACAACGACTTTGAGAACTCGTGGTGCCCCCGGCAGGGGGCGTGGCGGGTGGGCGTAGGCTGAGCCTTTAATCCCGTGGGAGCAGGTTTTCGTGCCCGTGAAAACGGGCACGGCGTTAGATTGCCGCTCTAGGCGCGGCTGGTTGGCAGCGCGACACTGAAGGTGTCGCTGCATGCCATATGAGTGTAGCTGTCAAAGTGTCGGCAGAGGGCGCCACGGTACTGTCTTACAGTGCCGTATCTTAACGGCCCTACGGCGGTCTGTCCCCGCCAGGTGAGACCTCCGGTTGCCCGGAGGCGTCCCGGCGAGAGACGACCAGCGACGTAGGCGCCGACTTTAAGGCGCTCCCTGCTGAGGGTGCCTGTCCCCGCCAGTCACGCTTCCAGAGCGAGCCGGTCACGCTCCGGAGTAAGGGACCGTCGTGTCAAGTCGTGTGTGAGTATGATAATCTACAAAAAAACATGGGGCTGAGGTCATGCTACACACCGTGATTCAGAAAAACGCGTCGTAAGTACAGCGCCATCTGTCGACAACGTAATTGAAGTGTCAAATATACTCGACTACTCGTAAGTTCGAACTTAGAAGCTTACACGTTACGATAAACTAATGATAAGATAATAAAATGTTCACTTTCTTTTGCTACATTTTATGTTCAATTAAAAAATAACCCAAAAATATTTTTTTTTTTGGGGGTCTTTTCACACATTTGTTACTACAACTTTTCTAATTAGATGGCATTGCAAGTATCTGGAGTCTTCACGGAACAGAAAAAACAGTGGAAGTGCAAAGTAGGCGTGGCACGCATGCCGATATTATGCGTAGCTACGCAACTCCAACCCAGTTGTGTTCCAACAACGCGACGAACCGATAGTCTCGCTGACTCTCGAAATAAATTTATAATGTCTGAACCATGCCGTATTGTTCCATTTTGGATTACAAAAATGATAGTAGGAGAATAAATCTTAAAAATGGAGGTGTTTCATACCATCGGAAAGTACGATTTTATTTGTTTTCTAATAAAATCTTAGCATATTAAATATTCTAAAAACTTAAATTCAAGTCTAAAGATTTAAAAGACTCAACCTTTTCCCACTAGCACAGAGTTTATTTTGCATCGATTCAGTAAGTTTTTTTTTTAATCCTTCACAATAAGCCCTTTCATTTGATATGTCACACGATACAGTTAAAAAACTAGTAGTGCTAGTGTACATTTCTAGTTTGACCCACAAAAGTTACCCCAATACTCAAAATTTATTATATACGTAACGCATCCGTGTTTAGGTCACAGAAATCTATTTGTCTACCAAATTTGAACAGAATCGGTCCCGTAGATCCGGAAAAAACTGGATGTGACAGACTGGCAGACAGATACCAGAGTGATCCTATAAGGGTTCCGCTTCCTACGGATGTCGGAACCCTTAAAATTATATGATGTGTGTTATTTTTATTGATTTTAATGTATTATAAATTATAAGGTATATTGATATAAATAAAACAAAACGTTTTAATATAATGGTTTGTATTTTTGTTTCTATCTACTTTTATACAGTAAACTGGGAATGTTTTGCTCACGCTGATTTCAAAATAGAATTAACTTAAATTACAAGGCAAAACTAGACTAATCCATTTTAAATGCGATAGCTTATTTGATAACGATTCCAATAACATAAGTTTCATATACCTACAGCTCCCATACAAAAGTGCAACTCTAAACGAATCACATTTTATGGAATTAATTTTGAAAAAAGTTATCGTATTTATCGATTTCGACATAGGTTCATGTGCCACAGCCCTGATCGAGTGGCAACTTTTTGTATCCCACATAGACTAATGAAGCGAATCTCAACCTTATTGCAAAGGGCTTAAAGTTAATAATTGCAACTATTGAAAATACCGCCATCTATGGTCTAGTAGCGGAATTTACTCGTAAATTCAACTTGTAATGATTTCAGAAAACGAAACGCCGTAAGTACTTTTTGCCTGTAAGCAAAATAAATCGTAGGTACATTTTAAAACATAGGTTCTGTGACTTGTGCTTGTTTTGAACAATATGGAAACGACCAATCAAACGTGTCCTTTATATGTGGTGGATAATATGATTATCGGTTTATTTGTATGAGTTACACAGGTTCCGATTCAAAATTCGTCGTATAGCACTTCCACTTTTTTTTCTGTTCCGTGGGAGTCTCAATGAAAACAACAAATTTTAGCGCTCGATGAAGTTTCTTCCTAAACTTTAAAATTCGATATCTTTTGATTTTGTGGGTCGATTTTAATGAAATAAACACTACCTGTTAATGTCACCTGATTAGCACCACGGGGACCACGTGTAGGGACTATTATTTAAGGGTATTCTCCTACGGACGCGGGTGAATCGGCCCCCAATGTTACTCCGGTTTTCACTTAATATTTTTAAGTACCTAAATTATGAATCCAATTCGTGGTTTATGCGTGATGCTCCTCCAAACGCACAGAAAAACAGACAAAAATTTCAAAAATTGGGTCGCTGTCTCGTATTGTTTGTTTTCATGTCGTTGAGGCCGCGATTATTAATGTTTAATATGGAACCGATAAGATACCAATCTCAACCTTTTTTCAAACATCGAATCAGAGCCAAACAACATGCTTATTAAAGACATAAAATAAATGTACAGTGGTTTCCAAAAATGCATAAGCATTCTTACGCACTAACAGCTTGACGGTTAGTTTGACTTACGACCGTCTATTTTCCAGCAGTAGTCAACAAACGGTTGTGGTTTTTAATTTCGTAATTACAATATGAGCTCAGATAGCCCAACGGTTTAGCGCCCTCAGAGAGAAGTGTGATCCAGTGTGTCGTAAGTTCAAATCACACGCACTACCAGACTTTTTGTATGTTCTTATTCACATTGCAATAAGTTAGAAAGGTAGATCACAAAACCGGGCAGACCGAAGGAAGGAAGCTTACTAATAAGGCCATCGTGCCAGACCCTGTCGAAGGCCTTCGAGATGTCTAGGGAGACCGCAAGTGCTTCCCCTTGCTTCTCAATGGCCACACTCCAGATGTGAATGGCATACGCTAGAAGATCCCCAGTTGACCGATTTCGGCGAAAGCCGTATTGTCTAAGGATATCGTTCGCTTCTAGCATACTCTTACAGAGTACCTATAGACGTTACCGAGATGGGTCTATAATTTGAC
This sequence comes from Ceramica pisi, assembly GCA_963859965.1. Lineage (NCBI taxonomy): Eukaryota > Metazoa > Arthropoda > Insecta > Lepidoptera > Noctuidae > Ceramica > Ceramica pisi. The sequence continues at coordinate 15,194,708 of OY982536.1, read as the reverse complement.
GGGTCGGCTCGACTACCCTTCTTGGGCACGGGCTGCACGTTAGCTTGCTTCCAAGCCTTCGGCACTTTCCCAGTCTCAAACGAAAGGCGAAATAGGCGTGTCAAGGTCGGAGACAACTCAGGCGCACAAGTCTTCAGTACAATTGCTGGAATCCCGTCGGGGCCACTAGCTTTGTTCACGTCTAGGTTACGCAGTACCCCAAGTACGTCCCTCTGATGAATGCTTATGTTCGGCATACATGACTCGCATCCAACAGGAGGAGTAGGGGGCCTCGCGCCACCAGAATCCAGACGTGACGATTCCGCAAACATAGAGGCGAACAAGTTTGCTTTCTCCTCAGCGGAGTGGGCCAGCGACCCGTCGGGTCTCAGCAGTGGTGGCAGTGAGGGGCGGCAGAAGTTCGATTCGACCGACTTAGCCAGGGACCAAAAAGCTTTACTACCTGCTGGGTATGAAGCAAGTTTGTTCCCTATTCGGCTAATGTGGTCGAACCGAGCCCTCCGCAACACCTTCTTGCAGGACTTGGCAGCCCTGTTGAAGGCTCTCTTCTTCTGAATCGCGTCACTTGCTTTGCGGGTACGGGCGTCAACCCATGCTTGGTAAGCCTCATGCTTTAGCGCATTAGCACGGTTGCACTCGGCACCAAACCACGGGCGAGCTTCGCCAGACATCACTACGTCCGAAAACGGAATGTAGTACTCCATTCCCTGCCGCAGCACATCTGTCACGGCGTCCGCGCACGACGACGCATCAGTTGAAGAGAAGCAAGTGGGCTGCCAACGATAACATGCGAAGAAAGATCGCATGCCATCCCAATCTGCTGACCTGTATCGCCATACCCGCCGAGTGCCTCTAGGGCTGGGATCGGGTGGGGAGTAGACGGATACAGATTTCACCAGACAGTGGTCGGAAATACCCAGCGGAGCAGAAATCGACACCGAGTAGCGGTCTGGATCCGTAGTCAGCAGAAGGTCCAAGCAATTGACTGTGTGCGAATCAACGTCCGGCACCCTCGTTGCTCCCTGGACTAGCTGGGTGAGATTTAACGCTAGCGCTAGCTTTCGCGCCTCTCGTCCAGCATGATCTGTGTGCTGGTATGGGAAGAGCCACTCCTGATGGTGGGCATTGAAGTCCCCATTCAAAACCAGTTGAGCAGAAGGGTACCGCTGCTGAGCCACATCCGCCGCCTCACTGAGGTGCTGTATGAGCCCAATTTTCTCCAGATCAGCGCTATGCGAACAGTAGACACAGGCGTAGATAATTTTATCCAGGCCAGTGTCCACTAGAACCCACAGCGTCGAAAACCTGTAGTCTTCGAAAGTCGAGAGACGGCAATAACAATGTCGTCCCGGGCGTACATACATACGCCCGCGCGTGGTTTGAAGTGGTGCTCCAGGTTAAACCCTGGGTACGACAAGTACGACACGTCTGACGGACATCCGATCTGCGGCTCGGAAAGGAACAGGAGCGCTGGTTTCTCAGTCTAGAGGTGGTGATGGACTGCGGCGAGATTTGAGTGCCGGCCTCGTATATTAGAGAGGTGCACTTTGTGTGAGGGAGTGCTGCCGCTGTACAGCGTTTTTCCTTTTGTTCCTGTTCATGTTTAAGAGTGAAGGAAGGAGAGGAGAAGGAAGTGAAATGAGGTTCCATGCTGCTAACCCACAGGCACGCTCTGACAAGACGGCATCGCTGGGGGACTAGTCTGGAGACTGCGGGGACGCCCGAGCCCCCCCGGGAATGTCCATCGGGCCCTCTCGTCTGGTCGCCAACCAGCACGATGGTGCATTCCGAAATTTTTCGACAGTTGGCGGGACAGCCTTTCATGTGTGGCTGGCACACTACTTGGGCCCCTAACTACCTGCGGTCGGCCAGCGGCGCACCGTGCCTCGGATCCCGCTACCCTCCGCGACTAGTCTCCCGATACGCCCATATCAACGCGTGCCTGATCGGTCTGCCTGCATTGGAACAACTATTTCGACCCAACTCCTCGTGAATTGGCTACACTGCGCGTCGCACCGGAACGCGCCTAGGTCGCTTGGCGGTACGTCTTTGCCCAGTGGGTGGTCACAAGCCATCGGTCGAAACCTACCACCTGTTAATTAATGTCACCTGATTAGCACCACCCCGGGACCACGTGTAGGGACTATCCTTTAAGGGTATTAACTCCTACGGACGCGGGTGACTCGGCCCCCAATGTTACTCCGGTTATCACTTAAAACTTTTAAGTACCTAAATGTTGAATCCAATCCGTGGTTTATGCGTGATGCTCCTCCAAACGCACATACAAACACACAGAAAAAAAATCATAAATTGCATTTTTGTGTTTTATGTCTTTTTTCTGACATTTCTTTGTATTTTTTTTTTGCGAAAATATTCGATGTACAGACACGGCAACTCTACGATTTTATTATATGTATAGATAAAGATGTCACCGGGAAATAGCAGACGCTGTAAGTTTATAATATATCGCGTATAATTATGAACCTTTTTTTTTAAAAAAGACATGGATTCATTGGAAACTATTGAATTTGGATAAGTTTTGTTGTTTTCAAAATGACATGTTCATAATTTATCGAGAATATATAATTTATTATACATTAATGACATTTTCCAGTGACATAATATAGATGAAGAATGAAGACTGATGGCAGATAAAAACAACAATAAAAAATAAATAATAAAATCACCACATGACTGAAATGATTGAATTGAAACGCATGCATTGTTATATATATAGTTTCTCCATCGCTTGCTAGGTGGTAGAGTTCGTGCACAGCCCGCGGCGCTATGCTGTGGCCCGTATTTACGTATCTGTAATTGGGCTAGCCTTACTTAGGATGAGTGCGCGTGGAGGGAGAAACTCACACACACTCGTAACACTTGACTCTTTTCACAATTCTAAATAAATTCAACTAAATACTTAGTTGAATTTATTTAGAATTCTGAAAACCTGAGCAATTTCCAATGGAAAACCGTACTACTCAGATAACATTCACTATTTGCTTTTCTTTTTTTTTAGGAATGCAACCAACTCACAGCATTTCCGATACTCATGCACTGGTGACTGCCGTGGGCACGGGTAAAGGATTGCGTCCAGGAATACCATCAATAGTACCGCAAGGCGTAGCTCCAGGGATGGGTCCGTCGCGAGGACCAACGCCGCAACTTGGCCAGGCAACTCCATCATTACCAAAAGCACCATCTGCTATTAAAACCAATATCAAAGCTGCCAACCAGATTCATCCCTATCAACGTTAACTTCTAAGTTCTATGTCAAACCTTTAGATTATGTGTAGGAAATTACATCAAATATTTATTCCATATTTTACTGAAGGAGACATTAGTTTAAAAAAAAAAACGGAGGAACAAGATTTCAAAAATGTGTGATTGAAGTTTTACTTAGGTACCTACCTACATAAAATAAAAAAAATGTAGGTACATGACACTTCCATCAATAAAATCTTCTTGTTTTCCGGTTTATTTACATTTTTGTTCAAAATAAAACCCCTAAAGAGATTGTTTTTTTTTTCCGCATCACTCCATCTCTATATTATTATATAGTTTTTGGTAACGGGTTGGAAATCATTCATGGACGTCCTTCGCCCTGGAGCGGACGCTGAGAAAGATAAATCTAATGGTATCTTACACGCACCGGGTGACACCAGGGGCCCGAGTCTGCTATTACAATAGTGTCAGAATGGTCGATCACTGATTTCAAAATGGTTGATTTTGACAAGTTTGGTAATCTACTAACATAATGGCGTCATTATGACATTCCAATGATCGACCACTGACACGCCATTGAAAGAAATGGCATATGAATGGTAATCTCGTACATTTTTTTAAAATTAAAGCCCTTATCTCGTACATAATGACAGATGAATGTCTGACGTATGCGGTAATCTGCTAATATATTTTGACAGTTCATTTGATCAGTGACCTAGAATTCTATACCCATATCTTTGGACCTACCATTGGAACGTCATTGTGCAGACATTGCAATTAAATACTTTCATAATTAGACAGCTCAGTATCAAAAACTTTTTGCTCTAGTCGATCGATCGAGTCGAGAATCGAGTTTGTGGAATATTATTGCATCCAAGAATGGTGTGTGTCAGAATGGCTGGTTGCCTGTGGCTTTGGTCTATGAGAGTTGATTAGAAAATTGCTACTTATTTGCTTATATTTGCTACATTTAATAAATAATTGCTACATACTATATATATTTATATTTAGAAATAACATTTTTTTTTGTTCAGCCATCCTGACGTTTGGTTGGCTGGTCGCCTCCTAGTTTAAAGCCAAGCATGCAGAGTTTCCCGAAATGTATTGCGTCAATAATTGCTACATATTTGCTTCATTTATCTAATTTAGTTGTATCTTCAAACATATGTTAAATAAAGGATGTAGCAATTATTTTAATTATCCCAAGGAAAAGTGCCTGATAAAACAATAAAGGCAAATACTTAGTTATGTTGAATCGGTTTAATCGTTTAGGCTGTGTTTAGGCTCTGGCAACAGCGTAAGTAATGCGATTCTTGCGTTAAAAAAAACATGTACCTACCCTCAATAATCCAATAATTATCATTATAGCAATTATTCTTAGTCATTGCTAGTGCAGATATCCACAGAGTACATTATACTATATACTGAAAACAGATATCGTATTGGAATCATAGTCTAGCAGTCTAGGCTTATTTAATTTTATTTGACAATTTAAATAGATCTAAGGAACAAGTACCTACCTATAGAACCTATTTTTAATTCGTGTTTTGGGTAACTATTATATAATCAGTGGTTTTGGTGTTTGTGACGATGAAGAGGGGAAGAAAGTTCGTTGTGCCACTCGAAGAGCAAAAAAAGGTTTTCTTGTAATACAAAAAGTATTTTTCAAGTAAGTCAGATTTACCAGCATCTACTGATCCACTGTTTAGTGAAATTAGTACTGCCTTAGACAATAAGATTACGAAACAGGCACTGTACCTTTCGGTGAAGAAAGATTTTGATTATTTCTTTAGCCCAAATGATAATATTTGCTGTGAAGAACCAAGCCCAATTACTTTTTATAAATGTGATAATAGAGAAGAAAAAAAATGCGAAGACGTGAACAACAAATCGCTTGGAAAAACAGTCATTTATGATTTTTTTATTGATACGTATCAATGGGAGCGTCTGCAACCAATAGCTAAACGCATAAAATTAAATAAAGGATCTGAGTCTGTTTTTAGAATGAGAAATCTTTTGCCTAAACATCAGTGGGCCCATCAATTGCGTGAAAAAATTTGGGAGGTCCATCCAATAGCACACACTTGGACATTTAAACAGTATTCTATTTCTATGAACACCAATATAACCTGCGTCGGATCTTGTAAACAGTGTGAAGCTGATGCGAAAGTTATTATTAGCTGGCCTTCGGATAAAATAGCTCAGTGCAAATTTATAATAACAAATTACGACGAAAATTTCATTCATACTCCAATGTAAAAATTAAAACTATCACCTGTAAAACGAACTGAAATAGCTGAAGAACTTAAACATGTATCCGCTATTTCATATCGTAACTCAATGGCAAATTTACCTAGTTGTTAATTCCGAAGAGCCTGAACCTACTCATTTACCAACAACAGGGTGCTTACGTCAAATAAAACACGAACATAAGAGTAGCTCACTTTTTCATCGAAACCAAATACTTTCATTATGGCTAATGACCCAAATATCGCCTTACAAAGAAGCTATTAAACATATATAAGTGTATCCATTTTATATTTATTATTGGGACCCTTGCCAAGATCAATATTGCAAAGAAAAAAGCTGCTAAATTGATTGTTAGTATAGACGCCACCGGTAGCATTTTCAAACCATTTGGCCCTTTAAATGTATGTGTCATGAAAACATATGAAGGTCACAGCCTAGTAGTATCCCACTTAACCAAATGATATCAGAAAGCCAGTCTATGGACACTAGGTATATACAAATGGCTGGAAGCATGGCACGTGAGCAATCCAAAACCAGACGAAATCATCGTCGATGAGTCATCCGCGCTGATTGGTGCTTGCGTAAATGCATTTACGAAACATAACTCTACTAAAGAATATGTTACAGAATCTTACAGAAAACTGGAGGAAGAAGAAAAAAGTGACGATTGCTACATTAGAATAGACACTAGTCATTTTGTTAAAATCATTTTCAATTTAACTTTGATTTAAACATGTCGACAACAGAGTAAAATTCTTTTATATTAAATGTCTGTTAGCGTTGAAGGAATGCGTAAATTTTGAAAAAGCCAAAGAAATTTTGAAAGATATTATTACAGTTTGTTTGAATGAACACGACGCGACGGCAGTAATAAATCCAATACCTACTCCTTCTAGGTGTGAGTTGGCTAAGAGTCGACTAAAGACATTGAATCAGTTTCAGACTTTGGATACAGAGTATAGTGATTCAGGATAGTAATAAAATAAATGATCTGCCTAAAGCTGGGGAAAAATCAGTGTTTGAAAATAAAACCAATACCAAATTAAGTGAAAGAGAACAGATTTTTTAAATGGTTTACCACAAAAATTGAAACATAAAAATTACTCGTACCTAACACTAGATACTGAAGATATACCTAGGTAGGCAGTCATGACAATTTGTACCATTATCCTGCTTTTATAGGAATTTTATCACGTTCACTGACTGTTTCCTTTGTGGTCAAACGTAATGAAGAATATTTATGATTCCGATATTGAGGCACCTACTTCTTCAAATGTTGAATCATATTTTAAAACTATAAAAATACTGCTATTACATCTAAGCACCAAATCTCACAGACTACGAACAGATGAATTCATTATGAAACATTTAGAATTCTTAAAAGGAGAGGTTAAAGTTGCACCGAGAATATCGTTACTGCCGAATCTTACTGTACAAAGAAATACTGAAGCAGATTTTCCTAAGAAGGGAATAAAACGGGATTCCATAACATCTACGCGGAAAAGTAAATTACCTACAGTCTAAGGAGCATAAGGAAGAGTTTACTGCTGATTCTATTTTTGCTGAGGACCCTACCTTCATCGAAAACTGGAAAGGGAAAGGAAATGTTAGTAAAAAAAGAAAAACGTTGAAGCCAGTTATTTTTTTGTCTAACGGAAGCAGGCTACAAATTGGTAAAAAATACCTATATTATATTGAGAAATACTTGCGCGATTGATTCGGTATGTCAGGCTTTAGCTATAGCATAAATCGATGGCTATCGTATAAGTCAAACAATACAATCATGAGAGTGAAAATTTATTCTGTAAACTTGTCAAACTCATGAGTGGAAGAGATACAGAAGAAGTATACAAAATATAAGATCTGAAATGGCGCAAGTCTATTTTTCAAAAGTTGAACAAGAATCTTCTGTGGAAGTGAGATGTGAGTGCAATCTATGCATATAATAAAATCGTAGAGTTGTCGTGTCTGTACATTTAATATTTTCGCATCAAAAATACATAGAAATGTCCGAAAAATTACATAGAACACAAAAAAGCAGTTTTTGAAATTCTTTTCTGTTTGTCTGTGCGTTTGGAGGAGCATCACGCATAAACCACTGATGGGATTCAAAATATAAGTACTTCAAAATATTAAGTGATAATAGGAGTAACATTTAGTGTTTATTTCATCAAAATCGACCCACAAAATTTACGAAGAAACTACATCGAGCACTAAAATAGGTTGTTTTCATTGAGACTCCAGATACTTACAATGCCATCTATTGAGTAATGTGTGAAAAGACCCCGAAACAATGTATTTTTGAGTTATTTTTTAATTAAACTTAAAATATGCTTTTAAGTTCGAACTTATGAGTATAGAGACAGTTCAGTTACGTTGTAGATCGATAGATGGCGTTGTACTTATGACGCGTTTTTCTGAATCGCGGTGTTAAGATTCTCCGCAAAAGCATGTTGTCAGGCCCATGTTTATTGTTGAAGTTATTTGGCAATAATATAATGTACTCTGTGTTATTTGGTATAGCAATGACAGCTATGGAAATGGAAGTATGGGTTTGAACGACTAGATGTCTAGGTTTAATTCGAACTAATGGGATGAGTGAGTAGACTTGGGTCGTACTTGCAAAATCGAGTACCAAGGCTTCCAGTACGTCTACCTTCACATACCAGGGCTCGGGATACTTTCAAGTATTTTCTTTGTGGATAGGAAATTGACCCATAACTTTCTAAGAATAAAGAGCACAATCACAATCGCGTTTTCAAATAAATACCTTCTTACGACGATTCAAGTTTCTACTTTCTACCTACTTCTATTTCATCCAAAAGCCCTGTTGGAAGAAAAAATACTTGCATGGGAAATTGAACCCTGACCTATTATTAATAAGGAGTACAATCGCGTTTACAAATACTTGCAAAGACAAACCATTAAAGTAAAAATACTTGCATACGAAATTGTTCCGTAGTTCGTTACAAATAATGATCACAATCGCGTACACAAATTGAACATGATCGCATTTGCGAAAACTAACGCAGTTATTGAACTATTGAAGAATGTATTGAAAAACTACAAAGAGTTTATGAATTTTGTAAATTAAATACCGCTAGGTAAGTAGCACGGTATTAAATTAATAATTAACAAAACCATTCATCCTATTATGATTATTCAATGATTTTAGTAGCTGGCGTAGTTATAAGGTTTCAATTCATTTTACGATTGATAAACACAGTATTTACAGTACCATCAATTTCAGTATCAAATTGCATAATACGTAGGTATTTGTTCTTTACTTACGTATATTCATACCTAACTTTCCAAGCGAGTCATCTTTACAGCAGGCTGTGGAAAGCATTTTTTTTTTTTTAGGGATGGGAAATCATCCAATGACTCCTCCCGCTCTGGGTGTAGCGGGAGGGAGTGTCAGACTTCTACTGACTAAAACCCATCCATGTTCCTTCATTGCCCTTTGTGTTCCGGAGCCACGGGACGAGTAAGAACGATGTAGGTATCATTTCTTATTGGAAAAAGCGCGCGCTGCTCGAGACCCGAACGCGGCCGAAGCGAGTCGACGCGCGCGCGACGGCCGAAGCCACGTCACAATTCACGATTCGGCGAGACTCGGGCGAGCGTCGAGCCCCGAATGAGCGAGTTCAAGTAGCCGCAGTGTTGCCAGATGATGATCTAGCATTCTCCCCAAATCTCACCCGAAATCCCCCCAAAATGTTAGTGTTTTGAGAAAAAACCCCCAGTAATTGGAAAATTATTTATTTATTTAAAAAAATATATAATAATTCAATAATTGCTTCCATGACTGGATCAGCATCTCCACTTGCGTCGTCTGCAGTTCCGTACATTTTCTCCGAGTTAAATCTCTTGAGCATATTTGAAGTTGGTTTAAAATTAACACATCCTTCCGGCATAATATTCAATGTCGCATTGAATATCTTATCCTCAAAATGGATTCGGCCATGTTGATGGCTAATCTGTTTCGCAGTTTGTCTTTATAATCGCAACTTGCGAGAAGGCTCTTTCCACAACCGCGTTAGAAAAAGGCAACGACAAAATTGCTAATGCCAATTTGCTTACATGTCCGTAAGTTCTATCACCGATTGCATTTTTGAAGCCATACACTTCAACCCAGAACTCATAGAACTCGTAGTCATGTATGCCAAATGTGCCTTACAGCTCGCGTTCAGTTATAAAACTTTTTCAATAAAATCCTCCAATTACCTCCAAGCCAATTTTTTTCCCTCCGCAGAACCCCCCATAGGATTTGTCCCCCCAAAAATCCCCCCGTGGTCTGAAAATACCCCCAAATTTGGGGGGAATCCCCCCCATCTGGCAACAGTGAGTAGCCGTATAGTACCTGAGGCCTTAGTGTGAGTTTTTTCGACTCACGTTCGAACGCGTTCGATTGCGAGCGCGTTAGAATTTAGTATGGGAATTTAGTTATAGTGCCACCTGGTGGTCACTCGTAGAACCTAATTTCCCATACTAAATTCTAACGCGCTCGCAATCGAACGCGTTCGAACGTGAGTCGAAAAAACTCACACTAAGGCCTCTGGTGTACGTACTTGGAAGCAAATACCTGGTCGCGTAAATACGTACCTACCCTAGAGGAGAGTTGTTACCTGTATCCATAAGTAAACTGTTTTACTAACAGAAGTGGTGAATTTTTGGTATTATGCTTCAATGTGACTAAACTATAAAAGCAGAACGCGTCGATCTTCAAGGTTAAACAACGCTTGCCAAGGTCGGTCTGTGAATGGGTGACCATTATAACAACCTAGCCTTTTCCTTACTATATTGGCTCGGCTTCCAGAAAAACCGGATTCAGATGAATACCGGTATTTTACGTGGAGCAGCTGCCTACTACCAGACCTCCACAACTCATTCAATGCAAGACTTTAGTCAGATTTTACTGGCTTCTGACTATCCGTAACGACTGCCAAAGATCTACAAATGACAGCCGGGACCAAAGGCTTAACGTGCTTTCTGAGGCACGAAGGAAACTCGGTATGTTAAGATGGTCACCCATCCACAGATCAACCTTCGCAAGCGTTGCTTACCTTGAAGATCGATGCGTTCGTCTGTTATAGTAAAGCCTTAAAGATCGGCTCGTGCGGCTGTTTTAATTTAGCCACGAGCTCCTCTATAATAAAGCGATTCTATGAACCCAGTAAAACTTTTTTGATAAAAAAGGTTAAAACAAATTAAATTAATCAGTGGTCTACAATCAGCAATATCGGCAGTAAAAATCGGAGAAAATGTGTTTCTTTTTGGACTGTGCTGGACGAAATTAAGAATCCACTTGATTTACCACCATTCGTTCGATAGTCGGTTTTGTTGATTTTGATTCAAGATTAGTTTGTACCAGGAGATTAAGTACCTGGGCTGGTCGGCATTTCAACCGATAGAGATGATACAGTGCCCTGCATTAGGCACCCTCTTCATAATTATATTCTTATTTCGAGAGAGAGATCAGGATACGTAACTGAACGTAGATTTTGTATATGCAATCTATACTAATATCTATACTAATATTATAAAGCAGAAGAGTTTGTTTGTTTGGTTGAACGCGCTAATCTCTGGAACTACTGGTCCGATTTGAAAAATTCTTTCAGTGTTAGATAGCCCATTTATCGAGGAAGGTTATAGGCTATATATTATCACGCTAAGACAGACGCTAAGACACGCGGAGCAGTAATGGAAAATGTGACGCAGACGAAGTTGCGCGTGTCAGCTAGTGTAAATGTTGCAGTCAAAACACTTAACCAGTCAAAAGTACTATTGACTACCAAAATCAGTCAAAAGTACTTTTGACCGTATGCTTTAGTCAATAATACTTTTGACTAAAATAACAGTTAAAAGTACTTTTGCCCAATGGAGCTGGTTAAAAGTACTTTTGACTAAGTGATTCCGTCAAAAGTGGTTTTGACTGGTTGTATCAGTCAAAACTCTTAAAAAGTTAAGGTAGTTAAAAATAACGACAAACGCACATATAAACTTTTATATTACTCATCATTGGTGGAGAACGTGCTGATATTAGAACAAAAATGAGTGATTACGAAAAGAAAGAACTCTTTCTTTTCTTTCTTTCTTCTTTCTTTTTACAAAGAATTTTAACGAAAGATATGAAAGATAGTCATTTCAAAAGTGATGACAAAAAAAAAATTGAAAAGTTTGCAATGGATGTGGAAGACGCGAAATTTGATGAAAAAAAAACACCATTACAGTACAGTAGACTAAAACGCTTTTAACATCATTGAAGTTTGTGGTATTAAAAAATTAGTAACAAACACAGAACCTGTCAAATATTTTTTGCCGGCTGAGGAAATCTACGACATTATAGATGCTGCTCATATTTCTATAGGGCATGGTGGTCGCGATAGACTTAAGAATGAAACGGCAAAGAAGTACGCTAATGTTACTAAGGAAATGATTAATATGTATTTATCGATGTGCGAAGTATGCCAAAGGAAGAAAAGGAGGGGTCTGGTTTCGAAACCGATCCTGCACACTGAAATGAACAGCCGCTGCCAAGTCGATCTTATTGACATGCAGTCGCAAGAAGAAATTTATTATGGTTTATCAGGATCATTTAACAAAATTTGTAATTTTGCGACCACTGACATCAAAAAGGGCTGAAGTTGCATACCAATTAATGGATATTTTTTTGACCTTTGGAGCACCATGTATTTTGCACTCAGATAATGGCAGAGAGTTTGGTAACTCAGTTATAAAAGAATTAACATCATATTGGCCGGAGCTAAAACTAGTAACTGGGAAACCACGTCATAGCCAAAGTCAAGGTTCCGTGGAAAGGGCTAATCAAGATGTTGAAAAAATGCTAGCATCTTGGATGGAAGACAATAAAACCACTAACTGGTCGAATGGACTTAAATTTGTTCAATTCATGAAGAACAGAGCATTTCACTTAGGGATAAAGCAGTCTCCGTATCAAGCAATGTTTGGAACGGAACCTAAAGTGGAGTTAACAACATCTAATCTACCTTTGGAAATTATAAGTGGATTGCATAATGAAGAAGACTTGCAAGTTGCAATCACAGAAATGAATCAAAACTTCGATGAAAATGAAGAGAACCAAGACCAACAAGAACAAATTGAACCAAAAAAGACAGGTAAAGAACAAGAAGAAAACAAAAAACAAGGAGAAAAAAAAGAACAAGAAGCAATATTTGAACACAACAGAAACAAATCAATGATATTGGAAGCAAGAGAAAAAGCACATTTGAATTTAGCGCAAAGAGAATGAAAACAGCAAGCGATCAATCTCATCCACCACTGAAAGTCGGAGACAATGTGACCATACCAATCCCAGACGCAGACAAAGGAAAGGCGGACCTTCGTAATTTAATTGGAGTTGTATTAGAAGTTACTTGTGACTCTTGTGAGCAGTTATACAGGATTGGGACAAAGAATGGGATTTTGGAGAAATTGTACTGCAGGTACGTACCTACTAATTCAAATTTAATGTACTAAAACTACCTACTTTTGACGAAGAGCGTCAGTCAAAAGTACTTTTAACCGCAAATTTGCAGTCAAAAGTACTAATAACCAATAATTTTTAGTCAAAACCACTTTTGACCAACCTGTTCAGTCAAAAGTACTTTTGACTGATTTTGTTAGTCAATAGTACTTTTGACTGGTTAAGAGTTTTGACTGCAACATAAATAATATATTTGAACGTGTCCGTTACCGCAGCAAAATAATGACGAAAATAGTCATTTAAACCATATAGATAATTAGTTGGCCAGCTTCTGTACCTAATTGTTGCACATATTTTTAAGTTTGTTGCATTTATAGGTTTTAGTTATTTCACAAAAACATTTTCTGCTGGGATAACGTTACTGCAGCAAAATGTTTTTCTTTTTAATGGGAATATTGAAATAAATACTAGCTATTTAATTAGTTGTCTAAACGAGGTAAATGTTGCACCTTATTTTGTAGGTATTTGTTATTTCTTCGGCTGCGAAGTTATTCAAGATTTTGCTGGAGTAACGTTTTTGGTTTTGCTGGATCTCTGAAACGGTTAAGCGGATTCTTATCATCTTTTGTACACGACTTCTTAGGAAGTAGTTTAATTTGTTGTGCAATAGAAAAAAACAACATATTGCACCTTTAAAGGTTATTTAATTAAATACTAAAACACTTCAATAGATCCTAACACTCTGAATAAGAGCTGTAAAGACTTGTTTTAAGCGTGCGGGATACTTCAGTGTTTGCAATTCGTCTTGTAGACTGCGTGTGCGCTTCCTTCCGCAGTACCGGTTTTTTTATTACCATTGATCTATGATTTTACGATACAAATAGATGGTAGGCATAAGTAGGTAGATAGGCATAGTGTGAACTAAAAACATTCATTCTATATCTGTAATTATCTGTGATTGTTATAAATTTTAATTTATATTTTTAAAGTTAACATTTATATTTTTAAAGAAAAAGTGTAAACTGGTGTTAAATCATTAATTTCAAAAATAATGGGTAATACCATAAAAGCACATTTGCCATCTGTGATTGTTTGCAAGTTATATATTCTTAATATTTTAAAAGTTCAATTAAAATGATTATTTTACCTGTAAATAAAAATTCTTTAAGAAACATGTAGTTTTTTTTAACACTTGTGTACACAACTGTAATAAACTTGTAACACTATCCTACATATTTTAGAAGATAGCAAAATGTACTACGCGTTCGCTTTTTTGTTACCACCTAAACTTGGTCGGGTTACCACGGTCTTTCACTTCCTAATGACTTTTATTTTATCATCTCGTTAATTATTGTATGTAGTAGGGGAAGGGGATCCAAAGCGAGCACCAGCCTAAAGCGAGCACCCCATACTGAATCAACGTAAACAAACTCGACGCGGTCTCGCGTCTCATAGCCCTTACCCCCCGCCCCGCCACTGTCCGCACTCCGCAGTAGTCGTACGTTACACCTCGGGCGAACACTACGGCTCGTGTGAAGAAAAAATGAATTTCGACGATTAAATACAAAAAAAGGAAGGTATGTAGATTGTGTTCTGTCTAATTTTTGTTATCAAGATACGTATTGTGTTTTGGGTTTATCTTACTTTAATTTAATAATATTTGCATGTAGGGGAGGTGGGCCCAAAACGGGTACGCTAAGGGAGATGTACAATAAAAGTCCTAGAAAAGAAAATTAAAACCTGTAATTTTACTTTTCAAATATGTAATTAATAAAGAATCTAAAATAAGAACAAACATAAACATTTTCTTCATAATTCGAACAAAAAAAAAAACAAAATAAAACCTTCAAACTACCCGTTTTACCCACATGGGCTGCCTAAAACGGGTACGGCGTTTGGGCATAACGGGTATAGGGTAATTATCGAGATCAATGGACTAATGACTTCTAGTTAATCCAAAAAAGAGTGAGTCCATATGAAAGACAATATTCCAGTAGTTCTTTCTCCTGAAATTCATTAAAAACAGTCACCAAAAGGATGCCCAAAAAAAAGACTTGGTAGGTTCATCAACCTACCAAGTTTTTTTTTCGGCCATCCTTTTTTGATGTGCCGCTGTAATTTTGATAGGTTGATGCCATATTTCTTGGCTGCACTTCCTTGGACCCACCTCCGGGGAGGGGGGCCCAAAGCGGGCACCATAAGTTGCAGTAAGCGAAAAACGTATATTAAAACATAGCTGAGTAATACTATTAATGCTATTAGATGCTAAGTTTGTTGTAATTTCATACCCAATGTATAAATTCCTCGTATGTGTCAAGAATATTAAACTAAGATCCAAAATATGAAACACTTCCGAATGCTCACTTTGCCCGAAGGCTGGCCTAAAGCGGGCATGAGCATTGGGGCAAAATGGGCACGCATCGGGTAAAACGAGCATGCGTCTATTTTTAAGTATCTAATTTACAAATAAGAAGAAATATATTTATGAAAACATCAGAACGGCAGTAATAAAGAATCTTTATTGAACAACAACATAATCTGAAACATCTAATGTTTTTTTACTTAACTTTATCTAAAATCAACACTACTTAATCAACATTCTTAAAAATTATTCAGTCGCCATTAGTAACTTTGCAATATTTTCTTCATAAATTTAACAATCAAACAAAATTAAACAAAAAAATCTCACTTTTGAAACAAACTAGGTAATTAATTTCATAAAATGTCAACAAAGGTCATAATGAGCATGATCACGAGGGCATAGTGGGCATGCTCGCTTTGCCCTGCTCGCTTTGCCTTTCATGTCATGCTCACGTTTTCGTCAGACCTAACCTAACATTTATTTTCATGTTTATACGCTGAAATTTTACAGGTGTAAAGCTGAACTAACCAACTAAAAATTGAGATAAGATTTAGTTTGTATATCCACACACAGGTTTATTAGTGGCCAAATAACTACGCGCGCATTGTGTCTGTGAAAATGGAGAACTGAATATCATCATAACTTTTTAATTACTTGCAGGATACTAATGTAATTTCACAAACCTTTGAAGGCAGTTACAAGCTACAAAATAACGCTTAAAGCAAGTCTTTAGAGCTCTTATTCAGTGTTAGGATCTATTGAAGTGTTTTAATATTTCATTGAATAACCTTTAAAAGGTGCAATATTTTGTTTTTTTTTTTCTATTGCACAAAAAATTAAACTACTTCCTAAGAAGTCGTGTACAAAAGATGATAAGAATCCGCTTAACCGTTTCAGAGATCCAGCAAAACCAAAAACGTTACCTACTCCAGCAAAATCTTGAATAACTTCGCAGCCGAAGAAATAACAAATACCTACAAAATAAGGTGCAACATTTACCTCGTAAAGACAACTAATTAAATAGCTAGTATTTATTTCAATATGCCCATTAAAAAGAAAAACATTTTGCTGCAGTAACGTTATCCCAGCAGAAAATGTTTTTGTGAAATAACCAAAAACCTATAAATGCAACAAATTTAAAAATGTGTGCAACAATTGCAGAAGCTGGCCAACTAATTATCTATATGGTTTAAATGACTATTTTCGACATTATTTTGCTGCGGTAACGGACACTATTTGAACGCATTTTAGATTGTATATAGGTACAGTGCAGATGAAAGTGAACATTGTACAGAATCAGATTGTGAAATCAAAAGAGTTCAGCGTAAGATAGGTACCTGTTCTACACGTTGATGTAAATTCAACCATTAATGATTTACAGGAAGCCGCAAATACTTTAATTAATTCTCAAGAACTTACAGAATGCCGGCGTAGTATATATAAAGGTGATAAATAATTTAGTGTTTCTTTACGAGATCTTATTGCATTTGAATTTCGTTCCAATGAATTCATTTCAATAGATGATACACCAACATCTCTTTTTTTACAAGGATCAGAGTTTGATTTACTGTCTATAATAGAATTCGAGCCCCCAGTATGTGAAACACTAATTGGTCACTACAAAGCTCATTGCAGACGAAATTCAGAATGCAAATGTTACGATGACCAATCGAAAAAAGTTACGAAGAGTAAAAAGAAGCTAATACCACATCTATTCTATATACATATAATAAAACTGTAGAAAAGTGGTTTTTGTACATGAAAAAAAATCAAAAAAAAATAGCTAGGGTGTTAAAGAACAACCAATTGAACCCATTTCCAGCATTTTTCGAATTTTTGTCTGTTTATTTGTTCGGGCATCACGTCAGATGTGCGAAAGCAATGTAGATAACTTTTATACACAAGGATTGAGCAAAACTTGAAGTAACATTTAAGTAGTTTTTGTTTCATTGCAATCGGTTCAGTCTATCAAAAGATATTTGAATTTATAGTTTAACAGAAGTAACATTAGGGTTATGTGCACTTTGTCTCATTTCTTAACGTAACTTTTATAGTGCGTAAATTGTAGTAATATTAAGTTTTTTGTTTCATCGTAATTAGTTCATACCTTATAATAAAAAAATGTAAATTAGTCTATATATTATTATAAAGCAGAAGAGTTTGTTTGTTTGGTAGAACGCGCTAATCTCAGGAACTACTGGTCCGATTTGAAAAATTCTTCCAGTGTTACATAGCCCATTTATCGAGGAAGGTTATAGGCTATATATCATCACGATAAAACAACAGAGGAGCGGAGAATTAATGGAAAATTTGACGCAGACGAAGTTGCGCGGGTCAGCTAGTTGTATAATACAGTATGTCTACGACATATATGCAATAATTGAAACCACAAGTAACACTTGTCCACAGAAGTATAAATAAATTGTTATAATTTAAAAAAACGTAAATGAAAAAATTTAAGTTTTCAAACAAAATAAATATGAAAATAAATTTAGTAAAAGTAAATCACCCTATTTAGAAAACGTACCTTGACCTCGACTGACCTCGAGAAGTGCGGCAACAATGCTCGCGCGGCGGCGTTTTGATTTATCTTTGGCAATTGCGATGAAATTCACTATGGTTATTTTTCACCCGTTCTTTTTTACTTCGTGATAAGTTGATTACTGAACTAATCTAAATAAATTCTGTCATAGCACAAGATGGATTAAAACTTAAATTTTCTCATGTTCAAAATGTCCACCACGTATTTGAATGCACAAGTGACATCGCCGAACATCCCGAATCATCCCGAACCTTGCCCAACAAATTTCGACCAGGATCCGAGTGTTTATTTCACCGTAAAAAATAAGTACCTAGGTATGTACAAATAAAATTAAAAACACAATTTACACACGCAAAAGTCAAGTACCTACTCAGTGTCTATTTCACTGTAAGAAAATAATTAAACTAATACATACAAGTAAATAACAAAAATCACGTAAAACAATGCGTGTACTTAAGTACCTATCAAATCTTTGCGAAATGCACACACGCTATCCCGGAAGACTCGCGGTGAACTGAAAAAGCACCACTTACATCCGTACTGGCAAAAAATAAAAGTCATAGGTAAATAGGGTAAACAATGTAATAATTATCTTTTATCGATACTTTTCTACAATTACTTATCTTAGACTTAATACCTCGGGGCTCGGCTGAGTCGTCCTTTCACGGGGATACACGTACCCCCGCGGCGGGACGGCACAGGCCGCCAGGCATTTCTTCTCGTGCAACCGAGCGGGTGGGCAGGTTGCGGATAGCCCAGCTCCGGCTGGGGAACCGCCATCATCAACCGCTGGGGGGCCGGGGAGTGTCTTTGAATAAGACTCCGGACAAGAGAAGTTTCCCGAAAGCCAGTACCTAGGCCTAGGGTCAACCTTTTACCCCACTTCCTTAATTTCACCCACTCCAAACTCCATTCCCTCCTTGCTCCCAGTTTTTTTCCCATCGGTCCAGAGGAGGGGTAACCTAGATTCCAAAAAAGCCCAAAACAACCCCAACCACAACATCATGAAGCAGCAAGTTAAAAAAACTACCCAGGTGGGTCCCGGCCAAGCCGGGGAATCCCACACCGACACGTCGGTCAGCAAAAAAAAAAAAAAATTCAAAATTCAAGCATTTATTTCAATTAAACCATTTACAGGCACTTTTGAATTGTCAAGGTCGGTCGGTCCAAAAAGTTGAAGCTATTTGCACGTTCCAAAGCGTAGATCTCTATGGAGAAGAACGTGCAAGAAACTCCACGGACACTCTTTTAAAAATAATATTTTTTTACAAAGATTTATTTACATCGGGTTGACATTATACATACATGTGAGAACGATGTAAAAAACGAGCAGGATAAAAGCGTCCGGAATAAAAGAGGAACAATTCAAAGAAATAATTAAAATTAACCATGGCAGCTAAGAAATGACCAGTCCCGACTGACGGCGCCCGTTCACGAACATGACGCATGCGCCAGCACCATTCGGCTCAACCATTTTGAAGGGAGCCAAATGATCCAACGCATACGCCACCATCAGCTAGACTTTTGAGTGAGCATGACACTCCCAACCGCCAGGGTACATTCAAGTCAAAAACATACCTAAAACTGATTATTAAAGTTAAAGGTACACAGTACTCACACATGTGCTGTTAATGGCTGAAATTATACAATGCTTAGTAAGTTGATTCTAACAATGCAAATTTTTCTTACAATCTTCAGCCGGTCCAACAATGTTTCCGAACTATTTACAGATTAGTTTGGGCTCTCTAGTGGCTGTGGAGCAGGACCAGCATTCAGCCAAGCATTTTTATCTTCAATATAATCCCCCAACTTATAATATGCTTGCCTGCATAGTGTGCGTTTAATACAAGACTTGAATTTCGTCTCATTTAGTTCTAATATATGGGGAGGTATCTTATTATAACATTTTAAACAGTACCCCATGAAAGATGAGGCTACTTTAGCCAGTCTGAAGCCTGGTTGAACTAACTGGTCCCTATTTCTAGTACTATAATTATGTCTCTCGCCTCTTTTACTAAAAAGATGTAAATTCTTTCTGACATACATGATGTTTTCGTAAATGTATTGACAAGGTACCGTCATGATGTTAATATTCTTAAACAGTTCCCTGAGAGAATCGCGCCGGCGGAGATTATATATCGCTTTGATGGCTCTTTTCTGCAGAATAAAAATAGACTCGATGTCTGCAGCCCGTTCTGCAGCGAATTCTAGTTTTTCCTTGTTCAATAATATGTCACAATCACTGCTTTTGACATTAGGTAAGGCAAATCTTATGCACTTTGTTTTCTTTTCATTTAGAACTAAATTATTCGCCGTGAACCAATTTTGGACTTGCATTAGGGCATTATTTATGTCATTAACATTGTTCGTCCTTCTATTTATCTTAAAAATTAAAGAGGTATCGTCAGCAAACAACACCATATCAAGATTTTGTTGCAATAAATAAGGTAAATCATTAATATAAACCAAAAATAAGAAAGGACCCAAAATAGAGCCTTGGGGGACGCCCATTTTTACGTTTAATCCCGACGAATTGACACCGTTTATGTGAACTAATTGCTGTCTATCATTCAAATAAGATTTGACTAAGTTTAACGCTGTTTTGCCTAGTCCGTAATGCCCGAGCTTCAGGAGTAATGTATCGTGATCAACACAATCAAACGCCTTAGAGAGATCACAAAAGACACCTATGGCATCCTGTGCGTCCTCCCACGCATTAAAGATATGCTTTAGTAAGGTGACACCAGCGTCCGTTGTACAACGTCCTTTGGTGAAACCATACTGTTTATCATGTAAGATGTTATTCGTGTTAAAATGACTGAGCATCTGATTTAGCATTACTTTTTCAAATACCTTACTAAACACTGGCAACACGGACACTGGTCTATAATTATTGGTGTCTTTACTATCCCCAGATTTAAAAAGTGGTATCACTTTACTGAATTTCATTAGGTCCGGAAAGACTCCTTGATCGACACACAAATTAAATATTAAAGCTAAGTACGGCGCTACAGTCTCGATAATTGAGGTACAAACCTTGATAGACAATCCCCATAGATCTTCGGTCAATTTAATTTTGATTTGTTTAAAAGCTTTTATTACTACTATGGGGTTTATATGTTTAAAATTAAATTCAGTCGCGCAGGCTGATACGTTTGCCTGTAATAAATCAAAAGCAAGCGAAGGCGAGGAATTTAAGGCTTCAGTAGTTTTAACAGGGATACTTGTAAAGAAATTTACAAATTCTTGAGCAACTTCTTTGTTATCGCTAATAAGTCCGTGAGGCGTCTGCAATCTGTAATCAGTGTTATGTTTTTTGTTCCTATTTGTTTCATTATTTATAATTTTCCAAACCGTTTTTATTTTATTGTCTGCTGTTTTTACCTTATTGCTTATGTATAAAGCCTTAGCTACCTTACAAGTATTTTTATAAATTTTGGAGTAGGTAGATACATACTTATTAAAAGTTTCAGTGTTAATAAAAGGCTTAAGGCCATACAACTCATAAAGTCTATCCCTACTTTTTCTGAGTCCTTTAGTTGCCCAGTCACTAAATAAAAACTTAGGGCAGATAGTTTTAGTTTTATTTTTAAAAGTATTATTGAATTCTGTTTGGACTAAAGAAAAAAAATCTGTATATAAAATATTAGCACTGTTCACTGTACAGTTCCAATCACTTAACTTCCCAATTAAAGTACGGTTAAATTTATTTAAATTACCGGATGTTATTGGTCTGGTTTGTATTTGCACTTTTTGAATTGGTATTTTGGACTCAAAAGATACCAGTAGCCCGCTGTGATCAGAAGGGAGGTAATTTACAATGGCTTTCTGTAAGTAGTCGCCAGAACAAAAAACATTATCAATACATGTAGCAGTAGTTGTAGTTGTACGGGTTGGTTCTATGAACACATTAGACAAATTGAACGATTTAAAAACGATTTAATAATCTACAGCTATCTGAATTGTTTTCTAAAATATTTATATTAAAGTCTCCACAGATAATTACTAATTTATTACCAGTCGCAAGTTTTGCCAATACATCTTCCATCACTGACTCAAATATAGAGTAGTTCAGATAATTAGGGGGTCTGTAAACGCACACTATGACATGCTTATCTAGCTCAACACAGGATAGTTCAATGTTATGTTCAACAGACAAGTTAACTATGTCTTTACGAGTTTTAAATTGAATACACTTTTTGATTAAAATTAGTGAGCCCCCACGTAACATTGACTTTCGGTTAAAAGAACTTCCCACACTATAATTCTCGTAATTAATCAACATTTCAAAATCCTTTAACCAATGCTCAGTGAAACAAACTATGTCAAACATTGTTTTTTCTAAAAATAACTCAATTTCCAGCTGTTTTGAAGAAAAACCTTGAATGTTCTGATGAAATAATTTCAAGGATTTCTGCTTAGCCCCTTTATTGCAATTAGCTATGTGAGAGCAAGAAGATACCTGGTTTAGGGTAGATGTAACTATACTGTTATTGGTATCCTCTGTTGTCGTACAAACTAGTTTAAAGGAACATCCGGAGAGAGCCCCACATCTCCCATGCCATCACTAGGCACCAAGATCTTGCTACTTGCAGACTCCACATTAAAAGAATTGTCCATAGTGACACATGGATTCTCCTTCGTACAATTATTGTAAATAGTTATAGCATTAGTGCTACAGTTAACAATGTCCACCTGTACATTAGTATTATTACTAATATTTGCAGTGTTAATTATAGTAGAAGACGTCGACATACTACTTATGTCTGAGTTTATATAATATGCTAATAGGCTAGCTATTTGATGTCTAAACCTAATAGGCAGATACACTGTATCCCTAGTCGACTTTAACTTATCAACATATAAGTTAAGCTCCCATCGTATTCTGGGGGGGAGCAACCTACTGCCTAATGATAACGCGCCTTCAGCGCGATCGGCTGCTCTTACAGCGCCACCAACAGACGACAACACAAACTCGGCAGCGACTAACGCGCCCCTAACACCGACAACGGCTGCGACACACGCGCCAGCCCCCACAGATCCGGCTGCTACTCAAGCGCCACTACCGACACAGACGAAGCTGTCCGCGAGCGCCTGGCAACAGTGCATTGTCCGGAACAGCTTCAGGAACAACCCAGACCATGACCAAAGAGATACGGGGGAGGCTGCCTGTTCAGGTGGTTCCATCTCGACCCCGGCGGGCGAAGTACGCATGCGTAAGCGCGAAAAAGCCTTAGCTGGGGAAAAGAAACATGGCGACCGGACGCGCACAATCTGCGAAGGCACTAGCCAGCGCGGCGCGCGAATGGTTGCCATAGAGCAAGTACGCGACCAGCCGCGAGTCCGCGAAGGGTTAGCCCAGCGCGAAAAGCGGCCGGACGTGGAAACGCGCGACCGGGGACGAGTCCGCGAAGGGGAAACCCAGCGCGAAAAGCCCTCGGAAGCGTTGGAACCAACCGGAACGGAGAGCCGGAACCCTGACCGAGACGGACCCGACACCAAACGACCGACACGGAAAAGAGGGAGGGGAAGAAGGTCCGGAACCTCACACGGGGCGGACCGGGAGCCGGGAGCTGTTCTGGGCACCTCCGAGCCACAACCTGGGCCGAGCGGCTTAGGGGCGGCAAAGAGGGAACGCCCGGACGATACAGCCTCGCCAAGCACACTCCAGGGGAACCCGAAACGTGTGAGGATCCAGACCACTCAAGGGGAGCAGAGAACCTACGCGCGGGCAACAAAGGATATCCCGGCGCGGCTCGCCGTAGCGATCTGCTTCCCCCCCCCTCACGAGACCTGACACAAACTGAGGCGATCTACGTTCGGACTGAACTGACGAGACTCGTCCTTGAGGCTGACACGACACAACCACTCCCGGCCTTCCGCGGTTACCCCAGGGTAGCGGATGGCACTGTGCAGATGTGGTGTGAAGACGACAACGCCCTGACTTGGCTTAACCAGACTGTGCCGCAAATGAGACTCCCAGACACTGATCAGACACTGACCGTCATGCGACAGGACGAGATACCGACCCGTGTCCGAGCCGCGCTCTTTGTTCCCCAATATAATGGGGATATAGCGCGGCTCCATAGTATTCTGATTCGTCAGAATACTTGGTATGACATAGGGAGGTGGTCACTGTACAGGGCAACTTCGGTCGGCGGGGATAACCACGGGACATACTTGACCGTGGGAATCCCGGCCGATGAAGTCAAGAAGGTCCTGGGGCGGGAGCGGCGTATATCGTACGCCCTTGGCTCCATATACGTCCGCTTCTACTCCGAGATCCAGCCCTCTGACGTCAGGACCGACACCAAGACTGACACGGAGACGAAGACGACCAAACCGACCCCGACTGACGACCGAGACATGGCACGACTGGAGGAGGAAATGGCGAGAGCAGCCATGGCCGATGCAGACGTCGACCCTGCTCCACCCACATCACCCGGGTGGTCATCGCAGCTGCTCGCATCCTTACCCACCCGCGACAACTGGCCCGGAACGGAGGAGGGAGGTGGACTATCCGATGGATCTGTCTCCTAATTCCACAACATCGGCGTTGCCGCCCACACCTAACACCATCCAGATCATCCAGACAAATCTCCAGCATAGCCAGGCAGCCACGGCTAGCCTGCGCAGGGCACTGGAGGTACATCCCCGAACAATCGCACTGATACAAGAGCCGTGGATCAGAGGCGACAGGATATGCGGCCTTGGAAACATCGGAGGTAAACTAACACTTAACACGCATAATGCCCAAAAACCACGAACTTGCATTTCACCCCCAAAGACGTGACTATCGCGCCCCTAACTCAATTCTGTTCCAGAGATCTCACAGTGATTAGACTCCACACCGGCAGCGATACCCCGGATCTCGTACTGGCATCAGTCTACATGCCCAGCGATGACGAGAACTGTCCACCGAAGGAGATGACTGATCTGGTCCAAGACACTGCGAGACCGCCAATCTGGACCTGATCATCTGCACCGACGCGAACGCCCACCACCCACTTTGGGGCAGTGAAGTATCGAACACCAGAGGTGAGACCCTAACCACATATCTATTCTTGACTACCCTTAACATCGTGAACCATGGCTCTGAACCCACTTGGGTCACTGCCAGGGGTCAAACGATTATAGACCTTACTCTAGCAACAGAAAATGCAACTAACCTTATCTCGAATTGGCGAGTATCCGACGAGCCCTCTTGCTCCGACCACAGGAGAATTCGCTTTACTTTAGTTGCCAAAATAAAAGAGCCCACACCCCGGCCAAATCCGCGACGCACCAACATACCTGAATTTAAACGCCTTCTAGCCTCTTTACTAGCCAAACATCGAATACCCCAAACCTCGATAACGGACTCCTCTGAAATAGAAACCACGGTAACAAAACTAACTGACTACATAATAGAAGCGTATCACGCCTGTTGCAAACTAAAGCCAACAAACGCCAGGGGTAAGGGTAACCCCTGGTGGAATGCTGAGCTTGGCAAACTCAGAAGCACATTACGCAAACAATTCAATAGAGCAAAAAACAGTAGACTTCCAGAGGATTGGGAGACATACAAAACTACCCAATACACTTTCAAAAAGCATATCAGAACCGCCAGTAAAAAAGCCTGGCGGAACTTCTGCGAATCCATAGAATCAAACAATGAGGCCGCTAGAGTGCGGAAAATTCTATCAACTGAACACGACCGCACTCTCGGCGCACTGAAAAAACCAGATAACTCCTACACACGAACAGATCACGAGACAAGTAGGGTGCTTCTGGAAACGCACTTCCCAAACTGTAACCTTTTAGAGGACAGGACGTGGACGGGCGACTCGGGACGGCCCCCTACTGACCAGGACTGGTCTACAGCACGTAATATAGTGACAAAAGAACGAATAACATGGGCCATAAAGACCTTTCAACCATACAAATCCGCAGGTCTAGATGGCATTCTTCCCGCCTTACTACAATGGGGGGAGAGTGTCATAACACCATGGTTGATAGCAGCCTACCAAGCCTGTATAGCACACCGATATGTACCCCTAGCATGGCGCGAGGTCAAAGTCATTTTCATTCCCAAACCTGGAAAAACAGATTACACACAACCCAAAGCATATAGACCAATAAGCCTAACATCCTTCCTACTAAAAACCCTGGAGCGGCTCTGTGATAGGTACATTAGGGATGGGCCTTTGTGCAAATATCCGCTACACAGACAACAACATGCCTACTCAACGGGGAAATCCACGGAATCTGCACTGCACAGCGTAGTCTCAAAGATCGAATGTGCGATAAACCACAAGTGCTCTTCACTAGCTGCCTTCATTGACATTGAGGGCGCCTTTGATAAAACCATGTTTAGGAGTATTAGCGCGGCCCTTGGAAGGCACGGTGTAGACACAACCCTGAGTGGATGGATCACAAACATGCTCAAACAAAGAGCAGTACAAGTCACAGTAAATAACACAACTCGGGCCATCGTGGCGAAAGGTTGCCCCCAAGGGGGCGTCCTATCGCCACTACTATGGAACCTCGTCGTTGATAATCTTATCAGAAGACTCAACGATAAAGGCTACTTCACCGTTGGCTACGCTGATGACATAACCATAATAATAAACGGAAAACATGAGAACACATTATGTAATCTCATGCGCCAAGCCTTGAAAATAGTAGAGGATTGGTGCAGAGAATACGAACTGGCAGTGAACCCCACCAAGACTGAACTAGTTCTCTTCACCAAAAAGAGGAAGTTGCTACCACTAGCATTACCACACTTCTTCGGAACCACCCTAAGCCTCTCAACTGAAACCGAATACCTGGGAGTCTATTTGGACAAGCAGTTGAACTGGGCAAAGCACACTGAATTCACCACCACAAAAGCCAGTATTTGCATGTGGCAATGCAAACGCATGCTAGTTAGGAACTGGGGGATTAGCCCCAGTATCACCTACTGGCTATACACCACGGTTATTCGACCAATAATCACATATGGCTCTCTAGTCTGGTGGCCCAGGACCGACCTGAGCACGGCACAAAAAGACCTTGAAAAACTGCAACGTCTTGCCTGTGTGGCAATCACTAGTAGCATGAAAACAGCACCCACTGCGGCCCTGCAGGCCATGCTGGGACTACCACCACTGCACCTTGTAGTGCGAGAGGTGGCGGCCCTAGCGGTCTTCAGGCTCAGCGCATCTGGAACCTTAGGTACAGACTCTAGAATAAAGCACACGCGCATCATGGAAGATGCTGTTAAACGACAACCCATGATGACATCACCCAACGATAGAGTTCAAAAAACGCACCACTTTAAGAAACATAGTCCTAGCAGAGGAATTGGACGACCACTCAGGTCCCAACGAGCTAAGAATCTATACTGACGGATCAAAGACAAGTACTGGTACGGGAGTTGGAATTTACTCCAATGACCTCAACATTAAAGTATCCAGATCGCTAGGTAAGCTCAACACCGTCCAGGTCCAGGCGGAATGCGTGGGCATTATCCTGGCAGTTCATGCCATAGAAGCCAGGGAAGTCACGGACACCCACATCCGGATACTTTCCGACAGTGCCTCAGTCCTCCAATCACTAAAGAAAAGCTACACTACCTCGAAACTCATACAAGAATGCCACAATGCACTCGAACACGTCACGGTGGCCAACCGCAACACCGTGACGCTGCAGTGGATAAAGGGACACAGCGGATCACTGGGAAATGACACGGCCGATGAACTGGCCAGGAGGGGATCTGGTGCCGTGGCTGTTGGACCCGAACCCATAGTACCGCTCCCCTTCGTCCAACTGCGCACATGGCTGCGTGAACACACCCACAAACAAGCGGAACGCTGGTGGGCCTTGGCACCAGGCTGCAGGCAGTCTAAGGAAGCCATGCCAAACCTGGACCGAAAACTAACCAGGCGCCTTCTGCGACTGGATAGGTGGAGCCTGCGAATGGTGACGGGGACCATCACCGGTCACTGCTCATTAAATAAACACTTGCACACGGTAGGCATAACGGACAGCCCTCTATGCAGAGCATGCATGGAGGGGGAAGAAACGGTATCGCACGTACTCCTTGATTGTGAGGGCGTCGCCGAAATACGGCAGCAAACTATAGGGTCACCAAACTTGCTCACAGATATCCTGAACACGCCGAGAAAACTTATCTGTTTCTGGAGGGAGGTTGGATGGTTGGAGTGACGGCCGCCATGGCTCACGTACAATGGTCCAACGTCAGGACTAAGTGCAGAAACCAAAACCCCCTAATAGAATAGAATAGAATAGAAGACTTAATACGCAATCAAGGCATTACAATACTAGTACTTTTGTGTAATAACCGTATTTAACAGTGAAGTGATAGTTAAATTTATTGGACATTTCAAATAAAATTTAATTTTTGTACGTTTCGACTTACGAAACTACCGTAGGTACTACCTAGATAGTGAGTAATGTAGAAAACGGGTGAGTACGTTTTTTTTTAATAGGATGTTTCTTCCTAAAATGTAAACATTATTATATTATTTTTTATCTCTAAATCCACTCAATTATAATTTTTAATCAGAATAGGTAGGTAGGTACATAGTGGTGCTATAATAATTCTAAACTAACCATGTCCATTAAAAATAGAACATCTTTTTTGCTAACCGATCATTATTCTCTTCAAAAGACAATGAGAGAAAGCTGATAATATTGTCGATAACTGTGTCCAACCCTACGCGTCGAGCGCGCGCGCAACCCGCTCCCCGCGCCCCTCCTCGCCAAAAGCCGAAGGCCTTTGAAATAGCCGACACACGCGTGCCGCGTCCTTTTGTACTAAGCCGACAAACGAACCGCGCCGCCGTGACCCGCCGTGTACACTTGCAGGTATTGTTGGAGTGTCTCAGTGAAAATGAATTTGAGTAAAAATAACAAAATAAAATTTCGGCCGTGACAGGTCAAGAACATTTCACAAGGAGAAATTTCACGTACGAATGCAACGAAAAACAAACAACATTAAGATTTTTAATAGTCGGTCCTACAATGTTCCCTCTGGTTAGGGACAAAAGCCTCTTCTCTGTGAGATGGAGTGGGTTGCAATCCACTACGCGGGCATACGGGTTGGTAGAAATCACAAGTCTTCGATTTTTTTTTTCTAGGACATCTTTGAACTTGAAGTTTTCTTTCATTCACCGTTTTGAGAGCAGTGATGATAAATAAATTACACAATGAAAAGTGCTTGCCTGGTCTCACCCACGACCTTCAACTATGCCACAACAGCTTTGTTCTGTTTTCAATTAAAATGCAATACAAACACATTAAAGTCCCGCCTGTCGTTTAGGTGTACCGAGTTCGCATTTTAGGTAAATAGGTAAAATGAATACAACTGCGTAGGCGAATGATTGCACAGCGTGGCAACGTCGCTTTTCAATGTTCAAGGATTCAAGTTCATTGTACTATTAACCTACTGTTGCAATTCTACAGAGTGTTCAAATTTGCCTTAAATTAAAACTCGAATTTTTGACAAAACTACTGGACCGATTACGTTACTTTTTTGTATAGCGTTATCAAATACCATAACAAGTGTGGTTTCAAGGATTGCATATATGTCGTAGACATACGGTATATGCGAAAAAATAATATGGAAATAAAGTAAATTAATAGTTGAATATTTTTTAAGTAAAAAATCCACTCAATTATATTATGTGTCATATTATGTGTGTTGAGTATTATTAAAATGAATCTTATGAACGACCCGACGTTTTTATTAACGATATTCTTTTAATGTGCTTCCACTTGCCACCACTTCCACTTACCTACTCATAACATAAAGTAGCAATAATAGCCTCTTATAGTAGCAATACCGTTGACTGAAGACACTCAAGACACACTGCAACTATTTGCCTTTATTGTTTTATCAGGCACTTTTCCTTGGGATAATTAAAATAATTGCTACATCCTTTATTTAACATATGTTTGAAGATACAACTAAATTAGATAAATGAAGCAATTATGTAGCAATTATTGACGCAATACATTTCGGGAAACTCTGCATGCTTGGCTTTAAACTAGGAGGCGACCAGCCAACCAAACTTCAGGATGGCTGTACAAAAAAAAAATGTTATTTCTAAATATATATAGTATGTAGCAATTATTTATTAAATGTAGCAAATATAAGCAATTATGTAGCAATTTTCTAATCAACTCTCATAGACCAAAGCCACAGGCAACCAGCCATTCTGACACACACCAATCATTTTATTTTTGCCAAATAGAACTAAGAAAGTATGTCGGGGTAGACATATACCTAGTCTACCAACAACTCAATTTGTCGGGTGGTACTTCGTGTACGTTACCCCAGCAAGAAAGTATCTCCTTAAGTTAAATGAGTGGAACGTATAGTTGGTGCCTTATCTGGTGTAAATGTGCCCCTACATAAAAAATGTGTGCCCCCTGTCGTTTTGGAAAAAAACGGAAAAAACGATTCTTGCCGGGGTAACGTTTTTCTAGCAGGAAAATTCTAAACGAATGATCGGAGAGAGAAAAATTGTGCATGGCCAGAGAGCTTACGTGTGCCAAAATGTGCCCCCAAAAATAAAATCTGTGCCCCTTCACATTTACGAGATATTGCATTTCCTGCTGGAGTAACGTTTTGATGAATCGTATATCTCTTAAACCATTGCATGTGCCCATGTAGAATAAACATACACGAGTAGCTCTTAATGTGTGCCCCTATGTTCCCCAAATTAGATTTAAGAAAATATTTATAGTTTTCAAGTTATCGCGGTTTTATGAAAACCCGAAAAAACATCGTAGCGCCTAAATGAGACAAGGTGTAAGTTCGCTGAAAACTGTTCATGCATGCGTTTTTGAATAATCTTGCTAAAAGTCACTACGATGGAGTCATAATTTTGACGGCAAAATACAAGGAACCGGCTCAATCCCAGATGTGTAGGTGTAAACCAAAATCTTGTGCCTTCAGTCAAAAATATATGGTGAAAATATTCAGCTTGGAATGTTTCGCATTAAGTAAATATTAACAAAAAACCAAAATATGTAATCAACGGCTGGTTATCCGACCAAATTTGAATGACTACTAAAAAGCGACGGATTCATACATATCGATGACCTTCTTTACTTTACTCACTAACCGGTTCACACGTGTTGTGTTGTGCCTGAGTACACTGAAGTAAAAAAGTAATAAGAAATAAAATAAAGTTGTTATTGGATTATATTCTAAGTAGAATATAATCCAATAACAACTTTATTTTATTTCTGGAAACAGCTAGTGCTGTTTCTATGACATGACCTTACACATGATTAAGTAGGTACCTACATTACAAATAGTCGCCTAATGCCTAAGTGCGATTCCAAGGTTAGCTATCTTCTCCATTCTAAATTTAATAAATACATTCAGTAATTTATGTATGAACGAAAGAAATAATATCCAGATATTTGATATTTGCCAGGTCTGAGCCAAAATTTGATTGGTCCCGAAGTTTAAAAAAAGTATAGTTCATGAAATGTGTGATGAACACCTACCTACCTACTATTAAAAAGAGGTAGCTCTTTTTTGTATATAAATAAAAAGCCCGTATTTGTAATGCTTTTATGAACTTGGAGGGTTGTATTGGTGATTTTTTTTTTTCTTAATAATATTTTAATCAACATACAACCTAGCACTGGCGTGCAAATTGCAAATAACGTAAGAAAATTTGAATTTCGCGGGTTGGTTGGAGCGTTCACCTTAATCAAATAAATTTTAGTACCTACAGTTTTGATAGTTTATTAGAATACTCTGTATATGTTTTATTTAGTGTAGGTATACCTATTGTCAACCGCACAATGATCTGTGTTGCAAGAACGTGTTTCCATTTTGTATGTCTTTTAAGGTAGCTATGAGGGATTTATAATTATTAATAAACGATTATAAGCTGATTATGTAGTGTCACATAATTTTGATTTTAGACGTACGTACGTATATATGATAAATGTGATTATTTATAGCCAAATACCATCAGATAATTTGTGCACATTCGATGTTTACAGTTATATCTTTATGCGGTTTACTATAGGTACTAACACACTTTATCTGAATCTATGTATAAGCAAATTACTCGTAAGAAATTATCTGTAATTTCAAATTTATTTATTTTTTACACAATATTATACTTTACCTAATACTGATCTGTGATTTAAATAATAATGACTACACAACGTGCAAATAATTTCTAATATTTATAGGTAGGAAATTTGATCTGTGATTTGAATTACTTAGGGAATAAAAATAATAATTTCCACATCAACAAGCTGTTTCATTGATATAATCACAAGGTGCATTTATAGTTAATTATGATACAAGAGCGGTAAGTTGGTCTTTACAAACGAGTAGACAAATGTAAGCCCGAGACGAAGTCGAGGGTTTACCATAGTCACGAGTTTGTAAAGACCAATATCCGCTCGTGTGGCATACAACGTTTTTCGACACATTATATAAATAGATAATTAAACAAACTTTTTCATTATCTATTAAAAATTATTGTTAATCATTAAATGGCGTTCTCGCTCTCTCTAATTATTAAGAGTGACACTAGCAAAAATTTTGAAAATGAAATCCTCCAAGCCCTGGATAATGCAATCGATTGGCTAGAAAATAATAACCTAAAAATAAATATGGCTAAAACAAATATAATACAATTTCAGACATACAATGCAAACATAAATAAACTAGATATTATTTACAAAGATTCTCACTTGACCACTGTCGATAATTGTGTATTTTTGGGTATAACGGTCGATAAAAATTATAATTGGAAACCACATATAGAAAAAATTCTTGCAAAAATAGATCGTTTTATATATGTCTTGAAACGAATTAAACAAACTGTTAACCGTGATACCGCAATGATGGCTTATCATGGTTATGTATCATCCGTGCTTAGATATGGTATTGTAATATGGGGTAATTCAGTAGATTTTGACAGAGTTTTTAAAGCTCAAAAAAAATGCATCCGAGCAATTTGTGGAGCTCACTTTTTAGACAGTTGTAAGCCACTATTTCAACAACTTAAAATTCTACCTTTACCGTGTTTATATATTTTTGAAATATGTCTTTTTGTTAAGAGACATTTTAATTTATTTGAAAAGAGCACTGATAGGCCAAATAACCGAACACGGCATAAAGATAGACTTCGGCTACCGCCAATAAAACTAAAATTATTTAAGAAAAATGTATACTGCATGTCGATTATTATTTACAATCATTTGCCCAATTGTTTTCAAGACCTACCGCTGACAATGTTTAAAAAAAGACTATTTAATCTATTACTATATAAAAGCTATTATACCGTTAAGGACTATTTAGAAGACAAGTCAATAGAATCTGAAATTTGTAAGCTAGACAAATTAACATTACTGACATTGTGAATACATTTGCACGCCATGTTATGGCAGGATATGCTGAAACAAAATTACTGTAACACCTTATGTACCATATTCTAGCAAATAAATATTTTGATATTTTTTTTTGATTTTTGATTGATTCGCGATTTTGGCGGCAAGAGACTATTTTCTGCAATTGGCACCTCATTCAAGATGTCAGGTGGAGTAGATTCCATATTTATATCTGATTCCTTGCTTGAACACATATTCTAATTAATATTATAATTAAAAGTCGCAACTATCTTTGACGTTTCTAATTGAAAATGGCGCGAATTCGCAAATGGGGAGTGTGTGTTTGGAATAGTGTGCGGTTTTAAAATAAGAACGCGCTTCTATTAGCGTCTGCGTCTGCGTGAAACATTTTAGTAGAATTATATATAATATTGTAAATTGTATTAATATATTGTAGGTACCAATCGGATGTTTATGACAAAATCATTTATTTAATAAGTTACTTACATTTTTAAATTGTCTCCTCTAGCCTTTATATTGATACCCTACTCGATAGGTTAAAAAAGCTGAAGTCATTAAAATGGCACCGAAGCTCAAATTTTTTAATTTTTATATACCTATCCAGTATCATTCTCACTATTTAGACGATTCTAACGACACCTTTCAAGCTAAAATCTATCAAGCCACAGGGTTAGGCTACAGTGTGCCAAAGAAATATGACATCATACATAAATGCACTCGAAAAAAACATAAGTGTTACAGTCGGGTAATTAGAACTACATCTATTGTCTCATTTATTCTTCAATATTAAAGTGCGACAAACCATCTGAGCAAAAAGTTCTTCACAAAAAAAAAAACGCGTATGGAACGCTTCCGGAACGGACGCAGACGGAAGCATTTTTGGCTGACGGATGCAGACAGATTGAATTCTTATAATTATATTGTTTATGGACATTAAAAAAATACTGTAAAGAATACGCACGGCGCCATACATCGGAGCGTGCGGTAAAGTAGGTACTTAGGTGAGAGTACCTACTTTACCGCACGCTCCATTGTATGGTCCGTAATTTTGAACTTTTGAACAATGTATACAGGCTTCGTAAATGCATTTTATGAGCAAATGTGTCGAAAATATATTTTTTAGCCCCCAAAACTTTTGAACGCGACTGTACAGACAACGGCTTAGGTATAATACGTCCTATAAAGAAGGTCATCGATATGTATGAATCCGTTGCTTTTTAGTAGTCATTCAAATTTGGTCGGATAACCAGCCGTTGCTTCCATTTTTTGGTTTTTTGTTAATATTGACATGCGAAACATTCCAAGCTGAATATTTTCACCATATATTTTTGACGAAAGGCACAAGATTTTGGGTTTACACCTACACATCTGAGATTGAGCCGGTTCCTTGTATTTTGCCGTCAAAATTATGACTCCATCGTTTTGACTTTTAGCAAGATTATTCAAAAACGCATGCATGAATTGTTTTGAAACTTTGTATGGTTATTACTAGCGTCGAGAAGGACCGAATACAGTTTTCGGCGAACGTATACCTTGTCTCATTTATGCGCTGCGATGTTTTTTCGGATTTTCATAAAACCGCGATAACTTGAAAACTATAAATATTTTCTTAAAGCTAATTGGGGGCACATAGGGGCACACATTAAGAGCTACTTGTGTATGTTTATTCTACATGGGCACATGTAATGGTTTTAGAGATTTGCGATTCATCAAAACGTTACTCCAGCAGGAAATGCAATATCTCGTAAATGTGAAGGGGCACAGATTTTATTTTTGGGGGCACATTTTGGCACACATGTAAGCTCTCTGGCCATGCACAATTTTTCTCTCTCCGATCATTCGTTTAGAATTTTCCTGCTAGAAAAACGTTACCCCAGCAAGAATCGTTTTTTCCGTTTTTTTCCAAAACGACAGCGGGCACACATTTTTTATGTGGGGGCACATTTACACCAGATAAGGCACCAACTATACGTTCCACTCATTTAACTCTAGGAGATACTTTCTTGCTGGGGTAACGTACACTGGTACTTCGTACGCTGTAAATAAATTGTTTTTGTAATGACTAAAGTAAAAACACTTCGGAACAGTAAATAACGCATTGCACTGTGTAGGTATGGCAAAGTTTTCATCAGACAATGCCACCAATCACCTTTAGAATATTATTATGTTCTCTTCTCATCGAATGGTAGGATATTATGTTCACTTACATTTACTACACACAATTATTGGAATAATCAGTACTTTATTTAATTAATCATAGAAACTACTTACTTTTTCCAAGCCGCCATGATCATAAACACTAAAATTCTAATTTAATCGGTACGATAGTAAATTTAACAAAATATGTTATTTGTAAACATAAACCGTATAGATCACAGACCACATAGAGGCCACAGTATAAATGGACAGTACCTACGGAAACTACCTACAAACGCTCGAAACGGTACACTCACAAACATGCCGGCCGCGTCAAGACGAGTTTAGCCACGCGATCTTTTTTTTCGATTACGACGATTCCACGACCGTATTGCGTAGTATACGGCTGTTTGAACTCGGCTTCATAACAACCGGAGCTAACGTATTTTAAACTTCCTGCTGATTTGGAAAGGTAAGAATCTGATATTGTTATTTAATCGTTATCGAATTATAAGTCCGTATGATCGATCAAAATGAATTCGTGAACTTCAAAAAAACTATTAGGTACTACTACTTGTTGTAACTCCAAGGTGGCGCCTTTTTTTTTTTTTTTTTTGTGGGACAAGCCCGCCACACATTCCCAACCACTGCAACTCCTGAAAGCCAGAATCAACAGTGGCGACCACCAGAAAAACGCCGAGTTAATGAAACCCGACGAGTCCCGGAGCAACGATTCAACTGTCTTGGATCCCGCAACGAAATTAATCAGAAGAGTTCAGCGGAGGGGTAGGAAAGAATAAATATAATTTCCACTTCCCTCCATATCAAGCAGGAGACAGATTAGAGCTAGGCCAATAGGCACCAAGGGACATATACAACTGGGTTAAGCCCAGTTGCCAAGCACCACGGATTATATATTAACATTTAAACTAATGTGTCCTAAATTGTGAGCTACTTTTGATTCCAGTAATAGGTATGGCAAAATCGCCTGAACGCACGGAAATTTGTTCTGGTTTCTACAAGGTCCGTGTAGTAAACTACTCCAGATGTAACCTGAATGCTATCTAACATAATATTACGTTCAGTCTGCCAAAGAATACACTCCCACAAGATGTGATGTGCGGATTGTTCGTATTCAAGGTCAGCTGTAGAGCATTGACATAAAGGTGAGGCCACAAGCCTAAAGGAAAATAATTTACTCTTAAAGTTGCCATGACCTGTGAGAAATTGGGCAACACAGTGATCCACCTCCAGCCATGTCTTCTCCAGCCGCTCACGAACGGATGGAAAAAACTGGTGGAGGTGTCGGCCCTTGATGGGATTTTCCCACCTACATTGCCATTCGCATAAAAGTTCCTCCCAGACGTCAGTCTGGGGTTTTAGTAATCTAGAGATCTTAGCACGGTCGCGTTGCGGTAAAAACTCTGGGTCCGTGATCTTTCTAGCGTAGAAGTACATTGCAGCACGCCGCTGCACCTCAAGATCGACTGGGAGAACACCCGCCAGCACCGGTAAGGCTTCAGTACTAACCGTCCTATACGCCTTGCATAAGAATATCAAGGCCAAACGCTGGTTTTGAAGTAATTTACGTCGTACCGCCCCTATGGTGGCCCTATCGGCCCAGACAGGTGCACCGTAGCACATACAACCCAAGTAAGTAGCCCCATATATGGTTTTTAAGGTTTGAAATGATAGACCCCAAGTAGCCTTTGATATTCTCGTCAAGGCGTAGAAGTTCTTTTTTGCTTTTTCTCCTACTGTTTTTATATGATCAATAAATGAAAAGTTTCTTTCTAGTAGCATACCGAGGTAGCACACGGATTCTTTCCTTTTAACGGGTACGTTATTAAATTTAATACTAGGCCTGGATTTAAGTAGTAACATCGGCCACCAAGCGTTATCAAAAGCACCAGAAATGTCGAGAAAGATTCCAACCACGTATTTATGTTGAGATAAGTTGACGATTTTACGGACAGAGATAGCCGCGTCAGTGGTAGACTTACCAATAGTAAACCCGAATTGATTATTATGAAATTTAGGTCCGTTCGGTAGCAAGCGCGGAACGATCAGTCGCTCTAAAAGTTTCCCCAGGGATGGGAGTAGTGTTATGGGCCGGAAAGACTTAGGGTCGTCCGGGGGCTTGTCGCCACTCTTCGGAATAATGCGTATAAAGCCTTGTCGCCATATTCGAGGAAAAATACCTTCCGCAATGCATCGGTTATATACTGATAAAATCGCATCGCTCGACGTTTTACACGCTTCTATAATCATCCTATTAGATATTTTATCTTCACCGGATGATTTGTTGAGAGGTAGTCTCTTGACAACGTTTATGAATTCGTCAGTGGACGGAAGGTCTGACTCTGGTGATTCAGGTGGTACCGTGGCCCACGCCCTGATCTGCTGATGGTATTCATTATCATTTACTGATGAATCGTCTGGTATAAGAGAATCAAGCAGAACATCAGTTGTTTCTTCAATGCCGGTGGTATGTGTATTATTTACTTTAATGTTCTGAACGTATGCAAGGTCGACCGATCTATTAGCCTTAAACTCGTGATACAAAGGAGACCACGGACCCTCCTTATCAAGTTTATCAACAATTTTCCGGAGTAAATTACCCTTAGATTTTTCAACCGATGCTCTGTAACGCGACTTGGCAACTCTAAAAGTACTTATAGCAAGATTAAAAAGGTCTCCGGTAACATTACGTTTTTTAAGCTTATTAAGCTGTCTACGCGCTCTACGATAGCTTTTACGTTGTTCAGCAAGGTAGTCACTCCACCAATCACATCTACGAATATTGGTCACAGATGCACGACCAATAGCAATGTCAGCACAGTAAGTGAAAGTGTCTGACATCATCTCAGCACTTTCCTCAGCTGACAGTCCATCGCGAGTGAAGTCTTTGGCATGACAAGCAAAAAGTGAGCTAAAGAATTCCCAGTTCGCGCCCTTACTCTTATATCTAAAATTTCCAATGAAGTGTGAAGAACCTTGAGTAAGAAAAGGAACAAATTCGTACACGATCAGGCGATGATCACTACAAGACGCGTCAGGAAGAACACGCCACCTATCCAAGCGTACGTCTGCACTAGAAAGTGTGACGTCAATACAAGATTCGCCCATTGTGTGCGTTCGCCCAGCGGAATGTTGTTGAATTAAAAGATTTTAATTATGCAGATATTTAGTGTATGACGTCGTATAATTGTGTATGGTATAAAAAAATTTGTGCACGCAGCCATTGTGGAGAAATTCACCAAAAACTGATTCCGCTGGGCGAACGTTGTCCTGGCGGAACTTTTTTTAATCCATAGATTTTAGAAGAAAAGAGATGTGTCCAAAAATTAGTGTGTATTTGTGTGTAATTGTGTATGTATGAATAAAATTAGTGCATGCATAAACTTCGGAGAAATTCCAGTTTCCGCTACGCGAACGTTTGGCCATTACCTAGTTTTCATATAAAGCGCTTACATAGAGAGCTGTAGATTTTTACATAAGTTGTTTTGAATTTGTTTATATTTGTTTAAAAAATAGATTTAGAAAAAATCGTAGGGCTTAAAAGATAAAAATATAAACGTAAAATACGCTTATTAGGTCTTAGTTCTTAAAGTATGCACTTTGGGGTCTAGATTTTCACGTTTATACAAACCTTGTAAGTGTCTGCAACATGTTGCCAAGTATCAATGATGTTCCGTTAGTAATTAAAGAGTTATAGGACAATTTACCATGAATTGATCACTGTTTACAAAGCAGTCAAATATCACGACGTTCTAAAGGAATTGCATGGTAAAATGTATGCCAATAATTAGTGTATTCATTCAACTATTCACATGCAAAATTTCATGTCATTAAATTCAGTAATTAAAGAAAAAAATTTATAATACTGACGAAGCATCGAAAACCTACATAACCCGACCAAGTTCGGATGGCTACAAAAAAGCGGCCGTGCCATATATCTTAGAAACGTTCTTAACCTTGCAATATAGTATTTATTAATATGGTACAGTTACGTACACAAGCGTTAGGAAAAAATAAAACAATTGCATTTCTTGAATGAAAATTATTTTTTTAATAATATCGCCACTATCTACGATAAAAATAAATCTTCAATTAACAAGTACTTCTCTATTTAAATATTCGAGTACAAAAATATTTTTAATTACATATAATACTTAATTATGTAAGTAGGTAATTATGATAACGTTAACAAACGCTTGCAACGACAGCAATAGACTTAAATGTGTTTTAACTAAAATAGGTTTAATAAACGATTATGAATATAAGGGTAAGTATAATATTTCGAGCTTCAATAAAAATTAAAATCACATCACATAACTAGACTATTCAGTTGTTTAAATTTGATCAACATTAAAAAAGTGCTTATAAACTAAAACATTGGTATAAGAAAGGTATTTTCAAGAAAATATTCTTAAATGAGTAGCAAATACAGTAAATAACCTCAACATACATAAGTCACTACCAGTACAACGGTATACATCAATTAAAAAATCGATTCAAGAAGTAGTTTTTTTTAAGTTATTAGATTGTTTGATCCACTAAAGTTGCAAAGGGGAATGCTCGTGCATGCCTAGTCCATTGGTTAAATAGTGTAATAAGCTACAATATGATAAATATTTATCTAAACAGTAGTAGGTACTTACATGTGGTAATTATTTAATTTCCCTAAGGGGTCTGTCTATACTTAGTTAGAATCCTGATCCGTGAAATCTTCAATAGAAATTAGCTGTATGAATTTTATTTGTCTTAAATAATAGGTATATCTAGATTATATCTAAAGTCTCAAAAGCATACTTAAATAAAGTACCTACGTAAATAGTACCTACTTTCTGTCATAGTCAAATACATTTAAAAAAGTAAGTGTACAAAAATAAATGACATTATTATATCGAAACAACAATTGTGTTATCACCTATACCAATTCAATACCGATATTATACTGTAAATTTTGGGATGCTACCTAAATATATTGCACGGCCGCTTTTTTGTAGCTATTCGAACTTGGTCGGGTTATGTAGGTTTTCGATGCTTCGTCAGTATTATAATTGTTTTTCTTTAATTACTGAATTTAATGACATGAAATTTTGCATGTGAATAGTTGAATGAATACACTAATTATTGGCATACATTTTACCATGCAATTCCTTTAGAACGTCGTGATATTTGACTGCTTTGTAAACAGTGATCAATTCATGGTAAATTGTCCTATAACTCTTTAATTACTAACGGAACATCATTGATACTTGGCAACATGTTGCAGACACTTACAAGGTTTGTATAAACGTGAAAATCTAGACCCCAAAGTGCATACTTAGAGAACTAAGACCTAATAAGCGTATTTTACGTTTATATTTTTATCTTTTAAGCCCTACGATTTTTTCTAAATCTGTTTTTTAAACAAATATAAACAAATTCAAAACAACTTATGTAAAAATCTACAGCTCTCTATGTAAGCGCTTTATATGAAAACTAGGTAATGGCCAAACGTTCGCGTAGCGGAAACTTGAATTTCTCCGAAGTTTATGCATGCACTAATTTTATTCATACATACACAATTACACACAAATACACACTAATTTTTGGACACATCTCTTTTCTTCTAAAGTCTATGGATTAAAAAAAGTTCCGCCAGGACAACGTTCGCCCAGCGGAATCAGTTTTAGGTGAATTTCTCCACAATGGCTGCGTGCACAAATTTTTTTATACCATACACAATTATACGACGTCATACACTAAATATCTGCATAATTAAAATCTTTTAATTCAACAACATTCCGCTGGGCGAACGCACACTCGCCCATTTGGCTACAAAAAGTAGGTGGTGCGTCTGGGGTGTTATGAATTGATAAGTTCATCTCAGCAATAAAATCTTCAACAGCACAACGTCGTTCGGAATCAGTGGCCCGAACTTTGCCATACCACAGGGAAGAAGATGCATTTACGTCAGCACCAACTATAACTTTGCAGCCTGCGAGCGACCGCAAGACGTGACGGAGATTATGTATATGAGGAGTAACAGGGTCTGAATGCTGAAAGTAGCAGCTCACAACGTAAACCTTAAAGGTAGGCGATGACACTTCCGCCACGGCGCAATGGGGTGTCATGAGATTACAAATAGATGTAACAGTAAAGCTCGAAGAACGCGCAACATAAATTCCGGCTCGCGAAATGTTGCCCAGCTGTACAATCCGTGACGTAAGCGCGCGTTTTGGTATTGTTCCTGAACAAGTACTATATCTAGATTATACTCCACAATCAATTTATCCAGCTCAGATGTCGCCACCCTATCGTTATGTAGGTTCAATTGTCCTATGGTTAAACTATCCATTATTAATAGTTGGTGTTTAGGATCAATTGTTCGAGTTCCAGTTTGTAGGTAGTTCACTCTTGAGATCCACAGCGATGATCACAGGGTTTTCTAAAGCGTTTACAAGCCACGCAAGTCGGTTTAAAATTTAAGTCGTCCTTGTGCGGGCAATCATTTGTTTCGTGTGTCTCTGAACAATTAGCACAGGTAGGTTCTTTATTAACACAGTGTTTCTTAACGTGACCGAACTGTTGACAATGTAAACACCGGACAACTTCGACATCATCAATAAAACGGCAGGTGGCCCAATCAATAAATAATTTATCCTTGGTAGACACTAAGTGCTTACGTACGGCAGGCTCTATTTCTATCCCGATCCATTTACGACCGTTATCTAACGTGCGCCTACGGATAATTTTGGTAGACTTTATAAAGTCATCCTCTTTTATTTGCTGCTCATCTTTAATATTTTGGCGGTAAAGCGCATTTAAAAAAGCGCCGTCATCCATTGAAGATGGTACATCTTTAACTAACAGTCGTGGGCGTCTACCTTTTGGCTTTTCTAGACGTAAACCAGCGGATTTGATTGCGTCTACGGATTCCAATTTTTTGAGCTGATTTTCATTTGCGACGCGTAGTACAACACCGGATTTCGCGGTTTTTTTCACACCTACAATTTGGAAACCGTCGTCACTAGGCTTACTTGCCTTCATAAGCGCTTGTTTTGTCGCGGACGAGGTGCTATAATCAGCTGATCGAGCCGCGGTCGGATAAGCCACCACACACGGCAACGGTGGGCGGGACTCTAAAATAGCTGGAGCTAATTTCGGCAAACGTAGTTTCAACGAGTCCGCATATGAAATTTTATAATTGTTATTATTGACAGGATTAGGATTGACACCATTATTCGACTTGATTTTTTCTAATTCGCGTTCCGTTTGGGCTAACTTCGTCTCGTTGCACGATGATTTTAATGCTAGCATGGACACAATGCCCGTAATTCGCTGTGTCATGTCCATGATGGCAGATTTATTTGAAATGTTTATGCGCGACCCCTGATCATTGACCAAGTCGTTAATTTTTGACAGATATGACGACGCCTCGGTAACTAATTCGCAGTAATCAGTATTGCTCGCATTACTTATGTTTAAAAACGGCGAGGATTTTTCCACGGTTTCGTATGTTTGATGAAGCCGTTTTGACCTGTCATCGGGCGAGCTGTATGTTGGAGACAATTCACTAAATAGGCGTTTCGAACTAGCGGAGGTCGCCACGGGCGACCTTTGTGTTTTTGTATTTCTGCGAAATACATCTCCGCCTCGATCTGGCGGATCATCATTTGTTGACATCATCGTGGACGGACAAAACACTAAATAAACGTATTAAGACGCGGATGAATGAAATCAAAAGAACTAAACAAATAAGTAAATAACGATCGACTAAGTTATTTCGCGTTACCCACACACAAAGAAAATAAATGAACTTACCGATAGCTGGAGAAATTGACTAATTACTAATAAATTAACTAACAAACACCTTTAAAAACTTACAAAACACGCACTATATTCACTAGGACACAACTAACAACAATTCACAGGCCTTAAAACAAACACGCAACGCGATTTCCGAATTTTCAACACGGAGCGATATAACAAACACCGCACAGCGCACGAGTGGGGAGGGAAGTGGCGCCTGCTAAAGGTATAAATTTTTTCATCATGGGAGTCGTTTTCATGGTTTTCGAGGGTGTTGAAGCCGATAGCGCTGTCAAAACGTGAATCCAAGATGGTGGCAGCAATAGGTATCATTTATTTTGTCATCGGTGTCATTTTCATGGTTTTTGAGGTAGTTGAAGCCGATAGTGATGTCATAACATGAATCCAAGATGGCGGCTGCAATAGGTATCATTTATTTAGTCATGAGAGTCATTTTCACGGTTTTTTAGGGTGCTGAAGCCGATAGTGATGTCAAAACATGAATCCAAGATGGCGGCTGCAATAGCTATCAATTATTTAGTCATGGATGTCGTTTTCATGGTTTTCGAGGGTGTTGAAGCCGATAGCGCTGTCAAAACGTGAATCCAAGATGGCGGCTGCAATAGGTATAATTTTTTTCGTCATGGGTGTCATCTTCACGGTTTTTGAGGGTGCTGAAGCCGATAGTGCTGTCAAAACGTGAATCCAAGATGGCGGCTGCAATAGGTACCAATTTTTTCGTCATTGGTGTCGTTTCCATGGTTTTTGAGGGTGTTGAAGCCGATAGTCATGTCAAAACGTGAAGCCAAGATGGCGGTTGCAATAGGTATAAATTTTTTCGTCATGGGTGTCGTTTTCATGGTTTACGAGGAGCGTGTTGAAGCCGATAGTGCTGTCAAAACGGGAATCCAATACGGCGGCTGCAAAGGTACCGAGCGCCTGAAACGTTTTCGTCCCAGCGGCTTGCGTACCCGCCAAAACTTGTAAAAGGTAACGCCGTAATGACAAAGTTAGTACTACAAGTTGATGTGTGTAAATATTAAATTGTTTTCCGTGTTTAAAGTATCGTGTTTTGTTGAGATTAACCAACGCCATGAGATTACCTATTTATTGTATTTGTAAGCTATTCTTATGTGTTATTCAAATTCGATTGATATCACTACAGTAAAAAAATGTAAAAAAAAATCAAAAACATTAAAAAGTGACAACCCTATTGTTTCAATGGAGCGTAGGTACAGGTCGCGTCATGTAAAAAGAACGCTGGCAGTGAAGCTGCGCATTAGGCGATATATCGATCTATTTGGTGGTATGAGGTGGGGCGCGGGGCGCGCCGTGTGATCGCCGGTGCGCTATTGGTTCGTCAGTCGACCTTTGTTTCCCGCTTCGTGTCCACGTCACGTTCGTTCTCAAAATTTCATCGCGCACAAAATTTTTATACAGAAAAGAGAAAAATTATATATGACGTATATTGTTTTATGAAGAGAGAGGCTGATAATAATGCAGTTGAGAATTTAAAACAATGCTTGAAACGGACCGCAGAGGCAAAGGTTAAAAAGATTCGAAATTAAAATAGTAAAAAACATTTACTTAAGTTTTGGTAATTAGATTAAACATTCTACACAGCTGAATCAAACATGTCTTTAATTCAATTTAATGATATTCCAGCATATATAATTTTTCAATTTACCTACCAATAACCAATATACGACGCCGCGAGCGAAAGTCTAGTTCAAAAATAAAACAATAGGCCTAGTACTTTCGTGCGCGAGTGTACCCATGCGCAAAAACACACCCCCCTAACTTTCATGCAGCGTTCTTTTTATGTGACGCGACCTGTAATTATA
This sequence comes from Ceramica pisi, assembly GCA_963859965.1. Lineage (NCBI taxonomy): Eukaryota > Metazoa > Arthropoda > Insecta > Lepidoptera > Noctuidae > Ceramica > Ceramica pisi. Next base: position 15,149,718 of record OY982536.1, on the reverse strand, counting down.
TTCTAAACTATGCTTATTTTACTGGACTGTCCATATTTAAACTGTGTAGTGGCTATAGATTAAAAACATGAACGTTATATGAATTGTTGTTGCTTTAGGTTACGTGCAAAGTGTGAAAAATATTGTATTTGACGCATTTTTTGGCTAACTAAACGTAAATTCATAGTAGTATTCGCAGAATGACCACATCACTAGTCACTAGGTACTTCTCCGTTGCTATAGAAAGACTCGATATGTCTTTGTCTTCATAGAAACGCGAGTCTACGGGTCGCGCCACGCTCGGGCAGAAGACATGTCGAGTTGGATAGAAAGAGCTTTGTCTTTTCTTGGTAGAATAGAGATAGAATCGCCATGCTACGCGTGCAGGTGGCTTTTCATTTGTCGCTTTTCGACGATCGTCCACAAAACAAACTTTCTTTTTTGCTGTTTTTATAGATACGGAACCCTTCCTTTATGGTACGGAACCCTTCGTGCGCGAGTCCGACTAGCACATGGCCGGTTTTTTATTGGTACATGGGAATGGACACTACCGGTAACAGATTTAAAAGCAAAAAAAAAACGGATATGTTTTAAATTTTTAGTTTATTTCGAAATAATTATTCATATCATAATACTCAAGTTATTCATTTAACAATCGAAAGTAATTAATGCAGTAAGTAAAACAAATAACTATGTAAAACAAGCTTGGTGTGCACTCATGCAGCTTACTTCAGCAATCGCAAAGATATAACGTAAATTATAAAGGTTTTGAGTGCCACTTTAATTACGCCTTTACTGACCATTAATATTATATTTGCAAGACAAAAAATCGCAATCGATAAAAAATTTGATGGAATTTATTTATTATGCGCTGAGCAGCCCCTCGTCCAGAAGTAAAGGTATTTTAATTAAATGAAATGGATGAAATTTAGTCAATACTCATTATTGAGAATGACTTAGTGGAGCTGGAATATTAATACTATGGGGCCTTTTTTTTTCACTCTATGCTATCCGTATTCCTTGTGTACTTAATGTTAAGAAAGCCTCAGTACAAACTTGTAGCTTTCTAGATCCAAGGGTTTAGTTTAGGCAGTGATTTATCAGCCAGGACTTTTCTTTTTATAATCAAGTATTGATTAATTAAATGCATTCAGCAATAACAGTCAATTTACATCACTTTTACATATCATTAAAATGAGGAAAAATAATAGGAAAAATGCTTTTCAGCATTTCATATCATAAGTTTATATGTAGACATTTTTAATGTGCTTCTGGTTTAAAAATATAATATTCAAATCAAAACTAACAAATAAAAACTTAAGTGTCAATCGACTGACATTGCTACCGTGTGCATACTGTGTAAGATACATAGTTTAATGCTAATAGTAATTAATAAAGCGTTTTGTAAAGATAAAACTCAGGAGACCGTTAAAGCTTATTGTCTGTCCTCTAATTTAATGTGTTTACCTGGAACAACAAAAATGTACATAAAAATTAAGAATTTTAAGCAGACAGATATAATCATAAAATACTGTTTTTTTTTTCAAAATGCTTGGTGTACTGGTATGCAATTAAAACGTGAAATAGAATATAATATACATGTCACCGGAAAATGGCAAACGCCGTAAGATTGTAACATAACGCTAGAAATATAACACATGGATGTATTGGAAACTAATGAATTTGGATGAGATATATTATATTTCGCGAAATAATAATCTTATCAAGATTTATTACAATGACACGGAGTCTGCCAGTTTCTGGTGACATACACATTACACATTGTATATGTCACCAGTAAGTCTACAAAATTTCTTGAAAGATTGTAAACTGTCGATAAATTTTCAACTGAACATTTGAAATGCTTTTTCACGCATCAAATTTTGATAGTCCATAATTTCTCGAAGTCATTCCGTAAAATTGTGAACTGACATAACCTAACCTAACAGTACACACCCAAAATAAACCCAACCAATTTCGGACAATGGGAGGTGGTCCATATAATTCGTAACTTTACATGCGACGTCACATCTGAACAGGGGCCCGAGTCTGCTATTACAATAGTGTCAGAATGGTCGATCACTGATTTCAAAATGGTTGATTTTGACAAGTTTGGTAATCTACTAACATAATGGCATCATAATGGCGTCATTATGACATTCCAATGATCAACCACTGACAAGCCATTGAAAGAAAGCCATATGAATGGTAATCTCGTACATAATGACAGATTTAGTATTTACGAACTTCTCACTACTTCAGATTGCTTATAACACTAATAAATAATATGTAAAACTAAATATAAATAAAATCTGGCATGAATAAATGCTCAAATTTAGCTCGGTTTTATAATAATGGCAATACGGCATTCCTACCGCAATTCTATTACGAGACCATTGACGTCCCAGTGACCGGCCACTGACGTGCCAGTGACCGTGCGATTATGAATTTAGCAGATTACGAACTTTTAGCAAAATGACAATGGCATGACAATGGGATCGTTTCGGAATGACAAATTTATAAAAATAGCAGACTCGGGCTCCAGACTAATGAGAGCCTTGTTTCTTGTGCTCTGATTGGTCGCCATTTTATTTCAGTAGGTAAATACCATTTCTCGGAATGACGTCGACAAATTTTGCAAGCGTTTCACGATCCCAAGTCTATTGATCATATTTTCAAGTGAGTACTGAAAGATATTTCAGTCACACGTTCATTGTCGCCGCATACCTACGTAAGTACGTATAATGGACACATTCTACGTAGGTATGCGGCACAGTGACCATCCAAATCCAGGACCAGCAAAATGAACATAGGACAGATACTACGTTGAGAAGTGAGTCAGTTGGATATAAGTTAGTTACTCGAAATGGATAATGTTAATAACATGGATACTTTCCGGTCCATACCTATGTTGAAGATAACTCAGCAAGCTATTGAATATTTAATGCTCTGTGGGATCTGATATTCACAAGGTGACATCAGCTAGATGAGTGTTGTCGAGAATCGAGATGAGTGACTGGCAATTGGAGTCGCCATGTTTGTAATGACTGCTGTGTAGGTTGCCTGTGACAATGAGGGTTTCCAAGTTTTTTTTAAACTTTACGCCAAGGAAGTTTAATCGTATTTTCTCGGGACGAAATCGAGAAATTACAAACTATCTCTCAAGGTATTCTATAATCTTATGGAGTTTGCCATTTTCCGGTGACATAAACATTAAGAATGTCGAACTATTATCATCTGTGAAAGTTGAGTAATCATAACATTTTAGGCCTTCCCTTGTAATGAACTCAATGTGCAGGTCAGTGTTGTTGTTCTACCTTGCAAAAGGTACTTACATTAATGTTCCTTAAAATATACAGGGTGTCCCAGAAATCAACGTCAAGCCGAAATCGAGCATTAGGCCAAGTAACAGTTATCAGAAAAATATGAAAAAAAAACTTGGTCATGTACTTTTCAAATTATAAGGATTCAAAAATAAATCTTAAAAACTGACACCATGTGATGATCTTTCAAGTCCTGTGACTGCGAATATTAACTTTTCTTCAGTTTTTTTTCTGTAATGTAACTACGAATAACCTTTCTATCAATTACAGTTAAAAGTTAAAACATGACTGCCTCAGTTTCAAAGAAAATCTTAGATTTTTACCCAACATTGAATTCAAAATAATTACATCACCCAACTTTAACCGACTGTACTGTAAAAAAAATGTACTACACTATTTTGGCAAGTAACATTAAAAGATGGCGCGTTTAGTCTGGATTCCAAAATGGTATGACACTTACTAATTGCTACTTCTTAATAAAAAATAAAAAAAAAAACTTTTGAATAAAGTCGGATTTCATACAATGTCGACCGAGATGAATGCTGCTTACAGACGTCGCAATCTATCAACTCAACTGAGAGAGACACCGCTCTACAAAGAAAAGAGGGGGTACGATAAAGGAGAAAGTGTACTGTAAACCTATCCAAGATTTAGATGAACTGCGCGAAAGAATTTCAGAAGCCGCTGAATACATCAACTCGAAAAGATACGCCCGTCTTATCACGCGATCATTTTTAAAGAGGTGTAGAGCTTGCATTGCAGCTGAAGGCAAACAGTTTGAACATTTGTTACATTGAACATTTGTTACATTGAACATTAAATCTGATTGAATAAAAATCATAAGGAAACCCAACGACTAAATTTTATTTCAAATGCACCTAAAACTAACAAATTACTTTTTTAAGTAGTGGTACCCTTTGATCAAGGTACCGTCACTATCTATCTCGCTCACTCTTATTAAAGCAGTAAGTCACGTCACATTCATAAAAATTTTTTTTTCCTTAATTATGAAGAAGCAATTAGTAAGTGTCATACCATTTTGGAATCCAGACTAAACGCGCCATCTTTTAATGTTACTTGCCAAAATAGTGTAGTACATTTTTTTTACAGTACAGTCGGTTAAAGTTGAGTAATGTAATTATTTTGCATTCAATGTTGGGCAAAAATCTAACTTTTTATTTGAAACTGAGGCAGTTATATTCTAACTTTTAACTGTGTTTGACAGAAGGGTTATTCATAGTTATACGGTAGAAAAAAAAATGACGAAAAGTTAATATTTGCAGTCACAGGACTTGAAAGATCATCACAGGGTGTCAGTTTTTAAGATTTATTTTTGAATACATATAATTTGAAAAGTACATGACCAAGATTTTTTTTCATATTTTTCTGATAACTGTTACGACTTGGCCTAATGCTCGATTTCGGCATGACGTTGATTTCTGGGACACCCTGTATATGTCACCGGAAAGTGGCAAACTTCGTAAGATTATAAAACAAATCGAGAGATTGTAAACTTTCGATAAATTGTCATCCGAACATTTGGAATACTTTTTACGGTTCAAAATTTGATAGTTTATAATTTCTCTCGTTCCGAGAAATAGTGAACTGAAATAAAATGGCGAACAATCAGAGTACAAATATACAAGAAACAGGCTCTCAGTGGTTTGTTTATAATAATATGTGACTTCACATGTACGCCATAGAGTTGCGAATTAAATGAACTTCCCGTTGTCCGATATTGGTTGAGTGTACTTATGGTGTGTAATTTTAGGCATTACTAATTTTTAATATGAATGTACACGAACAACCTAACAAGAAACTTACCAATCCGTGTCGGGGTGCCCTAATTTCCCGAGCTGGCGCTGTTTCTCTTTGTTCAGCGGTTAGATCAAGTGTCAGTTATACAAGATGACAATAAATAGATCAAAAGAACATAATACTAAATAAGAATATCGTGAGAGTCTTTTTAATAACACACACATGTGACGTCACATTTAAACAAACCAATGAGAGCCTAGTTTTTAGTAGACATGTGAGTTTGGTCGCCATTTTATTTCAGTTCACAATTTCTCCGAATTAAATCGAGAAATTATAAGCCATCCAAATATTGATGCGTAAAAAAGTATTCCGAATGTTCAGTTGACTATTTATCGAGAGTTTCTCTCAAGTTAATTTACAATATAACGAAGTTTGCCACTTGCCGGTGACATATATTTTCTTTAGATTATAAGACCGTGCTACTTACAATGTCATCTATCTTGAGTATAGCGCGCACGGTCTCCGTGGAGAGCGCCAGCGCCGAGGCCGTGACGTGCAGCGGCTGCAGCACGTGCTCCTGGCGCATGTCGGTGACGCGGCCGCGCCGCACGTTGACGCCGGCGTTGGAACCCACGCCGCTCTCGGCGCCGCCCGCGTGCGCGGCGCGCAGCTCCGTCACCGTCTCGATCGGGTTCAGACCTGTCAATGCACCATTCATTCGTTACTTTTTAATTCTTACGACATTTTGCATTAGCAATAAAATCCTTGGAAGACCCCAACACAAAAAGCCATTTTAGAATAAGAACTGGCTACTACAATTAAACATTTCAAAAATGTTGATCCTTTCTGTGTTCAGCTTCTTACTATGTGAACAAATTAAAAAGGATTATTTTCTTGGTTTCCTATAGACATGAAAATCTCTAAGCTCTAGGGGACTGTACTTCCTCTAATCTAAAATGTTATTTGTCTACATTTTAAACTTGATGCCAAAAAGCAGAGTTTAGATTTATAAACTCATTAGCTAATAAGTGGACTGTATAACTGTGGTAATATGCCTGTGTACTGAAAGAATCTAACTCATAAGTTTTTGATTGACCATTAAAAACATGAATAAAAAGAAAATACCAATAAAAATGTTCTGAAAATAATAAGATATTTGTAAAACATTTAAGAAATTACACAATTCTGAAGTTATTCTATATTTATTACACAATATGTTGTTTGTTTATTTATTTATTTTATACTAGCTGACCCGCGCAACTTCGTCTGCGTCACATTTTCCATTAATTCTGCGCTCTTTTTTGACTTAGCCTAATGATATACATATAGCCTATAGCCTTCCTCGATAAATGGGCTATCTAACACTGAAAGAATTTTTCAAATCGGACCAGTAGTGGTTAGCCCTGAAAAGAACTGTTGGTTAGCCCTGAAAAGAACTGTTGTTTGGCTCTGAGAAGAACTGTTGTTTAGCTCTGAGAAGAACTTTTGCGTAGGTCTAGTTTTAAGAACGAAATCTAAAAAAAATCGCACGAAAATTATTAGACTTCGCGCACGACCGCTGCGTAGGGAGCCGACTTTTTTTTTTTTTTTTTTTCGTATGACCACTCGCAGTTCACCCCCTCTGAGGGACGGAGATTGCTGAACCGGGCTAACCTGTGGTGGCCTCAAATGAATTTAAGGCCCCCAGCCAAGGCAACAAAAACTAAAACCTACAACTTCGCTCGCTGGGGGCACCCCCTGTGGGGTACGGGCCTCGGCTCAGCGGCATCGTTATGGGGAGGACAGCAAGGGACAGGCTGGGTCATGGTTCCATTATTTAGGGAGTTTAAAACTACTGGCTCAGCTTCGCGGGCTGGCTCGTTTTGCAAAAGACGGGGAGTAAGAGTAATATCGTTACTGGGTCGTCGCGATGGGCTTCGACGGCGAGGCCGGAAAATGGCGCTGTAGGGAGCCGACCTCGCGTCTACCTATATAGTATAAAAGTACTCAGTGCTCGCGTCTTAGCCGCGTGGGTACCTTACTCATAGATCTATACTCCTTTCCCGCACGCGCACCCTCGCCTTGGTGACGTCTACTTCGCAACGGGCCGTGCAGCAGAAATCGTAATATTTTAATTTCGCCATAACTTCAAAACCAAACGTCCGATTTTAATCATTCAAAGACCAAATATTATCTACATAAACTGTACTTAGTGATGAAATACTTTATTTCGATAAAGATTAATAGCATGAGTAAAATAAACGCGTCTAAATGTATTCCAAAAAAAATCAAGATTTTTAAATAAAAAAATGATTGTTGTGCCTCACTCGACACAGATAGGTATAGTGTGTCGCGGACTTTTTTGTAGATATTTATAAGATCTACAATAAATTAATTAGAACAATTTATGGTTCTATCTTTTATAGTTTAGGCAGCGTACGCAAAATAAGTAACTTTTCTGGTTGATTTTTACACCTTGTTTCCGAAAAACCCAAATATCTTACGGAACCCTATTTTTTTCCAAAATAAAATATAGCCTATGTTACTCGTGGATAATGTAGCTTTCGAATGGTGAAAGAATTTTTAAAATCGGTCCAGTAGTTTTTGAGCCTATTCATTACAATCAAACAAACAAACAAACAAAGTTTTCCTCTTTATAATATTAGTGTAGATACTTTTGATAGGCAAACGTTTGACCACTATCTCACCTGATGGTAACCGATGATGCGGTCTATGATGGAGTACACTTGCCAAGATGTAACATATTCACTCTTGACTAGACTCCCAGGTTGTAGCTATCAGGAAACACCGACTCCGGCAGGGAATTCCACTATAAAAACTAGCTAACTCGGCAAACATTGTTTTGCTAAATAAAAAACATTCCCTACGACTTATTCTCAGACCTTAACGAATATACACACAATTTTTTTTGTGAAAACCGGCCATGCCGATTCAGAGTCCTCCTTTTAAAAGTCAGTTAAAAACATTTATTTAAAAAGAATAACTATGGAGTTTCTTGTCCATTCTATAAGAATCTATCTTTCCGAATAGACAGTAGAGTCACTTTATCATCTATCTATTTATATATATAATTAAGCTATATTTTTCCTGGCGGATACAAATAGGTCCCTAAGCCGGCTACCTAAAAAAAATTTATATCCATCTGGCCTGGACCACCCTGTATATATAGTACTTATACTATATATATAAAAGGCAAACCTGACTCACTGACTTGATCAACGCACAGCCGAAACTACTGGTCGTAGAAAGCTGCATGTAGCTTCCTTACACCCCGTAGGATTGCACTGAGGGAGGATTTCCCGAAATTCCTTCGGGAACGGGAAAAAACGGATCACGCGCGTACGAAGTCGCGGGCGAAAGCTAGTTTGAATATAATATTTTAAATGTAAATAATAACGTTCAAATGTGCCGATTTATGGCCTAATTGAAATAAACGTTTCAACTTTCGAGTTTGAATAAATGATTTTTACTAGTTAATATTTGTTATTCACTTTCAAATGTGCTACCCAAAATAGTACACTGTTTAAATACAGGAGTGAAAGTAACTGGTGAACACTGCTTTTCATTACGAATACAAGGAAAGTAAAAATAAAGACACGAATCTGAATCTGATGAACTCATCGTCTCAATAAGAACAAAGCTCGAAAAAACAAATTTATTTATTTATTTAACACTTTCAGCACAAAAAAAGTACAGAGGCGGACTTAATGCCAAGGCATTCTCTACCAGTCAACCTTTGGGTGATGCAGAGAATAGTGGTAGGTGCAATACGGAGAATTAAATGCGATTGATAATTATTATTATTCAAATACAAAGTATAAAAATAAAGTAAAGTACATAAAAATAAAGTATAAAATCAATTGCGTTAAAGGTGGAACTAATGGAAAAATGAAAAAAAAAAAAAGAAATTAATGTGAAATGTGGGTGGTGGTGGCCAATGGGTTTACAATATGAAGATTGGATTGGCGCTTTCCCGACTATTTTGTTTTTTTCTCCGACTATTTTGTTTTTTTTTCTGTGACCGGCCAGCTATTCAGCCATATACATTTACATAATTGTTTTTTTATGATCTGTCTGTCAGTTTAAAACGAATCTCCCTCCCTAGGGCTGCAAAGTAATACTTTCAACCCTTCAAAGTATGAGTAATGAAAAACATATTAACGGTTTTAATATATCGTTACCCCACACTACGAATTTGTCATGTATCGTGGGTGCATTTACAAACCTATAAATTCACATGCACAAACAGCCAGACCCAGAACAACTATCTGTAAGTCATACAAAATTTGTTCTGTGCGAGAATCAAACCCGCGACACGCAGCGCAGCAGTAAATCGCTTAACCACTGCGCCAACCGTGCCGTGCCGTCGTTATGTGTTGCGAACACTATTCACTAAACTCTTAAAATTCTAACTCAATGTCTTAAAAAAAACATACAACCGAATTGATAACCTCCTCCTTTTTGGGAAGTGGGTTAATAAGAAATATTCGTTTTAAAAGATAATTCATATCCACGCCATGCCTGGTCCTATCGTCTTAGTTCAGTCGTAAAATTTAATTGCTTTTTGTACACTGCTTTGTAAATACAACTTCAAGCAGTCCATGTAAGGTTGATTTTACAAAAAGAATGTTTACAGTATACACACGCACATGACACAATCATGATACACGTGAGTGATTGGTGATAGTTTCCAGTGTTACATTTGTTCAAGACGCATTTTGGGTTTTTTATTTATATCAATGATTTTGAAATGTAATAATGACTTTTTTGAAATTGTTCTGTAACTGGTCAGTTCCAGATACATAAATAGCAGCACTTGTATCAACATCGTTACTTTAATCAATGTTTAGCATATGTGAAAATGTTTTGAAACAGTTAAAACAGGGTTGGCATGAATTAATCATTTTGATTTAAATCATGATTTTAAAAAAATATATTTTTAACAAAAATCTATACTGACTTTAGACTGGCAAGTATATTCGTGTTTTAGTTTATTAATTTGAGTATGGCGGAACGGTATAAAATCTCAACTCATAATAATATGAATATATTTATATAAATTTGAATATTCATTATAAGAATTCCAATTAAATAGCATTACATTGAAAAGAACAAGTAAAAATTCAAAAAAATCAAATGCTGTTCGTCTTTCTCTGCTGGATAGAAAAGTCAGCCAAGATACCCTAAAAAGAAGCTACGCGGTTGCTGGTACTCTAAGAAACTTTCTAATACCGCGTGTATCTGACATCGACGCACAAACGATTTCCATGGGTCCGGGGCATGATTCTGGACGCCCCAGTGTTGGAATTTTTCGTCGGCTTTTTTTCTCATTTTTTTCAAGGGTTTTTTTACTTTATACTGCTCATAATCGTTATTCTGACCTAAACCAATGAGATTTTTAATAAAAAAATAATTAATTAACTAATTTCACAAAAAAGAGCAATCTGTATAAAACCACAATAGATATCAACTCAGCTGAGCTGATACTTTGTGGTACTCTTGAAAAAAATGAGAAAAGAACCGACGAAAAATTCCAACACTGGGGTGTCCAGAATTATGCCCTGGACCCATGGAAATCGTTTGTGCGTCGATGTCAGATACACGCGGTATATAATTCAGACGGACAGTGGAGGACATTGGAAAAAGTGGAAATTCCAAAATCATACGATATGACATAATTCTGCAGGCAGCCCGATAAAACCACCGAAAAGGTGGCATAATATACGCGCCCCCGGCCCGAGGGCGACTGCGCCGCAGTCGTCATTAATTGACAGTGACAATTTGTTTCATTGAATAAGTCAGGGGTGTAGAATCAAAACATGCTACGTCCGTCGAGACAAATTTTACAGGAAGTAATAAACCTTCGCATATTTTATATCAACAATTAAACTTGAAGGAAACTACTCATGAAAAATGAAACAAAATACGATCTTTCTACTGATATTAAATTCAACGTACCCTCGGAATAAAAAAATACGATAAATTGATAAAAACTATTGGTCTTAACCAGTTTTGATCCCAAACTGTGGATATAACGCCTTCAATTCTGTTAACAGGGACACCTTGTTGGCAGAAGCAAAAAAAGAAATACCAGAAATTTACGGCTTTTTATGGCAATGTTACAGGAACCCTTCAAAATTATTGTACAAAGACAACGATTTAGAATCTGCAGTTGGATGCCAACAAGGTGACCCCCTCGGGCCAGTCATTTTCAGCTTGGCTATCCATCCCATCATTGAAAAACTAAATTCAAAATTTAACGTCTGGTATCTAGATGATGGAACACTAGGAGGTGACGTAGACACCGTTTTAAAAGATTTTATTTACCTGAAAAAGCAGTTCCAATCCATCGGCCTTGACCTCAACCACTCCAAGTGTGAAATTTTTATTTGTGACAATACCGACAGACCAGACAAAAACTCTACAGAAAAACAATTCTATAGCCCCAGACATCAAAATTTTAGATAACAGTTCTCTGCACCTCCTAGGATCACCAATATTGGAAGACAGTTTTTCTTCATTCATTGACGACAAAATTAAACATTTTAACGATATTTCGGAAAGACTTTCTAAAATTAGTTTACATTCGGCTTTCACCCTCATAAGATATTGCTGTTTTGGGCCAAATTTTATTTATTTTCTCCACTCTTCCCCTTTATGGAAGCAGTCACACCTTTTGGACAAAATTGATCGAATCATTCAATGCACACTAACATCTATCTTAAATGTGGCTCTGGATGACCGAGCCTGGCTCCAAGCCACACTACCCATTCGCTTTGGTGGGCTCGGCATCCGCAAAATTTCTAATATAAGCCTACCGGGGCGTTCCTGTCTTCGGTCAACAGCACTGAAAAGTTAACCAAAAGGATTTTAACTCCAACTTTGGTTAACTGTGAAGTGCCTTGCTTGACCGATGCTGTGAACGCCTGGCAAGTGGCTTGCCCGAACACGGCGTTGCCCGATAACCCGTTTTCCCAGAGGCAATGGGATGAGCCGCTCTGCAGGTTGGTACGGAATAACCTCTTAAACACGACCACCAATACTGCGGAGCGTGCCCGCCTGCTGGCTGTGGATGATTGGGAGTCGGGTCTTTGGCTACAGGCACTACCGTCACCCAACATAGGTACTATGCTGAGTGACAGTACTTTCCGGATCGCTACGTGTCTGCGTCTGGGTGCTCCTAGCGGAGCTCCACATCGGTGTCAATGCGGTGAATCAGTCGACCGCCTCGGACACCATGGCCTGTCTTGCAGTAAGAGCGCTGGTCGGCTAGCACGGCATGCCAGCATTAATGACATCATCCGTCGGGCTCTTGTCACCGCCGGGGTGCCAGCTGTTTTAGAACCCCATGGCTTGGCACGTGACGATGGGAAGAGGCCAGATGGGATGACCATAATGCCTTGGAAGGTGGGTAGGCCATTGGTGTGGGATGCAACATGTGTTGACACCCTTGCGCCATCCCATCTTCTTAGCACGGCGGGCTGTGCAGGAGCGGCTGCTGCAGGTGCGGAAAACCTCAAAAGGCGCAAATATAATAACCTAATTGGGAGTTATATATTTGAGCCTTTTGGCGTTGAAACACTAGGCCTATGGGGTCCGAGTGCACATAGAGTCTTTCGGGACATCAGCAAACAACTTGTCGACGGTTCACGTGACCAGAGGGCTGGGCTTTTCTTCGGCCAAAGAATCAGCATTGCCATTCAACGTGGCAATGCTGCCAGTGTTCTGGGCACTTTTGCCGTTGACAGCGATGTGGATTATTTTTTTGATGCCCAATGATTTATTTTGTTTTTTTTTATGCGTTTGTACATAATGTAGATACTGTAAACATTGTATTTTAATAATACCTTAAATAAATTTTTCAATTATTTGAGTAAAAAAAAATCTATACTAATATTATAAAGCAGAAGAGTTTGTTTGTTTGGTTGAACGCGCTAATCTCAGGAACTACTGGTCCGATTTGAAAAATTCTTTCAGTGTTAGATAGCCCATTTATCGAGGAAGGCTATATATCATCACGCTAAGACCAATAGGAGCGGAGCAGTAATGAAAAATGTTACGCAGACGACGTTGCACGGGTCAGCTAGTCAATGATATAATAAAAAATGTTTAATTTCACTTTCTTTCACAGAAATCAACATAAAAAAAAACAGATCTAGATGTTACAAACTAGGGTCTTTTAAATCTGAGAAATCAATATCATTATTATAATATTTGAATAAAAAAACTAGTTTTCCAGCCTTTTCAATTCATAGTCGGTTTCTTAATTTGCTCTGAACAATTCCAAAGGTGGAAAACACTCTTTCCACAGCAGTTGAAGAAGCTATCGCGCGAAACAATTGCTTTACCACTAGAATTTTTTTTGACTTTTCCTCTGAACACTAAATATATTTTTTTTTGTGACATTTTTGTGGTGCCACATTTTTGTGCCGGTTTTACACCGTTTTGCGCAAAAATATAGTAAAATTTTAATTAATCAAATGAAAAAATCGTAATTAATTTATACGATTATAAAATAAAACATGCTTTTTTCCAACACTGGTTAATAAGTGGCTATTCTTATTTCTAAATCGCATTTTTTTGCACGCAAGTGTGTCTGTGTGTACAAGTGAGGTTCCATATTTAGCTTCATTGCGTCAGCAAGGCACTCACCAGCGTTCTCGGCGAGCGTGGAAGGCACGACCTCGAGCGCGTCGGCGTAGGCTCGCAGACAGTAGTGGTCGGCGCCGGGCGCCGCCAGCGACGCGCGAGCCAGCGCCGCCGCCGCAGCCGCCTCGGGCGCGCCGCCGCCGGCCAGCAGCGCCGGGCGCCGCGCCACGCAGCGCACGGCGCACAGCGCGTCGTGCAGCGAGCGCGCCGCCTCGGCCACCACGGCGCCGCTGGAGCCGCGCACCAGCACCGACACCGTGCGCCCGCCAGCCGCGCAGCCGCTCATCTGCAGGGCCGTGACGAACAGGTTAGGCCGCTATCCAACTGGCGTTTCAGCGTTGGCATTTCTCTCAACATCAGCAACAACACTGCGTAGACGCGAAGTTGACGTTGGACAGACGCCACACGGACAGAGCAGGACAAAAACGCAAGGTTAACGTCGCAATGTCCCAACGTTAGCGTTTGCCACTAGAGAATCAGGCGTTGGAAAAACGCCAACGATCGTAAAACGCCAGTGCGATAGCGGCCTTAGGCGACTTGGGAGTTTATAGCGAAAGTGTGCCGTGGCTATACAGACGTAATTATTTCTTTGCCATTGCCATTCAAGGTTTAATTTTTACACTTCAACTTTTTGTACTAATACTCACTTTGATGTACTTCCCAGAAGGCTCATTGACCTCTTCGACTAAATCGACGTTGACGAGATTTTCGGCAGTAAAGTGGTCCAGTGAAGCAATAGGTCTGCACCCAAGAGTTTTGCACACAAACTCGATGTCTTCACGTTCAATGTCCTTAATTACCATTGTTTTAATCTTATCCAAGAAGTGAATAGCCAAGTCACTCAGAGCATCACTGTAATTCAAATCTCAAAGATTAATCAATGACATTTTCTTATTTACTTTAATAATATTTAAATATGTACAAGGCATACAATAGCGTAAAAAGATTCAGCGCAAAGCCGACCTCTATGTATTATGTACATCAAAATAACTGGTCTTGTTTGGTACGAAAACATCCAAAAATAAGAGTCAAGTATTTTAGCAACCCAAGTAAAATATGGAATACTAGCTGACCTGTGCCCACTTCGTTGGGCAGTATTTTTCAGGCTTTCTATTGGTAAAAGAATTTTCAAAATCGGTTCAGTAGATGATAAAATTACCCCCTACAACATCACAAAATCAGAAACTCACAAACTTTACCTCTTTATACTGGTATATAGATAGTAATCAAAAGACTATTCATCAAAACATGACGTCAATGAATAACGGCAGCAATGACGAGAAAGTGAACGATAAGTTACAAAATACTAATCAGATTTTTTTTTTTATAATATGACTTATTACTGTCATGGCCCAAAAGAAAAAAAAAACAAATGACTTTCGGCTTGCTCAGTCTTTTTACGCCCATTATATCATCTATCTTATTATTATATATCTATATATATAAAACAAAGACGGGTTTGTTACAACACTTATAACTCGAGATCTGCTGAACCAATTTTCATGGTTATTGATTCGTTGGATTTGTCTCCGACCCAAATAGCAGCATACATCTTAAAAATAATGAAAACTCGATATGTGCAATGAATACTTAATTGACGGGAGCGAAGCCGCGGGGGACAGCTAGCTAAGAATAAAAACAAACAAGATGTTTACCGCAAAATTGACTTTTGCACCAAAAGTACATTACATCCAGCTTTTTTTATTTGTTTGACGATATTCAATATGTACTGACGTTCCTCTTTTAAGACGCGGTCCATTGCGGCGTAATCTGATACGATAACATTGTGGTCCATCTAAAACGAAAATAAAAAGGGTACATTAGTCATTAAGACAAAATTCCTCCTCCCTTTCGCTTATGAAAGAAGCTGTAATAAATGTTGGTATGTGTCACCGGAAAATTGCAAATGTCATAGAATTGTATAATATCTCATGAAATAGTAAAATATTTTTTCATAATAATCCACAGACATATTGTAAACTTTTGATTTTGGGTGGGATTCTTTCATAATTATGATACAGAGTCTTTATAAAGTGCATATATATACAACCTGTAACAGAATAAACGCAATACCTCTTAAGGGGTCATTGAACTCATCATTATGAACAAGTTTTACTATGGGACCAATACTGAAATCGCGAAAAAAAAATCAGCTGTATAGTACATTTTGTCGAGTTGCGTACAAAAATGTATGGGGCAGTCGATTTTTTTGTTCATAATGATGAGTTCAATGACCCCTTACCAACCAACATGACAACAGTCCATTTAGTTCGTAACTCGAGTATATGTGACATCACATCTGAACACACAACTGAGAGCCTTGTTTCTTGTAAACTTGTGCTCTCTCATTGGTCGAGTTTTCATGTCAGTCCACAATATCTCGGAATGACTTCGAGAAATTCCAGATATTCAGTTGAAAATTACCGAAAGTTTACAATCCCTCAATTTATTATATATATAATCTCACAGAGTTCCGGTGACATGTATAAAACTTTTCTGTTACTGAGTGACTGACAGACAACACACAGGCGAAACTACTGTTCACAGGAAGCTAAAATTAGGCATGTGGCTTCCTTGGGGAGTGTAGGGGAGCCCTAAGAGAGGATTTACCAAAATATCTGTGGGTACGGGAAAATGTGATATGCGTGTTCGAAGTCACAGGTAAATCGTAATACATGATACACTTACATCCGTTTTTGGTGGTGAAATACAGAACTGAATGAGTCCAACTTTTGCCTTTTCAATTCTATGTGGGCCATTGACATTGGATGCACGGTGGGGAATTACCAGTCCTTGAATCAGTTCAGTGTCTTCTACTGTCCCTCCAATGCGTTCAATTACTTTCACATCACGCAGGTCAACACGTGCACCCACACCTCCCACTATTGGTTCCATTACTGAAAAAAGATAAAACATTAAGGGCCTCTTTCACCATCTCCAAGTAAAGCGTTGATTAGTTACTTCCCAATTAAAGTTAATCGGCAAGTAAAACTTACGAGTATATTCTGTCAATTTCACAAGCGAAAATAAAGCTTCGAGTAACAACTTATCGGTTAAGTGAATGACTTAACAAATCATACGTTGCATTCGTTCAATATTACGTCAACGTTACTCGTCAAACGTCATTGGCAGGTTAGCTGTCATTTGTCATTTCATTTTGTGTGTTGTTTGTTGTGTTTTTGGTTAGGAAATTATTGCGTGTAGTTTTTTTTTTTATAAATTATCATGGATAAAGTTAAAAAAGAGATAGAAGTGCAAACTTTTCACTTGTACAGAAATACCAAACTGTGTTAGTGTCGGCGATAAGACCCCGTCCGCGTCCATAGGCGCAAGTAATGGTGGACGCGACCGTATCAAACAAGGAAATTGTAAGGAAAACTAATTAGAATTATAATTGAATCAGATTAGATTAGGTTTAGCATTCTCTAATTAGTGTTATAAGGATATTTTCGCATCATAGGTTTAGTTAGATTCTAGTTTAAATGCGAATTTAGATGTAAGGTTTTCGTATTGTGAATAATTACGTAGATTGAAAATGTGATTTTTTGTTTTAATTGATAGGGTTTTGAAATTAGTTTTAAAATAAAGGTTTCGACCCAAAACCACTTTTACAAAAAGAATTGAGTTGATAGGACTTATGGTTTTCGAGATATTTCCAAAAATGTATAGTGAAAATTTGTTAACCGTCAAGTAAACACTCTAATTGGCAGACGACGTGGCAAGTAAGTTACTGGTCAGTTTATTCATTGATTAGTGCTACTCGAACGTCGTGAAATTGACACGTGCAGTTACGGGTGACTTTAATTGGCGATTAGTCTACTTGATACTTTACTCAAGGGTGGTGAAAGAGGCCCTAAGAATAACAATAAAGTAATAATTAAATATTTTCAAAATAAACCATTATTATACTGACCAGCACGAATAGCTTGAACAGCAATGGGAGCAAGGATTGTAGAATGCTGTGAAACAACTTTAGAGTTCAGAGATGTTGCAGCTGCCTTCAACAGAGCATCTTCATTTGATAAATCTACTGGAGTTGCCATGCCTTCCACCACCTAAAAGGATGAATAAAACGAAGATTTTACTTATTTTTTATATACTATAATAACATCAAATACATTTTTCCCAAACACTAAAAGAGAGAGAGAAGAGCTTTTAGGCACATTTAATGAGTGTGGGTTGCATTTCCTAGGTTGAGAAACATTATTGGTTTTCCATACACCTCAACATGTTTAGGAATAACTTACTGAAATCTAGATATTATGTTCCCAATAGGGAATATGCATAAAAAAAATATTTATTATCTAAACACTTTATCTAAAAATATATTACTAACATTGGAAATATATTCATGAATCAAAATTGCTCGAAAAACAAACGAGATATAATTATTTTAAAATCGCATGCATATTCCCTATTAGAGCAGGCACCATGCACCCTTACAATTGAATAGTCAGGCAGATTATGCCTAGACTAGCAAACCATCTATTATGGTCATATATTGCAAGCATTTTTTTTTATTGTGATGGGCTTGCTCTTGACTCGTCTTAGTTAGAGATGACAGAGACAAAGTCTACGATGGAGCGAGCTTACCCAGAAGCATTTAGCATTTCTTCAAAACAGACTATTAGAAACACTTTACCTGTAAAGCCATCTGCAATGCCTTCTGGAAACCATCAGAAATTACTGTTGGGTGTATTCCCTTTTGCAGCAGCTTTTCTGCAGCATCCAATAGGGCACCAGCAATAACAACAACAGATGTGGTGCCATCACCAGCTTCAATGTCTTGAGCCCGTGACAATTCCACCAACTGTAATTAATTTTTTCAAAGTTTTTAAACTTCTGGTTGAGTATGTTTATCATAAGGAAATGTGTTCCTTTGTCATTTGGTAATTGCTTACCATTTTAGCAGCTGGATGAATTACACTCATTTGCTTCAAAATAGTGGCACCATCATTAGTAATTGTTACTTCACCATTACTTGCTTGAATCTGAAAGAGTGGAGAGAGAAACATTGAAGCCAAGCAGTAAAGCCACAATCATTAATATTGTTTAAATTACAATAAACCAATACCTATTTAACTCGCATCATCTTTTGTTTTAGATATGCACAAGCAAATTGAAGTTTGGAGAAAATAATAAAACATGAAATAATATGATTTTTACCATTTTGTCCATACCACGGGGGCCCAAACTTGTACGGATGGCATCAGATACAGCTGAAATTGATATAATGAAAACTTATAACATGTTTTGATTCAGAAATCGAATTTACGAAAAGAACAATGTTATGGAGTAGGCAACAGATTAAAATGAGTTTTTATTTCTTTGGTGTGTTACTAATGTAAGATATTTGATAGCATATAGTTGATACAGCACCAATGAGTCTTTCTTTCTAAATCATCAAAGCAAACTATTATAATTCTTGCTTGGACCATAGATAAGTTCAATAAGTTGAAGAATCACGAGTTTTCAGGTTTTTTCAGCTATCAGTGGAATAAAACTCGGAAAACAAAACTGGGTTACCTTTATTACGAGTTTCTAGTGGATTAACTGCAAATTATAATATACTTATTGTTATGAATAAGCAACTATAATTGAATTTTTTAGCAGATGTTTTTATACCTTTTGCTGCATTTATGTTGCTGAGCCGAATGTCAGTTGGTTTGCTTTTATCTTTGTATACCGCAGAATTAACTTTAGCAGAATCACCACCAGCTTTGGGAGCCATCGTAATATGTATTTATATTTACTTCAACACAACGAAAATCAAGATGAAATTGGATTAAATCTTTATTTTTTGCAATGAAAGAAATAATCTGACCACTGACTGATCTAATGAAATGAATGACAGACAGACTGACATTGACACAGTGAGTGACAATTGAGAGTTGAGAGCAGGGCTGCCAGGTGCAAAAATGGTTTGATCGTACGACAACTACAAAAAAAATCGTGTGCCAAGGAAATTTTGAAATAAAAAGATCGTACAACCTAAAAGTACAAAGTTTTTATTTAAAAGTAACAAGAAAACGTTTAGTTTTAGAAATTAAATGCAATAGTGGAAACAAAGTATTTGGCACATCCTTTAGCTCTCCTCTTTTAGCCAATTTCTTTTTTGGAGTACCTGGCGCAGGTCGCTCGTCTTCACTTTTGTCACACATTCTTGCTTGACCACAAACAACAAACACAAAAAGCACTCGAGACAGTATACAGATTCAAAGAGGATAATATAAACTACGCACAGATCGAGCGAGACTGACAAATTGCAACTATTACTGAAAGAAAAAAATAATGAGTTTCTTAAAAATGCAAACAAATATAGCCTTTACATGACTCTACAAAGGGTCTTTATTCAAGTAAAAGATCTACGTACGCGTTAGGTTGTTGTGGAATTCCCCGAAAGTCATACTTGCCCGCTAAGGACGCGACGTTCGTTTCATTATGAAATGTTGTCAGGTATATAAAAATCGTACATTTTCCGTACGATCTCGGTCTAGGGATCGTACATGAGTAAAAATGCAAAAAATCGTAGGAGTACGATTATAATTGTACATCTGGCAGCCCTGGTTGAGAGTAGTTGAGAGTGACAGTTGGTTGATATTTTTAATCATAACCATGGATACGAATCTTTCAATCATAGTCGTTAACAATAGGTACTATTCTACAATAACACAACAAAAACCCCAGTATTCTTTGCTAAAATCATTTACCTACAAAGCAAGTACATAAAAGTTTCATTACACTCATTGTTTAAACTCTTACAAAGAAATAAAACAAACAACGACGCGATTACATTTTTTCTCCAGAGTTCAGAATATAATTATCTAAACAATGATAAAGATAAACCGATTTTCTAATTTCTGAACGTGGCATTCGTTAATTATAAATACCTCTTTCTCTTCATCATGGGATCGGATAAAGAACAAAAAATGCAAGTAGAGTTCTTCTAATAGGTTCCAGTTCTGTGTTCTGTGTTGTTGTAGTTCTGTCTACCAGTAATATTATAACGAGGAAAGTCTTATTTGTTTGATTTGAATAGGCTCCGAAACTACTGGACCGACGACCGACCGACGAAAACTTCGATAATGTAACACAAGGTGTGAAAAAAGAACCAAAAAAATCCTTAGGTACAGTGGGTTCCAAAAATGCATAAGCATTCTTACGCACTAACAGCTTGACGGTTAGTTTGACTTACGACCTTCTATTTTCCAGCAGTAGTCAACAAACGGTTGTGGTTTATAATTTCGTAATTACAATATGAGTTCAGATAGCCCAACGGTCTAGCGCCCTCAGAGAGAAGTGTGATCCAGTATGTCGTAAGTTCAAATCCCACGCACTACCAGACTTTTTATAATATGTTCTTATTCACATTGCAATAAGTTAGAAAGGTAGATCACAAAAAAAAATACAAAATAAGAATTTAGATTTCTGCGAGGTTAGACATCAGTTATTTATAATTATTAATATTTAACTTGAACCAAATGAACTGTCGGTTGGTTGTAGTTGTTGGTTAGTGACGTGTGGTTAGCAGTAGCGTAATTATTCTCAAAATGCAGGCAAACATTAGTATTGAAGTGAGGGCGACTATAATTGCGCTGCATAAAAGTGGTCTTAAAACTCAAATATCTGAAGAAACCGGACTGAATGTGAGTAAAATATTTATATTTGAATTGTAACTTTATTATTTTACCTTAAAATTTATACTTACCTGAGATTATTTGGTAGAATATGGCTTAATTATTTTTATTATTTTTTGAATCCATCCATCACTTTATGAGGCTTAGAAGCGAAATATTAGTGTTTATTATTGGATTTATAAAAACGCAGTGTTTTATTTTAAAATTATATTAAATAAATATGAGTATTAACTATATAAAACTGGCTAAGTGCGAGTCGGACTCGCCCATGAAGGGTTCCGGTACCATTTATCTATAAAACTACGAAAAAACACGTTTATTGTATGGGGACCCCCCTTAATATTTAATTATTTTAAATTTTTAGTGTTTGTTGTTATAGCGGCTACGGAAATACATCATTTGTGAAAATTTCAGCTTTCTAGCTATCACGGTTTACGAGATACGGCCTGGAGACAGACAGACAGCGGAGGCTTAGTAATAGGGTCCCGTTTTACCCTCTGGGTACGGAACTGTTACGGGGCAGGTTCTAAGTCCCTTTTTAAAAAAAACTATTTTTAAACCTTGAAAGAATTTAATTGAGTTAGCACAATATTTTAATGTGTCCGCCACGAAGTTCAAAGTATGACTGCCGGAAACTACTTAGTAACTATGTTTCGAAAAACAATAACTATGGGAAACATCACATGGCACTTATGAAGTGTCAGCGTTTATATTTTATATGTTTAGGGCTGTCTAACAATTTATAACAACCCCCCCGATAAGATTGATCATTACGATTAAGAGTGATGAGAAATCTAAGATGAAACGTTGAACTTCGTTTTGGTTACAAACTAGGATTTAAGAAAACATAAGAACAATAATGTAACTATTATTAGACTTAAGATTAATCTAGAACTAAACATAGGAAATAGCATTAATACAGTAATAAACATTAAAACAAGACAAGTAAGGGTTGCAAATGTCATTGCAAAACTAAATAATTACATTACGTCTTAGCGGAGTAGGCAAGGATTTGCATGATCCTTGGACATCTTCGTCAGATGATTCAGTGAACCTGTTATTTACTGATTGAACAGACTGAACTGTTTGTTTCTTTTTAGTGTAACATTGATTAAACACTTGGATACAATATCGAGGTTTAGTTGGACAAAATAACTTCCTAGATCTGTATTAAGAGGTAAATCAAAACAATGACAGAGATAACATAAGTTAATGAGAGATAGTGAGTGCTATATTTATGTAAGTGAGATGGTTGTTCAATTTTATTTAACTCTTTTTCAAATTCATTCAAATGCACACTTGCTTGTAATAACGAATTGAAATCGTTAACATTAGATAACTTTACAAAAGGGAGATGCTGTACAGTCTTATTTATTCTCTGATTGTCGCAGCAATCATCTTCTATAATATTAAAATTAGATATATGATTAGTAAAATTAGACATAACATTATCAGTAGGTGTAAACTTTAAAGTTTTAAAGAAAGCCACACAATATTTTGGCAAGACCAACATGCCTGTGCCAAAGAAGATCTCATCGTAATTAGTAGGATCGTTTTCACATGTAATATGAGCCTTACCAGGCTCTGACTGGACAAACAACCATTTGTTTCTATTTAACTTGAAAAATACATCAATAGAGTCATGTAAAAATTTGGTATTACAAGAATCTGGCAACGAACTTATAGATTCAGTTAAGATTATTGTCTCACACGTCGGATTCGCAATTGTAGAGTACACATTTCCTAAAGAACACACATAACACTCATTTTGAATCACTTGACACTTATCCACTGACTCTAACAGTGAATAGAACATACGATCTATTGTTACAGCCACATAAGGTTTATTAGGAGCGATAAGTATGTAAGTGTCAGGTTTGGTAATGTCATAAGGAGCTCGAAGTGAACATTATGGTAGAGGTTATATGTCTGTGGAAGGACGAGTGGAATTCTAGTGATAATAATGATTTTGTTAAGATGATAATAACAAACTAAATCAGATATATCTACAATGACATGTATATTTTCTAAAGATAAACTAGTAGGAAGCTCGCAGTGTTTAGGAAGCTTATCTTTGTGTAGGTCTAGTTCTTGGAATAATTGGTAGGGGCTAAGTACAGTAGGATGAAGAACGTTGAGCTTGCTAAATAATATAGCGTTGTTAACGTCATCAATGTCAAAGGACAAGGCTATCGTAATACTTTCTAAAGAGTTCAATAACATTATCAAATGATTTTTTATTTCCAATTTGTCGTTTGAATTGGATAATTGTTCAAAGGCTTTTCGAACTGTATCTAAATTTTGATTTAGTTGATTTTGATTTTTGTTAATCCTTGACATTGTATTATTGAACGTTGAAATAGTAGATTGGATAACGTGAATGTTATCTTTCATTAGGTGGGCTAACTGTTTTTCGTCTGACTGTACTTTAGTGATAGCGTCCGAGAACTTTAAAGCATCTTCAGAGTCTAAGGTTCCGAAGATTGATTTTAAGATTGAGCCGCCAGCATCAATGAGCCCGCGTTTAAAACGGTTTGGTTTTTGATCTTGGACAAGGTAGGGATATCGACAAGAACTTGCGAACATTATTAAGATGTTGATTTTGTAAAGGTGACAGCAAGTTGGTACATTCCAGTTGAATTTTACTGGAAGGGCTAGTAATACAGAAATTAGAAACTTCTTTGATTAGAGCTTCGACTTTATCTAAATGCGGCTTTATATGGCTTATGTCTAGGTATGTTACAACATTCCAGTAATCGTTTGTGAATTTAACGTTTAATAACTGGTCGAAGTATAGGCCAGGACTACCTATGATTGGAGTAACAAATTTGTGGCTCGAGGATGGTTGAAGTAATAACCTGAAATAGAAAAATTAGGCTAGTCATCTGTTGCAATTTTTATTTCATCGAAATGATGACGTATATGTTTTCTATTTACTAGGAGGGTTACCGTATGGTTACCATTGATTTTGACAATTTTAAAAGGGCCTTTCCATATAGGAGACATCGCTTTATTTTGTTTATGATTACACCTTAAATAGACCATGTCACCTATTTTATATGTCACGGGCTTAGCATGAATATCGAAACGCTGTTTAGATTTTTCTTTGGACGATTGTATATTTTCCAAGGCTTTTTGTCTACTGTAGTATAATCTATGATTAAGAGCACGAATATAGTCTGTATAGGTATTTAATTCTAAAGGTGTCGGTACTTTTGGGGATGTAAGGTTTAAATCCGAACAATAACTCCATCGGCTGAAAGCCTGTAGTGGAATGTACATTTGTATTATACGCTATCATGGCAGTTTGTAAATATAAACTCCAGGTATGTTGATTATCTTCAATGTATGATCGTAAGTACTCTTTTAGAGTCGCGTGGCTTCTTTCAAGAGCGCCACATGTTTGTGGATGATACGGAGAGGCGAAAATATGTTTGATGCCGAATAATCTCTCTAACTGTTTTAAAACGTCTGATGTAAAGTTAGTCCCTTGGTCAGTTACGATCATCCTAGGGATACCTAAATGAGAAATGAAAAGCACAAGTCTTTGTGCAGTTTCTTCAGCGGAACACGTAATCATTGCATATGCTTGTGAATACTTGGTTAAATCGTCTTGCAATGTAAGGATAAACTTATACCGATAATCGTGAGTTTCAGGCAACGGTCCAACGACATCAAGGAATACTTTTTCCATGGGTTTCGTAGCCGCGGACGTGATTATCATAGGAGCACGATTTGTTTGACGTAGTGGCTTGTTTACTTGACAAGACTTACAACTCTTAACATAGTTTTCTATGTCTTGACGCATGTTTTTCCACCAGTAAAGGGTTTTTAACCTATCATACATGCGAGAAATACCCGGATGTCCTGCTGAAGGAGAATCGTGGTTATCTTTTAATACACGAGGAACTTCCGCGGGTGTAGGGTATAGAATGTTATTATGATAGATATGAACTTTAAGACCCGTGTTGTGAAATAGAAACCCTATAATGTTGTATAATTTGGTAAACGACAGCTTCGTGAAGGGATCTTGGAAATCGGAAATAGCAAATTCTTTTTCCTCTGGATACCATGCGGTAATCATTTCTCGATAGTCTCTTAGCATATTAAAAATATCCTTATAATTAATTTCATCATAATGATGTACACGTAAGAATAAATGTGTGAAAACGTGTTTTTCGTTGGATGTACTTTGAAACGTATACAGTTCTCTTTCTAAAGTTCGTATGTCGGGTAAGTCTTCGTCGAATTTGGATATATGCAAAATTTCAGAACAGTATGGAATCGAATCGTCTAAGTCGATGGCAGAAGGGTAAGTAATCATTTTACATTTTGATTTAATTAATGAATCGTTATGCTCCTCTATAACGGTATCATAGGAACTAGTATGTTGTTGACTAATTTCTAAATATTTTTCGTAAGTTTCAGAAGTAGAAGGAACACTTGCATCTGTGGTAAGTACTGGGTTACGAGACAAGGAATCGGCGTTACAATTCATCTTACCTTTCTTATGAACTATATCGTAATCGAACTCTTCTAACTTTAAGCGCCAGCGAACTAATTTTGAACTAGAGTCTTTGCAGTTAAACAACCACTGAAGTGGCTTATGATCGGTGACTACAACAAACTTGTTACCGTATAAATAAGGTCTAAAGACTTTTGTGCCGAAAATGATAGCTAAACATTCTTTTTCGGTAGTGGAATAGTTTCCTTCCGCTTTGTTGAGAGTTCTAGACGCATATGCGATTGGTAAGTCTTGACCGATTTTTCCCTGGGGTAAGATTGCAGAAACAGCGAAATTAGAAGCGTCGGTAGTTAGTACAAAAGGCTTAGAGAAGTCGGGATATTGAAGAATAGGAGCGGTCGTTATTTTATGTTTTAACTCATCGAAAGATTTCTGTTGTTCAGGGAACCAAATGAAATTAGCGTTTTTCTTTAGAAGGCTTGTGAGGGGTTTCGTGATATGGGAAAAGTTTTCTATGAAACGGCGGTAATAACCCACTAGCCCGAGGAATGACTTAACGTCACGAGGGGATTTAGGAATTGGAAAACGTTGAACACAATAAACCTTTTTGGGATCTGGTTTCACGCCTTGATCTGATATTATATGTCCTAGATATTGTACTTCCTTTCTTAAAAACTCACATTTGGCAGGTTGCAGTTTTAGTCTATGTTCACGCAACTTTCCAAACACTGATTCTAAATTTCGGCAATGTGATTCAAGGTCGTGCCCGAATAGTACAATATCATCCATGTATGTAAAACAGTGAGTTCCTTGAAGGCCGCTTAAGACAATATTCATAAGTCTTTGGAACGTGGATGGTCCATTTCGGAGTCCGAAGGGCATTCTAGTAAATTCATAATGACCGGATGGGACACTAAACGCAGTTTTTTCTGTGTCTTTGACTTTTACTTGGTGAAATGAAGATACAAGGTCAAGTGTAGTGAAATATTTGCTATGGCCTAATTGATCTAAGATATCAGAGATGTTTGGAATTGGGTATGCGTCGCCGATTGTGATTTCGTTTAATTTACGATAGTCAATAACAATTCGCCATTTGGGTTTACCGGATGCGTCCTGTTTTTTTGGTACAACCCAAATAGGTGCTGACCACGGAGACATTGAAGGTCTAATTATATTTTGGTTTAGCATATCTTGGATTTGTTTGTTGACCTCTTCCTTATGGCATTCTGGAAACCTATAGTTTTTAACGGCAATTGGAGTTTTATTCCACTCTAAAAAGTTCGAACCTAGGATGCCATCATATTCTAAATTGATTTTGTCTACGATATGAAAATAATAAGGGACTTTAACTTCATTTTCCAGTTCCAGTGATAATACAAACTTGCCCTTAGTTTCAGAGAATGAGTCGATGTCATTAATGCCCTTGAGTTTTAGAATATCTTTTTCAACTATAGGTAGTTCAGGTAGACATTGCTCTTTAATGACGCATATGGAGCTACCAGAGTCAACTAAGAGACGAATAGGTACTTTCGTATGTGAGGTTTTTACTACAATATATGGTAAGGAAACTTTTGAATTAGGAAAAACATCGTAAATTGTGGAATAACCACCTGGATTTTGTATAAAACTGTCTAGTATTCCTTTAGCCGAACTATTAGTTTCCATTGAATTGTTCATTGATTTTGTTGAACTATGGATAGAGACATTATATATTTTGGAATTAGTAATTGATTTTGTAGAACTAGTAAGGATAGAGTCATTATATATTTTGGAATTTGTAATTGATTTAGTAGAACTAGTAAGGATAGAGTCATTGTTTTTCCTAGAATTAGTAGTACGTTTTGATTTAGAAATTGATTCAGTAATAGGGGAATTGGAATTATTAGAGACTTCAGAATTAGTAGGACGCTCATTTTTGGAAATAGAATTAGATTTAGGAATTGAAGCCCCTAAGAAAACTTTCCCACGATTAGTGCCTTTAGTAACAGAATTACGTCGGCACCGGCTCGTAATCTGATCATTCAGTTTAAATCATCTTCGTCATCGGTAGGTGTTGTAACTTGATTACATTCTATGTTCTTTTGCTCATGTTTTATGTTCCCAGGATTTCCGCGATCGAAGCGGGAGTTATTGAATTGTCTTTTGCGACACTGCGAAATGTCATGCCCGATATTTTTGCAATATCGGCATGTTAATGGTTGGGAACCTGAAGTTGAAGGTTTTTGTGTATGTTTTAACTTAGATGGAAACTGAGCCTTATTTTGGTTGTCTTTAAATCTACATTCGAACTCGGAGTGACCTACTTTTCGACAGACTTTGCAAGATGACCTTATTGAGAAGTTGTAGATTTTCTCTTCTTCTGTAGCGAGGTTTATAGCAGTATTAAGATTGCGGGGATCTCGACACCGAACAATATTACTTAGTCTAGGGTGTAGCCCCAGACAAAAAGTATATAGAGCTAGATCTTCCGTCATAGCAATACGACCCGGAAGTTCTTTTTTTAAGGAATCAGAGTTATGGATTTCGGATTGCAGATCTGTTAGGCATGTCTCAATCCTGAGGGCATATTGTGCGACGGTTTCGTTTAGTAATTGTTTACATGATTGCAGCTCTAATAAAAGATGGTTATAATGTTTTCTTTCTCCGAAATTTTGTCTTAAGAATGTTCGTAACTCGTCGAAACTGTCGAATAATTTGTTTGAACACGCTACCTGCGCCTTTCCTTGTAATTTGCATATTATGTACTTAAGCAGCAAGAACTTTTGACCCTCAGACGCTAAATCAAGAGCATTTTGGCAGTTTGTTAAAAATGCCGATAAAGTTTCACGCTCCCCTTGGTATAGGTTTATAAAGTTACATAGGACTTGAATAGGGTATGGCTCAGAGATAGTGGGAGTTAGTAATTGTTTTTTGTCACTAGAGTTAGCCATAATAACGGGTTTTAGGACAGTTATCTAAAGCGCAAAAATTTAGAGGATTTATTTAGGAAATGGCACTTATGTGGCAACAACAAAAATAGTATATTCTACCCACAGCAAGGCGACGGCTTGGAAGACAGGATGCATCACGCAGACCTCAGCGAGTAGCGCGCTCGCGCTCAGCAGCAGCAGGCACAGCAGTATTTGGACAACTCGTTGACGGTGTTAGGAGGGGTTAGCTTGCCTTTAAGCTCACCCAGGCACACGACGAAAAGCTTAGCGGATTTGTTGGCTCTTCTCTAGCCAACTCGGAAGAATTCGGTGTGATCGCGATCGGGTATCGCAATGGCAATGTGGTTTTAACGACACAACGATACACACAGGATAGAGTCGATAGAGTCACAATTAATAGAGACAGGATAGAGTCACACTGGATACTGATTTTGCGGTTGATGTAGAAACGAACGGGCGGGCGGACACGGAACGCGAAGAATTTGGTTTTATATAACTAGTTATAGTTTTATGAATAGCCAGTCACGAATTATACTGACTATCCCACTTCTGACACCACTGTTACGGGGCAGGTTCTAAGTCCCTTTTAAAAAAAAACTATTTTTAAACCTTGAAAGAATTTAATTGAGTTAGCACAATATTTTAATGTGTCCGCCACGAAGTTCAAAGTATGACTGCCGGAAACTACTTAGTAACTATGTTTCGAAAAACAATAACTATGGGAAACATCACATGACACTTATGAAGTGTCAGCGTTTATATTTTATATGTTTAGGGCTGTCTAACAATTTATAACAGAACCCTAAAAAATGAAGTCACTTTAGTATTTTGTTAAGTATAGCGACCTAATATTTTTATTTCTTTTTGGTTTAGAGAAATACTGTAGGTCTTTGGATAAAAAGATATGAAGAAGAGGGTAGCTTGCTAGTCGAAAGAGCGACGAAGACCGACGCTTATTAGCGAAGCGCAGCGACGACATATGGTGGACGAGTATGAAAAAAATGGTTTCACACCAACGAGACACTTTGCGGAATTATTCGACACCTCGTTGCAAACTGTTCGCCGTGCGCTACACGCTGAAGGTGTGCATCACAGAAAACCTGCTAAAAAGCCTTACTTGATTATTAAGATTTCGACTGGAATATCACCATATTTTCAGATGAAAAAACCATTTAAATCCAGTCAAAAGGGCAGACTTCATTTATGGCGAAAGGATAACACTCAATGGTGTGATAAAAACGTAATCCCTAACACCGAATCAGGTCGTATTACAATTAATATGTGGGGGTGGATGAGTGCAGCAGGACCAGGAGAACTGGCTTTCATTCCTCCACGCGCAAACAGTTCGACTTATGCGGAAGTATTAGACTCCATCATGCTACCTACTGTGCGCAACATTTACCCTGCTGACGAGTTAGCACAATTTTCATTTGTCCAGGACAATTGTCCTATTCACCGGGCGAGTACTGTGCGTGAGTGGTTTCACAATCACCCGGAGGTTATTGTTGTTCCATGGCCAGCGCGATCACCCGACCTCAACCCCATAGAAAATCTATGGGGCTTGATGGTGCAAAGGTGGGACTCACGAAATGAGAGGTCCACGGAACAATCGAAAACCCATGAAAGCCATATTTGAGGTGTGGGAAAATTTAAGAGGGAGCGAAACATGCGGTAATATTGTTGGGTCCATGCGCAAACGGCTACTTGACTGCATTGAAAATAATGGAGGTTATACAAAATATTAATTAAATTAAAATATCCTTGTTTTAGTTTTATTAATCAGACGGTGTAACTAAATATTTAGTAGGTCATTTTAAAATATTAATAACGTTTAACGAAACACTAGACATATTAATTATGTTGTGTTGTTTACGTTTAAAACAGCTATTTCTTTTAACTTGTGCTATCGCCTTATCTTAGGAATGCAGTGAACTCGCTACTAAGTTTGCTGACGATAGTCATGGTTTTATTTTGTGTTCTGTTTCTTCTACCCGCATTGTTGTAACATAAATTAATAGTTAGATTTAATTTTCTCATCTAATTGACGATTGTCTTAAGTTTTTGAGGTTTAGTTTCAATCTTCTTTTCGCCAAGAAAATGAAAAATTAAGCTATAACCTCATTACATTATTTGTGACGTTACCTAAAAATAACATGTTTACCAAGTCAAAACCATAATATCAGTTTTCAATAAAACTGGTTGAATAGCAATACTTAATAACTAGCTATCGACAGTTATATTTTGTATTATTAAAATATCCTTTCATTGTTATTATGAATGGTCTAAGTGGGTATATTTCCAACAAACAATGTTATCAACGGTTACAAGAGAACTTTTTTGTCTAGGTGACAATTAACGAATAAAAATTTGTATTATCATTCAGCACGACTTTTTTATTTCTACCTTACAACATCGAAATGATGAATAAGATCACTACTAAATAGTTGAAATTACGATTACGATAAATAAATCATAATATTCGTAATTTGCAACTAATTAGTACAAAAATACAATATATAAAATACAATTGTAGTTTCAATAGTAGAAATATAAAAAAAATACTTATTTATTACATGGTATTTTCAATAACATAAAAATCAGCTACGGACCAGTCATTGGATTTGAACTCGGACCTCCTTGATTGCGAGTTGATTACCTAGCCCTGACGGCTACAAGCACATGAGTGACTAGCGCGAATTTTATCAATCCAATGGTCGCCTCAGCTGTGACTGTGTAAGGCATGTTCTTAATGACACACTAACGCGCGTAGTGCGACGACAGTACATTAGTGTATGTTATCTTTGGAATGTTGAGACACTCATACAAGCAACGAGTATAAATAGTGTTGACGACAACGTGAAAATAGAAGGTAGTAAGTCAAACTATACGTCAAGCCAATTACTTTGAGAGATGCTTATCGACTTTTGTAGTCTGACTGACCTATATCGCGAACGCTGCAGAAACTATTGACAATAGATCAAAATGATGTTTGTACAGTCGCCAGCACATAAAGCTATCCAAAACCGTCAATTCTTCCCAATCAACATTGAACTTAATGCTTCAACGATAAAGTTGAAAATCTATTAAAGAAATTTGACAGATTGTTATAGCTTGATGTGCTGGCGTCTGTACTAGATAATCTGCCTTTCAATTACTACGGGGCGCCGCGCCGCAACGCGCTTTAAGAGCGTAGACGGGCTGCGCGAGAATTGAAAAATAGGTATTTGAAGAAACTATTGCCGTCGCGCTGCGCCCTAACAAACGGGCGGTGTCAATGTGTGAGTGAAAAGTCTGTATTTGTGTGCGTAGCTCAGTAGCGCGCACCTGCAGCGCGCCCGCGCGCCAAACTTATTAGACATTTGCGGACTTTTACGGACTTGATTCTTTGCTTCACTGTTTTGACTCGGATTGTGCCGGATTTGAATAAGTATTTGTCTATGACTGTAGAAAAATCGTGGGTATTATTTTAATTGTAAATAAATTTTATCATTCATCTGTTACTTACGAAGGGGAAGGTGAAGGGGTTCAAATCGACAAAATATTTAAAATAATTGAATTTTGTTTGATAAAATGTCAATTTAAAAATAATTATACCTAATCATACTGTAATAATTTTTGTTTCAGGTAAACCCTTTTTCTTTAATAATGGGTGGAAGAAAAGGGAATAAAAAACGTCTATTCTTGAATGCTAAGAGAAAAAGACACCATTTACGTATAAAACGGAAGATTCATTTTACATCGTGTACAGTACCTACCATCTAAGTAATTTAATTTTCATATAGTATTATGGTCAAAGGGGCGTGATCGATTTTCAATGACATGGCGTGATTCTACCCCAAATGGTCCTTGTCCGGCGCTTTGTTTCCAAACATAAAAAAAAAACATTTAAAATAAAATTTATTGGAGGTAAACGTGTCAATTACACGGCCAGAGGTTCCTACCAAGCACGATGCTTTGGTACGGCTCTATTACGGAACCACCGCTACACATTCACGCCTGCAAATAACATCCAGGGTTGCAGCCCTGGCAATTACACAAAGAAAAAAAAAGAAAAAAAGAAGAAGAGAAATATTATTTAGTATATATTAGCGTCATATTTTATTTTTTGTAATATTTATGTATTGTATGTTATATTTAAAGTTTATTGTTTTTTTTTTTTTTTACACACTTGTCTACGTCATCTCTTTTATTTGGCTGTCCTTTCGCAGGTATGCTGGAAGATATTTCATTAGAAATAAGCATCACCTTTGTACCTATTTTCTGTCTCCTTTTTTTTTGTTATCTAGTTCTGTGTGTGTGTACATAAATTGTTAAATCTATCTATCTTCTATACTTATAATAAATCTGTAGAGAGGTCAATTCTGTACATGAAATATATTTCCAAAATAAATATCAGGGGGTGATTAGGGATCGATACTGATGCCAAAAATGCAATCAATAAAATTTTTGTCTGTCTGTCTGTCTGTCTGTATAACCGTTATAGAAACAAAAACTACTCGACAGATTTTAACGAAACTTGGTACAATTATTTTTCATACTCCTGAGCTGGTTATAGTATACTTTTCATCACGCTACAATCAATAGAAAAAATGAAAAAAAAAAAAAAAATGAAAATGTGAAAGTTTGCTTGTTTGTTACTCAATCACGCCAGAACGGCTTAACGTATCTTAATGAAATTTAGAACAAAAATAGATTATAGTCTGGAATAGTACATAAGCTACTTTTAATCCCGGGAACATGTTCCCTAGGGATCACGCGTGCGAAGCCGCTGGCAGAAGCTAGTACATAAATAAATAATAAAGAAGTTCATTGAAAGACAAAGGCGATCAAAAGTATACCTATAATGAACAATGCCGAAAGAGAATCGTCGACGATAGATCATGTAAAAAACGAAAAGTTACTGGACCTGACAAAAATTACGGTCGACTAGAATTAGAGCCTGATATGCAATCAGAAATATCTAAGGAAAAGAAAAAAAACATTTGTTTCTGGGCTAGAACTATCGAAAAAGAGTGCTGAAGAACTTGAACGTAGCACGATTGACCAGAGTGGTAATGAATTGTGGGCAATAGAGGGGCGCAAGCGTATCACGGCGTCAAATTTTGGCAAATTATGTAAACTGCGTAAAAAAACATCAGTTGCGGGTTTATTAAGATCTTTGTTATATTCGCAATTCAAAGGCACTCCTGCGACAAACTACGGAAAAGAGAAAGAAGATGAAGCAGTAATTGAATTTTCAAAATAACTGGATCCGTAGTCAAGTGCGGGTTGTTTATCGATAGCAATAAAAGCTTTTTGGCTTTTTTTAAATGTACATAATTATTAATTATTATAAAACTTTTGTATTATTTAAAATCCCACAAGCACCTCTACTGCTTCTTTGGCATAAATATTAAGAACTAGCTTTTACCCGCAGCTTCGTTCCCGTCAACTTACTAACTACCCTAACTACCTAAAAAAATAAATAAAAAAAAACGTATAATCCTAGTCCGGACGAGGATAATCCAAAAACGCAAAAAAATATAAAAATCGGTTCATCCGTTCTTGAGTTATAAATGGTGTAACTAACACGATTTTCGACTTCCTTTAATATAATAATTATATAGATTTAAATTTTATAATTTAAAGTAAATAAAGTTTTGTCAAAAGCAGAATATTACACTAAGCAGTAGAGTGCGAACTTTAGGCACGTATTATATGGTTACGGTTTGTATTTTTGCAAGAGACACTTCGCTAAAGTTCATTTCAAATAATATTTAATTGTAAACCGTAAAAATGTTATTGAATTGTTACTTCGATGTCTCTTAAAAAATAAAACATAATTAGAATCATATTTCACTGTTCAGTAAATCAGTATAGGATAAACGTCGATATCGACTGACATCACTATGATATCGATAAAAACTTCGACACTAGTCACTTCCCTAATTGTGTACGTATTAGTCTAACCCTCCCTCACCTCTCGTCTCCCCCCGTACAGTGCGATTGGGACAACTGCAGCTCAGAACGATTTTACCTACAAAAAACCATGAGCGATCGACGTTTCGTATTCCCCTGTTTTCTCCTCGAAACCTAGGCCGATTAAATTATATTTGGTATCAAAATTTAAAGGAAGAATAGATCTATGCCCCTATTACTTGTTTTTATCTTAAAAACTTTTCAAATTTCTTTGGTAGGCGTCTGATTACGTAGGTAAAAACGGGGCATTTTTTTAGGTTTTTGGAAGGTTATATTTATTTTTGTAATATTTTTTTTGAAAAAAAAAAATGACAGGGGCATGCCTTCAATAGACCTTGATTTTTATAAATAAAAACAATTACTCTAGAGGCATTATCCAGGGAGAAAATAGGGGAATACATTTGTATGGAAAAATGCAGCCCGTCTACGCTCTTAAGGCGTTCGTGATGTGAATGCCAACAAATTGCCAACGTGTTACCTATCTTCACTTCGTCTTGGAAGAGGATTTTTGGCCGCAAGATGTGGTGTTCCGTCGCTTCCACGGGCAAGTGCCACATGAACGCAAAGTGACATAGTGCACAAGTGAAGTGTTACTAACCTAGTTTTAAAGTTCTTTTTACTGACGCAATTTGTATTTTATCATATATGTGTACCTACATAAGTAGGTATGTTAGTCTGTAAGGTATAATATAGGGGCCAAAGTGGCATGGAAATAAATGAATGTTGTTGTTGTTTATTTGCCAAAGGAAAAAGTGCAAAATATAAATAAGAAGAAAATGCTAACTATGTCCTCCAGCGTTTATACCGCGTGTATCTGACATCGACGCACAAACGATTTCCATGGGTCCGGGGCATGATTCTGGACACCCTAGACTTAGAATTTTTCGTCGGCTTTTTTCTCATTTTTTTATTTTTTTCAAGGGTTTTTTAACTCTAGACTGCTCATAATCGTTATTCTGACCTAACCCAATGAGATTTTTAATAAAAAAATATTAATTAACTGCTTTCACTAAAAAGAACAATCTGAATAAAGCCACAAATAGATATCAGCTCAGCTGAGCTGATACTTTGTGGTACTCTTGAAAAAAATGAGAAAAGAACCGACGAAAAATTCCAACACTGGGGTGTCCAGAATCACGCCCTGGACCCATGGAAATCGTTTGTGCGTCGATGTCAGATACACGCGGTATAAGAGCAGATGGGAGTTAACCTCAATGTCGTGCGTCGTAGCCATAGAGTATATAAGATAACCACTAGAGAGCGTATAGGCCGATTTCTTCTAAGTACGCGGCTCACTACAGCGGGCCGGGGGACGAGGAACAACGCGCGGCTGCAATTGGTCCGTTCAAGGTCAAGTTGCATAGGTAGCCTATGGTTAGTGGTGGAACTACTTGATTAAAGGAAAATAGTCGATATCGATAAAATGGTTTTTAACATTATAAAAATACTCAATCCAAACAAACAGCGCTATATCTTGTTTAAACAAAGTTTCCCTATTAACCTTATCTTTCCACTTTTATTTTAATTGAAATCATCGTTAATCTTCGAAAATCTAAAATAAAAACATGTATGTCAAACACACAGATGAAAAATCTGAGACCCTCCTCCTATTTTTAAAGTCGTTTAAAAGTAGTTACGTGTTTAATGTAAATATGTGAATTGATTAAAAATTGTATTAGTTGTAATTTTATGGTCATCGATAAATCGACTTCAATCATTAAACGTAACAGCACAGATTTTTACGATAAAAATACAAAGGGGAAGAAAGGGATAAAAATATAAGTATTTCCTAATGAAAGAAAGAGACTTTTCCAAAAGACATCAACGCGCGCTTCTCACAGTGTGCTCGTTCACCTTACCACCATTTTATATAGACCCCTGCAGTGGCTCATCATCTGATTCAAATCAAAAATATTTTGCGTAGTCTTTACTCTCCGATGAAAAGTTATGCCATCATTTTTGTAACGAAAGGTCTAGGAATGTTTCCCACACAAATTCACCGGGTATGAAGGCATTTTTATGCGTTATAAATTGCATCAAAATTAAAACGATTTGTAAAAACTTAGCATGCCCACAGGTCTAACAATTGGTCACAACTAAAATGGTTACGAGTGCCGCTGCCTAGCATCTGAGCAAAAACACTAATAGTTTTCGTGCGTCGGGGCACTGTATGCGCAGTCAAGTGGTTTAATAGTCTTTGGTCGTAGCACTCCCATTCAGAATTACGTCGTAGATAGTTAGTCTTATAATGACCAATACCTCCGGCATTTGGAATAAATTCAACTACTTACAGCTGCTAACTCAAATATTTTATCGCAGAGCAGCAATTCCTTTGGAATGTTATACAGAAGCCTATTCAAATGTAGGTACATAATTAAAAAAAAAAACTGAAATTAAATATTCTGTGCATACTTTTCCAGTGCAATTATTGTTTTTGCAATCAGAGACTTCGCTTTCCAACATAGATGATGCCGATCCATTTAATGAGGCCACACTAGCATCCGATATCATTAGTAGGTACCTACCTATATTTATAGGAATTACTTATCGAATTTTTCTTGTAACACGCATTTCACAATCTTAACAAACTTTGGAAAGAGTTGCATTAAAAATATCATCGATTAAATTTTTTCTAGCACAAAAGTAACATTACAATTTTATGGCAATCAATTAGTTCAACATGTCCTTGTACCATAGATTGATAATGTTTTTGTAAGGTTAATGTTCTACTTTTTTAAACAATTTACATCAACATCTTTAAGCACCAAAGCAAAAACCAGTCTAGAAAACGCCGAATTCATTGAAGTAATAAACCTGATGTGCAAATATTCCCATTAGGAAAAACTTCTATTTCTTTTGTTCTGGGTTTAACTTTTTCTATTAACCGTGTGTTTTTTCGATCTTCTGTTTTATTGCGCCAATTTTCCTCTAGCTTAGGGTTGCTTTCACCGATTCTCGACAAAAATCACCATTTTTAAAATTAATTTCTTCTTTCACCCAATGTTTTAAATCCTCGTCAAAATGTATACCTACATTTATTTTTTAGATTATTGTCACAATTAGCTGCTTTCAATTCTCCCGTTATAAACTCTGTATGTTTCATTACAAAATCGTCAACTGTCATCAGTCCACTTCTACTATGCAATAATAAAGTTTTAATATTTTTAAAGTAGATTTCTACATTGCTGCAACTCTGAACTAGCAACATCTGATGAGTCAGAGGAGTTTCGAATCGAATGTAGGGAAACATAACATTCGACTAGAGAGGTAATCTTAGCACAAGTTTGCGAAAACATGTTACAAAATTTGTCAAATAATACATGTTTTCGTAGTCCGCTTTTTCACTTAAATCAGATTGAACAGTTTCAGCACCAACAATTGCGTTAAAACAAGTAAAAGAATTGTTAACACTTTCATTATCTTCGTGCGTACCACTCACATCTTCATCACTCTGGTCAATATTAATAGAACCTTCACTTGACTTTCTCTCGAGCTTTATAGCATTTGCTTTTGCTACCGTCCTTTAAATTTCTTATTTCTGCAGCGCAAGGACAGTTGAATTTTCAATTATAGTTTTTGACACCTCAAAATTCGTAAAGCTTTTTAGTCCCAACAGCGATCTATATATTATAGTACATGTAATAATAAAATAATAAAACAGTAAATCTTGAGGTGTATGTTTACAATTGGCGCGAAAACTACTGAACAGATTTTGTTCAAATTTTGCATAAATAATCCTTAAGGTGTGGTCAACATTATATGCTAGTATACATTATCACGCTATGTGCTATGGAGGTCGAGCAATAGTCAAAAATGTGTGTTTTGAACGAGGAAGTGCTCATGGTTCGAAAACCCGCAAACAGATTTTATTTTTGTATTTATTTTATCTTTTGAACTGGTGTTTTACACCATAATATTGCCATACTAATAATAAAAATTGGGTTTTGCGCACTAAGAATAAAATTTGACTTATAATTTGTCATTTTTCTAAATAGCTCAGCGAGGAATTGTTATAAGAAGCAACAACATGTTACAAAATTGTACATACTTATGGGTCTAACCTTAGCAATGATTATCATTACGCTATACCTTTGGGGAGGTAAGCAGTGAATAACCATGACAATACTAATTTGCCAAAAGCAGTCATAGCCTGTCGGTTCGAAGACTGCCTTCCGAACGACATGGTGCGGTTTCGAATCTTATGAATATAATTTATGATCTTATTTTTAGATTTTATTTAATTTATTATGCATTTCCTAACTTTTATAATTAAACTACCTCCTTTGAAGTGGAGATTGGGTCATGGCAGTATTCCCTGGACAGGACGGCATCAGTCGCGTCGCTGATATCAAGAACTCATGTGGAGTGTTTCGGCGAGCATTTAGCAAGATATGCCCGTTACCTCACACAGAGGGTTGAGAGTCGATCTCTAAATGCCCGGGGGATGTTTCGCCTGCTGCGGGGGATGATTGGCAACTCGCACAAACACGTCTTGCTACAACGCTTAGCTGTTAGAATTTATTTTTCGACACATTTGCTCATAAAATGCATTTACGAAGCCTGTATACATTGTTCGAAAGTTCAAAATTACGGACCATACAATGGAGCGTGCGGTAAAGTAGGTACTCTCACCTAAGTACCTACTTTACCGCACGCTCCGATGTATGGCGCCGTGCGTATTCTTTACGGTATTTTTTTAATGTCCATAAACAATTAATTATAAGAATTCAATCTGTCTGCATCCGTGAGCCAAAAATGCTTCCGTCTGCGTCCGTTCCGGAAGCGTTCCAAACGCGTTTTTTTTTTTCAAAGAACTTTTTGCTCAGAAGTTTTGTCGCACTTTAGTATTGAAGAATAAATGAGACAATAGATGTAGTTCTAATTACCCGACTGTTACACTTAAGAGCGTGTATTCCGTCCACTAGCGCCGCCAATCGTTTTTTATTATTTGTGGTTAATATAAGACACGTAGATAAAAAACCGCTCTGTAGTGCACTGAAGAAATGTATTTATTATGTTTTGAGAGTTATGTTTTGTACTTTAGAACATAAATAGTTGCCAAAGTCGATAGTTTTGCTAAAAGTGGCCACTTTTAGCAATAATTGCCGTTTTGGCTATTTAGCCATGAGTTATGTATTAAAAATAGCTGTCAAAAAATAATAGATACATTTTTCTTTAGTGCACTACATAGCAGTTTTTTATCTACGTGTCTTAAATTTACCACAATTAATAAAAAACGATTGGCGGCGCTAGTGGACGGAATACACACTCTTATAATGTTTTTTTCGAGTGTATTTATGTATGATGTCATATTTCTTTGGCACACTGTAGCCTAACCCTGTGGCTTCATAGATTTTAGCTTGAAAGGTGTCGTTAGATTCGTCTAAATAGTGAGAGTGATACTGGATAGGTATATAAAAACTAAAATATCTGAGCTTCGGTGCTATTTTAATGACTTCAGCTTTTTTAGCGTATCGAGTGGGGTATCAATATAAAGGCTCGGGGAGACAATTTAAAAAAATGTAACTTATTAAATAAATGATTTTGTCAAAAAAATCCGATTGGTATTATATAATATGTAAAATACAATTTACAATATATATAATTCTACTAAAATGTTTCACGCAGACGCAAACGGAAGCGCGTTCTTTTTTTAAAAACGCAAACTATTCCAAACAAACACTCCTCATTTGAAAATTCGCGCCATTTTCAATTAGAAACGTCAAAGATAGCTGCGACTTTTAGGAATCAGATTTAAATATGATCTAGGCTGTACTCCACCTGACATCTTGAATGAGGCACGAATTGCAGAAAATGGTCTCTTGCCGCCAAAATCGCGAGAACGAAAAAGTTTGTTTAGTTATCTATTTATATAATGTGTCGAAAATTTTTGTATGACACACGAGCGGATATTGGTCTCTACAAACTCGTGACTATGGTAAACCCTCGACTTCGTCTCGGGCTTACATTTGTCTACTCGTTTGTAAAGACCAACTTACCGCTCTTGTATCATAAATAACTATTATATGTACTTAAGTACTATACCAGTTGTACAACATTTTTGTTTTTTAATTTTCGGCATCTTGTCTTTGCACGGCATACCTACAGCTCTTAAAATCATCGGAAGCCTTTTATTTCAATAGATCTGGCTATACCTAAATAAATACCCAACACTTTTCTTTAGCCATTGAAATATATTGTCCAGTTTGTAGAGCAGAAATCATTTGTGAAAGTGGCACAAACTTATCTTCACCTTCGACCTTAATATCACGACGTACAAAAACAAGTGTTTACTTTCGTAAGCTTGTAGGATAATGAGGACTAATTTCTTGAAGATGGAACCCG
The DNA here is from genome assembly GCA_963859965.1 of Ceramica pisi. NCBI lineage: Eukaryota > Metazoa > Arthropoda > Insecta > Lepidoptera > Noctuidae > Ceramica > Ceramica pisi. Next base: position 15,108,674 of record OY982536.1, on the reverse strand, counting down.
TTGCGTCAATACTTAGAACGGTTAAGCCCTAGAAAACTTTTTATAGAAGTTCGGTTCAGTAATGTATGAAAAAAGGTTGCAGAGAAACAGTTCTGACACAGGTTCTGATGACGTTCACCCACGGTTCTGTAAACGACATAATCCTTAAGGCCAAAACAACTATTTTATGGAAACGTTTAACAGCAACGTGTCTGTTTCTTACATTTTGCAATGATTTCAAGTTTGGTATAAAAGGTGGTTCACGTTTCACCATCTTGCATGGAAGCATTAATCATTTTGTTTCGCATGACAATAATCTATATCTATCTTCTATCTATATCTATCTATCTATCTTCTATCTATACTTATAATAAATCTGTAGAGAGGTCAATTCTGTACATGAAATATATTTCCAAAATAACTATCAGGGGGTGATTAGGGATCGATACTGATGCCAAAAATGCAATCAGTGCAATTTTTGTCTGTCTGTCTGTCGGTCTGTCTGTCTGTCTGTCTGTATAACCGTTATAGAAACAAAAACTGCTCGACGGATTTTAATGAAACTTGGTACAATTATTACTCATACTCCTGAGCAGGTTATAGTATACTTTTCATCACGCTACAATTAATAGGAGCAGAGCAGTGAAGGGAAATGTTGGGAAAACGGGAGAAGTTACTCCATTTTTAAGCTTCCGTCGCGTGTGCAACCTTAATGGTGAAAGCTACACAGAAATCGTGTATGACGGAAATGTTCTCCTTAAAATTATATAAAAAATATTCCACGACAGCATTATGTCTATCTTTTATCTATCTATACTTATAATAAATCTGTAGAGAGGTCAATTCTGTACATGAAATATATTTCCAAAATAACTATCAGGGGGTGATTAGGGATCGATACTGATGCCAAAAATGCAATCAGTGCAATTTTTGTCTGTCTGTCTGTCGGTCTGTCTGTCTGTCTGTCTGTATAACCGTTATAGAAACAAAAACTGCTCGACGGATTTTAATGAAACTTGGTACAATTATTACTCATACTCCTGAGCAGGTTATAGTATACTTTTCATCACGCTACAATTAATAGGAGCAGAGCAGTGAAGGGAAATGTTGGGAAAACGGGAGAAGTTACTCCATTTTTAAGCTTCCGTCGCGTGTGCAACCTTAATGGTGAAAGCTACACAGAAATCGTGTATGACGGAAATGTTCTCCTTAAAATTATATAAAAAATAATCCACGACAGCATATGTCTATCTTTTATGATTGACGAACAATAACACGTGTAACTCCCGATAGCTTAGCAGTTCGAAGCTTTCTGATTGTATTTGTCTACTCTTACGTTTATAAAACTCTCAGTCGTCCCTAATTAACATTAATAAAAGTTAACATACTTAACTATTCCATAAAAAAATAATCATAGAAATCGGAATATACTGAATCATGCTATAAGGATTATTTTGGTCATTTTTGTGGTCGCGAACGCACAGGCAGGCGGCTAGCTTGGCGCCTAGCGAGTAGCTTCGGAAAACGGCCTACGACAGTTTGCAATATCCTTTAATAATTATAATGTCGAGGGGAAGATGGTTATAACTTCGCTTTACACCAAACGAGTAATATTATAAATGTGAAAGTTTGGTTGTTTGTTATTCAATCACGCCAGAACGGCTTAACGGATCTTAATGAAATTTAAAACAAAGATAGAGTATAGTCTGGAATAGCACATAAGCTACTTTTCATCCCGGTAATATGTTCCCTAGGGATTACGCGGGCGAAGCCGCTGGCAGAAGCTAGTAAATAAATAATATCCTTGGACATTTCACACAACGCCATATAGTCCCAAGCTAAGCAACCTAATGCTTGTGTTATGGTAATGATATGGCTGATAAACTACTTATATAATTTTTTTTTTTTGTAAATATATACATATTATTATTATAGATAGAAAAACACCCAGACTCGGAACAAATAGTTGTAGGTCTTACAAATATTTCTTCCGTGCAGGAATCGAACCCGCGACATGCTGCGCAGCAGTCAATCGCTCAACCACTGCGCCAACCGTGTCGTCGACAATGGGATACTGTTTTGCATTTTTTGTAAAGTTAGGTAGGTAGATGTTTAGTTTTAAGTGAAGTCAACTTATTTTTTGACGTACCTATGTGTATCATATTTCTATCGACATTTTGAAACAAACATGTTAACATAACGCTATTGATTCCCTTTGGTGGTGATATTAATTTTACCATTGCACTCTTTACATGTGCCTGTACACTTCTCATGGTAATCATCAGTCAAAGAGCAATTTTTAAAAGACCAGACCCAACGATTATTTGTGTAACGCCAAATCCATTCACAAAAAACACTAAGTAGTCCACTTTCCCTTAGCATCCTCTTCCTTCTTTTATGTGTAATTCCAGGTATTTGGACATCATTTCTTTTGCCAGCAATGACGTATTATATATAGACACGTCATAAACCAACATCGCGGCGCTTAAAAACGGCGAAAATACTAGATAGCTACTAAGTAATAGGTACGCATGAAGAAAGGGAAAGAAAATATGTCACCGTACTTATAAAATATATTTAACTAAATATATTTTATAAGTAAAATATTTTTCCAAAATAACTATCAGGGGGTGATTAGGGATCGATACTGATGCCAAAACTGCAATCAGTAAAATTAAGCGTGTGCAACCTTAATGGTTGAAATGAAATATGAAATATTTATTCTTCAAAAAGATTGAGTACAGGTTAACTTAGATACTACACCATGAGTGACGGATACAAATATTACAGTGGATAGCGGAGCAAACCCCATTCCCGTGCTAGGAATTAACCTGTGTTACGGTCACTAGAGGTAGCTTCGACACCTCACCAAAAACATTACTTCAGACATCTGTAGTATAAAAATTATTGACTGTTTGGATTCCCAAATTAGGCATGCCTGTATATAGGGAATCCATATAAAATTAGGCGGGTAGTAAACAAAATATGAAGGTGCCACATTCACGACTTGCAAGGATATGTTTTTGTATGTACTGTGTGTGTGTGTGTGTGAGAGAAAGTAAGTGCTGGGGGTGTATTTCTGAGTGTGCAATTGTTACGTTTTGATTGATGAGGTTTGATTTAATTAGGCTATTATTTAAGTGACATGAGGCGCGTTTTTGTTTTATTAATTATACTTTTTCATAATTATTAGGAATCCATCAGTGATTGGTAAATTAAAGTTTGATTAGAGGAGGTTCTCAGTATCTGTGTAATTTAGTTTTAGAAGCCAAAGTTTTAATTTTCTTTTTGATTCCATTTTCTTTAAGGAGTACAGGTTTAAGATTTTGTTAATTCTATTGTACAGGAAAGAACTAATAACTTTGAAATGCCTTTTAGCCATTGTCGTTCTATGTCTGATTGGGGGGCAGACTATATCCGAGCGACGTTTGCGATTATAAATTGTAGGGTCATAAGTTAGCATTGCGTGTTTCCTAATTACCGTTTGCTGTATAAAGAGCTGTCTCACGGTTAGAGCTGCTGTGTCAGTATAAAGCTTAGTTGTTTGGTATCTAAAAGGCTTTTTAGTTATAACCTTGAGAACCGCTCTTTGTGCCCTTTCTAAAGGCAGGAGTATAGTCTTTGCTGCCCCTCCCCATGTCGTGATGCAGTAAGATAGTAGCGATTGGCATAGCGCAAGGTAGGTCAACATAAGGGTTTCCAAATCAGCAGCATTTCGGAGCAATTTAAACACGTAGATTAGCTTCCTTACACGTGAGGTTAGGGCATTAATGTGACATTGCCATTTTAAAAATTGGTAAATCTTGATTCCAAGGTATTTAATAGTGGTGGCTCGGGATATTATTACACAGTCACAGTTAGAAGACGGCTCCTGGCAAGTATGAGACTTTATAAAGAAAGAATTTAGTGGTGGGAGAGCAGAGGATTTTAATGCGAAAGTTATGTAGTTGGTTTTACTAATGTTGAGCGTTAGTAGTACTCAAAGCAGTTTCCGCATGATTTTTCACATCAGTCCATGTAGGACCGTGAATAAAAAGTGCAGTGTTGTCTGCGTACGCAAATACTTGGTAGTTGTGAGATTTTAGCTCACAGAGGTCATTTATATAGATTGTGAACAATGGAGGCCCCAAAATGCTCCCCTGAGGAACACCACACACCAGCCCCTCGTCCCCACTGATGCAATCTCCTATCTTTACCACCTGCGTCCTGCTAGTCAGATAATCTTCAAATAATTTGAGAGCCATTCCTCTTACGCCAATTCTCTCCAGCTAGGTGATAAGAATCGGGATGGAGACGGTGTCGAAAGCCTTTGTGAGGTCCAAAAACAATCCCAGGCACTTTTCCTTCTTATCCAGACTGTCCACTATTCTGCTAACCAATGATAAAACAGCATCTTCCGTCGATTTGTTTTTTCGTTAAAGCTACACAGAAATCATGTATGACGGAAATGTTCTCCTTAAAATTATATAAAAATATCCCACGACAACATATGTCTATTCTGTCTACTCTTACGTTTATAACACTCTCAGATGACTGAGAGTGTTATAAACGTAAGAGTAGACAAACATAATCAGAAAGCTTCGAACTGCTAAGCTATCGGAAGTTACACGTGTTATTGTGTGTCAATCATAAAAGATAGACATAATTATGCTGTCATGAGTTATATAAGCGTAACCTAGATTGTATACCCTTATCAAGACTATTAAACAATAGTCTTCATTGTTAATTAGGCAATAAGTATAATAGCATGTCTTTCCTGGTATCATAAAGATAACAGGGAATACTTAGAATAAGCACCCTTTGTATAACCATAGCAGATAGGATTCTTATGATGAAATAAAGTTAGTCTTAATCCGCTCTTCAAGCTGAACACTTGTCTTTTTAAAAAAGCCTTTCGGCTCCGCCCACAACCTAACTGGCGCAGTCGGTACGTCGCGTTCTTCGGTTCCAGAGGAAGATTTCCGTAAGCCTAGAATCCGTGGCGTGATCAAGAACCTACCGTGGGCAGCTCGCAGAGACGACGGGCAACAGAAGAAGCAAGACCAGAAGCAAGAAGACGTGGAAGACTCATCTACCATCGAACAGCCTCTCATCGGCTATGCTCGTGGGGTAAGCATTTAATCTGATTATTCCTGAGATCCTTTTTTTACCATTCCTAACACTAATAATAAGCAACTTTTTGTGTGTTTCTGTGTTGAGGTATTAGTATTCACTGTAATACAACTGTTATCGCTGTCTCTCATACATAGTTGTCAACTGATTCAAGAGATTAAAATGGCTCAAGATAAGAAGACACTTGATGAGAAACCTATTGTTGAAGAGAAGTCGATTCCCACCGACTACTCTACGTTCTCAAAACTGTTACCTAATTATGACGGAAACAGGAGAACACTAGCATTCTACATAGAAGGTGTAGAAAATGCACTGGGGCTCATAACTAATAAAGACGATGCGTGCATAGCGTGTCTTATAAGAAATAAGCTTACAGGTAAAGCTGTTGAAGCTTTGTCTGAAAATCCCGGAACAAAATCCTGGGAGGGCATTAAATACGTCCTACAAAAAAAAATCGGAGAATTTAGGACCGAAATCCAATTGGTCCAAGAATTAATGCTAATTAAACGCGAAAACAATTCAATAGACGCGTTTGGTGACAAAATCAGGTCCTTAATGAGTACTCTCATATCGACTAATCCAGACAAAAGAGACTATTATGAACAAATGGCTTTAGAAACTTTCCTAGACAAATTAAATCCCATCACAGCTATTATGATAAAACTAAAATGTGTGCAAAATTTAGAGCAGGCTATTACGGTAGCTAAACAAGAAGAGGTTAAACTCAGGGCTAGACGTAGCGACCAAAGTAAAATAAATAGCTACAAACCTAGCCCGAATAGTAAATTCAATAAATCAGCCGGTCCTCAAAAGAAACCGTTCATTTAAAACAGTAATAATTCAGAACAACATAAAAAACTTCATTTCCAAAACGAAGTAGAGGAAAACGAAACAGACGATGCGACCCCAGAACAGGAATCGGAAGACGCGTCCGAGATATTAGAAGATGAAAATTTTCTTACGGAACTGGAAAATCAGCTAACAATATAGTATTTATGAATAACATTCAAAGCTATAACCGTCTCCCTTACATATATATTAGCGAATTAGGCGGCAGATTTTTACTAGACACAGGTGCCTCACAATCATTAATAAACCCTCGAATTTTGGAGGAAAAAAAAAATATAAACATAAAAATTAAAAATGAAACACATTTCATAAAAACAGCACACGCAACTTCAAAACATAAGCAAGTAGCATATATTAAACTTCCCGTAGATCTTTTTAATGAAGAAATCACTCATAAATTTCTAATGTTCAATTTTGACTCAGACTTCATGGGACTACTAGGTCTAGATTTACTAGTCCCACTAAAATGTAAAATAGATATTAAAAATATGGTACTCAGAACTGATAAAGCAAATATACCAATTAGAGACGATATAAAATCACAAACTAAAATAAAACCTAAATGTGAGCAAGTAATTAATGTATTATGTAACTATAAAGAAGGTGAATATTTCTCGGAAAAAAAAGCAACAAAAAATGGTTTAATTTTCCCACCAGCATTAATCACTGTCAAGAACGGAAATGCACTAATGACGGTAATAAACACTTCTAATAAAAGTATAAACTTTAGGAACAGTTGTCACCTAAATTTTCAGAAACTAAAAATAAAAAATAGTACTCAAGAATCAAATAAAAATAATAATAAGGAACTGGACAAGCTACAGAAACAAAATTTAGAAAAATTGCGAACCGATCACATGAACGCGGAAGAATATCGCGAAATTAAGAAATTGTGTTATAATTATAGAGATATTTTTCATTGTGAAGAAATCCCACTAACATTTACTTACGAAATTAAACACCAGTTAAGATTAACAGATGATAAACCTATTTTCGTACGTAATTATAGACAGGCACCGAAACAAAAGGAGGAGATTAAAAAACAAATCAATCAACTACTGGAAAATAACATAATTCAGCAGAGTAATTCACCATGGTCATGCCCAGTACACATAGTGCCCAAAAAATTAGACGCTACAGGAGAACAGAAGTATAGATTAGTAATAGATTACAGAAAACTAAACGATAAGACCATAGAAGATAAATATCCCCTACCCAACATAGATGATATTCTAGATAAATTAGGTCGTGCCCAATACTTTACCACACTTGATCTAGCATCAGGTTACCACCAAGTAGAAATGCACGCAAAAGACGTTGAAAAAACTGCATTTTCCATAGATCGCGGACACTACGAATTTCTCAGAATGCCATTTGGTTTGAAAAACGCGCCAAGTACATTCCAGGGATTGATGGATTCAGTATTGCGAGGCCTAGATAATGTTTTAACATATTTAGATGACGTAATTATATATTCCACATCCCTACAGGAACACTTGGACAAGTGCAAACAGGTATTCGATAGGTTCAGAACACATAACCTCAAAATTCAGTTAAATAAATCGGAGTTCCTACAAAAACAGGTCAAATTCCTAGGACACACACTTACAGATAAAGGCCTTCAGCCAAACGAAGATAAAATCGCAGCAGTAAAAAAATTCCCCTTACCTAAAACACAGAAAGAAATAAAATCCTTCCTAGGATTAGTAGGTTACTACAGAAAATTCATACAAGATTTCGCAAAACTTACTAAACCACTAACAAAATGTCTAAAAAAGGGTAGTAAAATAAAAATCACACCCGAGTACACACAAGCATTCGAAAAATGTAAAGAAGTGCTAATTAATGCACCAATTCTTCAGTATCCAGATTTCGAAAAACCTTTTATATTAACTACAGATGCTTCGGATGTAGCGATAGGCGCAGTACTATCGCAAGGTGAAATAGGCTTAGATAAGCCAGTAGCGTACGCTTCACGTACATTATCAGACACAGAACAAAGATACTCTACCATAGAAAAAGAACTATTGAGTATCGTATGGGCCATTAAATATTTTCACCCTTACCTTTATGGTAAACGATTCACCATTTACATAGACCATCGTCCACTTACTTGGATAATGTCTATTAAAGACCCTAATTCTAAACTCACACGCTGGCGCCTAAGACTAGCGGAATACAACTACGATGTACAATATAAAAAAGGAAAAGCCAATACTAATGCAGACGCACTTTCAAGAGTCCAAATAATACACCATAACGAAGTTAGTGAAAATCCTCAACCTAGTACATCAAGCGACAATGTAGATTTAACAGATTTAGATATTCGAACGCTATTAGGCATACCCACTACCCCTGACAACATAAACCAATCAGAAGATAATCAAGAACAAACAATTCAATCGCAAATGACACCTGCACCCGAAGTCCCAGATAAAACGGATCTAGTTACAGATAGAAACCAATTAGAATCAACATCAGACCAAATACCACAGATAGATGATGCAATCGATAGACAATTAAAACAATTTCACATCAGAAAAACACCCGGTAACACATACAGAGTAGAAGAAAGATCAAAAGGGAAAACACTTATCAAAGATGTTTGGATCCCAATAAATAACACTAAAAATCAAATAATCCAATTCTTAAAAGAACACACAATTCCGGATAGGGTTTTCTATTGTTTCTTCCATCACGAAGAATACTATCCACTGTTTTGCGAAGTATACAAAACAATATTTAGCAATCGTGGACCGAAACTAATCAGATGTACGAATAGAGTCACACTTATAGAAAATATTTCCGAACAAACAGATTTAATAAGGAAATATCATGAAGGAAAAACAATTCACAGAGGAATTCAAGAAACTTATAAACATATTCATAGAAATTATAACTGGCCTAACATGTTAGCCTCAATACAGAAATTTATAAATAAATGTGACAGCTGCTTAAAAAGCAAATACGAACGAAACCCGTTGAAACTACCTCTGTCTCTAACTGACACACCACATAGACCAATGGAACATATGTTCATGGATCTTTACAGCAGTGGAGGTGTAACCTTTCTGACCATAATAGACAATTTCACTAAATATGCACAAGCAATTCCACTAAACGCGTCAACTAGCATACACATTGCGGAAGCTTTACTAAGCTTATTTTCAGTAATAGGAGTACCTAAGAAAATCACCACGGACTCCGACACGAAATTCGATAACGAAGTTATTGCCGAAATATGCGCAATGCATAATATACACATACATTTCACAACACCTTATAACCCTAACTCAAACTCACCCATAGAAAGACTACACTCGACATTAGCGGAAATCATTAGAGTACAAAGGTTATCGGAAAAAGATGACACCACAAACCTAATGATACGCCATGATAGCGTACAACAACACCATTCATTCTTCGACAGGCTTCACACCCTTTGAGCTACTTTACGGACACACCGATAGTAGAAACCCTTTAGAGCTACACTGTCCTAAAGAATTTTATCAAGAGTACGTAGTTAAACATAGACAAACAATGGAAAACACACAGAAACTAATTAATAACAAACTTACACAAGACAAACAACAAGTAATAGATAGATTTAATAAAGACAAAGAAACAGCACAATTTAAAGTAGGCGACGTTGTTTACAAACAAATAGCGAAGACAGCTAGGAGCAACAAACTAGAACCTAAATATCTAGGACCCTACACAATAGTCCGTTTACACCCAGAACAAATAGCCGAGATAGTAGGCAAACATGTGAACGCAAAAACAATAAGAGTTCACTTCTGCTTACTAAGGCGTCCTGAAAATGTTTCAGGAACGCCATCACCTTCGCCGCAGTGCTCCGGCTCGCCGCTGCCACAGCAGTCATACAGCCAATAGACAGTCACAATGGGATTCTAGTAATCACAGAAGCTAAAGCCCAGTATCAAGTAGACACATACCATCTGGCGGTAGTCTATAACACAACTAAATTAAGAGAAATTTTCACGGATATTTGCAGTAACTTTTATACCATGAAATTGAAACAAAATAGCTCCACAGACATAACAACTATGATTAAACAGATAGATTACCGAATAGATACTATAGAGAGTAAATTACTATATTTAGGACTAGCTGACCCGCGCAACTTCGTCTGCGTCACATTTTCCATTACTGCTCCGCTCCTATTTGTCTTAGCGTGATTATATATATATATATATATATAATATATATATACGCCTATACCCTCCTCAATAAATGGGCTATCTAACACTGAAAGATTTTTTCAAATCGGACCAGTAGTTCCTGAGATTAGCGCGTTCAACCAAACAAACAATCTCTTCTGCTTTATAATATTATTAGTATAGATTGCATAATATACAAAATCTACGTTCAGTTACGTATGCTGATCTCTCTCTCGAATTAAGAATATAATTATGAAGAGGGTACCTAATGCAGGGCACTGTATCATCTCTATCGGTTGAAATGCCGACCAGCCCAGGTACCTAATCTCCTGGTACAAACTAATCTTGAATGAAAATCAACAAAACCAACTATCGAACGAATGGTGCTGAATCAAGTGGATTCTTAATTTCGTCCAGAACAGTCCAAAAAGAAACACATTTTCTCCGATTTTTACTGACAATATTGCCGATTGTAGACAACTGATTAATTTAGTTTGTTTTAACATTTTATAATATCAAAAAAGTTTTACTGGGTTCATAGAATAGATTTATTATAGAGGAGCTCGTGGCTAAATTGAAACAGCCGCACGGGCCGATCTTCAAAGCTAAACTATAACAGACGAACGCATCGATCTTCAAGGTTAAGCAACGCTTGCGAAGGTTGGTCTGTGGATGGGTGACCATCTTGACATACCGAGTTTCCTTCGTGCCTCAGAAAGCACGTTAAGCCTTTGGTCCCGGCTGTCATTTGTAGATCTTTGGCAGTCGTTACGGATAGTCAAAAGCCAGTAAAATCTGACTGAAATCTTGCATTGAATGAGTTGTGGAGGTCTGGTAGGCAGCCGCGCCACGTAAAATACCGGTATTCAGCTGAATCCGGTTTGTCTGGAAGCCGAGCCAATATAGTAGGGAAAAGGCTAGGTTATAATGGTCACCCATTCACAGACCGACCTCGGCAAGCGTTGCTTAACCTTGAAGATCGACGTGTTCGGCTGATATAGTTTAGTCACATTGAAACATAATACCAAATATTTACCTCTTCTGTTAGTAAAACAGTTTACTTATGGATACAGGTAACTCTCCGGAGGAGACTCTCCTCTCCTCCCAGTAAATCGAAATACAATCTAGTTATTCAATCAAGTCCATATTTCCATTGCTATTTATATAAAATTTCAATATTATACGACTTCAAATTAATCTCAATATTACGCGACTTCAAGTTAAACAATATAAAACATGGGGCTGACCTTATGCTACTGCGGAGAATCTTAACACCGCGATTCAGAAAAACGCGTCATAAGTACAACGCCATCTATCGATCTACAACGTAACTGAACTGTAAGTTCAAACTTAGAAGCTTACACGTTACGATAAATAATGATAATATAATAAAATGTTCACTTTTTTTGCTACGTTTTAAGTTTAATTAAAAAATAACTCAAAAATACATTGTTTCGGGGTCTTTTCACACATTTCTTATTAAAAAAATTCTCAATAGATGGCATTGCAAGTATCTGAAGTCTCAATGAAAACAACCTATTTTAGCGCTCGATGAAGTTTCTTCGTAAACTTTAAAATTCGATATCTTTTGATTTTGTGGGTCGATTTTGATGAAATAAACACTAAATGTTGCTCCGATTATCACTTAATATTTCGAAGTACCTAAATTTTGAATCCAATCAGTAGTTTGTGCGTGATGCTCCTCCAAACGCACAGACAAACAGACGCACAGACAAACAGACAAACAGAAAAGAATTTCAAAAACTGCTTTTTTGTGTTCTATGTCATTTTTCTGACATTTCTATGTATTTTTTTGCGAAAATATTCAATGTACAGGCACGGTAACTCTACGATTTTATTATATGTATAGATTAGAAACCATAGGGTTTAGATTAGCATATAGATATAAACGTGGCCTTATAGATGGTTTAGGCACTGTAGTAAAAGCCATCACCGGTAACTTAGATCAGGACGATGCTACAAAGTTTGATAATGAAATCAAAGCAATACAAGCTTCAATAAACAACAATAGAGTTAACCAAAGAAAAACTATTAGTATCATGCAAGATTTTATGAAGGGATATGAAAATAATCTTAAACACATCAAAGATAACCAAATAGAAATATACAGAGCAATAGACAGGTACTCAACCCAGGAAACTGAGTTTGAAACCAATTACCTGACAACCAACATCTTTAATAAAATTGCAATCTCACTTCAACAGCTTTACGACAGGCTAGACACCCTAGAAAACGCATTAACATTCGCACACCTAGAAAAAATGCACCCTAGCATAATCGACCCTTCATATCTAATAGAAGAGTTAAATAATATCCAAAACGAAATCACTGGAAACTTGGCATTTGCCCAAATCTAAACAACATCCAACTTTGGGAGAAAGCTATTACAGTTAAAGCATATAGTACCAATGAAACTATTAACTTCATACTAGATATACCAATAGTCGCTGAACAACCATATAACCTCCTACACCTCTATTCCATCCCTAACAATAATAATACTATCCTAATACCCAAGAATCCTCTCCTTGTCTTGGGAAATAATGAGTTTGCCTATCCTCACGAGCCATGCACGAAGATAGTAGAGGACGAAGTCATCTGCAAACACCTGGAATGGAACACTCTACTGCACTCAGACGATTGCCTAGCTCAACTCATACAACATCAAGAACCACACAACTGCACCTATGCAACTGCAAGCTTCGAAAACAACATCATCCAGCAAATCAAGGACAACAGCTGGATAGTCATCATGAAACAGGAAGAAGTCATCAAAACAACCTGCGGTAACGACATGCAATATCAACGCAACAAAGGCGTCTTCCTAATCACGACGGACAACAACTGCAAGGTACAAGTCATGGACAGAACTCTTACAACGCATCAAAGATACATAAATGTAAAAGAAACCATACCATTACCACGCGCACACCAAACCCCAAAAGTCCTACCAATAAAAATTAAACTAGAAAACATCGAACTAGACAACCTGAAGAAAGCCATACAACAATCAGAAGAAGTGGAGTCTGCAATAATGGATCCAGTAATCATCAGTACTACACCTAGCTGGTCATCGATATCACTATACATAATCATCATAGCAGCAGGAATTGGAGCAGCAGCCTACAAGTTCTGGTGGATACCAAGGTCGGCGCATTTCGCAGTCCCGCAACAACCTGAAGATGATGCAGTCCAACTTCAGTCGCAGCCTGCGGCGCGCCTCCATCTTAAGGGGGGAGGAGTTATATAAGCGTAACCTAGATTGTATACCCTTATCAAGACTATTAAACAATAGTCTTCATTGTTAATTAGGCAATAAGTATAATAGCATGTCTTTCCTGGTATCATAAAGATAACAGGGAATACTTAGAATAAGCACCCTTTGTATAACCATAGCAGATAGGATTCTTATGATGAAATAAAGTTAGTCTTAATCCGCTCTTCAAGCTGAACACTTGTCTTTTTAAAAAAGCCTTTCGGCTCCGCCCACAACCTAACTCATGGGATATTTTTTTTATAATTTTAAGGAGAACATTTCCGTCATACATGATTTCTGTGTAGCTTTAACCATTAAGGTTGCACACGCGACGGAAGCTTAAAAAATGGAGTAACTTCTCCCATTTTCCTTCACTGCTCTGCTCCTATTGATTGTAGCGTGATGAAAAGTATACTATAACCAGCTCAGGAGTATGAAAAATAATTGTTCCAAGTTTCGTTAAAATCCGTCGAGTAGTTTTTGTTTCTATAACGGTTATACAGACAGACAAAAATTTTACTGATTGCATTTTTGGCATCAGTATCTATCGATCCCTAATCACATCCTGATAGTTATTTTGGAAATAATTTAATGTACAGAATTGACCTCTCTACCGATTTATTATAAGTAGGTATAGATAGATTCCATAAAAAAGAATCATAGAAATCGGTATAGAAACATCAAAGTTATACATGAAATACGCTAATAATAAGCCATCGCACGTGAATACTGAATCATGCTTTGAGGATTATTTTTGTGTAAGGTCGCGAACGCACAGGCCTGGGCTTGCTTGGCGCCTAGAGGCTAGCGAGTAACTTCGTAAAACGGCTTACGAGAGTTTGCAATATCCTATAATATACTGTCGAGGGGAAGATGGTTATAATTTCGCTTTACACCAAACGAGTAATATTATAAATGTGAAGGTTTGGTTGTTTGCTACTCAATCACGCCAGAACGGCTTAACGGATCTTAATAAAATTTAGAACAAAGATAGATTATAGTCTGGAATAGCATATAAGCTACTTTTCACCCCGGGAATATGTTCCCTAGGGATCACGCGGGCGAAGCCGCTGGCAGAAGCTAGTTCGTAAATAAAAGTTTGAAGTTCTTAAATGCTGCTCTTTGTTCCTCTAGGGCGGGTTGTATCAAACAGTTGGTTAACGTAACATAAAGTTACGATTACGGACGATGTTTGACGTTCGTTAAATTAGAAGCGTTGTTTCAAAACATTCTGGTATAAATTCCTGCTCATCCCAATAGCTAAGTTATTGACACGGGTCCTACCTAAATAGCTTTTTTTTTGCATTCCACCACTTATTTGTGTCATCAGAAGAACTGGTATTGAGGAATTCAAAAGAAATTTCACAATATTGTTCTATTTGACGCAACTAAAGTTACGTTAACGAGTGCTCAGACCATCTGTTAACGTAAACGTTATATTTTACGTGCGTTAACGCTGACATTTTGTGAAACAACCCAATTTTTGATTTGACAATAGTTAGCACCATTTTTAACGTTTACGCGTGCGTTAAGTGTAGTTGAAACAACCCGCCCTAAGCACACTGACAAACATTTTGCGCGCTTCATTGTAATTTGACAAGTAATATTATTAATTATTAAGTCTTCCAGTATTATTTAGATTTAATTAATCTAAATAATACTGGAAGACAACTCAAATTCCCATTGAACACAATGACATTTAATGATATTCAAACTGGATGGATGTTTCAAAAACTTCACATGTTTTCTAAGACTACCTTTTCTGAGGTTTTATTAAAATGTAAAAAAAAAAAACAAATTCGTTGAAAACTACAATTGAAAATATATTGAATATAATTTAATTGCACCTTCGAAACGTAAATAAATTTAGTAATATGTATTACTAGCTGACCCGCGCAACTTCGTCTGCGTCACATTTTCCATTACTGCTCCGCTCCTATTTGTCTTAGCGTGATGATATATAGCCTATAACCTTCGTGTACGTTACCCCAGCAAGAAAAGTATCTCCTAGAGTTATATGAGTGGAACGTATAGTTGGTGCCTTATCTGGGAAACGATTCTTGCTGGGGTAACGTTTTTCTAGCAGGAAAATTCTAAACGAATGATCGGAGAGAGAAAAATTGTGCATGACCAGAGAATTTGTCGCACTATATAAATATTAACAAAAAACCAAAATATGTAATCAACGGCTGGTTATCCGACCAAATTTGAATGACTACTAAAAAGCGACGGATTCATACATATAAATAACCTTCTTTACTTTACTCACTAACCGGTTCACATGTGTTGTGCCTGAGTACACTGAAGTAGAAAAGTAATAAGAAATAAAATAAAGTTGTTATTGGATTATATTCTACTAGCTGTTTCTATGACCTTACACATGATTAAGTACATTAAAAATAGTAGCCTAATGCCTAAGTGCTATTCCAAGGTAAGCTATCTTCTCCATTCTAATTTAATTAAATACATTCAGTAATTTATGTGTGAACGAAAGAAATATATCCAGATATTTGCCATTTGTCAGGTCTTTGACCCAAAATTTGATTGGTCCCGATGTTTAAAAAAAAAAATACTTCATGAAATGTGTGATGAACACCTACCTACGATTAAAAAGAGGTAGCTCTTTTTTGTATATAAATGAAAATCTCGTATTTGTAACGCCTTTATGAACTTGGAGGGTTGTATTGGTGATTTTGATGATTATACTTCTTAATAATATTTTAATCAACATAAAACCTAGCACTGTCGTGCAAATTGCAAAAAACGTAAGAAAATTTGAATTTTGGTACCTACAGTTTTGATAGTTTATTAGAATACTCGGTCTACGTTTTATTTAGTGTATACCTATAGTCAACCGCACAATGATCTGTGTTGCAACAACGTGTTTCTATTTTGTATGTCGTACTACGTACCTATGAGGGATTTATAATTATTAATCAACGATTATAAGCTGATTATGTAGGGTCACATAATTTTGATATGATGGCGTTTTAGATATATAAGTGACATTCCATGCAAATTTTCTGGTGATAATGTTGTTACGTATACATATATGATAAATATGATTATTTATAGCCAAATACCATCAGATAATTTGTGCACATTCGATGTTTACAGTTATATCTTTATGCGGTTAACTATAGGTACTAACACATTTTATCTGAATCTATGTATAAGAAAATTACTCGTAAGAAAATTATTTATCTGTGATTTCAAATTTAATATTTTTTTACACAATATTATACTTCTACTTAATACTGATCTGTGATTTGACTACACAACGTGCAAATAATTTCTAATATTTATAGGTAGGAAATTTGATCTGTGATTTGATGCAATAATTACTTTAAGAATTAAAATTAAGGGAATAAAAACTAATGATTTCCACATCAACAAGCTGTTTCATTAATATAGTCACAAGGTGCATTTAATATATTTTAGCCCCCAAAACTTTTGAACGCGACTGTACGGACAACGGCTTAGGTATAATACGTCCAATAAAGGAGGTCATCGATATGTATGAATCCGTCGCTTTTTAGTAGTCATTCAAATTTGGTCGGATAACCAGCCGTTGCTTACATATTTTGTTTTCTTGTTAATATTTACTTAATGCGAAACATTCCAAGCTGAATATTTTCACCATATATTTTTGACTAAAGGCACAAGATTTTGGTTTACACTTACACATCTGGGATTGAGCCGGTTCCTTGTATTTTGCCGTCAAAATTATGACACCATCGTTTTGACTTTTAGCAGGATTATTCAAAAACGCACGCATGAACAGTTTTGAAACTTTGTATGGTTATTATTAGCGTCAAGAAGGACCGAATACAGTTTTCAGCGAACTTATACCTTGTCTCATTTAGGCGCTGCGATGTTTTTTCGGGTTTTCATAAAACCGCGATAACTTGAAAACTATAAATATTTTCTTAAATCTAATTGGGGGAACATAGGGGCACACATTAAGAGCTACTCGTGTATGTTTATTCTACATGGGCACATGCAATGGTTTTAGAGATATACGATTCATCAAAACGTTACTCCAGCAGGAAATGCAATATTTCGTAAATCTGAAGGGGCACAGATTTTATTTTTGGGGGCACATTTTGGCACACATGTAAGCTCTCTGGCCATGCACAATTTTTCTCTCTCCGATCATTCGTTTAGAATTTTCCTGCTAGAAAAACGTTACCCCAGCAGGAATCGTTTTTTCCGTTTTTTTCCAAAACGACAGGCGGCACACATTTTTTATGTGGGGGCACATTTACACCAGATAAGGCACCAACTATACGTTCCACTCATTTAACTCTAGGAGATACTTCCTTGCTGGGGTAACGTACACATAACCTTCCTCGATAAATGGGCTATCTAACACTGAAATAATTTTTCAAATCGGATCAGTAGTTCCGGAGATTAGCGCGTTCAACCAAACAAACAAACAAACTCTTCTGCTTTATAATATTAGTTTAGATTCGTTTAAAAGTTTTGCATACTTTGTACGAATGTGAACTTTAAAAAAAAAAAAAAAACAGCTTTGCGGCGTCGCGTCGGTCCAATCCCGCGGCGGCGCGCCATTTAAAAACCACGGCGGCGACGGCGCGCCGCCGTGGCGCTCATATCTAATTCCCAGTTGTCACCACTGGTGACAAATGTGGAAAAAAAACGTCGTCGAGGTTCTTTCAGGACCGGACTCCACCAAAGCGGAGTTGCCAGAAGTTAAGAGATGAGATAATTAACAGCTAGAGTGTATCCACCGGAGATGCGTGCTGGTTAGATTGTAGCAGAGATGTGTGCTGGCTAGGGTGGAGCTGTGCGTTGACTATACTGCACATCTGGTCTTCACTGCGCGCCATCGTCAACATGTGACACAAATATGATACATCACCACTCAGTGGTATCCACTAAAGCTGAGTGTAGACGAGATGTGTGAATTAAGAAATTCTATTAGTTTTATAACACTTCTTCGCTCTGCTCGTCTTGTCTCCGCTTTTGTGGAGTCCGGGCCTAACTGTCGGTTATCGCTCGACTTTATTTTACTTATTTACGTAAAAAAAGTATGTGTGGCAACAGTTGGGATATTTTTTCCATTTGTCACAAGTGGTGACGAAGTCCGGATTGTGATGACAACTGCACTTACACAGTAATAAATAGCCAGATTTTTTTATCATAATCAAGGTTTTTTAAATATTTTCTATCTATATAATACACAGCAAAGTGAAATTCCATTGCAAAACATTATTTTTATTATTAAAGTTTACTTAAAAATACACAACGTTAAAGTCGATACTTGACTTGGTAGATAAATTAAAATTATATCGAATTATGAATTCAACTGTAGGCATTATGTATGTATAAACATCAAGCTACCCGAAAAAGTAAAATTTTCCCAATTAACCTTGAACATTATGCTTTAGTGATAAAGTTGAAAATCTATTAAAGAAATTTGACAGATTGTTGTAGCTTGATGTCCTGGCGTCTGGACCTATCAATCAAATACAAACTTACTAAATAATAAAATAAAATGATTTTATAAATATTTTAAGAGGTGCCTTCGCATAAATCTTTTTTTGATTGTTCAATAAATTTAAACCTATGACCTAAAACATCTTAAAGTTTACGCCTTGCCAACACTTCACAACTGTCAATGTAAAGTTCAGTAGTTTTAATATTTGTAGAATTTACTGGATTATTTGCAATTTTTTTATCAATTTGGATAAGTATTTTTTCGAGCACCATTTTTGTTGTGGCCATTGAAGGATGCGCTGGTATTGAAGTATCTAATGTCTGTAACGAAAACAAAATAAACATTGATTGTATAATCATTCATTAACTACTTGCCAACGCAATGTTTCACAATGACATGTAAAGCATAAACATGGACATATAATATCTCAAGAGCCCGCGCGGCGATCAGATCTTCGTTATTATATAAAAGCTGAAAGTTTATCTGTGTATGACAGGTACTAGCTCACTGGATAACCGTTGATTTGCCAAATAAAAATACCCTACGACCTATTCTCAGACCTACCGAATATACACAAAAAAAAAACACGAATATCGGTCAAGCCGTTTCGGAGGAGTTCGATAACAAACACCGTGACACAAGATTTTTAGATATTATATAGATCAACGCATCAATTCGTGACTATGAAGTTTGGATCATGGTGGCTTTGTTTGGTAACTGGTAGCATATGGGAAAACTGAGCTTTAGTGAGTTTGAGGTAAAATTTGACATTTGCTACCTGTTATCAGTCAAAGCCACCATGATCCGAACTTCATAATAGGGAATATGCATAAAAAAAATATTTATTATCTAAACAGTTTATCTAAAAATATACAAAAATACATTACTAACAGTGGAAATAGAATCAAAATTGCTCGAAAAACAAGCGAGATATCATTAGTTTAAACCATAGAGTACCAACCACTAGAGAGCGTATCTGCCGATTTCTTCTAAGTACGCGGCCACAGTATAAATATGGACAGTACGGAAACTACCTACAAACGCTCGAAACGGCACACTCACACAAACATGCGCACCTACGAGACTTTTCGGTGCCCGTCGCGGTACTCTCAGTAGTGAGTGCCGCCGGCCGCGTCAAGACGAGTGGTCACATTTTAGTTAGCCCCGCGATCTTATATATGTATATGCGTAGTATACGGCTGTTTGAACTCGGCATCATCACAACCGGAGCAAACGTATTTTAAACTTCCTGCTGATTTTGAAAGGTGAGGTTACTTAAGAGTCCTATTACATTTTTTACGGAAATTCATGATTTTTGACGCTGTAGTTTTCAGCAGCAGTAAGATATTTTAATTATTTGATCCTGAATAACGATAGTGCCAGTCTCTTTCTTGTAAGTTAGAGTTACACATTTTCATTTTTCTTTTCGTGTAATTTACTATAAATATTTTACGAACTCAGTTTGCAAGAAAAAATGTCGGCGATGGAACTTTGACGGTCAAATTCACATTGTTACAATCAATTCTTTTAAAAGCTGAAATTACTAAAAGGTAAGTTGAATGTTTTACTTGTATATTGGAGTTCTAGAATTTCTTTAAATTCCTTGAGTTTTCACGGAAAAAAACGTAAAGAAAACCTAATTTAAGCCAGAAATGTCTTGATTCAGCATCCATTACATTCCAAATAAAAACAATTTTGTCAAATAAATTAATATGATATAAAATTTCAATCTACAATGAATACGTTTAGTTAGTTTTCGTTTGTCAATATAATAAAACAAAATTACAATAAATAAAATTAAAGTACTATATATTCTACATCAATTCAGCGCGCGCGCTCCTCAGTCTCGCGCGAACGCCCAAATTAACTATAATCCTATTCAGACTAGTAAGTATCAAAATTGTTTCGCGGACTATAGATGTACTCCCAACGCAGACCAACGTAACTTCGTCTATTGCAAACGAGCATTGACGATTCGTAATAGGACTCTTAATCGTTATCGAAGTATAAGTCCGTGTGATCGAACAAAATTAATTCGTGAACTTCAAAACTATTAGGTACTACTACTTCTTGTAAATCCAAGATGGCGCCTGCTATAGGTATTTTTTTTGTCATGGGTGTCGTTTCCATGGTTTTCGAGGGTTTTGAAGCCGATAGTCATGTCAAAACGTGAATTCAAGATGACGGCTGCAATAGGTATCAATTTTTTCGTCATGGGTGTCGTTTTCAAGGTTTTCGAGGGTGTTGAAGCCGATAGTGATGTCAAAACGTGAATCCAAGATGGCGTGTGCAATAGGTATCAATTTTTTCGTCATGGGTGTCGTTTCCATGGTTTTCGAGGGTGTTGAAGCCGATAGTGATGTCAAAACGTAAATCCAAGATGGCGGCTACAATAGGTATTAATTTTATCGTCATGGGTGTCGTTTTCAAGGTTTTCGAAGGTGTTGAAGCCGATAGTGATGTCAAACGTGAATCCAAGATGGCGGTTGCAATAGGTACAGAGCGCCCGAAACGTTTTCGTCCAATAGCGGCTTGCGTACGCTCCCGCCAAAACTTGTAAAAAGTTTCGCCGTAATGACAAAGTTAGTGCTACAAGTTGTTGTGTGTTAATATTAAATTAGTTTCCGTGTTTAAACTATCGTCTTTTGTCGAGATTAACCAACGCCATGAGATTACCTATTTAAATTGCACTTGTAAGCTAGTTATTCAAATTCGATTGATTGATCACTACAGAACAAAAATTAAAAAAAAAAAAATAAACAAAAACATTAAAAGTGACAACCCTATTGCTTCAATGGAGCGTAGGTATTTATATTCTCAACTAGGCTTAGTTTCCGTACTGTCCATATTTATACTGTGACGCGGTTCCACTACAGCGGGCCGGGGGACGAGGAACAACGCGCGGCTGCAATTGGTCCGTTCAAGGTCAAGTTGCATAGGTAGCCTATGGTTAGTGGTGGCACTACTTGATTAAAGGAAAATAGTCGATATCGATAAAATGGATTTTAACATTATAAAAATACTCAATCCAAACAAACAGCGCTATATCTTGTTTAAACAAAGTTTCCCTATTAACCTTATCTTTCCACTTTTATTTCAATTCTGAAATCTTCGAAAATCTAAAATGAGAACATGTATGTCAAACACACAAATGAAAAAACTGAGACCCTCTTCCTATTTTTAAAGTCGTTTTAAAAGTAGTTAAGTGTTTAAAATGTAAGTATGTTAATTGATTAAAAATTGTATTAAGTGTAATTTTATGATCATCGATAAATCGACTTCAATCATTAAACGTAACAGCACAGATTTTTACGATAAAAATACAAAGGGGAAGAAAGGGATGAAAATATAAGTATTTCCTAATGAAAGAAAGAGACTTTTCCAAAAGACATCAACGCGCGCTTCTCACAGTGTGCTCGTTCACCTAACCACCATTTTATATAGACCCCTGCGGTGAATCATTATCTGATTAAATCAATAATATTTTGCTTAGTCTTTACTCTCCGATGAAAAGTTATGCCATCCTTTTTGTAACAAGAGGACTTGGAATGTTTCCCACACAAATTCACCGGGTATGAAGGCATTTTTATGCGTTATAAATTGCATAAAAATTAAAACGATTTGTAAAAACTTGGCGTGCCCACAGGTCTAACACTTGGTCACAACTAAAATGGTTCATGTGCCGCAGCCTATTACATGAGCAAAAACACTAATAGTTTTCGTGCGTCAGGGCACTGTATGCGCAGTCAAGTGGTTTAATAGTCTTTGGTTTAAACAAATATGTCTGTCCCTCTCGCGAAAACGCTGTTTTCTATGGCAGCTGTATAGACGTCACGTAATGTGACGTCAAATTCCATGTCGGACTTCTCGTTCTAATAGTAATCTTTGAAGCGTTATAACTTCATCGCTGATGAAGATATTTAAAAAATATTTTCTTGAGTGTTTACTGGAGCTTAAAAGTAATTCATTTTGTAAATAAAAAAATCGCGTGCATATTCCCTATTGGGGATTGAACTGACCTGTAATGGGGAAATGGGGTCATACACAGTGAAACTTTCAGCTTTTATAAAACAACGAAGGTCAGATAGTAGCGGAATCTTACTCTACAAAGATAGCAAACATAAAATACTTTTTAGTCTGGAAAAGCAAAGCAAACAGTTTCTATGATTTAATAAACTGATGACTGAATGGATAAACAAAATACTGACTGTATTTTGAAGACGTTTGTAAAGTTGAGGTGGCACTGTAACTATCCACTCTGGCTGATTGCTTGATTGTTCCAAACTTCTCTTGAATCTTTGCGTAGTTATGGCTAAAAGCGATGGCAACACTATTTCCGGTTCCTTAAGGAAGCCTACTATATTGTCAGCCAATATGTCATAGCCAAGATGGTATAGTGATATTACCTGTAACAAACATACAAAATAAAAACCTAGTTGGTTTGTAAAAACTTATTATATTCGTGTTAGTGAACTTATAATTTTTACCACATTTACCTGCTGACGCCTTATAAAGTCGATGTCAATATTCCACAATTCTGCTAGGAGGGTAATTCTTTCAATCCAAGCAAGACATTCTTCACTGTTGTATGATTGGTAAGGTCCGTCACTTTCCGATGCGGAAATAGTCTCTACTGCCGAACGAATGAGTTTCGTTAAAAACTTCATCCTAGGATTTCTTAATTTTTCAGATGCTTTCATGTTTATTTCTCTGCTGTGTATGTTACCAGTCAATGCTTCAAATATATACTGGTAGTCAATATCATATAGACTGTCCAGTGGTTTGGAGAGTTTTACATTGAAATGACACATATAGTACACAGTACACGATATTTGATAATTTAAATTTAATATATCCATGGTAACATTCTTCGTATCCTGTGCCACTTCTACTAAAGAAGGCATACTTTCATCCCAAATTTTCTCAAACTGAATGTTTGTTTTACTTTGATTGATCGACACATTTGAACAGTTAAGGAATTCAAATAAATATTTTGAAGCAATTTCAAGGAATTTGACCATACTTGTGCTATCAAAGCCAACATCTTGAAGACACAATGGATCCTTTGGCAGTCTTCCGACTTTGTTCACTAGTCGACAACTCATTTCAAACACTAGCTTTATATATGTGGACCATATAATGGTAAATAAACCTGATCTAATGTGCAAGTCTGATATACACGCAAGACATTGAAGGACGATTTCAAGTTGCTTACAATTTTTCATGGATTTCTGCCAAGCCATAGAATATTCCCAGCACATGTTTGCAATAATGTAATTTGATGAAGTGCTTAATGGAAATTGTTGTCTTAACAGAGACAGCCATTTAAATATCTTAGGGTTTTCATCAACATATAAACGATTATTTTCTATAAAAAGATATTCAGAATCGTTGTCATCGTTGGTTTCGGGTGTTTCCAAACCTATACTGGAATGCTTTTCAACTAGTTCGTTAGCAACAACTGCTTCGGGTACAACGCCCATTCCACATAACCATTTCGCTATTAGTTCTGTCACAGATCCCTTCCCTCTTGTGTAAATGTATTTGAGATTTATGTTTAATTCAGTCATTTGCAATTTCGGCAAAGAATTTCCATTGAAGCAGTCTTTAAACATAAGGATAATACTAAGAATAGAAATATCCTCTAGCTTGCCGATAAGTATACCCCATTTAGCATTTTCTTTTGTAACTGACTCCCATATATCATCATCTATCTCCTGACGTTTAGTTTCAAATATTCTACTTACTGCTTTACAAGCCATTGCAACTATCATACTGCGCAACGGACAAGGCATGTCTACTAACACATCACGAATATCTTGCCACCAGGGTGATACCTCATTGTAAGCTATGTGGGTCGCCTCTTCTATGACATTACACAGGTAGTATAATACTTGTATGAACTGTTCAATAAGTTCAACACTTATTTCTTCTAAGGGCATGTTCATTAAATGCATAATTAATAGTTTAACTATTTCCTTTGCGTCCATGTTACACTCTTTTACGAAATCACTTAACATTGTGATATCCTTTAATTTAAATATAGATTTAAAAATTATACTTGCTAGATTATTTTTTTGGTCTTCAGTTGTGTCAATTTTCAAAGAAATGTTTTTATTACTCTCATCCAGCTTGAAGCACGAAACAAACTCTTTGTATGAACTGGTATTGTTAACTGCAAACGTAACTCTGGCGTGATGTTGTTCTTTGTAATTATTCTCTTGTGCTAATGTCAACAATCTTTCCAATATACAATTATCGTCCTCCAAAAGATCGAAGCACAGGGGCTGGCAGTCTCCAGCTGGCTCAACTTTTAGAATTTCAGTTTTTTCTATATTTAAATGTAAGAAGTTGTGTATTTTAGATGTTAGTTCCTTCATGTCATCAGTGTTCTCTCCATTTATATGTCTAAAAAACAAAGTAGTTAACCCAAGGTTTGCAAAGTAGTGTTTGATTTGGATTTCTTGAGAATTCGGTTCCTCACTCTCAGTGCTATCCCAAAACAAATTTAGACAAGTCATAACTGTTTTTGGAGATATATCATATTTTCTTACTAACATATCTAAACAATGCTTTTTCAGGTCCAGTGTTTTTAATTCTAAGGCTTTTTTTAATAATTCGTCGACAAAATCCTCAAAATCAGCAGAAGATTTTTTGAGATGATCGCGTAAATCTCTCAAAGCATGAAGATCTTTAGATCTTTGGGAATGTTCTCCTTCCAAGGCATAAAAAAATGGAATATTAAACTTCTTCAACTTTCCGTCAGGGTCTATTAATACACATTGAAATTCGGGCAAATTAAGTTTTTTATATGAATAATTTTTCTCAGCACCAACTAGACCACAAGTGTTGTATAGAAGTAAACCGTTTTTCGTCGCGGTAAATGCTGCTACTCTGTTTCCTTTTTGCATTAATCTTATATCTATGAGTCCTTTCTTTGGGTTATAAATAATTAAAAATATGGCTCTTTTAAGTTCTTTAACCACTGATAGTTGGGGTTTTTTATCGTCCATATCAAATATCTGTAAAAAATATTACTGGTGTGTTTAAAAAGGTAATCATTATATACCTACAGCGTGAGTTTTCAGGTGCGTGGATGCCAAATCCGAAACTATGAGGAATATTGAAAAACACTGAAAATAGTCCGGTCAATCTAGACCAAAAAATAAGAGTGAAGTACATAAAATCCCAACAAGCTGAAAATCAGTAAAATTGTTCAAAACATAATTATAAATTAAAAGTTCCCCATCATTTCCGTGTACTTATGGACAAAAAAATATTCCAGGTCAAAGATAAAAAAATGAGTTTTTCGCGATTTTCAGCAAAACTTAAGTTTTATCATAAAAGTACTATAGGCAAAAATTGAAGATCATAAAATTATCTATAAAAATGTCTCAATATTTTTTTTCCTACGAGCCACCGTTTCTGAGATATAACGATTCAAAAAGTTATAATTTTTTTCACAAAAAGAAGTGATGATTTTCAGTCTTAAAATGATAAATGATTTTTGATTTGATCATTCTTATAATATTCGTGTATAATAACATTGTAAGAATGAGTATATGAGTTTGTATATATCTGAAAGATGAATTTTGGTACATGGGTAGAAGTAAGCCTAGATCGGGGAACTTTTCATACTGCAGTACTTTATAACACTAGGTATAAACTGACTTTTGCCAGCAATGTAGACTTAAATACATACTTGAACAAATGCACACTGAGCATCTCGACAACCTTTGATGAGTCTAATTAAATGACCTCGCGTAACGTCCAGAACGGCAACGCGTCCGAAACTGTCGACGATGGCTGCCAGCCGTCGATCGGGCGACACAGCTGCCACGTTGCCGTGTCGCTGCCCGTCGTATAAGCCGTTGCGCATCGATAAAGGTTCGGAACGAATCAATGGTTCATTTCCAGCCGTTGTGTTCTCTGTAGAGCCCCCTCCAAGCCAGCCCCTTTTATACATACAAAAAGAAACACTATTACAATCTATTTCGTATCTTAGACACTAATACCGTAAGGGCCGGCGCACATTTTGGCGGAGCGCAGTGCAGAGCTTGCCAGCGGATTTATCTAAACGGGTGACACCATAGGCGAATATCTACCCGGGAACGCGCGTGGATGCGCGATTAAGCGTTACACTGCGCATAATCGACAAGTCGACACACCGTCGTCATTCGTTTTGCAAGTTTTCAGTGTCCAAATAGTGGGATGCCTGGGGGTTTTCACCTCGAACTTGGGTTATAGTGAACAAAATTTAAAAATAAAAATGAAATGATCGCTTAATAATATGTATAAAAAGACAAACAATTTTATTTCCCTTAAGGAAAAAATCTGTTTGGGTCACAGAAGTCCATATGTGTACCAAATTTCAATATAATCTGTCCAGTTGATCCGGAGAAAACTGGCATCACTTTTGGAGGTCAAACTAGAAATTAAAAAGAAAAGATTTTGAAACTGTATCGTATATTATATATTAAATGAAACATTTGTGTTTTCATAATTTTAAAATAAGTTTCAGACGTTATTAAGAAATAAGACCAAAAATTACCATTCTCTTATTTTAGATGTTACAGGGGGGGGCACACATTTTATCACTTTGGAAGTGTCTCTCTCGCAAACTATTCAGTTTAGAAAAAAATGATACTAGAAACCTCAATATCATTTTCGAAGACCTATCCATAATGGGTTTGATGAAAAATTTTTTTTGAGTTTCAGTTCTAAGTATGGGACCCCCAAAATTCATTGTTTTTTTTTAATTTTGTGTGAAAATCTTAATGCGGTTTACAGAATACATCTACTTACCAAGTTTCAACAGCATAGTTCTTATAGTTTCGGAGAAAAGTGGCTGTGACATACGGACGGACAGACAGACAGACATGACGAATCTATAAGGGTTCTATTTAAGAGCGTTATCGGTAAACGGGCCACCCGTAATTTAGGTATAGACTAGCTCCCGATTTGTGTCTGTGTGTATCCGCACGGCACACACGCGCGCTTTGGTACACATTGCGAATTTTATGAACGACTAACCCGTTTTGATCCTTTGAATATTAAAAAAATACAAAATTTTTTTTTTGCCTTTCCATAAAGTACAGGTTGTACTTTATGGAACGACTCTTACGTAAAAACGTCTTCACACAACATTTAGTTATTTGTAATAAACTAAAATGTTTTAATTAATGTATCGTTTATTTGAAATTATTAGAGGATTTGAGTATCCTTGTGTAACCACCAGTATCGAATTTTAATCAGCAGAGCAATATATACAAGCAAAGTTATATTAATTTTCTACGTTTGTAAATGTAATTTTAGTAACTCGAATTAAAAAACGGACTGGTAGGTATATAGTTTTTTTTTTCCTTTTTGCGCATAGGATGAGTAGGTGGGAACTAAATAAAAGTTTTTCATGTTTTGTATAGTAAAACATTTAATATAAAAAATAAAAAAAAAACTGTTACATTATAAAATAATTTCCCTCAGTGCCATTGATCGAGTTTTTCTTGGATCAATTATTTCGGGAAGAACGCACTCATAATAAAATTTTTTCAAACGAGGGATCATCTTTTCTTTCCAAAATTGATCGTTTTTATAAATTTTAACTACTTTAATTGGAAATTCAGGACCAGTGTACACCGCAAACAAACACACTTTTATTTGCAATATTTAATTGGCCCTGAACTTGGTAGTACCAGTCATGGTTGGTGTTCATAATGACGTTATCACCATCAAATAAAAAACATTTCAGTTTTTTTTTGACGGATTGCTGTATCAGGGTCAATTCCGCGTATGGAAGTGGGACATTTTACTTCTATTATTCCTTCTTCAAAAAGTCCATCTGGCGAAGCACCTAAAAAGCAATGGGTTTCATCGATAAAAAGACCACATTTTTGGATGGTTATGTCCTCTTGAATGGCGAGTTGCTCAATAGCCTTTCCCTCATTTTCTTTGCCATATTTTACTGACGCTACATGGTCCAAGGAATATCCATATAAAATAGATTTCACAAGTGGTGCTGAATTCAAATTCGGGCGTCGTTTACAGATTTTGGCAAAATTGAAAGCAGTTAAAATACATCTTCTCAGCTCAAGCCACAAGGCACTCTCAGCCTTAAGAATTGTATCTCGTTCAATGTCATGCCGATTGAAAGCCTGTTTTTTTAAATGTTCCAGGAAAACTATTTGTGCCTGCCTGAAATCGTCTGGGTCCATGTCAGGCTTTTGACATACGTTTCCGTAATCAACTTTAGTTACGGGACCTGCGCTAAAGTTGATTTTTCGGCGAGGTATTTTGCGTTTCCGATTTTGATTCAATGAAAAACGCTTTTGTTCTAATCGTTTTAGTGATTGACCTGGACTTTTCTGGTAGGCAGATTTATACAAGCTAGTTTGAGGTTTACCTGTGTTAAAACTGACCACAGCGGCATGACAACGGACGGAGTAAGAATCTTTTAGAGAAAAATTAATACGTTTTCCACCTACAGTTTTTGCTACTATGCTGTTAAACTGCTCTGCACGGTTTGTGGTAAAGTTATGAAGCAGACTACGAGAATGATAAGCCAGCTGAGAGATATTTCGTTGAAGTTTTAACATCAATGTTTTTGCTTGGAGTGTTTGGTTTATTTATTTTTTTCTCTCTTCGGTGCAGTAATAAATATCACATTCGCTGTGATCTCCAAAGATATGTTTAGCGCTGTTCAGAATATCTCTCTGTATTTTTATTATTCTTTCTGATTCCGTTAAATTTTGTGTTAGCCAGTGCCGTACTGAAGATCTCACTGCTGTTCTCAGTCGAGTCAAACGTTCCGGTGTTAATAATTTACGCTCCGAGAGAGGTATGGTAGTATCACCTTTCAGTAATAATTTTTTTCCGTTGTAATTGCGGAGGAGATGGTTGGTGCACTCAATTTTTTGAATCGGAATACCGGGATAGGGCCTGCTCTCTAATATATTTTTATATGTGCTGGCATCACCATCAGCAATTAACGTTTTATAAATCAATTTTCGGGTTTCAACGGAGGACTTGAATCCTTCTAACAGTATTGTTGGTTCCATGCTAGATGATGAGCCAACGTGATTTTTAGAACATTTGTGAGCAGCAGGCTGCTGTTCGTTTTTGTTTGCACGAGCACAAATGCCACAATATTTATTCCGGACCCCAATGTAGAGAACTTTCCCAGTGTGATGTCCTATGATAGCTGCAACACCGGACAACGCATTGTATTGATTTTTATATGAGCGTTTGCTCCAGCAACAGTCTGCTTCCACTGGTATCATTGGGATGTCATCAGTGTCACCTCGTAGTCGAGCAGCAGCAGTTTCCTCCTGAGCTGCGACTTTCATAGTTTCTTCAGCGGCATTTTTCCACATATCATCAACTTTATCATGGCATTTACTATATGTGAATATCGACATAACAGGTAAGTCCACTGATGCAGCTACTTCATTTAAATTTGTTAGGCCAATCCCTGACATTATGGCTCCTGACACGGCGCTTTCATTAGCATTTAATTTGTCTTTTTGCTTCTCATCGTGACTACTCAATTCGAATTTAGAATTACACATATTACACTGAAAGAAGAATTTAGATAGAAATCCCGTTTTATT
The DNA here is from genome assembly GCA_963859965.1 of Ceramica pisi. Classification (NCBI taxonomy): domain Eukaryota; kingdom Metazoa; phylum Arthropoda; class Insecta; order Lepidoptera; family Noctuidae; genus Ceramica; species Ceramica pisi. Next base: position 15,078,206 of record OY982536.1, on the reverse strand, counting down.
TTCTTTTAGTAGTACTAAGTTCTTCAATGTACAACCAAAGCGATCATTATGGTTACTAATTTGAATCAACCCATCTAAAAAATGTTGAAAATCAACGATTCTTCTTCCATTAATTTTTGTCGGCTCATCAATCGGATTCTGCAACAACAATATTGTATCTTCATATGGTTTCAATTATTTTAATTATACTTATGAGATTGAAAAAACGTTCTGTTACTTACCTCTGCAGACATACTTATGTCGAAGTCAGGAAGCTCATCAGAAAAATCTTCCGAGATATCATCCCTAGAAGTATAATATTTATGTTAACAACCTATTCAAAATTATTAGCAGTATTTTTAGTATAAAGCCAAAAACTATAAGTAGATACATAATATAAGTACAAAAACAGCCACAATCACGTTATTATTTTGCAATTGATTTCCAAAAAGTAACGCCTTTTTACATTCAAGACCTATGAAATAAAGAATAATAATGGGAAATTATACCTAAAAAGCATTGTCTGATCGCATTTATTTGCCACTTCTCCTGTTACTGATTGCGATTCCGGTGTTGATGTTGAAGCTAACTGTGACTCTTCGTGATTCTCGTATGACGTTTCCGCATGGTCTCGCCGTTTACTCCTACATAAAAACGTATTATTGCATGGCATAAATTTATTATATTATTTATTGTCATTTCATGCATTTTAGTGGCAACAGAAACAACACAGCACGCGTAATTGAAATATCTACGAAACCATTAACCCATTTAGACATTTGAAGTCATAAATGTTTATAGCCAAAGATAGAATATTTGTTTCGCATATTAAAGCACTACTATGTAAAATTAATAAGGACTCATGCCTTCAATTAGATACTATATTTTTACTTTTGAAAATGGAGCCGTACTGTAGTCATATGGAATAATGAAAAAAAAAACGACTAATAGAGAATATGCATGAAGATTAAATTTGTCTGTATTTTTTTTTTCTAGTTCTTTATTTTCGTCACATTATATCTAAAAGATATTTTTTTAATTTAGTTCTTATTTAAACCGAAAAAAATATATATAAAAATACAAAATCAGCGCGGGAAATTTAAACTTGCGAAACGCGTCACCATTGGTCGCGACCCGCGTCCTCCAAAGCCCGCGAAAAATGGCGGCGTTTGAACTGCAAAATTTTATTCAGCATTTTTAATATTTTTTTAAAAAGTAATTAAGTCATTTCCAAGACTATTTATATTTTTTCCTGCGTTATAATGATGAAAAAAATAAAATAAAAAAACATCATGCATATTCCCTATTGTGAGTCGGTTTCGATTTTCGACTCAGTAGTAAAATTATAAAAAAAAATATATTCTAAACCCTTACAATACGTGGGTTTTCATTTGATATATCACACGGTACAGTTGGAAAATCTTTTACTTTTTTAGTTTTCTAATGTGCCGCACAAAAAGTAACCCGGCTGTGACAGACAACTGAGTGATCCTCTAAAGGTTTCGTTTTTATATATGGAGGAACCATAAAAAAATTTGTCTCTTGGGATGACGTAAGGATTTTAACAATACATTGTAATCTGCCCAGGCAATTTAAAGTTTTGGTGAAATTAAGAAACTTACAAACATATATACATGGGCCCTGAAAACATAACACTGTTATTTTGGACAGTTACGTAATAACATAGAAACTTTAATTACCTTGCAGCTTGTAATTTCTCCAACATTTTCTTTTTTCTAAGTCGTTTACCTCCACTGTCACCATAATAGAGTTTACCCTTTGGACCCATCTTTTAAAACATAAAATCACTAAATACACATAAATATAAAAACATACTACATTATTTCGTTCTTAATTCGAATGTACAAAAACACACCAAAACTAATATTCTATAAAAAAATACTTACGGATCAAAACTGATTAGGCGTAGTATGAATCCCCGGTGCAACTACTTATTTCTATTCATCGCGGCAGCGTGAGCGACATAGGTCCTACCTCAGAGAGCGCCACAGCGCGACTGGCCGACACTGCTCTGCCGCTGCGTTATTTATTAGGAACTTTGGAATTTTATATTGTCGAAATTATAGTTAAATGTATTTTTTTTTTTCTGATTTCTATTTGCCTTAACTCCACTTACAAATACTGTTTTTTTTTTAGCTTTTTGAGCCATAATATAATATAAAAATGACTTTTTAGGATGCAAAATTTAAGTAAAGGAAATATTTTTTTTTTAAGGACTTTAAGAATAAAAATTACTTTTCTATTTTAAACAATAACATGAACTGTATCTTGCCTTTCGTCACGTATTTTTTCCAGACTTCCACGACTCATTGTTGATTCACAATTTCATTCCGAAATTCAGCCATCCCGCAAAATTCCAAAAACATGTGTTTAAAATAAGTGCTTATTTTGATAATTATCAACATTTTTCAAATTTTTTTTCTATACAAAACCAAATTAAAGATATGCTTATTATGGTGCTATAATTAGTTTTTCATAAAGTTCAGGCAATGAGGAGTAATTTAACTTCAAAAAACCCCAAATTTATGATTATTGAATTTTTTTACCGAGAACACTCCTAAGCAAGTATTAAATTATTACATACTCATACTTACGGCAGAGCAGACTTAATTTTATTAGCAACAGCTCTAGCCACATCTTGCAGTGGGGGAGTAGTTCCGCCTTCCAGAGCATAGTGAAAACCAATGTATGGCTTTACACCAGCCCCAAGAATCAAAGTGTTTACAGGGGGCACAGAGCGATACCTGTAACATTTGAAGTTTTTTATTATCTTGGTAACTGTTTTGCATACACCTGAAACGTGTAGAATTCAAAACCAATTCGTTGATTTGCTGTTGTATGTATTAAAAAAATGAATTTTAATTACCAGACATCATATCCGCCATAAGTGGATGCTGCTAACAGGTGATCATAAGTGTTTTTGAGGTCTAGTCCTACAACTGCTGCATCATTTATTACTTCTTGTTCATAGAATATCCATTTTCGTATATTGATGCTTCGACTATCTACTGAATAGTCTCCCTGGATACCAGCTCGAACTACAATTATATTATACTTTTACTTTTTAATTAAAGATGGAGAGCTCTGGTCATTCCTATTCATGTTATTACTCAACTGGCCAGGTAGATGCATACCTAGTATATAAAAAGTTTAAGTATTTTATGGTTTAGAATCAAAACATGCAGTTGTGCCAAGTCTAGTAAGCGTCCTTTGAGGAATTCTAGTTTAATGAGAAATAAGAATGTAAGGTCCTAAAGATCTTTTAAGTCATACTGTTATCGTGAAATACCTCTGGCTAACTGGGATTTTGCATTCCTGAGTGTTTGGTACAAGCTTGATCCTGAAATGATACACTCGCAACTTTGAAAAAGTATGTGTATATCATCTGGTAAGGTTCCATAAGTCCCAGTGTGGCAAGATATTTTCAAAACTGGCTTTTCATCTAACTTTTCAAGTAACAGCAAGTGGCCAGTATTGGTATAGAAGCCAACACTGCCATTTTTAAAGCCAACAATAATGCAAAACCAATCAGGTCCATTCTGTAAAAAAGGTTATCATTATAAAGAAACAGTCTTATGATTTATTAAGTTGTGGGGTATGTTTAGCTTTTGCACAAATAATCTCTAACAATGTTTGTTACATAATACTTTAAAAGTAAGTGTAGGCCTTATCACTGCCATTGTAGCTAGCACGAGGCATGAGCACAGATCATTGGCGTATCTAGGGCTTTTCTCCAGGGAGGGCTTGGCCGGCTGGCCCCCAACCTAACATGCGACGCCCATTTTTTTTTAAGGCCTACACTTACTTTTAATGTATTATGTAACAAACATTGTTAGAGATTATTTTGTGCAAAAGCTAAACATTAATTATGTTGCCTTACTCTTTGCTGATTCTTTTTATCTTAATGAACATTTTTCATCATCTCAATCTTTGTTGTTTTTTTTTAACATTTCAACCTCTTTTATTGAGAATTTGAAAAAATATTACCTACGTAATAAATATTATTATACAAACACCAGTGAACAGTTTTTTATATAAAAACCTTCTCCTGATAATAACACACACAAGAATCAGCGGGCGTCTCCGTCCTCACGCTCCGCCCGCGCACCGAGTATAATATTTTGTTGCAGAGTTATTTTAAAACGATGTTGTCTCTCAAGATATTTATTGAAATTAAATAATGTCAATGGCAATTTTGTTCAAAATTAAATACTATGATGATTAACGTATTTATTTGGACAAGGATTAATACCATTTTAATAAAAACTTCCTCGCTAATAATGCATCATTTTAGAACAAATTTGATTTCCATAAATAGGGTAATAGTGAGTTAACCATAAGGGATAGACATTATTTTATGTTGTTAAGGACTTTTTTTTAGAATTTTTAAAGAGGAATAATTTCGTAGTACTTGATTTTTGCGAAACTTAAACCGTTTACGCAGCGCACGCAACGGAAGCTTTTTTTCGCTTGCAACATTTCTTATTGCTGCTCCGCTCCTATTTGTCTTAGCGTGATGATATATAGCCTATAGCCTTCCTCGATAAATGGACTATCCAACGCAAAAATATTTTTTCAATTCGACCCAGTAGTTCCTGAGATAAGCGCGTTCAACCAAACAAACAAACAAACTCTTCTGCTTTATAATATTCGTATAGATTTGTTTGGAAAAAATAAAGACGAAGCAGGGCCGGACTGGGACCGAAAATCGGACCGGGCATTTTAGATACCCGTTTGGCCCTCTTCTCTCAAGAATGAGGAAAACTACTCGGCTGCGAAAGCGCACATTTAGTATAGGTAAGGGACACTTTATAATTAAGAAAACATTTTAAAGAGTAATTCACTTCGGTTTTATTTCCCGGCGTTATTTTCAGATAACAGTTTTGGACTGTGATCCCAGAGCTGCCAGACCTCAATTATTTTCTCAGTAACAAAATATGTGGGATAGAATAGTGATAGAGGGTATGTACTTATTACATACGCATACCTGCTAGCTTGGGCCGACGGCCAATATTTTTTTTCTTTTTGATGTATATGACACCGGAAATGGCAAACGCCGTAAGACTGTAAAATATCGCGTGAAATTGTAAACTTTTTTTCTAAATACGACTCGGATATATTAGAAACTATTGAATTTGGATGGGATTTATTTTATACAAAACGATTTCTTCATCATATATCGAGAAAATATAATCTAAACGAGATTTGTTACAATCTTCGGAGTCTGCCATTTTCCGGTGACATATACACTGACAACACTGGCAACACTACTTTCGTCTTGAGACACTTTTGGTATGTGGGATGAGAAGATGCCACGCAACATCACGAACGCTGCCCAGTCGAGGCGGATTCGACGGTTGATCTCTTTCTCTAAGTTAGCTCTACCTAACTGAACCGTTTGTCCCCGTTAGACGTACTCGTCTACAACTTCGAGTGTAGGAAGAGTCTCCGATCTTGATAGGAGTGGGTGCTACATGGGTATTTACCGTGATCTTGATTTTGTCCATGTTCATTTTGAGACCCACTCTTTCGGAAGCTCTACTGAGGTTATCGAGCATTGTACTGAGTTCCTCCGTAATCTCGGCCATGGCGACTATATCGTCGGCAAATCGAAGATGGTTGATGTAATCGCCATTGACATTAATGCCTAGCCTTCTCCAGTTCAAAACCTTGAAGACATCCTCCATTATGGCCGTGAACAGTTTCGGAGGAATGACATCACCCTGCCTCATAACCCGCTGCAGCAGGATAGGTTTCGAGGTTCGATACCGAGGTGGGATTGACATGGCGGCGTTTTTGTACAAACAATCACTTCGATGTACCGAAACTCGATCTGGCTCCGTTGGAGAGACTGCAGCACAGCCCAAGTATCGATCGAATCGAAGGCTTTCTCGTAGTCTACAAAGGCTAAGCAGAGGGGCAGCTTAAACTCTTCGGTCTTCTGTATAACCTGCTGCAGCGTATGTATGTGGTTTACGGTGCTGAAGCCTTTTCGGAATCCGGCTTGTTCGGGAGTTCAACCTCCCGAACAAGCCGGATTCCGAAAGTCGTCAAACCTGCGCACGAGACGATTCGTGATAAATCTGGAAAACAACTTGTAGACATGACTCAGAAGTGAGATGGGCCTGTAATTCTTAATCTTAAGCAGAGCAATGTCGCCCTTCTCAAAGAAGAGTACCACCACAACTCTGCTCCATGCCTGTGGCGTTTTCCCCTAGAGTATGACGGAATTAAACAGTTCCTGAAGGGCCTTAAGGACCGGTTTTCCACCCGCCTTCAGGGGTTCGGCCGTAATTCCGTCCCCACCCGACGCCTTGTTGTTTTTAAGCTGCTTCAGAGCCATCCTAATCTCATACAGGCTGACATCCGGGATATCCTCGGTATAGTGCCGGGTCAATCTAGCTCTTGGGTCGTTAGCTAGATTCGTAGCGGGTTTAGTTATTGACGTGTTTATTTCGAACACAGAAATTAAATTCACGTCTCTGTGGGTTCTTAGGCGAACGATGTATAGGGCGATAACTGAGGTGCGTCTTGCTGAGAAAATACCGATAATATACTTTAAAAAAAAATCTGAAACCGAATCTCGTGGTGAGAGGCCCACTTTCGGATTCAAAAAAAAGGTATCTACTACTTGTTAACTTGATCTTCAGATCCGTACATTTTGATTTTTCCGGATGCAGCTTGAAGCAAACTTACATAAATAGGCAAATTGGACGAAGACATGGTGGGCCCTAACCACAGAAATATAAAAACAGGAGAAGTGGCATGGGGGCGTGTCGGTGTCCGCGCTACATGCGCTCGTGCCACATGCAATACGCAAATGGCCGTCGCCGCGAACTACGGGCTTTCGACCACGATCGTGACAAATAATAAGAATGCCGTGTTGTTAAGTGGTTTCTAGTAAAAACCGAAGCTCAAACTAACACTTGGTAAATCATGGAATCACTTATCATATGAAAATACAAGTATTTTACTATATTTGTCTTTAAAATCAACAAAAACAACAATCCTGAAATATTTCTTACTCCTACTGTTATTTTTGTTTCCAAATATCACGGCGACTGTACTATTTTTGCAATAAATACATTACTCCTTAACCACTACCTAAGTTTGTCGCTAAGCGACTGAACAATCAACGTAAAAATCACAAAACGATACTTTATTAAGCGGTTGATTCGCGTAGTATGGCCGCTTCTTTTTGGGACCAGTTAGTGATGTTATGTGTAGAATTCTAACGTAGGCTTATCGACAAAAATGTCGATTGAGAAATGAAATTTTGCTGTTATACTTTATTTTTCAATTTGTCAATCGTTTTAACCCGGTTGGTATATCGATGAGAAATAATGTTCTTTTACGTAATTTGATTTTTTACAGCGTAGTACAGAAATGCGTAACCAACTTTCGTAAAGTAACTTAATTAAGAGGAAACGCGGGCGGAGAGACTTTGTATGTAGTCATAATTCGAGGTTTGGCTCTCGCCTGTTTCCTTCTTCAATATTGGACAGATTTAAGAGATATTTCATGAACTGAATAAGAAGAATATAAAGAATATATTTTGTGTCGCTATGTTTTCTTTTTTGATGATAATATATTAAACGTAAAAGCACTAGGACCCTCAAAACATGCTCAAAATTGTCCAATAAACTGCTGTCAAAAGAGCCTTACTGAACAAGTTTGGCAACTATTCATGAATAGAGAAAAACATAGGGGCATAGTTTATATCCTTCTCATTCAGCTAATGTAATATCTATTGAATCGATTTAATATTGGAGGAGGAAACAGGCGAGAGCCAAACCTCGAAATATAACTTTTTACATACGAAGTCTACAAGCCCACATTTCCTCTTAAATCTTGGTTAATATGGGTGGAGTGTTTTTGGCTTTGAAGTCTACACTAATATAATATTGTAAAGAGGAAAGATTTGATTGTTTGTTTGTTTGAATTTAATAGGCTCCGAAACTACTGGACCGATTTAAAAAATTCTTTCACCAATGTGTAGAATGGACTGTCTGTATGAATACAGGCTATATTTTATCCCGTTTAAATAAAGGGTATACCCGTACGAAGTCGAGACGTGCAGCTAGTATTTTATAATATACCATTTGCGTATAAGATTATGCCTTTTCCTCGTGCTACTTATACCTTAATTTTTTATTGTTTTAACATTGACATAAAGCTTCGAATGCGTTTTAGTAATCGGTATGGTACAGATAATATAATAGCAACTTTTGTTTAAAATGAGTTAACATATTCAGGTTATTTATTTGTTAGGCATGGGTGTGTGTTTATTTTTTTTCAAATATTTGTCAATTCTTTTTTTACTAGGGTTTATTTTTATAACCATAACCTGCGGAGTAATTGCGTAACACTTGTAGAAGGTATCGGTTTCATATGTCAGTTCAACAACATTCATTGCATTTTTTACTTTGTTGAGCCGACTAATTTTTCGAACACATGAAGCAATATGCTTCAAAGTCACTCAGATCTTGATTGATATTTTTACGCAATTAGGGTTCTGCATAATACATGGTGAGGTTTAGAAGTAGTTTAGGATAAATGTAAGTGAAAAAGAAGTTGGTTTGGTAACTTTTCAGCTTCCAAGATGCGAATTTAAAAAAGGAATGGATTGATGCCACAGGCAGGCCACCTAACTGGTTCCCTACAAAAAATAGCACTATATGTTCGAATCACTTTGAGTCAGAAATGTTCGTGCCTCATAAGAAAATTGTATACTCTTTTATATTTTCAGAAACAAGAAGACCCTCCGATGATATCCAATTAAGTGATTGTTACGATTTACTTAATGACTAGCTTTTGCCTGCGACTTCGTACGCGCATATCCCATTTTGTAGCAGCAATAGTCGCAGCATATTCTGAGCAAAGTTAAGAAACTATAAGTGACCCAAAAATAATTGCAAATATATTTAACAATTACTTTATAGATAAAATTAAAACCTATGAATAGCGCGGGAACCATAGTCACTAAACATATTTTAGCCAGAAAAGACTCAATGTTCATGGCCCCAAGTCTAGGACTTGGTGTATTAAAAATTATAGCGTCCTTAAGAAAAACAAACAGTGTAGGATACGATGGCATACGTACAAACATTGTGTAGTCTGTAGCTATGAAATCTGCAGCCCTATAAGTTTCATTATTAATTAAGCATCAGTGAAGGTATATTTCCCAATGCACTTAAAAATCCATTGTAAACCACTATTTCAGAAACAGGATAGGGAGCTAATAGAATTTTACAGGCCAATATCATTGATACCAATATTTTCAAAAATTATCGAAAAATATATCTATAGGGAACCTAATACCTATTTTGAAAGAAATCATACATTGTGTGATGAACAGAAGGGATTTAGGGAGAAAAAAATCACCATCCAACCATTGACTTGGCTATATACGACTTTTTGCATACTGTCATGACAAACATGGATAAAAATACACCAGTCTGTGCCATTTTCTGCGATATGACACAGGCATTTGACTATGTCCAAAATAATATATTATAGAATAAACGACGAACATGGTATAAGAGGAAACTTAATCTAATAAAATCTTACCTACATGACAGAAAACAAGTGACACAAATTAGTAGAATAAATATACGCACCAAACGTGAATTTTTACGTCATGCGAGCGTACCGTCCCTCATGCAGTTCCACAAGGCAGTGTACTCGTATGTGTGTATAATATGTAGCCAACGATCAGTCGATCATCATTATTCTCTAATCTTGACATCGAATACAATAATGATAAAATACAGACAGCTAATACTACAAAATTTTTGGGCCTAACAATTGATAGAAACTCAAATTGGAAAGCGCATATTGAGGCTCTAGCCAAAAGAATAAGCAGTGGTGCATACGCGTTATATAAATAAGCGCTATTTAATGGCATACTATGGTTTAATTGAATGGGGTAACTAAACCGATAGGGATATCATCTATAAAAGACAAAAGTGCTGCTTGAGATCTATGTTTAATCTAAAAAGTACCGATAGCTGTTAAGAATATTTCATTAAATATCATTTATTAACATTACCCTCACTTTACATTTTAGAAATAGCAATGATCGTTAAAAAAAATCACTTTTGTTTCCTCGTATGGCAGACAAATTTCCAAGACACTACCCTTAGAATAATAACGCATAGAAGCCGCGTCTAGAACAAAACCCGAGCAAAATCGTGTGTCCACTTCATTTTCTTTGTGTGCGTGAGCCGAATGTGTCTACGTTCCTCTAACGCACACAGATATAGCTTTCAGTGATACCATTACTAAGCCGTTACCCACAAAATATGGGAAGACGCATTACTATTTTGCTATCAAGGCAAGTATTTTATGTTGTTGGGAACTGGAAAAGGTAAACATGATTTTTCATGTAATATGACATATTTTTTCGGAAGGTATAATTCAATTTATTTCAAAATAAAAGGAAATAAATCGCATAAAGAATGAGATATTGTTCAATGCGTTTAGAATGCTTGATGGGTTATAATTATAAACAATGTTAAAACATCGGGTTTGACATGAATTAACAGTAAGTATTGTATTTTAAAATTACAAAAATGAAAAACATGAATGAAAGCAATGTGGGTATTTTTTCCTCACAAATAGCAACACTGTGTTATGACAAGTTAGGTTATTAGAATTTTGTTTTATTTATCGATTTACGTAAAAATAGTGCATAGAATGTGAGTACTTATTTGTGAAATGTTATTTTATCACATTTTTTTGTTTTCCTGATGTGCTATAACATCCTTTCACGCAACAAACTGTCATTTTCAATTATTTACTCGCGAGCTGTGTTCGACGGAACGTGACATTGAGTACTGACGGCCTGGTGGCTAAGTTTGACGGATTAGGCTAAGTTTTAGTTGCCTCACTTTTTGCACTCGTACTAGGTTTCTATGCGTTATTATTCTAAGACACTACCTAAACTCAAACAAACAACGAAATTGTTTTTGGCACAAAAAGCATACTATAGTGTTGCAGAATTTTTAAGCGACTCATGGTGATTATGGTAATTATGGTCACAAAGTAGAGGACTTAAATAAATGTTAATATAATTTAATGCCCATTAATGTGAAGTAAATCTTAATTTTATTATTTTATTTGGCTCGAATTTCCATTATAGCCCGCTGCTTTGGAAGTTCGTATTTTTTTTGTAGATAGTACTCACAAATAGAAAGCTTTTTGCAAAGTTTCAAGATGCGGAGAATCACGATTTACGAGATAAAATTCATAAAAGTTTCAATAAAAATTGGAAAATAGTACGCCATTTGCAAATTTTTAGGTTAGATAAATTGTCATGGTAGACGTCAAAGTTGACATTTCACGTTCCATTGACTAGAGTTGGGTAGCACACACATTTATAAAGAGTATCGTGCGAGGCACTCTTTTTCTCAAGTGTGCTAGCACACTGTGCTAGCACAATTGAGGCGAGGCTGAGGGCCGCGAGCCCGCGAGGCGTGGAGACTCGCACAGCACAGTTGAGCACAGAGACTCGTCAACTCGTGTCAAATCGTGTGTGTTCGCCGGCTGACCGGCTCACCACTGTTCTGTCTCGCTCGCTCCCTCACGAATCGGCATTTCGGCAATGATCGGACGGAGTCGCTGAGAGATTTCATTACTGGAAATTCGGCTTTAATATGTTACAATAAAACAGAAATTTGATTATAGTTTCGATTGAAAAGTTTTCAAATGGCGAGGCAAAAGAGTGAGTGACTCGTTCGTTTTTAAAAACTCACAACACGTAAAAATGTTCTGTGGTGTAGCTAATCTGTGGTGTGTGCTAGCACATCAAAATAAAAAGAGTGAGTGACTCTTTTTAGCCAAGTGAGTAGCTACAACTGTGCTAGCACATGTGCTGAGTTACCCAACACTGCCATTGACGTTAGAAGTGTTTTTTATTCAATTTTATGTCTTGTTTTTTTCATAAATATAATATAATTAATTTTATATATTCACATACTTAAAGTATGTAATATATGTGAACCAAGTGAAGTGCCATTGAATGCAAGAGCGAGCGAAGCGAGCTCTGGACTTGTGGGCACCCCGACTCGGACAGGTTAGGTTAGAAGGGTATGGCGGGGTCGAGTGAGCGAGCAAAGCGAGCGAATATACCCCGCCATCCCCTTGGTGGTTATTTTTTTATAAACTAATCAGAAGTAGGAGCCCCGCCAAGCGGGGCTCCGTCGACTGGGCCTCCCTAGACTGTGCAATGTTGAGCGAATATAAAACGTTTTGAGGTTAGGTTACTATAATTAGTTTTTCTCAAGAACGGTTTATCGCCTTTACATGGGAGTGGTGCTAGGGCACAGGGGGCACCTCCCCTTCCCTCCTCCTGCTAAACAATACTCAATTTTACTTCTTTTTCTAACTCAAATGCTATTCTAACCTCAAAACTTTAACCATGGATATCTCCATAACCATGGGGATCCGGGGGTGAGGGTGGCGCAGGGGGCACCCCCTCCCCCCCTACCGACCCTTGAATCAGCGGGCTATAGTGGAAATTTTAACCCTTTAAGATCTCGTATGCATTTATTATTTTAATTTTGTATGTATACCTACACATGTTTGAGCAAATAAAATTTCTTATTCTTATTCTTGTCTTAGTCCTCAAATAATATTTTATTCGCCATGAACATCCTTTTAAAAATTGTTCATACTCGGAGTCTTCAGTCATCAAAATTAACTACTGTGACGGCCGCATTAAAAAGTATGCTTTAGGACATCTGAAAGTGGTTGTACAGTAACATAAAGTGCATTAGGTTTTCAACTTGATGGTCGATGATGTTATTCTTATCTATGTATTGTGAAATTCTTTAAATAGCAATAGACAGTTCACCGCTAATTGGCGCATGGGCTCACCAGGCTGCTGGACCATAGGGCATTTGCCGGAATTGCCCTATGGCCAGTCCGGGCCTGCGACGAAGCATGAAACAAGTGTTATAATCATTAAAATCAGAAGCTACATTTACCTGAGAAGATTGTTGCGAAGGGCATATAGGTAATGCTAACACCACTGTTATTTCTGAAGGCAAAGTTCCACTCCATGATATAAGAAATGTGTGACTGTTCGTAAGACTAATCCATTGATTAGTAAGTAGACAGAGTCGATTCTTATAACCAACGGCCAATAAACTGCTGCAGGAAGACAAAGAAATCGCACACTGTGGCAGCCACTTATTGTCTGAAATTGTTAATATTTTATTAGAAATAATTAAACGTACAACGTAATCAATTTCATAAAAACAATACCTTCTTTCTCTGATATAAACAAAGCTCTTCCTAAACTGGATATATCGCCACAGTCTGCTATTTGCTCCACTTGACAAGACATTTTAATATTCAGTTCTAATTTATTTATTGTATTAATTCATGCACATGTACCTACTTCATTTAATAAAGCGAAAGACACAAAATCGAAGAATTAATACTAAAGATTACAAATAAACTCGATTGCGAAAATGTGCAATTGTGTGTGCAATGCAACAAACATACATCAAACATAGTGTCTGTTGTACCGACATTCTTAATTCACCTATTCACTGACGAATCACTGACGTATGAATTAAACAGTGTTGCCAAGGCCCTTGAGTCGTAAGTTACGTTTCGTTTCCTAAAATGTTACATTTTTGCTCCAAAGGTTAGTACATTATTGTATTTTTTTTAATTACGTGTTTTTGGGGTCGGCGGGCAAAATGGCGGAATATATTGGAATCTATGATGTGATATTGGTGTATTTAACCTTAGGATAAAACTTTGTCATCTCTCTACCTCTATGTTAAAATCAACCTTTTTCGATTAGCACAGAGCTTATTTTGCATCGATTCAGTAACTGATTCGTTCTCGAAAGTTCTTCGCTACTCAAATAGTGATGTAGTCGGGTGGGATACTGTGGATGGATATCGATAAAGAACATGTTTTTGTAGTTCGTCTAGATATTTTATTGAAATTATTTAGTTGTGTTTATTTATTGAAGTAAATAAGATTATTTTATTATTTGAATAATATATGATTGTGTACCCAACTAAGTAATAAAATACTATCGTTAGCCACTTTGCATAGAGAATTGTCGAACTAAAGTGTAAACAACTCCCTTTTAATGGTGGCAGCCGAGTAAGCTACCAGAGTCATGATTTTGTAAGACTTGTGCTGTGAAAAAAATATTGGCCAAGTGCGAGTTGGACGCGTGCAAATGATTCCGAACGAATTTCTTTTTTGTAACAAGTTATTTAACACTAGAGACTTTTTATAGGTTTTCCCGTTATTTGTAGGGTAGGGCTATTATCTACATTTTTTTTCCAAAATTTTGCGCTCAGTACTTTCGGAGATAAGGGGTCGGAATGGTAATGTTTGGTCTATTTTTTTAAATCATTCACAATAAGTCCTTTCATTAGATATGTCACACGACACAGTTAAAAAACTAGTAGTGCTAGTGTACATTTCTAGTTTGACCCACAAAAGTTACCCCCCAATACTCAAAATTTATTATATACGTAACGCATCCGTGTTTGGGTCACAGAAATCTATTCGTCTACCAAATTCGAACAGAATCGGTCCCGTAGATCCGAAAAACTGGATGTGACAGACTGGCAGACAGATACCAGAGTGATCCTATAAGGGTTCCGCTTCCTACGGATGTTGGAACCCTAAAAGTTATATGATGTGTGTTATTTTTATTGATTTCAATGTATTATAAGGTCTATTTAATATAATGGACTCTGTGTATACGACGAATTTTGTATCGGAACCTGTGTCGCCAAACGCACACAAATAAACCGATAATCATAATTATTATCCACCACATATAAAGGACACGTTTGATTGGTTGTTTCCATATTGTTCAAAAAGAGCATAAGTCACAGAACCTATATTTTAAAATGTACCTTCAGTCTATCAAAAAGTACTCACGCAAGTTGAATTTACGAGCAAATTCCGCTACTAGACCATAGATAGCGGTATTTTCAATAGTTGCAATAATAAACTTAAATCTCTTGGCAATAAGGTTGAGATTCGCTTCATTAGTCGATGTGGGATACAAAAAGTTGCCACTCGATCAGGGCTGTGGCACATGAACCCATGTCGAAATCGATAAATACGATAACTTTTTTCAAAATTAATTCCAGAAAATGTGATTCGTTTGGAGTTTAAGTTTTGTATGGAAGCTATATAATATGAAACTTATGTTGTTGGAATCGTTATTAAATAAGCTATCGCATTTAAAATGGATTAGTCTAGTTTTGCCTTGTAATTTAAGTTAATTCTATTTTGAAATCAGCGTGAGCGAAACATTCCCAGTTTACTGTATGTGTATAAAAGTAGATAGAAACAAAAATACAAAAAACGTTTTGTTTTATTTATATCAATATATGTCGTATAGCACTTCCACTTTTTTTTCTGTTCCGTGACACAAATGAATGGATATATTATAACCTGGTCCTGTACACATAATTGCAGAAGTAGGTAATTAAGTCCAGTGAAAAAAACAAGTGCTGGAATGTCACTAAAATAATGAATAGTACCTTCTTCACACTAAAGAATATACTAATTCCATGCCTGCGCCCGAGGTTGGCAAAGTGACAAATGGAAAAAGCGCGGGAAACGTTCGACTTGAAAGGCGCGAATTTTTTCCCTTTTGAAAAAAAAATTGTTTAATATTGTAAATAGTGGTCTGGAGGGTGTAGTTTGTATTTATTTATCTTAATTTTTGTGTTTAGTTTAGTGTTTCATCTTTTTTAGTGGTAAGTTTTCATATTTTTGTTTTTTTTGATGGAGGAGCCTACCGATCCTGGGGGCTCAATACCCCAAGCGACATGTTTTGTGTCAATTCCGTCGAACGAATCGGACATGGAAACAGACACATCAATTGCGTCTGGTAATACAGGCTCAATAAACAATGCACGCAAATTAAAACGTCCCCGTACTCACAAAACCTGTCGCCATTGCAACAAGCGCAGACGAAAACGCAATTCCACTGCGGAATGTAAGGCAACAGATTGCACATGTGACTCAATCGAAATAATAAATGAAAAGAACCAGGTTCCGATCTCCCATCCGACACAAATTATTCTTGCAGTACCAGACCCTCAACAACCAGTATCATCTCCAACCCGCCCGCAACCTACGCCTGTAGGACGGCTTACTGACGAGCATACTGATCTAGCTCCTTATATCGTTCACATTCAAAGAGAACACATTAATCTTAGTGACTCTGTATCCTTGCACCCGGTGACCTTTGGAAAATTCCTAAGGAAAGAAAATTTCAAAGGTATTGTTAATGGTAGCTTAAAAAAAATTGGAAGGAACCGTATGTCCCTTACTTTTACAGACTTCGAAAAAGCTAACTCATTTCTAATTCATGAAAGCCATAAAAAGAATGGATTTAGGACATTTATACCAACATTTAACATCACTCGCATGGGCCTTGTTAGGGGCGTTCCATCAGAATGGTCTCCAGAAGAGGTGTGTGAGAGCATCTCAGTACCTATAGGTTGTGGCAAAATCTTGAAGATCAGGCGTTTGAATTATAGGACTGTTGTAGATGGCTCTCCAGTATGGAAGCCTTCACAAACTGTAGTCCTGACATTTGATGGCCAGGTACTACCGAAAAGAATATATATGTGCTACAACGCTCTCCCGGTTGAACTTTATACATACCCTACAATACAGTGTTACAACTGCTCCAGTTTGGGCATACTAAATTACAATGCAGATCATTGCCCCGCTGCTATAAATGTGGTCAAGCACACACAGGCGAAACTTGTCATATCAGTGAAGATAAGGCTACCTGCTGTCACTGCTCAGGGTCTCATTTTGCAACAAGTAAAAGTTGCCCAGAGCTTGACAGACAAAAACGCATAAAACGATCCATGGCTGAGTCCTGCATTTCATATGCTGAGGCTAATAAAATACATCCACCTGTTGTAAGATCATATGCTGAGATTGCATCAAATCATGCTTCTAGTGCAGGGCGGTCTACTAACAACCTTCCTGCCTCATCACCCACATTGTCATCTCCATTAAAGTCCACGTCATATAAAAAGACCATTACTAGACAGCCCAGTCCACGTCAACATCATCCATCCAGTCACCTGTCCTCACATAAAGAACTCACCAAAGACTATCAAATCCCCTGTCCAGCCAATGGCTGTGCATTTAAAGACCAATCAAGCCAAGAAAATCCTCCATCTATTATTGATGTAATTTTGACTCTAATTAGCTCCCTTTCTCACTCAACAATCATTAAACCTGACCACGTTGCATCCATTGTTGAAACTTTAAATAAACTTGCACACTCTCATGATGTATGCAACCAAGAATGTCCCAAATAATTTTGATAATGATAGCTCTGTATCAGCTTCATTGCATTACCCCCATGTGGTGTTGCAATGGAACTGCCGCAGTGTAAATGATAAAAAATCAGAACTTTTACACCTTTTCAATAAACACAACCCCACAATAATAGCCCTGTCAGAAACCTGGCTTAGGCCAGGCTCTGTCTTCAAAATAACAGGTTACTCCTGTCTTAGAGAAGATAGGAGTGACCGCTATGCAGGAGTAGCTCTACTTGTTAAAAACAATTTTCTTTATAGACCTATTCCTCTCCCTTCTCATGAAGATTTTACAGCAGTTGCTGCAATTATTACTAGTATATGTTTCGTTTCTATATATATTTCTAAACCTTCTGCTTCTACTTTTCAACAGCTCAGCAACATCCTTCAGTCTCTTCCTAGGCCTCTCATGATATTAGGTGATTTTAACTCTCATCACACATCTTTTGGCAGTACAAAATCAGATAACAATGGACAGGAACTTCTCAACTTACTTCACGAACATAATCTCTGCATTCTTAATACAGGTTCTCCAACACGTCGTACAAATCCTTCCCAACATCTCAGTGCTGTTGATCTATCCATCTCATCACCTTCATTGGCTTCTTTTATTGAAGCTAATGACCTTTCTCACTCAACAATCACCTTCATTTAGCTTCATTTATTGAAGCTAATGACATAAACCTGTAATAATGTTAATATTTAATGGCATTTAGTTTCTTTGTATTTAGATTAGTTAATTTGATTACTTCATTTATTTTCTTCCTTATCCCTTTCCATTGTTCCTTCCTTGACCATTTTCTGTAAATGTTATTCCCGTCTGTCCGCGATCTTTTTCCTATACACACGTTTCCCCGTTTTGTATATATAAAAAAAAAAAAGTTCCTACACTTCCTCGTCTTTCCTAAATCCTATCCATAACCCACAGACATATTTATATGTCTGTGCCATAACCCAAGAAAATGCAACTCAAGCCTGAGACAGCAAGACCTTCTAGAAAATAACTTGACTCTGGCAAATGCACAAGATGTGCGAAGCCAAACTCCTCTGAGGGGGGAAAAAAAAAAAAAAAAAAAGTGACAAATGAATGACAAGTATGACAACCTTTGCTTTGCTCATTGCTAGTGACAATTATGAATTATGGTCCTATAATCTTTACTTTACTTTACTCCACTCTATTTTGCTATTTTGTAATTAAAATCTAATCTACTCAATCTTCATAATTAAACGCTAAGATATTGGAAAACCAAATACATTTGTGAATTTTGGGCATTCTAAATACTTTTCTTTTGTTTTTAATGAAAACAAGTGAAACCTGCTAGATTATTATTTATATTGTTATTTATCGTGTAAAAAACAATATTCTGTTTCGCTTAAAGATATGAACACGAAAATAATGAATGGAGGAACGTGAATGATTACTGCAGTTTTAAAGTAAGTGGGTAAGTTCCATTTTCTGATAAATGTATTGTGAGAACAATATTCGTGATAAACACTAATGAATAGGTACTAGTTTACAATAGATAGGTTGTGTTATTATTGTTTTAACAAAAAGATCCTGGTACAATAGACAATTACATTTATTAGTTTTTTAGGTGGTAGTTCTCTTCTTGTAGAACACTAGCACAAAGATTCATAATGAGAAACCTCATAGTTTTAGAAATCATTTTGTTTTAACTATTGTGGTTAACGAAATGTTGGTCAGTGGGTCGGGGCGGTTATTATGGAATATAATGTATGTGACTTTTTTTTTACTTTTGATAGGCATGTGTTTGATTACATTATCTCACCAATACAAATAATATTGTGATTGTGACTTAAAGACTCCCTGGTCGTAGCTATCAGGAAACACAGACGGATGTTTACGTTTGGCAGTTGCCATTCATCAGAGGGTCAATAATTCTAAAAAATTTTAACAATTTTTGCATTCGCATGTCAATCTCAAACTGTCAAAAAAGCCTTAACCGGTTGCGCTGGTTCCACTTTGACGTCACTGATATAAATCATAATGTCATAAAAAATAAATTATAAAATCAATTGCGTCAATGGTTCCACCTCCGGATGTAACCGGTTAATTTTCATACAATTTTGACAGTTTGTGATTGAGATGCAACTGCAATGCGAATGTGAAAATTTGTAGTATTGGCACACAGATTGTCATTGTTTGTACTCACAGTGGAGAGCCACTTCGGTAGACATAGAATGCAAAAGCGAGCAGAGTGATTTCTGGATTTGGGGGCAGCCTGATTTAGATAGGTTGGGTTAGAAGGTCGACAGTTCATTTCACATTTTGATTTTTGACCTTGTTTTTGAGATGTTAGAGTATGCCCTTGAAGATATTTTTGATGTTGGAGTTTGATAGGGGGCAATATTCCACGATTTTAAGCATAATGTTGACCTTTAAGTGTTGGACCTTAACCTTGAAGATGCCCTTGACCTTATTTTGGAATAAAAGCTTATATATAAACCCGCCACATAATCTTCCCCACCCTTAATACTCCCTCTATCCCACCAATACCGAAAGAAACTTGGCAATATTTTTCCAGCACCTATGGTTTTTCGTGTTTTGATCATTTCAAGTTTACTATAGCCAAAAACAAAAAAAAAAACCAGTATAAAAAACGGCAGTTATTTAATAAAGTCCTTCCGTGTTTGTTCCCCAAAAATCCTTCCAGCTGTACTTGCCTGTCCACCTCTAACCAGTAATTAGGATATATTATGTGCACTGACACATATCCCAATTACTGGTGGGACAAGACTAGAACTATTTTGTAAAGGATCATATATATCACTAGACATTAAATCCATATTATTGACCATATTCCTAAAAACATAGAATGTAAAGTTGTGTTGAATGTAGTTGAAAAAGTATGGTATAGCTTCAAATACATATATTTTTTAATATAATTTATTTACGCTATGTTTGGGCTACATAAGCTACAAATTTAAACTGAGATAGTTCAATAGCTTCAGAGTAAGTTAAAAATGACAGATGGATATTCAACACACATTCACACCTAAGAGATTCTATGAGTTTTCTGTTTTCCTCAACAACCCCAGAGAGAGTATATTCACTTAGTGATTGTTTGTTTTTCTGGTTTCTTGATGATTTCGAATATTTTGCTGGGACTATATTATTATAGAATTATGTATAATATATCCATCTAGAGGCACAATTTTTATGGCTTCCACAGGAATGGCTGGTTAACCAGGTGAACACCTCATAGGTTTGCATGTGAGAAGCCACAAAAAAAAGTTCAAGTCCATAACCAAAATGAAAATGAAATATTAAAAGAAACAAGAGAAATGGCAAACCAGCTAGCTCATGCTGCTGGATGATGGATTATAAAACATAATTAAAAAAAATATTGTTTGAGGGCCCTTTTTCTGTCATGCGTGTTTATGCGCACGCGGATCTGATTCGCATGCAGTTTGCCCGCGTTCTATCATTTCATACATGTTTTCCTATCACGCGCGCGGAATGCGGATTGGCATTTGGCAGCGTTAGCGGTCGCCGTCGCACAGCCCGCGTGCGTGCTAACTCTGGTGACCAGTGTTGCCAAATTTACTTTGAAGAAACCACAAGTTGTGGCATCGTAACCCACCAGAAAACCACTAACATATTATGCTAGACAGATAATACCTTATTATTTGAAAACAAAACAATATATTGTATTTTTAATACTTATAAAATTATATATTTTTTTGGTAAGTACAAAAAAAGTTAAATCTTAAAGGCATCATCTTCGGAAGAATCGACTTCTTCTATGATTTCAGTTTTTGCAGAATAAATTTCCTTGGTCCCAATTTTTCGTATTACCCTATTGTTAAGTAAAAATTTCAACATTTTCCTGCGCGTTTTAAACCAGCACGGACTGTGAAAATTGAAGATAGCAAATCTAACTTTATTCGGTTTCTGTGTTTTGTTTTCACAACGTTCATCATACTAAATAATCGCTCTACGTCAGCGTTATGAGGTAAAAAAAACTACCATAGTACCTACTCAGTGTTGCATAGGTACGCATAAAAAAAATACACTTATAACGTTAACTCTCGAGTTATTTCCTGAAAATATGTTAATCGTGCTAGTGGTTTTTTACAGTCGCCAGCACATCAGGCTATCCAAAACTCAAATTTTCCCAATCAAATTTGAACCCAATCTCTTTAGCGATAAAGTTGAAAAACTAACAAAGAAATTGGACAGATTGTTGTAGTTTGATGTGCTGGTGACTGTACCTTACCACTAACTGAAGCAACAGCCACTAGAATAAACAACCAGATCTAGTGGAAATTCCACTAAGTTGGCAACACTCAATCAATCAAAAAATCAATCAATCAAAATTATTTATTTCTCCTCACAATTAAAACCTTATTCTAAGTGGTACACAATATTTAATATTTTTCTAATTAGCAATGTGAGGAGCTGGTGTCTGAGTTAGGCATAAAATACCTGTATTACAAATCACCAGGTCCCCACCCCACGGAAGAACAGATAGACTTTATCCTAACATTATGTTAAACAAAACATCAAAACATTGTTTTTTTTTTACAGAGCTTATAAATAAGAAGGTTCCAAACAAAAAAAAAACTTAAATCTGAATACTTAATTAATTCATTATAATTTTGAGGGTAGGAGTAAAAACGAAACTATAAACAAAAAGTTAATAAGCGCGCTGTGTGTACTTGTAAGTTATCAAGTGCATGTTTTTAGTGTCTATGTGTAGTGTTGAGTTGAGTGTCAGGTGTAGTGTGTCGATGTGTACGTGTGAGGGTTTGGTGTAAGTTATAAACTTATGTCGTACTTATTTAATTTAAGTTAAGTAGGCTTTCTGTAAAACTGTAGTTTATATTTTGTAACCAATCCGAGACCAAAGCCTTACATTTGGTTTTTGGTAAAGGATATATCGTTAAGGCTCTATTTAACTTATTGTATAAACATGAACCTTGGTAGCCAAAAAACCGATGTGCAAACTTAGTTTTGAACGATGATGCAGAGCAGACTTCGTGCTTGCGACGTTTGTTTCTAATTGCATCTGGTTCGAAAACCGTTAGGGAGTGTTTTTCATAACCGTTTTGAGGATGAATAGCTGTCTCACAGTAAGTACCTTCCAGTTTGAGTAGAGATCAGTTGTTGGGTGATAAAAAGGGAGAAATAAGCTAACCTTTAAGAGTGCTCTTTGTGCTCTCTCAACTTTTAAGAAGTGAGTTTTACATGTGCCGCCCCATGTGGTGATACAGTATTCTAGCTGTGACTGGCAGAGAGAATAGTAGACTGATCTTATAACCGATTTTGATGCTGTGTTTCTTAAAGCTTTAAATATTACTACTAGTCTCCGTACTCTCGCTGGTAGAAGATCAACGTGATCATGAAATTTAAGATTTCTATCAATAACTATGCCTAAATACTTAGTGGATTGAGTATTTTTAAGGATAGGACACTGACAACTTGAGTCATTTGCATTTGGGCACGTATGGGAGACAATGCTTAAAGCTGGATCCGGTTTGTCATTCGTTTTGATTGAGAACGTTATGTAGGTCGTTTTATCTACATTTAACGTAAGTAAATTCTTATCCAACCAACTGGTCACAGTGTTTATGCCCATCTGAGCTTTAGCAAACACTTCATGCCAGGAGTTACCACTAAAAAGTAAGGCAGTATCATCCGCAAACGCAACAACTTTCGAATCCGGAACCTCAATTTGACATATGTCATTTATATAGACTAGGAATAACGTTGGTCCTAGTATACTACCCTGCGGAACTCCAAAGGTCACCGGGAGCTCTTCACTAGTTATATTACCGATGTTTACACATTGTGTTCTGTCAGTTAGGTAATCACTGAGTAGTTTTAACTGAAGATCCCGGACACCAAGGCATTCGAGCTTTGCCGGAAGGATAGGGACAGAGACTGTGTCAAAAGCCTTCGCTAAATCTAGGAATATTCCAATGGTTTTCCTCTTTGAATCTCAAGTTGTTAACTATACAAATTGTTAGTTCTAACACAGCATCGGCGGTGGATCTCTTGGCTCTGAAACCAAATTGTGCTTGAGACAGAAGATTTTTATTTTCCAAGTAGTTAACAAGTCTTTTGTTAATGATGCGTTCTAAAATTTTTGATAGGGCAGGGAGAATTGATATTGGCCTGTAATTATTGACACAGTCTCTGTTACCACTCTTATGTATCGGATGAACTCTTGACTTCTTATAGATCTTCGGAAATACACCAGTTGTGAGTGATAGATTACAAATGTAAGTTGTAGGTAATGTAAGAATTTCTTTATTTAATTTCAAGGTGTCGCTAGATATCATATCAAGAACCACAGAACAATCACTCTTAAATCCTGTTATCAAAGTCCTAATCTCATCTTCATCCGTAGGGAGCAGACAGAAAGAATGGCTACACGAGTTAACGGTGGTGGGTTCGATTTGCATATGTTTCTTAGCGATTTTTTCTGCTAATGATTTACCTACATTAGCGAAGTATTGCTTAACATTATTTACGGAATTTTGGGGGTCGTTAGTGTTTATAAGTTCAATCGGTCTGTCCTTGGGTTTAGTTAAATATGTTATCTCTTTGACTAGTTTCCAAATTTTTTTACTATTCTTTCCTGCGTTTTGGAATTGAAGCTTCTCATAGTCTCTTTTAAGTTTTCTTAATAAAGATGAACAAAAATTTCGATACCGTTTGTACGTAGTTTTATAAATCTCGTTTTCTGGTTTTTTTTTAACTTTTTTATAAACACTGCTGGTGACACGCACCGCGCACGACACTGCAGCACCGCAGCGGCAATCGAAATCTCTGTCCTGCGTGTCTGTGTGGCCAGGACCGTGCTATCACCCGCATACGGACAGATAAGCGCGCGTGCCAAAACGCGCACGACAAGAAAAGAGCCCTTAGTAGCTGTATACTTTTGTGAGTCCTTCCTTCCTTCTTCCTTCCTTCCTTGGACATTTCACACAACGCCATATAGTCCCAAGTTAAGCAACCTAATGCTTGTGTTATGGTAACGATATGGCTGATAAACTACTTATATACATTTTTTTTTGTAAATACATACATATCATAGATAGAAAAACACCCAGACTCAGAACAAATACATGTAGGTCTTACAAATATTTGTTCCGTGCGGGAATCGAACCCGCGACACGCAGCGCAGCAGTCGGTCGCTCAACCACTGCGCCAACCGTGTCGTCAAATGTCATGAGTGAATGAGTCATGCTAATGATTTTATTTGTTCTTGCAGATTACGCAAATATATGGCAATTAGTCTTGAAATGTATAATGGGGTGCTTACACAGCAAGAAAGAAACTTCAGACTTGCATCCTAATGTGTTTCGTGTTGTGAACATTGATGAGAATGGTGCCGATTTGTGTTCTGGTCAGTTAGAGATAACTGAATCCGATATAATATTGTATCGCGAAGGAAGAGACTCCACTGTATGGCCTTTACACTCATTAAGAAGATATGGGTTTGAGGGAGATATATTCAGCTTTGAATCAGGTTTGTGTTTACAATAATACAATATCTACATTATTATACCAATATTTACTGTTGCCGCTACTGTATTTATGAATATAATCTGTGCTGTTTAATAAGGATCTTCCCGATCGGTTATGAACTTATGACATCAGTCACTTAATTGTCTTTTCTGATTAGTAAGTCTAAACTAAATTAAACAACTAATATAAACATACTTATCCTTCCAAATTATCAATAAGTACCGATGGGAGTACGAAATGCAGTGGTAAATATTAAACTAGCTAAATAAGTTATACATGTATGTATACTTACCTTTCAGGGTTCCGTACCAAAATGGTAAAAAGGAACCCGGAAATAATCCGGAAAGCAAACGCGGGCGGAGAGACTTTGTATGTAAATAGTCATAATTCGAGGTTTAGCTCTCGCCTGTTTCCTTCTTCAATATTGGACAGATTTAAGAGATATTTCATGAACTGAATAAGAAGAATATATTTTGTGTCGCTATGTTTCCTTTTTTGATGATATATTAAACTTAAAAGCACTAGGACCCTCAAAACATGCTCAAAATTGTCCAATAAACTGCTATCAAAAGAGCCTTACTGAACAAGTTTAGCAACTATTCATGAATAGAGAAAAACATAGGGGCACAGTTTATATCCTTCTTATTTAGCTAGTGTAATATCTATTGAATCGATTTAATATTGGAGAAGGAAACAGGCGAGAGCCAAACCTCGAAATATAACTTTTTACATACGAAGTCTACACGCCCACATTTCCTTGTGTGCCTAAGTCTGTCCGTCAGTCACAGCTGAAACAGGGTATTTCAAGAGCTTCTAATGCTATCAAGTTGTTTGGAATAGTTTTACACGTCGTTTGCTCAACTATTTTGCAAATAAGAAAGAAATAAAAATGTACCTATGTATTTTTTTGCTACTGCGACCGAAAGGGGTTCTTAAAAATACGAAGTTCTTAAACATTCTCAAACTTTTTTTAAGGTTCCGTACCCAAACGGTTACCAACGGAACCCTATTAATAAGCCTGGTTGCAAGCAGTGGTTGGGAATGTGTGGCGGGCTTGTCCCAAGTTAACAAATCCCAAGGAAAAATAAAACAATGTCTCTTAATAGCACACTTTTTCAGAAATCATCAACTAAAATTACATAAGTTCCACTAGTGGTAAAAGAATGGCGCTGATCAAAAACTGCAATATATACCGCAGTGTTAAAATTATCTGACGAATATAAGCCTCGCCGATGAAAATTTAAAAACAAATCACGTTTTATATGACAGTACGGAAACCTCGGTGCGCGGTTCCAACTCGCTCTAAACCGGTTTTTTTTATATCAATGCACAAATAACAAAAAATACTCATGTAAAAATAACATAAATATTTAAACGGTTTTAAATGAATACTTAGGTATCTTATATATCTTACACTTTTTGGGGGCCGAGTCACCCGCGTCCGTAGGAGAATACCCTTCAGCGAATCCCTACACGTGGTCCCCGGGTGGTGCTAAACAGGTGACAATAACCGCCTCCGTGGTCTAGTGGTTATACCACTCGATTCAGACCCAGAGGTCCCGGGTTCAATTCCCAGTGGGGGCAAATTTTTTGCTCGGTTTGGTTGGTGGTAGGACTTCTAAGTCCGCCTGGCAAGCTACCACCATCATGTCTAAGTCTGTCGCCATAACAACAATGTTAACAGCATTGTTGTGTTCCGGCAATTAGAGATATGATAGCCAGTTCCTCTATGTTAGAGGATTCCGGGTGAAACTCGCTTCCATCTTCGGCCTAATCATCACTTTCCATCAGGTGAGATTTGGGCCAAGAGTTTCCCCGTTTTAAATAAAAAAAAAAAAAAAAAAAAAAAAAAAAACACTAGTTTTCCCCCGCGGCTTCGCTCGTGTCGACTGTAACTTTTTTTTTTGCATAAGAACCATCTCCCGACATTAACAAACACGACAAAAAAAGAATTAGCACAATCGGTCCAGCCGTTCACGCGTGATGATTGGACAAAGGGAAAAAGGGATTAACTTTTATATAATACTAGCTGACCCGTGCAACTTCGTCTGCCTCACATTTTCCATTACTGCTCCGCTCTTATTTGTCTTAGCGTGATGATATATAGCCTATAACCTTCCTCGATAAATGGGCTATCTAACACTGAAAGAATTTTTCAAATCGGACCAGCAGTTCCTGAGATTAGCGCGTTCAACCAATCAAACTAACAAACAAACAATCAAACAAACAAACAAACTCTTCTGCTTTATAATATTAGTATAGATACAAGACTAGCTGACCCGCGCTACTTCGTCTGCGTCACATTTTCCATTACTGCTCCGCTCCTATTTGTCTTAGCATGATATAGCCTATAACCTTCCTCGATAAATGGGCTATCTAACACTGAAAGAATTTTTCAAATCGGACCAGTAGTTCCCGAGATTAGCGCGTTCAACCAAACAAACAAACTAACTCTTCTGCTTTATAATTTTAATATAGATATCTTATGAACACTCAAACTAATTTCATTTTTAATTTATAGCGCTTAGTTATAATAAACAGGCAAAGACTGCAGTCAAGTCAGAATCGCTCACTGGGGGTATTTTAAAATCTCTAAAGTCAGATATTATTTTTTGCATCCGCAAAATACACAAGTTTGTTTCCGAACGTGCCGTGCCTGCTCTTAGAAATTAGTTCCAGAGTATTTAGGACTGAGTTTTCATGGGCTCGAGGCATTCAAGTGTCCAGGAGTACCTAGTTGTCGAATTGTTCTGGCCGTTTCCATTTATGTTTTAATTCAGCTAAGTTATTTATTATGTTGGGATTGGCTTCCATTCTTGGATTTATCATTTGGGCTTGTGACTACATTTTACGCCTATCAAAGATCGTCGAATAACGTGCCTAGGTAGGTTAACGTAGTTTAGGTTAGTATGTAATAGGGAAAGACACCCACCCAACCACTAATTACTGAATCATTCAACCTAGGCAAGCATGTAACATTTAGCTTCAAGTACTAAAAAAATATGTTTTTGGTTTTAGGTAGACGATGTGAGACTGGAGAGGGAATATATGCATTTCGCTGTCGAAGAGCATCTCTGTTATTTCGCACACTACAACAACAAATTCAATTAAGGAATGTGATTCACGATTCGGTGCCATATCCTGTATCCAGATTGACGCCGTCTCCTCAGGGCAGGCAAACATTACAAGCTAGTGTAGTTCATCGCTCTTCTATAGACAACGGCCAGCCAGACAATGCGCGCCCTGCCGTCAACAATAATCTCCCAAATAATATTTCAAATACGACAGTTCCACGCAATGCTACTCAATCACCACGATCACCATCTAGTGCGGATATATTAGAGGTAATGCCTTTGTATCCAAGATCTCAATCTAGTACCAATCAAGTCACGAATGTTTATCAGCTCAGAGATTTTAAGAGAGAACCCAATAATAACCAAGGAGAAGCGCCTGCGCCGGCGCCGGCGCTGCTGCCACTGCCTGATAACCGAGCAACGGAAATTCGACATGTTTACTCAAATGATATCAATAGAGATTTAGCTTTCTTACGGAGCACGTTACGACAAGATGCTGCCATGAATACGATGAAAGAAATAGAAGATGAAAATATATTTCTCAAAAGTTTGGATAACAATACTCCAAATAACAAACAAATCAACAGCCCTCTATCCCCAACGTTAAGTAACTCGAGTGAACACTACGCGCAATTGAGTCTGGAACAACAACAACAGCAGCAGCAACAAGATGCGGCTAGGATGTACATGAACATTGCTCGCAATGATGCAGAAGCCGGTATGAACGATACCGTGCCTACCACTCCATTGACACCAAAACAAGTAGAATATTCTAATTTATCTGTGGGGAATAAACCAGAGATAAACACGTACGCAAATTTATCACTAGGTGATATGGGCGACAGTATTAAGAACGCTAAACAAATATTAAGTTTCTCAGCACCCTCTGAGCATAACCAAAAATTCTCCGAGTCCGACACTTTTACCTCTATGTCACCTGTGGAAGAATTGGAAGTCAACTACGCAATATTAGATATTGATTCAAATAAAGAAATTGCAAAAATGACAAGGGATATAACTTCCCCCGAGAGTCAATCCTTCAGCAGTTCTAAAAATGAAAGCGTTGCCTCATATTCGTCGCAGCCTCGCGGACGTCTTGTATCGCAGTGCAGTGTAGAGAAAACGAGTCTTCTCGCCAACCCGGCCCAGGCGCCGTCTGCTGCCATCGGCTACACCACAATTGACTTTGATAAAACCGTTGCGCTAACATCTGTAGCCGCCGGAGCGGATTGCGATGCAGATGGCAATCGCAAGACTAGACATAATTCATGTAATGTCATTTGCGGAAGCCCAGCCAGTAATGACAAAACGAAATAGAAGTTACCTAAATATTGCACCTTATATAACAAAATATTTTAAACCCGGCCGGAATACGAATTTGTATCACAAGTACCTAAACGTACGATACTAGTCGTACATCGGAGTGCTCCTACCTATATCTTTATTGTATCTTTCGTCACTCGTTTTATGATATATCGACGCTCTATTTGACGAAAAATATTCCAACTAGATCTTCTAATTTAAAACCGCGTGCCCTTAAATTTCATATACACATTCAGAGTATGTCAATACTATTCAATACCTTCCAACCTCTTGAATTCGTGCAACCGTTATTGGTTTTGTTTCAGTCACTGTCACCGTGAGTCACTATGTACCTGTGCCAGTGACACAATAACCTTGGCATGTGTGCCCACATACAGTGAAGCAGGGGCCGAGTGCTCAATTTAAATTAGACAATCTATACCCGTAGCACTTGGTGCATGGATCGGGATATTTCCTTCGATTTCTCCATACACAACTTCGTACGTCTGTATAGTCCTATTAGACTTCTTTGCTCGTCTGCCAGGCAACGTTGTTTCGGGTTTAAGGGTCAGTGAAAGAACATTAACGTACGATGTTTCTACTTCTGGGATAGCAACGCACCTGAGCAATCGGTTAAGTAGGACTATTAGGTGGATGGAAAGGCGTCAGAAGAGGAGCCCGCTTCCAAATTTTGAATACACGACAGTTATGTCCCCCGCGGCTTCGCTCCCGTCAACTGTAACTTTCGTATTTTTTTTCTTTCATAAGACCTTCTCCTGACAGTAACAAACCTAACATAAAAAGTATGAGCGAAATCGGGCCAGCCGTTGTGCGATGACCAAGGGATATAGGGTTTCATTTATATATATAATTATATAAATATATATGTATACTAGCTGTACCCCGTCGCTTCGCTCCCGTCAACTGGCTACCGTAGCTACCCATTTTTTTAGGGTTCCGTAGCCAAACGGAACCCTTATGGATTCGCCATGGCTGTCTGTCTGTCTGTCCGTCCGTCCGTATGTCACACCCACTTTTTTCCGAAACTAAAAGAACTATGCTGTTTAAACTTGGTACGTAGATGTATTCTGTGAACCGAATTAAGATTTTCACACAAAAATAGAAAAAAAAAACAATAAATTTTGGGGGAGCGAACATAAGGAACTGAAACTCAAATTTTTTTTTCCATCAACCCTATACGTGTGGGGTATCTATGGATAGGTCTTCAAAAATGATATATAGAGGTTTCTAAAATCATTTTTTACTAAACTGAATAGTTTGCGCGAGAGACACTTCCAAAGTGGTAAAATCTGTGTCCCCCCCCTGTAACTTCTAAAATAAGAGAATGATAAAACTAAAAAAAATATATGATGTACATTACCATATAAACTTCCACCGAAAACTATTTTGAGCGAGATTTAGTTAGTAGTTTTTTTTAATACAGTTTACGTCTTAATTCGTAAACCACAACTTTTGCTAATAATATACCTACAGTTTTGTACGGAACCCTCGGTGCGCGAGTCCGACTCGCACTTGGCCGCTGCTTTGCTTTTAAACCTGCCCTGTATTCTGGTGAACTAAACGAAAAAGAATGATTCAACTCGGTCCAGCCGTTCTCGAGTTTTAGCGAGACTAACGAACAGCAATTCATTTTTGTATATAAGAAGATATGGGGTGCAATATTAAACATTATTTCTTAAACAGGAAAATAATTAATGGGACACAGTTGCATTAATAGGGTATATCACACATTTTGAGATGGAAAGAAAAGTCTTATTTATGGACAAACTCTTGATTTGATAGGTTTAGTGTAAAATATTACAACTCAATGGTGGCTTTTACCTGAACATTTTTCTTGTTTACATCATTACATACCAAATAATGTATCCAATAAGCATTCATTTGAATTATGTAGTTCCTAATATATCTATGTAAATATTTATATTGCATGTTGTTACCAAAGTAGATTTAATTTTAACCAAATGTAAGTAAATGTAACCTTTGTTATAGGGGGATATTATACTATCATATATCTTGTACGAAATTATCCTATATCCTGTATGAAATATCCTACTTTCTACAAAAAATCTCAGGGTACTTACTATCCATTCCTAGTACTATATTATTAGTTTATAAATGTGAAAATCTGAGTAAGCTTGACATACTACAAATATAATACTAAATTATCCCATGGACCACGGGGTATTGTCTGCTACTGGAATAAACTTGTCATATTGGCTTTGACATAATCCAGGCCATGGGCAACCCCTGTTCCAAATGGCATCTAAATTGTTCAGCCGCTGAGGCTTGACACATAATTGTTTATTTACACCAAAACAACTTAAAACACAGTTATATTTAAAGTTGTTGTACAAAGGTGAGCCTAACTTAAAGTCGAGTTTCCTGCAAATACATGAGCAAACCATCCAAATATACGACTTGCACATTTATAGTAGGATACTTAACCGCTATTACCATAAAGATATAAGATAGAGTAATATCCATACAACGACATAAGGTTCCTACATCTAAAAGTAGAACACCAAAAATCGAACGAAAACTGTAAATCATAACAACTATTTAAGCGTCTGGACCTTAAAGTGCATAGGGTCAAATGTGTTAGTTATTAAGCACCTATTAACTTGATAAATAGCAATTAGTAACGTTATTGTTAGCCAAAGACGAATTACTAGAAAATATTTACCACACATGATTCATTTTAATTTGTTGGCAGATTTTTTTGAGAGCTGAAGATGGCACTACCGTCTTCAGCAAAATGATATAGCATAGTCTGATAGTCCGTATTTCACCATCAACTCAAATTATTCTAACTGTGAAGTTGTACTTTGATTTTAATAATATTAAGTAGCTGATTGTTAATGTGGCTTTATAGTAAAGTTATTGTTTTTCTACACTGAACTGAATTATTGTGTAAATAAAAATATTTTTTCAAGTGTGTAGGGTATAATCTAAACTTAATTGTTGTAAAAAAAGGTAAAACTGTCTATAGAAGATGGTACCTAATCCCCGGAATTAGTGATCCAATTGCGAAAATTCATTTTCAATTTGAAAGCAACGCTGTGGCTGAGTGCTATAGGTTAGATTCCCGTACGATTCCTATGGGATAGGCCACGGGAACCAAGCCGCGAGCGAGTGTTCAATATTATGTTCCGGATACTAGAATGCACCGGTTATCTATGAGGTATTAGAACTTTTACGAAATGGTTTCGCCAATTGGTTAGATAAGTTAGTGTGTAGATAGGTGCTTTGTTTGTGAAATTGAGAAAAGGTGCTGATAAAGCAAGGGTCTAACCTAAATATGAGTAATGGGAACCATATTATAGTTATTGTTAAGTACTAAATATGTGACTGGCCTAAGTTTAATTACACACTTTTCAACCAAATAATGCCAACTACCAATGATTAAAAGCTTGTAATAAGTGTAATAAATTGTAAGTCAACAAACTATGCCCGGTTTCTGAGGTACTTTGTCGGTCATTTATCAGTCCGTTAACAACTAGTAATCAACCAATGGCGGTATGACAAATAGCATTAAGGACAGATAAAAACCTCAGAAACTGGGCATTATAATATTTATTTAACACTGGCACACAAATGTACAGAGGGCTCTACCTAAACTTTGGGTGATGCAGAGTATAGTAAATAATTAATAAATAAATCGATAACAGATCGGTTTAGATCGATGTTCTATACTTAAATTTATAATAATACTAGCTGACCCGCGCAACTTCGTCTGCGTCACATTTTCCATTAATGCTCCACTCCTAAATAATATTGCGGTTATAAATTAAGATGTAAGCAATCCTATCTCACAAGTTGGATCAAACTGCACACGGTGTGCAAATTTAATTAAAATCGGTTAAGTAGTTTAGGAGTCCATCGCGGACAAACAACGTGACACGTGATTTATATATATGAAGCTGTTCCCCGCGGCTTCGCTCCCGTCAACTGGCTATATTTTTTTTTGCTTTTAAACCTTCCCTGTATTCTGGCGAACTAAACGAAAAAAGAATTAGCAAAATCGGCCCAGCCGTTCTCGAGTTTTAGCGAGACTAACGAACAGCAATTCATTTTTATATACCTACTAGCTGTACCCCGCGGCTTCGCTCCCGTCAACTGGCTACCTGTCTACCTACCTACCTACCCCGCTACTCTCTTACTCTTACTCACAGACAATTTGTATTTGACTAATCTCAATATTTATACGATACAAACGTCACTCAATTGTTTTGCCTTCCCGAAACCTCTCCACTAACACTTAAACTTTATGAAATGGTATTAAAGTTCAAATTGACTTTTAAGTATAATTCCGAATCTTTTGTATGGGAGCATAGAAGAGTGTTGTTTTCAGTCTTTTTCAGGCATTTTTTATATTTTTTCTCTCCGTAAGAACCATCCTCGTACTTCAAGGAATATTCTAAAAAAATAATTGGCCAAATTGGTCCAGGCGTTGTTGAGTTATGCGCTTACCAACACATTTAGCGATTCATTTTTATATTATAGAAGATATAGATAGATAAAGAGATAAAGTTTGTGAGGATGTAGGGGATAAACTCGGGATCTACTGAACCAATTTTGAAAATTCTTTTACAAATAGAAAGCCACGTTATTTGTGAGTGTTAACCCGAAAAATACCGCCGGACGATGTGGGCACGGGTCAGCTAGTACGATATAATTACAATCCATCGCCGTCAACATAAAGTCTCGACATAAGTGTTGTTAACTTATACTTAGATGAGTTAAAACTTTTAAAAGTTTTTTCATACAGATATTCACTTTTAACTTAAAAGTGAATATCTGTATGAAAAAACTTCCTAAAAACCTTTGTCATATAAGACATATGCCTGGTTTCTGAGGTCGTTTATTTGTCCGTTAACACGATTTGTTACAACGCCATAGGTTGGTTAGTAGTTATCGAACAGATTTAAAACGACCAATTAAGTACCTCAGAAATCGGGCATTAGATTTTGTTATTTCAAAATTCGATTATTATTTCGAATTCTGAATTCAGATATAGGTACAATGATCATAATTAATTTGTACCTATTCGTAGTGCAAGTTTTCCCACTGACGTCCGGTTGACTGTACCTACATTGTTATTAGACTTATTTCTACCATGAATTTAAAAAGCATAATATTTTGTTATTAACATTCTTAACGCATAAAATGCTTGATTACATGCACTTAATAAACGTATAAGAGTGAAGCCAGACGAACGTAATTTGGTGAATTTTGAGGCGCGTAAAATGAGTCGGCTGATTTCGGTTTCATACTAAAGTCCAACTCATTTTTCGTCGCTGTCTGGCACAAACAGGGGCCCGAGTCTGCTATTACAATAGTGTCTGAATGGTCGATCACTGATTTCAACATGGTTGATTTTGACAAGTTTGGTAATCTACTAACATAATGGCATCATAATGGCGTCATTATGACATTCCAATGATCAACCACTGACACGCGATTGAAAGAAAGCCATATGAATGGTAATCTCGTACATAATGACAGATTTAGTATTTACGAACTTTTCACTACTTCGATTGCTTATAACACTAATAAATAATATGTAAAACTATATATAAATAAAATCTGGCATGAATAAATAATCAAATTTAGCTCGGTTTTATAATAATACCGCAATCACAGTATAAATATGGACAGTACAGAAACTACCTACAAACGCTCGAAACGGCACACTCACACAAACATGCGCACCTACGAGACTTTTCGGTGCCCGTCGCGGTACTCTCAGTAGTGAGTGCCGCCGGCCGCGTCAAGACGAGTGGTCACATTTTAGTTTAGCCCCGCGATCTTTTTAAAAATACCACGAACGTATATATGTATATGCGTAGTATACGGCTGTTTGAACTCGGCATCATCACAACCGGAGCTAACGTATTTTAAACTTCCTGCTGATTTTGAAAGGTGAGGTTACTTAATCGTTATCGAAGTATAAGTCCGTGTGATCGATCAAAATTAATTCGTGAACTTCAAACTATTAGGTACTACTACTTCTTGTAAATCCAAGATGGCGCCTGCTATAGGTATTTTTTTGTCATGGGTGTCGTTTCCATGGTTTTCGAGGGTTTTGAAGCCGATAGTCATGTCAAAACGTGAATTCAAGATGACGGCTGCAATAGGTATCAAGTTTTTCGTCATGGGTGTCGTTTTCAAGGTTTTCGAGGGTGTTTAAGCCGATAGTGATGTCAAAACGTGAATCCAAGATGGCGGCTGCAATAGGTACCAATTTTTTCGTCATGGGTGTCGTTTCCATGGTTTTCGAGGGTGTTGAAGCCGATAGTCATGTCAAATAGTGAATCCAAGATGGCGTGTGCAATAGATATCAATTTTTTCGTCATGGGTGTCGTTTCCATGGTTTTCGAGGGTGTTGAAGCCGATAGTCATGTCAAAACGTAAATCCAAGATGGCGGCTACAATAGGTATCAATTTTTTCGTCATGGGTGTCGTTTTCAAGGTTTTCGAAGGTGTTGAAGCCGATAGTGATGTCAAACGTGAATCCAAGATGGCGGTTGCAATAGGTACAGAGCGCCCGAAACGTTTTCGTCCAACAGCGGCTTGCGTACGCTCCCGCCAAAACTTGTAAAAGGTTTCGCCGTAATGACAAAGTTAGTGCTACAAGTTGTTGTGTGTTAATATTAAATTAGTTTCCGTGTTTAAACTATCGTCTTTTGTCGAGATTAACCAGCGCCATGAGATTACCTATTTAAATTGCACTTGTAAGCTAGTTATTCAAATTCGATTGATTGATCACTACAGAACAAAAATTAAAAAAAATAAATAAACAAAAACATTAAAAGTGACAACCCTATTGCTTCAATGGAGCGTAGGTATTTATATTCTCAACTAGGCTTAGTTTCCGTACTGTCCATATTTATACTGTGCCGCAATACTATTACGAGTACGAGACCATTGACGAGCCAGTGGCCGGCCACTGACGTGCCAGTGACCGTGCGATTATGAATTTAGCAGATTACGAAATTTTAGCAAAATGACAATGGCATGACAATGGGATCGTGTCGGAATGACAAATTGATAAAAATAGCAGACTCGGGCCCCTAGACTTTAGTGTGAAACCGTATGCAGCGTAAATTTTTCCGACTCATTTTATGCGACTCACAACTCAAAATATTACGCTCGTCTGGCTTCACCCTAAGAATAGATTCACATTCGTGTCAAAGCTTACCTACTAAGCAAAGTAAGGGCAGAGGCAACCTATAAAATGAATAAAATTGAACTTTTTATTTTGACTAAATGTTTAGTTTCGGTCAAAATCGCAGAATGAGTCTGACTCTCTCTTAGCCGTTTTTTTAAGAAAAAATGTAGTGACACAAGTAGTTTACTTTTTTTTTACTGTTAGTAGGTACCTATTTAAACAATCCGTTTTCTTTTTTAATTTAAATTTTGATTGTGTTGTGTATTTACTTAAATCGATAAGTATAATAATTTAAATCTCATTTTAAGTGAACTGTAACATGTTCTTATGAGAAAAAAGATTATTAAAAACCTAAGCACACTTGGTTGGTATGTCTAATTGAGAAGTTATATTTTATATTGCAGCTTATTGAAACTGTCGACTCACTTCTATCCTTATAATAATGCTTTAGTAATGTAAAAACCAAAGACTTACTTCAACCCTTCCGAGATATTGTGATGTTTTATGTTGTCCTTTATTTGACTGAACATAGGGATGATTTTTATTAATTTATTTACATGAAGTGTGCCATTTGGGGTAGGATGTACATCAGAACGTTCGGCCAGTCGAGATAGGGAGCTGGCTGCTACTCCAGTTTTTAGTGACGATTATGTGACGCATAAAGATACCAGCCAAAGAATTTGTGACAGAACGGATCGAAAGTTAGAAGCATTTATTTATGGCCGAACGAACTGATATCAGGACGTTCGGCCAACCTGAATCTCCATAATTGAGGACCTCAGAGAAACTGTTACTGAATAAAGATTTAGTGACGATTTGGTGACAAACAACCAATGCTTTAGTTTTACTCGTAATGCCACCGGATAAAAATAAAATGAATTTTGGTTCCTGGAACATCAGGACGTTCGGCCAACGTAATCTCCATAACTGAGGATCTGAGAGAAACCGTTAATGAATAAAGATTTAGTGACGAGACTGAAACTAATTATAATTGCTTTATTTTTTTTTGTGACGGCTCCTTTAAATAGTAAAATGAAAATTTAACATATAACCTCAAAACATTGGGATTATCGATTACTCCACAAGGAAGAAGCCTAGAGAAACCGATAATGAATAAAGATTTAGTGACGAGACTGAAACTAATTATTATTGCTTTATTTTTGTTTGTGACGGCCCCTTTAAATAGTAAAATGTAAATTTAACATATAACCTCAAAACATTGGGATTATCGATTCCTCCACAAGGAAGAAAGCTAGAGAAACCGTTAATCAATAAAGATTTAGTGACGACACTGAAACGAACTTTTATTGTTTTTTTTTTTTTTTGTGACGGCCCCTTTAAATAGTAAATTGAATATTTAACATTATAACCTCAAAACATTGGGATTATCGATTACTCCCCAATGAAGAAGCCTAGACGACTCGTAAAACCCCTGATGTGTTATAGATTTTCAGTTTCAGTGCAATGGTGTCAGTATTTTTGTTGATTCAAGATTAATCTATAAAAATGCACTATGGCGGATGGCGACTGAAATAGGGTGACCATGTATTCCAACGAAACAAGTATTTATCGAGTAAGTGCTTTTTTATCTACTGAATGAAGCATATCACGTCGAAATAGTTATAAGGTGACGATGTAGGTATTGCAACAAAATAAATATATACGTGGACGGAGGAATATGAGGAGTGCAGATAACTAAAATTTTATATAGGTTTAATATGCATTAGAAATAAAAAAATATAAAAAACATTACACACACACCATGCGTTATGATGTGGCCTCTTTGCTTCTACTTTTTACTATTTTTCTGTGTCTGTCACTATCACATGAATAAAAAAAAATGAAACTATCGACCGAATTTCGACCAATAGGATACCACTAGTTTTCTTATCAATTTCTGCTATAGTACCTACCAAGGGATCTCTGCACCCGCGTGGAATGCGTTCCTTCCCCCGCAACTTTCCGGCGCCTTACTGTCTCTCGCTCGCCAAGTCGCCAGTCATGTCACTAGTGTGATGTCATCGAGGTCAGGTGCAGAGATCCTTTGGTACTATAATAGAACCACACAGGACTATCGAAAATGGGTAGCTTAAGTTCTGGCTGACCTTACCGGAAAGAAAGCCGTGATGCTGTCGACTAGTATTTTTAAGAGTTCATTTGGTGTAGTTATTGTATTATCTTACTGTGGTTCATCTATAGAAATGTTATTTCATTTTAAAAATGTGTAATCTAGTTTATCAAACTAGTAATAATATTGTCGGGCCACCACCGAAAGAAATCCGATTTGACAAGTTTCAAGTCAGTCATCGAGCAATAAACACAGGAAGCTGTCAAATCGATCTATCTTCTCTCGTGGTGAATCAATTTAACGTGCCAGCCGTATAAGAACCCATTGGCCTGGCACGCGACGATGGCAAAAGACCGGACGGTATGTCTTTATTTCAATGGAAGATAGGTAGGCCTTTAGTGTGGGACGCTACTAAACTTGTGTCGATACTCTTGCGCCATCCCATCTTCCTAGCTCGTCGTGCTGTGCTGGTTCTGCGGCTTCGGCTGCTGAAAACCTCAAACGGCAGAAATATAGTGGCCTTATGGCAACTACATTTTTGAGCCGTTTGGGGTTGAAACTCTTGGACCGTGGGGTCCGAGGGCTCACGTCCTATTCAAAGATCTAGCAAAACGCTTAGTTGACGCTTCGAATGACCCAAGAGCTGGCTTTTACCTTGGACAGCATTGCCATACAACGTGGCAATACAGCCAGTCTTTTGGGCTCCAGTTGATAGCGATGGGGTGGGGACGAATTCTTTGACGCCATATTTTAGTTAGGAGTTTTTTTTTTCTATTGTAAGTGTAGGTACCTATATAGTTTGTTCTTTAAATAAATAGTTATTATTTAACTGTAATTCTAAAAAGTACAATTTATTATGTACTTACCTAACTACCTACCGCTTTTTTTGGATGATTATAAAGAAAGCATTTTTTAATTTGTGTGCCCATTTATTTAAGTTTTTTTTTTATGCGAAACGGGGAAACTCTTGGCCCAAATCTCACCTGATGGAAAGTGATGAAGTATTCTTGTACTTCAATTTTTCCAATCTCCAATGTCAGTCACCTTTCCACTTTTGTTTGCTTTTAGCCAAAATAGACACGACTAATATAACAAAAACTTCATAAGTGGACACTGGTATGCAGGCATCAGCTCAACGTTGCTTGTACCTGTATAATTTTTAATATTACGACGTGTTTTGCTTCATTCACTCACTTGATAAATACTTCGATGGAATACATGGTCACCCTATTTCAGTCGCCATCCGCAATAGTGCATTTTTATGGATTAATTTTGAGTCAACAAAAATACCGACACCATTGCACTGAAAACCTATAACACATCAGGGGTCTTACGCGTCGTCTAGGCTTCTTCGTTGTGGAGGAATCAATAATCCCAATGTTTTGAGGTTATATATTAAATTTACATTTTACTATTTAAAGGGGCCGTCACAAACAAAAATAAAGCAATAATAATTAGTTTCAGTCTCGTCACTAAATCTTTATTCATTATCGGTTTCTCTAGGCTTCTTCCTTGTGGAGTAATCGATAATCCCAATGTTTTGAGGTTATATGTTAAATTTTCATTTTACTATTTAAAGGAGCCGTCACAAAAAAAAATAAAGCAATTATAATTAGTTTCAGTCTCGTCACTAAATCTTTATTCATTAACGGTTTCTCTCAGGTCCTCAGTTATGGAGATTACGTTGGCCGAACGTCCTGATGTTCCAGGAAACAAAATTCATTTTATTTTTATCCGGTGGCATTACGAGTAAAACTAAAGCATTGGTTGTTTGTCACCAAATCGTCACTAAATCTTTATTCAGTAACAGTTTCTCTGAGGTCCTCAGTTATGGAGATTCAGGTTGGCCGAACGTCCTGATATCAGTTCGTTCGGCCATAAATAAATGCTTCTAACTTTCGATCCGTTCTGTCACAAATTCTTTGGCTGGCATCTTTATGCGTCACATAATCGTCACTAAAAACTGGAGTAGCAGCCAGCTCCCTATTTCGACTGGCCGAACGTTCTGATGTACATGGGGTAGGTAGTATAATATAAGTAAGATTTTTTTGAGATGCTGTGTACCTACCTATATAATTTTAGTTTTAAGAAATATACCTAGTAAACATTAATTGGACATAATATATATAAAATTAGAAAACATATAAGATATTGTTCTTTTAAGGTTTTTTATTCCTTTCTCCTTACCTTTGATGATACTTAGCAAATTATTTGACAGTCAATCTACATGTGACTCAGGTTGGCTGGACAAATCTTCAAAATAGCTTGCATTTAACTAGGTCAATAGGTCACTTTATGTGACGGCTAAACACCCTTATTTCAGAATTTGTGACGCTACAGAATCTTAGATAATCGATCGAAAACGTGTCCAGCCATCTTGAAAAACCACTTTTCGCTGGTCTCTCAATCTCGGTAACGGAAGTGATTTTGACGACTTTTTGCATATCAACGGGCGTCACATAAATTTGTGACGGGCACCGAGCTAATAGTTTTGTGATAAGTACAGTGGTTTAGTAGAAAAATGCAAAAATCTGTGTCCAGCCATCTTGAATTTACGTATAAAACTTATGGCTGGCACTTCCGAATCTCAATAACGGTGGCGTTTTCGAATATAGTTCCTTTACTAATACTTGGTGACGCAATGTGTGACAGTAATAACGTTTGATTTATGGCGTCACATGTAAGGGTTTACGAGAAATCAATAAAAACTTAATGTCCAGCCAACCTGAGTTCAAGATGGCTGGACACGTGTATCTCCACTGCCTGATGATCTATGACCTTCGAAATGTGTTCAAAATTTTGTGACGGGGACGATAATGATAACCTGAAATTGTGACGGAGAAACTTTGCGTAGTTTCAAAGATATTGATCATTTAAATTTCCCCAAACAAACACTGCAGTAGGGTAACCAATATTGTAGGTTTTATGTAGGACAAGTATATTTTAAGGTGTTTTCTTTAATGGACGAAAATCCGTGTATTGGTGATACTAATACGAACAACTGTAGATATTTAAATCAATAGAAGACAAAAATGTAGAAGTGAGGAAGGGGGGAGGGGGTGTCATTTTTTAATGTTATTGATTATTTGCGTGCAGATATCTATTCTTTTTAGATTAGGTATATATTATGTCAGGAGAACTAAACTAATGCTCTGAAGGTATTTAAATGAAAAAATAATGTTTGCTGTAAATAAAATCACATTTATTTATTTGTACTTATACAGCGTTTCAAATGGCGAAAATGACGATCAACAACTCGCATTTGCACTTCCGTAACCCCCGCCTTGTACCACAACGTTGTTTTACCGCCGTCCTAAGGCCGCGTACCGGACGACGGCAGGCGCGGGCGCGGCGGCGGGCGGCGACACGCGTAAACTGGCCCGTTCGTACATTTGGTACATCTCTTCACCGCGACAAACTGAGCGAAACCGAGAACAAGCCAGCCCCCCTAGCCAAGTCACAAACGATAAACATAAACTCTCAGTAGTCTTTAATAGATTTTCAACTTTATGTTATCTATACTAATATTATAAAGCAGAAGAGTTTGTTTGTTTGTTTGGTTGAACGCGCTAATCTCAGGAACTACTGGTCCGATTTGAAAAATTCTTTCAGTGTTAGATAGCCCATTTATCGAGGAAGGTTATATGCTATATATCATCACGCTAAGACAAATAGGAGCGGAGCAATAATGGAAAATGTGACGCAGACGAAGTTGCGCGGGTCAGCTAGTTGGATATAAAGTTGAAAATCTATTGAAGATTACATAGTGTTTTCGTTCGTTCCGGTCGCTAACGCTCAGTAGTCTTTAATAGATTTTCAACTTTATGCTCTTAGGTATAAAGTTGAAAATCTATTGGAGATTACTAAGCGTTCACTTTTATCGTTTGCAACTTGGCTAGGGGGCAGTTTACACGCGTGATCGCCCGCCACCGCGCCCGCGCCCGCAGTCGTCCAGTTTGCAGCTGTG
This sequence comes from Ceramica pisi, assembly GCA_963859965.1. Classification (NCBI taxonomy): domain Eukaryota; kingdom Metazoa; phylum Arthropoda; class Insecta; order Lepidoptera; family Noctuidae; genus Ceramica; species Ceramica pisi. The sequence goes on along the minus strand of OY982536.1, from coordinate 15,035,757 downwards.
TTTGAAGCGCAAATTAAGTTAGTGGTCGTCATTTTAATCATATAAATAGCTGAATATACTAAAATTTTCTGCAATACCTATTTATAAAAGAGAATTATTACACAAAATCAATCACAGCATCAGTCTTCATTTTTTGATTAAGTATTCTTTATTGATTCATTTGACAAGATACAATCACATTTGGTTTTAGTACGTACTACCTAGTTAGCTAGGTGAGTTATACAGGGAAATTGAAAAAATACCCGAAACCTCTTAGGCAGTGAAAGTACACATGATTATAAGCAACTTTTGTTTTGGTAAAACTCCGAAATCTCGAAAAAAATATCAGCTGTTTCATACATTTTCATTGGCTAAATACTGCATTTTGTATGAAACAGCTGATATTTTTTTCGAGATTTCGGAGTTTTACCAAAACAAAAGTTGCTTATAATCATGTGTACTTTCACTGCCTAAGAGGTTTCGGGTATTTTTTCAATTTCCCTGTATAAAGAAAGTCTTATTTCTAAATAGATTCACATTAAAAACAACATACAGTATAAAAACACTTACTCGATTTAAAAAAACAAGGAACATATTCCAGCGTAACATGAACCTACAACATGTTATTTATATAACGTAAAACCGCTCGGTTGCTGGCTCAAACAATGCAACTTTATTTTAAGAAATTTGCTGAAATGTAGGTATACCGTATGTCTACGACATATATGCAATCCTTGAAACCACAGTCATACTAGTTATGGTATTTGATAACGCTATACAAAAAAGTAACGAAATCGGTCCAGTAGTTTTGTCAAAAAGTCGAGTTTTAATTTAAAGCAAATTTGAACACTCTGTAGAATTGCAACAGTAGGTTAATAGTACAATGAACTTGAATCCTTGAACATTGAAAAGCGACGTTGCCACGCTGTGCAATCATTCGCCTACGCAGTTGTACTCATTTTACCTATTTACCTAAAATGCGAACTCGGTACACCTAAACGACAGGCGGGATTTTAATGTGTTTGTATTGCATTTTAATTGAAAACAGAACAAAGCTGTTGTGGCATAGTTGAAGGTCGTGGGTGAGACCAGGCAAGCACTTTTCACTGTGTAATTTATTTATCATCACTGCTCTCAAAACGGTGAATGAAAGAAAACTTCAAGTTTAAAGATGTCCTAGAAAAAAAAATCGAAGACATGTGATTTCTACCAACCCGCATGCCCGCGTAGTGGATTGCAACCCACTCCATCTCACAGAGAAGAGGCTTTTGTCCCTAACCAGAGGGAACATTGTAGGACCGACTATTAAAAATCTTAATGTTGTTTGTTTTTCGTTACATTCGTACGTGAAATTTCTCCTTGTGAAATGTTCTTGACCTGTCATGGCCGAAATTTTATTTTGTTATTTTTACTCAAATTCATTTTCACTGAGACACTCCAACAATACCTGCAAGTGTACCGGCGGATCACGGCGGCGCGGTTCGTTTGTCGGCTTAGTACAAAAGGACGCGGCACGCGTGTGTCGGCTTTTGGCGAGGAGGGGCGCGGGGAGCGGGTTGCGCGCGCTCGACGCTTAGGGTTGGACACAGTTATCGACAATATTATCAGCTTTCTCTCATTGTCTTTTGAAGAGAATAATGATCGGTTAGCAAAAAAGATGTTCTATTTTTAATGGAAATGGTTAGTTTAGAATTATTATAGCACCACTATGTACCTACCTACCTATTCTGATTAAAAATTATAATTGAGTGGATTTAGAGATAAAAAATAATGTAATAATGTTTACATTTTAGGAAGAAACATCCTATTAAAAAAACGTACTCACCCGTTTTCTACATTACTCACTATCTAGGTAGTACCTACGGTAGTTTCGTAAGTCGAAACGTACAAAAATTAAAATTTATTTTAAAAGTCCAATAAATTTAACTATCACTTCACTGTTAAATACGGTTATTACACAAAAGTACTAGTATTGTAATGCCTTGATTGCGTATTAAGTCTTTATTAGATCAGTAATTGTAGAAAAGTATCGATAAAGGATAATTATTACATTGTTTACCCTATTTACCTATGACTTTTATTTTTTGCCAGTACGGAATACGGATGTAAGTGGTGCTTTGTCAGTTCACCGCGAGTCTTCCGGGATAGCGTGTGTGCATTTCGCAAAGATTTGATAGGTACTTAAGTACACGCATTGTTTTACGTGATTTTTGTTATATGTATTAGTTTAATTATTTTCTTACAGTGAAATAGACACTGAGTAGGTACTTGACTTTTGTGTGTGTAAATTGTAATTGTGTTTTTAATTTTATTTGTACATACCTAGGTACTTATTTTTTACGGTGAAATAAACAATCGGATCCGGGTCGAAATTTGTTGGGCAGGGTTCGGGACAACATTGTTCGGCGATGTCACTTGTGCATTCAAAAACGTGGTGGACATTTTGAACATGAGAAAATTTAAGTTTTAATCCATCTTGTGCTATTACAGAATATATTTAGATTAGTTCAGTAATCAACTTATCACGAAGTAAAAAAGAACGCGTGAAAAATAACCATAGTGAGTTTCATCGCAATTGCCAAAGATAAATCAAAACGCCGCCGCGCGAGCATTGTTGCCGCACTTCTCGAGGTCAGTCGAGGTCAAGGTACGTTTTCTAAATAGGGTGATTTACTTTTACTAAATTTATTTTCATATTTATTTTGTTTGAAAACTTAATTTCTTTCATTTACGTTTTTTAAAATTTATAACAATTTATTTATACTTCTGTGGACAAGTGTTACTTGTGGTTTCAATTATTGCATATATGTCGTAGACATACTGTATAAGAAATTTGCAAACATCAAAATATGATTCGCGACAATAACAAGTAATAATTTACATACGACGAAAAAAATAACTGCAAAAAACTCAAAAAAAATTGAATTTCGCGGGCTACCACGAAAACGTCGGAGGACAAGACAAACTATACTGCCATGATAGCTGATGTTGGTGTCGCCATCTATTGCTTAAAGTTGGTACTACTAGGACAACTGGTCGAATCTTAACTCTTATTTAGGTTGTCTTACCGCAGATTAATTAATAGTTACTAGTACTCTGATTAGTGATAACACTTCGAAAAGTAAGTACATACACTGCCGGCTGTCGAGTTTAGTTCTCATTTTCAGTTACATAAGATAATTAACGAAACGCGAAATACAAGTGGGCTCTCTCTTGCAGCGCTGGTGGTCAATTATTATTTTGAATTAACACATACTTACTCTTATCACTGCAGGAAAACCTTTTATTCCCACGGGGAAATCAAATACAAAGCAGGCGTGGATGCTACCGGCCAATTAATCGATTAAAAAGAAATCCTTTATTTATGTAAAATTATGGTCACCTCACAATATTAATGGATGTTTGTATGGAAAAATTTAAATGGTCAATGTCTTTGAAACTACGCAAAGTTTCTCCGTCACAATTTCAGGTTATCATTATCGTCCCCGTCACAAAATTTTGAACACATTTCGAAGGTCATCAGGCAGTGGAGATACATGTGTCCAGCCATCTTGAACTCAGGTTGGCTGGACATTAAGTTTTTATTGATTTCTCGTAAACCCTTACATGTGACGCCATAAATCAAACGTTATTACTGTCACACATTGCGTCACCAAGTATTAGTAAAGGAACTATATTCGAAAACGCCCCCGTTATTGAGATTCGGAAGTGCCAGCCATAAGTTTTATACGTAAATTCAAGATGGCTGGACACAGATTTTTGCATTTTTCTACTAAACCACTGTACTTATCACAAAACTTTTAGCTCGGTGCCCGTCACAAATTTATGTGACGCCCGTTGATATGCAAAAAGTCGTCAAAATCACTTCCGTTACCGAGATTGAGAGACCAGCGAAAAGTGGTTTTTCAAGATGGCTGGACACGTTTTCGATCGATTATCTAAGATTCTGTAGCGTCACAAATTCTGAAATAAGGGTGTTTAGCCGTCACATAAAGTGACCTATTGACCTAGTTAAATGCAAGCTATTTTGAAGATTTGTCCAGCCAACCTGAGTCACATTCAATCTACTTACTGATATTGATACAATACGATTAAAATGAGAATAGGAACGTAAATGACCGCTATCTGTCAAATGTCTCTTGAAAAGTACAGTTTGCAAAGAAAACTTGTTGCATATCGATAACGGTTTATTTTACCAAGTTTGAATAAGTCAATCAAATTTAAATAAAAACTTTTAATAGTAGTAAATTAGCTAAATATAACATTTAATTATTTAAACTCATTATTCGTTATTTTAAACCATACCAAAACACTTTTTCACTCAATATTTATCTTCTATCTGTACATTATAATAAAATCGTAGTTGCCGTGAATGTACTATTTTCAAATGTACATAAAAATGTCAGAAAAAAGACATGGTACACTAAAATGCAATTTGAAATTTTTATCTGTTTGTCTGTACGTTTGTGAGAGCATCACGCATAAACCACGGATTGGATTCAAAATATAGGTACTTTAAAATATTAAGTGATAACCGGAGTAACAGTGTTTATTTCATCAAAATCGACCCACAATATCGATTTTTACAGTTTCGGAAGAAACTTCATCGAGCGCTAGAATAGGTCGTTTTCATTGAGAGTTTTCAACAATACTTGCAATGCCATCTATTTAGAAAAGTTTTAGTTATAAATGTGAATAATTTGTCTAGAATCATTGTAATAACAAAAAAAAATGTAATATCTTAATACGTAGCAAAAGCAAAGTGAACATGTTGCTATCTTATCATTTATCGTAACGTGTGAGCTAAGTGAGCTTCTAAGTTCGAACTTACGAGTACATTAATTTGACAGTTCAATTAAGTTGTCGATAGATGGCGTTGTAAGATTAATGACTATTTATTACTGATAAATCGATAATACAAAGAAATCGATTTTTTTTCGATTGGATTATCAAGTTTACTTGGAGGAGAGTTGCACCTAAACTGCATCCATAGGTAAACTGTTTTACTAACATACATAAGTGGTTTTTATTTTTGGTATTATGCTTCAAATTGGCTAAACTATAACAGCCGAACGTATTCAAGGTCTCTTCAAGGAATCTTGTTCGTCAAAACACACAGTACTGTAGCCTCGCCTTAAATAAGTCTCCTCAGTCAGTATCTACTAAATATCGATTTAAAAAATCGATTATTCTTCACAATAAATCGATTCTAGCCTTTTCCTTTTAACTATGTCATTCAGTTGAATACCGGTGTTTTACGCGGTGCGGTTGGCTGCCTACCAGACTTCCACAACCCATTGACTGAGTAACACGATACTTCTTGGCAAGACTGGAGTCAGATTTTACTGGCTTCTGACTATCCGTAACGACTGTCAAAGATCTACAAATAAGAAATAAAGCCGGGACTAAAGGCTTAACATGCTTTCCGAGGCACGAAGGAAACTTGGATGTTAAGATGGCCACCCATCTACAGACCAACTTTGGTAAGCGTTGCTTAGCCTTGAAGGTCGAACCGTGCAGCTGTTTTTATTTAGCCACGAGCTCCTCTACCTATAATAAATCGATTCTAAAAATCCACTAAAATAAAATGTTAATTAAATTACAATCAGTGTTCTACAATCAGCAATATGTCAGTAAAAATCGAAGAAAATGCGTTTATTTTTTACTGTGCTGGACGAAATTAAGAATCAACGTGATTCATCAGTTTCTTTGTTTTTTAGTTTGTAGACAACAAAACCGATAGTCGGTTTTGTTGATTTGATTCAAGGTAGGTTTGTATCAGGAGATTACTTGGGTTGGTCGGCATTTCAACCGGTACGGTAGAGATGATACAGTGCCCTGCATTAAATTATTAACCTCTTCCTATTTTCTTAATTCTGAGAGAGATCAGGATGCATAACTGAACGTACCTATGTTTTGTATAATAAGTAATATGCAACACATCACATCATTTTCCGACATCCACGTGAACGAAGTCGCGGGCACAGTTAGTAAATTATAATAATAAAAAATAATCTTGCTTTGTTCACCCTACCGAATTGACAGCTATGACGTCACAATATGGCGCTAAGTCGATCCTATTCTTATTTGAAACGCCTTGTACAAGAGTTAGGTACAGCCGACCCCGCTTGTGAGCAGGACTGGAAAATTACTAGATACGCTTTTTGGATAGAATAAGAGACCAGCTGATTTTGGTGAAGCTATCACTTTTGTGCGCCATATTGTTCTGTTTCAACTTTTTATATGCTAACTAGCACTTTGACCGACTTCGTTCGCGTGGATTTAGTTGGTACAATTTAAACTCCGACACTAGGGAGTGTAGGGTCGTTAGACCTTACTACTCACACGATAAGATTTTTTTTTTATTTGATTTCACGATTTCACCGTCAATAGTGATCACAAATGGACCAAAATTATAGGTGTGGATTCCTTCATGAGTCATTAGATTTCTCCGTACCTACACGAATTTATGTAGGTACCTATGTACCTACATAAATTCGACACTCCTCCACCTCTTTGAAAGGTAGGTAGTGCTGGAATATCAATCACCAAAATATTTATTATTCACCTGTAACACCTACCTAACCAACGCCCCTTTAAGGGTTGATTTTAGAAAAATCCAAATATAATGGGGGACTATATTTCTTGTCACCAAAATCTATATTTGTCATCAAGTTGTATCACCTAATAAATAGATCTATCGCCACGAAATATGTATATACTTTCTCAGTTAAACAAAAAGTGTTCCCAGGTATGAATAATTATCAAAGTTTTATTACTTTGTACTCAGAATGGTAGATCTGTCACCAAATAAATTGATTAATTAAAAGAAAAATGGTTAGGTTAGGTTAGAACTGTGTGACCTACGCACGAGCCGAGCAAGCGAAGCAAGCGGTGCGGTACTAGACCTTATATCTCAGGATTTTAGGTGATTTATTGTGGAACTGATTTTGCATTGTTTGGTGACTACATTTTGGTGACAGATCTACTATTTGGAGGACAAACCCTATTATTTAAGAGACACAAAACTAATTAAATTGGTGATAGCTTAAATGATACCCAATATAATGTACTGTAATTATATTTGTATTATCAAAATCACCAATAGGTACCTAATTAAGAGGCCTATTACAATTAAGGCTTGACCGCACTTGGTGACACTGCGCGGCAGCGGAACGACGCGACACGCAACGGCAAAATATTCTTTGTAAGAAATTGTATGAGGTTTAACGCATTACGCAACAGCGTGCGACGCGCCGCGACACTTCAAATGCGAACGTTGTTACGTGTCGCGTCGTTCCGCTGCCGCGAAGTGTCGCACAGTGCGGTCGAGCCTTTGGTCTCAACTCACACCAAAAGAGCGTCGAAGCGCAGCGAAGTGGAGCGCAGTTTCAGTGTCATATGAATTTTAACTTTTATCTTCATTACTATAATACTTATTATCGCATGAGAAACTCGAACGAGTCGCGCGGATGCCCACGGCGCCGCGGGGATTTCAGCGAATTCCATAAACGGAGCCGCGCGACCGCGCGGTAAGTCCCGAGAATGCTCGAGCAGTCGCGAGCGGCCGCTGGCAATATCTCACCCCTCGCGCCCGCTCCCCCCCGCGAGCGATGTTGCGCGCAAGCATTCGCATTCATTCCTTGCAGTGCAACGAATACAGAAGTGATGGAAATGGATATATTTTTTATTTATTTAGGTACTCACCTGAGGCAGACTGATAGTCTTTCTTCAGCGGAAATAGGCAATCTGTAATTGGTATTTTGTTTTTGAATATGTGGCCTGAGAATTTCCAACAAACTTTCAAATTTGTCATAGTTTATTTTATAATAGTCATATTGAATGCTAGGATACAGATGTAAAGGAGATGTTTCACTTTTGTATGGAACGCCGGCCATAACATGTACTTACCCTTTAGGAAAAGTGGGAAACTTACCCCTGAATAGAATAGAGTAACATTTTTTTCATAATATCAAATGTACAAGAAAAAAAAAAGTGTTTGACGTTTGTCGTCTATTCTATTCTTTATTAATGGCAAGTAGAGCCGATGTCGACTATTCTGCCAATGTCAAAAGTAAATTGGAATGACGTTTGTCGTCACAGTCACAGTATAAATATGGACAGTACGGAAACTACCTACAAACGCTCGAAACGGCACACTCACACAAACATGCGCACCTACGAGACTTTTCGGTGCCCGTCGCGGTACTCTCAGTAGTGAGTGCCGCCGGCCGCGTCAAGACGAGTGGTCACATTTTAGTTTAGCCCCGCGATCTTATATATGTATATGCGTAGTATACGGCTGTTTGAACTCGGCATCATCACAACCGGAGCTAACGTATTTTAAACTTCCTGCTGATTTTGAAAGGTGAGGTTACTTAATCGTTATCGAAGTATAAGTCCGTGTGATCGATCAAAATTAATTCGTGAACTTCAAAACTATTAGGTACTACTACTTCTTGTAAATCCAAGATGGCGCCTGCTATAGGTATTTTTTTTGTCATGGGTGTCGTTTCCATGGTTTTCGAGGGTTTTGAAGCCGATAGTCATGTCAAAACGTGAATTCAAGATGACGGCTGCAATAGGTATCAATTTTTCGTCATGGGTATCGTTTTCAAGGTTTTCGAGGGTGTTGAAGCCGATAGTGATGTCAAAACGTGAATCCAAGATGGCGGCTGCAATAGGTACCAATTTTTTCGTCATGGGTGTCGTTTCCATGGTTTTCGAGGGTGTTGAAGCCGATAGTCATGTCAAATAGTGAATCCAAGATGGCGTGTGCAATAGGTATCAATTTTTTCGTCATGGGTGTCGTTTCCATGGTTTTCGAGGGTGTTGAAGCCGATAGTCATGTCAAAACGTAAATCCAAGATGGCGGCTACAATAGGTATCAATTTTTTCGTCATGGGTGTCGTTTTCAAGGTTTTCGAAGGTGTTGAAGCCGATAGTGATGTCAAACGTGAATCCAAGATGGCGGCTGCAATAGGTACAGAGCGCCCGAAACATTTTCGTCCAACAGTGGCTTGCGTACGCTCCCGCCAAAACTTGTAAAAGGTTTCGCCGTAATGACAAAGTTAGTGCTACAAGTTGTTGTGTGTTAATATTCAATTAGTTTCCGTGTTTAAACTATCGTCTTTTGTCGAGATTAACCAACGCCATGAGATTACCTATTTAAATTGCACTTGTAAGCTAGTTATTCAAATTCGATTGATTGATCACTACAGAACAAAAATTAAAATAAATAAATAAACAAAAACATTAAAAGTGACAACCCTATTGCTTCAATGGAGCGTAGGTATTTATATTCTCAACTGACAGCCATGATGAGATGTTGTAGAGATGACGTTTACATTGAAATAGTTGTTTGTTTAATACTGTATCTACCCTATATTATTATGTTTTTGTGTATATCAGAGAACTGTGATCTTTCTAATGAAACATTGGACAAAATGACTCAACAAGCCGCGATCAAATATTTTGAATCATTTCAGCTCAGTCACCCGCGTCCGTAGGAGAAAACCCTTCAGCGAATCCCTACACGTGGTCCCCGGGTGGTGCTAAACAGGTGACACTAATCGCCTCCGTGGTCTAGTGGTCAAACCACCTGATTCAGACCCAGAGGTCCCGGGTTCGATTCCCAGCGGGGGCAAATTTTTTGCTCGGTTTGGTTGGTGGTAGGACTCTTTCTAAGTCCGCCTGGCAAGCTACCACCATCATGTCTAAGTCTGTCGCCATAACAACAATGTTAACGGCATTGGTGTGTTCCGGCAGTTAGAGGTATGATAGCCAGTTCCTCTGTGTAAGAGGATTCCGGGTGAAACTCGTTTCCATCTTCGGCCTAATCATCACTTTCCATCAGGTGAGATTTGGGCCAAGAGTTTCCCCGTTTTGCATAAAAAAAAAAAAAAAAAAAAATCTTGATTATAACGTAATGGTTATAAAAGTTATACTGTGTTGAATCCCTGCTGGAGACAAACACGTTGTTTTTTTCAATACACATTCTTCAGAAAATGGGTCTCACTTGTCTTATGATACTAAATGGACAATATGCTATGTTGACTCCGTAATTATTGGATTGATATGGTATGATACTATAGATTAGAAAGAAAAAACGTAATTGTAAAATAAGTATTCTAGATAAAAATAAATGATACTACAAATCAGCTTTCAAAACTTTATTCTTCTTCTCTCACAAAAACATCATATATGAAGAGGCAGGACGGCCTGGAGCGCCTTCACCAGAACTCATCTTCTTCTAATGTTTTAGTCACTAATCACAGAAATCAGGATATAATCAATTACTACTAAAGGAAATCAACTTTATTAAATCTTGAAATAGCGTGATGGGGAAGATTCTGAGCGATTCGTCACAAGCGTGGTGCGCGGGCGCCGTCTCGTTCAAAAGTGAGTCAAGATGGCCGCCCGCACTACCATCGACAATGACGCTTCGCTAGGTTGACATTGACAGTTCTGTCAACCTGACGTTTGACGTAAACGTCGTCACGGACTGACTTTCGACCGTCCTCGGGCGATTTATGTGTTCACAACGTTAAAATCGTGTTTTTTTCATGAGTTCACAACGTTAAAATCGGACTGACTTGGACTAACCAGGCAAGTGTATCGCTTAGCCAACTGTAAGGTGTGACTCGGACTACACTTCAGTAAGACCAGTCGACAACGCATTAGATTCAGGCTAGGATTTAGCCAAGACAACACATTTATGTCCTTGTAAACATCTAGACAAGTCAATCCTAACAAGGATGTGACCCGGACGACACAATTCGTCTCACAAATAGCAAGCGATCATCCAGGACAAGTCAGCACCTGACTCGGACGACAAGTTTTCGTCAGATGACGCTAATTAAACCACTGTGACAAGTCAATGACTCGGACGACACATTTCGTCTGCCTTCTGTGACGGGTGAAGTGTGCCCTCTACTACTCACGGTGGAATAGTAAGAACGACACTTCTTTGCCCAGGATCAACCATTTGTACAATAGCATAATCATAGAAATGTTACAGTACAATAACGATAGTCTGTACTATACCTGCCTATGATAGTGAATTGTCCTGTTCCGTGTGCACTTCTACTTCATGAAGGGCCTCCCACGTTTCGGGGTCTGAGTGTACGCTCAGGGTGTCTGAGTTTGCAGTGACAGTGTGTGAGTCAGCCGAAGCAGTGTCCGAGCATACGGTCAAGGTGTCAAGACGGTCAATGACTCGATATCATTATTTGAGCACAAGATATTTTCAACATCATCAGACGCCGTCTCGGCCTCAACTTCATTTAAAAGACTACACGCGATTTCAAGTAATCCATCATGTCCCCGGGGTACTGCACGCAAATACTCGTGGGAATATTTAAGAGTTCGATTGGAAGCATCCACTATGCTTTTGAGTTCATAGCGATCATTATTTAGAACTTCAGTTATCACGAATGGACCCCTTTTCCTATCCAATTTTGTTTGATTACGTTCACAGTTTTTGATGAACACGTAATCTCCTTTAGAAAATGGTTTAATTTTTGCACGACCACGATTGAATCTAACAGTTTCGGATTCAGCGGCTTTTTGGATGTTTGCTGATGCATCCTCCCTAACCGAATCAATGTCCAAACGAAGCTCGTTGTCATTATCAGTGCAGTTTATTTTAGACATACCCAGCTAATCTGAACGAATACCGAACATAAGCTCACATACTCCTGTCTTAACCCGTTTGGTAGGTATGCCTTCTATAAAATGGTTTGCATAATTCCTTAAAATAGAAATCAACATTTCTTTATCGTGCCCCTGCAGATCTGTGTCAATATGATTAAAATCTGATGTATCTAAAGTCTTATTACAAAAATTAGATTGCTCTTTGGTGTATATTACTAGGTTATCATTATCGATTTTCACACATAGTCCTAAACCAAAAATATCCCTACCAATTATTATAGGTTCTGATATATTACAATCGGGGACCACATGGAAAAGCAAGCTTATTAAACGGTCATCGATCACTTCGCTCTGAATTTGTGTAGTGCATTGAATGTCATTGCCTCCTATACCACTAAGATAAACGATATCTTTACGCACAGTACCCAAGAGATTATCGCAAAAACTTTCCTTTAAAAGTGAACAAGACGATCCACTATCGAATAAAAAGGGACAAGCTCACCGGATGATGTTTCCAAAGTACTCCTAGAAGGGCGGTGCTCGCAATGATGAACCTCCTTGACCGCAGCCTTGCTTCCATTCTTCTTGTCAGGGCAGTTAGTTGTCACATGCCCTTTTTGTCCACACGTGTAGCAGGTCACAGAAGTAATGGTCTCCGAGGCACGTGATGAGCTCGGTGTGTCTTGAGATATAGGTCCGGAATGATCACGACGTTTTCTGCATTCTGCGAAGCGGTGACCCATTATTCCACAGAAGCTACATCTGCCTGAGAACCTATCGGAGGGACGATGGCGCTTGATCTCAGGTTCGTTGATTTCACCACCATCCGACCGACGCTTGAGAGATAATCCTCCCAGTATTCGGAATAATTGAGTGCGAGTGGTGATATTGTCAACGTTTAACTCGCGACGTATCAGGCTGTCCTTTTGACAAAGTACTGAAATCACAAATCCAGTCACCACTTCTTCGGGCATCACGGTCTTTGGAATTCGTTCTATCAAGTTCCACAGCCGAAGTGCAGATTCTGAAGCTGTTTCTTTGGCTCCGATTTGGAATCGTAGAATGTCATCGAAGTAGTCCTGAAGTAATTTAGGTTTGGAAAACTTCGCTATAATAGACTGCTTGACTACGCTCCATGTCATATCTTGTAGGTTCAATTTGGTAATGCAAGATGCAGCACGTCCTTGCAAAGCACTCGTCAGAGCCATGAGTAAGTCTAATGGAATAGACCCTTCTTCTGAACGATGGCTTCTGTTATATTGCACCAACCATCAATGTCGGCATCAGGGTTGTCTGGATTGAAGGGTAGCAGTTGCGTAGGATGATGAGTGTTCAAAGTTGGCACTTGCTGAACCGCCAGAACTCGAGATAAAAGCGTTTCCATGCTGCAGAGTAATTTCTCGGCATCCGTTTTTATCCCCTGGCCCTCGACTTGGGCCCCGTCGGATCCCACTTCTGATGAAGAGGCAGGACGGCCTGGAGGGCCTTCACCAGAACTCATCTTCTTCTAATGTGGGTAGTTTTTTTTTTTACAAAACGGGGAAACTCTTGGCCCAAATCTCACCTGATGGAAAGTGATGATTAGGCCGAAGATGGAAGCGAGTTTCACCCGGAATCCTCTTACACAGAGGAACTGGCTATCATACCTCTAACTGCCGGAACACAACAATGCTGTTAACATAGTTGTTATGGCGACAGACTTAGACATGATGGTGGTAGCTTGCCAGGCGGACTAAGAACAAGTCCTACCACTAACCAAATCGAGCTTAAAAATTGCCTCCGCTGGGAATCGAACCCGGGACCTCCGGGTCTGAATCAAGTGGTGTAACCACTAGACCACGGAGGCGGTTAGTGTCACCTGTTTAGCACCACCCGGGGACCACGTGTAGGGATTCGCTGAAGGGTATTCTCCTACGGACGCGGGTGACTCGGCCCCCAAAAGAGATGGGCGCGAAAACAGGAATTAAAGGCTTCAGATCACAATCGGAGTGTTTTAATCACTAATCACAGAAATCAGGATATAATTACTACTAAACGAAATCAACTTTATTAAATCTTGAAATAGCGTGATGGGGAAGATTCTGAGCGATTCGTCACAAGCGTGGTGCGCGGGCGCCGTCTCGTTCAAAAGTGAGTCAAGATGGCCGCCCGCACTACCATCGACAATGACGCTTCGCTAGGTTGACATTGACAGTTCTGTCAACCTGACGTTTGACGTAAACGCCGTTATATATTTTCTATCTCTATGTCAACCAGACTAGTGTCCTCTGGCGTACTTGACACTTTCATACGTCACGGTCCCATGCGTCCCGCGCCGCTCCGCGGGCGGTCGCTTATCTGTAAAGTAATCTGACCCTGGCCACAAAAAACGTTATCGCAACGTTTGTATAGTTTGTATCCTCACACTTGAAATGGTTTCGGGTTCTTTAATTATGTCGTCATGAAATAAAACATAAGCAAGAGTCTTATTAGTACTCGAGAAATAAATATATCCTATTGAAATGAGAGAACTTGCTGAATGTAGTTATGTTGCTGTTTATGTTATTTCTGACAAAAATATTGGATCAATTTACACCAAAATTTGGGAACTAGCTTATGAAAAGACGAGTAATCTAATGATAATGATCTTTTATATGAGTTCTATAGCCGATTATAGCAATATTCAATCTCAAACTTCATAAAGTGCGGCGCCGTTTGTTGTTTTTTATTGCGTAATTCAATGCGCTATTTTGATGACGATTATCAGAGTTATATCAAACAGATTCCAATTGGAAAAGCTTGTAGATTACTGCCTATATATTCATCAACGCATTGTTAACCATAAATCGTTAATATATGCTTACTTTATTTGTAAAAATTGACAAAAACCAAACCAATAACAATGTTGACCTTGGCGAACACTCGGAACTACGTAACTTTCGTTGGCTCAACAAAACAAGTTTTGTTATGTTATTTCATGCAAAAAACTAGCTACATAGTTGTAGGAATAACTAATAAACGAATATTCATCCACTTACCCAAGTTTTGCACTATAAAATCACAGAAAATCACTAAAATCACTGCACCACTTGCGCGCGAAATCACCGTGACGTAGAAACTTTTGACAAGAGTTTTGAAATGTCAGGTGTCATAATTTTAGTATGAACTAGCTTCTGCCAGCGGCTTCGCCCGCGTGATCCCTAGGGAACATGTTCCCGGGATTAAGTAGCTTATGTGCTATTCCAAACTATAATCTATCTTTGGTCTAAATTTCATTAAGATCCGTTAAGCCGTTCTGGCGTGATTGAGTAAAAAACAACCAAACTTTCACATTTTCATTTTTTCTATTGATTGTAGCGTGATGAAACGTATACTATAACCTGCTCAGGAGTATGAATAATAATTGTACCAAGTTTCATTAAAATCCGTCGAGTAGTTTTTGTTTCTATAACGGTTATACAGACAGACAGACAGACAGACAGACAGACAGACCGACAGACAAAAATTGTACTGATTGCATTTTTGGCATCAGTATCGATCCCTAATCACCCCCTGATAGTTATTTTGGAAATATATTTCATGTACAGAATTGACCTCTCTACAAATTTATTATAAGTATATAGATTTTTGTATAGAGTTGCCAAATTTTATACGCCACAGAGAATATTCATAGACAAACCATTCTAAACCTTAGTTTACACAAGAATAACGGTTAAATCAGTCGCGGTGTGCCGGGACTCATGAGTCCCGGCGGGGCTCAACTGCGATTCTTACATGCCGGGACTCATGAGTCCCGCCCGGGACTTAGCGGCCTTCATGGGCGAGTCCGACTCGCACTTGGCCAGTTTTATATAGTTAATACTCATATTTATCCTACTAATATTATAAATGTGAAAGTTTGTATGTTTGTAAGTTTGTATGTTTGTATGTTTGTCCGTCAATCACGCAAAAATGGCTGATGGGATTTGAATGAAATTTGGCACACATATAGTTCACATCCTGGAATAACACATAGGCTACTTTTTATCCCGATAAAAGGCATAGCTTAAGAGCGTTATCGGTAAACGGGCCACCCGTAATTTAGGTATAGACTAGCTCCCGATGTGTCTGTGTGTATCCGCACGGCACTTACGCGCGCTTGGTACACATTGCGAATTTTATGAACGACTAACCCGTTTTGATCCTTTGAATATTAAAAAAAACAACTTTTTTTTTTTGCCTTTCCATAAAGTACAACCTTTCTTACGTAAAATCGTCTTCACACAACATTTCATTATTTGTAATAAACTAAAATGTTTTAATTAATGTATCGTTTATTTGAAATTATTAGAGGATTTGAGTATCCTTGTGTAACCACCAGTATCGAATTTTAATCAGCAGAGCAATATATACAAGCAAAGTTATATTAATTTTCTACGTTTGTAAATGTAATTTTAGTAACTCGAATTAAAAAACGGACTGGTAGGTATATAGTTTTTTTTTTCCTTTTTGCGCATAGGATGAGTAGGTGGGAACTAAATAAAAGTTTTTCATGTTTTGTATAGTAAAACATTTAATATAAAAAATAAAAATAAACTGTTACATTATAAAATAATTTCCCTCAGTGCCATTGATCGAGTTTTTCTTGGATCAATTATTTCGGGAAGAACGCACTCATAATAAAATTTTTTCAAACGAGGGATCATCTTTTCTTTCCAAAATTGATCGTTTTTATAAATTTTAACTTCTTTAATTGGAAATTCAGGACCAGTGTACACCGCAAACAAACACACACTTTTATTTGCAATATTTAATTGGCCCTGAACTTGGTAGTACCAGTCATGGTTGGTGTTCATAATGACGTTATCACCATCAAATAAAAAACATTTCAGTTTTTTTTGACGGATTGCTGTATCAGGGTCAATTCCGCGTATGGAAATGGGACATTTTACTTCTATTATTCCTTCTTCAAAAAGTCCATCTGGCGAAGCACCTAAAAAGCAATGGGTCTCATCGATAAAAAGACCACATTTTTGGATGGTTATGTCCTCTTGAATGGCGAGTTGCTCAATAGCCTTTCCCTCATTTTCTTTGCCATATTTTACTGACGCTACATGGTCCAAGGAATATCCATATAAAATGGATTTCACAAGTGGTGCTGAATTCAAATTCGGGCGTCGTTTACAGATTTTGGCAAAATTGGAAGCAGTTAAAATACATCTTCTCAGCTCAAGCCACAAGGCACTCTCAGCCTGAAGAATTGTATCTCGTTCAATGTCATGCCGATTGAAAGCCTGTTTTTTTAAATGTTCTAGGAAAACTATTTGTGCCTGCCTGAAATCGTCTGGGTCCATGTCAGGCTTTTGACATACGTTTCCGTAATCAACTTTAGTTACGGGACCTGCGCTAAAGTTGATTTTTCGGCGAGGTATTTTGCGTTTCCGATTTTGATTCAATGAAAAACGCTTTTGTTCTAATCGTTTTAGCGATTGACCTGGACTTTTCTGGTAGGCAGATTTATACAAGCTAGTTTGAGGTTTACCTGTGTTAAAACTGACCACAGCGGCATGACAACGGACGAAGTAAGAATCTTTTAGAGAAAAATTAATACGTTTTCCACCTACAGTTTTGCTACTATGCTGTTAAACTGCTCTGCACGGTTTGTGGTAAAGTTATGAAGCAGACTACGAGAATGATAAGCCAGCTGAGAGATATTTCGTTGAAGTTTTAACATCAATGTTTTTGCTTGGAGTGTTTGGTTTATTTCTTTTTTTCTCTCTTCGGTGCAGTAATAAATATCACATTCGCTGTGATCTCCAAAGATATGTTTAGCGCTGTTCAGAATATCTCTCTGTATTTTTATTATTCTTTCTGATTCCGTTAAATTTTGTGTTAGCCAGTGCCGTACTGAAGATCTCACTGCTGTTCTCAGTCGAGTCAAACGTTCCGGTGTTAATAATTTACGCTCCGAGAGAGGTATGGTAGTATCACCTTTCAGTAATAAATTTTTTCCGTTGTAATTGCGGAGGAGATGGTTGGTGCACTCAATTTTTTGAATCGGAATACCGGGATAGGGCCTGCTCTCTAATATATTTTTATATGTGCTGGCATCACCATCAGCAATTAACGTTTTATAAATCAATTTTCGGGTTTCAACGGAGGACTTGAATCCTTCTAACAGTATTGTTGGTTCCATGCTAGATGATGAGCCAACGTGATTTTTAGAACATTTGTGAGCAGCAGGCTGCTGTTCGTTTTTGTTTGCACGAGCACAAATGCCACAATATTTATTCCGGACCCCAATGTAGAGAACTTTCCCAGTGTGATGTCCTATGATAGCTGCAAAACCGGACAACGCATTGTATTGATTTTTATATGAGCGTTTGCTCCAGCAACAGTCTGCTTCCACTGGTATCATTGGGATGTCATCAGTGTCACCTCGTAGTCGAGCAGCAGCAGTTTCCTCCTGAGCTGCGACTTTCATAGTTTCTTCAGCGGCATTTTTCCACATATCAGCAACTTTATCATGGCATTTACTATATGTGAATATCGACATAACAGGTAAGTCCACTGATGCAGCTACTTCATTTAAATTTGTTAGGCCAATCCCTGACATTATGGCTCCTGACACGGCGCCTTCATTAGCATTTAATTTGTCTTTTTGCTTCTCATCGTGACTACTCAATTCGAATTTAGAATTACACATATTACACTGAAAGAAGAATTTAGATAGAAATCCCGTTTTATTTCCTTTTAGTAGTACAAAGTTCTTCAATGTACAACCAAAGCGATCATTATGGTTACTAATTTGAATCAACCCATCTAAAAAATATTGAAAATCAACGATTCTTCTTCCATTAATTTTTGTCGGCTCATCAATCGGATTCTGCAACAACAATATTGTATCTTCATATGATTTCAATTATTTTAATTATACTTATGAGATTGAAAAAACGTTCTGTTACTTACCTCTGCAGACATACTTATGTCGAAGTCAGGAAGCTCATCAGAAAAATCTTCCGAGATATCATCCCTAGAAGTATAATATTTATGTTAACAACCTATTCAAAATTATTAGCAGTATTTTTAGTATAAAGCCAAAAACTATAAGTAGATACATAATATAAGTACAAAAACAGCCACAATCACGTTATTATTTTGCCATTGATTTCCAAAAAGTAACGCCTTTTTACATTCAAGACCTATGAAATAAAGAATAATAATGGGAAATTATACCTAAAAAGCATTGTCTGATCGCATTTATTTGCCACTTCTCCTGTTACTGATTGCGATTCCGGTGTTGATGTTGAAGCTAACTGTGACTCTTCGTGATTCTCGTATGACGTTTCCGCATGGTCTCGCCGTTTACTCCTACATAAAAACGTATTATTGCATGGCATAAATTTATTATATTATTTATTGTCATTTTATGCATTTTAGTGGCAACAGAAACAACACAGCACGCGTAATTCAAATATCTACGAAACCATTAACCCATTTAGACATTTGAAGTCATAAATGTTTATAGCCAAAGATGGAATATTTGTTTCGCAAAATATAGCACTACTAGGGCTTGCATTCGAATAGTCGAATATTCGAATTATTCGAATAATCAACTGTTTCAAATATTCGAACAGAAATTTTGCGATATTCGAATATTCGACCAATTCCTAGACACAAAACTCAATAATCTGATGTGCACAGTCACACAAAAAAATTCAACGTTCAAGCACGCCGTCCAAACAAGGTAACGTCGTTCGAAGCGCGGGCGTTGCGAGTTTACGACAGGATTCGGCAACAATCGGGAACATTCGGGAGATGCGGCCGTCGCGCGGGCGGGTGGGGCTGGTTCGCCTTTGTGACGCTGTGCAGTTGTCCACCATTTGTTATTGTTTTGTTTGATTTTATTATATTATTACAATACTCATAACTGATTTTATAAGACTGTGTTGTGTTTGTGTCCAGGGTGGATAACCCAAATAAGATTATTTTATTTTTATAAATATTGTTTGTTTTAAAATATTTTTAAGCATTACTTACTTGTTATTGTTTTGTTTGATTTTATTATATTATTACAATACTCACAACTGATTTTATAAGACTGTGTTGTGTTTGTGTCCAGGGTGAATAAAACAAATAAGATTATTTTATTTTGATAAATATTGTTTGTTTTAAAATGCACTTGTTTCTACTTTCCAATTTTTGCGAATATTATATTAGAATAACATTGTAGTGTATATGTATTGATACATATTCAGTATGATGAAATTTGGCACATATGTAGGTCACATCCTGAAATAACACATAGATAGATAGATATAACGTTTATTTGGTACTAGAAAGAAACACAACACACAAAAGCACAGTAACATAACAATAGAAAATACAAATAATTAAATTAAAACACATAAAAAGAAAAAGGCAGAATGTATGGCA
The DNA here is from genome assembly GCA_963859965.1 of Ceramica pisi. Lineage (NCBI taxonomy): Eukaryota > Metazoa > Arthropoda > Insecta > Lepidoptera > Noctuidae > Ceramica > Ceramica pisi. The sequence goes on along the minus strand of OY982536.1, from coordinate 15,015,729 downwards.
ATTCATCTGAACAAAATAATTTGCCAGAGTACCTACCTACATAATATATATATATATATATATATATATTTTTGATATAGACACCAAATGTGCAGTGTGTGTGTCTCTAAGCTGCACCAAATGGGAGTCCAACTCAGCATGTGCCAGGCAAATATACCAGACGCTGATATTCTGCTGGATCCCGGCAGAGACATACGGACGTCAATATAAAAGTTAACAATAAAAGTAAATTGTGGTCTTGTGTAAGGTGAGTCAAAATTTTTTAATATAACATTTTTACTTACCTATATTGTTTTTATGTGTGTGTATAATAAATATTAATAGATATAAATGTGTGATGGTAGAAATATACATAAATGATGTTATTATGATTGTGTAATTCATTTATAATTTGGAGGCTATGTTGAAAAGTAATAGATTGTAAAATGTTTGCTGTGATTGACTGTGTTTGCTACTTACTATATAACGTGTACGTGTGGTATAAACCGCAAAACCCCACCGGACACGAATAAATATATAAAAAAAAAAACTTTTTTGTCTGCATTTTAAATTATCGAAGTGTTCGAAATCGTCACGCCCAGTTCTTTCTGAGAGTCGATGAGGAACTGTCGAAGCCGACTTCTAAAACTATCAATACTTCCAATGTTTCGTATCGGCGGGGGAATATTGTTCCAGCACTTGGCACATAGGCTACTTTTTATCTCGGTAACATACATGACTTAATGGAGACAGAGGAAGAAGTGGAAGTACAAAGTTTCTGCTACCTTAGTACTTCAGATTCAAAAGTACTAGGAGAACAGAAACAAGTCGAATTTTTTTACCGGGCTAGAAATTGTATTACGAGTGCTAAAAGATACACAAGTACCAGGAGACCAGCAACATGTCAAATTATTTTTGGGCAAGTTTTTTTTATTAGCAGAGCAGAAACTTTTCGAAGTATTTTCGGAATGGAATTCCGAGCGCTACAGATTCACCAGGAGAGCAGAAACATATCGAGGTATTCCGGGGCCGGAATTACGAGCGCTACAGATTCACAAGTACCAGGAGAGCAGTAACATTTCGGAAGTTTTTTTGGGGCTTGATATGAGCGCTTTAGATTCACAAGTACCAGGAGATCAGAAATATGTCGAAGCAACGCTATACATTCACAAGTACCAGGAGAGCAGAAACATGTCTAGGTATTTCGCCAGAAAATTACGAGCGCTACAGATATATTAAAATACCAGGAGAGAAAATAAATATCTGAAAGTTTTTAAGCTGTTGGAATTATGAGCGCTATACATTCACAAGTACCAGAAACATGACTAACGAATTTTTTTCAGGGCTGGAAATTGTAAATGCTATAGATTCACAAGTACCAGGAACGCAGAAACATTTCGAGATATTTTCGGTTTAAAGAACTTTATTTCTCATTAAGACAATCGTCACTTACATGAGAACAATAATATGTTTATGTTACAATAGTGCGGGTAGAAGACAAAAAAAATAAATAATAACAAAATCTACAATCATTGTTGTCAACAAAATTAGAAACGACTTCACTGCATTCCATAGATAAGGCGGTGGTACAAGTTAAAAGTTATTGCCGTTATAATCGAAAGTAAACAGTACATCACAATTAGTGCAGTGTTTCGTCGTTATAAATATGATTGAATAATTTTTTTTTGAATATGTTTAGTGAAATCGCTTCTTTAATATATTTTGGAAGTTTATTGTAAAGCTGTGCTCCCCCATAGGTTAGGTTATTTTTACCGTAGTTAGTTCGCACTCTAGACAAAACCAGGTGACTAGCTCGACGAGATGAGTATTTGCTCGTTTCTCCTTCTGTTGTGAATATAATGCGTGAGTGAATTTGTTTGTGAATCAATTTATAGATAAGAATGCATGTGTTATATATATAAAGTCGTTTGATGTTTAATAGTTTTGTCTCTTTGTAAATAGTTTTTGTTGGGGTTAGAAATTCGTAATTGTGTAGTATTTTAATTATTTTATTCTGTAAAATTTGGATTGGTTTTAGACTAGTTTTAGATGAGTTTCCCCATATTTCGATGAGATACAATAAATGTGGCTTTACGAGGGAATTGTATATTACTAGCCGAACTTTTTTTGGAATACATCTAACAATTTTATGCAAGGAGCCCACCAATGAAGCAAGTTTATTTTTAATGTGGTGAAGGTGTGCCTTCCATGACAAATGGCTATCAAGAGTTAGTCCGAGGTATTTTTCTTGATTTTTTCTTTGTAGTACTACTCCGTTAACGTTTAAAGCAGGGTATTGAGGTAGCTTTTTATTTCTAGCACTAAAAATTATGTATGAAGTCTTGGAGGCGTTAATAGTTAAAAGATTGCACTGGTACCAATGATGTAATATATTTAAATCATCTTGGGCATTATTTGTTATTTCGTTAATATCATCTCCAAAATAAAACAAGCATGTATCGTCTGCATAAAGAGCAAGGTGACCTTGTAAGCCTGCTTGGTGTATGTTATTTACGTAGACTAGGAACAACAAAGGACCCAAAATAGAACCTTGTGGCACGCCGCATGTTAAGGTTTTGGAGCTGCTTTGGTGATCTCCGATCTTTACAACCTGATACCGATCACTTAAGTAAGACTTTAACATTTTGAAAACAGTTCCAGTTATACCAATATTCTCCAATTTTTGTAATAGAAGAGTGTGGCTGACTGTATCAAATGCTTTCTTAAGATCAACAAAAACACCGACTGCTACTTGTTTTTGATCAATTTTTGTTTTTATTTTGGTAATCAAATCAATAGTTGCACCAAGGGTATTAGATTTGGGTCGAAAACCATATTGTTGGTCGTAAATAAAGTTAATTTCAGTCAAGTATTCGTCTAGCCTCTTATATATAATCTTTTCTAATATTTTAGACAGTATTGGCAGGACTGAGACTGGTCTATAGTTCCCGGGATTTGATTTAGTACCAGCTTTGTAAATTGGTGTGACTTTTGCTACTTTTAAATTTTCTGGAAAAATTCCATCCATTAGAAGTTGGTTTAGGCAGTCTGTTAATTTTTGAGCAATTAGGTTCTTTATGCACTTAAGGGCCTTGGTACTAACACCATCAATTCCTGTGCTTGTATTGGGATCCAAGTCATCTATGATTCTGGATATCTCAGATGCTGTGCATGGTTTAAATTGCGACAGTGTGCTATGTTCAGTGAGCTGGTTGAGCTTGGGTGAGATGTATAAATTTTGGTTGTGTATGTTTGTACATGGTATTTGGCTTGCTAATTGTGTCCCTATATTTGCAAAGAAACTATTAAAAATTTCGCATATCTCAATGGGATCTGTAGACATGCTACCATTTTCAGCTTCTAGTTTTGGGGGGGCACAACTAGAAATAAACTTGTTATTAGAGAGGGTATTAATTAATTCCCACATTTTTTTGGGCTTCTTTGCACATTTCTTGAACTCTCCATAAAAAAATGTCTCCTTTGTACTCTTGATTAAGCTTGCTACGTTGTTTCTTTTGGCTTTAAATTCTGTTTCGAGGTTGCTGTTTCTAGGGTCGTGTTTTAGTTGGCTCCATAATTTATTTCTTTCATTTATCCCAGCAATTATTTGTCTGTTAATCCAGTCGTTTTGTGGCTGATTGGTCACCTTGTACTTTATTGTTCTACTTTCTGCAATGGCTTTTTTTATGCACTCATCCAAGCTGTGATAATTATTGAAACTATCATCAAAGTTTGACAATGCAATCATTTCATACAATTTGTCGTAATCTGTGACCTCATACTGTATTTTTTGTTTCTGCGGTGGTAATACTCTTTTCAATTCCATGTAAATATTCTTGTGATCTGACAAAGATGATTCCATTATAGCCAGGTGGAAATTATTTTTCTTCAAGTTTGTTGCAACGTGATCTATAATAGTTTTTGTGGTTGCTGATTCACGGGTACAATATTCTGGATCTATTTTGTTGATCAGTCTATAACCAGATTCAGTTATCATGGAATTATATCGCCTAGTAGTACTGTCGGAGCTCAGCAGGTCAATATTTGTGTCACCGAAAACGATAGTCCTCTTTTTGTGCAAAAGTTGGTTTTCATAAGTGGACAAAAATTCATTAAAATTTGAGTGACCTGGCCTATAAACAACTGCAATGTTTACTGCGTACTTGTGTAGATGTATACATAAATAATTGTTTCCACAGGTAAAAGTTGACACTGATAGTTCATGTTTCAGATTGTTATGTACATAGATTGATACGCCGCCGCCGATAGCGTTAGGTCGGATGTTGTAGTAGTGAGTATAATTCTTTAAATGAAAAAGTTTAGCCTGTTCGTCCGATCGTATCCATGTTTCAGCTAATAGGACAATATGTATGCTTTTTCTAAAAGAATGGAGTATACAATTTAGTTCATCCAGCTTACCTGGGCTACATATGCTTCTGACATTAGCGTAGAAAAAATTGAGGCTCGATTTAGATGTAGTAATATTCTGGTAATTGTTAAGCACCTGATAAGTGTCGCTATTTTGTTTATTTGTGCTATTTTCTATAGTGGTATTGCCTGAAGATTCTAGTTTTTTGTATCATTGATTGTAACGATCTTCGGTATTCCCTTTATATATTTTATTGAGATCCCATTCTCACCATTCGCTATTCTCTGTGCGAGCTGACTCCTCAGTTCCTTCATGTAATTCTGTTAAAATATTTTCGGTGCCGGAATTGTGAGCGCTAAAGATTTACAAGTACTAATAAGTAATTATTAGGATAGCAGGACTTTAAGAGTAGTCCAGTTTTGCTTGAAATTGGGATAAGACGAGATGAGATGAGATGAGACGAGACGAGACGAGACGAGACGAGATGAGATGAGATGAGATTTTTCTCACGACAATCCTACTAATATTATTAAAAAAACCAGTCCAAGTACTTTCGAAGCTGGAAATATGAGCGCTAAAGATTCACAAGTAACAGGATAGCAGAAACATGTCGAAGTATTTTCGGGGCTGAATTTGTGAGTGCCAAAGATTCTCGAGTACCAGCAGAGCAGAAACATGTCAAAGTATTTAGGGTAGTTTTTTTTACTGGAAAATAGATGGCTTTCATTGCAAGTGATTCAAAAGTACCAGGATAACAATAACATGTTGGAGTATTTCTGAAGCTGGAAATATGAGCGCTAAAGATGCATAAGTACCAGGAGACCAGTCACATGTTTAAGTATTTTTGAGCAAGATATTTTTTACCAGGATTACAGAAACATGTCGAAGTTTTTACTGTGCTGGAATTGTGAACACTATAAGACTCACAAGTACCAGGAGAGAAGAAACATATCCAAATAGTTTTGGGGTTGGTATTGTAAGTGCTAAAGTTTCACAAATACCAGGAGACCACACACATCAAAGTATTTCCGGGGCTTTAATTGCAAGCGGTTTGGATTCAAAGGCACCAGGTAACCAGAAACATATCGAAGTATTTCTGACTCTGTAATCGTGAACAATTACGATTTAAAAGATACCAGGAGACCAGAAACATGTCGCAATATTTTCGGGCCTAGAATTGTGAGAGGTTAGGATTTAAAAGTGCCGGGGGAGACCAAAAACATGTCAAAGTATTGCCAAGGCTGGAATTATGAGCGCTACAGATTTATAAGTAGATACCAGAATACCAGACAATTGATATATTTTTCGACCAGAATCGTGAGCGCTAAAAATTCACAAGTACCTTCCAGGGGACCAGAAACATGTCGAAGTAATTGGGACTCACTATCTGGATACCAGAATCATGAAGATGCAATTACAAGAATGACAATATGAGGCAATTACGTTGCGCACCAGTTCTAAAGTCTACGCAGACGAAGTCGCGGGAAGAAGCTAGTTTAATATAATTTTAAAATAAAACACTGCGTATTTATAAATCCATTAATAAACACTCATATTTCGCTTTTAAGCCTCATAAAGTGATGGATGGATTCAAAAAATAATAAAAAGAATTAAGTCATATTCTACCAAATAATCTCAGGTATAAATTTTTAGTTAAAATATTATAAGATTAATTTATAAAGTTACAATTCAAATATAAATATTTTACTCACATTCAGTCCGGTTTCTTCAGATATTTGAGTTTTATTAAGACCACTTCTATGCAGCGCAATAATAGTCGCCCTCGGGTGATATTATTATTTATTGTACCAATATCAAAAAGGAAACAAAAGAGAAACCTGTTACAAAAATGAATACTGTAACAAAAAATAACAAAAAGGAAATATAAAGTCTATTTCACACTTCTAATAAAACTATTTTTTAATCAAATGATTTTTTATTGCAAATCAGTCTCACATTTTTAATTGTGCTTAACTTATATTGTTAATAATATATTTATCAAATGAGATTTTGGAACAGTCTTTTACACGTATCATCAATATTTCTAGTGTTACAAGGCATTTCTATTCTTATAACAAATAAATCATCACAGCATAATTTTACACATCTAACAAAAATAATTTTAGTTCTCCCTTAACTATTTTTTAATCGCATTATTTTTTTAATTTTTAATCAGTCTCAGTTTTTGAGTTGTACTTAACTTATGTAGTTGGTATAATTAATAAAGGAGATTTTGGAACAGTCTTGTACAAAACTGTTCCAAAATCTCCAATATTTCTAACTTATAAAAATATTTAACGGTAACATCAAAATTTCTAGCTTATAAAAATATTTGTTCAATAATAAGTAGGTATTTCAATCACAACCTTATACTAGGAAACTTTTAAATGGTTATTTTTTTCTATAAATTAAAAAACAGTACTTAATCACAATTTCAACATGTTTTTTTTAATATTTAAGTTAAAACTTACATGGATTTTGTCATACTTTAAGGTAATATTTGTTTAACTAAAAGAATCTAATAAACTTATATATCACTACACAAAAAATATATGAAATGTCAACGAAACTGAATTACATAGGTACTATGTAGCGTAATCCAGACTACAAATGGTTAATTTACCTTTTAATTTTTTATTGATTAAGGAATTTATCTTTATAAAATTATAATCTTAAGGAGATCACGTTAAGGCTTCAAAGAATCCAAGTAAAAAAATAAGTCCTAGCTCAAACATTTTCACAAACGAGCATTTTTAAATTAAAGTAAATAATTATAACAAATTATTAATAATATAAAATATGATTAATGGCTTCTTTAAGAAATGCTGTTAATATACAACTAAAACAGGTTCATTATTAAATTACAATATAATACTAGAATTTACAAGATTAATCAATAATGTAATCACAAACGCTTAGTTATCATCACTGTCACTATCAAAAAAATTTAACCTACGAAAATCTGTAAGCTTCATATTTTTATTGATCCCAGATGTAGAAGCAAGCTGTTCTGGGAAATCTTTCTTGATATCATAAGAAGACACATTATAACGTTTTGTACTATTTTTCATGATTTGGTTTAACTTTTCACGAGAATAATCAACTTTAATGTCAGATAAAATAGTCACGGGACCTCTTTTCTTGGTTTCTACGATATTGGATGTTCTCTGCTTTGTGCCTGTATTTTGGTTATCTTTTCGAAATATTGGGTTCAAAAGTTTTAAATCTTCTCCTGAAACTTTACGTATAGGTTGAGTAATCTTTAATATTGAGGTTGACTCTGTTGGTATCTCAGGGCCAGTTTTAATTTTAGCAGCTGTTGAAGAGATTGCAGGGACTCCAGATTTGATCACTAAGGATTTTTTTTCAGGACAATTTTTAGCTTTGGCTGTTTGGGTAGATTCAATAGAAACTACAGATTTTACTTTGTTGACAACTGGAACGGACTTAGCTGGTAAAAATAAAGGTTGACTCGTTTGAACACGTTGAGGAGATTTTGACACAACTTTATCAAATTCAGTTGATTTCCCAAAAATAGGAGTCAATTTATCATCGACGGGCTTTAAACAAATGGTTTTCTTTCTTATCTGTTCTATAGGTAAATCAAAGATCACATCTGAATCAGATGAATCAGAGATTTGTCGAGACTTTCTGGAACTCGTGGTAGCAAAAGGAAGGAAAGTTTGGTTGACTATGTGAGTGGTCTTCGCTGGTATATATCTAGATTGACTCGTATGAACCGGTTTAAGAGAAATTGGTACGACTTTATCTATTTCAGAAGAATTTTCAACAGTAGAACTGAAATTTTCTGCTGCAGGTCTTAATCGAATAGTATTCTTTCTTACAAGTATAGGTCTTTGTCCGTGTGTTGGTAAATCAAAGGTTTCATCTGAATCAGATGACGAAATTTGTTGAGATCGTTTTCTTGAACGTGCCCGCAATAGGCAATGCTTCTCTGTCGAAAAACATCTGCAAAACCCTCTTTTTCCGGATGTGTTACAAAAACAACTAAAATTTCTATAATATATGTCATGTGAGTCAGTGTTATCAACTTGAACTTGGTGAATTTTCTGAGTATTTGGTACAGCTGACAAATTGCTTAGGGCAGGTTCATTCCCAACTTTTATGTTGTTTATATCTGTATCATCAACACAGAAAAGTTTAATGGTAGTCTCATTCTCCAGTAATGCGTACGCTGTGGCGCTATTAAGTACGTCATTTCCCTGTGAAACTTTCATATCCAAGCTTCTCTTTATACTTCCTCCTATCCCATCCGCTGCCCCTTTTCCATGATATGATTCACTATAATTCCATGTACCTTTTTCGAATCCCAAATCGCCAAGTAGATGTTTAAACAGAAAGAAGTTTTTTTTTTGCTTGTACTGCGTCGATGGTCCGTCCGAAAATACGTGCAAAGTACTAATTTCTGGATAGTTTTGTTTGATATCAACCAACACCGGTTTTAAATGCGCCCAGATTGCTTCTGGGGCGTGATTTGTTGAATCAGATAGGGTACAATATCCTTGAGGCTTTTGTTGTTTTACGTACACTACGCTAGTATGCAATGTGATCTGATTCTGATAACTAAAATGGACAGCTTGCACCTCTTTATGCATTTTGCAGCCATAATTCTCGGAGAAATCACAAATCAGAATAACCTCATTGCTTTCCAGTTGCTCCTTAAGATTTTTAAAAATTTTGTACTGATGAGATACGTTAAACATGTGTAATTTGATTTTTTTAAGCTCAGACTCAAATAGGACAATCAAATCTTTTACCTTCCCTGATCTCATCTCTGTTACTACTTTTTTAACCTCCTTAGTCCCTTCTTTATTATTAATGTTCACTTTTTTTGATTTCCATTCTAGCCACGAAATATCTTCATCTTCTTTTTTTTCAACAAAACTGTAAGGAATTGTTACCATTTCGCACTGTTCGCATTCGGAATACATGCATTCTTTAGATCTTTTGTCACAAACTACATCTTCAATAAAGTCGTTTAATTTGTCATATTTCAAAATCTTCTCTTTTTTTAATGCCAAGAATAGAAACTCCATATTAGCATGAATTTTACAGACACATGTGTCCCGATCTGCAAGTCTCGGCTTAACGACATAAAAAGGTCTATGCTTTATAAAAGTAGCATAGCATATTTTTAAACCCGTATCGTTCATGAATTTTTTATGCAAATTTTTCAAGGTATCGAGAAGATATCGCTTCTGCATTTTCTTTTTTTTTAAGGTTTTGGTATCTTTTCTTCCAGCGGTAGCCCGACTGACGTCATCTTGTAGAAAGAATTGACGAACTTTTTTCGCATCTTTTCTGAACTTCTTCTTTAGAGTTTTGACAAATCTGATTTTACCTTTCAAACCCAAGCAATATCCCATTTTCGAACGCATTTTGTAGTGAGAAGAAATATCTAAAAATATTTTCTTCACAATCCTTCTAATACTATTTTTTGATTTAGCGTAATATCTTTTTATAGCTGCGGTCAACACATGATTTTGCTGAATAATTTTTTGCACTTCAACTTTGTCTGGTGTTGGTGATCGTGCTTCAACAACAAAGGGTTCAACGTCATTTTTAATACCATCTAGTAAAAGTTTCTGTCTGTAAACTTTCTTTCTGAGCGCTGCAATTACCTTTTTCTGTTTTTCTATATGCTTTTTTTGTTTTTCGTTCTTCTTTTTTAAATTGTAATAGTTTTTCAGGTATGCTTTTCGACTTTTAGATTTCTTCTCTTTTTGTTCACTATCTTTTTTTTGATTACTCTTTAGTCTACGCCAGTTTTTTCTCTGCATATTTTTTTTGGTTTCTGGTAGTTTTGAAATTGGGACATATTTACTTTTTATTCTATTTAAATTTTTTATACGCAATTCTTCGTACTTTGTAGGATTTAATTCCTTTAATCTTTCTCTATATCGTCGTTGCCGCTCTGCTGCTGTTAGTGGCATGGCCTACAAAAGAATAGAAAAAGAACTGGTGAGATAATGAGTCATCATCTTCCTGCCCTTATCCCATGTTACTTGGGGTCGGCGCAACACGTTTTTTGCTTCCACTCTGCCCTATCAGCCGTCAAACTTTCACTAACTCCCTTTTCTTTCATATCGCTTCATACACAATCCATTCATCATTTCTTTGGCCTTCCTCTCCATCTCTATCCATCCACATTTATGTTCATTACTCTTTTAGTTAAATGCGTTTTCTCTCTCCTCTTCACATGAACATACCAAGGCAAGCGATTCCCTTTTAACTTTTCAGTCACTGGCGCCACTTTTAAACTACCTCTAATGTAGTCATTTCTCACTTTATCCATTCTTGTTACTCCACACATCCATCTCAACATTCTCATCTCCACCACATGCAATCTATTTTCATCCGTCTTTTTCACAGCCCAACATTCTGATCCATACATTACGACAGGTCTTATCACGGTCTTGTAGATTTTGCCTTTCAACTTGAGGGGCATCCGTGGGTCGCAAGTTGTCCCCGTGACCTGTCGCCATTTCATCCATCCCGAGTTGATCCGGTGCGTTACGTCTCGGTCTATATCGCCATCCCCCTGAACAAGCGACCCGAGGTACCGAAAGTCGGAGCAGATCGGTATAGGGGTTCCGGTGAGAGCTATAGGTATAGGACTGGAGAGACCACCGAAATCGCAGAACAGGTATTCTGTTTTGGTTCTGCTCAACTTCAGGCCAACACTCTCCAGGCTTTGCCACCACGTCTCCAATCTACTCTGGACCTCAAGGCCGCTTGCGGCAACCAGCACAATGTCATCAGCAAACAGGGAGCCTCCTCCTGTATGTCCGACGTCAGAGCGTCCATTATCATCAGGAAGAGATAAGGGCTGAGGGCCGACCCCTGGTGCGAACCGACTACCATACTGAAGCTGTCAGTGGTGCCCATTGTAGACCGGAATTGAGTGCTACATCGACTGTACATCGCTCGGATCAACTGCTCATATTTCCTAGGCACACTTTCTCCACCACAAAACCTCACGAGGCACCCAGTCATACGCCTTTTCGTACAGGTTTTTATGTACAGCTCTATATTTCTCGCAGAGCTGGCGGATATCGAAAATGGCATCCGTTATACCCCGACCAGGCATAAAACCAAACTTGTTCAGTGAGATTACACTCTCTTCTCTCAGCCCCCTCTCAACAACTTTTTCCCAGGCTTTCATTACTATGTGACATTATATGGCTCGCAAAATGAGTGCTCCGTACAATAAACTTACAATAGGTCCAACTTTATACACATAATCCAATTTTTTTTTTTTTTTTCAAATTCTAACTCTTGAAATAGATGCGCGTTAATACCGCACACTACTATACTAATTTTCAACTTTATACATTAAATAGTGTCCGAGATAAACGGGCGTAACAGACATACAGACGGACACACGAGTGATCTTATGGGGGCTTCGATTTTGCCTTTTGAGGCCCGTATCTTAAAAATATAATGATACGTTGTTTTACTGATGTTAACAGTATGACATCATCTTTATTTCATTTTTCTGTATGTAAACATGCGAATATTATTAAAAAAACACTTACCGGTAATCTTTTCAGAAACAATACCAAATGGAACTAAAAATTGTTGAAAACGTTTCTTAATCAGACAAACACGTCTACGCCGTAACTGAGTCGGTCAACAAAATGGCCGATCGCCAATGCCAGCGTCATCTGATTGGATGTTTCAAATCGTATAATGTTGCCAATTAAGGAGAATAAAATTTACCATAAAGTCGTTTGTCACAAAAAAGAATAACAAAATGTTACCAGACTGTGGACGTAAATTTAATTTGAAATTAAGGTGTAATTATTTTTATGAATTTTAATAAAATTAGGTCATATGAAAGAAAATTAATGTCTGAGTACAATGCAATACAAATTCTTACAAATTTGAAATCAAAATTATTTTTCTCTTGCCTTTTGTAACGATAAAGCTATATAGGACAAAACATTTTGTACTAGGAAAAATTAATATATTTATCGAACTAAATCGAATATTTACTCTAATTATAAGCAATTAATTTAGAAATAATGTACATCAGATAGGGGATCGTTTTTTGCATATCATAAAATGATTACTATCATTTTAAACTGTAATCTTTTCATATAATCTTGAAGGACGTTTATACTTCCCAGAAAGTACAAAAAATAATAATATTTCCCCCTCACCTCAATACTAATGTTTGCCTGCATTTTGAGAATAATTACGCTACTGCTAACCACACGTCACTAACCAACAACTACAACCAACCGACAGTTCATTTGGTTCAAGTTTAAAAATATTAATAATTATAAATAACTGATGTCTACCTCCCAGAAATCTAAATTCTTATTTTGTATTTTTTTTGTGATCTACCTTTCTAACTTATTGCAATGTGAATAAGAACATATAAAAAGTCTGGTAGTGCATGGGATTTGAACTTACGACACACTGGATCACACTTATCTCTGAGGGCGCTAAACCGTTGGGCTATCTGAGCTCAACGAAATTATAAACCACAACCGTTTGTTGACTACTGCTGGAAAATAGAAGGTTGTAAGTCAAACTAACCGTCAAGCTGTTAGTGCGTAAGAACGCTTATGCATTTTTGGAAACAATTGTACATGTGATGGCCGAAAACGAAACATCTCCTTTGTGCAAAATGTTTGAAATTTGCGAAAATAAACGTCTTTTCTTCCACAGGTCGTGTACCCAAAAGTTTATTTTTCTTTTCAATCTTTCCCTCCTTATCTCTTCGGCCTCTTCCTCTTCTTCTTCAATTATAGTATGTGCAATAATAATTAAATTGAATGATGATGATGATGAATTCACGCTCATTCATCGCGGGCTGGCTCGAGAAGGCGCGCGGAGTCCCGTGACTTCTCGAGCATTCCAGCGACTTCTCGAGCAGTCGCGGGAATTCGCGCGCCTTCTCTACCGAGCGGGTCGCTGCGCTTCGCTGCTCTTCGCCGCTCTTTCGGTATGAGTTGACCCTTATTCTTAGAAACTGATCCCTGCTTGGACATTGTATGAGACAACACCATTTTTGATATTACACGCATTGGAAACTGTTCCGAGGGTAAAACGATGTCATTCTAATGAAGTTAATATGTCGAATAAGGGACTACTCACATTTATTCAGCTCTATTCTCACACTGGCATGGCCACCATCAGGTATTTTAATTTTGGCAACATAAAAAATGGTCGCTAATCAGTTTAATTTAGTCGCCAAATATCAGAATTAGTCGGTCATCAAATATTTTTTGTTGGCAATTTTTCGTAATCGCTTCGATATTGCTTTTGGCCTGTACCTTAAAAATTAAACTCATTAGGTATATCTTCTAAACTAAAACACGACTAAATCTGTGACTTGGTGAGAAATTGCGACTAATTAGCGTCTAAATTTGGGAGAAAACAAATCTTCACTAGGTGTCCTAGCATTTGAGATTCAAATGGGCTAAGCTGGGGTAGGCACACCCCAGATCGGCCACCTATAAACCCTCATAACTTTTGAACCAGAACCGACTAAGGCCACGTTCACACGGCGACCATTCGATTAGATTCTCATCTCATGATGTATGAACGACTAGACATGCCATATACGACGTAGCAGCCATGCCATAGTTCGTAAACTACTGGAGTACTAATATTGGATTTTGGGTACTAATTTTATCTTGCAGGATAGGTACTTATTATCTATTATATAGGTTTGAGGAAAGCGAAAAGCTCCTCAAGCTTGGAATCAAAATTCAAAGTCGTGGGGTCTGCTGAACGAGAGCGCGAAAGTTATCATCGTTGATTTCTCAGTAAATACAAATGTTTCAGTTCTGTTTTTTTACGAAATGAATCACATATAAGGTAGGTAGGTCCTAATTATCTGTAAGTATACTTAGAATAGCTGTAGTACCTATGCCCCCTTTTTCGGTGCTCCTGGCAGTCCTGCTGAAAACAGCGTGACTATCTAAATACTGAAAGGAAACTCCAAATTGATTCTCGGATATTTATTATTATTTAAAACAAAGGTATACCGCTAAACACAATATTGATTTCGTTAAAAGTTTACTTGTATTAATGGTTAACAAAACAGTGTACATACCTTAATCTATTTCACACAGTACTTTATACCACAATTATGAGTTTATGCACTCGTGTTATTACAATGTGATCGCGACTATTCGACTCGACTTCTGCGGCAAGACTGACTGCCCTCGCTTGTCCGTTGCGTATCTGAACCCACGCTTCCCCTTCCACCGCTTGGTAGAAAGGCGCAACGTGGTGGCGGGCAAGTCAGTGTTGCCAGGATTAAAACAAAAATCAATGAAATCACTAATTAAGTATTTTTTTAAACCGTAAGTGGATAAATATACAGGCTTCTAAAATAATTTCTAACGCTTATACGATTAAACCTATAACTTACTATCATTTCTAAGAGATTCCTAACAGCTCGGTCATCCTGCAGTTTTAGCGAGTCCCTTCGCTTTAAGTTGCTGATAAGTTAATTACTAATTCACTCAATTCATATATTTATTTAGTTGACTTGGATAACATTTTATATACATCATGAACTAAAGATTAATCTACATTATGTACAAACGCGTATAAAAACAAAATAATGCATCTCAATTCATTGAATTATTTGATGTATCAGAACAGAATAGCTGAAGCATAACCGGCATAATCCCCTTGTACAAAAATAGACAGTTGCGAATAGTTACTAATTTCATTATTCATTATTTTATCACAAAAATGTACTCGCAGAAACCTGTACAGTTTATTAATCAACTATTTAAAGTTTCTTTAATTATTAAGTATTACTACGACAAACCCTATTAATTGAAACATCTTGATCCAAACTTCTTAATGCAAACATCTTAATCCAAACATCTTGAACTAGATATCCTAATGTATATTTAACTTAATTAATACATATTCATTTAAAGGTACTTTAATTATTAATTTTTATTAAGGCAAATCCTATATCTATCTTAATCTATACATCTTAAGCTAGATATCTTAATGTATATTTAACTTAACATATTTATTTAAAGGTACTTTAATTTATTATCTATCATAATATTATCTATCATAATCTGAACATCTTAAACTAGATATCTTAACGACGACCGAGTTTGGGCTCAAGCCACTCTTCCCATCCGCATGGGAGGCCTTGGCGTCCGCAAAATTACCAGTATTAGTTTACCGGCTTTTATATCCTCGGTTCACGGCACTGAAAAATTAGTCAGGAATATCCTAGCTTCTACACTGACTGATTTTGATGTGCCGTACTTTACCGAGGCTATAAATGCCTGGAGACTCGCTTGCCCGAATCAAAATTTACCCGACAACCCATCATACCAGAGACGGTGGGATGAGCCGCTCTGCAG